>OU744326.1:21656422-23056005 GCA_916610235.2 Lasioglossum morio
CTTTAACATCGACAGCTCATTGAGCAAAAATTGAAACTAAAAATTTAAGTTAAAATAAATTATGCAGATATTGGTGGTACGTAAGTTAATTTCGTTTAATTGGGTAGGCCCCCGAACAGTGTTAGCTCAGGGCCTTAAAATTAACGGTCCGCCGCTGTTTTCTTGCATCCTGCGCAAGGATCGATTGGTAAGAATTCGATTTGCATACGAATCTTACTACGTTAGACTTCGAGCTTTCGCTATTTTTGTTTCGGGCTGCTTCTGTGCTTCAACTGCGAAGCGATGTAAATAAAGTGAGTCAGAAAAGTCTCGGGAGACCAAACGTGTCTGCAGTTTCTTGAGATACCGGTGGAATTAGGTTAATAGATGGTGTGAAAACAAATTTTTGAGAAGAATGCAACTGACTAATATTGCGAAGCGAAAAATGAAGTTCATCTTTTATAACTTTTTTTTATCTGTGTATCTACAGTTATAATTTTAAAAATACACGAAATGACTGTCATTGAAAGGTGACCGATTGAGTTTTCTTCGAAATGGATAGAAATACGAAAAAATCGATTAAACAAACATAGTCGGCGTTCTAGGTAGAGGGGCCTATATTTTTTACTCTATAGACTGATAATGTCTTGTGTGACGAATTCGTTAACTACGGCACAAGGTCATTCAAGGTCATATTAGGTCACACGGATAAAAAAGCTTCAATTACAATGCTTAAGCAAAATGACATATTTGTTAATGCGTTATTACATTAAATACTCAAAATTATTGCTCCCCACTAGTCTGCAATTTTTATTGCCTCATTTTGTATATATTTTTCTAGTTTGGATGAATTAACAGATCGTCCTGGTGAATGCGTAACCGTGTGATTCACTGTGATCGTCATCCAATCTAAATTCGATTGATCACATGCAGTCACCATTTCCTGTATGCGACTCGATCATCCTATCGACGTGATCCTTATGCATGAACAGACTGCAAATTTTTTCATCTCTACAAATAAGCAACAATGGAATGCAGGCATCGACAGAATTGAATAGACTTCTACTTCATTTTCCAATACATCAGTTGATGGAGAAAATAAAATATGATTCGATAACAATTTGTTAATGATTCGATTTGTACATGTGCCTACATTGATAGAAGTTGTATAAAAAAATTATAATAATTAAAACAAATATAAATATTGGATACTACAGAAAGCATGCACGATTTATTATTAACAGCTGTTTCGAAACACATCTTTGCTACGACTAACAATAACATCAATAACAGATTGCTATGCTTTTTTGAATCTTAATAGTTATTCTCAAGGTCATATTTTGAAGTTTCAAGATCATATTTTTGAAGTTTCAAGGTCATCGTAATTTTTTCAACTTTAAAAGTGAACTATCAAAAAAACTAATTGTTACACTGTATGCCTCGTTCGATACCAAACAAGTTTCGTTTGAACAATTTTTTGATACAACAAATAGTTTTTTAGTAAAATGTGGCAAAACTCACTAACTAACTAACTCTATATTGTAAATGAGTGCATCGAATGACAGCATGATCAAGAGAAAATAAAAAAAATTGATAGTATCTATAGATATACATAAAAATCATGAAATATATAAATTTTCACCCGAGGAGCGTGTAAAGATTAATAAACTTCTGGTACTTGTTTATGGGGAATAGAATGAAAAAGGTCGGTTGCAACATTTAAATGAAAAATCGTCTTCGTTGACAGACTGTAAATCGAGAGCAATGATTTTCCGAAAGAGTACCGTAGGATCTGCGTGGTTGAAGAATCGGTGAAGGATCGAATATCTTCTTCCGTATCGCGTTCCAGCAGAGGTCAGGCGACATTTTATTGCC
This sequence comes from Lasioglossum morio, assembly GCA_916610235.2. Taxonomy (NCBI): domain Eukaryota; kingdom Metazoa; phylum Arthropoda; class Insecta; order Hymenoptera; family Halictidae; genus Lasioglossum; species Lasioglossum morio. The sequence continues at coordinate 21,658,277 of OU744326.1, forward strand.
ATACTCTGTTACTCTACCGTATATTGTAAACTACCGTATCCTATCAGGTGAATAGAATATCGATCTCATAGAAAGTTTTGTTCGGAAGCATACTGACAACATAGAAACATCACCGAAATTTTTTTATGTTTATTAGGACCTGAAATAACTGTTTATACCTCCGATCGGAAAAAGAGAAACTAAATGTACGATTGCTATTTGTTTTTAACTAATTTGAAATGAAGTGGGTTAATTTGTCGACGTGCTACCTCCTCTCCGATTTCAATGAGCTTCCTCTATGTTGTCAAGGTCATCTGCTCTGACATGAAACTGATTTAATACTAAACCTACCATCATCACCGGTAAAAATGACAGGTTCCAGTTTTTTTATTTTACGAGTATTGATATGATAAAAATAATTTCATGAGAAATGATTGTATAGATATCTTTAGTGGGAGCACATATTATAACAGGAGCTGCACAAAGTCTAAATAAAATCAATCTTGTCATTTTTATAAGGGAACATGTACCAGTTGCTTTCAAGGCTCGGTAGATTTACTGCTGAGAATCTTTAAAGGAGGAAGATTAACAGAATTTAAGAAGGTCAGGCCAGAACAAGACAGTTTTTAACTGTGTGATCATCTACTCGCTGTGAACACAGCAGCTCGTGATAATAATATCGATGTTTAATCTATATTTTCAAAATGTACAAATCAATTTTCAGACTGTCCTTTGATACAATAAAACCAGTGGTGGATTAGCATATACATCTAAAAGTTTCCAAAAGAAAACACATAACTTCTTTTTAATGAAACACATTCGAGGCCAATTGAATATCTGTGCATTTTGCGAAATTCGGATGGCAACAACTGAATGTTTCCTCGACTTGTGTGACACGTGGCATTTTCATAATAAGTTTAAATAATGTAAACGCGTTGCTGCACTATGTACCCGTCCATTGTTAAAATTGTACTATCTTCTACTAAACGGGTTATCTTATTTGAAAGGACATGACGTGTACACATTGTACAATGTTGACGTCCAGGTGTCACGTTCGGATGACCCTTTACCTTCATGTCCCGTGTATTTTTCCGTAATTCCGCAAACGAATAAAAAAGCAACAATTCCAACTCTGATAAGAAACGTGCCATAAAATAACTCTGCTTATTATTCTATCTAGTACTCGTTTATCACTAATCATTACGCTTCGTGAAAAAGTTCTTGCGCGTTCTACGGTATCCTGATACTGCCTGGCCTATCCGAAACCTTCTGCCGTTTGCGTATCACGCGGAACCAGGGCCGCGAAGGAAAGTTCTGGCACGCTCCGATGCACTCGCACCGTTAGATGCCGCTAGAAGGTAATGTTCCCTTTATACTTTATACAGAATACTGAGCCAGTAACGAGCCAGCGTGCACGTTTCAGTTGTTCGCTTCTCCCTTCTCCAGTTACAATCCCACGCGACAAAACTTTCTTCAAGAGCGTGTCACCGAGGGTCATTAATTCTAATCTCTCCACGTTCACATCCAAAACATTCCTCTGTCCATTTTTCTTACAGTCCACAGGCTTTTCAAGACTAACGTTAAAGAAAACATAGCTTGGTCAAAATAACCACCGTTATTAACCCCTTTCCTTACGATTCATTTTACGGTATTAATGACTAGAACTTTTTTTTGTACATCGTAATTTCCTAAAAAGGAGAATATTGATATAAATTGTATGCCTATGTGTTCTCCAATAGCTGTATATTAACAAAACCAAAATGGAATTTTACTTCGGTTTAAAGAAAATTATTAACATACATTTATATCAGAATCTTCATCATGCGTCAGACACGATATTGTACGGCAAGGGGTTAAATTGTATAATATATATTAAAAGTGTAAACAAACAGGACCCAGTAAAATTGTCATTCGTTTTTTAATACTCTCTATAAGATGGAAAAAATATAGTGCATTAAGAAACGATGATCATCCTGAGGATGATCAAGAAATTAAGGATTCAATTGATGATTCGAAAAGGTTGACTGCAAAACCTACGATCTCTCTTTAAATCTCTCTTTCGAAAATGGATGTCGCTTTCTAAAATTCATTTTAAATTATTTCTTTCGACTTACGTTTATTGCTTGAGGTGCTCAGATGATTCAAATCTCTTCCCCTTGTTCGTCGATCCTCGCTATAACACTTGCATGCCGATTATCTGTAAATAAAAAAACGAAGTGTTAACTACTTAGTAGACGTTAAACCCAATGAATTTTTAAGTCGCAAATTGGCAGTTGCACTTGAATGGCACGTATATCTTTTGTGAAATTGTTCAACTATGTTCCATCCATGTGACTTCTGATCTTTCTAAACGTAGTTATTAGAAGAGTTGTTTACAATAACCACCCCCAGACACAAATTATTTTGTTGGAACCCTTAGTAACTGATTTTAAATTTTTTAAAAATTCCGAAAACACAAAGGAAGTTTGTACCTTCATTGTTGCTTTTATGTCAACTAAATATTTTAAGCGATAACTAGACTGCGGATCTTTATGCAAAGTAAAAAATGTCTGCATCGATTACAAGAAATAGAAACTGAATTGAATGTTATTTCTTCCCTTAATGATTTTAATAGAGGAGAAATCATATATTGACATATTCAATTTTAAAAATTTTCCAACAATTTTGAATTTCATCTACTCAAATTTGCTATAAATACAAATTGCTATAAATATAAGCTTGCGATACGTATCAAATCTTCGAAACAATTACTTGAGTATCAAATTGTTTAAAACTTATGAGAAAAACTGACATCACGCCCATCACTATCGAAGAGGAATCAGTAAACTAGAATTAGATATCGATTCTAATATTGGAATAAGTTTCTAATATTCTAATATAATAATAAAGTAGAATAAAATTCTATTATCATAATATAAGAACTCTATAAACAGAAGAATAATAATTTTTCGCATGTACAGTCAACAATGATACATCGACGTTTGGCAATATAAGGGTTACTATGCTTTGCGATCGCTTCCGTAATACATTTAGATCTACCTCGTAAATAAATCAATTAGGACAAATAAAAACCGACATGATTAGTATCGAAATGTAATAATAGACTTTGATGTGGCTTCTTTAATTATTATCTAGTACTCGTATGTATACACGAATCGCAGGATGATTTAGCGAGATGAGGAATGACGCTGCATCGACCTCGGTCGTTTCCGGCCTCGTTGCGCGCGCGCTCTCTTCTTGTAAAAGACCTCGACCGATTCTTTCGGTTCGACGATGACAGCGAATCGTTCGAGAGTAAAAGGAAGTTTCCTAGTACTTCCAGTCAGAGAATATTATCACGTTATATAATTTTATACATTATAAATATCTTCGAAAACTCGTACAATATAAATTTTAGTATAAATGCAGTATATTTTTCATTATCTTTTATCTTTAGGCACTATAACTAGTAGAAATAACGTTTTCCCTAGGTCCACTTCTTTAACTCATTTCTACGTGAATGGAAATGGGTACAAGCATTCCTAATCTATTTATAAAAATATAATCATTCTGATTTCCAATGTAATATAATAATACAGTAATATTACCGTTTCTACATCTGTCTATAAATTGGGAATTTTTGATCCTAATCTTCTAAGAAGAGTGTATCAGTAAATTTGATGAATATATATCACAAGTTCAGAAACGCTATAATTTCATAAACTAATTAAATGGTTTAATTAAATGATATTCTTTAACATTATACTTATGTTTGCATCTAATAATCAACAGGTTAAAGCCAATATACAAGAATAAAGTGGTGTAAAATTACTGCGGGTATATATTTTAAAGCCAATTAATTATAAATAGTTATTATTACCAACAGAAACCTTTTGCTCGGTAGAATAGAAATTCGGGATAATTCAAGATTCAGGATACGATAATGATGAAGCTATTGCATATAATATTTGAGGAGGGAGTCATTTTTGTACTAAGTTTATTTTGGTATAAATACTAAAATCTAGGTTGGTATGAATACTGAACCCTGCATACATGACATATGTAGGAGTAGATGTATGATTAATTGTAAGTCAAAGAAAGTGAGAAGGAGCGCGCGTGAAAGAGGGATTATTGTGATAGCAGTATTATAAGAGAGAGTTACCGTAATAAAAACAAAAGTACTTAAGTTAATTTTTTAGTATAGTTCAATAAGTTCTTATTAAAACAATACATCTAATGATATTATGAGCTCTATTAATACGAGTTAGAAGACAATTTAACCATTTACATACTTGAACGGAAATAATGGATTTTCCTGTGGCTTTTTTTTTACTGTCTCCCACGTCATATCTGCTTAACATAACATTAAAGTCATTACTAGATATCTAGTGAAGAATAGATAAAAAAAAATCGTTTCGCATGCGATATACAGGGTGGTTTACTTAAGCTTGCCAGCTGTGTTACACGTAAACTATTTAGCATATGAAAAAAATGGTTAAAATGAAAGTTGTATGGTTTAGAGTTTAGAGGCATGAAGGTCACCTTGAGTTTACTTATTTTGATTATTTTGTAAAATCGTTTATACAGAACATCCCGATGACTATTAATTTTTCACCTGATATATACTCATAGTTTTTTTTATTCGGGGTTCTAATCTCTCCTTAATTACAAGATTAAAATTTCCCTTCACGATAAAGAAACTTAAGTTGACTTTTATGTTTCGATAAAAATCAAAACAGTAAGAAACTAGTTATTACATTGTATACTATGTTTGAAATCGTACTTCCGTTCAACTATCTTTTCATATGCCAAATAGTTTACAAGTAATTTAGGTGGCACACTTTCCTGAATCACCCTGTATTAGAGAAGGAATGTTGCTCGGAGGGTCCTCGCTAAAATGGAATGGGAAGGAGTTAAAGTGAAATTCGTGTAGAAACTAAGAATAAAAGTTTCAGTGGAACCGTCTCACACTTCTGCGATTCTTAAAATGTCAGCGGCGGCTGTTCCGTTTTTGGAGCTTCCAAGGCTTCGACAGGACTGTCGACGCACTTTCGAATAAATCGACCAGACTATCAAATTACTCCCACTCTCTCACGCCCACTTTTTTCTGCTTACTTTCGAATTATCTCTTACATAATAAACGAACGAATTTTAATAAGGTTCTTCGATTTTTCTGCTGAGAAACAAGCAAGGATCAGGACCAGCGGCGAACCGTTAATTTTGAGGCCCAGGGTTAACATCGTTTGGGGGCCTACCCAATTAACCTAAATTAAATCAATTACCAAAAATTTATGTATTTGTATAATTTATCTTTTCTTATATTTTTAATTTGAATTGTTTTTATTTTTTTGATCGTAAAAGGTGGACATGTGATTCAACCCATAAAGTCCATACCCAGATCCGCCGTTGAGTGGTTGCATATGAAATGACCAATTTCAAAATGCAAATTTGATGAAGTTTAATCGAGAAATACTAATTATAAAATCTACAGATTTATTATAATATGATTTGAAGGTGCAAAGCTAATTTTTCTAATTTTTATCTTTACACCCCCTACTCCTTTACTAATGCGAGGTTCAAGATAGTGATCCTGCCAACATATCGCACCCCGGCAAGAATAGTGACATAACTAAAAAATGCAGTAAAATAATAAAATTTCTATCGACATAGTACAGATGTCTGTAATTTCTCAGAAAAATATTTTTTAGAATAAATTCGACTAGGCTCTATATTACTGTTCCTGCCACTACAGACAAGAACTAGCTCAAAAAGAAAACCTGACGTAACTGCCATATAGCGGTTCAATTAAAACGCATCTATCATCGTTACTACTTTATAATCGTTTTTTTTTGTGGGTTGTCATTGTTCTCACCGGGGTGCAATTATCTCAAGTTTTTTTTTAATTTATTTTACGTCGCTCTTTGTTAAGGTTACTATTATTTCAAGTTCATACAGATCGGCGAGAGACTGCTAATATCAACAATTGCCAAATTGGTATTAAACTGGAATTCGCGCTTGTTGCACTTGATCCTACCGGTGGTGCGATAGAAATAATGTAGCCATTACCGTGGTAGACTAAACGGTTTAGAAGAAAGCCGTCGATTGTCTTGTCAATCACGTTCCTCGCCAGCCGAATCAGCCTAACTCGTCAATCGTACACGTATAATTCGTGTAGGTGCCGGGTACGTGTTTGTAATTGGCGATTCGCTGTGGAATGTCGCGTTGCGAATAGGCTCCCACACGATTGTTCCTCCTTGGTGCCGGAGGAGGAGGTCGATGCATCTCGGCCTTGGTACGAATACCGCCGATGGATATCACGATTCTAATCATCGAACTTCATCGAATAAACGGCCGTGGTAAACAACACGAGGACCTCTTTGATAGCCCTATTAAAAAAAATTTCAAGTGTATTCTACACCGCTAGAACGACAACCCGTTAACTGGGCTAGCATCTGATTCGTTAAACTTCCATGCAAAATACTAAATTAACCCAAAGTCGCCAGATAAAGGGAGGAAACACGAGTTAGGGAGAACATGTTATCCTCTCAGCCAGTACCACACAGAGATGAAACGCGTCACGTGACCAGGCCGCGGCAGAAGTGTGGGGAATAGCACCGTTGTAAATAGTGCTCGACTATTACTCTGAGTTACTGTAAATGTTTGAATCTCGATTTCTAAACTACACGAACTTTGGATAAATTATATAAATAGACTGCGGATTTTTGTTCAATATAAAAATTACACAAAAATGTATTTCTTCTTCTACTAATTTTGGGTGAGTCGAAAATAATGTAACGCAGTCTTTTTTTTTTTATTTAATGCAATTAGAATCTCAAGGTAGACATTATTTTGCCGTACATTATTTTTCAATACATTATTATACTTTATATAATAAAATACAAATTACATATAAATCAATTTTGTAACTCGCAGGCATTCAGAAACGAGTAGGTTATTTTATATATTTCCACCGTAGGTCTGGAGAGTAGAGCATTGCATGAGTAACGCAGTTTTAAATGCTTCTAACGTGTTTACAGTTTTGTTTCTCACTCGTTAATATTGGCTATAATCGCATGGAATCCGCAGTCTAATTTTCAATAATCTTCTGTTCGAGAAAAAAGACCGGGAACGAGGTTCTACGGGGAAATTTAGCATATGGTCGAATGTGATAAAGGAATCGCAAGGTTTAAGTATTCGAATCGCAAGGTAAAGATAAGAGAGGAGATAGAGCTCGAGAAAATATTGGCCAGATGGAAAAAGGAACGTGGCGAGCGTAACAAGAGTGACGTTAACACCCGGCCTGCTTGAAAGTCTAGGAGACAGGCTTCGAGCCTTTAAAGTCGAACCAGTATCCGAAGGAGACAACGTTGTCTCGTTGCGCAAAAGACTCGACTTTCACTGGGCACGCACACGCGAAACGCGGCCTGTGCATGCGCTGATGCCCTTGCGCGAGCAACGCTCGGCAAACTGTTTAACAAGTTTCGATTTTCAACAAGATAACCGCTGTATTTCACTGAGAAAACAATTTTTTGAATTCGCATCATTTTTCGTGCCAGATGTGTCAGCCTATTCTACACTTCACTGAACAACTTCGCTATCAGCGTCACGTAGACTACAGATTATTAACACATTAATTACCGGTGGTTATGCCATTATTTTTCGAAGTCCATGACCCATTCCTAAAAATTTTTTACAGATCTTTCACCAAAAACTTCAATCATAAATAAACATCCTGAATAACGTGGATTACGTTAATTTTGGATTGGATTAATCATTTCGTTTGGAATCATTGCGTAAAAGTAGGTTTATCGATCTTCTTTTTGATTTTATAGATCTACTTCCGGTAGATAATGTGTTAATATATGGAACACACGTTTTCAACAATTTGCCAATGTGATGATATTTTTTTTACTTATTTCCAGAAATATAATTTCAATGCTTCCTCAATTCTTATAACTAGACTGCGGATCTTTATGCAAAATAATATTGTCTTCATCAAATGCAAGACACAGAAGCCATATAAAACTTCTTTTTATTTTCAACAATTTTAATAAATCGAGAATAACATATGGGTGTTGTTAAATTGTCTTAATGGTTTTACTGTTTTAAATTACATCCACCGATTTTTTTTTCAGAAATGCATAAAATCCGCAGTCTACTATAACACTTTATTATGAACATTTTCTAAAGCAATCGATCACTTCTTGAAAAAGTTACAACTAACATTTTACGTACGTGGTAGCTACCTTTACTAGAGTATCACACAAGCGACATACCGATACTGTTGTGTGTGGCATGCTGTTCGCGTTCTGGATCACTAGCTACCAACCGGAAATACTCTAATTGATTAGTTGTACTATTAAAAATACACACGTACCAGTTCACTTTAGAACGTTGTTGTTAAAATTTGCAATATGTGTTTGTGTGGTTTGTCTTATTAAGAAAAATCTCTACAAAACTTGAATAATCTCATAAGTTCAGGGAAATGTGGATCTGTTTATCGATTTGAATGACCTTGGAATTATTTTCGTGGCACCTTTCACTTTCTTTATCGATAAAACTTCTGTTTTACACGCTAATTTATTAAGTGAAATGGAGGAAATAAAACACAGTCTATAAGTAAAATCAAATGCAACTTGTCAATAAATTAACGAGATGTATGAAATTGTTGAAATTTCGTATATCTGGTATCTTACACCTGTGAATGTAAAATGTCTTTCCTGATTCAACACTGTTATACTCACGGAAGGATACGAGCGTTATTTGAAAGTGATATGAGTCTACTTTCTCTTCTCTCAAGATGTTTAATATTTCGCATTGTACCTTATTTAAAACGTGTCTGTTATATATTGAGAAGATTATTCAATCTGTTTAAGTTCGTAGACACTACTCAGCATGTTTGCAAGTATTTCGCATGCAAAACTGTTTCATGGATACATCAAGAGGCGACACTTAGAACGGAAACGACTTTTTAGAAAGAGTCGACCCGTAGAACAAATTTAAAGGTCTGTTCGATAAGTATATATTTTATAATATATTTATATATAAATACGATATACACTGCTGTGCAAAAAAAAAGAAGCACCCGGCCATATTTAATAGAAATGCGTAAAAAATCAAATAAGAACACAGTCAGTTTTGAAAAAGTATTCCGCTGTTTAATTAAATAGTTCTGAGAATATGTATATAAATATGTGTTATTGCAGATTATCAAACACTTTAAATTCGATAAATCAATCATTGTACAATACAATTTCTACATAAAAATATTGTTTGTCATTGCATCTTATAATTCTACTAGGTGCTTCTCTCTTTTGCACAGTAGCGCGTATAAAAACGAATGAAAAATATATTAAAACGATATTTTTACTTCGTTGTACAACAAAGGTATTGTGCGACTCAAACGAACGATTCAAAATAATTAACATTGCTATGGTTGGTATCAGTGTCCCCCATACTACCTACAGTATATGGGCAGTTTAATCGACCATAAACAAAGATAATCAATTCGGATCTTCTTACCCGCCGTACTTTTAACCCCACTCTACCCCACACAATTGAGAACCGGTTGGCTACTATTGTTATTTGTATGAAGGGAATAACGCAACCGTGCAAACCGCGGAATCCGCAGATCGCTTTGGGCAATGTTCCTCGCGAACGGTACCTCTTGCTCAAAACTCGTACCATTTGTCGGTCATGGTTTTGGTTCGCGTGTTTCGAGCATGTTCGCAACGGACGCTGGCTATGTTATGGACATTTGCCACGCGAAGAGAACGCTCCTGATCAAAAGAGCAACGTTTGCGTTTACGTTTGCGTTTCCGAATTTTGCGTGACCTCACGGAAGAGACCGCGCGAAACCGTCGGCCACGGAGTTCCGAGGCCTGGGACCGTTAAGTTCAAGCCTGTCACGCCCGGTTGCGTGCAGTCGCGCAGAACTTTTCAAACTTTTATTATTTATTTATTTATTCGGAATGGTAGCATCGGCAATACAAGCCATTAGCAGCCGCGCACCTGAACTGAATCATTTACATACACGTGTACAGTTAGGATCCGTCGCTTTCTACAGTATTCTACGTATTAACACACATATTCGACTATTTTTCAAAATCTTTTTCTTACGTTTTCGAACAAATTGCGGTTTCACTTTTCTACGGTATCGTTCGTAGATTGTTTTAACACTAAACCTACCACCGCCAGTCAAATGACCGGTTTCATATTTTTCATCTTACAATTATTGAAATTATCAAGTTGCTTATATGTAAATTGTTTCGACAAATTTCTTTATTCAAGCACAGATTGTGATAAAAATTGCAGAGAATCTAAATAAATAGAACCTTGTCGTTTTTGTAAGCTGAAACTGTAAGTGTTAACATACTGCACTGCAGAACTCTATTGTTATTCTATATGTAGGTACCTGTACATTAATAAACTTTAATTTTTGCCAGAAGGTTTTTTGGATCGAAATTATTTTTACTATTCCAAGCTAATTAATTATGTCATTAATATCTCGTTTGATTTAGGTACCTTCAGATTTGGGACATATAATGATTTGATGTATAAAATTTGATACTCTATCAACTCACGACACAAAAGGTTGATAATTCCACTTAAGGAAATTAAGGTAACCTTTAAATCTCTGTGCCACCTTCACATATATAGAAATGTTTATATCACAATATTTCTACCCCTATTTTATGTAACTTTTGTGTATATGTATATTTTTCATATTATTACAAGCAATGGTGATGTTCATGGCGGACAAAGTTATTCCCTCACCCTGTATAATAATGAAAACATTCAACATTTCTTTATCTGTTATCTTTTTTCATATTATTACAAACAACGGAGGCGTTCAAAGCGGACAAAGTTATTCCCTCACCCTATGTAATAATGAAAACATTCAACCTTTCCTCATCTGTTTCTTTAGTTTTTATAATTGTCGGATATACAGGTGGATCAAACGAAGTCCACGGCAGAAAGAATATGATTCTAAACCTAGTGTTCCTTAGTACTCCTAGGTAAGTGCCCACAGCTCGTTTCAGGAAATATCGAATCGCGGCTTTTCAAAACGACTACCTGTCAGAATAATTGCGATACCGAAACGGCAATGAAACGGTAATTCTACGCACCGTAACGAACGGCTGCAACAGATGCAAAGAATTCTAGGCGATAGAGGTACAGTTGCGTACAAAAGAAAATTTAAAATGTAATACTTACATTTTAAATATCACGGTTTTTGCAAACTGAAATTTTATTCCAAAGCAGCAAAGAGAATATTTCATAAATATCATCATCTTACAGACGAATGAAAACAAAAAAACTACAACAAAATGAATAGAAAATTATCGTCTCTTTAATTAAAAATTCTGAAAATATCAGACATATTTGAATTATTAGAATGCACATTTATGTTCATTTTTAAAAAACAATTATTGATATGCCTATTTTTTGTAGAAATTATGAAATATACTACGGTTCATATTTCTATAGTTTTAGCATTTCGTTACGGTTGTTGACATTTAGATTTTACAGATTTGTTCAAACACCGGTAATTTTCAAGTGCACTCGTGCATTCTCTGTATCGTTTAATGGTAATATTGTTGCGTATTGAATTGCACAGTTTTTTGAATAGGTCGCACAGATCATTCACAAAATCGTATTGTATTCATCATGAAACAAATTGCACATCGTAATGGCGATGCTCAGGTTGACAATTGAATGTCATCAACTTATGACGTCACACTGCGAACGATAAATTGCATAAGAATGACATTTCACACGCAGCGAGCTAATACTGCCGCGATGCTAGCAAAACCTTTCTCCGAGACGTATGATAACGGGCTGTCGTTCATCAAAAATGGGACTCGTTATCTTAGCCGTGCCAGACACGAGGCCGGAAATGTAGGCAAAAACTGAACGACGAATATTATACGATTTAGTTTGCTATTACGCGGCTGAACGGAAACTGACTACATACTTCTTTGCAGCACGCATAGCAATCAATAGGAACGACACAGTGAGAAGATTTCATAATATGTACTCGATAATGTTCCATTCTACTTTGCTTGAACTTTTTAAATGGACTTCTTTACAAAATTTCTTTTCTTTACTTTTCAAGTTGCATCAACATCACAGGGGTCATTAGCGTTTATACATGAGTGGTCGTTTTTTTAGAATTGGTTAATTAATTCTGTATTTTAAACGGATTATTATGATCTTGTACATCGATTTAATTAATAAGTAAACTCCTGATCTGTTCGCAAAATAAAAAGTTTGTCCATCAATTGCAAGGCACAGTCTTCTAATATTTTCTCTGTTTTCAATTGCATCTTCTAATTTTTGTCATAAAGCATAAAATCCGGTGTCTAATAATAAGTTTGTATGCCGAATATCAACCTCAAAATTTTTAATGTATGCAACTCCATTTATTTTCACAGCACTTTTGTTGAGTACGTCTCCCAATGAACTGGCTCTTTTCATTCCGTTTGTAGTTGTGTAGTTAATTTTCTTTTTTGCATCCTAAAAACATATAATCATTTTTCACTAATTATAAACGCAGAAAATACCGATAAAATAATTGGAAAGCGACTAAGGATTTGTCAGGTGTGCATACTCCTCCGATTAGAAGGTACCAAACTTTTGTAATAAATGGTGAGAAGACATGTCGACAATCTTTTTAGAAAGGCTTACATGTAGAAAGTGTTATTTCTTGTTCCAAACAGAAAAAAAGGAATTGTTTGCAATTTTGAAAGTACTTATTTAGCAGCACGTGTTTATTAATACTTTCTTCCTCCATTCGGCGGGTACTATCCAGTCCTCAAGATCTAAATCTTCTTTTAATCGCCTAGCTGAGTTCAATGAGCTCCATAACACCAGCAGATTTCGCGTGTCTCATTGTTAGATTTTCCAAATTGAAATTTCGTTCCGAATAAAATGGAAGTTTTCTGCAACCCGTGCAAAGTTTGCCAAAACCTTGTAATAATCCTTGTATAATAATACTTTAATCGTTCTCTCTGCTAAACATAATAATCTGGATTAACTTATGCGAATATATGAATTTTTGCATATATTCAGATATTCATGTTTATTGTGGTATATTCGCATAAAAGCCAAATCAGATTATTATGTTTAAATCTTTGGTCGCTTTCCAATTATTTTATCGACATTTTATAGTTTCGCTGTACTTCACCTACGTTACTAATAATTAGTGAAAAGTGACTAATGTTTTTAGGAGGCAGAAATGAAAATAGATAATCTCTCATTGTTGTGGTATTTTTATATATAATCGGAAATTATTAATAAACCATAGAGACACACTAAAAGAAAAATGCATAAACACACAGCATTATTACAACAATTTAAATTGAAATGTGCGAAGTCAGTTATGGTAGGAGACGTATACGGTAAAAGTGCTGCGAAAATAAACGAAGCTGTGTATATTTTAAAAATTGAAGAACGCTATGAATCATTATTAGTTTTTATTGGACTTCGCGATTGCTGTTTCGACAGGTAACTCGCTCGGCGATGAGATATATCTCACATAATTATAATTATGATAATGTATTCGCGATGACTCCTTCAATTGTATAATGTAAATGTGAGAAACTTATGGTGCTCATGTTCGACCGTCATAGATAAGTATGCACCTGTAATAAGGGTTCTAAATTATGGAGTCATTATGGAGTAGTATTCAAGATGTGGGCTAACCAAACTTGGTAAACTAGTCGATGTACTTATATTGCCAAGGTCATCGTTCTTAACAACACTTCCTTTTCCAGTTTTAGGCGGACGTTTTTAGTTTACGAGATATTCAGAAAAAAACTTGATATGTAAATCTGTAGAGTAGATGTACTGTCTACCCTCCGATTTCAATGATCTTGACATATGTTGGTGACAAAATCACCATTCTGAAAAATATTTCCCTGTAAAGTTTTTGGCAGTCATCTTTAGTTCACGAGATATTTGCAAAAAAGTTGTAAATGCATGGATTAGGTTTGGATTAGATTTAGGTTAATCCAAACCAGAGAGATAATTCAAGCAATGAACTTTAACGAATAAGATATTTTCCCTTTTGTTCGAGGATCACTTGCCAAAAGAATAAATAAGAAAATATCTTATTGATTAATGTTCATTGCTTGAACAAAGAACTTCGGTTTTATTTTACCTTAAAATACTGAGATTACTTTCTTGCCAACTCAATAAATATATTCTTGAAAACGAGAACGTTTCAGGATACACATAACCATTTAAACCATTTCTACATAACACTGTAGCAACGACTGACTTAACCGAAGAACATTAAAAGAACGACTGCAGTCAATTGCGAAATGTAGAGAAACTCGTTTACAGTTTCGTTCGAGGCCACATCGATCAGAAAAAGAAGTGAAGAACTGTGGCATCCAGTGGCGACGAAAAAATTGATTTGAATAGTCCGATGACTGGAATTACTATGTATTTCCATGACTTATGAAGTGAGAAAGGCTGGGTGCAAGTGGACGCAGAAACGACACACATTTTTTCTAAAGTCGAGTGAACACTGCAAAGTGTATTAAAAAGAATAGATGAACGCCTAGATACAGGAAAGGATTTACGGACGGTAAGCAATGTTCAGCGTAATAACGACGAGATACATACCGCAAAATCAGTGACGTGACCAAAAACCACTAAAAATGTGAAAGTTTTCGATTTGCCCGCCCACTCACACATCGCGTAAATATCATTGAAAATAATTCGATAATATAATACAAACCCACCAAAAACTAGACCACTGCAAGATAAAACGATTCGAGGCAGAATAAAGATGAAAAATTATTTAATAAATAGACTACGGATCTGTATACAAATTATCATTTTCTTACTTGATTTGATGGAAATCACAATAAAGGAAATATTTCTTCCATGAATAAAAAGGTTTCCTATGGTAAAAATAAAATCAAAATATTATCCATTTGTATTAATGTACGCTATTATACACGTCTTCTTTTATTTTAAATATATGTGTGTGCTATGAATGTATACAGATCCGCACTATACAGGGTGTCTCACTTAACTGTAACCTCCGGAATATTTTATTTAAATTTGACAAAGTAAATACTTTTTTATGTATAATTTGAATGGTATCAAGTGGTCAGTATTCTGCAGAGGTTGTTTTTTTTTAATGTTGTTTTATTTCAATGTTGCTTTATCTCATAGTTTCAAGGTCATAGATGTTTGTTTTTATTGATTACATATACTTTCGTGTTGTATCGTACAGCTCATTGAAAATGTACTGTGACATGCCCTTCAAATGACCTTGAACTCCGACGATGAAGGCCAAACTTAAATAAATATCTGTAAATCTGTAGAAAGTGTTTTTCGTACCACAAAGAATATATCGAGATGGATTGATCACGAAATTTTCAACGACTCACTTATATCTACTGTATGTTTGTATTATAAAATATTTTTTACTTTTTGTCCCTAAGAGTTTAGTAGCTTACTAGATTTTCTTTATTGGCCATCAAAGTCAATATTTCGTATAGTTAATGTAAAGATAGTATCCGATGCACAGAGCATTTGCACGCAAAATCAAGAAAATATATAAAATAATTCGTCTCGATAAAATAAAATAAAGATCAGGACAGAAAAGTTGCGGCTTCATTTACAAGTTGTTAATGAACACCGATCGCTGCATGCGAAGTATGCTTGTCCCCATTTTTCGCGCGTTACGTCCCCGTTTGCGTTTCCATTGGCGACAAGTAGGCATGATTCAAAACGATTTTGAATCGTTCATGCCTAAAAAGGCTAGGATCGTTTATCCATTAAATAGAGCATTTAGGACATTTTAACTGAACGTACTTTTTCCCATCCAGTTTTACACTTGTGTCATTGTTTTAGCTAAACTATTTAGCAGTTTCTTTTTATTCTATTCTTTTCTAAAATGATGATATGTATAAAATATTCATTACCAAATTTCAGTTTGTAAAAATCATGGTGTGTTACATCTGTATCTTTTCTTTGTCTGCCACCCTATGTGTGTACTACGCATTATGAATAATGGTGAATAATATTCATATATGTTATGATTTAAAAGCGAAATTTTACAAAGACCAAGATTGAACTTCCTTAACACTAGGTTTACGGAGCTCTAGAAATAACTATTTTATATTATTTTATAAACACAACAAAAATAGATCTATCCAAATTTTTAATCATTTTTCCAATAATATATATCCAAAGAGAAATAAAATTGGTAAATAATACCTCAGGGAAGCACCTTTACAATCTTAGTAATCGCAAATTAAGAATATTAGAATCCGTCATTTTGACAGGTCCCGTAAATCCAATGTTAATATTAAAAGAAGATTTACAACTTTTTCGGAGTAAAACATGTAAGATTCTAAACAAAAATGCATTGCACATAGAATCAGATTCGTTAGAGACATTACGTCGTTCATACATTAGAGTAAGTTATAATTAAAAAAGTTTCACAGGAAAATGTTAATGCGAGCGTAGACCTTGAAGAAATTCTTGTAACATACATTTAGCAATGTAGCATAGACTGTTTTCCTTAAGCAAAAATATTTCCTTCACTATTACTCTCCATTCAGGAATAACAACATCTGTTTAGCATTCTCACTGGGAATGTTTGATGTTATTTCGAACTGCGATAAGAAGACTAAGCATCGGGTTGAACTCCGAGGAAACAACGCAACTTTCACGTACAACAATCTTGCACGCAGAGTTCAAAACCGCATTCTTAAATACAGTACTCGCATCCAATCGCAACAGTGGGGAGTATTACCGTAATTACGGAGAGCCTGAGAAGAATAGTGAAATGAATCATTTTTCTTTTCGATTCCGCCCGACCTAATCGAGCAACATCCCAGCAACGCAATTTGCTTTTGATTTGCCACAAAACTTGCCGACAAATTTCGACCCATCTGTTTCCGCGTTAGGCTCGGTTTGCACATTTATGCCAACAGTGTTCACTATAAAACAGCGAATAAACATATTATTTCCACTACGTTACAAACGTTATTAGTGAAAAATATATGCACAATAAAAAGAATAGTTCAAGTAAATGTTATCCAGTTTAACGAGGGGTATCTCAATAACAGAAAATCAGCACTACTTCCCATTTTAAAAATGTTGGGGGCCCCTCCCCCTCGCTCCTCGAACAAAGTCACCCCCAAAAGAATTGAATACGTACTAAAATATTGGTCCCTCTTAACCCTTTATTGAAATTTTTTCTGAGAAAAGATTTGGCAAAACTTCAGTTGGTACACCCTGTATAGATATTATTATTAAAAGCAGATATTATATCATTACAACAAAGTTATCTACTCTATTCCGTCGCGTCGCGTCGCTTCAATTTCCAACATATGAGTTCGAGTAGAATAATCTGGCCAGCTTTTGTATTCAAATAAAATTGTATTGGAATAACGGCCAACCCTGGTCCACGGCAAGCCCTTGAATGCTCAAGCATAGTTCAAGAAAGTCAGAGGCGGAATATCGATGCCTGTTCCGAGAAGCGTCGCTATTGGACGCTCAGCCTCTGTTTCCATCTCTAGCTGCCGCTAGAATCGTGCAAGGCGAACAGGCGAGCGCGCAGTATCTACAGGCGAGCGTGGCTTGTACCAATGACGTCATCCCCGGCGGATCCAAGATGGCGTTCGCGTGTTCGCCAGGCAAAATCGGCTGGGAGCCGCGAGCAGGACCGGTTTTCGACAGGGGGCGGGACCCGGAGTCGGAGCCGGGTCGTTTATCCGCGCGGTTTCGTCGTTTTGCGGCCGAAATGTAGAAGCTGCGAAACACCAGGGACCTCCCTGCGTGTCGTGTTCCGTATAATAGCCAGACACGCAGGGATTATTTGCCGAGCGGATCGCGAACCGATCCCAGAGCGAGTCCAGTGGCGTAGCCGCTTTCGATTCCTCTGTGCGTGGTTCCTCCGCGTCCGCTCAGTGAAAGTAATTAACAGCCGCAATTAACCGGCCGATCACATTGTCTCTCGTACTCACTCCCTCGAAAATCTCCTCGTCCCGACTAATCGACCGACACCGCTAATGGAGCCTCGAGTCCCCTCTCCGTCAAAAAAAAAAGGAATCAGACAAAGAGAAAAATTCGACACCACACAAAACGGGTGTGAAAGAGTTAAGTGCGGGGGCGAACGAGATAGAGATCGAGTACCATGAAATTCAGGATAGAGTATTTATTCGAACTGAGTGGGTGTAACCCCGGAATGTCGTCATCCGAGAGGATCGCCGTTGATTTTACAGGGATCCGACGGTGAATACCTTATACACGGCGACCATTGTTCGTTAATGCTCTATTCTCGAGTTACTGTCACCGGTTTCGATTTCCATCGGTGTGCGGAAGGTCGTGTACTCGCTGGGACCAAGCAGAAACCAGGCGAATCCGAGCGGATTCGAGAAGAATGGTCCAGCGTTTGGGACGAGACGCGGGCGTATCACACAGGTAGTTGCTCCTACCTTGTCAGGGCAGAGGTTGGTCGCAGGCAACGAGGCGCGAGGACGCGCGGGTTTCGTTCTCGGCACTCGGCGCGGCGGTTAGGTCACGCTCCCGGTCGCAGAGAGTTGCACGCGCAGGTAAATATCGTCCGACGCGATCGCGCGGCCGCGACTGAACTCACTTTCCAGTGTCGGCGTTTTACCTGCGACAGGAGAGACCTCTCAACGGGCCGAGCGTTCGCTCGCTCGTTCGGTTCGGTTCGGTTCGGTTAGGTTCCCTCTCTTTCCGAGCCGAACACTGACAAACCGTGTCCGTGTCCGTGTCCGTGTCCGTATCCACTTCGCCTTCTTACGGCTATCCTTCCTACCTACCCAACCACCCACCTATTTACGCCTGCGAGACCGAGTGCGTGTGCGAGCGCGAGTGCGTACACGCTCGGTACAACTTGGCGGCCTTACGTCGCGACGTGATCAGGGCCCTCCAGCAACGTACCTTCCGATCCCCTATATGATGCTGCTCCTTTTCAGCTGCTGCTCAGAGACTCCACACACACACACACACACATACAAACACCGGCTACGAATGGAACGATTTGTTGGCCCCGAGCCAGATGCACTACCGTTTATAATTAAGGGAACTCTTCTTGCAATTAGTGCTGGACGCCCAAGGTTTCGACAAATTAAATAAGAAGTTTATACTGCCATAGAGTCTTCATTAGTGTCACTCGGAAGATACCGCGGGTATACTGGGTGTCCACGCGGTGCTTGAATTTTAGACTATTCAGCTCCTCTTCTCTGCTCCCCGGACCAAGTTGATGCAGTTTTTATTGACACTGGGTGAGCAGTGTGTTAGTATATTGTTTTATTGAACTTCTGAACGACGAGAGTGGTCGCATTCTAATACTTCAAGGGTGATGATCAGTTCTAGTGTATCTGTGCGTCTGCATAAAAATATTTTATCAAATAAGTCGAACGTTCGTTAACCCTTTGCAGTCGGAGCTATTTTCACTTGAAAATTGAACACTTGTATATAATATTTTTCATTTTATGGATATCAAATTGATATAATACCTCATACAATACTTAATGTATAGAAATTGATTAGATACCAACATATTTATCAATGTAAACAATATTGTGGATAATGGTATGGTACAGCAATTTTTAGTGGTGACTCAGAGTCTGCTAAGGGTTAATATTATTATTTATAATACGTACAGACTTACAGGTGTTAGCGTTTCTCAAAAATCCTGAATTCTCCTTACCAACGAAATTTAAGCTTGATCTTCATCGTCGAAGGCCAAGGTCATTTGAAGGTCATGTTACAATATATTTTCTTATTGATCTACGCAATGCAACACGAAAATATACGTAGTTATTTAAACAAAAGGTGTGCGATAAAGTTTGACAAATTCGACTTGATCTCAACGTGCTGCTCCGAAAACTTCAATATAAAATCGGTAATGTTATGCTTCCGGATTTCTCAAAAAATCGGTTTTGCAACCGAAAAGTCATGTGCGCTATTAGTTAGAATGTTGATGAATCTTTTCGTAATTTTGTGAAATAACACTCGCGCTTCTATATAACGAATGTCACCTTCGTTTCTCGAAAAATAATGTAAATATAAAAAATTGATATAGGTTATGATCAATAAAATATTCCGTAAGTTCTTACTATTCCATTTTTTTTAAAAATGTAGTTACTGTTTACGAAAAAAACACTGGTCCAATTTACCGCGAACACCCTGTATACACAGACAACTTCAATATTCTTTATACTTCGAGTTCGTCGTTTACTATGATTTTTCATATCACGCGATTGATATTCTTGAGTTATTCTTTGAAAATCGAAAAGTCTTCGAAATTTAAGTGGCGCTGTAGTCGTGCATCGCAGTGTACGTCAGCGTTCGAATACTTTCGCGAGCAACTGTACTAGGTACTGCACCCGAGTGGATTTTCCTGGTGACTCATAAACGCGAAGACTTACTTCATAGCCAAATACTTCGTTCCGTCTCCGGTTGAAAATTCTGATCGAGAGTATGAAATTTCCCTGTTGAGTTTTTCGGGAACGGAGAGGAGAATGAAAGTTGCCGGAGAGAAAAAGAGGGGAAACGTTTGGGCGTGGGTGTTTCAAGGTCTTCTGCTCGCCATTTACGGTTGTATGCAAAACCAGATACAGAGTGCCACGACAATGAGCGAGACCGAGACATTTCGAGTGAAGAGAGAGACGAAGCATGGTCGTTTGGTTCCACTATGAGCTGGAAAGACACGGGAGACTGATTGATCGCTCAACGATCGTATAATGATTCCATAGAATCTACCATACCTGTATGATAAATCTTAATACTACGAAACATTTGACTTCGGAAGCCTGCCTAAAATAAAAGAGTCTGTTTTTTTTTATCGATGAAACGATATTAACAAGGAAATTTAATATACGAGGTGTGACAAAAGAGGAACCGGACTCTGTTCGTGTCTTTACCAAGCTATCAGATACAAGAATATAGCAGAATAAGATGGTCAGCAGAGCCCCCAAAGAAAACTGATTTGTGACAAGTTTCAAGTCGGTACCCTTACCACAAGGGTAGTTACAGGGCACGGTTTAATAAATCATACACGAAAAGGACCATCAGTTTTAAAAAAAATCTATAGTGTCATAAATGACCAAGTAAGTCTCGTAGCACTACGGAAATTTTGTAAAGATTTGTGGTATTTAGCCCTTTGCACTCGGAGCTATTTTAACTCGAAAATTAAACGTTTCTTCTGACCTACAATATTTCCATTCTCTATGATTTTTAAAATTTGATAAATTTGAAATTGATATAATACCTCATACAATACTTAAATGTGTAGTAATTGGTTAGATACCGACATATCTGATAGTGTAAACAATTATTTAAATAATAGTACAGTAATTTTTAGTGGCGACTCACAGGCGCCACTCGAGTGCTAAGGGTTAATCCCAACACTGTAACGCTAGTCTCTTTTCATGCTGTAAAGAAAGAACGACTTGTTGTTCCTAATGTTCATGAAAAGTCTGTTTATAAACAGAAATAACTACGAGAAAAAACAATATTTAACATAAAACAATCCCTGTTGGCGTTGATACCAGATGGTACCATTCCAATTACACATACAAGATTTTTTACTTTGTCAAAATTAAAGAAGATATTTTGAGGGGTGACACTGCAGTAAGACACCTTGTACAGATTACAAGAAGAGGTCGCGTGTAAAAAATGCGCATAAATCAAGAATTTGTTTATCACATAAATAAAATGCTGCGTATCGAGGAACGGGGATATTAAAATGTTAGAACGCTATGAAAGGATAGTCGGTGCTAAACGGACCAGTTTAATCGTTTGGTATCGTCAATGAATCTCCTGTTCCACGTATTACTGTGCAAACCGGTACGATTTGAAATATTCAGTCTTGTTTCATCCACGAAGACCATGTTTACCAATCTTACTCTCGCGTGCATTCACTTATTCAGCGTTTGCATAACTTTTTAGGTTACCGGTTCTGAGATGATGGACTCAGTAAAAAACTCTTTTCAGGCATTCGCGATCATGGAATATCACGAACTGCTATACTGCCGTGTTGCAAACTTTATCCACTTACGGGTCGAGGTACACGAAGCTTAGTTTATTAAAAGGTTTAATGGGATTTTAGTGTCAGTTTTCATAGACTGGTACCAGTTTTTGCCAAGTGATGAAGGACAATTTGCACCGCAAACAACGTAAACGTCTTAATTATGTCTTGCAGTGTACGAACTATAGACAGTTTTAAACAAATAAATTAAATGAACCGACTACAGAAGAAGGAAGGCTCTCTATTGTATTTTATATTTCAAGTTTCATATATTAAAATTCACCGAATCTGTGAGCCTTCGGTTAAAATACGTTTGTGGCATTTACGTCGTGTTTATGGCTACTGAAAATTTTCAAGAAATGCTATTATTATAAGATTCCATAACATTCAGTACGATTTTTATTTAGTTCCACTTTCTGAAAATTTGCATGAAAAAAATTGATAATTGCATAAACATTCACAGTCATAATTTTCTCATTTCAACGAATGCGAGCATAACAATTCGGCTAATTCTTTTTAAGTTTCTATACTCACTTTTGAAAAATGCAGTTGAAAAGATCGATTTTTTTTACCCTTCTACGTGCGGCTGACCCCTGAAATTGCGATCGCGGATTCGTTTTAGAGAAAACGGGGAATGGAAAGACGGAACATAATTATCATAACGAGATCCCGTGCGCGGGGATGTTGCTGGAACGTAAGTGACACGAAGAAATAGCCGGACGAGCGGCGTGGACAGTGAAAGGATATAAGGGACCCTTTAAATGCCAACGGTCTTCGTTACGCAGAAAGAACGCGTTCGCCACCGCCTCCTTTTCCGACACGAAGTTTCGCGTTTCGCGAGCCCGTGGACCAACGAGGACCGGTTGGTCCTCCTCGCGTTTCCGAATATGGCCAACCACACACCATCGCACCCCGTTCCTCCCCCCTTTCTCGAACAAGATATAGCCACTTGCACGCACTCAAAATATACTCTCACACTACCATAGTGATGGGACCAAGAATGCGTCGCACCAAGGCACTGTCGAAATCTAATAATGGTGTACAGCCGCCTCGAAAAATAAGTCGACTGCTCTTTCGTAAAATACGCTGCTCTGATTACTTATAAATTCATCTCCCGTATTATTTTTTCAATAATTCCCAGAAACCAATGATCATGTCTGTACACGTTTCTGATAAGATACCAACTTTGATATGCAATGAGTGGACTGCGGATCTTTAGGCAAAATAAAAATTTCCTACCTGGATTACTACAAACTGAAATGAAAGGAAGCTACTGGAATATTCCCGATTATACTAGAGCATATTTGAATATAACAGAATTTGCTTGAATATATGTAAGAGATAGAATTATTATTCCGTTTTGTTTTATTTACATATATACGGTGTTCCATTAGGAGTGGGAATTCGTTGCATTATGATAGAAAACGATTATGAATAAATTACGTTTATTATGTCCATGTGGTCCACGAAATTAAACTAAAATGTTGGTATGCAACATAAGATTTCTAAAGAAATGTAAAGACCAACTTTCTGAACCCTTGTATAGGCATTATAGCCAACCGTGTACTACTCATGTATCCGTTTACTGTATTTCTTTCAGCAATTTTTTAATGTTTCTCTAAATATACAAAACTGCTCCGAGTGTCCATCATTTGTTTACTATTATCTCGATTTGTAGTCTCAAGGTTTGTACACCCTGTATATCGAACTTGGTCCCATCACGGTTTCCGTACATGTACGGGAAGTTGAATTATCAAACGTACACATAGAATCATCTATAATATAGAACTATATATTTATTAAATTACTTTTTAAATAAAAATACATTTATTTCAAGAGTCCGGTAAAAGTTACACGCGGGTTCGTTTGCGTTGGCACAGTCTTTGTGTAAGAAGATACATTGGTTCTCGCTGCGAGCTCGCCCCCTGCCAAATTGGCAGTGCCAATGTAACGCGTGCCCCGCGAGAAAAGTGGTGAATTCGCGAAACGGAGAACGTTCCGACTCTTTCAGAGAACACTACGGATTTAGGCAGCCATTTCATTTTTTGCCCCGCGAGAACATGGTTAATTCGCGAAACAGAGAACGTTCCGATTCATTCGGAGAACACTACGGATTAGGGCAGCCATTCGCCTCGCTCCAGTGTCGCCAGATGATGGGAGGGAGCACGAATTCAGGGGAAAGAGTTACCCTCTCTTTCGGTACCGGATTAGTCACGTGACATTCCGACACATGCGCGGCAGAGACGAAACGCGTCACGTGACCGGGCCGCGGTGGAAGCGTGAGGGAATAGCGTCGTAGAAGGGGAAGGTAGAGTGGGGACAAAAGTCTTGATCTGGCGACACTGCCTCGCTCGCACCGAAATCGTTCACTTCGTCGAATAATAAGTATTTCTTTTCGTTTTTTTTTTTTTTTGGTTCCTTTTACAGAGAATTGTCCATTCGAAGAGCTACGCGAAGCCTGTTAAGGCTTGAACTACACGGACGAATAAATGCGCGATACAAATCGATTGTTTGTCTTTTACGCGAGTAACGATTAACGTTCGCCGAAGTTCCTTCCAGCGGGCTATCGAAATGCGGCGAAGCATAAAAAGGAAAAACACACGCTTCGAGTAGTAAGTAAAATGCGATCCGTCCCGTTCCGGAACTCGTTTCCACGAATCTTCGTCTTCGACATTCCTCCACGTATCTGTCGGCTTCTGACAGGACGCCAGCTATCCTCGCTACGGGAATCCTTTCAGTTTTCACGACTTTCCGAGGCAATCTGTAACAAGGAACGTATCTTTACAATGTAACTCATTTTTTGCGACACCCTGTCGACGTCTTGTTTGTTTTTAGATTTCTAGCCTATATGTAATGTAACGCTACAACATCGGACATTTAAAATGTTGATTTCAAATAAATGGAGCAGTTCTCATAGCCGTAAGCGCTTTATATATAAGAGCAACGTCGACGGCTGGAATTGCTCCGCGAAATTGGGAAAACGTATCGGGAGATATCTAAGGATTTATAGATATAGCAATACAATCGTTTGCTGTCAAGCTATACAGACATATTATAAAGTAACACGGGAACTACGCATGTGGCGTTCTTGAAAAAATGATACCGCGAGAAACAGACACCAAAACCGATCGGAAAATACCTCGGTCATTTCAAGCAAATGGATTTAAGATCATCGTCGATATTCATGCTGAAACTGAAGCAGCGGCACATCCCGATGGAAGGACAAGTGTCAGAATTGTTCGGCGTCCATTAAATGAATTGAGCTTAAAGAGACAGAAAATTTTAAAGTTCGCCCACCACTCGATAATATTTATTATTTTATATATTTTATTTAAACCTTGTGCAGCTCCTATTGCAATATTTCCTTATGAAATTATTTTTATGATATCAATAATCGTAAAAGAAAAAATCTGAAACCGCTCATTTTCACCGGTGATGGTAGGTTTAGTGTTAAGTAAGTATAGATAAGTTAACCCTCCTTTCAGGAACTGAATCTGTCCTTCGGTGTCAAATTGACACAGTAATTTTTCGGTTATGGGTTTCTCATTAAAAATATTAAAGTCACGAAGTTTCGGACAAACCTACCAACAAATAACAGAACACAGCATAACTTATTTCAGAAAAACTGTCAAATTGACACGAGGGACGGATGAGGGTTAAAATACTTTCGTTTGTAAGCCAATTTTCGAGATTTCCAAGTTGCGATTTTTGTTACTGTCCGTGCAGCTATAGATACATTGCGTATTTACGATGTACTATAATGGAGAAAACCAAGTGTGAAGAATAAAAAATTTTCAAGTTCGATGAGTCACGGGTTCCCGTCATTCGATCAATCTAAAATTTTGCATGGAATATGTTTTAGATCCGGAAAAGATTCGAAGGTCGGAAAGTAAGGATCCGCCCTAGTGTAGAGGCGCGTTTGGGAACTGCTTACGTGTGTAGGGATGAATTTCGAGTGCGAAGCCTTTATGGGAAACCATTATGGAAGTGCACGCGCTATCAGAGACTAAAGCGATCGCGGGCTCGAGCGCTATGGGAGTGAAAACGGTATCGCTGGAAAATCTTAGCGTTCGGAGCTGATGGTTCGCAGGTTGCGTCGTTTTCGAGATAAGGTTGTTATTTCAAACCGATATTGAACAAGGGGGAAGGCTCTCTAGCGCGGTTGTTAAACCGCTCGAAATAGGATAACGCGTAAATGTCAAACGCTAGTTGCCAGGAAATTTATGTCCGGTGCAGTGGACGGTGCACTACGGTGCCGAGAATCGAAGACACGTTACATATCGAACTGCATAAGTCAGCCTGGGAATTTCTATTGGTGCGGTGGATGGACGGGAAATGGAGAGAGAGAGAGAGAGAGAGAAAGAGAGAGGCGCTTTAAATAGGCAGGACGGATGTGCAGGAGATTTTGAAAGACACCACTTACTTCGATCAGGCCTCCTGAAGCTCTCCCTTGATCCCGGGCACGCTGTGATGATGCCTGGACGCAAGCTTGTTCGCCAGCTCGTGCATTACGTCCCTGTATATCACCGTGTCCAAATTCTCCCCGAGCATGTATAAGAGAAACCAGTCGCCCACTTTGCTCCGCCGGACGATCGTCTCGATGGCTTCTCGTCGGACCAAGCGGAACCGTAATCGCAGAAGGTACACCCTCGTTCGCGGCGAGAATATAATTACGATCTGTGAACCAAGAATCGAGAATCAACACTGTTCCTACCTTAGCAACGTTCATTACGGCTACAAGAGGCTCCGAGCTGTTCTGTTGCTCGAACCAATGCACCGCTACGAGGATCGCAGCGGGGGGCCAAACAGAAGCGCATCTGCGTTTCGATAACCCACAATTCTGAAAGGGTTACATTGAAATCATGTACTCCGGTTCGAACCAGCGTTTATACAAGATGTAAATGTCCGTTCAGAAATACGAACAAAGCCGCAAAAGATAGAAATTCTAATTACTCTTGCCAAATATTATCGACACGTTCGTATTACTTTTCCGCGTAC
This sequence comes from Lasioglossum morio, assembly GCA_916610235.2. Classification (NCBI taxonomy): domain Eukaryota; kingdom Metazoa; phylum Arthropoda; class Insecta; order Hymenoptera; family Halictidae; genus Lasioglossum; species Lasioglossum morio. The sequence continues at coordinate 21,685,269 of OU744326.1, forward strand.
AGTGGCGGGCAAAAGAAAGTTTAAAATTGGAATTTTTCTTCGATCGTACTTTAGTTTAATAAAATCACTAATTTATATGTATAATATATGCAAGCGCAAATTTAGCTAATTTTTCCGTAAATACTGCTTAAATATTGCCAACAACCGTAGTCCCGTTGAAAGCACCGGTTCTCGTTAGATCACCGAAGTTAAGCAATGTGGAACGTGAACTGCACTAGGATGGGTGACCGTCTGGTAAAAAACCGGAAAGTGACCCACCCGGGGTGTTTTTCACGTGTTGTTGGCAAACGGTGGTTCGGAACCCACCATAAACAGTAGGTCCCGCTGAAAAGGCGATGGTGAGAGAATGGAAAGAGGGGGAAGAGGATTGGTAAATGAATTTGAAACCCTGAGGGGACCAAATATCATGTTACAAATACTGCTTAAATATTGAATAATAAGATGTACTCTCTAAGATGTAAGAATGTAAGAATTTTCTAAGAAATAATATCTGAAATGTCTATCTAAAAAATATTGTTGAGACAAGTCATTTTTTACCAAATGAACTGCTAGATCGGCTGCTCGGACCACTGTGGGTCGGCGAGGTCATAAAGAAATAGTAGCAGAACCATACGAACTAAATCTAAGAAGCAGTACGGACACTAGGGTTTTTTTTCTTAGTTTTGCAATTAAATATTACATTATCTCGCACATTTTGTTCTCGTTGTAGTACTAGTTGCTTACCCTGTACAAAACCGTCATGAAGCTAAGCAAGCCGAGAAAGAGGAACCAAAACCAGAGGAAAACGTATATCTTCTCGTTCACTACGTTCAAAGGCAATATGCAGACAGCGTCGTGTCGCTCCACCTCGCCGCTGACGCCGTATTTGTAAAAGGTACACTTGGTCATCCGTGGAAACACGTAGATCATCGGATCGACTCGATCCTCTTGATCCGACTCCAGGAATCTGAGCACGTCGATACCAAACGTTAGAAAGGCACCGTCGAAGAAGCGATTCATCAGGAACATTTGACCTGCGCACATTGAAATTTCAATTTGTCAATTCCCATCGTTGTACAACAGCCGATCATTGTTTCCTAACCAGTGATTACCGGTGGAACTACGGTGTCCGCATTGTTCTCACTCAGCTAGTTCTATGAGAGCAAACCCTGACAAAGTGTTAATGTATCCGGTCGTTAACGACGTCCTTGCGTTTCTAACTTTAACGCATATCCGACTTCATGGCTAAAATAACAAAAAAAACTATATGAAAAAACATTTTAGAAACCACGCTTATATGAAAATGTACTGAAAAGGAGTAAATCATTTTTTTCGATATTAGTGACTATAGATAAAAGCGTGTGATAAACTATATTAACGTAATCTTCGTGGGCTAATATCTAAAAAATTATTTTCTCCTTTTTAGCGCATTTCAATATAAGCGTGGTTTTTCAAAAGTTTTTTTATATATTTTTTTATTTTCAACTTTTCGCTGGTTCGATTCCCGCTAAGATACTCTGCTGAGATTTTTTTTATCTCCTAAACGCACAGTTTTAAAACAATTTTTTTTAAATATTGCATTATCATCCAGTTCTGAACTATGTTTGAAGTTTCAAGTCTCTAGCTCATCGGAAAGTGGTTTAAAATTTGATTATAAGATTTCATACAAACAACACGGCAAGCTAATATAAGCGTGGCAGTAAATTAGTCATTTCACCGCCAATATTAGTCATATTAGTCAATTTGAGCTTCGCAGTAAATAAATAAACTTTAGTTTCACGTAACGCACGACGCTGAGTAAATACCAACATGGTGGAACCCTTACCAGTCAAAGACGCTTGAGATCGCTTAACTTTAAACACCCATAACTTTTGAACCAGTGAATTCGTAACATTATAACTGGAATATTCAGTATTTTCTAATGTGAAATTTAAATTAAATTAATTAAAATAGTCCGCGAATATTATCGAAAGATAAAGTCCCAATTTATTAGGACATATATGAAAGAAACAGGAAGGTGAACTTTGAAAATATGCCGATCTGATATTGTGTCCCCTTTGGTGAATGGGAAATGAATAATTGAAAATGGTGGAAGTTATATAACTAATTGGATGCGCTAAGGTCAATCTGTCCAGAAGAAATATCTTTAAAAGTATGTCTACGACAAATTCATGAATAAAGATTTAAATGGACCGAATCATTGCCAATTGTGCAGTTGCCAAAAATGTTTACTACCCAATGGTTAAGGAGCATTCAACTTTGCGGGGACAGCGAAGAAAATACAACAGTTCATAAACTATATACAGGGTGTGTCACTTACCTGTACTACTTTCTACGCATAAATTAGGTACTTGTCGTATAAAACAAATGTTTCAAACGAGAATTTGTTTGATATGAAATGGGATGTAAAATGTGATTATTGATGATATACATATTATGAGCGTTTGATTAATTATTTTAATGTTTAAGAGTCCGGGGGCACGTTTTCTCGTTATTCGATTGAGCTGAAACTTTGCACAGATTAATAAGAGCCACTCTAGTAGGATACACTTGGCTTCTGATCATACCAACTAGCCTGCCATCTTGTCCGGACGCAGGCGAATTTACAAATCGGAATATTTCGTGGTTGACAACGATAGAATAGAGCAAACTAAGCATTACAGAATAGTGACGAATAGCCGCGTGGATGGGCTGTCCTCGTAGACAGCCGGTGGCCAGCTGTATGCTTGCCAAATATTATTGTGAATCATTCATTCATTCGCCATTAGCCGAATCTACGACCCCGTGTACGCGCGACAAGATCGGCGCTCGTATTCGTGGGCTTTACGAGGGAAACAGGGAATCGACGACTATTCGGGATAAATGGGTGAAAAGGTGCCGATCGGTGATTTCGCGGAAAAATATAGAATAACGAAAGCAAACGCAGCATTCAATGTCCGTCCGACAGACAAGAAATATAGATTTGTTAAAAGTAACAAAACAAATAACGGAAGAAGGTAAACATATCGACGTGGTGAGATTCGTAGGAAATGGTAAAACCACGCAAATGAGAAAGCCGGACGAGCGAACGGAAATACACACCCGCTGCTCGCGCTCGTTTCCTATGGTATACGAATAGCACGGTTTGTGTTTAGTACGGTTCAGGGAAAGCGACAAAAATTCATTTTTAACGAGAGAAAAAACGCTAGTGGGAGAACCACATTTATGGTGAACTTGTCGATGTATAGATGTAATTTGCGTGCGTAGGATACATCCACAAGGGGGGAAAAAAGAGAAAAGGGGAAGGGGAATGCTTACATTGAAAATACTCCTCGCTATGTATATAATATTCTGTTTGTATATCATTACCTAACGTTGTAATAAATCTTGTATAAGATTTCAAAAAAAAAAAAAAAAAATTGTCGATGTGCTATACCTCCTCTCGGTCCCAATTCATTCGGATAATTGACGCCTACTGTAATTTAGCAATGAAACGCAATGAAATAGTCCCACGATTTACGCGGATTCTTTGTTCCACGCGGAGTGTCTACTTTTTACAGGGAGGAAAACGTGTAAAAAGAGTTCACGAGCGTGAAAAAAATACTTGAAAATAGCACGTTATACATATACAAGTAATCATTTATCATGGAAGAGGAAAACAGGGAACCGCGTAAAATGAGATCGCGTAAATTGAAACCGAGGATAAAAAATCCGTGTAAAACGAGAGATTATTTACCGCGTAAAAGGATACCTCGCGCGAATAAAGTGCCGCGTAAATCGAGGAACGCGCGTACTACCAGTAACGTTAATATTCAGAACGAACTTTCACTTTGTCGCATTATAATTATGTTGATAACGAAAACACGACAAGCATAATCAGACATAACATTTTTTTATAGCGCCTTAACCATTTGATTATTTTACATAAAAACACTTAAGGCATGTTTTCCTTCATGAAAATGACGTCTACATGCAGAACAGAGAAAGAAACAAATTAACATCATTATAAGTGCACAATTCTTTTTTGGCACGTTCAAACTACATTGAATTTCCAACAAACAGGATATATTTAAACAATCAGGATGGAAATATTTTTGGTTGAAAACGCATCGGTATGGAACACACTAAAACTTTTTAGGACATATCTTCTAGCATTTGCTTGGCCCAGCTACACTGAACATGAGTTGCGTTGTCTCTAATGTTCATGAAACGTTTCCTTATAAACAGAAACATAGTTGACAACCATGACATTGGCGTTTTCAATGGGTTAATGGGGAATAAAAGCACTGTCCTAACTTAACCCTTCACTGCATGATTTTTTTTAATTCGGATGAAAAAATTAAAAGAAGGTCAGTTTTTGTGTTTTATTTAAGAGAAAAGTATTTAAAAAATTTAAAACAATATTTTCAGAAAAATAAACAATTTAGAATAGTTAGAAAACACATTCTTAGTTTACTATGTACATACCAGATTTGTTAACTGTATCAGATAGGATACATTATGCAGCGAAGGGTTAAACGGTGCCCCAACCTTTACGACAGTCCCTTATATTAGCAAGTAGCTTGCGACATTTCTTGCGTTTTAAAACTAGAAAGTGTATCTATCTAAAAAGGTACCACAGTCTATAATGATTTAGTTGGAAGGGCGTAAAATCCACGGAAGGGATCGAGGGAATAAAATATATCGTACCACTCACCGACCACATTCACCAGGGCGAGAACTTCGCAGAGGTAGTACCTGTAAGCCCACCAGTTGTGAAAGCGAAGATTCTCCCAGAGATAGTCGAGCAACATCTTTTTCTTCTGCTTCTTCTCGACCTCTGAACAGAGGCCGATGTCGAGGTCCATCATCAGGGCGTGAATCTTGCCACCCTCCCAGCCTTTCCATAACCACCGTGGTGTGTAAAAGAGGATCGCCTGGAACAGAAATCGAAAGAAGATGTCAGCTAGCTGTATCGGGACACGTGGGATCAATTATTAAATCCGCTCGAAGTAAAGGGGTATGCAACCCTATAAATCTAATAAAATGGAGTAAGTCTAATGGAGTAAATTCTTTCACGCATATAAAGATACTGTATAACGACATTCTTTTTAGGGAACATTAATAAACATTTTAGCTTTATTTTCATGTTTTTTATTACATGAAATTAAGTATATAATTTTATTACATGAAAATAGTGGAGTTATAACATTATCTAACTCCATGGCCAGCAAAACCTTGACAGCTTGCACCCTAGCGGTAAAAGTAACGGGAATATAAAAAGATACAAAATTGTTGTATTAACTTAAACAAAAATAACATTGAACACGCATTTCCAATAATCAGATACATTTTTCAAACAAAAGTTGATCAGTAATTATACGACAATAAAATGCCTTAAAATAATTACGAAAAAGGTTTCTATTTAAAAGTAAAACAAAGATCACTTCAATTGTTTTTAACTACATTGTGTTCCCTGTACGGACTTGTTTTTAAAACAGCGGACTCTTAAAAAATAGACGAAATTAAAATTATTTCAAGTGAACGTTGCTCCGCGATGTACAATTTTGGACGGCCGAAGAACACAGTGGGCTGGATCGTTAAATTTTACTATTACTCTTCAACCATAAGAGATATCGGGATGAAATTTCGACTAAAATTCATTAAAAATTATTCCTATCTACTTTACTATCGAAAAATGTGTTTTTCTAACTTGCGGAACTTATTTCTTTTTAATTGTAGATTGTTTCACAGGATATTCCATATATGCGCTTTTTTAAAGTATTAAAAATTTTCGGATTCTACTTTTAGATGCACATCCGCGACATTTTTCCGATTAACATGATACCAAACACGATACAGTTCTGATTTTCCATTACTGTTTAATCCACGATTTAGTGGAACTAAATCTGAATCGGCCGGGCGAGGCAAGCAATGCAATAACATGTTGTTTGCCGCGGCCCACCGAGGCAACATGTATTGATTGCCTTACCCGCTCCCGGAAAATTTCCTCAGCCAGCTCAGACGTTTTTTGTGGGTAAAAACCCCCTCCCCATCCCTTGGTAAGTTTCGTCCCCTCCGGGAGAGGACGCTAAGTAAGAGGAGTTCAGTTTTCCTATGTAGAAAAAACGTGAAAAGGTCACGAAATATCGGTATATTTGGCAATAGCGAAATCAGCCGAAATTATCTAGCGACGGGACGTTTTGAACGCTGTGCGAAGAGCCGACGCGTGCCTCGCGCCTGCCTCGCGCCTGCCTCGAACCGTGGCGTAATGGTGAGGGAACAGCGTCGTAGAAGAGAAAGGCGCTACTGTGGGCTGGATCGAGAAAAATGGCGACATTTTATTAGAACTTTTGAACCACAAGATATATAAACATGAAATTTGCTCTTAAATTCACGGGGAAGTTATTCATATCTATTGATAATTACCGTAATAAATTGATATTTTTAGTAATAAGTTTAAAATTAATTGTTTAAATTGTATTGTCTAAAAATAATTTGTCATTCGTCTATTTTTTATAAAATGCTTTCTGCCAATCACTGCTCAGAAATGCACAGCGTGCGGCGCCCCAATATGGAATTGTTCAGACCGCAACCTTCGCACGGTTAATAATAAACCTAATGATAATAAACCTGTAGACACCGCATAAGACGGCTGACGGGAAGTGTTGATGACGGACGAAAGACTTTGCAAGAGAACCGTGAACGCGAAAAAGTGTTAAAGGGTGTAGTCGGATAAGGGGGTGAAATGTGCCCCTAAACTAATTTCAATTTGCAATAGGCCATTCGATAGCTTGCCGGCTTATCCAAAGAAAATACTTTGTATCAATTTTAAACCCTATATGTCGACATGTGAGTAGTAATGAGATGACAAAGAAAATCAAGTTTTCCCGTAATTTCTCTTATCTAAACAGTTATCCTAAATATTTAAATAGTTATCCTCTTTAATTGAAAATTCTGAATAAAATCAGGCATGTTTTAGCTATTGGAACACAAGTCTATGATTTTTTTGGAAATTTCTTGTTTCAAAACCGGATTTTAAAGAATAAAAACAATTTTTGAAATGCCGAACTTCTTGTAAAAGTTGTGAAATACTAAGTTTACATTTTTACAGTTTATCATCTCGTTATGGTTGTTAACATATAATTTATTCAGAGTTTTCGAAGTGGGGGCACATAGTTGAAATTGAAAGCATTAGAAACCGGTAATTTTCGAGCGCCTTTGACCTCTTTATCCGGCAGTTCCTTTTATTAAGCTTTTACGAAGTCTAATTAAAGGAGCGCAACGTTCGCGAATCCGTCCAACGGATCGACGCGCGCGTTCCGTTGGCACGCGAGTAAAAATGTCGGATCGGTCGTGCATTTCGTTGGAAGCGATAAAATCACACTAAACGGCAGTATTGTTTCAAGTTGGCACGGTGGATTGATTAATCGGTGTTGATTTAGCGGCAATTCATTTCGGTAACGAGTTTACGTTGTCCCGTAGACGCCTAAATGTATCACCACCGGAATTCTGTTACAAGAGCCGTTAAACTTCGCGATGTTGGTCTTAAAACGCTCGCGTATTCCTCGTGTAAACGGGAACATACGGAACGAACACGAATGAAATATCGTTGCTTTAATTAAAGAAACCCGTAGAGCCTCTAGACAGCGTTTCTCTCATTCGACCGAAGCCGAAGGGTGCGCGCATCTTGTGATTTGTCAATATACAAGGTGTCCCAAAAATGTTCTACTTCTATAAAAGGATCGATTCTACGGGTTATTTGAAGTAACCTTTTCCTTTGTAAGAATATTCCCTGTGGCTTTGTTAAGAAGTTATTAACGAAACACATACCAATCAGAGCACGACTACATCGGACGGATTCCGGCTCGACCAATGCCAAAGCTTAGCGAGACTTTCCGCTAAACTGGAATCAGTCCGATGTAGCCGCGTTCTGATTGGTCCCTTGTTTGTCACTAATTACTCTATAAAAATGTTTACGTTCTTTAAGATTTTTAAAGTATGTTTAAGAGTTTAAGACTTGAACTTTTTTTATTATATTACGATTTTAAAGTTCTTTTAAGTCCATCAAGCTTTCAGGTTTAAATTTAAGTTCCACATTTTATAAAATTTTCAGAAGTTTATATTTTAATTTCTTAAACTTTCTGTTATTATATATATATTTATATATATAATCTATACATGTAATACATAATATAATACATGTACAAAAGCTAAAGAATATACATATATTTAATTAGCAACTTCAATGCGCCAACAATGTGACGGACAAGCTATACTATTAGAAAAGCCAACGGCCATTTCACGTTGCAGAAAACCGATTCTCGTCCGATCATCGAAGTTAAACGGCGTTGAGCGTGGTCAGTACTTGGATGGGTGACCGCTTGGGAACACCACGTGCTGTTGGCTCTCTTTTTTTTTTCTATTTCTATCCACAGTATTAAGCTTTTAAAAAAAGTGCCCTTATAAATATTACGAAATTTTTTTACATTCCGGAGCGTTTATTCTAGTAACCAAAATAAAAGTCTCTACGATCGATATTGTTTATTCGTAACTAAAACAATCTTCTCATCATAGATAACGGCTACCGCTAAACAAAAAATAGTTCACTTCAGCGATAATAGTTATTCGTAACCAATCACTAATTCCGTCATCAATAATAGTTATTAATTTCTTTTTTATTTAATTATTTTAAGTTGTGCATCTACCTTTCAGTCGATTATTAGTAACCACATACTGGCCTCACACGCGTTTAAACTAATACTTATTAATGATAACAAATTTTGATAATTATTTGAAAAAGGTTGCTCCTTTTCGATTTCGATAGCCTTGAAATTTTGAATAGCTTTCTCCTATACAGGGTATCCCACGTAACTGTTGCCACAATTTTTCAGGCACTTCCGGTAGTCAGATAAAAAAATGTTAGGGACAAAATTAATTAGCTTTTAGTCAGCTACAAAATGCATTGGAAAGATTAAAAAATGAATGTTGTTCATGAAAAATGAAGGACACCTTAATTTTTTCAAATAGCACTACATATTTTTTAATGTATCATATCTCTTTGGAGAAAACAATATCAAGCCTGCCTTACTATTGAGGTCGTGTCAAGGTCATAGTATACTAGGCCATTGAAAAAATGTGCAATGCCATTTTAAAAAATGAAGGTGACCATCATTTTTCAAGAACAAATTCTTTCTTTGCCTTTTCCCCCAACAGCTTCTTATTTGGCTACCAGAAGTGTCCGAAAAATCGTGGCGACAGTTACGTGGAACAATCTGTATACATACTTCGTTACGTGCAGATTATGAAAATCTTAAATAAATCATGTGTGCCATCTGTTTACTCGGAGTGTATTAACCCGATTTGAATTTTGGAACCTGTTATTCCGGAATCTCTGTACGATGGTGTGTAGTTCGGGGACCCTTCACACGATTCGAGAGAACCGTGAATTGTCGCGACTTGGGAACAGGGTCGAACGCCGACGTCCACGCGAATCCAACAAAAAGGGAAAATCCATGGATGAAAATAGAACGAGCTATACTTTAACCGTGCTCGCGTGCCAGCTCGGCGCATCATTCCGCATGGAGCCACGCGGCAAGTGGATAAAATTGGCTAAACAAGAGGAAAACCCGATGGAGCGTCTTTGAACGAACGGCAGACCGCTCTTTTTCCCTCCCCTTTCGCCGATGCGTCCCCCCCATTCGCGGATCCACTTAACGGAAACGATCGGGAAAGGATTTTTTTCTCTTTAGCGTATTACTGCTAGGGCGAAGCCGACCGAAGGTCCCCCGACAACCTTGGCTTATGAGTATGCTTATAATCTAGTCACGATTGATCGATAACCAGGAAGCGACGAATATGCTTTTCTTCCGAAGAAGAAGGTTATTAATATAAATTCTTTGAGCTGGTAGAACGGCCAACGGGGAGGACTGTCGATTAAAATTGGAATGGTTATGATTTGAATATGAAAGCCTTCGAGACAGGTTTCACTTTGAACTGAACGTGGTGGCGTTTATTAGGCTATACCATAGTATTATTCGTTGCAAATGTAAAACAAGAACAACACGATAAATACGAGTACAGATACCGAAACCACGAAATGAACAGAAATACAAATTAGGTCCGAGCCGCTGTTGTTCCCGCGTGCTTTACCACGTGCATATATTGTTTACGTCTAATGACCAGGGTTGCCAACTAAAACTGAATGTATATATAATTTCATACTATTCTCCACTAAGAAATCACTGAACATAACATATCTGGTTACACGACAAAATCTTCTTACGTACAAAAAAATATGTAAAAAAGTAATAATACAGTTTTTTAATAAATCTTAACTATTATACGAGCCTGACTGTCCTCTCATATACATATCAATAATAATAAACGTAAATCTAAAATCTAACAGTAATAGTCTAGCTTTCTCTGAAATTACGGGACAGTTCGAGCAGGTTCGACATGCAACCGGAATTCTGGGCAGCAATTTCATTTCCGGGACAATCCCGGCTAATCCGGGACGGTTGGCAACCCTGCTAGTGACTCGTCTCGTCGAACGGACTATAGTAGATCTACGAATGATCATATAAAACGAACGACTCGATCATACTTGGAGCAGCAGAAAGAAGATGACCCACTGATAATACTTGTGCTGTTTGACCAATGGATGGGGCGTGTGGCCGTGCAGTCCGACGCCCTTGCTGTTCGATACTCCCGGATAAGGAACTGCCTGGCCGAGGCTCTTGTTGAACGCGTGCACCATGCTGTAGGTGGTGTGAAGCCAGCAGAACGTCTCCAAGACGACCTTGTCGACAGAACCGGCGGCCTCGCAATGAATAGGCGAGCCAGATATGCTTTTGCAAGCCAGCGTGACACAGCCACCGAGAAGTAGCGCCACCGTGGCGCGATAATGCAGTCGGAAGACAATCGCGTCCTCGGATAGCCTTTGTACCTTGAACAGGGACCGAAGGGAGCCGAACACATCGATCATCTTCAGCATCAGGGGCATCTTCGATGGTTTTCGGCGGACGAGCCTCTTCGAACGCGCGAGCTCTTCCCCTCCTCCACCTCGTTCTTGTTAAGCACAACCGTTTCCGCGGACGATCGCGGGCCACGCGTGAAAAATCTCCGTTCTCGTAAATGGTGGTAGCTTCGTTACGCGCATGTTGCTCGCGTTTCCGTTTCGTTCTCCGAGTTCGAGCTGGAAATCGAATCATCGATGCACCGGTCGCCGTTCATATCCTTCTCTCCCATTTCCTCGACCGGCTCGCTCATAGACTTTCGAACGCTTTATCTGCGGGCACTGTGCATATAAGCTGATTAACCCCTTGCCTTAAGCGGGTATTCGCGTTTAGAGTCATTCATTTTGAACAATATACGAGATCAAAAATTTTTAGACTATTATAGGGGTAAATCACGATTGGGCAAGTGGTTTTCCGAGAGTCGATGATGCAGAATTGACTACCCCTTTTGTTTCGATTATTTTACGTCGCTTTTTCAACTGCTATGGTTATTAAACGACGGGACCTACAGTTTAAGGTGGTTTCCGAACCACCTTGGGCACCACAGTTTTTTAAAAAAGCACATTGAATTAATTCAAGAGGTGCCCGGGCGCGGGGATTCGAACTCGAGACCGCCTGGTCGCAGTCGCGCGTTCTATCCACTGACCCACTGTGTACTAACTGACTACCCCTACCATCGCGCTTCGGTCAAAAAATTTGTTTATACACATACTGGTATACATAACGACAAGTGATATGTAACGGGTGAACTCAAAAACGTCTTTTTTGACAGACGTTAATATTTCAAAATCAAAGACCCGTCGTTTAAATTTTATATTTAGGGTGCGCCCCCTACCGTTTTATAAAAATCTCTATAAAGAATCTCTATAAATAAAATCAATCCTGTCATTTTTTTAAGGGAGCATGTATCAATTACTTTTAAGGCTCGGTAGCTTTACTGTTTAAAAAAAAGCAAATGGTTTCGTTAATCCATTGCTCTACGAAGACGTCTCGGGTACATCATGTGTTGCTTATGAAACTGCACACATTGAAATAAAATATTGTTTAATCTTAACGCCAAATATTAGAACAATGATAAGTTAAATAATAAACAATATCCTCGGTAACATCGAATTTCATTTAATTCGTATGAAAAGAGATTAACAACGAGCAAGCTTTGGAAATGCTGTGCATGACTTCACACTAAATTGATGAATTGCTAATCGATTGGTCCGTATTTTTCGTCAATAAAGAAAATAACTTAGAATAACTGAAGAAAATAACTAAAATAAGGAAAATAACTTCAAATGATCTGAGGAACCATCCCTTTCAAGGAAATACCACATTTTTGGGACACCCTGTGTAGGGTAAGTGTGTGTACGTCAAAAATGTCAGGAAAATGCATATTAAAGATTGCTACGGAAAACTGATCTGACATTGAGAGATCAACGGAACCAGAAATGGAAGGGAAAGGAAATGATAAAACTGTTTGCTTAAAATGAATGATCTTTATTTTATAAAAATAAATTATAATCAATGAATTTCATTATTTGTCAATAGTTTAGCGTCGCTTTTTCCCATTTTTATTCTAAAAACTATTATGTAAATAAAAATTTTTGCCCAACTCGTATGACTATGACACCGAAATGTACTCGTAATCTTGTGTCAAAAAAATAATGTTCAAACGACAGTACATCGGATGAAAGCCGTGTCAAAAAAATCAATTTAAATTTAATACTTAAGAAAAAAGCTAAATTGTACAAAAATGTTTGTTACTTGAATTAATTTCAAGTGAATTCGATCTGTGAATTAATACACAATGTACAAATACTCCAGTTGGAGTCCAGTCCATTCCACTGGAGTCCATTTCACTTTCGCTGTGGACGATTCATTTGCAATGCGCATCCAAAGTAAAACAGTGTAAATTCTCTTTGAGAAATATTTTTCTAATGTTTCGGCAGCATTTAAAGTTAGTTTCGTCAGGGGACTGAGGTCGCGCTGATACTGGTGCAGCGTGCGTGAAGAGTGTGCACGCTTTATACATAATATACCTTAATGTTCCGGTTCATTGATCAGCAAACCATTTTAATCGATTAACTGATCCTAATGCTTTTCTCAAACACTAGAACAACAACAGCTTCCCTTTTCCTCCCCTACATTCGAGGAACAACAAACTACATTGGAGCGATTTTCAAAAAATAAGTATCAACACAGTTTTTAACTTCCCGATTTATAGGGAAGTTACTGTAATTACCCCGAAAATCGAAAATCGATTTTTTAGCAGATCTCCACGTTTCATGGTCATTGGAGTCGTTTGAGACTATTTTTATCAAAATGTCGGTATGTGTGTGTGTGTGTGTGTGTGTGTGTGTGTGTGTGTGTGTGTGTGTGTGTGTGTGTGTGTGTGTGTGTGTGCGTATGTCCGTTTCTATGGTATCAAATTTTTCGTTAACGTTTTCTGAAAAAATAACAACGCGACCAGAATGATGAATGATGCAATCGATGTGCCCCGCTGTAACTTAGAGCTGATTAGATTTTGGTCCATTTTGGTCAAGTAGTTTTTTAGTTTTTTTCGAAAGGAGTTGATTCAACATTGCAATTTATACAAGAGGCGTATCCTCCGAAGAAGCAAACGTAACTATATATATATATTTAGACATATTTAAAAAAAAATTTAATTTTTTTTTTCAATTATGCAATATAAAAATATCCCGGATGCGCGCACATGAAAGTAGAAAGTAGAAAATAATGATACTAATATACTGCAACTAACGATTCGGGAAGTTCTTTGTGTGGCTCGTGGAGAGTCACACACCAAATAACATCCGTACCACTAACCCTCTCGCGAGCTCGTAAAGCGAGCTACAACACCCCCACCTGCGAAGCTCGCGAAGCGAGCGAGCAACAACCCCCCTCTAGTTAGGACACAAATCAACTCCGTCGTATCTTTAAGGATCCCCTTTTATGTAAAGGTGAGGCACCTATTTTTTTAAATTAGAATTTTATTCATTTTCATTGAGAAAATAGTATTAATTAATCTACACTGCAGTTTCTAGTTTACCACTAGATTTACGAAACACTAAAAGTGGTTATTTTGCATTACTTTAAAAAGAAAATAACAAAAATTTGTCTATTTAAATTTTTCACCATTTCTTTTACAACATATATCCAAAGAAATGTTGAATAATTTCTCATGGATGCATCTTGACAGGTCCTATAGACCTACAATGCCAAGAACACGTGTGGCACTGAGTCAACCCCCTCTCCAGCTGAATGCGGATAGCGGGGGTTGACATAAAAAATATGAAAAACAGGGACCGAAAAGGGCCCTGGGCGGTGGGGGTTTAGTGGGTATGGCGAAGGCGGAAGGCAATATGATCTCCCCAAACGCCATCTGAGGGGAAAGCAGAGCCCCACACTACCCTCTCCAACCACCATCCAAAGAGATGGTGTCCGTAAGAGGATTCCCTCACCGCCCTTAAACAAAACAAAAGCTCCCGCAGACCTACTGTTCATATGAACACCTATTGGGTTAGAAAGATAATTCATAGCGTTTTCAAATTAAGAATCGAAGATAAAATTAAGGCAATTGTTCATATGTTTATTAAATAACACGAGAAGTTACCTCGACAAATGGCAAAAAGTAATAGACCAGACTGGAAATTATGTTATTGAATAAATCTATGAATGAATATCTGAATTTTAGCTTTCCATTTTAATTTACAAACGTTACGAACTTTCGTTGCAACCCGATATTAGGCTTGCTTATTTTTACAATCCATAATGATCCCCTCTTGCTATTGAGAACGTAAAGTGCTTTAAAATTCGGAAGATATGTACCTGTCGAATTATATGCCCGTCATTGTTATCGATAAAGTTAATATATTTCCGGATGTTAGATGAAACTTGTACCAACGGTTACAAAATGCTGTGAACGATCAGCAGCGGTGTGAACCGGAGAAACGAAATACGCGTGGCGTCTATTATGAAATTTCGAAGCACAGAGCACTCGTCAGCCCGCAGATAATGCGTTACTTCACATTGCTGATTATTTCCTTGAGACGCAGGCGAGTCATTGCTCTTCTGTTCATCTCACACATTCGAACGCTGGTAAAACTTCGACGTTCACAAACAATGGCGAGGTTGGCGAGATAGGGAACGAAGACACTGTTTTTCTTGATTGTCAAATAAAACGAGTACAAGAGTACGAATACGGGAGGACGGATCGAGTATTCCGGCACGGTGACAGACACACGTGGGGCGCGAAAGCAAGCCGTTAGAAGACTGGCCGAACTTGAGAGGCATCCCTTGGCCTCGATACTAAACACATAACTTATATGATCTTCTCGTATCTTTCTCCTGCCGTTGGTGGAACTTCGAACCCTTTTAAACGAGATGCCCAACTCTCTTGTCTTACGCAAAAAAAAAAATGTGTACCGTTGGAAAAGTATAGTTGCCAGCTACTTTTTCACTGCAGAAAGTATAATGACATCGTTAATGGATAAAAAGTCATGGCCAATTGTCCGGAGATAATGTTTTAATATTCAGTGTTTATTGAGTATTTATTTCTTAGATAATGATGTGATGCAAGAAAAACATTGTTCGCTCAATAATAAATGACTTAATCGTCTGATTCGATTGCATAATGTTTGCATGTGAAATAACTTGCAGGCATATTAGCGCATTTAAGTGCACAGCTCTCTTGCAGGTGTTGCATTCGATGGAATTCGAGCGACTCAACTTGTTTGGTATGTTCTTCGTACAGACAATACAAAAATCTATATCTTCTGAAGTGGATGAATCCGAAGAATCAGATGAAACTGATAATTCTCGTTGTTTAGAAATAAACTATTAGAATACACAATAATGCAAATAAGATATTAAAAATGTTATCGAAATCTTTGTTTTTAAAAAATGTCTTCAATAATACACATTAGTGTTTTCTCGTTGTCAGAGAACAGTATCTCACATGTGTATATTGAAGAATCTATTATTTCCAAGTTTCGCGAAATAAAACAAAAAAATATGTACGCTGGATGTTTCTTTTCTCAAATAATGTTTTCAAAAATGATTCATTTTTTTTACAAATGAAACCTGTGCAAAAGAAAGAAGCACCCGACTAAATTTTATAGAAAATCGTAAAAATTCAAGTAAGAATTGAATTTATTTAGTTAATTATATTTAATTGAATATTTCTGAGAATTACATGTGTTATTGCGGATTGTCTAGTATTTTAACCCTTTGCACTCCTTCGTCGAGTGTGACTCGACATCAGAGAAAGAAAAATGTAAATAAAAACGGGTTTTTATGTGGATTTGGTTTTTCTTTTGTTTACTTAATTGTCTTCGTTTTTAGATAAAACAAATAGAAGTGAATATGATTCGTGAACAAAATTGTTTAAAATAAGTAGCAGTCATGGAACTGTCCATTCAAATATATGACACTCACTTGAAATAGTGAGTGGTTGGCAACAAAATTGATAAATAATTCGCTATAAAGATATTGTTTGTCATTATATCTTCTTTTTGCACAGTAGTGTAGATATACGAAATATCCACCCACTTATACCGCACACACTGCACAAATCTATCGGAAACAGCTATTTTCCACCTAATGTATGCTGCACTATCTGCTCGGTCCTTACTGCAACTGATGATATCGATATATCGATGACGCCGGACATGAAAAAGTGAAAAGATGCACGTATTGTGGTATCGAGTGTAATAATAACTCTTGATTAGTAAGGATTGGCCAGCAGCCAGCGGCACTCGGTGTCGTGAAACGGGGGAAAGAAAAAGGGACACCAAGAACGATCCAAAGCAAAAAGAAGAGGAGTCCATTCGGGTCATTGTCACTCTATAGTTAGATCAACAGTTTGCACCGTGCCGAATTAATGTTTGAGTAACTCTGGAGGTAATTGAATTATTTGGAGAACCAATTGGATTTGTTCCATCCTTTCATAATTGGGAGAGACTCCATTCATTCATCATCGAGTTACTTAATCGGTCTATTCCGAATCTAGC
This sequence comes from Lasioglossum morio, assembly GCA_916610235.2. Taxonomy (NCBI): domain Eukaryota; kingdom Metazoa; phylum Arthropoda; class Insecta; order Hymenoptera; family Halictidae; genus Lasioglossum; species Lasioglossum morio. The sequence continues at coordinate 21,702,226 of OU744326.1, forward strand.
ACATATCTTTAAACTCTGCTATCTTAGTAAATACGATAGAAATCAATTAGCCTGTTTTTTTCATTCGAGAGGTTGATTATGTGCGTTTAACAGTTGATCTATAAACGTGTAAATCTATATTTAAAGATTTATTTTAACAGAGCCCTTTGGACACTTACATGGCAGCCATGGCCAGATTTATTAAAATTCTTATGCATTAATTTCTTCTTTTACATTATGGGTGCACAAATTTATTCGTAGCTGTTGCAATTAATTGTCACTTTACTTTACATTCAAATCAATTGGATTTGAAAATAACAGCTTAGAAAGTACACGTGTATTTGGGACATAGAACTCAAAACAATTCGGTCCCTGTTGTCCTCTCGTCAGAACTTTGATAACTTTACACACGTCTAATTCTGGAAGAACAACTGAAAGAAGAACACGACACAAAGACATCACTTCCCGCCTAGCCTAATTGAAGCGGCAGGTGCAAGGAAGATCCGAGTGCGAAGAACAGATTCTGAGAAAATAACATCCGGAGAATAGAAGTTGAAGTTAGTGGTTTATTCTATTCAGCCGGAATTCCGAATCAGACTTGTTCAAGCAAACACAGACTTTTCATATCTTATTAAACAAGGTTTAGTAAAAGATGCACATGTTGCTTTTTGGTATACCTAGAAGAAACCGTTTATAAAATTTTCATAAACGAAAGAATCTGCAGTTTTATTTATATTTTGATCATTTGCATAGTATATTTACAACGATAATGAAACATTAAGCAAGGTAGAAACTATCGCATATTACTTTTCCAAAAGTAATCATTTATTACGCAGAGGTTTGTTTGTTTTTAACATTGCTTAACATGCCACTAATCTATTATAATAAATAAGGAAACTTCAGTAACAATAATAATAGAAAACAGTTATAACGGGAATCTTATAGTGCATTTAAAAAAATTGATGATATTTATACTTAATAATAAAATGAAATGTGATTATGAAAATACAGAATATGATAATTTCTCTATTTCGAATATCAAAGATTTAATCGTATCAATCCGTTCAATATCAGATTCATATTTTTATTCTTATATTACTGATAACACCAAATTCTACCAAATATGTATGGCTCTTTCCAATATACGGTTATTTTTTGCAATGTTTTTTTAATTCAAATTGATGAGTTAACATTTACATCTCGAGGTTTTCGGTTATGTGTTTCGCATTAAAATAACAGACCAGTATAACTTAATTCGGGAAAAGTGTGTCAAATTGACATGAGGGACGGGTGAGGGTTAAAACCGCTACGATCTTTCGTTCCAACTCAATAAAAGGTTAATTCTTCTCGATCGCAAATTTAGATAATTAAAATTTTAAATGTTATCGGCGCCACATGATCGAACCTGGCGCCGATAACATTTAAAATTTTAGTTCCAACTCAATGTTTGACACGACTCTAGCTTTGCTCCGCACTTGAAAAGATCATCAATAAGAGAAAAAAATGTGCCCGTTGCGATTGTTAGAAGCGAGAATGTAACGATGCGTCTGCTTGAAACGACGGGTTGAAAGGTGAGGGTGGAGGATCGTCTTTGACCGAGCGTCAAGGCGAACACGACAGCGACCCTCGGCGACGAAGTAACAGTTACGGGTTTAAGGAGTTAATATGCTTAGGGTTTCCTTCTTGGCAATGAACTAGATATAAGCTTCTGTAAGCAGCGAGTAAATTCCTCGAGCGTAGCCGCAACTAGTTCGTTCGTTATCCGGCTTTTCTCATTGCCAAATCTATCTATAATGCATATGCTCCGATATGCAACTTTATTGACCGACCAAGACCAAACCAACGTTGCGAGTCCTTGGCGCTTTATTAAGTCATCACTTCCGTCCGACTATTTTGTATTTCTTACCTTCCCTCGAGGGAAGTTGCTATCATTTTCCAGCAACCCTTTCACCGATACCTCTCTGTAGAAAATTCTCTGTATCATGCTTCGATCGTACTTTATTCTAACGTTATTCCTAATTTATCATGAAATAATAATATATATAAGCATTTTATGGAAGAATGATGTGTTTTGAATACAAAAAAAATTGGTGACCCTCAAAACCTAACACAACATAAGAAAATATTAAAAAATAAAATCGATGACATTTTGTACGTATTACTGCGGACGAAAAGGAGCTATGAATTAATTACAGCGGATTATAAATCGAAGTTATACGAGCGTACAGAAAGAAACAAGTTGCTGCCACCTAGGGACTACGATCGTTTAAGCAGCACGCGATGTTCACCCGATACCAACATGGTGGCAGTTTTACCTATCAAAAACACTGAAAATCGCTCGGCTTTAAACACTCATAATTTGTGAATCACTAATCTTCTAGGATGGAAGCTTAGAGTTTTAGCATTTTCTCGCCCAAATCCACTTGATTACATAGGAAAAGAAAGAGCAACCAAATGGATTTTTCCACCCCAACTTTGAGGGCTACTTTCACCCCTTTAACATGAATGTCGGCTGCCATAAAGAAATACGAATACAAATATTTAATTAAAATCGGCGTGTTACGATTGGGTAACCTCTCTTGTAAGTTTTGTCAAGTGAGCAGCTACAAAAGAAGAAGAGAGGTTACAGTGGCGGATCTAACGGTAAGCAGATAAACGGCCGCGTGGGGCCCCGGAATACCATAGGGCCCCGAATTTCAAAGAAATTTATTTAATGTCTAACGGTATGAAATCTTTCATCACTTTTCTTTTTTGTTAATAAGTCTAGGAGAGTTCTCTTGCAACTTCTATTTCTAACTTGAGTTTGAGTGCCCCAAAATTTTTACCGCTTGGGACCTCCACTTGACTTGAGCCGCTATTGGGCCCCGGCATACCATGGGGCCCTGAATTCGCAGCATTCATTTGTTTTTACAAAAGAATTCAATTTATTTACGAGAAATTAAGTTTATGAGAGTTTTCTTGCAACTCTATTTCTAATTTGAATTCGAGGGCCCTAAAATTCTTGCCGCTTTGGGTCTCCACTTGACTTGAGCCGCTATTGAAAGGATAGAGCGATTTCCTTATTTCAGAACAAACACCGTCGCCTTATATCGTAGCAAAACTGCATTTGCAATATCCCATCATACTGTCTTAGAGCTCACCTTCGTAATAAAGCCTGGCAACCTGGCCGATCGTATAGCGTGTAGTTTTCTTTCGAAAAGCCGTGAAATCATGGACATTCTGAACGATTTAACAGAGGAGTACCCTTAGCAATCTCCATAAAGAGCTACCGCATGAAGCAAGAAAATTTCTTAGAAAATTACCTGAAGGAACAGCATGAAGCAGACCCACTGATAGTACCTGTACTCCTTCCTTTCGCTGTCGGGGTGGGACTTGGAGTTGTCCATACCGGGAAATGGCACCTCGATACCTTCCCGCTTCCGGTAGGCGGCGGTGATCGTGTACGTACTGTGGATCCAGCAATAGGTGTTCAGCACGTCCTCCGGCAGATCCTTGCTGTGGATGCAATCGATCGGGTTGCCTACGTACTGGCGTGTAGTTACGATCAACGAGAACGCGATCAAGAGGATCACGGTCAGGCTGTAATGCAACCGGAAGACGGCGGTGTCGATGTGCACGTGAGAAATTTTGATTAGGCTCTTCAGGCCTCGGAATATGTCGAGCATCTTGGATCAAGGCAACGACGCCCAGGAGGTCCAGGTGTCAGTGGATCACGACCACTCCAGGATCGTCCGTCCGATCCTTTCAATCCTCTTTCAATCACATCTTTCGTCCTTGACTGATCCACGACTACCCCTTTCGACGCCCTCACCGACGTACGCAAAGACCAAAAGTATTCGAAACTCTCGTCCACTTCGAAACCGAACACCTTCAAAGATTGATGTCTTCAATCCGTTTCCGATTAATCGAGGGATCCTTTAAGAAGAGCCGACAACAGCCCGACAGTCTTGCCTACTTCCAAAGAATTTGCGAGACGATCTCGACGACGTAGGATCCTTTGAACCAGTCGGATCCTGTGTGCCGTCGCTAATCTTCGTTTATGCATTCTTCCTCCCTCAGAACATCGTGAATACCCTTAGCCGCTCCCAGCCAATCGTTCTTTCGAGCTTCTGTGTTCGACGGGCTGGACGTCCGAACGATAGTCTTGCAGGAAATACTTGCTCGCAGCTGCGCCTCCAATTCACTCATGTTTCACAACAACAATTCTTCCAAAGCGCGGACACTCTATCCACTTTTCGAGTCGCAACATGCACGACGCACTGACACCCTCTGCAGTTTCTGTGATCACCATCAAAGTGTGTATTAAGACCGCTGGATCACCGTACGGATCTTTAATTGGTTGGTCGAAGAGTTCGAAGGCGTGACGGAGATTCTGTACCACAGGGTTGTCGGTTCGAATTTTTAATGAAAATTTCGTAAATACTATACGGCAGGGGACGGTAACGCGGGGATCACGGGTGTATAAAAATTATATGTACTCAAATACTATAGAGAGATTCAGCGATCGCTGGATCGGTGGAGATCTGTTGAAAGAATGTACAGCAGAATTGATCTTGACCCTTTTTCAATGTTTGCTTATTGCATCGTGTAGTGCTCATCGGAAGGAAGAAAAGTCTCACAGGAATTACTTGAGACGTATACTTTCATTGAGACTTTTGTTCCTTGCGATAAGTAGTATACGATGCAATAAAAAGTTTCACTTTGAAATTCAAGCCCAAGGTGAATTTTGAGGTCCATTTTGTGGACAGACCTCAACAGATCTCCAGATCTTTTATGGACAGAATGTCCAGGATCTTAGAATATTTTTAGCTTTATAGATCGGAGCCTCCCCTGAAAGGGATAAGGATATAATGCCGAAAATGAGCATATTAATCACACTCCGCTGTATTTCTAATAAAACTGACGCGTACCACAATGCATTGATAATACCCGAGTGATTAAAAGAGCAAACACACAAAAGTCCATCGAAATCTCGATGAAATGGAAGAGAAGGTGCGTGTTCACGCTCCTATGGTTTCATTTAATACGCGTGCCATTCTATTTTAATATTAACGCGTAACAGCGTGGTTTGTTACGAACGGGACCAAACGAAGAACCGATGCTTGCTCGGAAATGCACGCGATGACACGAGACGGAAATACTTTCTGGGTCTCTACGTTTCGAAATATATGATCCGTCCCGGTTGCTTGGATTTTAAAATGAAAACGAAGGGACAAGTAAACCGCAGCGAGGAAGCTCGAACTACACAGTGGCTCACGAAAGTATTCGAACGTTTGCTCTTAGAACTTCGAACACGTACTTTAACTATTTATATATTTATCTTATATGTTTACTGCAGTGTATTATACTTTTTTAAGTTTTTCGTCGTTATTTCATTTCATAATAAGGGATTATAAATGTTGCTACTTATTTATTCACTGTTGTAAGAAGGTGAGTTCAAAAACAAAATGACCCAGGGGAAATCATTATTAACCATTATATTTGCAATGGTTGCAAGTGGTTATTAATAATTATTAATAATTTTTTACCGTGCTCGGCTTAAAATCATATAACCAAAGTATAATGATAATTTAATCATTTCTCATTTTATTTTCGATTCTGATGTTGTTAATTTAGAAATAAAGCAGAATAAAAAGATATAAAATGTTGTATTTTTTCGTTTATTTAAAGAAAATCTAAAATGTCTATTACTAGTGGAACACCCCCTTCATGTTTGCAAAAAATGTATAATAATAAATGAACTTATAAGGTCCCAGCTGTGAAGAATTTATAACAAATGCTCATATTAGGTCAAAACTAGCAGATTTCAATCGTCTGTATCATCAACCTGATTGTGTTAAATTGTTTAAGTTATATATGTAATTTCATCGCAACATTTTAACGTGATTCGACAATACCGATCATTTTCAGCGAATAGAGACGAGCAGAGGCGAAGCCATGTTACAGTTGAATAGATCATGAATTATCAAGAATGAAAAATGAGCAGAAAAGCATGTTTAATCTCGACTTGTCAATTAACCTACACCGAAAGAAATATTCAGTCTCGCTTAAAGCTTAATATAAAACACACGAACGCTAACTGGGCTGCTTCCAGCAGGCTTCTTCGATGAGATCTTGGCTACACTCTGCAAATATTAGTACATACACTACAGATAGAGAAGATTCTCCTGAAATCGAAACAGAGAACTCGTAACTCAACTCTTCGAATAGATAACCCGCAATATTTTCATACAAATGTAATTCGATTTATTTAAGACATGCACTACTGTGCAAGAGAAAGAAGCTCCCGATCATATTTAATAGAAAAGCGTAACAAATCAAATAAGAACACAGTAAGTCTTGAGAAAGGATATCGCTGTTTAATTGAATAGTTTTGAGAATATGTGTCATTACAGATTATCTAATATTTTAAATGCAATAAAACAATCATTGTACAATACACTTTCTACATAAAGATATTCTTTCGTTTCCATAATAGTGTACATTAAGATTTTTAAAGAAACTCATCATATTCATTTTGCCTGCATACGACGCTGCTCCCCGGTGCTCCCCCAATTTAATATTTTTAAAAAAGTAATATTTTTAAAAAATCGATAATTTGTTTGATAGAAAAATTACATTCATAAACTTTAAACGCGTTTTTCAAAACGGTGCACTCGATATCTCGAGTACTACCTTAACAAATACATTAAAATCTTACTGTTATCTTTATTATAATATATATTAGGCATTGACGATCGATTTTTTTTGCTTTTCTCATTATTTTGTTGAATATAAATAAAAAATTAACAAATTCTCTACCGAAATTCAGTCATTAAATTTCGAATACATCACAGTTTATGACAGTTAGTTAATTCTAGAAAAGAAGATATTCTGAGCAAAGACGACGAAAGGCATAACAACAAACTATTTTTTAAATATTACAAGCATTTTTTATAGTTCATAATATTACTATATCAACTATTAAACTGATCTAGTAAACTGAAATACAAAATCATCTATTAATCTATCATTAACTTTTTTCTGTATTGTTGTTTAAAAATCTAATATTTTCCCCGCTTGTTATTGTGCCCCAACCCCTTTTTATTGTTTAACAATTTGATCTGTATATTTTTGTCACAAATGCGTAAAATCCACAGTGTAGTAATGACAAGTCGACCTCGGCGAATATTTTCGTTGCCTACACGCAAAGAAGTTTCTTGGAACGCGCCTCTTTGTCTTGTACGTTTGTCGAGCTTTTCACCGATTTCCGGGGAAATTACGAGTAAGCGGAAAATGTCGGCTGTGTGTGCCGGTAATCGTGGGATTATTTGTCCCTCTATTCTTAGATAATCGCGCTTTGTGTTACAAATAGTATCCGGGGTGTTATTATCGTCCCCGTCCCCGTATGACAAGCGTTGCACTCGCAGAATGGGATCGGTTGTAGATTGCCGGACGAGTCCGCCGGTGTTTTGTCTTCGGCAAAGAGCAAAAAGAAGAAGCCCGTGGGTGTATCCGATAGTTTATGTGACATCTGCTGTTGCCAGACCTGAGAAACACGTTTTCATAGGTGACAAATCTTTCAGATCGCTCGCCGCCGACACGTTTGTCCCTTCATCTCCCATTTCCCACCACCCAACAATTCTTCGACAATCTTTTTCCTAAGTAATGCGTCAATTCATAGTAGTTAGTGTTTAGGTTCCGAAGCACCGTGTAGCAGAAAACCTGACAGTTAGCCAGAAGTCAATCTACGATATTTTTGGGTCTACGAGAAAGTTTATTGTCTACACATCAGAGATTATAGCTCGTTTCTTTTCGAACAAAGAGATCAGGGGTACATCGATGGTCACAAATTGTGACTCACAATAGCCGTCTACCATTCTCTGAACTCGACAGTAATTGATCATCTTGTAATTACTTTCTTTTTTATTTTTTAAACCTCCATGCAGGTTTATTTCTGCTTACAGGTGTGGTTTATATCTGCATGCAGGGTGTTCGCAGTAAATTGGACTGGCATTTTTCTTGTAAACAGTAATTGTTCAAATAAAAATGAAGGAGCAAGAACTCGCACTACATCTTACTGACAATACGATAACCTACGGCAATTTTTTATATTTACATTATTTTTCGAGAAACGAAGTTCTTCACCGTTAAGGAACTAGTTTTTAATCATTTTTCGAGGGCTTTACGCTGTAGTATTGGCTTCGAACGTAATCAAATCCTAAATCACAGACTTTTTTTACTACTAATAGATAAATTTATGTTTAAACTTTTAAATATTTCTGTTATTTCTGACCTTGCATGCCCTTGGGTATCAACGTGTTACATATGAGTGAATTCATTTTGACCCACGCTTTCACGCGATATTAAAAAAAACATATACATTTCATTGTCAAAAATGCCAAAAATCCAATTTGCTATCCTAGGAGATTTGGTGGTTCAAAAGTTATGAGTGTTTAAAATTGAGCGATTTATAGTGTTTTTGACAAGTAAGAGTGCCGGAATGTTGGTATGCAATGAGTGACGCTAGCCGTTTACCGAGCGTAGCCGCTAGGTGACAGCACCTACACAGACCACCCCACAAACCACCCCACAGTTTCAAAAAAGAGACATTGACAACTAAAATCATATGAAGATTTTTCTATTCGGATTTGTGAAAAGTAAAACCTAATTCAATGATCCAGAGACGGTTAACGTAATGAAGACAATATCATGGTGGCCATTAATGGTAAACTGAGAAGTAAGTGGAAAATTGAGGTAAAAGAGAAATAAATAATTCTATGTTCCAGAATGAATGGCATAAAAGAAACTGTATGTTAAAATATAGAAATTAGACAAGTGTCAAACAATTTTTGTTTTACCTCAGTATAATTCATCTCAATTTATCTTAATATAATTTAAATCACCCAATACAATGTAATTTAAAAAATTATTTGACAATCATTATAACAGTGTAAACACATTATTCAATATACTAATTTACCACTACATTCTTTACTAAAAATTTAATAATTAACAAGCGCATTGTCTATTAGTTACTTTAAACGATAAATAGTTGGTTCGTCTACTATTCCTTGAAAATTCAGCAATTATGTCGTTACTGATTTAGTACGGCAGTTACTGTTTTCCTTCAACATCTCGAGCTATTTTCACCGATCGAATGCCGGAAAGATATTAATAATAATAGCTATTAGAGTACACGAGTAGTGTTAAGCGGTAGACATTTTTAGAACGCAGGCGAGGGAAAGATCGACGGATTCGTTAACAGTATTAATCAGTTTGTGCGTTGCATCGATGCAGTTTTGTAACCCGAGAGTTTGTTAGTAATTCGCCACGTGTAGAATTCAACCACGTGTTCCTTCGAATAATAGAAAAAACGAAAAGTTCTTTGAAAACATTTCTTATTAGTGTTATAGAGTATTTGATAAAATATCAAATTGTGAATTTACGTTTTACAAAACTATAGACAATATTATCCGTCACATAAATGTATTTTTTTGTACCCTAACTGTAAATCTAACAATTTAAATAACAATTGTATATACACATATTTTTTAAATATGAAATTAATTTCTGACATATATATTACTAAAGAATATTTGACGTACAGTGGTAATCATATTATTAACGCTACTGGCGTAGATTGCTAAAATTAGATAAAACAATTCATTCTTAGATGAAAATATAATTATGTATACCAAATGTTTATTATTTTTTTTACGAAGTATTGAGCTTTGTAAATTTTTTTTCATTTCTACTGTACTTATAGGTATAGCGACAGTAATTTTCTTCCTTTTCAAATAGTGTAAAACGCATTGTAATAACTAATGAACTAGACTTCTGTTTAGCGACAATATAATTCTTTTACTTGATTCTATTATAATATTCATATTGGTATAAACTGCTTTGTAATTACGTTAACAGCAAACATAACTTTCGATATTTTGTTTGTCTAGTTTTACGATTTTGCAAATGATCAAAATTGGATAACTCAACAATTATAATGCTAGATTCAACTTGTGTTATTGATTTTGTGTAAATGTTATTAATTTGTATGATCGAATAGTGTTGCTGATGCATATCCATAGTGATTGAGCTATTTACATTCGACGCATGTCGCGACGCTAAAGATTTCAGACATCGAAAGTCCGGATAATCGAGGTGCTACTGTGGTCATAAATTTAAGAATTTTTGACCGATCGAAGTGACGGCAGTTCTTCTAGTTCCGGCGTGAATAAAATAGTGAAAAATTGAGCCGCAATTTTACCTTAGAACAAATGAGTGACGTTCACTTGTGTTCGATTCCGTTTGTAATCTGCAGTTCGGCACGACACGATAGGGGAAAATAATTGAATTAGCAACGGGTCTGGAGCGTTGCAGCGATCGGCACTCGGTGGGCAACGAAGACTGTCAGAAGAATATAATGAAGCGGTACCGAGAATAGGTCGAACGAGCGGTTTTCGGGAATAGAGGCCTCTTGTTTCGTTAAAATGTTCTATGAATCGCCGGTGAGAGAAGTGTTTAGTTCAGCGAGAAGAGGTTCATCTGCGATGAACACACGCGGCTCTTCGATCCAAGAATCGGAGGAAGAAGTTAGGGTTTGATGCGAGTGCACGAGCCGAACCGGAGAAAAATGGAACGGTTCGGCTTAGCTTCTAAATATTCCTCGCGTCAGTCAACGAACTCCTTTCGCGATGCACATCAAGAAATCCACCCGTCGCTCTCTTTCTCTCTCTCTCTCTCTCATTCTGTCCGGCACCCTCTATCTCCGTCTGCGTTTCTTTCCTCCGAATTTCTTCCTCAACAAAATACTGAGTCCATTCTTCACGTACGAAATCACTGGGGCTCGCGTATCGTGTCACGCGGGTCGCGACCAGAAGGCAATTTGCAACGAGGATCGAGCCATGGAATCTAAAAGGAAGTTGTCGCGATACGGGAATTTGGCTGATCGTAGAAATTTTCTACGGTTGAAAGAGGAGCCGCCGCCTGTCGACGCTGGCCGGACCGCACGCGCAGCTTCCACACGCCACGAAGAAGCAAAAGCGGAAGGCAGCAGCACGTTAGAACTCGACACGACGCGGCACGACACGGCTCGACACGGCTCGACTCAAACTCGACTCGGCTCGACTGCTCGTGTTTGCTAGCCAGGGCATAGCACCTCCCGTAGGAGCCGCGAGCGAGGAGTCAACCCGCTCCAGGAATAGAAACACCAAACCCGAAATGTTCGAGCGTAGAAGCGCAACATTAAAACGCACCGCGTCGCGAGGGCCGAGACTCGCCGCGCCGCACGAACCCCGCGAAAACTCGACCGTCGCCACGATTTGCCCGAAAACGTTGAAAAAATTCAAACGAAAACGCTTGCAATTTTTTGAACGGAATCATATCAAGAGGATAGTCTGCTGTGAACACCAACAAACAATCAAATTTTCTATAATTATTCCATACATACATGTATTATATATATACATAATAAATATATTATATATAGTATAATAATTATACTATATATATACATTATTCCATAATTGTCCATGGCTCGTGACTTCAACAGCAACAGAAACTTGAACAATACACCAGTAACTCGTCCTCATTGACGCAATTTAATTTATTTGGGATTATTGTGTAAACGAAAGCTTCCAAGGTTCTATTTAATACTACACGATTATTAAAAAGTATGTGAATAGGCTTTCGGCAGAAATGCATAACTGTAGTGCCACTAAAATTCTCGAAAGTTTTGAACGTTTACATCATGATTTCAAACTGTTAATAATACCGCATTCGCTCCGTAGCTGTCGAAAAGATGTCCACCGTAACTGTGAAAATTGTATCTCCACTACTGAGGGATCCCCCTTGACACCAGTCAACACACTCTACGATCGGACCAACGAGGGATCAATCGTGTCGGTGGGACCAGCACTAAGCAAAAGATTGCAACTTTTATAATTTTTTATATTTCTTATGAAACTTTTTATGAAGCATGATACCGCAGTAATCGGAACAGTTACTCTAGATCCTAGATCATTTGGCGATCGTCGTGATATATCTGTAGAAAAGGTTGTTTAGAATGTCGAATTTTACGCCATATTTAAATTTTATCAAAATTAGTGAGTTGTAATCTTTTATATGCATAATTACTCAAGATATTATCTATCCTTCGAACTATTTTGAAAAACAAAAACTATACCAAATTTCTCCGGGGGGCTGGAAGTGTGTTGAGCTATACGGTGTTATTAGCCATCGCCTGTGTCAAACATTTATTTCAGTAATTTCCAGAGTGTTTTACAATATTGTGTCTTCAAGTGTAGACGACACGGCTGAAAATAAATATGCTCGAGCGTCGACGGAGCACGTGCCATGAAATCACTTTATGGCTTAAGCCGGGTAAAACACGACGCCGAAGGGAGCAATTAAAAATTGAAAACAGGGCGACGACGCGACGCTCAAGCTGCAGCCATCCCGCGTGCCGTGGTATTTTAATATTTCCACGGATCCGGCATATTCCCTGAGAAAATAATCTGCACGCTTCTCCAAACAGCTTTTTATGCTCTATAATCGCGCTTCGAGAGTACGCACAATTATCGCCGAATTAACGCGACGAAAAAAATTAAGCATCTAACATTTTATACCCGCCCACCAACGACCATCTTTTGAAATCTTTCACCTGATTTCGATTTTCCCTTTCTATTTGAAACAACCGCATCCTGTATTCTTCGAGGTAAAACAGAAAACGAATTTGGCAACATTTGGAAATTTATTTCTCTTTTTACTGATGTTATTAAGTTGTAAGAAATGTATTGATACTCTTCTATTCTTATAATCTTCTTATTGTTCCAAATTATACCCACCCATTGTTGCCATAAATGTATAAAATCCGCAGTCTACACAGGGTGTTCCAAAATTGTTGTACTTCCTTTGAGGTAATTTCGAGTCATTTTTTCCTTCACGAAAATGTTATCCGCGCCATCATTAAGGAATTAATTTCGTTAAGGATAAAAAAAGTTACTTCAAATGACAACATTTTTGTGAATAACAATATACTCAATAATTAAGTATTGAACTAAAAAAAGAACGTCTTGTACTTCATATATTCAAAATAATATTTATTTGTATCTCCAGCAGGTCTAGTCCAATATGTTCAATAACTATTCTCAAAAAAATTCTTAAAAATCACTTGTTTTCACATGCATATGCTTCAAGAAAGTGCAGAAACAGAAAAATCGATTTTTTCCCCAAGGTTCTAGACCAGAAGACCCCCTTAAGGTTAATTTAGACGGAGACCACGTGGCCGGAATGATCTACGAGGAAATCTCTAGTGGCACCAGTGGTCCACGTGCTAACTGCTTACATTCGAACGAACGAAGGAGGAAATCTCGCCCCCTCGACGTGCTTTCTCAAATAAATGGGCCAAAGTTTCCTCACGACGATACAATAAATATTAAGGTTAAATTCTACTAGAACGCCGCTTGTTCGAAAACGGTGCGTGTCTGTTTTCAAACTATATTAAGATCAATTACTTCGATATAAAGCGAACGTATGCGGATGGACGGCCGGATAAACCTGCAATCAATCGAATGTTAAAGTGTTGCTATGAAACTGGAAGATCATTGATCGACGTCCGTGTTAAGTTCGAGAAACTCTTGGACCACTACTCCGCGAATTAAATTGACGATTTATCGGAAGTTATTAATAGAATTAGGAATGTCTGCGCTATATAAAAAAAGGAGCCAGAAATCTTCTTTCGAATCGCGATTTCAAGAAACTTGTCAGTTTGGTTTACCAGGCTTCTCAATTGTCCATTACAGAGTTTACACAATGCGTTGAGTGAACGAGGTTGGTCGAATTTGACATTCTTATAATTGAAAATTTTTATTTTTTCATACAGATCCGCAGTGGATTATAAAGGGACTATCGTAAAAGTTAAGATACGTTCCGTCTTTTACCTATCAAATTTCGTAGGATAAGAATTACGCAAAAAAAAAAGTATATCGTTGGAAAGGTATAGTTGCCAGCTACATTTTCTCTGTAGAAAGTGTAATGATAGCGTTAACGGATAAAAAGTTATAAAAAATTTTCTGAATTTTCTCGTATAAGTTGGGACACCCCAGAAACTCTGAAAAGTAAATGTTAAAATGAAGTCGAAACGCGTTATATTCAATGTCTATTGAGTATTCATTTCTTAGATCATCATTTGACATAAAAAAAACACATTCTTCACTCATTAATGATCAGCTTAATCTTGCTCGCATATATTAGCGTATTTCAAGTGCACAGCTTTCTTGTAATATCTTAACGTTTTAGGAACAGTAACTTGAGACGTGAACCATATTTTGTTTGATATTAATAACTGTAAAGGTAAGATTTTTATATAAAATTTCGATAGCTCAATTTATTCTACAACTTTTGCCCAATATATTTCTCCGCATCTTTTCTATTTCTCCATGTATTTGGAGAAACGTAAATAGAAAAATGTTCTTATTGTTGTACAATCTAAACTTGTCTTCTTTGCTTTCCATCATGTCTTTTATTTGATCACCTACTTTTCCAACTCCCTTTCATGTGGTAACGTCGCTCTAGCAGTTGCGTACCATTTTATCCTTCAAAGAACTTCTTTGTTCTCAAAGTCCTTTCCGATATTAAATATTTCAACTCTCCGAATAGGAAATTACGTAACAGCGGAACGAGACATTTATTTCTCAAAGAAATCCATTTTTTCTTTTATTATGATTAATGCAGTAATCAAGATAGCTTGGAAAACCCTGTATCTGCATTATGGTAGAAACCACTAAAAGTCTGACTAAATATATTCTGATTATGTTTATAAAACAACCGAAAATAGCCACTTTTAGTGGTTCGTAAACCTAGTGTTAAGTCAATTTACCGAATAGCCAATGGACCTATAATTATTCTCACTACTCCAGTAGTCCACAGGGGAAACATTGTCGTTGCAATCCGTTCACAAAGGCAAGAATTGTACGGCTACTGTGAATACATTGCACAGAAGTTCACAGAAAGAGCTGGCGGGACGCAAAAGAAATGGGCCACAACAATATTATCTTGGTGAAAATTCTGCCGCCCCTGTGACAAATGCAGCTCGCGTGAAAGCGCGTTCAAAGGCCGTACGTATCGTGAAAAAGAAAATAATCAGTTTTGCCTTGTACTCGGTCCAAACGGTTAGAAACACCTACACGTCAATCAGCTCACTTCCCGTTTCCCCGACTCCTTAAACACAAATCAATCATATCCACACTACCGAGTTCTATTTGTGTGCTTTCCTCGGGAACACGTGTTTCATTAGTAAAACGTGTTGATTCCTGCGCCATGCCGCGCCGCCGCCGCCGCGCCGATCTGTCGACGAGATAGGATGCATCTCGGTAGACTTCTATCAAAACTCTGCAGTTTTATTCCTAACCGGGATAATGTCCATCGACTTCCTCTAAGGTTCCTGTATTCGATCTCACTGTATAGTGAATATCATGTATACTCAATAACCAGTGTCGCCAGATCAAGGAAATCGAGGGGAATACAGTTTACCCCCTCTCTGATAACCAGATTATGGGGGAAATCAGCGACTGCTGGGAATTATCCAAGTTTCGATCCTGGACTGTGCTCGTTAAACGATACAATACCTCTGAAAACGGTGAGAATCGCTGAACTTTAAACACGCATAACTTTTGAACCACTGGTCTTCTAGGATTGAAACTTGGATTTTCAAATTTTCTCGTCAATATCTACGGGATTATATTTTTAAAAAGTCCAATATTTGTGCTCCTCTAAACCGAACATTACCTACTTAATATAAGCTATCGTTTTGACACAGGAAAGGCCCACAATCATGGGACCCGAAAGGAGCAAATTTTTGGGTCACTCTTCAGTTTGTAAATCTGCACTCACTTGTAGTATCAAGACGAAGACAACCCACTGGTAATATTTTACGCTCCTAGTCGTCTCACGGGCAGTGATTGGATCATTTTCTCGCCGATTATACCAATCGGATTGATGGTTTCCAAAGGATGGCGCAATACCAGGTGCTGCAACGTTGCTTCCGGGTATCCCTAACATCGCTCCGGTCACAAAATAAGTGCTGTGTATCCAACAGTATGCGTTGAAAGCTTCAACGGGTATGTCTCTGTGCGAATAGAATGCTGAAGTCGCAGGAGATTTGCAAAAAAGTGAACACGCATTTTACTTGAATCATTTCATTGTGTTGGCATAAACTCTTTGCGAATGACAATTTTATTCGTGTCAGATGTCAATATTCTTATAATATCCTCTAAAAGTGCAGTAATTTCTTGATATTGTATCAAGTAATTATAAAGGTTTACGTTATGTTTCTGAACATATTAAATATAATAGACTAACAATTCTTTTACGATCATGTGGAAATTGATCTAAGAGAAGCTGCCGTAAAAGTAATTTCAAAGTCGATACGTCAACAATTTTACTATTGCGTCTCATTCTACTGAACTGTTCTCTAAATTATTGTTGAACTATTCTTTCATTATCAAACTGATTTTATTTATAATATATTTTCGATGGTTAAACTTCATCTTACGAAATTAAAAATTTTGGATTTAAAAAAAATAATAATCCTGTAGGTGTTTACGAGAAGATGTCAGAAAGTCAAGTTTTAATGTCAGGCATTCACTAGTTCAAAAGTTATGCGTGTTTGAAGTGGAGCCATTTTAACCCTCATCCGTCCCTCATTTCACAAACTGAAACTGTCCCTCGGTGTCAATTGACATAGTGACACAAAATAAAAAGAATTTAAATGTTTTCTTAGTCAAATTGATAAGCTCTATAAGTTAACATTTACATCTTAACATTTACATCTTAGGTTCCTCGGTTATGTGTTCCGCATTAAAAAAATAAAAGTCACACAACGTTTCGGGAAAATTTCCCTAAAAATAACAGAACAGTAAAACTTATTTCGGGAAAACTGTGTGAAATTGACACGAGGGACGGACGAGGGTTGAGCGTTTTTGATAGGTAAGGGCGCACGTTGGTATGTAGTCAGACGTCGTCCACTGAGCTGAACCGCCAGGAGGTTGGTCAGGGTTACGTTCGTTAGATCGACATATCGGTTTTAAAGTTTCTTTTGTCCGCCACTGTAGATATATGATTACCGCAACACCTTTCGTTCGCAAAGAGTTTACCTTTAAGAATACCTCGTGTGGACGCATTCTATTGGATTTCCCACGATCTGCTTGCTGCTGATAATTATGGAAAACGTTAATATCAAAACGGTTGTCAATGCGTGCAGCCTGAAGGTGATACCGTCGTCTTTTACTCTGGGCACCTGAGAGACCACGGTTATTTCTATTCGCCACTGTTTTGCGACATACTTTGTTCGTACCTTTCGTGTTTTGCATGCGAATTAAGCTGGGTTCTCGTTAATCGCTTGCGAGAGTGTTCACTGCTGTTTAAGAATGTTTACATAACACTAAACCTACCACGAGGGGTCAAATGAACCATTTTAGATTTTTACAATTATTGAGATTATAAAGGTGTTTTCGTGAGAATTTATTGAATACATTTTTTGACTCCAGTATATATTCTAGTAAAAATAGCAGAAAATGTAAATTTTAATATGATATTATTTTTATAATACCATACACATTAGTCAATTTTTCATGATCGGTAGGTTTAGTGTTAAAACCGAATAACAGTGGTGCACATCACTGTCAAGGTGTTAATCTATCGAAGTTATCGACGATCAACCACCGGCTGATTTTTGCAACTAACGAGAATCCAGATTTAAACGTTGTACGGTGGGTGAACCGATATAAGAACACTTACGCGCAGCAGATAATAAAGCCCTGTGGCGATATCGATCATCTTCAATTCGTTCTTTTTCTTGTTCCCAAGAATCCCATTGAACGACGGAATCAATACACCGTTTACATAATATCCTGCGGTGGTGTCTACGATTGACGTATACTTCATACTCGAACGATTAAGATCGTGCCGATCCCAACGTGGACGAACACCGATTTCTTCCAGGATTTGTCATTTCTAATCTTGGTGGACCGTCGACGCACTGATTCACGCCATGACGCAATTTACAATGAGAAAGAAATGACCGTGTATAACACTCGCAAAACCTTCTTAATCGTGCATCGACACCTGGAGCACAAGTTCTAGTCGAGAACTGACTGGGAAACGCATCCGCGAAGCGAAACAGTTACCGATTGCCAAAACACGATCGCCACGACTGTTACTTTTTCTCTGATCTCTTTTAGTTCCGTCCAATTTTATTTTTGTAGTTTTTACCCTTGTCTCTCCTCCCGCATCTTTTCACTCTTTCTCTTTATCTCTCCCTCTCTCTTTTTTTCTCTGTCTCTCTCTCTCTCTCGCTCTCTTTTCCTCTGTCTCCCTTTCTGTTCCTCTAACTGTCTCGCTGCCTCTATAAACCGCTCTCCCCCGAATCTACGTCGGCGTTGATGCGAACACACGATTCCACCTACCGGCTTGTCTAGCGATGGCCTCAACACGCTTTTGATTTGTGCGTCTTATGTTCTCTTCAAGTTCTCCAAATTGGCACGTCATGTCGAGATCACTCGCGAACGGTACTCCCATGGTACTTTGACACAATCGCGAACGGATGACGCACACAGTGGCGGATAAAAAGAAGTTTAAAGTTGATATCTTCGTATATGATTGATCGTAACAAAACAGAAAATCAACAGAAGAAATCAAAGTAAATAAATTCACAAACAGTTTCTCATCTGAGAATAATATTTTCCTACATCTAGAGCTCCGCTCTTTAACAATTAGGGTTTCTAATGGCATCACAGAATATTCGGTATTAAGGCTCCAAATATTTTGCATAATTAATAATATTAAAAAGTAGTAAGGAATTGTCGTAAAAGTTCGGGCACGTATTTGTTTCTCGGCTATGAAATTTCATAGGATGAGAATTACGCGAAACTATTGTATACGAGAAATACAGTTGCCAGTTACGTTTACGCTGAAGAAAGCATAACGATAGCGTTAACGAATAAACTGAACTCTCATTTTTTAACTGTTATTTGTATCCTTAAAAATAAACAGCTCTTATAATATAGCGAATAATTTTGTTAGGTGAAAGGTGGAGATGAGAAGCTGAATCAAAGGCAGACGTCGTCAATTTTACGTGCTGTATCGCATTGAAATGTAACAGCAAGAGAATTACAAGTGGAATTAGATCTTTCGGTATCTGAAAGACGTGTTCAATAAATTTTAGGAAAAGCGTAACCGTTTATATAGACTAAAAGCTTCAAACCTGTCTTCAACGCGTAATCATGAAGTCAAGACCTTGAACACAATTGGTTTTTGTCAAAAGGTACTGATCGGCCATCAGGAGATGTCAACGGTGACATCGAGTGCTTATGTTAAACCGTTCCCGCCAGAACTTAAGCGTATTATAAATTATGAACGTGAACGATCAAAAGATTCAATTACCACCATCATATTGTACTATTAAGAAACTTGAAATTCATTTACTTACCCTGATCAATAAGTTTTATTTAGAGGAAAATTGTTCGTTTAACATTACTGTTAAATATCCGACATTTTGTATGCAACAACCTAATATTTACAACGAGTATATCATAAGTCACAAATAAATCGTTAAAATTAAAACATACGTATTTGTACTTACAACCGAACGTATTTATATGTTACAACCTAACACCATTATTGTATTCAGTTAGTTCACGAGCTATTATTATATTATAAAAATACTTTTGTCACAGAGGAACACGCGACAAGCATTCCTTTGTAAAAAAAAAGTCAGTTTTTCAATCTGTCACGATACCGTCACTCAAAAATCGTTAGAATAGTACGATTTTTTGAAAACAATGTTTAGAACAATCTTGTCCGTTGATCGCTAAATTCCCGCCCACGTTCTTCCGACAGTTGCCGCGTCATCGGGACTGGAGGACACTTCAAGATGGTCTGTCATCGAAATAAATGTGTCATCCGATCGCTACGTTTAGTTTATCACTCTAGTAATAATGTAAAAGACATCGAATTCTTCCACTTGTTCGTCGTTCCTGGCGACGGTCGTCTGTTTCAACGGTTGTCTGCAAAGAAATAAATTAGTGATTCCATGTTCAGACGTCATCATCAATCCTGGATGTCCTATAAAAGGGTTCGTTGACCCACAAATTTCTTGCACCCCCAACAAGAATTCGAATTTATTCTTAAGTGTGCCGCCGGTTAGATTGGCGCAAAAATAATTACGGTTTCGAAGCATCAACTTTATATTTAGAACAGTATTTATGTTTTAGCATCAAACACATTTGATGTTTATAAATAAGAGCCATTTGGATTCATATATGGGAAGAGTGGGGGTTGTACAAATCTCTAAACGGCAAACGTTGAATGAAATGAAGGTTGAAGTTTCGAAAATCAGTCAAGTCGGAATTAACTTAAACTGTGCATGTAGCCTAATTTTAAAATAATTATTTTCCATAAGGATTTATGGTGACTCGAAACAGGTTTTATCATATTCTAATATCATTTCCTACCGCACCGACGAGATACTGTTAAAGACTGCCAGTACAGATACTGTACAATATCTCGTCGGTGCTGCCAGCCGCAATGCTATTCTGCGAGACGGTAAATGGGCGCGGGGATAACGTGGAAATTACAGTGATCTGAAATACCACATCACTACAAGTTCCACCACCGGCAAGAATAGTATCAAACTAGTGCCAAAACATCGACTAAAATATGGCGGAGAATGTAACATTTAATAATAATTGACATGCGCGTTAATAAAAAAATCAAATGAACAAGCTTGAATAATATATTTTGTTCTGAGTTATGGAAGGGAATAAGTTTAAAATAATAGTGGATATTAATTTATACTCTACTATGTAATATAAACGATAATTCAAAGTGTGCAGCTATTAGCTCGACATTATCCTTTATTCGTAAGATACTGGGATATCTTACGAATAGAGGATAATGCCGATTGCCCAGGTCTCACCACGAGGAGGTTGCTGCACAAGAGACCCGGAAAGGGAGTCAGAACGAATGCGATATTCCTTCTGGCTCCCTTTCTTACAACGTCGAACTTATACTAAGATACGCAAGTACGTCGAGTAATTATCGCGGAGCAAAAGGGTGTGAATCGGAGAAGAAGTCCCCGATCCACGGGGGACAAAAGGCGAATCAGGCAGAAGGCTCTGATTCTTTCAGTGAGAAAAATCGAACCAGAGCAAAAGGCTCTGATTCTTTCAAAGAGAAAAACTAATGCAAACCAGAGCAGAAGGCTCTGATTCTTTCAAAGAGAGAAACTAATGCAAACCAGAGCAGAAGGCTCTGATCCTTTCAAAGAGAAAAACTAATGCAAACCAGAGCAGAAGGCTCTGATTCTTCCAAAAAGAAAAACTAATGCAAACCAGAGCAGAAGGCTCTGATTCTTCCAAAAAGAAAAACTAATGCAAACCAGAGCAGAAGGCTCTGGTTTGAGGGTAACGCGAGCAATGGTCGAGAAGAGTTCCGACACCGATACCAACTACTCCAACCACCTGCCGCCAGAGACGGACATGGGTGGAAAAATTTTACGGGAGAGTGGTAAAGAGCGGACACAACGCGTCTCGACCCCCCCATTAATATTAACTACCGCGAACTCCCGTACCAACTAATCTGGTACATACTACTTGCGAGCAAAGGTGTCCGACACAGTAGAAGACTGTGTCGGAGTAAAAGAAAAAAACGAACAAAATGAATTTACGGCGATAATTACTCGACGTATGTACAACGACGATTTACAAACTTAATAACTATCGCATAACATAACGTATTACTAACTAACGCAACTTAAATATAGGCTGATGTCTTCTTCGGTGTGTGACCTCCTCTTCTTGGTTTGTCCTCTTCGTCGACGATCAAAGACGTCGGCGGTTGTATCCTAACTGAAACAGACTAATTATATTTAGACGCAACACAAAATCCCGCACACGAGTGCGAATCCCAACATAACCACCAGAACAAAACAACATTCCGCACTCGAAACCAAACGAAAGCAAACCAGAAATTCAAAAAACGAGCTCTCGAGAGCAAACCAGAAAAAGAGCTCACGTGAGCGAACCAGAAAACGAAACTCTCGTGAGCAAACCAAAAAGCGAACTCTCGTGAGCGAGCCTAACCGACCTATAGGCGATTCGGGTAGCCCCAGGGACGCGACTCCCCGTACTCACTCACGGTCCCCATCCGTGAGTGAGCCCCTGAGGGAACTCCGATCGGAGGAATACATATTATCAAGAAGATGTGAAAATTTTTCGAAATGGAACTTGTAAAAGTTCCAAAATGAATAGTTGGAAAACCGAAATTAAAATTGTCTTGTTCTCTAACTGAACAAGTACTTTGAAATAACGAACTGAAAATGGCCAAGGGTAAACGAAGAAAGCATCGATGTACCCTTGGCCGACTTCGAGCTAGCGGGAAGTAAATTCCTGATCAATTCAATGTAATATGTTTCTATATTTTGCTAGTGTTAAACTCTATCAAAAATTGTGCACGTGCAGCTATTAGCTCGACATTATCCTTTATTCGTAAGACACAGGAAGTTGTTACGAATATGGAATAATACCGATTGACCAGGTCTCACCACGAGGAGGTTGCTGCACAAAAGACTCGAGAAGTAAGTTAGAATGAATTCGATATTCCTTCTGGCTCCCTTTCTCACAACACCGAACTTATACAAAGTTATGCAAGCGCGTCGAGTTATTATCGAGAAATTAGATTGGCAAAAGTGCGAATTTGACAAACAGAAGCAGGAAGAAAAACACAAGTCCAACGTCAGAAATATAAAAATGTTTCGAACAATTAACTGTGAAAGTTTCTTCTCCGATAGAAATTGCAATAAGAATATTCGAAGTAAACATTGTAAATGATTGTCCAGTGAAAATAGTTGAAAGTGAACAAAGCATCAAGCATACAAGAATATTTGAATTAAAACTCACCAGGGAACCCCTGGTCCTCTCCTGGTCCACTCCTGGTCCACCCCTGGTTCACCCCTGGTCTCCCGGGACATCCTAGCACCACCGGTACCGAAACACGTCCGCCCCTGCCGTCTCCGCCGACCCGACTGACTGACTGAATGACTCAGCGTTCTGGCTTAACTGTCTTCCCCCCACTCCTGTCCCATCGATCGATTCGATCGCCGAGTTAGTAATTATTGATAAATTTGTTATTTCTCGCTGTTCAATGTTTATAACAATTCCTTTTGTCAACGATGCCCACAACCACTCCCTTGACCATCTGACCATCCATTTTTTTTCTGAAAATATGCAATAGAACTCGAGATATAGAATAACATTTATAACATGAATATTCGCGCGCGTTAATTTATTCGATACAATTCACAGAGAAATTTATTATTTCTGGCTGTTCAATGTTTATAACAATTCCTTTCGCCAACGATGTTAACCAGCACTCCCTTGACCATATGACCACCTAACTTTCTAGTCAAAATAAGCAATAGAACTCGAAATACAAAATAACTTTTAAACCATGCACATTCGCATTAATTTGTTGAATATAAATACTATGATAAATTTATTGATTCTATCTGTTCAATGTCTATAATAATTCTTTTGCCATTTTAATTGTTCACAGTAAACTCACCCTTACTCTGTTCTTCAACATATTTTCTTTTCAACAGATCGATCCTTCGAACATTTATGTATTAAAAAGTGTAAGGTAATAATTCTTGTTTATGAAATACATTGAAAGTACAAATTGAGGTATCTCATATTAAATTTAAAGTCGGAATCGGTGATTTTCCGAAAATTATGCTTCAATCATTTCTTAATATTTCTAGGAATCTTTTGTCCTTGAGTTTTGCTTTTAATATTGTAAATCTGAAATAACCAACACTAAAACATCGTCTGAAATATCTGCTTAACTTGGAATATGTTCGGTGCAGAATGTAACAATTTATGATAATCGACTTCGCCGAGGAGATACTAACGGTCTCTCGTAGGTGTCAAGATGGTCGTGGTGGCAATTTGCGTTCTCAATTTTTCGGTGTTCTCCTACGCCCTCTAGGATTTATTCTGACTGGAGTGAGAACCAGAAGCACCGACGATATTTCGTCGGTGCAGAAGACCACTGACGAGAGATTCTCGTCGATGAGAAGTCCATAGGAATCTGTAGTATCGTCACCTTTAAATGCCAATGATTTTAGCGTCCTCTACACTTTGAGAACGGTCAAAGGAGAACGGGTTTGACTGGTCAAATTTGTACAAAATATAAAAGGATTGCTCGTTAACTTGAAAAATTGTCAGAACAGATATAAGAGGTAAGTGCTTCATTCGAGGGATGTCAAAGAAATAATTTCCCGAGGCTTTCCCGTAATAATTTTTTTAATATTCGGAACCTTAAATCGATTCTGATTATATCTATTTTATGAAAAATCATGTTCGGAAATTGATAACATTTCTCATCCGTAGCACGGAGCAAAAGATAATAACAGGATTTCACAGAATCATTTTCAATCGATTTTGAAGTATGTATATTCTCAGGGAAATTTTCGAACCTTTGAGGGCACAGAATGGAAGTTGGAAGATTTAACTTTTTGACAGGTTCACGTAGATTTGAAGAAACGTTACAAATCATGTACGAAAATTCATAAATCCCAATCCATGTTTCCTGACAAAGTAACTGGATTTCACGAGATCACTTCAAATCGATTTTCAAGTGTATTCCTGTGGAAATTGTCGAACTTTTGAAGGCTCAAATGAAAACTGAGGAATCCCATTATGTGAGGTATTCATGTAGATTCAAAGATAATTTCAAAATTATGTCGAAACATCGCTAACGAATCTAATCTCTAGAATCTAAATTCTAATCCATTGGTAGGAGAAAAGCAATAAACAATATTCTTGTCTGATATAATCATATACTTTAATTTTAATAAAAAGTAGACCTATATGTGCCCATAATTATGAAAGTGGTCTAAGGCGAAATTTAAAAAAATGAGTTTATCAGTTATTTCACATCGTATTATTTTAACCCTCATCCAAATGCATAATTTTTTATACGAATTTTATACGAATTTGAAATAGGTACCCGGGTACCACGTCGTGTGGATGAGGGTTAAACTAAAATCATTCAATGTAATTTTTACGATATCGTCAAAAATGAACTGTTAGACACAGGTATTGTACTCCAAATTCATTCTTGTGCAAATCAATTTCAGCCTTTTACAAATAAAGTATTTTTAAATAAGTTTCCAAATTTTATTTATTGCAAACATGTACATTAAATACTTATTTAAAAGTAATTACTAGACTGCGGATCTTTATGGATTTATAGTAAAATTGAGTAGATGAAATTCAAAATTGTTGAAATATTTTAAAAATTGAAGATGTCAGTATATGATTTCTCCTCTATTCAAATCATTCAGGGAAGAAATAATATTCAATTTGCTTTCTATTTCTTGCAGTCGAAGCAGACAATTTTTAGTTTCCACAAAGATCCGCGGTAATTACCAATTCATTAACTTTGTAATGTATGAAAAGTATATGTAGACAGGGGATGATAGTACACGTAACAATATATCGAAAAAAAGGAATAATATTATTTGGTTTGACGCTTCGTTTTCGAGAAAATCTAGTTTACAGTTCCGCCAGGTACGCGTGCTTTAGGATATGCACAAAGTAGAATTGGTTGATCATGATCAGACGCGTCAGACAGTTCCTATGCAATAGCATGTATATTCGCTGCATTTTCAAACTCGATTTTCTCAAAAACGAAGCGTCAATCGGAAAAATATTATTTCTTTTTCTCGACTTATTTTTACATGTAGTATCATCCCCTGCTCGGTTGTAGCACCCGTCCAGCCACACCCTGTATATGTATATTCATTATAGCCATTTTCTGATTAATAAATTTTTAAAATGAAAGTACATATGTATTTATTGAATCGTCTTGAGTATTGAGTCTTATGTTTCACGTATGTCTAAATAAATCTATAATTTAATCTAAATAATAAATAATAATTAATTTTAAATATTCTTAATGGGTGAAATTGATTTGCAGAAGTTTGAATTCGATTTGCAAAAGTTTGTTGAACGGGTGAATTTGGAGTGCAAAATCGATACTGTTCGTTATTTCAACATTATATGGAATTCATTTAGTGTTAATATCGTTTTCCTTGAAATATCTCGAAACAAGAAATACGTATATCAAAAATAAATATGTATATCACTTAGACCACTTTCATAATTACGATTATAAAATTGGAATTGTAATATTGAGTTGAGGAAAAAAAAAGAATTGCACAGACCGTATTCGCAACACGAATTCGTCAGATTTTTAATTACACGCTAGGTCTACTGTTTACCCGTACCCTACATCCCTTTCAGAACCGTAGAAATCGAATTACAGCGGGTTGATTAAAAATTGGTAGTTGACGTCCCGAGTTTGACTTTAAATAGATTTCAACGATCCCAGCAAGGGGATGTGATTTGTAACTCTCCCTTGTACGTATTTTTCTTTTAATTAGAATCTCTTGGCCGCTGAAAGGAATCTTCTATCGACGTTTGATGAACCGGCATGCTTCAATGAATGCTCTCGCTTTTTAATAATTGCTCGATCGCCTAAGAAAGGAACGAACCAGAATATTATCTCTGTTCCCTTCTAATTTAGAACACCCTCGAGCGGTACAATTAATCGAATTATTCCCGGACATCCAGATGTGCTGTAATTCGTTGCGAAAACAGAACTTTTTCATTACACAATCCGACGGTGGCGAAACAGAGATAAGTTCAAAGGTGTTGTAACAATTTTTACGTTTTTCATTCGCGAAATAATATGCGCGTTTCGAACAACGTTTGTTGTTTGCATTCTTTGCAAAAGCTATTTGCACTGCCGTCCATAAGTCACGGGACACTTATCCAAATTTGGATGCAGACAATCTTCTGTTATTAAAGAACCTATATTATGAGTTAAAAATGGTAGTTACTAATTTTTTTTTAATGTAGAGAACATGCAAATCGAATCTGATCGTAATATCCTATATTTTCTAAATTTTTATTATTACTCGTATATTTTTTATTTTTTCAAATTTAAGTGGGATAATTGTTTTCTAATTTCACTTCTAGAGCTCTTTTTCCAACATTTATTCAGATAGTATATGTATACATTCAATTTTGCATCCAAAGAAGAAATAAAATTGTTTCGATAATGACTCGTTAACTATTAGATTTAGGACATATGAAGGTCAACACTTTTGTACTTTAAATTTGATACTCTATCGATCTATGGTATAAAAATGGGATATTCCATTTAACAAAATGAAGTTTACCTTCATATGTTCTTTACGCGTCCACTTACAAAAAAGCTACTCACATCAGATTAATGACCCCTCGAAACCAAGCAAATTCCATCTGATGCATTTCTTCCTAACACCAATAGCAGTCGAGTTATTCAGGTGGCCTGTTTCTGGCACCTCACCCTGTATATGTATAACACCAAATCGCGTCATAGCAACGCAAACTTGTGCGTTCAGAGGCACAGCAGAGATCTACAACGAAAGGATGCGCAAAGGAGATCCTACCTTTACAAAAAAAATTCAAGCTGTTGGGTCCAATTTGGAAATAGTTATTTGTTTTTAAAAGGTACGTACACTGTGCACAGACTGTATGTACATTGCGGGGTCGGCGTCCAAGTTGTTTGCCTAACTGCGAACAAAACTGCCTACTATACGCGCGTTTCCCTGCGTAACAGGTGTCCAAAGCGTGGGCCGCTTATACTCTTATCGGCGCCATTAGCATGCTAATGTCGAGTTTGAACGCGGAAATGTGACGCTCTTTCGAATAGATGCGAGCATAAATATACCGGTCACATTAACACCTCGATGCCAGTATTCGAAGCTTTCTCGTTTCAAACTCTGGTCGAACAAATTCGCTTTACCTCGAAGCGAAACCTGTTCGGAATACAGTCGATTAACTCTTTGAGGACGAGTGCTGGCATATTGGCGACATTATTGTCGCATCTTCAAGTTAAAAAACTATTATGAGAACGGGGGCCGCCGGGGGAGATTTGTAATTGCAATGGATGTACAAAGTATTCGTACACCTTTTAAGAACGAATAACTTCTTTAAAATTCGACTGAACAGTTTTCTTCAGACGTTAGAACACAATTAGTTTACTAACTAATGCGTAAATAACTTTTCTTATAATTGTTACTGGTCGCAATTGTGAAGAATAAAGTGAAGATCACGATTTCTTAATTTTTTATCTGTATAATGAAAATTTAAAACATGTACTTTGTAAATCTATGTGTATACATGTAAGTACAAAGTTTCATCGAAGTCAATCAAGGTTGTTATGAAATATAATAGATTGAAAATTGAAAAAATCATACATTACATTGCCCATAGCTTTCTCATGCGTCAACTAAAATACATGTTTTAAATTTTCATTACAGACACGGATAAAAAATTGAAAAATTGTGACCTTTATTGTTTCCTTCGCAATTGCGACCAATAACAATTGAAAAAAAAAATATTTACACAGTAGCTAGTGATTAATCCTTATAGTGTCTCAATAACAATAAAAAAAAACCAATAAAAATACAGCTGTTAGGTACAATTTTTTAAAAAATTATTCGTTTTTAGAAAGTGTACAAATACTTCTACTCTCGTGTCGATATCACACACGAGATGTTTAATAATTAGTAGTTTATGCAAATTCGTATGTTTGCTGTTTGCAAGAAACAGTTTATAATTAGAATTTCATTTGCCACAGTTTAATGATTTGATTATGCATAAAAGTCATTCGAAACCTGTTGAAATTTCATTGCACCGTGCACATTGAATACTTTACATCGTGCAAATTAGCCTACGCAATAAATAATAATTGCAACGTTGATTCAAAATAGTTTATATGTCGCACGTTGATCCTACAATCTAATGTAAATTAGGTTAAGCCACATCTAAATAGGAGTCAGGTTCCAGTTTCACTTTAATCAACGTATTACGTTCCATTGTGTTAATAATGCTGCAAAATACCGAATATATGTAGCCATTATGTGAATAACATGTGTACAATGCTACACGCTGCAATATTGAATATTATAATTAACCCGTCAACAATGATTTTCTATTCGTGAAGTAAATTTGTTTACCTGCAAACATACCATTGACCAATTTACAGAAACGAGATACAAACACAATACACTGTTTCAATCATTTGAATAAACGAAATATAATAAAATACGGATGGAAGACTGATGGAATTACTATAATGAAATACAACAATCATAAAGACAGGCGATATCTTCGCGTTTCCCATTTCTTCATAGCAATTCGATCACCCACTATAGTTATTACTAGACTGCGGATGTTTATGCATTTATAGGAAAATTATTAGAAAATTTTTAAAATTGGTGACTTCAATATATAATTTCTCTTCTATCAAAATCATTAAGGGAAGAAATAAAGTTTCGATCCCTTGCAATCGATGCAGACAATTTTTATTTTGCATAAAGATCCGCAATGTAGTCATTACCGATTGATTGCGAGAACCACGAATGAATTTGTGCACCTGTTAATCTCGTCAATTCATATTTATCATAATCAATTAAAGTTGTACAGTAGACTCCCGTATAACGCGACCAGATTCTCGTTTAAAAAGACCGTGTATATATGTATTGTATGTTGCAGTAAATGTACAGTAAACGTACAGAAACGTTGCGTAATTTCAAACAATTTTCTTATCGCGTTCTATGGGAGTCTACTGTATAAGGATATTCGACTCGAGTTGCGTTACAGGGCGAATTAATTGATCAAGCGATCAATCGACGAAAAACTTCCGTAACGGGAGCCGCTATATGAAAAAAATCAACGGGAACGCGTGACACATTCTGTCATCGGCAATGCCAAAGAACAAATTTTCCCGTTTCGCCTCGAAATCGAACGAGGCAAATGATTGATCCCTTTTGTTACGGGGTTCTCTCTCGATAAAGTTGAACGGAAGAGTGCAAATAAAACATCCGGCGAGCACCGGCAGCGCGGCGCTCCTTGTCCTACACCGACTGAGCACGGCTAGTTAATTAATTCTAGTTTTTCGTGAAACACGGGTCTTCGATTAAGCTTAATTTGTCCACGTGATCACGATCTTAGTTAGTCGTG
Organism: Lasioglossum morio; assembly: GCA_916610235.2. Classification (NCBI taxonomy): domain Eukaryota; kingdom Metazoa; phylum Arthropoda; class Insecta; order Hymenoptera; family Halictidae; genus Lasioglossum; species Lasioglossum morio. The sequence goes on from OU744326.1 coordinate 21,732,318, forward strand.
CACCGGATCAAAACAATCCGGTCGTTGCATGCATACGTCATGCGCGTCGAATTGCCTATTCCCGCTCGAACAATTTCGAGTGATTCGATTAAAGCCATCGCGCGAATCCCGGAGATCCTCTCGGTGGGTTAGCTGCTCTGCATTAGACTCTGATTTTTCCTATCGTGTTCTATCGATCTTCTTGTCCTCCTAACACTGTCCAAACAATCCTTATTATTTCTTTGCGTCTCGATAATCGGCAAGACATCGTCTCAACGCCAAGCAGTTTTATGGAACAGTTACTACAAAAAATAAAGACCAACTAATGATAAAATTGCCTAATATTATTATTCCATAAAAATCTCTAAGTGACGATGTTTCGCGAAAAGATGAACGCGCTTCTTATAACAGTGTTCTAAGAAGGTATATCGCATTAGAATTTTCGCTTAAGCATTTCAGATAACTTCGTTTCACACGTATGAATTTTCAACAAACATTTTAAAGTCCAAAGGGCTTCGTTATGTATATTTATCTACGAATAATACACTCTTGGATGAAGTTCGGGACATTACGATGAGAGACAATAGCATGAAATGATAACAGTTCGTATAGATCGATGGATTTAAAGAAGAGGAGGACGTTCCTGATGCTGTTTTCGTTTAGATTCGACTTAAAGTGATTTTCAATAGAGAATCTGAATCGTTCCAAAGAAAATCTGGAACATTCGAGTAAGTATATGGTGGAAGAAATACCGCAGTAAAACGTGCACCCACAGTAATAGGTATATTCACCTTATACGCACACGCTGAACCAATACGAGGTCCATGGTACACCGTATCAGAAAAGCAAGCAGAAAGGATAATGGCGGCCGTAACCGAGCCTGAAGTGCCAAAAAAAAATGAGGGTACCGCGTATCCTAGATGAACGACCGTGGAACTGAATTGATCGACAGTTGTTCGAGGGTGTTCGAGCACCCTGTAAACAGAAATTGCGATCTCGTCGCTTGCTTACCTCGACGACTCCTTCCCCCCTCAATCTTCGCCCCGGTTGATCAAGCGCGATCGACACGCGGATTCGTTAGCTGAACTGCTCCATGAATGATACTCGTTGGATTATCGGCTGATTCCCTGTACGGTCGTCGACTTCGTCACTTCATCTCGGCGATTATTCATTATTAAACGTGACCATTGCGACAGACTCATTATTTAAGGGGCGCGAAACTCGTTCGTAAAGTCTGTTGAATATATTATTATCAGAACCATTCGCTTTCACGGTGCGTCCAACTTGAAAGAACACTAACGGGAATTCGTGTGGGCTTCACGGAGGCGGACGGTTTTCCTCGTTCGATACGTATTAACATACTTGAGAAAATTATACAGAAAGTTTCGGGGTGAGCGGTTCTATTGTGAAATTGGAGAAGTTGCGAATATTACAGCACTTAAACGGTCACACCTAGTTACCTATCCGGAATTATCGCTTCGACGATTTTTCTCGCAAACATTTTATATTTTTTTGAAACTTAGTACTTCTCGTGAACTTTTTTCGAAGCGAAATCTTAAACAAGAATAAATATTGTATACGTTTTCTGAACCATTTTTACGTTTCATGTTTGGCGAGTCGGAAGAGATACAAACTCGAAATATTTAAGTTTACGCGAAAGCTCCGAAACTAAGTGGGATATATGCGTAAATAAAAATCTCCTACAGGACAGCTTCCCTATGCTTCATTACGTTGTTTCACGAACGAGAATCTTGACTCTTTCCGCTAACAAAATAGATACTCGAGCGTTCGCATGATGTTATTGCAGAGAACCGAGAAAAGTAGAATCGCGAACGAGAGTGGCCTGACGCTGTAGAAAAGCCCGCGGTAGTGTATTTTTTTCCCTGCTGTTTTCGATCTTCATTTGCGCAGCGTAATATCCTGCATAAATAATGTTAGAATGTTTCCGTCAACTGCAACCTAAACCTGTTAAGTGAAATTTAAATCGATATATCTAGTACGACATATTTTTCCTGGTTATTACAAACTAAAAAGAAAATAACAATCCATCTTTTGAATATTTTAACCTGTTACGTATATCTGACTGCGTAGTCTCGCAGCATGACGTAGTTAACCTTGACTAAGAAATTGCTATCAAAATCCACTATTCCTGCGTAACGAAGCATTTCTCACATTTCTTCAAAGAAATTTGAATCTTTATAAAATTAATAAAAAGAAAACGGTTTCATATAATTGATACTGTAAAGTGTAACCAGCAGACTGTGGATTTTTATGCATTTATGAAGAATATGGTTGGATGAACTAAGAAACGGGAAAAGATTTGAAGAATTCAAAAATGTTGTAATGTTGCTTTTAATGTAAGAAAGTCGTCAAGGGATGAAATCAATTTTTATGTTATTCCTGCTTCCCACAATGAATAAAAAAATATTTTTAATCGTTATATTTAAATCGAAATTCAACCTGAACTTTGAATCATTATATTTAAATGTAAAACGATATGGATGGGTAAAATATAAAACGGGAAAGGATTTAAAAAATTCAAGATTGTTATAATGTCGTTAAGGGATGAAATCAATTTTTGTGTTGTTCCTGCTTCCCACAATCAGTTTGTCTAACAATCAGCGTGATACGAATAAATTAATGCAGACAATTTTTGTTTTACATAAGTATCGGCAATCTAATTGTTGGTGTTCGCGATGTTGTCGGTGCCATCGCTACTCGCCATCACTGCGACCGTCCAGATCCAGATCCGTCGACTAATTCGCAGTGGAGTAACTGTTCGACTGGGCGGACACGGGATCGTCCGATCATATTGTTGAATGAATCCTGACAAGAGAAGAATTTTCCTCGAGAAGCCGTAAAAGAAATCCCGATCCCTCGCGAGCCACTCGGCTACACGTTGCGTTAAAGGCCAACGATAATGGCTGTTCAGCAATTAAGAAAATGGGGAGTAACGATTTCATTCCGGTGTTACAGCACCTGAAAATGTGGTTACTTTTAAAGCGCTATTAAATGGTACGACGGAATGGCCTCTTTGCAAATTATTAGCGAGCCTTTTCTGGTCGATTGCGGTACATTCCTGACAAATATCGACGTAAGATTATGATCTGTTCACAGTATCAATTTTTATTTCATTTTTAATCATTCGAATATTAGCAGAAGTAGATTCGATATTGAAAATTATAGTTGGAGTGCGACTTTTATGCATTTACAGATGCAGAAGAAGTAAAAACATTTTCAAAGAATTTGAAAATGCTGATTATTGTTTTCGACATAAAATTATTAAGAGAATAGATAGATGTTTTCGTAGTTTCTACGTCTTATAATTAATGTAGATTATCTTTATCTTGTGTTTGTTGAAGTTACAGAACCGGAAGTTAGACAGGCATTCATGTTTCTCATTTAAAATTCCATTAGAGCACAACTAAAATGAAAATTCTACAATTTCTAAATTTTATGATTTTTCCAGTTTCACCGTGTTTTGCATAACCGAGCGAACGAATTATGCAAACAGTCGTGACCAAACTTAAAATTTTAAACACTTATTAACCACTGTTTTTTAATTCTTCGTTTAATATTAAAAACTCCTCCATTTCTCCAACCGTCTCGCTGAATTTCTCGCTTTTCAGTTGGTTATCATTATTTCTGCGATAAATGTATCGCATGATAAAGTCGATTAATTATTCAGATCTCATTATACTCATATAAATATACCTGGGATCTGTATTATGGAACTTTTAATAGATTGATCCTCAAGGTATGAACTGAATATAACAAAATTGAATATTTCTAGATTTTCCGTAAGTTTTAAACATGTTCTTTGATAAAAAAAAAACGTATACATATATTTAAATACACGTGTTACGTGTCCGTAGTTTGATTCGTATTAATTTTTAGGGTACAGTTACTAATTTTCGGAAGCAAAATATGGATATATAATTTGTAAACCCTCGATACATAAATTTATATCAGTGTTCTAAAAATTATACAACTTAAAATGAGGATGCATTAATGCACGTGTATCTAAATAGACGTGAAATAGTACACGTAAAATAGTATACATGAAATACTACACATGTACCCGTTATACTTCAAATATGCATTAAAATACATGTATATAAATACACGTTCTCTTTACCTAACCACGATCATTAGTATAAAGTTCCATGTAACCAGTTATGTAGAAAACCGAGTGCGAGCAACTGAAGGTTGATTGGTTAGCTTTGTTCGGGTAATGTTATAAATGAAACGAAATGTGAGGATAGTATTGATTGACATGTGTGTAAGTGTAGTGTGTACATCGGTGTTGGTCCCATCGCTAGTTACGAGAGCTATTAGCAACGTCACTCGTAATAGCGTCGCCACAACGACGAAGTCACACTTCGATGACGAGCTTTAATTGCTTAGGATGGAATTTCTCGATGAACTAGCGAATGGAGGTCCGGACGATACAGCGGTATTAAATGGATTTTATCGTCTCGTCACGGGATTAATGCCGAATTAGCGTGCCGATCGACCAACACCCACGTACCTCAACGAATTAAACGCCGGCTTCAATCTGTTTACTTAATAGACTAATGGCAAACAAGGATTCTTTGATAGTGCACTCTACTTTTCTCAGCAATTGTAACTACTCCGCTATCCTTGAACAATGACTATGTCATTTCTACTTCTTCATTAGTGTACTCTGTATTTTTATTAATTGCATTGTACCAAAAGGAAGCCTATGAATCTTCTTTTATATTGGTAAACTTAAATTCGATGAAAATTAAGAAGGTATTATGAAATATTTATTCTCATTTTTTTGTGAAGCATCAACTATTTTTTAATTGGAAGTTCGAGATTGATACTAGAGAATTGTTATTAATTTTTTTTATACAGAATTGAAATCATTGGGGGTATTAAAAATAATGAAAATTATTTAATGTCTCTTGAGACTCCGTAAAAATAATACTTCTTGGAAATAGAGGAGCTGACCATATTTTACTTTTAGCTACTTCGCTTCAACCTCTTCTAAGTTTTCATTAGTCTCAAATGGTTTAAAAGGTATTTATCTAATTTTGAAAAAAAAGTGGAAATCGCATGGGAACATGTCTCGGTTATTAAGGTGGAATTTTCGTAGGTAGTTTTCATAGCTTCCAATACTTTCATAAATCTGAGACAATGAAATGACTAATGCATAAAACTACCCTTAGTGGAACTGTAGTTTCTCGGTGGATATGCACGTAGTAGAGATGTCAAGCAACAAGTGATCGCATGCTGCGCTTCGCCACTGCTAACCAAAGCTAACGATAAATCTCAGAAATAAACTATATTTTACAATATTACTGTCCATAATTATTAATTATTTCACATCGTTTTATTTTCAACTAAATTAATTCAATGTAATTTTATACGGAATTCATTTAGTGTTAATATCCTTTTCCTTTAAATATCTCATTCAGACCCCTTTTTTAATTATAAGCACATATTTAAATCTAAATTCAAATTCCACTTCCAATCATTATATTTAAATCTAAATTCAAATTCAACTCTCAGCAAACGAATTTAAATCGAAATTCAACTTTCAATCATTACATTTAAATCATAATTGTGAAAGTGGTCCAAAACAAAATTTTAAAAATCAGTTATTCCACATCGTATTAAAATATTACAAGTATACAAAAATTAACCATTGAATAGTGTTTGTTATTTCAACAATATATGGAATTCATTCATACATCATCATCAACAAGAAGTATATCACTCAGACCACTTTCATAATTATTGGCAGACTTCAGGTAAAATAACTGAAATTAATTCCATAGCTGTCTCGTCTTAGTTAGGTAATGACTAGTCTACGAACCTTTATACAAATAAAAATTTGCGACATCAATTGCAAAAAAAAAAACAAAACCAAAATCGAAATTTCTTTCTTTGTCAATCATTCTGAGAAGTGGAGAACAGCATGGAAAATGTCCACTAATGGAAAGCATTACTTTTCATTTACTAGCATACCGGAGCCCGAAGCAATTAAAGTGTAGGTGTAAACGGAATGAAACGCTAAATATTTAGCTGAACAGACTAAATGATTGCAGTACATGCCGTTAGCAAAGGAAATGTAAAAAATGTGTCCTGTAAATGTATTTTTAGCTCGTACATAAAGCGTAGCCGTTCAGGAATCTGCATATTTAAAGCGCGATGTCCGGAATTCGTCGCGAATCTTATTTATGCGCTCCATTACATCTTCCTCCCTTCTATATATTCATAATTTTACGAGAACTATAAATCAGATAATTACTTTTTCTGTACAAAAATACTGAAAACCAAAACTAAAACGCATCCTGTTGCTTCCCCTTTACCCAATATCTACTTTTCGAATCCGAATTCGAAAAACGGTAACTTCTACTTCTCAGGCATTTTTATTGAATTATATTTACATTCATAGATTTTCATAAAATGTTTCAATTAATTTTCAATGTTTTTTTTATCAATTAAATTATTTAATAGAATGCTGGTATACGACATTAAGTACTGCCAGGCGTTAATCCAATTAATAATTACACCACCATTTTCAGCGTTCCACAGTAGGCGTTTGGTGTCACCACGATTAACTTCATTACCGAAAGATTCATTCCCGCGCATATGTTTGTGTTCTCGTATGAAACGGTTGCCATATTCCAAAATGCAAATAGTTAAATTAGGAATTCATCATGCATAACGTGATCCAGAATCTGTGTACTACTGAAATTCGAGATGGGACTATTAGCGAAACGCCAGCAACATGTCGCAATAAAAGCGTACCAATGATCAAAGAATAAATCGTGACCTTTTCGCGGATTCGCCAAATATTCGTAAAGGAGAATTCATACGGAACAACGATTTTCCGAAGACGAAACGTTCGAATCGCTTCAACAGAAATTCAAGAGAAAAGAAAACGTATTCATTCTATTAGTTGTTCGAAAAATCGTTTCGTTTGCTCAAGGGAAAATGAGGGCAATTTTTGACATTTACAATAAGTTTTATGATTATTTTTGTTCTATGATCTGTTCCAAGTAAATTGGTTGGATGAAAGATAGAACAGTAAAAGATTAGAAAAATTTAAGAATACTGTAATTGTTGTTTTTAATGCGATAAAGTCATTAAGGAATTAAATCAATTTTTAGAGAAGAACATTTTTATTTTGCATAAAGATCCGCCACCTATTAATAATAAATATTAGCAATGGCATCTCTACAACGAAATTACTTTCCGAACGACCTAATAATTTAAGAATACTAACTTGGCGAACTTGACGCAAGCGACGTTTACAAAAATCGGTTGACGAATTTCGAATATCCAGAACTGTGCAGCTAATTGAACTGCCTGCATAGTTACAGGTTGTTGTGCTTTGAAAGCTCGATTTTTTAGTTAATTGGAAACAACAAGAAAGGTGTAAATAACAATCAATCAAGAATTTTTTAATAGACCCTTTGACTACATTTTCAAGATCTACACGTCATTGTAAACTTTTGATAAACATTTTTTTTAATAGACCCGTCCACAGGAATTTCATAAATTTCTAAAATAAAGCATTGTATGAAAATTTTCTTGAATCGATGGAATCAAAAATTGTAGTCACGTGATTTAAAGAACATGAAAATTAAGTAAAACTCGCAGCCTGTTGTAATGATAACAGGAATGTTTACCTATTCAAATCTCACCTATTTATAGAGACAAACAGTAGGCAGAAAAATTAGTATCTGTAGTCACGAGAATATTAACATAAACAAGCAGCGTGAATACCCAGCTATAACGGAACGATGCAATTATGTCATGTTTTAGGAGAAAATCATGCTTTATTTGTGAAGATTACAATATTGTCAACACGCGTTTCCATATATCTGCATAGTGCGATTCATGCGGGATAACGACAGTGTCGAAAACAGATGACGAATCGATGTTCTTAAATCGAGCCACACCTGGTTGAATTATTCCAACAAACGTAAAGGCAAAATGAGCCCGATGCAGATAGCATAGTGATTGGAAATAGAAACGGTACAAATGGAAATGTGGAACAGTAAATATATTTCATTGAGATTAGTTATGATTATTGAATGAAGTTTGTGGAGCGAACACCGAAGTTCGACGAACGCGAATCAAATCATGAGAATGACATGTTACTGGATACGCGTAGAATTTCGGAATTTGTGCAACTTACTGAACGTCCCAGCGCAAATTTTACTTCACAAAAGAGTTTGTCGAAAGGAAAAAATCGTAGTCGCGGTAGTTGCACGAGTTGAATATATGCAACTGTGTTTAGACGTAGAATTATAGATGTAAAGTATTTTTGTGAGGCAGTTCATCATTTCATTTCAGTTATTTCGTATGAATACATTTGTTTCTGATGATCCCGTTTCTCAAAATGATGTAAAAGTGTTATGTAGGTCATGATAACTGATACTGTGTATAATTCAAAAGGCAATCAATATGAAAAGTATAAATATTGGAGGCAACCCGTGCAACGCGGTCGTTTTATTAAAATATGGTCAGAGTTCTATCTTGACATTGACGTTCAAAAATTTAAGAAATTTCTAATTGCAACACACCTTTCTCATTCTACTTTTATGTGCAATCAATATCAGCAATATTAGCAAAGAATGTCGTAAAACTGTAAGAAATTTATAATATATTTGTCATGAAACATAGATCGTCTATTTTTCGATTTGTTTGCCATATTGATAGAAACGAACAAGTAAAGTGTGTAAAGTATTTCATGAGCAATTGCTTTTTTATCTGTAATGTGCTATATTTACATATTTATCTCGAGGAACATTCTTTATTTAGTCTTTATCTTAGTCTTTGAAAAATTAATTGTCAAAGTGTGTGGTGGTTGTGAATTGAAATTGATTAAAAAAACCGGTTTGTGGTGATCTAATTATGGTTCATTATATATAATCGTAGTCTGTGAGAAATATAAATAATCCATCAACGTCTGCGGTTCGCAATTTAGTTTTAATCTATTCGTAAGTTTTTAAATTTTTGCAAATTAAAATGGTTTTATTAAAATGGTCAAATTAAGATAGGTACATCGAAAATAGTTAAATACATTATTAGTTTGTTTATAAGTCACACTAAAAGGCGTGCGAAAATTTAAGAAAAGTACTTGAAACTGCCCCCCCCCCTTACGTTAACTTTTTTCTAAGAGTACAAGACATTACAACGCTAATATTTAATTTTAACTTCATATTAACTTAACTTAATATAACCATATATACTTCATTATTAATTTAAAGTGTTATACTAATGTATGCTGTATACACCAAACATACAACAAATTTATTTAATAAATAGATAAAAGTACTTCATAAGTAGACTGTGGATTTTTATGCAAAATAAAAATATTCTGCATCGATTGTGGAAAGCTGTTGTTAAATCAAAATTCATTTCACCCCTTAATAGTTTTTTCACGTTGAAAACAACATGAAAATATTTTTTATATTATTCACTGTTTTCTATTTCACCCGGTTAAGTTCTTTGTAAATACATAAAAATCCGCAGTCAGTTCATAAACAATTGCAAGTCAAAATTTCCTTTCATTTCAAAAATGCAATAGGGTCTCAAACATCCCGACTCGCTAATGGAGAATTTTGATCGGTAATCAGCTACCCTTGTAATAAAATAGCCATTTTCCTTCGTTTGTCAGTGTTATAGGTACCTCTGGAGTTCAGAGTTTCTTTTCAGCAAACAAAAAGCCCAATCAACTACATTAACACAAGTAAGGTTTCGAATATTTTGTTTACAACCGATATAGCTAACTCAGTATACCGTGTCTCACAAATTGAAACTTGTTTTCTCTGCAAACAAACCGACGACGCTGTCTACTACATTAGAGCGAGTGCCGCCAATATCATTACGTTTGTAATCAATACGTAAATATATCAATAAGTAAATACCAATAATATCAATAAGTAAATATTTCGAATACTTTAAAAATCCTCATTTGCAAATAGTTGAATATGTTCGACCCCTTCCGCAACATTTTCTTTACAGTTACAGTGTTTAAAACGTCTCAATCCCGAAAAATGTCGTGGAAGGGAAAAGAAAATTTGTATTTCTTGTATGGCTATGTTTATTTCATTGCTTAAATATTGATTACAAACGAATCAAATTTTATTTCATCCAAAAAGAGGATCGCGTAACATTCATATTTGCTAGACTTTGTTTAAATCTTCGTTACGAGTCTTACTCGCTAAAATACGGCAAGGGGTTCACAAGTTCAGAAAGGATCCGGGACGCTATAAACCAAGAACTTTCTTGCACGTAAAGGAACAGCCAAATCGATTTTCTTTACAAATTTGAAAATACTCTTGCTGCTGACAAATTGAGGATTGAAGGGACACTGCATTATCATTTGTTCAACAAATCTCAGGAGGTCCTCCAAGTCATTCTGCATGAGTTAGCAACTTTCTTTTAAAGAAACATTGAAATCAATGTTGTTTGCAATCAATAAAGTAAAATTACTATTCGTTGTACAAGTTCGAATATAGTCCAGTTCAGAAGTCGAGGATTATTCTTTTATCCTTCTCAGAAGGATCTTTAGAATTCTCGAGAATTCTTTAGAATTAAAGAAGTATTAAAGATTGAATTCTCACTACATTTTCATTTGTTTGGCTAGCTTCGGAGACATTTTACTGTGGTGACAAAATTGGTAAAGAAAGATATTATTAATCACTTACTGGTAAATCTAGAACGAAATAAATTTAATTTATTTATGTAAAAGAATAAATAGCCTTAACTAAGAAATTGCCATTCAAAAGCCACTGTTCTCTAATTTCTTCGAAGAAATTTGATTCTTTTGAGATTGATAAAAAGAAAACGATTTCGTATACATAATTGATAGTCTTGATACCGTAAAGTGTAATTAGCTTGATAATGGATTAACTCGTTGCAGTTACAGTAATTAGAACTTCAGTCTATATCCCCAAAAATTTCTTAGGACAGAAAAGAAAATTTATACATTTTGTACGGCTACCTTTACTTGAATGCTTAAATATTGATTACAAGCGAATTCAATTTTATTTCATTTAAAAAAGAAACGCGTGAAACATTCATATTTGTTAGACTTCATTTAAAATCTTCGTGACTCGTTAAAATGAGGCAAGAGCACAATGCTTAAACATATTATTATTTCATGAGAAATTAGTAATAACGGTAAAAAATAAAGTGCGATCGAAGCATGATAGCGCAGTAGTCGGTAGAGTTGCACTATTGATAGGCTAAATTGGCATTTTGTTGAGAAGCTGGACGATACGGGAGCTCAGTGGCCGAGGGTTAAAGAGGGAAATCGGCTGGTGGAGCTCTGCGAGCTCCTCGGCGGTAAGCCGCGTCGAGCGGCGTCGAGGCGAGTCGGCACGGCCGGCTATAAAAGCCCTCTTGCACCGAGCCGTCGACGTCACACGTCGTTAGTACTCTGCACGGTGAGGAACTCCCGGCGTACCACCTGTTATCCCAGGACGAAACTGCTCGGTTATATCATCCGCAAACGAAAATATCGTGATCGACGAATCCTTTAATCCAACACCGCGAGCCATCCGCAATCGTACGAACGAACCGGAAGTTGCACTGTTACGTCCGAGACTCGACAAGGGGAAGTTCGTCTTCGATTCACCAGGACCGCTGCGGGTTTCCTGCACCTTATTTCACTTATCCCGCCGATTGAAGAAATTTTTCTGTGACGAAGACTGTTCGACGTCTCATTATCAACCTCGACAACCTGCCTACTCAAAAGGTAGGTGATCCGCCGACGTTTATTGTCGTTTTTCAACGTCCCCGTGGCTCGCAGGGGAGACCGAATAATAAATGGTGGTAGGTTTTCCGGGTTCTATCATTTTTGTCAGGCCCATATTTCTTTTCTTTTTTTCTTTTGTTTGTAGCTAATTTTACATTGTTCAACGACTGTTAAGCGACCACTGGATTACGGATTTTTACGAACTCGCGTTTTCGATGATTCCTCACGTGCGAGCAAATTTATGCTAGCTGGCAGCGCAGCGGTTTGATCGATTGAAGCGTGCTAATGTTGTTAAACTTTGTCCAGCGAAGTTCGGTTGTTTGATTTGCCATGTGTGAAACAGTGATTCCGTAGCCGAGCATTATTTCGCTCGACGGCTGTGTCCTTCGGTAACGAACGTTTTTTTTTATCTTGAAAGTATCTAATGTTGATGCAATACCTGACTCGAAAAGTATAAAGGAAAATGTTAAATGAAGTGCTTCATTTCTTAATTCGATTATTACTAGACAGCGGATCTTTATGCGAAATGTTCTACGTAAATTACAACAAAGTAGAGTGAAATAGAAATTCATTTACTACCTTAGCATGTTTAACAGGTTAAAAATAGTATAACAGTGTTTTTAAATTTTTCTAATGGTTTTACTGTTTTAAATTACATTTATCAATGATCAATTGTTACATTCAGTAACACGCCTCCTAAAGTATTAGATAGATAATGATCGTTTACAATAAACATTTCCGAAATTCTTGATTTCACGACAACCTTTTTGCGTACCTCGGGAAGTACACGTTGGTCAACGTAGAAAGGTTGGATTACCAATTAAACAGGAACCGAGCAATGTTTTTCGTTCGTCTAAATCAAACACATCGCAACAGGAATAAGTGGGTCAATCGTAAAGACAATGAATTCTTTTTATTGGGTATTTTCAGTATGTTCAGCTCGTTACAGAGATACGCTTCATGTTTGATGTTCGTCCAATCCGGAAAAAAAATGGAAGAACAATAAACACGAGTAAATACTGGACAGCAACATTCGTGTTTTTCGGTAAATCAAAGAGTTTACATAGAGCACAGTTTTATGTGATCGGCGAATGGGTCGTTAACCTTACGGGATTTTTTAATTATTCAACTGTTCATTTTGTTCGATTCATATTCTCCATGTTTGCTAAACAGTGTCATACTCTTATCGGGAAATAACAAACCTGCTGGAAATGTCCATTTTTTGGATAGTTGTAAATTGAATTACATTTGAGACATACAAACGTGTATTAAAACTATAAGAAAATTGTCGAACATACACGTTTTATTTCATCTTGATGCTATAAACTATGAAACATTTTATGAATCAACACTGTCGTAATACTTGTCGGAACAAATGGCGACAGCGTTAATTAAACGAAGTGTTTAGAAGATTTGATTGGAAGATATTACTGTCTAATATCTCCCTATAGTTCTACAGTTTTTGGAATAACGGGAGGGAGAGCAGACATTTCACCATCTGTTGCGGATGGCAGCGGCGAGATTAGGCGAACGGGCCAGCCGTATGATTTACCTCGAGGTTTCCTTGGCCGGCCAAGGTGGCTCAAGTCGACGAGATGTACAAATGATTACGAATTTACGAATGATTTCTGCCGCCCGCGGGTTTGTCGTTTACGAGTGGAGTGGCGCGAGAATCGTGTTGAATTTGAGTGCATGTAATTAGTGTATACTGTGAACTCCGTGCGTTTACGATGTTAGGTCGCTGCTCACGAAAGCCTGATTTTACGTCCCCCTAACTTCGTGTCTAACTCGGGATCATTGCAGATGACGGTTGTAGAATCGTTACCAAAAGCTAAGAAAATTATTGGCAGTGTTTGGAAAATAGTGAAAACCGAAACTATTTATTTTGGAACATTATCGAGTGAAATGTACATTACTATGACGTAGACAAAACAATTTTAGTCCGAATAGGGCTAAAGAAGACGGCTGTCGAATCGTTTTCATTAACTGAGAAAATTATTGGTAGTATTTGAAAAGCAGTGAAAACCGAAAATATTAGAAACAGATTGAAATATCCCGGAACTATTTATTTTCGGGTTCACTTGGAACGATCGTTGAACATTATCGAGTGAAATGTACATCACTATGACGTACATAAAACAATTTTAGTCCGAATAGGATTAACACAATGATTGTAATAACATTTCCTTGAATACACGAACCCAGGATCGATAGTTCACCCGAATCAACCAGAGACAATTCGCCCAATGGATTCGGAATCTTAGAATTTCACGTTGATCTGTATTTCTGTGTTGAATTGTCAAATTAATCTTGTAAACGAACTTCTCGATTCCCTCAAGCTCTCTTATTCTTATATCTCGCTGAGGAACGGTAATAAAAGACGTCTTCGAACACGCGAACTGAATCTTACGAAATGATTACTTCCCGTTGCCATTTCTTACATATTAATTGCGTCAACGCTGTCACGTTTCGTTCGCAAGCGCACGGGATGTTTAAACTTATCTAATCTAATAAAACCGTTCAACTTCGAGCGACTTCGAATGCCGCTGAAGTAGACGCAAAAGTATACATAGTTCTAACGATATATAGCAAGTTTTAATCTGCCGTGCAGACTTCTGCTGAATTAAGTAGCTTCCATTTCAGTTTGATTTTTTTTCACAAATTCATTCTGCACAAGTAAGACGTTCCTATCTCAATTTCACTTTTAGATTTGTTTCACGAAACTAAGAAATAATATGTTATCTCGTTGATACTTTTACGAATTTATTTATTCGTTGAAAGCGAGATATTACTACTTCCATTTTGCTTTGAAGAATTTATTTGCTTACTTCTACGAATTCATTAATTTAACTTGAAAGCGAGTAGTTTCTATTTTGTTTTTACTTTTACCAATGAATTGATTTCATGACAAGTATTTTCGAAATTTATTTATTATGCTTAGTAGGAGTCGTGAAGTTTCCTTCTCCGCCTAACAAAAATGCTAGAAAGATTAGACGATCTATTTTACGCAAAAATAAGATTTCTTTGCAATACAGCAACTCATCAATTTTTAATTTTTGCAGGCGAACTTCAAGAAAGTGAGAGCAAATAAAATCTTATTTTCAGTGGTAGTAGTCTTTATATATCAGAAACAAATAAAAATCGTATTAAATTCTATATTCTCACATTTTAAGAATATTTTTAGAAACCATATATGCATGAAGATATCCTCAGTCTAATAGTATAGAGATGTAAATTTGTACGTTGGTTCGCGGCTCTGGAAACCTTTGCCCTTTGAGCAGCCAACAATAATTCACGCGAAATGTACGGAAAAAAAGTGGAAGGTATAATTGATTTGGCCATTGGGGCTGTAGACGTCTGCGATACTTTACGACTGTAGAAAAAAAAGAGCGAGGGATTTATACGATACATAAAGCCAGTGAGCTTCATTCATCACTTCTATCGAGGGTTTCCGTTAAATAAATAGCGAGCGAACGTGACACGGTGGAAAACGTTTTCTCGGAGGATCGCTAATCACTTTCGGTAATTTACCGTTATTTCCGGTCCCCATTCAAGAATGACTCATTCCTACAATTTCGTCGGAGGAAGCTACGTTGCACGCGTCACACGCGTATCCCCCCGGATTATTTGATTTCCCGTTTTAGCATCTTACTTCAGCAGTCTTTATACCTGCTAATTAACGCGAGAGGTTAACGATCAGCGGCGCCGCGCGCAACGAGTCGAGTCTCTTCGCGTGATATCGCGTTGCGTGCTCGAAAGAAAGAAAATCTTGTTGCACCGTGAATAATAAATTCGGCCAACTTAGGCTCGTCGTACGAACTCGCCCGCTTTTACAACGGATTCTAATTTCGAGAAACGCGACGACGACATCCCAGATTGCCAATTATAAGATTGGACTCTCACCATTTACCTTTTTTTTTTCTCTCTCTCTCTTTCAAATAAATAATCGATGGCACACGCTGTTCTGAATACGTACTCTCTGGGGATATATGAAGCGTTTTGCCAAAAGTTCACAAGTACAACTCCGTTCGTAAATATTAAATTACCTTTTAATAAGCTCCGACGATGCTTCGAGTTCATTCCGTGCCACGAACTTTTCACAAGTGTCCCGATTATTTAAAAATTTATAGCAATTTGTTAGAAACGCGAGATATGAAACAATGAAATTCAGACGAAACGTTTATATTATCCATGCAAATCGGCAGTCTAGTTTGTCACAAAAAATGTTTTTTCTGTCAACGTCGCGTTAGCAACAATCGAGACTCGTCTTCCGCAGAGATGCTCTAATTTAGATACATTGTAATTTAATTACATTGTATTTTATGTACACAGTATTTGAATTGCATTGTAATTGTATTACATAAATCGAACCTTTCACTGAATTTAATTGCCGATTGTGCGAATCGTGAGTGTAATCGAAATACAATATCTATTACAAAATTAATATTATATATATATATTATATATATTATATATATATTATATATATATATTATATTTATATTATTATATTATATATATATTATATATATTATATATATATTATATATTAATATTATATTAATACAACATTTCAAAGAAAATAAATTTCTATTTTACTCCAGTTTGTTATGGTTCACGTAGAACATTTATATTTTGCACCATGAAGAACGTTTTTTATCGGGTCTCTTTTTTTGTAGTAATTTTGTCCCATGTCCCTCGACAATTTATATTTTATTTCTGAAACGAACTAATCTTTTTGTTTTTCCACCTTTTATCTCTCTTATACATATACATAATTCATAATGACACTGTACCTTGTAATCGTATTTCAATTGTAAAATCGAATAACATTGTGATTACATCGAATAAAAGACCAGAATTACAAGCTACATTGCAATTGAATTGAACGAACCGACTGAATTTCGAATTACTAAATAAATTGAATTACTTTTGTAATTAGAATTCGTAAAGTGATTCAATTTTAATTCAGCACAACTCTGATCTACCCACCCGAAGCTGAAATGAAATACAGTAAAATGTTAAATAAAAAAAAAAATTCGTTTAAGACACGGGAGAATCGGGCTATAAAAGAAAGGTCCGTGTAAAATGTTGGCTTAAACTATCCCCGTTTTATTCGCGCGAGGGTTCTAACCGTATGAATGTTTTACGCGAGCTGGAACGTCGGGCAAAGTGTTGAGCGTGCTTGTTAGCTGTCAACAAACATAGACAGCACTTTTTT
The DNA here is from genome assembly GCA_916610235.2 of Lasioglossum morio. NCBI lineage: Eukaryota > Metazoa > Arthropoda > Insecta > Hymenoptera > Halictidae > Lasioglossum > Lasioglossum morio. The sequence goes on from OU744326.1 coordinate 21,749,267, forward strand.
CGAATTTTATTCTTAATATAAAATGTAATGTTTTGAAAGAAGGCTCGTCTTGTGGATGGCACCGCGTTTAAATCTGAATAAAAACTGACGTGGGCGTACAGCCAGATCTAAAATATAATTCCATTTGAAAGAATTTCTCAACGTTGTTAGAAACAAGCTGAAGTGTCGTGCGGCATCTGCTTCGGCGAAGTTTCTCCGAAAAAGCGACGCTATTAAAAGATCCGCGATCTAATAATAATGGAGTGGTAATACACGGGCTTTAAATCAAGTTTTAGAGCACTGTCTGCCGACGGATTAAAAAGATCATTAGATTCCGAGTTATCGTAGTTTCTCGCCTGTATTGCATGAAGATGTGACATCAGGGTGATAGCGTGCAATCGAACACAACGATGATTCAGTAAAGCAAACAAACCGATCACGCGAGTCACGTTTATCGTAAATAGATCTTTTCTTCTCCTCTCGGCGATTGGATCGAGGCCCAATGGGACCCGTGGACCACAGCCCATGTAACCCTTATGGCTTCCCATATACCATACACCGAAGAATATTGGATCGTTCTCGATTACGCTGGAAAATCTGTATCGCGGCCCCCGTACGTTCTGATAGGAAGTCGTCGACTTCTATCGTCGATATCCTTTTTTCTTTTTTTTATGTGCGCGATTTTTGATTTTTTCTCGTCGCATTCAAATGTCATTTGAAACATCGATAGAACAGAACTGACCGACAAAAGTGGTCGTGTCTCTCTGGAAATATGATAAAACGACGTGAAACTGCTTGTTATTCCTGAACGGTGCACTTCAACATTTTGTTCTACTCTTTTGGAGTTTCGGTCTTGTTGTTCGTCGAAATAAAGCCACGATTTATTTTCGCTTTGACTGACTTTCGTTCGAGTAATTTTTTATTTTACATGCAAGTACCCAGAGTTTTGTTGAATTACAATTGAATCACTTCGCGAATTGTAATTACGAAATAATCGGATACAATGTAATTGTACAATATAATACGAAATTGAGTCGCTTGGTTCAGTTAAGTTACAATGTAATTCGATTTTACAATTGAAATACAATTACAAAGTACAGTGTAATTATGAATTATATATACGAAAAATATAAGATGTGTTATTCATAAATTCAAATTGTGCGATCAAAAATAATTTTGTCTATTACGTTCGTTTAAAAAATGATATATGGATTGTAAAATGACAGGACAAAATTACTATAGAAAATAGTAACATTATTTTAATAGAAAATACTTAAAAAAAAGAACATTCTTCATCATGTGACACTAATCACTGGACAGGGGATCTTTATGCAAAATAAAAACGTTTTCCCTAAATTATAACAAACTGGAGTAAAATAGAAAATTTTTGTTAATATCGGTTGAAAATACTATATAACAAAATCGTTAAATACTTCTAATGTTTTTACTGTTTTAAATTACACCTACTCAGTTTTAAATGAATTTCAATGAGCACTCTTTGTGCAAACATCTTGTCACTAAGATTGCTGCATTTTCGAATATTCGTCATCGTCGCATAAAAAAACATTCTCGGAAACGGAAGAAACACGGATGATCATGAAAGATATTTTTTTCTCATTAAGAAAGTAATGTACGCGTTGAGCGATTTACATTATATTGTATGTCAATTACACTCGCGGTACGCGTAATTAGCAATTAAATTCAGTGGAAGGTTCGAATGATGTACTGCAATTACGATGCGATTCAAAATACTGTGAATATAAAATACAATGTATTTAAATTAGCAAAACTCTGGAAATGCCACGTTGATAATCCCTAAATCTTTATTATCCTACAAAGGATAATAACAATAACAATGGAAACGTTTTGTGCGGATACAGTGCAGAATTCGATGTTTCATTATGAGCTCTGTATCCGCCCTACATAGAAAGTTGAAGGAATTCTTTGTTGCTTGTCACTAGAGCTTATGATTCCTCGTAGGGTACAAGGGACTTATGAGGATCTTAATACGTCATGACGAAGAAGTTATTCGCTGCTGTTTGAAAAGTTTGCCAAATCCCCCGTATCTTCGGGCATATAAATCGAATATCGTTTGATCGGACCCTCCGGAACAACACATGTGGTTTGTTTCTCTTAATACTGTATTGATCGCTGTCACGTATACGCGATCTTCCTTTAACGTTCATTTATCTCTCTAATCAGTTCGATTACTTTGTATTTCTTGGACTTCTAATTGCGTACAATCGCAATTATCTTTTATGTAGTTTCTGAACCGTTATAATTAGTTATCTAATGGCCTTATTATAGTCGAGAACTTTGTACTTACATTTATCGAATTTTTGATCTTTCGAAACTTGCAATGGAAGAATGATCGAATCTTTTATCCTCTTTCGCGGAGTAGAAAAATTGAATACTTTTTATTAATAAAAATCTACATCTTGCTGTACTTTACTTGTAAAAAATCTGTATCTACGCTGAATGAAAAAAAAATGGGATTAAAAGCTTGTAACAAATTATTTTCACGAAAACTTTTACTCGTAAAAATTCAAATAAAGACGATCAGAATATATTTTGCATAATTACGACGTAGAAACATAAACGAGCTTGTCAGTGATTAAAAGAGTTCCTCGGTAAATTATTACATATTCATTAATTTTGATACGATAGCGTTAGAAGTTAACTCTGTTAGAAACCCATCAAAGTTTTTCACTCGGCCAATATGAAATACTGGATTTTCACAGCTGCGAAGTGATTAACAGTCTACTGCTTCGAACGTAATTAGTACCTCGTTGAGGTCCACAAAGGGAACCGGACAAGTTTTATATGAAACGAACCATTAAAATATTAATCAGAAAAAACGGGGTTGTGAAGAATTTCTTTTGCTTGTTCAATTAAAATAATTGAAATCATTATTTTAGACGGACAATATTTCTATGTACTTCGAATCGGAAGAATATTAGTTTTTAGTTTCTAATTAGAAGCAAATGAACCCGCCGTTTAATTAATACGATCCGCGGCGGGACTAGTTATGTCCGACTTAACCGAATAAGAAAAAAAACGACTCGTCGACAGCGGCAGCGAGTAATTCAAATACGACACCGAATTCCAAGAGCCCCGGCAAGTAGCCAACAACTGCTGTAAGTCGAAATGTAATCGGAAGCTTGATTCTTATTTCCCGTCAAGTTTGCTTCGTGTCTGTCTGTAACTGGAGAATTCTTCAAGCTCTCTGTGATAAAGACCTCGAGAAACTCGGCTTTTCCTTGAACAAAATGCCAGCTGAAGACGATCTCGAAACAGATTATCAAACCAATCTCAGTTTCGTACGAATCGGTATCCTCTTTTCAGCAAACTTGACTCGAAGTTTTCCTCGTGTAAACTCGTTACAGAGCACAGGAGTCCTGGCCCAGGACTCCGCTTCTGCCCATAATTATGGAAGTAGTCTAAGTGAAACTTGAAATATGAAATTAAATTGAATTTTAAAGAATGCAGCTTTATTAACCCTCGAACGATGGACGATTTTTATAGCTATATAATTGGCAATGCTTAGGACTTTCCAGAGCTCTAATTAATAATATTTAAAAATTTATTTTTGATGATATCTCGTGTGAACACGTTAGATTTTCCGATATCCTCAATGGAACAGCTATTCAGCTAGTTTAATTGCATATTGAATTGTCGTTTGCAGCAAAAGATTCTGTAGACTTTCCCGAATCCAGTGATATCCATCATTAATACGTTATGATTGTTTAAACATGTTTAAACATTTATATGGAAACATGAAAAAAGTTGAAATTTGTTGGATAGTGTAATTATGGGCAGACTAGTCCTTTGTAATTCCCGCGTTTGCCCGGAACCGACCAATGAATTCGCAAAAATTCTTGATCAGTAGAGGAACGGAAAAGCGTAGGACGAGGGAGTTAGAGATAGAGAGTCCATTGGATGGCTCGCAAGGACTTAATGAGACAGTTGTCGGGGAAAGTGGGCGAAAGTTGGAAGAGCCCAGCGTTAATCCAATTTCTTTCGGATCCGAATCGGGAACCCGTCGAAACTTTAGTGAGCGTGTAACGCTGCCAATCGATTTTCCATCGGTGGAGAACGGTTCTCGAGATCTCCCGCCCTTGTGCAGAAGTATCAGCGATTGTTCCGCGCGTCGACAACGGTGCCGTTGACGGCTCGCTTTAACAAAATTATCGCGATCCTGCCTAGCCGTGAACGGGGATTAACTTCGGCTCGGTAATGTTGCAGGTCAACGAGCTCTCGAAATTTCCCAAGGCTCGGAATTTTCCCGCGGAGCTCAACCCGATCGATCTCCCCGCTCATAAATAAATCATGAATCGGAAGATTATTACGGGTCAGGCCGCTGCTCGATTTCAAGAACGAGGAACTCCTCTCGTTGCGCCGCCCGCCAATGTTTTCCTCCAGCCTGTTGCTGCTCCGCTCGGGACTTCGCCATTCCGACGGGACTCGCTTTATGTAGCAATTTCCCAAGGTCTTCGCGGTGTCAGCGGAACGATCGTCGCAACCCCGAACCATGATTTATTGAAAGTCGTCGCGAGTTTCACGGAATACATTCTTAAACGTCACAGAAATATCTATTCATCTTTTCCCAGGTTGTCTTTCGCTCGTGAATTATTTATTCTGGGGAAAACGTGGCCGTAGGGCTGACAAATGAAAATGGTAAATACTTACAACAGGTCCACGTCTTCCGATTTTGATGAAATTTAAATATGTTATGCAGCAACACATTTTGAACAACTTTTTCCTTTTCCAATATAGGGGGGACGCTTTTAGTTTTCGAGATATTTCAATTTTTGTCTGTATTGAATTTTTCGTATTTCTACACGCTCCACGGCAACGTAAGCCTGTCCCGATGCGGCGTTTGTTTACGTTTTGACGCTGTAGAGATGAGGGAGAAACCAGGGGGGCGGAAGAAGCCGGCTTGACACCACACACATCCACCCACTCAGTGCTTAATACACACCCAGTGTTTCTAAATTATACTCTAGATTTTTACGTATTTTGACGTGCTGATTACGAATATGATAGTGAAAATTCGATTAGGTTAGGTTAGGTTATTAGCAATAATAAATAATAACCTAACCTAACCTAACCTAATCCAATTTTCACTATTATATTCCTAATCAGCACATCAAAATACGTAAAAATCTAGAGTATAATTTATAAACACTGGGTGTGTATTAAGCACTGAGTTTCGCCCCTCTGGTTTCTCCCTCATCTCTACAGCGTGAAAACGTAAACAAACGCCGCACCCGGACAGGCTCACGTTGCCGTGGAGCGTGTAGAAACACGAAAAATTCAATACAGACAAAAATTGAAATATCTCGAAAACTAAAAGCGTCCCCCCTATATTGGAAAAGGAGAAAGTTGTTCAAAATGTCGAAATCTATAACATATTTAAATTTCATCAAAATCGGAAGGCGTGGACCTGTTGTAAATATTTACCGGAAGTATTTCAACGCGAAAATTAAACATTTCTTCCGATCTATTAGAATACATAATTTCATTGTACACGGTTGTTTTCATTTTATCGATAGGAAATTGATAGAATACCTCGTACAATACTTGAAAGTGTAGTAATTGATACCACCGTATTTAACCGTGTAAACGATATTGTGAATAATAGTAGGGCAATTTTTTGTGGTGTGGTGGAGTACCCGGGGACGAAGAGGTTTTAAGAAATTCATTTCTCAAGTTTGCAAACACGGAGGGTTGGAGAGTGAAAATGATCGTTTAAGAACACGGTTTCTATATTTCATTTTATATTTCATAGTTACTATTTTGTAGTGTTAATTAATTTCTATCACGTTTTTATTAGCTCGCTTTCGTGTCTGTGCGTTTGTCGGTTCGGTACAAATCTTGCAATTGATTTTAAACTTCCCCATGAGCTAGAGACACGATACTTTCAACATAGCTCAGGACTGGCTGACAATGCAATATTAAAAAAAAAAAAACAAATTAAAAAAAGACTGTGCGTTTAGGATTTAAGAAATATTTTATCCTGTTTGTGATTTCTACGATATGAGATGCATTCACTAATGACCGTTTTCCATGCGCGATAACGTATAATAGTAGAAATCCATTCCACTGCGACGATATTTGCCAAAAGCCACAGCAATCCACTAAATTATTGTAGTCAATTGAAAGAATCACTATTTTTGTTTTCGTAGAATCGTTTCCCCGCTTTTTCTATTTGAACTCGGTGAAAGGCAAAACACGGTTAGTAAACCATCATGCGCGCGAATAGCATAACCGACGCGTGGACGATTCCATATGCGAAAAAGAATTGGAAGTGTAGAAAATAGAAGTTTCGCGGGGAAATTCATTTCAAAGACAGAGCCTCGCGAAAATATTTGTATAACGGATGTTTGCTCAACTTCCACCGACCGCACATTAAATAAATACCCGCTGTAAGAAAATATAGTATCGACCCACGGATTTTAATGTTTTTGCTTTCGAATGGAGTGCGTAAATATTGGGAAATCGCAGTGACCTTTCACAGATATACAAATGTGCAAACAAGTACTACAGCACGTTTAAGTTTGTGCAATACCGGTTGTCGCAAAAACGTTGTACTTTTTTTTTGACAGCAGTGATACCTGAGATAATTTCAAGTAACTTTTGTCCTTTGCAAAAATCTTCTCCGAAGCTTCAGTGAGGAGTTATTAGCGAAAAAACCTGGACCAATCGGAGGTGGTGAATGTGGGGTTGCCATTGGCCGATCCGGAATCCGTCTGGTGCAGCCACGCTCTGATTGGTCCGCGTTTTTCTTGAATAACTCCTTAACGAAGCCGCGGAGAATATTTTCGCAAAGGAAAAAGTTATTTGAAATCACGTTGGTCCCATTTTTGGGACAGTCTGTAGAACATTAACTTAATAAAATCGCTAGCTTTCTATTTGTATTGATTTGTACAGTAAACGCGTTTGAAATGGTATTGCATTAATGGAACATTTTTGCAAACCGTCGCTCTCCCTCTTCGTTGACACAGATATATTTTCCATCTTCTTCAGTAGACACTCTAAAATCGACTGGAGCCGCGCACAGAACCGCAGAGCTTTAATGAGAATGAATCAACAGGCGGCCGGGACAGATAGGGTCGTAAAAACAGAATGAAGAGAATACTACAACCGTCGCTCCGACAAATGTCATATAATAACTGCACTTTCTCACTGCATTGGCTTAGAGGAACAACCGACGAGAAAAATTAAACCACCGGGTGGAGGACACTGGGAAACTAACTTCGCCGCGTTCGACTTTCATTTAACTTTCATCGAAATTTACATTTAGAGCACACTCATTAAAAGTGATTTTTCGTAATTAATCATTCGTACCGTGTCCCAGAATTCGTCAAATGTATCAGGTGCTGCGAAGCATTAAAGGCAATACAATACAAAGTATGTATATGTAAAATATAAAGACATTCGTACATAAAAATAAATGACAAATGTTTCACAGATATCGTGCACATATTTTTCACATATACAGAGACATTACATGTGCATATCTGTAAAACAGTATTCTTCGTGGAAGTTTATGGTACTCGGCATATTCGCAACATTTTTCTGGTGAAAATGGCATGGATCGTATTTACTAGTTTAATTTACGATACTCGTGTTCTTCTGATTAGTTCCGATCGAGGTTCGATAATCGAGGTTTTACAATACCGTGGATTAAACCGTTAAATCTGCTCGAAATGGTATCGTGCTTGGTATCATTTTAACCAGAGAAACGCGACGAATACGTTGGTGAAAGTTTCATCGAAAAATGATTATGAATAAAAAAAATGTTATCATTGGTCTGGTATTGTCCTTGGTAATACGCTGACGTCTATTTGCTCGCTGCCCTCTTCTACGACGACGGCAGAGATAAGAGATCAAATAATGGTGTCTGTGCACGTTGTAAGCGACATTTCGATCCCGTAATTTTCGCACGTATCGGGACACATTACGATGATCCGAAATTGGATGTAACAAATAGAGCGCGAGTCGATTAGTGGTTGTATAGTTTGCGTTACTGTCAGCGGACAGATGCTGGCGAGAAACGTTGTCAAACCGCCAAGTTATTATCCATAATAATCGAATAGATTAGCCGCGCTACGAACGACTAAACTGGTTTCTCTTGATAGACCAACGATTAATCTCGCGCGAGCGACTATGTCGCGTCAGTGCCGCTGAATTTATCATTGGCATAAATCATACGAGCAACCCTCGCTTTTTTTCCCCGCGTGAGATGGCCGAAGAAATTGAATGGAGGCAGTCGATAAAAACGCGTAAAATTAGAAGCAATTACGCGACCGTTGATTGAACGCATCGCATTATCGCGGTGGCCGGCGCCGAACTGCTGAAATCGTTATCGCGAGTTCATTGTGGAAACATCGTCGGCCACCGATACATTGGAATGTTCAATAATAGTTGCACGTTATCGCGGCCTTGCCGGATCACCATTTCCTGCAACCGCATTACACTCTCTCGTTCGGTTCTCGTTGAAAATTTCCCATTCACCGGCCCATTTACATTTTTCCTCTATGCCTCAACCTTAACCTTAACCTACTCCTCTACCCGACTACATTACCGCTACTTCCGGTTAGCGCCGTATCAGTGCTCGTTTACTAATTTCCACTTCTTCTGTCGTTACCGCGACTATCGTGCTTTCTACTCTGCTCTTTTTGTCGTTCGCAGTTTCGACTAATGGAGAAAATTCTCGAACACCGTTCTGCGGGGAACAAGGTCGTTTAATTGTTATCAACGTCTTTGTAAATTGAACGAATGACAGTTCGTATAATTTACGAAGCCTAACCCTTAGCACTCGATTGGTGACTCCGAGAGTCACCATTCAAAATTGCTGTACCATTATTCACAATATTGTTCACATTATGAAATATGTATGTTGGGATCTAACCAATCACGAAACATTTAACAATTTAATATCCAGAAAATAAAAAAAAAATCATATTGAATGGGATTATTCTAGGTGGGAAGAAATTCCATATACGAAAAGAGCAATATCGAGCCCTTATACTGATCACTAGTCTACGGATTTTTATGTATTTATCAGGAAATTGGCTGGGTGAAATATAGAACAGTAAAGGATTAGCAACATTTAAGAATATTGCAATGTTGTTTTTAATGCGATAAAGTCATTAAGGAATTATATCAATTTTTAAAGAAGAACATGTTTATTTTGCATAAAGATCCGCAAGTCTACTGATGACTTTTAAAGAGTCTTCTAATTTATTCTATTAGCATACTTTTGTTCGCGTTCTCTCTTTCTCCAGTATCATAGAGGTTCTCGGACCAAGCAGTTCTTATCAGTTTCCGTCAAATCTTCATTTCTCAGGTATCTCGTTAGGTCAACCGGCCGCAATCTCCCTATATTATCTGTCGAGCCTTGAGACCCTAATCCCAGCTGCCCTTTCCTGTATCTGTTTGTACCTCTCCTCTAATTCCGGCTGTTCCTCCTCTTCTCGCCAGCAAATCGTCGGACGATTCCCTCGAACGTTTTAGTTTCTCCTCGAACCGAGTAGCCCTTCTGCCATCCATTGTCCTCATCTTGTTCCTCATTCCTTCCACCCTCGTCGCATACCCTAGCCGTCTCCTTCAATCTAAACCTATTGTCCATCTCAAAAATCGCTCTTACACGCTTGTCAACTCCTTCCGCCTCTTCACTTCGCCACCCACACTACTCCGTACATCACGTTTCTCCGATCCCATTCGTGTTTCCTCGTTTCGAAACGTGCACCGCATTTCGCTCGCATCACCTTCGCACATTGCTTTTGCTTCGGATTGCTTCACGAATTAGAATCCGTAGAAAATCCGATTTGATTCTTAACTATTCAACCTCATTCATCCCTCGCGTGTCAACAACTCAATGACAATTTTCCCGCAATAAGAAAAATAATATTAGGTTGGCAACTAACAGTAAGTTCGCGCCCTCCAAATTTCTTCAAACAAAGTCATTTATATATATATATTTTTTAAGCATGAGTATTTTTTATATCAAATTAATCGCAAAATTCAGAGCTTTCCAATGATACGAGTTCAAAAGGATTGGTTACTGAAGCAGGTTGTAATGATACAGTAAAAGAATGACGAAACAAAATTGCTTCGTGAATTAGAATCCGTAGAAAATCCGATTTGATTCTTAACTATTCAACCTCATCCATCCCTCGCGTGTCAACAACTCAATGACAATTTTCCCGCAATAAGAAAAATAATATTAGGTTGGTAACTAACAGTAAGTTCGCGCCCTTCAAATTTCTTCAAACAAAGTCATTTATATATATATTTTTAAGCACAAGTATTTTTTATATCAAAGTAATCGCAAAATTCAGAGCTTTCCAATGATACGAGTTCAAATGGAATGGTTACTGAAGCAGGTTGTAATGATACAGTAAAAGAATGACGAAACAAAATTGCTTCGTGAATTAGAATCCGTAGAAAATCCGATTTGATTCTTAACTATTCAACCTCATCCATCCCTCGCGTGTCAACAACTCAATGACAATTTTCCCGCAATAAGAAAAATAATATTAGGTTGGTAACTAACAGTAAGTTCGCGCCCTTCAAATTTCTTCAAACAAAGTCATTTATATATATATTTTTAAGCACAAGTATTTTTTATATCAAAGTAATCGCAAAATTCAGAGCTTTCCAATGATACGAGTTCAAAAGGGATGGTTACTGAAGCAGGTTGTAATGATACAGTAAAAGAATCACGAAACAAAATTGCTTCGTGAATTAGAATCCGTAGAAAGTCCGATTTGATTCTTAACTATTCAACCTCATCCGTCCCTCGCGTGTCAACAACTCAATGACAATTTTCCCGCAATAAGAAAAATAATATTAGGTTGGCAACTAACAGTAAGTTCGCGCCCTCCAAATTTCTTCAAACAAAGTCATTTATATATATATTTTTTTTAAGCATGAGTATTTTTTATATCAAAGTAATCGCAAAATTCAGAGCTTTCCAATGATACGAGTTCAAAAGGAATGATTACTGAAGCAGGTTGTAATGATACAGTAAAAGAATCATGAAACAAAATTGCTTCGTGAATTAGAATCCGTAGAAAGTCCGATTTGATTCTGAACTATTCAACCTCATTCATCCCTCGCGTGTGAACAACTCAATGACAATTTTCCCGCAATAAGAAAAATAATATTAGGTTGGCAACTAACAGTAAGTTCGCGCCCTCCAAATTTCTTCAAACAAAGTCATTTATATATATATTTTTAAGCACAAGTATTTTTTATATCAAATTAATCGCAAAATTCAGAGCTTTCCAATAATACGAGTTCAAAAGGAATGGTTACTGAAGCAGGTTGTAATGATACAGTAAAAGAATCACGAAACAAAATGTCACGAATTTAATTGCCAACCTAATAATAAATAACTATCATCGCCACCGAGTGCAATACTTACCTGTTTTTTTTTCGAGAGTGAAATATTCTAACGCGAGCCTCGTGACTTTCAATCTCATACGGGTCACGATGCGTACACGCAATTTTCTTCCCCATACGATACGGGTTTCTGTGTTCGTCCGTTTTCCCGTTACTTCTCATGGAAGTTTGCGTGTTATAATGGCGGACGGTTCTTACGGCTTTGTCTGAGGTATTTTATCAGGAGAATGTAACTTTGGAGATGAGAGTGTAAAAAAAATTATGAACGACCGTGAAAGTTTGTTCATTGCTGCGGTTTTATTGCTTGAAAGACTGTGAAGAACATTTTCTCGAGTACCGAGGGCCATGCAGGTGGCGTAGTTTTCCTGTATGTGATTATGCAAGAGTACCGTTCGAACCCATTTTGTAAGTTTTTCCTGTGAAATTGTCCACTGGAGATTTTCAGTACTAACCGATAAACAGTTCAATAAATATTTCGTAAAGATCGTTGATTATAAGTATGATAAATAAACAACATATCTTTATGCGAAATAAACATTCTCTATGTGAATTAACAAACTGGAGGAATGTCTAACTGGTTGAAAATAATATGACAGTATTTTGAAATTCTTCTAATCTAAGTACCGTTCGAACCCATTTTGTAAGTTTTTCCTGTGAAATTGTCCACTGGAGATTTTCAGTACTAACCGATAAACAATTCAATAAATATTTGGTAAAGTTGGTTGATTATAAGTATGATAAATAAACAACGTATCTTTATGCGATATAAGCATTCTCTATGTGAATTAACAAACTGGAGGAATGTCTAACAGGTTGAAAATAATATGACAGTATTTTGAAATTCTTCTAATGTTTGCACTGTTTTTAATTACATCCCCTCGTTTTTGCGATAAATGCATAAAATCCGCTGTCTAATGATAAGCTTACTCTGAAATGATCATGCATTTCAATGAGTATATTTAATTTTCAAATATTACTGTATATGGAGTACACATATCGGAGTGAATTTCGAAGCATCGAAAATGTAGCAAGTAATAAAATTTAATACAAATAGTTACATGAAATTATCAGCCCAAATAGGTTCGATTTGATAACCAATAGTAATAATAATAATAATAATAATAAACGAAAAAGAGCTTGAGCATCGTTGTCTACGAAACTGCAACAGCATCGAATGTCACTTCAAAGTACGCAGCCTTCGACGCGACGCTTCAAGCACGCGTAAGACGAGGCGTCGTGCAACGACATTTTTAAAAGAAAGTGATAAGATAATGCTCGGAGGAACGAAATGGCAACGGTTGCTATCTCCGATCACACAATAAATCTTCGTATTTGCACTATACCGTTTCGCAGAACGAAATCGCTGGAAGTCCTCGTGAAGAGGAACATTTCGATCGTTTCCTGTGCGCGGGGGAAATTCCAACGGGCCCGAAGGCGTTTCAATCGGCTCACGGAGGCTTGCATGGTAATCGACCAAGCTTAAATTGCCAGCAATCGTTAAACGGGCTCTTAGCTGCCGATAAGATTGCACGTGAATCATTATCTCGGTGATGCAGCACTTCTCACTGGTCTAGGATTGCCGCGGAAGTGAAATTTATAGCGGAAGAGAGAGAGAGAGAGAGAGAGAGAGAGAGAGAGGATTGGCATCTTTTTCTTTCTTTCTTTCTCGCTGGACTCAAACGAATTAATCGCGGCTTTTCCAGCATTGTGAAATTAATCGCGAACCTTGACCCTAGACAGTGCGACCTTGTCGTGCGAGAAGTATATTCATGCTTTTTCCTTTTCGATGCGGAATCGTCTCGTAAAGCACGGCTCGCTTTTGTCCTTCGCGACGCGAACGAATGGGATCGTTGTAGGCCGTACTGGAAAATAGCTGACATAATTCCTCGCAGCCCTCCGGCAGTTTTTGTAGATGCTGTTTCGCGAGATCAACGAACGGTGAAGACTATCCGACGACTCCACCCTGTCTTATTTATTATTATTATTTGAACGTGATCGCGTTAACAGCGAGGTCTTCATGTAATTTGTAAAAATGCCCATCGTTAACATTCACATTAGGATGGGAGACAATAGAGTAAATGTACCAATCACTGCGGGTGTACGTTTTACTGCGGTAATTTTTCCCAATGACATTAAAATACGTCGAAATAAATATTTTGCTCTGAATAAATTTGTACTGTTCAATGTATTCTTGTTGGCGAGGCAAACAAATTTTCCAATTCCAACAGCATCCAACATGTCCTAGATTCTCTTCACAACGATCCAGTTTTTTCATCGAAAATTACCTCAAGATAAATCTAGGCGAAGATAACGTTGGCAACGTCCTCCTCTTCTTTAAATCTATCGATATATATAAACTGTTATAAATTCGTCTTTGCTGTTCCCCATAAAAATGTAATCATTAACCGTAACCCTCTCCACAAGTAACATGTAAGATACGTTCGATTGTAAACCATGTGGTCGCCAATAACCTAGCTGTTAATGTGACCACATTCAAATAAACCATAAATAAATAAATAAAATTGTCAATCATTCTCATATTTATATAATCTCGGGATTTGAAGAAACATTCTTCATAAAAGATAAAACGAAGACCATTTGTATTCGAAACATATTCTTCCACAAAATGCTTACACATATTATTATTTCCTGATAAATTAGAAATAATATTTAAATAAAGTACCATCATGAAAATGATAACAGTTCGTAAAAATCGATGAATTCAAAGAAGAGGAGGACACGTACCTGATGTTGTCTTCGTTCAGATTCAACTTGTTGTGATTTTTAATCGAGAATCTGGATGGTTCCACAGAAAATCTGAGAGATTCGAGTAGTAAGTGTATAAGGGAACAGTAAATGTAAGGGAAAATGTATTCGTTTATGTCGTCGACTGTTTCTTAAGGTTTCCAGGTCGGGAAGTGTGTCGGGAACGGAAGGGTAGACAGGTGAGACAGGGCGGTATCGATTTCCGGGCCGTTCCTCGATACACGGGGAAAAATTGATTACACGGCTGGTGGAATTTCGAAACCGGTGCAGCAGCGTATGCACGTGACGCGAAAGCATGCGGGTCGTGTAAGAGCAACAATTTCGAAAGCATTTCTTTGATGCACGTGCGACAAGCGCGATGCGAAACGGGAAAAAGGCTGATGAGCACGTTCCCTTCGTCAATTATAGAGCCGGCGAGACCACGTTATTCCACGGAATCAGATAACACTAATGGAAACTGAAGGCCCGGGGAAACGGTGTTTTGCCCCCTTTTTTTCAACCCCTCTACACGTATAAGCAGCCACGGGAAACAAACGGATCGATGTAATTCAATGATGAAATATTAGATCCGCAGAGCCCCGTCGAAAAGAACCTCGGTTCGATCCACGGCTCGAAATGAAGTTACCACTATCGTTTTCAAGTATCTTTCCAGTACGTATTTGCTGAATTTTCCAACAGAATTTTCATTTGGAAAACATTTTGCCTGTGATAAACTACAATGGCTGACCAAATTGTTTCAAATCAAATTGGAATATCAACTTACTCTTCTAATAGTGAAATGTTGAACTCAGAGATCGAAATAAAGTTACCTTCTGTCGATCACGGACGCAAAGTCAATTTAAAAAATATATCGAAGTTCGTCTAGCGTATTTTCTCGTATGTGCTCAGGATTTAGGATATTCGAGAACAGCTTTGCGCAGCATTCCTACTATGAAATTCCTAAAACTCTTGCGGTACCCTTAGAAATCTTTGGACGCTCCTCATTCTTCGTCTTCAAACGACATACCCGCTGAAAGCGTGTTTTCCATTTATTTTCGTAATACACTTCGGAAAAAAGCATACCGTGATCGTTTGTCTGCTGAGCACACCCTAAATGCTTTTCATTCCTCAATTCTTCGATTTCAGTTCACTGGTGAAGTATTTTAGGTGCTGGAAAGAAACTCCTAAATATTCTTCATTCTTCAATGAATAATCGTCGTCGAATGCGCGCTATCTGTTTAGCTTTTCGTTTATTATTCGGATCGCTTTCGGAAGTTTCCATCTTCTGATCTACGGGGAGATATTGGTTCGGATAAAGATCGTATAATCTATTCCTTTATTAAAATGCAATTAAACTCGTCTTCGATGCGCAAAGAATTACCCCCGGGTATATAATCTTTGAAATAGGATTACAAATTTTTCGACCGTCGTGGGTGACGTGAAATGGGGGTGACGTGAAACGAGGGTGCGTTGAATGAATTTTCATAAGTCTAGCAATTTGCATTGAATACAAACCAACGACGAGAGGAACGAAGTGGCCGTTTAAACTCTCTCAGGAGGACTGCCATTGTTTTCAATTACCTTTGTTCTACTATTACCGAAATTTCTGTCATTCTTATCTTTTAATTGAAGATGTCGCCGTGTAAACTCTCTCAGGAGGATTGCCACTGTTCTATTGCCACCGAAAGATTTCCGTTATTCTCGTCTTTCAATTATTTTCTTCGTCGGAAGTTATTACAAAATATTTATTAACACATTACCGACCGGTGATTATTGCATATTTTTGAAAAATGTATGGTACATGGCTAAATTTTCATTTAGCATTTAGTATGAACTAACTAAGTCACCCTCAATAACGTCGTCTAATAGTTTCATTTAAAATTGCAATGTCAAAGAAAATTTCTATGCTTTTTTTGGTACAGCAGAATTATTGAAAATCCTATTAATAGGCTTCCGGTCGGTAAAGTGTTAAGACCTATACCACACTCCTCAGAAATAATTGCAGAAAATATTCTGTAATAATCGATTTTTCACAGTGTATCGCTAACATTCTAAACAGTCTGCGTGTGGTTACAACTGCGCGGAAGTTTCGCAGATTTTCGTTACGCACACTTTATGGCGCGGGAACGCGAGCAAATAATTGAATTGCGCTGTAATCGTATAGTCGCGGTCGAGACAGGTGCACCAAGTTATCCTTTAAATGCTCGCAAGTCCACATTTCGATTTCCCCGGTTCGTGGAATCGCTTTTACGAACTCGATTCTTGTCGCAAATATTTATTTCAGCGAATAGAGTTGACGGGTGTGCACAAGAATTTATAGAATTTCGAAAACACGATCATTGCGAAATCGGGTATCGCGGTCATCCGATCGCGTATTGATTATAGATAAGTTAAGTCGGGACTCCGTAGTACTGTATTTGCATTCGGAATTAATCATTGTTATTGCGTTAGCCGGTAGTTTCACAGGAATAGAGGATCTGTACGATTCCCGAAACGCGGATCACAATAAAGTTCAATTTGGACGGCAATAATCCGTGACTCGGTCTGTCGTTTTCACTTGCAACCCCGGTCGGCCGTTGTCGAACGTGTCCTGCCGTGGCGTTGCATACCGGAACATCGACGCGCAATCACCCATTGCGGTTACCTGGTCCCAAAGTTCAAGCTGCGAATACTGTTTCAACGTGTGCGTGGAATTCCCTTTCCACCCATGCTCCTTTCCCGCGGAATGTAATGAAAATTTTCAAAATTGCCCTAGCCCTTTGTTTCGATTATTTTACGTCGCTTTTTCAACTGCTATGGTTATTAAACGACGGGACCTACAGTTTAAGGTGGGTTCCGAACCACCTTGGGCACCACAGTTTTTTAAAAAAGCACATTACATTAATTCAAGAGGTGCCCGGGCGCGGGGATTCGAACTCGAGACCGCCTGGTCGCAGTCGCGCGTTCTATCCACTGACCCACTGTGTGCGCTAAATTGCCCTAGCCCAGACGTGAAGAACCCACCTTTACATTCGGGAGACCGTAAAAACGTTTACAGTCTAAGTCAGTCTAAAATCCCGTTCATACACGGCGGAAACAGCGCGATTTTTGTTTTGGATTGTTGATCCTCGCGGACAGATGTAAATTAATACGAGCACGCTAATGTAAACAAGCTTCGCACGGTTTGCGCCATGTTTGAACGGCGTGTAAAGGTCGGGTCATATAAGCCAGTTCAGGCCAGTCGAACAGAATATTGTTATATTGTTACTCAGGTTGGTGTCAACTATTTTCGAACGGAAATTCCTGCCAGGCTTCGTCCCAAAAAGAAGAAGCAGAGGCATTTCTGTTGGAAAATAGTTGACAAACAATATTCTGCCCGACTGACCTGAACGAGCTTATATGACCCGATTTTAAAGGTTAAGCCTCCGCAGTCGGGACCGAACGCGGACACTTAAGCGAGAGGAAGATGGCTTCTGCGAATTCAACTGAAGAGAGGACAGGTGGTGTGTGGTTTGGTCTCGTTTCTTTGGACGCTAACTGTGCAAAAGAGTGAAGGCTCGAGTATGCGCCACTGTATCAAAATTTACGCAATCTAGTTACGATATTACTATTATTTATTGATTGCTTTAAATCGTCTTCTATAGCGCATACACTAAAAATTATACTATATATATCTTTATTGCCTCCCCTCGGGGTTACAATCCTTATTATCATTTCCTCCCTTTCTACTCCCTTCGCTTTTACAAACTATACTTATGACTAACTTATGCTCTAGCTTATAACTACCTTAACCTACTATATATACAGAGAGAGAGCGAAGCAATATTTACAAAAGTCTTATTTCTTAACCTATATACAATATTTACAATATTTACGCTAATTTACTATTTACTATTATATATATATATATGTATATATATATATATGTAACATAACAGTATGTTACAACTACCTCATTAAAATTAAATTTTAATTGAACTTATCTTAATGTTCAATTCAACAATTTTCAAGCCGCTAATATCTAGACCCTATAGAAAGGAATGGATAGAAATCAGGAGACAATACTTGTATCGTGAAAGCGCAGATAAAATCGTGTCACGGTCAACTTCATAGATTAGGCTTTGCCAGATCACATGATTTAGATCTTGTAATTCAGCACCACGCTCACGAACACTGTCTAAAATAAAATTAACTCTGACTATCGAAGCGTTTAAATTGTGCGTAATCTAGTTACGTATCACGACTGTTAAAGGTGAAAATATAATTTATATTTTCACTCTGCTCCTCGCGATCCGTGGAAAACATTTTTGCACAAAGATCTCGTAGCATGGCAATAAATAATTTCGGTCATCTCGGTGGGACCGGATCCGGTGAAACAGCTTTTGACAGGCGCGCTATTCGCAAGGTCCAAGCATGATACGCAAAGTGAGACAATTATCGAGGACAGCGTAGCTGGATAGGAATAAGTAATCTGCCCACCCCCACCCTGTTTGAAAATCCAGCGAGGTCATCAGGTTAGCTGCGCGTGCAACACACGGAAGACGAAAAATTCCCGGAGAACCGAGGTAGAATGTAGATCATGTTGGAAGCTGCAACGTAGTCGGAAAATGAGCGCGTTTCAAGCGCGGACGAACAACATTTACAGGCGTGACTAAACCGAGTTTGCCAACAGGGTGACGCGATAAATCAAGCTTCCAAATTGTGTTTTACATGCAGTATCGTAATTTCGCCATTTTTTCCCCGGTGTCGACGTCGCGCGCGAACACTCTATTCATTTGAATTTCAATGAGCAGGTAAATAACGAAGACGAGCAGGCGAAATGATCGTGCGAGAGACGAGAGAGAGAGTGAGACGGGGAGAAAAATAAAGGAAAAAATATAGGCGAAAGATGCGAAAACTGTTTAATGTCCCGTAGTGTCGCGAACAGTAACCGGGGTCGTTTCTCTCGGTAAATTAAATTCAGTCACGTGCGAGGGCGAGCCCGCCGTAAGCCACTACTCCGAAATGAAATCGCGAGATTGCGTGTTCGCGGCCTGAAGATTATGAATGGCAGCTTTTCGGCGCGACGTGCGACCTATACACGAGCCGATGCGGCCCTTCGGCTGACAGAACGTGGGATTGCGTTGTCTATAATGATTAGTAGTTTTATGGGACATCACGATACCAGCCAATTTTTGTGCTCGGTAGGTTTGATGGGTGGCACAATTCTTTGTCCATCTCTGTTTGCAAGGACGCCGCACTATGGTTTGGAAACCTGATTCCTCTGGCCAAAAATATTTTAGTGTTCCCTCAAAGTTAATCCTTTGCACTCGGAGCAATTTTCATTTGAAGATTAAACATTTTTTCCGACCTAGATTATTTCCATTTCCTATGATTTTTGAAATTTTTTATGGATATGAAATTGGTATAGTACCTCGTGCAATACCGAAATGTTTAGTAATTTAATAGATACCGACATATTTAATAATTTAAATAATATTTTGCATAAAGAGAGTCACCATTTGAGTGCTAATGGTTAAAAGTTATAGTTGAATTCGTTTTGACACCATCTGTAATAATATGAAGTCAGAAATATGTAGTAACATTTAAAAAAATTTTCTCTTAAAATTTTGTATATTGATATTTGTAGAAAAGTACATACTACTGATCAACTTTTCTTGGAAACATATTTTTGAAACACGAAAAATTGTGTTGATAACGCTACTCTAGACTACACATCCCTAATTAACGAATTTGCTAAAGTTCATGTTAGAAGGATGAAACTGTAGTAGATTGTTGTAGTTGATAGTTGATATTGTTATTTACAAGTAGTTTATATAGTTTCAAAATAAAAATAGTATTCGTACATTTTGTGCAGTTTTTTCTATTTAAATCGCAATCGAAGGTAATTCTAAAGAAAAAACATTTAAAACTTGCATCACGTCGAGAAAATCTACCCCACAGCTCTGTCTGCTTGAATCGGATTTCATTTGGATTTGCACGATACAACAAGTAAGGATTATTTTGCAATTTAATGAAAGAGCTAATTCACGAATATCGCTCTGTCATTTAGTGTCTCATTACGTAATCTATCATTTAGTATTTTTTATGAGCAACTCCTTTGTTTCAAATTCGTGTAATATTTTTAGACAAATTTAAATACAGTTCGATATTGGTCGAAAATATTCCACAGAAACAAATAACAATTTCTCAATATTTGAGATTTTATTAATTCTAGAAATCCCGATTTCTGTATCGTATAAAATAAAGCATCGCGTGAAACATTGGAAAATTATATATAAATGGAAAATACCAAAATACGGTTTTTGTTTTTTACTGAAACCGCAATTTAATTTTGCATAACCCGATATATTTCGGTCGCTCGTAACTATTATCAGTGAGGGAAGTTTATTTTGGTCGCGTGTAACTATTATCATCGAGAGATATTTTATTTCGATTGCATTCGATTAAACATTTCAGTGTTGCAGTTTGTATTTTATTAACAAGTATACAGTTTCAATCGAATGGGAAGCAATCAAACAATAATGACGATCAGTAATGAAAAAAATATTTCCATGGCTGGATTGGAGGACAGCAAGACGATCCATTAAATGTCGCCAAGTAAAAGAATGTTACGGAGGAAAAAAAAAGTTAATGAGCACGCGTACAACATTGGGTACCAAACGGTACAATATTGTGCCATTATTTGCCAGCGCGAACGTCTACGACTCGTTCGCTCGTTAACGAGGCAGCATTTGAATAAGTTGACCGTTTTTCTGAACAGTGCACTACATTGAGCAATCTCCTTCATCTTTTTTCGGATTTGCATTTCTAGACGTTTGCACATTTTCGTTCAAATCGTTGTTTCGCGACATTTTGCTATACGTACCTCAATTTTATCATTAATTCGTCGATTTTTTTGCGAATTCCCATTTGGCGAAAATGTAAAAGTTCGGGTAAACTAACAGTTTCTCTTCCGATCCAGATACTTTCGTATCTGTAAAAAAATTCCACGAGATGTTCAACAATGGTCCAACAATAAATTTTATTGTAATTACAACGTTGAATCCGTTGCAGCTGCAAGGGAAGCGTCACGAGATATAAATTTCAACAAAATGCGCTTTTAATTGGGAAATATTTATACCAAAAATAATTTTGGTTTTTGCAGTCGATACTCGTGTTCCAAACACAGTCTCATTGATTAACTCTTCAAATTTTAATAACCACACCTCTCGACAAACGCGTCTGTAATAAATATCTAGACACCGGATCTTTTTCCTAATTCTTCTAATATTTTTACTGGTTCGAATTGCACGTACTCATTTTTTATCATAAACGCATAGAGAATCGGCTGTTTAGCAAATTATTAGGACAATGTCAATTTACTAATTTTGACTTTGTCAATGGGCTCAAGCTTCTCCGCGTTATTATTTCGGAAATGACGATAGCGCGAACGCGTGACGACGCATTTCATTATTGCAACCAAAGCGAATTGGGTCTGCTAGCAACACGTTGAACGCATTCGGATTTTATTTGATTACGTAGATGCGTTTGATGGTAATTAATTACAGGGTCCTTGCGCTAGAACAATTACCACTCGCAGCGACGCGCGATTTCTTCTTATTACGAATGCAACGATCACGATGCAATTAGTAAATAATGATTCGAATGTGCGATATCGTGATCGTATAATTGCGTGCAAATGCGTTGTCAACAATCCAGCCCACCGTTGACAAACAATTGCAGTTTATCGAGGATCAAATAACACGATCCAACAAATATCAACTTTTTTTTTTTGACGTTTCGATTCTTATAAAGTTTTTTTTGCGCTGATTACGAATCTGCTTTTAACTTTTCTCCTAGAAGCACAGTTTTTGAGAAATTTTAGTTTGAAGAAAAGACATATTTTTCAACTTCAAACAAATATTGTGATGTTATTATGAAAGATATTGAATTGTTTTTTACAGCAAAATATTTTGCAGACTTTCCCGAATCCAATGATATCCAATATTAATACATTATGATTGTTTAAATATGGTTTAACAATTCAATATCTTTTATAATAACATCACGATATTTGTTAAAAGTTGGGAAATATGTCTTTTGTTCAAACGAAAATTTAGGAGAAAAATTAATTTCAGATTCGGAATCAGCGCGAAAAATTTTATAAGAATCGTATATTGAGAATCGTAACGTTTTTTGGCTGTTGGACAGAGTAATCAGAAATCAGAACTAACATTTTCAGACTTACAAAGTTTCTTCCATCTTCATTCAACTTTATTTTATGAGAACTTTAGTTCGACTTTACAAGGTTTTCATTTCAATGAAGAATTTTATGTAAAGCACACTCGTGTAGAACACGATCAAAAAACGGTTCAAAAATGCTATATGCGCGTGTTTTGTGCATAGAAAGAATTGTTTGAAAAGACTGAACAATTGCTGGCACAGAAGAACCACGTTTTATTCTTTTGGGTCCGATATCTGCAGACTTTTTAAACAGTGTTTGACTACTGTACGAACAGTGTAGCATTTAGTAAAGTTACAAGAGTGTAGGATTACGCTTATTTATGGTTCCTGTCACCCGTTTTGTGAAACATTTTTTCTCATTTACGTGGAAAGCTCGCCTGGAATTCGTTGTTGACCTACTTCGTGCTGATAATTAAACAGGGCCATTGAAAATGCTGGATTCAGTTGCAACAATCTAGTAGCTGCCAGATTAGAAGATTTGTGAAAAGTTTCCGTTCGTGAAAAAGAGCGAGCTTTGTAATTGTTAGCACTTCCGCGGAATAACGCTAATGGACAGCTGTTTCTTTCCGCCAAGACGTTCAATTAACAGCGAGAGTCGAGAGGACACGATTACTCCTCGGATGCGAGGACAGTAATTTAAATGAAAAAATTACAGTAACTTCCCTATAAATCGGGAAGTTAAAAAAAAAGAATCCCGTCTTTAATCTATCGTTTTAAGTAAGACGGACCATTGCAACGGACGATGTTACGGCCGCCCCCATAGAAGCTAATGAGAGCATCCGAAAGAACGTATTTTCCCGGAGCGCCGACGATTAAACGTTACGTCGACGGCGCCGTTGACGTGCACGGCAAAAAGAGACGGAACCGGCTAAATTAATTTTCATTTAGCAACCGAGACAGCGTTTTGCGTACGGAAATTAAATATTTGTCGGAAACTCTACCGGGGAAACGGACTTCATTTCGAGCGAGATAGAGGAACAGTCGTTGTAACGGTTACCAAATTTGCAATGGGACCAAAGTCAATTCGCAGTTATTAAACTTTTTTCACGAATGTTTTAGAACGGTCGAAAATACAATATTATCACAGAATGTTTCCGGCTGGAATTTTCTCTTGCGATCCTTTTTACACGTTCATTCAATTAAAACAGCCATTTATATAGTCTGACAAGTTTATATTAAAACGATCAATTCTGTGTGAGACTAACTACCCACTTTTGCAAATTGACGAGTCCGTATTGGCATAATCAATCTTTGTAAAAAAAAAGCTAATTGTGCCCCAAAAAAATGAGTTTTTCAATTATTTCACGTGACATTGTTTGGAACTAAATTAATTCAATGTAACTTTCACGATATTGTGAAAAATGATCCGTTACATAGTGCATGTAATTTCAACATTATATTGAATTTATTTAGTGTTAATATTCTCCTTTAAATATATCTTGAAATATGTAGAACTGTGCGACAATTAATTTAGTTTGAAATAATATGATTTTGACATAAACCACTTTCATAATTATAGGCACAATTACACACTCGCATTTGAATTTAAAAAATAGAGTTAAAACTACATAACGAGCCATAGCTGGTAGTTGAAAAAATGCTGCACCACTTCCGCTGAGAATGTGAAAATGACGGGCCATCGAGCCGGACGAAGCAGAAAAAGTTATTGTGCAAACGAATCGCAATTGCGGTGATGGAGGGCAATAACTTGAGAGGTTCTAATGCGAAACCGCTGTAACACAGCGTTTACGGTGAGAAGACGCGAACGTGAGGAAAGATGCCGGAACAAATTTGTTTGATGGCGGAGGACAGCGACCGAAATGCTGCTATAAATTTGCCGGCCGGCCATTTCGGCTCGGTTTGTATTTTAATTTATCCAACCGCCGCGCCGCGCCATCGTTCTTATTACGCCGTTCTCCCTTATCTTTATCGCCATTTTGCCGACAGCAGAGCCTTTAACGACTCGAAATGGACGTGTGTGCTCTTTCTTTTCCGGTCTCCTAACGCGAACATTCACTGTGTGCAAGACACATCAGCGCCCGGGGATGACTCGCATAGGAAGTGAGCGCAAACGACGAATCATTTCGCGTCGTTGGCTCTGTTTGTCGAAATCATTGAATATTAGCGGAGAATCCGGAGCTCGAGGGATCAAGAAGATGAAGCCGAAAAGTCCCCTTTCTCCTTATATCCGGCGCTCTATCACGCTTCATCGCGTTTGCCCCCTTTCCTCATACTCTCATTACGTGCAACCTTGTTCAGATATCTCGAGCATGCGAATATTTTCATTCGCCGCGTTGCGCAGTGGTCCGAAAACGCGATTTTTAATGAAACTTTCTAAAAGTCTGTAATCAAACGTTTTTCAAGTCACTGATTAGACGCGGACCTTTATGGAAAATAAACATTTTCTACCTGACTTGCAACAAACTCGAGTCAAATGGAAATTTATTTTCTTTCTTAATATGTTTAATAGCTAGAAAATAATATAATTTTTACCTCGAATTTCAGAATTTTGTCTTCAGAACGCCATACTCGATTACACAACTATCTGTAATGAATAATATTTTAGATTTTGAAGGTTTCAAGTATTGTTACTTTATAGCAAAGAAAGTTTTTTCAGAATGTTGAACTTTGAAAATTGACTGACTTTTGTCCAGTAAATTAGCGTTCCCGGAGCACTGTGCGTTATTCTCTGGTCTTCGGGCTTTTAATACTACACAGATTATTCTCATACTGGAGCTGCATCTTTGAACAGTAATTTGATTGCAATTGACATGAATAATTTCGTTTACAATTGAAATTGATTACTTTTGTCAATTTGTTTGATTAATTACTGAATATTAGGTAGGCTCTCGTGTTTTATTATAACTGCACACGATCGCCGTATGCTCGTTAAATGAGATCCCGGTGAAACAGGTCGCGCTATCAATTTGTTCGTAGAGGCTTGTCGCAATTAATTTTTCCCGATTTTTTATTTATTCCCTTTACGCGCTCGTCGATTCCGAACGTGACGAGAGTATTAATTAATTCGAACACAGAAATTAACCTGTCCTCCTTCGCGGTGCATCGATATTCACTCGATGAAATGTTTTCGAAGATAATTAATTGAAGAGAGACTTTAATATCCGGCCGTTTAAATACAGAGATTGAATACGATCGAGCAAATGATACCGGGAAGAATGCTCGGGGACTGTTCCGTGAATGAAGAAGAATGACAGTCTCGTTAAATTCAAGAACTCCCGTTTCTTTGAACACAACAGACCGTACGCGAGATACATGTCGCAATTGTTCCGACGACGGCGACACGAAAATGGTTCTCCGCGTGCTCAGACGTCTGACAATATATGCACTCGTACTACTTGCGGGCGATGGAATTTCCAACCCGCGTTATTTATGTCTGTGTAAATACATACACCGTGATATCAAGGATATGATAAATTGTACAAGCATAGTATCTTTTTGTCGCGGTGTATTAAAACGAGCGCCGAGGACTGTAGACAATGGTACAAATATTCATCGCGCCAACATCTGAAACGTCTGCACAGATGATCAATGGATCTTCGTCTACCGTCTCTGGAATTTGTTAAACATCAGCAACTTAAAGCGAAGTTACACCACCGATGCTGGTCTCACGTAGTTTATTCGTTTAATTTATGATTAATTTGATTTGTATTAATTCTCGGTAATAAATGTGACCATTGCCTGGAAAGAAGAAGAACCGGCTGTCGCGCATTATTAATTACGAACAGTGAATGTAATAAGTGGCCTTTTAACAGGAAATATCGTAACATGCTTCATTTAACCAGATTTACCGTGAATTAAATTCCTGCGGGTCGTTTGATCTTTGCAGCATATTCCGTGAGCGATCGATCAACGAGCATAACGACGTTATCGTTGTTAATAGTGGCCGTTTTTATACCTCCCTCGAGAATGTCAAAATTCCGCTATTTATATATTATTTAAATCACAAACGCCCGGTTTCCTGTTTGTAATTTTTACGGTGAATCCTATGTATTGTATTACATGAATCTGAACGCGTATCGATTCCAATCATTACACGGTGTCATCATTAAACCGCATATTTTATATGTTTACTCGAATATTATAAATCACATGAATGTTATTATGAAATTTTAACGAAATCCCTTGATGGATGGTATAAATGTTCCCTTATTACCACTTTTTGCGAAACAAAGCATGGATTCGTGATTTGCATGAACGCACGCTGAATAATGATAAGAAGACCGTGGCATTTATGCGTCTGCGGCGTTTTTCGAAATTTATAATACGCGACGGAGTTTACAATTCTACGGAAAATTACGATAACTTTTGTATCATTGTCGCGACAAATAATAGACCGTAACGGAAACGACATTGCTGTAAATTAGTTCGCGAAGGTCCAGGCTTGCATAAAAATTAGCAGTGCATTAATAAATATCACTTGGCAAGCCACTCGAGAGTAATAATAAACTTTGTTTCGTATTAAAACTCGATGAAACAGACAAGGAAACTAAAAACTCGGACGAACATAGTTTATAGGATACTAAATCAATTGTAACGAAACCCGGGAAAGACACAATACTCGAATCACACTCTGAAATGCATATTCTTGCGGAACAATGGTATACAATCAGCCTAAATGAAACTAAAGAATGAAGTCTGAATTTTGGGCGGAAATAAGCAAATGAAATCCGGTGGCGTTCGATCGACGATCGATCAATCAGTATCATGGAATTATTCATATTAACAATTACCATTTTTATGCGTTCGTCGGGGCTATC
The DNA here is from genome assembly GCA_916610235.2 of Lasioglossum morio. Taxonomy (NCBI): domain Eukaryota; kingdom Metazoa; phylum Arthropoda; class Insecta; order Hymenoptera; family Halictidae; genus Lasioglossum; species Lasioglossum morio. Next base: position 21,776,389 of record OU744326.1, read on the forward strand.
GGACAGATTGTGTGGTTTATTAACGCGCGATGATGCTTCAATCACAACGTCGACGTGGAGCGACTGCGAAATGGGATTTTCCTCGGAAGAAGATTACGGTAAAAAAAAAAATAAGAGTGCGAATTAATAGGGAAGGATCAGTAGCCGAAGACATTTTAATTTCATCTTGCAAATTCAGCGAACGTTCTTTTTTTCAAACGCTCGCGAGATTTATTGATTAAAGAATGTTTGATTAGCACGGGTGTCGCTCTATCTCTCCGGATTATGCACGCAGGCAGAGTGTGTCCTTTTCTGAAATTGGATGGAAATTGCAGAAAATATTTTGAGAATCTTACTTGAGGAAATCGAGCTTTAAAATCTCAATTTGTCGCGAGATGAGGTCCGCAAATCGACTCGAAATCCATGAAATAAGATCATTTTTATTCCTTGGTGCTATATATAAACTATCGAATAAGGATAAAAAAAAAGTTTCTCTCTCTAGAACATTTCTAAATAAACGTTTCTTGAACCCTAAACGTCTCAATGCCCATCTCTTGCAATACGGAAAGTTCGAGCGGAGTGTTTTGCAAAGAAATTGCAAGAACTTTGGCGATAACTGCGAAGAAGTTTAAAGTGCGCTGGCTTGGCAAGTGTCAAGTGTCATGGGGGATGGGGGGGGGCGGGATCTCGAATAGTACTCCACAACACTTTATTAAAGTCTGTATCTCACCGGGCGGTTAGGTCTGCGATCGTACTCTATTAATTACGCTGGTAAGTACGGAAAGAGATTCCGCAGCGGCACGCGGCTCTGGAAGTGTCCGCCGGTAATGCGTGCGCGAGGAAAAGTCAATGTTTGATGGATCGTACGGCGTTTAATAAAGCAAAGTAAGTGGAAGTTCGGTTTGCTTTAAAGTTAACGCGAAAACGAACGATTCAGGTCATTCCTACGGCTTGTGTGTAACTTATCGTCGCGATCAGCCAAGCAATCAACGATGAACCAACTTTCACGTGCACCCACGCCGCGAAATATCGTCGCAATATTGTGTGAAATATCGCACGGAGAACGTAAAAACATCGCGTAAGAACCATTTTCAAAAGAGACAACCGCTCTCTTTTTTTATCTTCGCCGCGGTAAAACAGAAATAAAACGACCGCGCGAAGCATTCCGGCCGCGATAAACCAAGTTCGAGGGACGGGACTGCCAAAGCTTCGCTATTAACGCAAAAATCGTTCAATCGAAAAGAACATTTCACTGAACTTATTCTCTTTCACTCTTTTCCTACATAATTAATAACAAAAATGAGCAAAATACAGCCTTCCACTCTTCCACTCTTTTCCTACATAATTAATAACAAAAATAAGAAAAATACAGCCTTCCACTCTTCCACTCTTTTCCTACATAATTAATAACAAAAATAAGCAAAATACAACAATGAGAAAAAACACTCAGGTGTATCGGTAATTAGAACAATATTTGGATATACAGTAGACTTCCATATAATTCGATGAAAAAATTGTTAAAAATTACTGTGCATCTATATCTTCTGTGGCAGTCAGTACTGTACACTTACTGCAACATAGAATACGTATATACAGTCTTTTTAAACAATTTTCTGGTAGCGTTATACGGGAGTCTACTGTACACCCAGTCAAATCGTCGAAACTGCACGCAACGTGTTAATAAGAGGCGTCTCTGCAATTTCTTTCAACTATTTTTCCCAAGACACTACTAAATGCAAATTCCGAATGAAAATTTAATGAACGAAAAGCCGCAAGCCGAGGAACACAGAACTTATTAATATCTGCAGGAATTTCATTGTGTTAACGAAAACGGATGCGTGGTCGGTATGAAATAGTATGAATACATACATAATACATTACAAACAGAAAGTTCGGACAGTCTTGAGAGGATTCGCGGTTTTCTGTGACCCGTGTGCAGACTCGCGTTCGCGATAGACGGAAAACAATCCTACACATCAGATGCGGCTAATGATGTCAACTTATGTAGTGTCGTTGTAAAGCGGAGGTCTCAATCTTCAATTTTATGGTATTTTTGAAAAAATATCTGAACTACATGTAGTACTTCAAAGATAAAATATCATAAATTGAGCAATCGAATGTTAACACTTTACCGACCGGAAGCCTATTAATACGATTTTCAATAATTCTGCTGTAGCATAAGGAAGTATAGAAATTTTCTTTGACATTGCAATCTTAAATGAAACTATTAGACGACGTTATTGAGGGTGACTTAGTTAGTTCATACTAAATGCTAAATGAAAATTTAGCCATGTACCATACACCTTTCAAAAATATGCAATAATCACCGGTCGGAAATGTGTTAATATAAAGAAATATTTGGGAAAATTGAACTTCCGGATGCTACTATTCCGGATCTAGGTGGAAAAAAAATCATACTTCATCCTACATCGCTCATAATTAAACAAAGGATTTGATGCATTTATGACAAAAATGAGTAGGTGCAATTTGAAACAGTAAAAATATTAAAAGCATTTAAAAATACTGTTATATTATTGTCAACTTATTAAACATATTAGGGAAGAAAATAAATGTCTACTTCACTCCGGTCACCGCTGCAATTCAGGTAAAAATCTTTATTTAGCTTCATTTCCATGCAAATGATACATATAAATGTATTGTTTTGCATAACGATAAATACAAACAAACAAAGAAGAATATATGAAAGCTATATCTACTTTCTGACATGATTTTTACCACCTGAAATTGGCCATTCGGTACACTGTGCGTCGTCGTCGTCGTCTCGAGGATTTTTTTTTTCAAAGTTTGATGCGGCGCTCTCGTTTTAAGGATTCGCCTTAAGCTCGTCCGCGGGGCTAAAGCCTTAATTACGAGGCCGGTGACGGCAGCGAGAGTGGCTGGGAAAAAGGTTGGGAAATAGGAGAAAATATTCCGCGAGGCAACAGGCGTGAAATTATTCGCGGACGCTCGCAAACGGGAAGGGAGGAAATAGTACGCGAGACAGTCCGTTCCCTGAGAAATTCCGGCTTTCGGGGAAAACTTCTATCGGTTGCCTGATCGATCTTAACAAAGGAATGTAAAGAGGTATTCTTCAGACCTTTGCGAGCCCGCGTAAATCGATGTAACTACTTTGCGGCAGTTTGTAATGAACCTGGAACCTCTGTAATCTCGAAGGGCCATCGGATTGATGTGCCTCGGCCAAAGAAGGGAAGAAAGAGAACTGTCTCGTGACTGGAACAAGCTCTTTACTTTGGAATTAGAATAAATGGTTTATTTTACGTATTCGATTGAACATTTCGAACTTTTACGGCTTCTAAAAATAATAATGTCCCCGTTCGGTTCGGTGGTGAACGATGGGACAAATCTCAGATGCATTTTTAGATTCGTTTAGTCAGTGAAAAATATATTTCGAATGCCATTAGAGACTTATCTCCTTGAGAAAACAGCTTATTGTTTAGACCAAGAACGCTATCAATAAATCGATATGCTCCGATTAATCCTTTCCGCTGTTCGACAACACGCTTCCGGCGGTTCAAGGCATATTCCATGGGTTGCAACCGCCATGTTGATGGGTTTGCTGTTCCACACATACGCGTTACCCTCCGGAACGCAGTGAAATGATAATTATAAGAGAAACGAAAGCTTGTGGCGGGTTTAGAAGATCGGTGGTACCTGTCCGATCGAAAATTCAAAGTGTGATTGCTTGCACGTCGGATGATCACAGTGAAAAAATTAGTGTTTCGATAATCTGTCGAAGTTAGCTGCGGTAATGCCGGGAAATAGCCGGATATTTGCCGCAACCGCGGTTTCCAGCCGCCGTGAAAAATTTCCAGATACACGTACGATTGCAATTTGCATACAGAGTGAATATTTCATCGCTTCCGCTATTTTTTTCTGTTAGAGATGCACACCGCAGATGCCGATGAATGTAAATTCGTCGCGAGTTCGCGTCGCATTCGTTAATAAACATGCCCACAGCATGAAAATATGAGTAGCGCAAAGGATTTTTGTTTATCGCCTGCAAGAGACGGAAGCTCGATAAAAGTTTATTTCATTTGTAAACGATTTTAATAAGCTGGTAATAATATAAAACAGATCTGACATTGTTCGACCGTTTTGACTGATTTCTATAATAAAATCCGTAGACTGTTGACTGTGCAACGGAACCTGCAATTCAAAAGAATAAAAGGCACGAAGTTGTTCCACATGAACTGTCGAAACGTGAGATCCTAATTGCATAGTCATTAACATTTTCCAATGTTTTCTGCTTCCATAGCATTCTCTGAAGCTGACATGCAATTTCCGCCAAAGAAATCTGCACGCTGCGGAAGTCGAAGCTCAATAACGGTGCAATTAATATTTAACTAACCTAAATACTCTGTGTCATAATTTCGTATTTCTGTATAACAATTCCTTTTGCGATTTCATCAGATTCTAAATGAATCGCGTACTGTATTAATTTTCCTCCTTGTTTAGATTGTGACTTTTATGCATTTCTAATCAAAATTTGATTTGATCGATTGTTAAAACTTAACGTCTGTTTTGCAATTAAGACAATTTTTACACAAAAATCCGAAGTCTAATGATCAGATTTATTTCTACATACGGTGGGTGTACGTAGAAAAAAAGACCTTGAGAAAAAAATAACATTCACAAAGCATTCACCTCGTGATACAATTTATATTGCATTAAAAACATCTGTTATCCCATGAAAAATAAAGGAGATACTTAGGTGGACCACTCTGTATATATTTCACCAATGAATCCTGTTTAATAATCGAAAGCTATCGATCAGAATTCCTTGAACGTCGTAACGTCGCGTCGAGATGTATTGGCACTATCGATTCCTAATTACTACGAACGCCAGTCGAATCTTCATTTGCAACTGATGGTGGTTTTATCTTGCTGAAAAAAAAGAACGGCCGTAAAACGTGAAACGGTATTAGCGTTATCTGACCCGAATTTGCATTTATAGGATTGCAGGATTCATCGAAACTACCAATTCTCGCAATTCTGTGCACTCCTACGTTTTGGTAGCTGTTGTTGCAGCCGCTAATGAAACTCGATCGATTGTTGTCCAAAAAAGAACGCGAAATAGTGTTATCGAAAAAGAAAAGGATTATTTCGTGATCGTAAATCGAACACTTACGTGAATGATATATGATAAACACTCAAGTTAATTATTGCAGAATTTTCACGGTGACACGGACTCGAATAGATACGTAGCATAAGCCTATCCGCGGCTTCGAATGATCATTTACCGTGGAGAAGCGCGATGTTATTCTTGGAACAGTAAGAGTATCGACATTATCAATAGAGTTATGATCCTTTAACAGTACAATTGAAAACGATAGTGTTGTTGGTTTCAGTCAGAAGACAAGAACAAAGCGCGATTCAATGACAGGGCTAATGCGTAGGCTAAAGTGAGATGGGGAACTCGCCAAGTCCTCTCTAACGTTATCGTTTTCATGTACACAGTGATCCCAGAATGAAACGAAGTTAATGGGAATCGCAACGTTCCGAGAAACTTTAAATAAATTTAACACCGAACGTATAACTGCCAACATCATGCTGTGTAACTCTCGATTTTTCGTAAAAACAATTAAATTCATTTTGCGCATGCTGTTGTTCCATACTCGGAGAATATTATAACTTTATGACAACCTTCCACATTTTACAAGAGCATAATTCAATGGAATATTATAATTATGAAGGCTGTACTCGACGTGAATGCTGTCAGCTAGACTACGGATGTTTATAAAGAATAGAAATAATCGGAATTGACATCATAGATACGTATTTTTATTGTTCGACTTTGCCAGAAGTTTTTAGGAAAATTCAAAGTGGAATTTCAGTGACTGCGTTTCGTTGAAAATTTTTCCATGCTGCGTCGGCAACGTGTAATCCACGCGGCTCGACTATTAATTGAAAATTTCTGTCGATGCTCGCCGATTACAAGGCTCCGATCGGAACGGCACACAATGGCGAAATCGCAAGAACTCTAGGTCTGTTTCCAACAGGTATATAGAGCGAAGCTAGAACCAGCGTGTAATTGGAAAGCGGGAACCTTAAATTATCGAACGCAAATTACCCCCTCGGTGTTAATGAACTCGACGACGACGACGTCCTTCACGGCTTCAACGACGATCGTTGACGTCCACGTCAGCGCGTTGAACCAGATTCATTCACTATCGAACTTGACCCCGTTTTTTATTGCACGTGCTCGACGTTCTTCTTCGCCTAAATATAGACATATCAATTGAAACAGAGCAATTCGCCTGATAGCCGGTCGCCTGATCTGTCTGGCACTGTTCGCGGATTCCTCACGGTCGAAAATGAATCTTGCAGGAAAATATTGAAGCATCGTGTATCAACCCTTTGCCCGTAATATTTTCTTTACAATCGCAGTGATTAAAACACGTCTAAAAAAATGTCGTAGAAGAGAAAAGAACATTTATATTTTCTGTGTGGCTATATTTATTTCAATGCTTAAATCAGTGGCGCACCCAGGATTTAATCTTGGGGGGGGACGAGTTGAACAAAGTAACCTTTTTTCTTTTTTAACAAAAATATCTGTCAAAGGTAGCCACAAATATTTACTTATATATTTAGGGAAAAGTTGTTCAAAATGTTTAGTTTTACATATAACATATCCAAATATCATCGAAATCAGAGAGGAAGCAGCTATTCTACGGTTTAACTAATTTTCCAGTGTGTTGTTTCTTTTTTCTTGGGGGGGGACTTGGCCCCCTGGCTCCCCCCCTGGGTGCGCCACTGGCTTAAATATTGTTTACGAACGAATCAAATTTGATTTCATTTAAAAAGAAAGGCGTAACATTCAACCTTGTTAGACTGCAAAATACGGGAAGGGGTTAAAATATACAAGGCGTTTGATGACAATGGAAAAATGTATTTGTTTCTGGATTAAAGTTGGTTATCGAATTTCCATTCAATGTTTCATGTGAAATTAATTCAAGTATCATTAATTTACCACTTGATTGTTAATATAAAAGAATTTTTAAGAAAATTGAAGGTCCGAGTGTTACAGTGAACGTCACAGGTTGCTTACATTTTTAACATTCTGAGTAAATATAATTTGCACGTTTCGAATATACATAAGATCATTTTGTTTTCTCCGATTAAAGCAGAAAGAATGTTCCTTACTAGTATCGCATTACCGTGTCTCTATTTGTCAGAAGTTGATCAACAATCAGCTTATACACGGTAGAAAAAAAAAGGAACGATAAAGACGCTGAAAGCGAAAGGAAGAATAGAGGTGCAGAAGTATCGTATAGCGGGAAGAGGTTAATGGCACTTCCATCAGAGGGGAGTACCAAAAGAACAGCCACCCTCAGACCGGATGTTAACAGTGCAAACAAACACGTTTCGAAATGGCTTTCTGAACTAAAATCTAGATACCAAGGAATCGGTAAAATCACCGTGAAATAGAAAGGAAAATCCTCTTCCACTCATTTTTTTCAGCTGTTCAAAGAGTTATCAAACGAGAGAGCTCATATTTCTTTTGTAGCTTTCCCAGAAAATCGTTAGCCTACATTTCACGGAATTCTCCGAGCGAGAAAATTCAGGTTTCTTTGTAGCTTTTCCAGAAAATCATTAGCACACACCCGTGTATTGGTTATATCCGCATCTGTTTGACATTGCAACAATTCAACTCGTATATAGAGAAAAGATTTTATTGACATTGTGTGTATTCTCTGTTCCAGATAACTTTATTCGAGAAAATGGTTTTCATCAAGATTCTGATGTCCTTCTTCCTGATTACTATGACACAGAGTCAACCATTGTCATACAACACTTACGATGAAAGGGAACTATCCCGGGAAAGAGCGCCATTCGTGCTGCTAATCAATCATCGGATCCCGGACTTGGAGGTATGTTAAGAAAGTCAAAATCCAAAATCGAATCACGCTATCTTCTTGTTTTAACGAAATTACTTCAGTGATTTTGCAAAATCATCAACTCTGCCTTTCACAAAAATAAAATCATACATGTGTCTATAATTATGAAAGTGGTCTAAGTCATATACCAGGTGTTTCATAATCCATGGTACGAGTTAGGTCAGGTTGATTCTATGGCTGGAAGAAGCCTCTCAGACAATTTCGTTGTTCTTGATTTTTTCTTATTTCATGAATTATCAAGCATTTCTTGTTTCGAGATATTTCAAGGAGAAGGATATGAACACTAAATGAATTCCATATAATGTTGAAATAACCAGCACTGTCTATGTAAAGAGGGGTCTCCTTTGCGCGTTTTGTTATCCTTACTCCATTCGTCGTAGCTCTCTGTTGTGCCTCTGGACGCACACCTACTAAATAAGTAACAAATGAACAATTTAAAATTTTATTTTAAGACAAGAAAATTTAAAAAATTGATTATAAAATTATTACAACGAATACATATTTATTACGATAATTATCAGTAGGAATAAGAATAATTTTTTAATGAATTTTAGTGGAAATTTCATCTCGATATCTCATACGATCGAAGAATCATAGTAAAATGTTACTGCGATTGTTATTGAGATTGTATATCCCAGTGCAGCGTTCACTTAAAATAATTTTAATTTCATCAATTTTCAAGAGATCCCACCTTAACGGTTCATTTATTAACAATATCGTAAAATTTACATTGAATTAATTTAATCAAATAATCTCAAAGGAAATAACTGATAAACTCATTTCTTTTCAATTTCCACTTAGAGCACATTCACAATTATAGGCACACATATCAAAGATAAATAAGTACAGCTCCGGGGTAAATCGTATCGTTTAGTCTAGCATTTTACGCAGTGTTCGAATGATTAGAATCGTTTCGAACACATTGTAGACAGCTAGCAATGCATAGATCATCCGTTCTGAACCGGTAACGAACGACTGGCTAAAATCGTTGTGTGTGGCCTCTAAGAATAATGGATACGCGACGAATAATACCATTACATCGTGTCCCTGCGTAGGTCGGAACACCGTGTGTCCGTCAACTATTGACTTGTATCGTGGATACACACCTTCGGTGGATAGAATTGAATTCAGAATGCGAATCGAGAACGAGTCAGTGTACATCTCGCCGAAGTGGTATATGTATAGGGAATCAAACGTTTCCGCGTGATCTGGCTTCCGGTTTATTTACCAGGCGGTGACGTTGTGAATGCAAGCGTTACAACATCGGTTCATCATGCGATACATATTTACACGTTCTGGTTATGGATCGAGAAGCAGTTTTTTTTTTTGCTGAAATACATTTAGAATCATTTACGTAAGCTGCTGGGGTTAAAAATGTTTCACTCGGAAGTCAATATGGCTTCGATGGCCGTTCGACGTCGATGTAACGTAAGTTTAAAATTGTCCGAGTCGAATTGGTATATCGAAAATAACGGTAACTTGTCGAAATGTCACTTCCTCGCGGACTTCGAGGAAATTGAAATGTGCTACAAATCTCAACATTCTCAACCACTTTTATCCTGTACAAATAATAGGCGGTCTCTATTAGCTTTTTAGATATTCACAATAAAAACTGTTATAGTTCGATTATAGCGAATTCCGCCATGAACCAGTTTCGGTTTTGATAAGACGAAAACAAATAAATAATACAAGAATGGCTTGATTTTTCGACATAATGATACATTTTTTATATTAACACATTACCGACCGGTGATTATTGCATATTTTTGAAAAATGGATGGTACATGGCTAAATTTTCATTTAGCATTTAGTATGAACTAACTAAGTCACCCTCAATAACGTCGTCTAATAGTTTCATTTAAGATTGCAATGTCAAAGAAAATTTCTATCCTTTTTTTTGGTACAGCAGAATTATTGAAAATCCTATTAATAGGCTTCCGGTCGGTAAAGTGTTAACTTGAAAAATATTTTCGCAAATATCTAAAAAGCTGAAAGAGACCGTCTGTTATATGTATAGGAAGAATTTGTTTAAAATTTTAGAATTTCGACTTTGATAACATATTTCAATTTCATCAAAATCTGAGAGAAAGTAACGTTTCGACCAGCTTACCGAAAATAATTTCACTGTTTTCGGTTTTCACTAATTTTTACCATGAATGCATCGAATCCACGGTACTAATGCATACAAATAAAAGCAGGAATAATTGTCAACTTTATTCTTGCGGCAGTATATGAATGAAAATCAGAATTTCGTCGAAATATGTATAGCTGAACATTGGCATAATGAAGAGATCTTTCTCGTGGCGCCCGTGAACAATGGCGTCGAATGAGAAATGATAATTGGAGCCCCGGTGCAGCATAGATTTCTGATGATTTTAATCACTCCTGACTAATGTCTGTGCTCAGTCGGAAATAATGTGTGAAAATGAGCTACGACAACTGGCCGATTTAAGAGCTCGTTACCATTCCCCGCGATGTACCATTCTTCTGGTTTCTAGTCTCCACGCGTTAATTAAAACGATCTCAGAAGCAGCCACTATTACCTGCTAGGTAGGAACCTACTTCCGGGAAACCGCTGTTAATTAACGTTCATATGCAATACGCGTTTCAGTGGACTTCGCCAGAAACGTACCTAACAACGCGCGCGATCATTCTGAAAATTCGATATCTCCATTACTAATGAATACGTTATTGGTAGACAACAGATCTTTATGCAAAATGAATACAGCGGATGTACAAAATATTCGTACACTTTTTAAAACCGTATAACTCTTTCAAAATTCAACCGAACAGCTTGAGTTTTCTTGAAACGTTGGAAGGATTAGTTTACTAGCTAATGAGTAAATAATGTTTTTTTTTTAAATTCTTATTCATTTTTAAAAGCTGTGTACTAATACTTTTTACCAAGGACTTGTAGTATTTTCCGGTTATTCATTTCTAATCGTTATAGAAACCGAAATATCAGAATACCGGTATGCCGTCATACCGGTATATTAACCCTTTGCACTCGGAGCTATTTTAACTCGAAAATTAAACGTTTCTTCTCACCTACGATATTTCCATTCTCTATAATTTTTTAAATTTGATAAATATGATATTGATATAATACCACATACAATACTTAAATGTGTAGTAATTAACCAATTCAATATCTAACCACTGATATCTCTGATAGTGTAAACAATTATTTAAATAATAGTACAGAGGCGCCACTCGAGTGCTAAGGGTTGAAATACCGATATATTTGCATTCATTTACCGGTAATAATTTCGGTTTTTCCCATGTATGGGATACATTAATTGCTTCACTTATTAATAATTAATTTTGTTAGAAATTTCATTAAATTTTATTAATGATAATAAAATATATTTACCAAATACAACTACTAAATATGTTTAAAAATCACTTATAAGTGGAAGGTACATCTGAAAATTCTTTGGTTTTATGACGGCTACAGTAGGTATTTACGTCGTCGGTGGATAGTTTACCTGAATTCGGACTCGCGCTTGTTCCTTCGCTCAAAGGGTTTACGACGGATCGTATTTCTATTGTGTATACTTAACTAATTTAAGTGACTGTGCTTTTTGACGGTTTTGGGATAAGTGGCGCGCAGTTCCCTTTTATTTGGTACATCCTCTGCATTAGAAAAACTAAAAAAATACCGGTGTCTATTACGGTTTCGGTAGAATATCGGTTATACCGAAACCGGTATTTTAACGATTTTCGTTTTCATCCATTTCAGTATTATTTCGGTTTCGGTACAGCCACTTGGCATAATACCAGTATATTTATTTTACCGGTATTAAATCCCTGCTTTGAACACCCACTGTATGTTCTACCTAATTTGTAACAAACTAGAGTGAAATAGAAATTGATTTTCTTTCTTAATACGTTCCACAGGTTGAAAATAATATAATAGTATTTTTAATTACTATTTTTCTGTTACGCCTACTCATTTTTATCAGAAACGCATAAAACCCGCTGTCTAGTTATCACTTTTTGTTGCATTTGCAGGTGTTTAACTGAAACTTTCATTACTTCGCCATGAAGTGAGTTTATCGGAAAAATAAATTACAACCGATGATTTCCGGCTGACTGAACCAGTTCTTCAAGTTCTCTAAATATTTAAAAATCTCCTCTTTGCTACGAGGAGCGTGACTTAAGGGCGGCAAACTCGTACGAACATGAAATCACGGTTTTACGCAAAGTATTCCGAGGCCTGAGATACGTGGACCTCTTTCGAAATGAGCCGCAGGGCTTTTTGCTCGTGTTCTTGTGGGGTGTGTGCGTGCCTGCGGAAGTGGCAATAAAATGAGGGAAATATCGCGCAAGGGTGGCGGCGCGTTGCACATATGAGGATCGTTGCAGTTCCTTTTCTTCTTTCCGGTTCTCTCGTCGCAACCGCGAGCTCGTGCATTTCGTCCCCGGTAACAGTAATCCATAAGTCGTTGCCTTCCATTTTCTTTTTACGGCGATAAATCGATACTTTAATTTTCCTCGCGTTGACACGGTCCGTTGCAGTCAATTTCAGCTATTCACGGGCGAGAAAGTACATTGCGCGGGATCCACGTGGATTTTAATATTTGCACGATCGACGGAATTATTAGCCTAATCGTTTTCGTCGACCGTGCCGCCGTCGAATCGTTATTATTATTATTTATTAATGGTTTATTTTTTTTAATGTGGTCGCATTAACATCTAGGTCATTAGCGACCACATGGTTTATAAACAAATATATATTACATGTTAGTGAAAGGGTTACGGTTAATATTAACAAACAAATTATACTAATTCATAAATGCCGATAGATTTAACCGTCGAATCGTGTTTGTTCATTGTCCGCAATATTATTTATCTTCGTTATCGCGGTAACGTCGGACGTAGGGGAAAAGTTTCGCCCGGGCGAATCGAAGAATAATACGCTCCGGTTATGAGAAAGGAATTATTCCTCGTTTCGCGAACGAGCCCTAAATATTATCGACGGAAATGAGGGTGGACGTGCACCGGAACGACCCTCGTTTTTTCCTTTATTCTCTGTCTACATAGGACAGGTTGCCTGTTTTACTCTTAGCTGGCGTCGAAAAAATTAACTGCCGCATAAAAGGTGTTACGGGGTGCTCGCAGAAATACTTTCGTTGTTAGATCTGCCGGAGTCGATCCATTACCCGAATGAACGAGTTCACGACACCCTTGGAAGGCTGAATAAATAAATTGAAATTTCATCCGAAGAAATAACGATCGAAATAAAGAGACTGACGAGTCGACCTTGCCGCAACCTTTGGGTCTCTCGCGATCCAATCACAATTTCATTCTTACTTTTGACCGCATTACGATATCATTTTTCTAGAGTTATTAGGGTCGTTCGAAAAGTGGTTTCGTGTAGAGATGGCATTGCTTCCATTTATTGTTAGTAGACTGCGGAAGTTTATGCAATTTTGCGAGCTGATGTAACAGCCTAATATATTCAAGTAAAACAATTGTTACAGAATGAAATGTTCGACTCGAATAACGATCCTGGATCAACGGTGGTCCGGACCAAGCGGATTGGATCTCTCTCGATCGTGAACAACCTGGACGTGCTTCGTCAAAGAGTGCTTCTCGAATTGGCCCGGCGCAAAGCGATGCAAGATCAACAACAGGTCGATGCTAATCGTCGCCTGTTGGACGTGATTGGCAAGAGATCATTGCCCCTGTTCACCGGTGGCATGAACAAGCCCGTCTCGAGAACGAGGAACGGGATCGACTTTACGATTGATCAAGAGGAAAAGATACATGATCGAAGTATGGCGCCGGAGAAACTTCCCGGAAGACTGGATGACTGGCTCCAGGTAAACGATGCCGCTTTTCGAGAGAGACACGACGACCAGACACGAAGGGTAATTATTTCTGTGTGAAAATATAAGTCGAGACAATTGTTTATGGCTACGGTTAGGTGAAATGTCTCGAGGAAATGACGAACTGTAGTCTGCACTCTCGACTTATTAATATGTGTGATCATCCTACAGTTTGAATCTACCAATTGTTTATGGGTTAGGTTAGAGGAAATAGTAGATTGAACTGGAGGATGATAATCGATCGCATGTGGATACTGAAGCTTACCTCTATTTATTGTTTTCAGGTGCAGGCGAACGAATTGCGTGTACTCTAAGCGTCTTCTCAAAAAATACAATGGAATCACAATCAACAGTCGCTATTACGGTTTTTTAACTAACAACACGATTAACATATAGTTTGTGTATTATTCGTAACATTCCTCATGGTTTACCATAGACCCCCGTATGTTTTCTGACATGCAAGAATCATAATTTGAAAACCGTTTCATCCGTTGCCCTGCTACCTACAATTTACTACGTGTACCGAGCACGAAGCGATGTGTACCAATAGTTTTTAACTCTTTGGACTCGAAGCAATTTGAAAATTTGAAGATCAAGACGTTTCTTTCAACCCAGACCAGTTTTATTCTATGTAATCTTTTTTATATTGTGCACCTGTTTTCTCGTGAAACAGTTGAGCTTTCTGCGATTTATAGAATACAGACAAATTTAATAATATTAAAACTATTTTGAATAATGGTATGGCAATTTTCACTGGCGCCTCAAGAGTCACCATTCGAGTGCAAAGGATTAATAACTCGGGATATTTAAGAAAAGTGTAAAAATGTTCCAGTATTCCTTTCTCAGTTTCCCCCACTTAGCTATAGTAGATTAATTTTGCGATGCCCAGAAAAAGAAAAATAATAGAAACGACACACGAATCTCTTCGCCCACGTACGAACAAGCTCGCAACAAGGAGTCTAAGTATTTTATTTATTTTCTATTTTTTCCTTTTCGATCACGTGGAATCCTGAAACAGAACAGTATTATGTGTTGTGATCTTTTCCAAGTCCGTCTAATCAATCACCACCACCACTACTACCACCTCCCCCACCCTTCGCATAAGACATCCGATGTACAATTTTTCATGTAATTTATTGTAAATGTTACTTCATGTTAATGTTAAGTTTCGGAAGCATAACGATGGCGATACCACAAGGTATTTTATCGTGATTATTTCATTTTAACGGTGACACACATTCCAAACCAATCCGCCGTGGCATGAAATATTATAGTAATAGGAAATTGTACTTACTTGCTGTACGATAACTGTTTTTTAGATACTTATGTATTTACTTGAATGTTTTAATGATTGTTTGTGATAAGGGTTAAATGTTGTATGTAAAAGGAAGAATTGTACACCTAACGCAATGTGATTGTTACTTTAGCATATTCTAATCTTCAGTTTTGGCTCGAGGACATTTCTCTCGTACAAGCGATAAGTGTATTTGGAAATAAATGTTTCAAAGATATATGTATATTTGCCGAAGCGTCTTTTACGTAAACGATTCTTTCCTTGAATGTTATATCGAGTTTGTGTTAATGCTGTTCCGACAACATTCCTTCGCATTTACAGTATCCTTAGAAAAACACGTGACGATGGAATTGACTGTGTTCCAGTCAGTCGATATACCAAAGAAATACTGTATTATGTGGAAATCGATGATTACTTTTTTACGTGTTACTAATGAGTATGTACACTATGTTTAGAACGCTTGACCCCTTAACAATTACACGTATACACATATTATATCCGCGTACTGCATCGAAGCGTGAATTGTTTTCTAATTGTTCGAATTTTAGTCCTAAGTATTTTTATGCAGTGTTAAAAATACAAAAGAAATAAATAAATCACTGATTAAAATGATTCAATGGAACATCTTCTTCTCTTCGTTTAATATCTTTTGTTTATCCGTTGATCCGCAAACGAAATGTACGTTCATTTACGAATGATTTCACATCGACAACGTGTTAGAACTATAACGATGTAGCAATGAAACACAGTTAACGCTTCTGATGTTTACGGTGATGTTAGAAAATAGATATTAACTATGTATTATCATTATTTACATGTTATATAACACAACTTGTTAAAAACTGTATATGCATTCTAAAAGTACTGTGCATAAAGTAGATATAAGTTATTTATTTCAAGAAATAATATAATATTGTTATTTATTTTCGATTTTCCTTTTTTTTTATTCTGAAGATATAAATTGCACAAAAAGTAGATCAAATGAAATAAACTTCATTTAAGACTAGCGTGTTGCGCGTTCATTCACCCCTCTCTCTCTCTCACCCCAACAAAATGTGATAGAACTAATGCCATTTTTTACTGTTCTTTAAAAAATTTTATTCTTTTTTTTATCCATTATCGATGTTTATATAATACTTAGTATTATTATCATTATCATTACAATTACAACATATATCTCATCCACTTCGAGCGAATGAAGATCATACTATACTTTTCTCTGGAAATATAATGTCTGTCGAACCGTTTCACTGTACAAAGTGTCACAATTGGAAATACGGTAATTATATACATTAGCGACTCCGCTCGTGACCTTGAAATATGCTGTCAAGACCATCATTCTGAATAACTTCTTCGCTCGGCCTTAGTTTTTAAATATTCGCAATAAACTGACAGGATAACTACAGCGAACTCCGCCTTTTCCCAATGGCCTAACTCGTCAAGAAAAAACCCAGTCTTAATCATAATTCATTTAATAGCTGTACAAACCTAACTCTCCGTGGGGTAACAATCCAGAAACGAGGTTCCTTACCGACGTTTGTGAGCTTCAAATATGTTATCGCTAAAATATATAATTACCGAAAATACTAATGTACAATACTTTTCCCCTGAACACTTTCAACAAAATCTCGGGAAAAGAATGAAAGAAAAGTTATATATTCTTATTTTCCGTTCCAATTGAAATTTCTTTCCGACACGTAATCTACTATTGATACATTTCAGTTCTGCATATAAATAATTAATACTCTTTCGAAATATATTCAATAAAGATAAACAGTTCAGGCGACTGCGTAACGTGGCTAGTATTTTAAAAAGTAAAAAGTCAAACTCTAATAAAAGAAAACGTACGGAAGGTAACTTAGAACCGTAAGAAGTCCGTAAAATGAAGTATAGTCTTTTATATGGTTGCAATCACAGTTTACGAAGGTCAAGAACAAACACGCTACCATCGGATGCCGAAGCACCAACTTTATCACCTCGACTGTTCCAACAGACTTCAAATATTCCACCTGTGCCTCTGTAACTGTGTACCAACTGACCACTCTGCGAAATTTAATAAAAAGTATATATAATACTGCATAATATAGTAAAAAGATAATAAATGCAATAGTCTTACCTGTGTGGACCAAATATGAACACATTTGTCAAAACTCCCGCTAGCAAGAAATTTGCCATCTGGACTGAATGCCACGCTGTAAACTGGCTCTGTGTGCTTCGTAAGTGTGTGTATACATGCTCCTCTTTCTACATCCCATAATCTTACTGTCGAATCGAATGATGCGCTTGCTAAAGTTAAATTCATATTTGGATTATGTGTTCCAGGTCCAGTCGGTGACCACTTAATCGTATATATTTCTTTGCTATGTGCCTGGAGATCGTGCACCCACGTATCCTGCTTCATGGACCAAATTTTGAGACTCATATCGTCCGAACAACTAGCTAACAAATTGCCTTGAGGGTCCCATTTAATAGCATTAACTTCATTCTGTAATTCATTCGATAAATGAAAACGAGTATACTCAAAAAACAAATACTTTTGCCAATTATTTGTATGTACTCACCGTGTGACCTTGGAAGCTCTTGATTGGCTTGTCTACATTAAGTTTGCACACGTGAATACATTGATCTGTAGAACAACTAGCGAACGATGTATTTGTTTGCCAATCAACGTCTAAAGCAGGTGCGCAATGGAAACTAAACTGTTGGGTACACTGTCCGCTTTCCGCATCCCATATGATTGTTGTTTTATCCACGCCGGCGCTCAATATGTAATTTCCACGTTTGTTCCACTTTAACGCAAAAATTGGACCTTTGTGCTGGCCTAAAGTTGAAGCTAATCTACCATCTGTTTTCCAAATTCTTGCGTAGCCATCGTAACTTCCCGTTGCTAATAAAGTACCATCGCACTGAAAGAAGAAGGACAATAAGTGTTTGCCGTTATTTGCAAATTATTATTCCGGTTCTCGCACACCTCGGAAAAGAGATTTTTAAACGTTTAACATACCTTCCAATCTAAGGAAGTAACATCTTTATTACTCGGTACTTCGGTGCCACCTTTCTGTATGCAGTGGCGAAGAACAAGTTGATTCGGTGCTTGAGAATTATCAGACATATCCCAAATACGAGCTGTACTGTCTCCGGAACCAGATGCCAAAAGGTCAGTTGTGGGGTTCCATGCACATATGAAAACTTCTGATTCATGACCACGTAATTTTGTAGCTTTACTTTCTGGAATTTCAACTGCACTGGCATTACTCCCTCCACCTGAACCTTGTTGTTGCTCGTCCACTTCCATTTCTGTTCTATCCCCTCCTCTCTCATTTGTGCCTACACCTTCATTAGAGGTAACAACTGTAAATTGATGAATATATATTAAATTCGATATACTCTTTTCTTTCTAACACTTTCATGACTAATGTTACGTATACGCGACCAGCAGCAATGTTACGATAATAATCTGTAAAAATGAAACACCCCACCATGAAAGTGTTATAACAAAATAAAACAATATTGTTCGCTCCTAATTTACGAATATGTTACACCTTTAATATTGAACTGTATTTTGCTATACCATTATTTTTTGGAAGTAATGAAATATATTTTTAGACTAGTTTTTAGATATTAGTTATTAAACAAACATTAGATTTTTAGACAACTACTTGAATGCATATGGTAGAACAAAATATAGCTCAAAAACAAATCCGTAAACTAAAGCAGTCCTTTGATTTACCTGGTCTAGAAAGGAGGTCCATAAAATTTGAATACTTTTATAAACCAGGGTGTGCCAGGATCACAAAATAATTGCTAACAAAACAACTAAAATTACCTTCTTCTCCATTTGTGTCTTGCACTTCCGTTTTCACCTGTTGTTTCTGCTGATTGATTTGATTCTGCCTTGACGCAACAACATCTGGCATAACAGCATCGATGAGGGATAAAGATTCCACCATCCTTTGCTCCGTTCCATCTTCGCCTATCGATATCTCTGCTTCCGTGTACTGTAATCCTTTCTGAAGAATGGACAAGAGTGCTGCTGGCGGTACTAACGCTCCATTTATGTTACTTTGTGATATATGTGATTCTATTCCGAATGTGTACGCAGAATGTTGAAACCCTATTAAAGGAACACAAGCAAAATCGAACCAATGTAATAAAATGCGACTGTATACAGTGGAGCGGTGATAAGAGAATAGGGCTCAACTATATTACTAACAGTGCTTGCCAATGTTGAGCAGAATTGTAACACCTAAACCATTTTATATAGCATTGCCCAGAGTATGAGAACGAACATATACATTAAAGACAAAGCTTCTCAATGGCAAGGGCCTCGGTTGCCAAAAAGTGTAAACGGAACTAATCCAATAACAAAACTTCTTTCTTTTTCATTATTTCTCTATGGAACTTTCACCAACATATTCGCGGTATTCTTATAATGAAAATGATACCAAATATAATACAATTCCGATGATATTTACTTGTGTAGCGAACAATGCAAGTTTCGGACACAAGGAAGAACAGAGTATGGGAAAGACTTTGAACTGAGTAAATATCATCGGAATTATATCATATTTGGTATTACTTTCATTAGACAAACGCCACAAATATGTTGGTGAAAATCACATAGAAAATAATGAGAAAGAAAGAAGTTTTGTTATTGGATTAGTTATGTTCAGTAAAATCAAGTTTTTATTATTAAATATATTGCTATCTAATCAGTTAGTAATCATTTAAGTATTGGAGAAGGTGATGCATCAATTTCGTATCAGTAAAATGAAAAAAATCATGTACAATGGAATTATTCTAGGTCAAAAGAAATTCCGACTGCAAAGGGTTCCGACTGCAAAGGGTTCAAGCAATAACGAATGATAATGATAACGACAGAAATTCGAACGTTATTGATATGTATACGAATTGTGTAAGAGAGGTTAGGAAATGTTTCAGAGAACGTACCGGATTCTTGTAGATATCGGTAAACCAAGAAATTTACTTCATCGCTAGAGAAGCTCATTGTTCTTATCCTTTAAGACACTAGCACAACATATTTATGCAGAGTTGCGCCAAAAAATCGTGTTGATCCACGTCAGTCGGACGCTGAGATTCCGGAGATTTGCCGCGTCGAGGCAGCTATAGCAAAAGAACACAGACCCATCACATACATAGTAGGAGACTACGATTGGGCATGAAACACAAACAAACGGTGTGTTCGGAAATGGTATACCTTCGAGCGGCGAACGTAACTCCGTCCTGTTTCAAAACCGAGAAAAGAAAAAGGATGTACCGACGACACTAACTCGCGTAGTGTTTTCAGACGTATTTATTATGTAAACAATATTATACTTGTGCAACAATATAATAATGACCTAGCATTGACAGTACGAAATCATACACGATACCTCAACAAAACAGAACGTGAGCAATGTCACAATGACCATTCGGGGATTATTTCGAAAAGTATAACCATAACTTATATTATTTACAATTTACAGGAATATGTCAATGCGTCTGCGACCTTTAACTCTGCTCACAAGGAATTTATTGCTTCGACAAGGTTTGTATCGCAACCGCACCAGTAAATTTCGATTTCACAGATAACTTTTACAGTTGGATTAGAACGCGTATTGTTATAGTAGTAGGGTTAGTTTTGATTAGAACGAAATATAAAATGAAAATATGCATACGTTCATTTATAATATGAACGGTGTGCATTGAAATTTGGAACTTGATTTTATATATATTTTATTTTCTAAAATCGTCTATTTATCTTATTATTGTTTCATTGATATGTATAGACTGCGGATCTTTATGCAAACTAAAAATTGTTTGTTCAATCATCTTATTAAACAATACACTCTGATGTCCTTAAATCTTTTTAATATCATAAATGCATAAAATCCGCAGAAGTATTCAAAATTTTTTAAATGTTATAATACTGTTTCGTAGATGCCCAAGTTATTTAATCATACTAATAAAAAGTACAGTGTAATTTTAAATATAATTTGTTCTTTTGTTTAATGCACGTTAATAAAAATTGTGTTAATAATAATTATATTGTATCCTGCACTTTCAAGATTTATATTACTTCATGAGATAGATATGTTTTATTTTATAGGATAATTAATTGTCATATGCATTTACAAATAAGTATACATATGTTCCAACAAACATCGTATGTTTCACATACGAATACAACAAAAATCGTGGCAAAAAGTAAAGTAGAACAATACATGCATGCGTATATATATATCTAACATAATTTATACACTTTCTTCCGGCGTTAATTAAAATGTTCTAGACAATTGGATCCGGTTTGAAATTTATTTCTTGCACGTGTATAATAAACATTATCCACTATAAACTTTTCCACAGTTTATCTGCAGCTTTCGACAAGTACAGTTTCACAATTGTTTTATGACGCAATATATACTTATAATACAAAATTCACTGATAAGAAAAATGACTGTCGAAAATTATCGCTTATACATATTAGCAAACACTTGAAATACCAGCGTTATATTGAACAATATACTTGAATCGAGATTGTCGTAAAACGTAGTTGCATGTTACCTAAAGTTACCTTTAGTTTTACTATATAGTGCAGAAGCCACGTGTCATCGTAATAGCGTAATTATCAAATCTGAACGCCGGAGGACCTGATTGGTTAGACCAAGGTCACCAAATCTGATCGTCCATATCTCAAAGGAACAAGTCGTGTGTGCCGCTTCGAGTTCTCTCCGCTGTATTAGTTGCATAGTTGCGAGGAAAGCGCGGCAAGACGGATCGTGTTGTTTTTTTGTTACCGGGATCACTGTTCGATTCCACATTCTGTTTAACTTGTTTTTAAGGAACAATTAGAAGAATGACTATGGAGATTGATAAAGAGGAATTAAAGAAACGTTTGACGCCGTTACAGTGGCATGTAACGCAAGAAAAGGGCACCGAAAGGTACGTCTGACGTGAATTGAATTTTCTTATTACGAAGTAACGCGTGTGTCAGATTATCATCGTACGCTTTATGTAGAAGTCGTACGAGGCTGATGCATGTTTTCGTTTCGTGAGACAGCATTTCGAACAACTTGAAGATTCTGTGCACTCATTGCGTATGTTCTCATACGTATACGCTGCTTCGAGCGTTGTTTATAAGAATCTTCAACACCGGAATTGTCCATTTCGTTTAAATGCACGGTTAAAGTGTTAGTAATAATTTAATTTTGCAATTTGTAGTCGCGTATGTATACGCGAGTCAAGTATTAATTTTGATCAGTTAATCAAATTTTCCAATCTTTCATGAACTTTTCGGATGGTTCTTATACAGGAGAGTAGTTCAACAGAGAATCATTGTAATTCTAATCACATACTTTCCAGAAAATTCGAATATTTATGATCCAATTTTCCAAAAATATCAATATGGTGGAAACTGGTTTACTTTTAGATGACGTGCGACAAAAATAGAGTTTTCAAGAGCATGTGTCAGCTTGACTTTGCGTCATGACCGAGCAGTGTAAAAATAAAACATAGGTGTTCATAATTAACTTCCTGCCTATGCATGCTTGTCCATGCCGCTAACCATCTTTCTTTCCCTTTTTAGGCCCTACAGTGGTTGCTACAACAAATTTTATGAAAGAGGCACATACACTTGCATAATTTGTGATCAAGAATTATTCTCCTCTGATACAAAATATGATAGCAGCTGTGGTTGGCCTGCGTTCAACGAAGTATTGGATCAGGGACGAGTGAAGTTAACCAAAGACACAACGCATGGTAAGTGGATTCATGAATCTTACTTTTATCGATAAATATTTTTTTAGAATTATGCTCGGTTTCTTAGTACAATAACAATATTTATTACATATATATATATAATATTACACTCATTAAAAGTATCTGCTTAAATGGTAGATAAATAAACTCTATGACGCGAACGTCTGTTTACATACGATAGTATCCAGTATTGTTTGTACAGATTATTGGAGTTTTATTTATTTACCATACTTAAACATTCTTCATTATTTTTCTTACATTCATACTTTCACAAATACCTATCCTAAACTTTTAGTTCTGCCATTCCTAAGCCTTCCATAACTCACACTTCATTATATTTTGTTTATTCTTTGTTATATTTTATAAACAGTGCGAACATGTATGGTTCAACTAATATTGTTTCTCTATTATTCAAATATTTCATTATAGTATACTTCAGAGGTGCACGAAAATTTGTATGATAGATTTATTTTCTTGTAACATATTTACAAAGAATTGAGAAATCTTTGTTACTATTTTATATATTAGTATATAAAGAAGGTAATATTCCTCCTTCTCCTGTACCTTGCATGCTAATGCTTAGAGTGTGATTGTGTTAGACTTACATCATCTATTGTGTGAAACTAAGATCATAGGTGTATAGTGAAACATAATTTTTTGTTCTATTTCTGTATGAGAGAAAGGAAATTAACATATCTTGCTATTTCATCGAATTATAGTTAACATGTAGCTTTTGCTTTTACATAATGATTTTAATAGACATATTACTATTATAACTTCAAGCTTACAGTATACGATTGATCCATTATGTCTAACATGGTATCTCAATTCATTTTTCAAAAATATATGATTTATATATATTTCTGTAGTCTTTGACACTGTCTCGACACTATTATTTGTATCTTTTATTTTATTTCGTTTATGTTGTTTTTATAAAAGTATGGAAACAAATGCAAAGTATTATGGTTATATGAAATGCAGTACCATTGTAGATTATAATGATTATATTTCGAAATGTTCTAGTAATTTTTCAAGAATTTGATAACAATTTTAATTTAGTTGTACAGTATCGATATAATTAAATATGGAATCGGAATTCAAAGAGATCTTCAATGGATGAATAAAGCAAGAAACAAGATTATGGGTATTGATTATGCGTAGATTGTGTAGTTATTTCTTATTTTGCTGGTTATGTAAAAGATACGATACAAGCTTCTTGTTATATTTGAACCTTTTATTTTTACAATTAAACCATTTAGAGCAGAGGTTTTAATATTCGTTGCTTAATATTCGTTACTCTACCTACTGCTTTGAATAATATCGAGTCATTTTGTTTGGTGCTGCTATTACTGGAAAGCATTTAAAGTGCACAAAAGAAAGGTGTTGGTCTGTGTTTAATCACACTCTATTATTCTATTTCCTTTGTCTTCCTATTGCTCCGCTACCACCACTTCACTCTCACCATTGACACACAAAAACTGCGTCGACAATTGACGCACAGTTGGTGGAAATCTACTACTGCTGATCGCAAACCCAGATATGGTGCGGACTGAAGTAACCTGTTCGAAGTGCGGCTCACATTTGGGGCATGTGTTTAACGATGGTCCAAAACCCACGAGGAAGCGATTCTGCATCAACTCTGCATCAATAAACTTCCATTCGGCAGGAGAGGAGAAGAAGACACCATCATAAGACTAGCGGAAAAGGAACTTTAACTAAGGTTTTAGGAAAAGAATGATAAAGTCCAACTTATACTGAGAAAAAGTTTATATTTCTTAACGAATACTGACTGCATATGATATTTTCAATTAGATTTTGCTACTACCTTTTGAAAATTTCGTTACTTTTTAAAATGAAAATATATAACATCGTACATAGCAAAACGTATTTTTACTTACGTTAAATATTACGGGCAATACTTTCATGTATATTGAATATTTATTACGAGCAGCTTCTCCGTCTATACTGTATGAATGCTAAATTCGTCTCAAATTATGTTAGAAACATAGATTCCATACGAGAATATAAATACGTGTATTTATGCATAATGCAGTGACAAAATATGTCATATTAATTTTTGCAATACTAATCTAATCATAAGATAGCCTTGAATCTGTAAATACACACTAAATGAATAAGATACTACATTTAGAGTGTGTAAAATATAAGATCTAATAAACTAATGTAAAACGTATAAGAAATAATTCGCAAAAGCATTCAGTTATTTTTTTATATTATATGTAACGGGCATAATATGTAAATAACAATAATTATTTATTTGTCTGAGGAAACCGTGAAAGTGCATTGTAAACTTTGTTGTCCTATTTATTAACTGTACGTTATTAAAATGGAAAATATTTACTATCTATATCGAGCTCGTATGAGAAGGGAAGGATCACATTGGAACAACAATTCTTTTGTTATAAAATGTTTCCTTATATTGTAACGTTTCAAAACAAACTAAAAGGTGTTACAGTACAATATATATGCAAATTCTAGGCATTATTTTTACAATAATTCATTATCCATTTCCTGCTTTCCTTCGTTTTTTTTTAAATTCGACACTGTTTAAGTTAAATATTAGCTTTTCCTGAGAAATCAGATTCTCTACCAAATTCTCTTGCGATAACAAATGCCAATTTCATAGAAATATAGGTACACCATTTAAAACGATGTTTTCGGTAAAAACTCGAAAGCTGAAAACTTTACTAATAAAATATGTAAATAATATAACGGCTTCGTCGGTAGGCCTGATTTCTTGTTCTATATTGAGATCTCAAAGCATTTTCAAAAACATCATTAAAAAAAAAGAAGAAAGTTACAAAAACATGCGAGTACACGTGCTCGTAACTCGATTTGCATAGGAACCTATTTCGTATAGTTCTAAACCGACCAGAAGTAAGTTTCTTACGGAGATACATAAATGCACTTGGAACGATAACCGAGACGTACGGACCGAGAACATTTATCCTTGTCCACATTTTTATCCGAGTCTTGTTTGCAACAATTAATATTATTGCGATTTGTGTGTACTAACAATAAAATAATAACAATGATTCTAAATTGGTGAATGGCGCTCAGTTTTATTATGATAAGGCATACTGATACAACTTTTTGTACTTGGGTTCATTCAACAAACAACGAATCTCACTCAGAATGTTCACATGCCTAATCGTAAACCTGCTATAATAGTCTTACGTGGTATTTAAAAATATGGACAAGTAAACTTTGCACCCCGGTTCTGCTCGATTTACAAATAAAAATAAATCTTATATAGATAGCTGCTTCAGCTGAAATATGCTTAATCACCGCCGCAGTAATACAATTACATAAAATGGACGTTTTTTTTCCCTTCTACAGATATTTCTGAAAATGCAGGACCTCATTCCGTAATGTCCGTTCGTGTTAACGTCAATTTCGACCCTGGATCGCACGCATTTCTCTTCTGTTTGTATTGTTTACATACAACGCATTCCTTCGTTAATACTAGACGTGCACAGTTACTTTGTTTCTCCTATATCTCCAAACATTGCTTACAGTTCCCGAATAGTTTAGAATGCATGCTGAAATGGTGGGAGCTGATTCTCAAACATCGAGACAAGTCTAACAGGATTATAAATTGTAATCCTTGATTCGTTATAGGTAAACATAACACTTCAGCATGTAATTCTAATTTCGGGCGTAAGCGCGCGTTGCAAAACTGAGCTGCTTCGTCTGTCACAAGTATAATTAGACATTATTCAATTATTATAAAAAGAAAAACTAATCAGGCTTTTTAATGATAGTATTACGAAAACAATAAACTTAGTAAATGATGAATACATTATTGCATATACGACTCTTTTATTATCAAATGATGTATGCTTTCCTTGCGCTTGTTCTTTTTCTTTTCCTCATCGTTTTATATGCAATATATCAACTTCCTTGATATCTATTATATTCTCACATTGCGTCCATTAGCGGTACTTTACAGTAATGTTCTACACATAATGATGATGAAAAGAATTAAAAAATGACAAGTCTGATTAAGTCTGTGTTCCTTAAACTAAAACGTCCAAGGCTTCCGCTTCAGCAATTAATATATGTTTATGGTATAATACAATTAGGAAAGACATTAATTATTAGGTTTAGTGTAGTACAACCATATAGAAATCTTGTCCCGTACAATCGTTAACGTAAATTCATGTATATCTTTCGTTATCTTCTCGGTCGATTTACGTGTACGTCTGTGTCTGTTCGTATTTTCTTTTTTTTTAAACAAAATATTAAATTATCCTGCTGATGATTCAAGATTACAAGGAATCTAGCGCGAGTTTTTTCACGTCTCTAAACATGACAAGACAGGCACTTTATAATGTCACAAAATGCTCCTATATCTGAATCTTGTTTTAAAATTTCGTCACTTATCCGTTCGTTTCTTACAAGACACGTTGAAGACATTTTTACGTTTTTTTCTTTTTCTTTCTTTTTCTTACGACCTGTATTGGAGAACACACGTGTTAACAGGACACCCGTCCATGGATAGAAAGATGTTTTAATAACTAATATATTTTAGTAACAAGGTCAATGTCTCAACATGTCTCATGAGCGATGCAAATGAGAAAAGTACTTATGTTTTATCTTACAATTACAAGAAAATGAAGTAACATTAAATAAGATTCGCGTATGTTGAATTCATCATGAACTTTTTTTCCCTACACGGAAATCAATTCTTCTTGAAATTATATACACGTAAATGTAATGCACGGATTGCAATGTCCAAATCGTAAAAAGTATCCATTAAAGATCATTAACTTAATACAACGTAAACGAAGTTCGCTAACATTCATCCCGACAAGAACGTGATCTCTTGAGAACGTTTAAAACAAGTTAGGCTATCGCTTATTATACCTACACGTCATACTGACAGACCAAAGACTGAAAACATATTGCTCTCTGTTCTCCGTAACTTCGTTCAAAAAATATAAGTCTGACACGAAGACCAATTTTTTCTTTTTTTCTTTCTTCCTACGATTTCTTGTTAAACCATAATAATGTATTAGAATAGGTCCTATGTACTTGTTCACATTTCTTTATGGTATTATCTAATAAGGTTTTTCGCTATAAATAATGTATGTTTGTAGCTAACTCTGATCTTCAATTTTTTTTTAGAGTCAGTAATACTAGTTTTTTTTCTTTATATCTTTAGAAAATAACTGACAGTCGCTTGGAAGTCCTCGACGGCAGTTCGATATTGGTACAAGAGCTCCTCCTCAGGCAACAACCTATTCGTACAATTCTTACTTTTCCCCCTTTGAGATTATTTTAATAAGACATGGCGAGCTCATCGTCACCAATAAAAACTCGTCGAGGAGTGCAAGATTTCTGCCGTCAGATCGTTCACAGTTCTGATTTAACTTTGTTTCTCCTCGCAACATGCGAGAATCGAGCAATTTAAAAACTTTGAAACCATTTCTCGATACTTCTCAAGGTATCGGATAAGTTCTATCTATCTATGACCTATATATATAAATATGTATATATCTAATATGCATGTATATCTATATATATACATATTTATACATTTATATATATGTTTATATATTTATATATGTTTATTCAATATTTATAATATATTATTGAATTATTGTGCCGTTCCGTTTTGGGAGGATGATTCTTTTTTTACTCGCAAACTTAATTTTTCTGGTCGCACTGCATGGCCAGAAATGCCAACAAGAATTCTGCCGCTAATGGCCTTTTGCAGCTTCCTTCGCTGCCATTATTAAAGGTGTTAAGGAAGCAAGCGGCCTTGCTAGTTTCAGAAAAGGATGCTGCAATTTACCAGAAAATATACCTCTTAATCAATTTTATTTCGTCTACTACTGGTTTCACACTCCAAATACACCCTTTTGCAAATCTATTTCAACCTTTTACAAATAAAGCATTTTTAGATGAGTTTTCGTAAAAAAATCAAATCAGATGTAAATTAATTGTTAAAAAATTCCAAATTTTATTTAAATTTAAAAGTGATTACCAATTCGTTAACTTTGTAACGTATGAAAACGGTGTGCAGATATGAAAGAAAATGAAAAAAATGAAAGTACATAATATGTATTTATTGAAGCATATTGAGTCTTAATTGATTTGCAAAAGCTCGAATTTGATTTGCAAGAGGATGAATTTCGAATGCAAAACCTATAACTAGAGGTGTGCGAGAACCCGAAAATGTCGGCCGAACGGGACGAGAATTTCATTCGGAATCGAGACGGATTCTCGAATATATCAGGATACCCAAGCATATCCTGGTTCGCGATATTGGTAGCCGACATTTTTAGGTTCTCGTGCACCTTGTGTATTAACCTAAGAGTTTAACTTTCTAGTCTAGAAATTCGAAAAGGAACCATTATGTTTCATTTCCTTAAAGAACGTACTGTGCCATAATATCAAAACAACTATTATTTTGGTTATTAATTCTAGTTTCTGATTCATTTACATTTCTCATAATTTAATTCTGTGGTAAAAGAAAGGTTCGAAATTTAGCCTGAATACCGTGTTCTAGACTAGAATAACCCTTTAATCCCGACACACAGTATCCATGCTGTACAATTATACTAATATATCATATGTGTGTATTATACTGGAATTACCTTGAGTAATTCTGAAGCTGCCGATCGTTTTTCCACTTCAACCTCTAAACATTGATCTAAGAAATCTTGAAAAATTGCCGATAATTTATCCTTCTCCTTAATTTCGGGTTTACCATTGGTTGCAATCAAATATAATGCTCTCAGAGGATTCTCGTTCAAGTATGGTGGCTCTCCTTCTATCATTTCAATAGCCATTATACCCAATGACCAAATATCCACCTAGAAATTCGAAATCACTGATCAGTAATGCGACAAATTTGACACGTTTTGTTTCCGTTCGCGAAATATATGTACCTTCGGACCATACTGTTTTCTTGTAACTACTTCCGGTGCCATCCAATATGGTGTACCAACCATGGTAGTTCGTTTACTTTGTTCCGGCGAAATTTGTGCACAAAACCCAAAATCTGTTAGTTTTACCCCGCCGTCTAACCCAAGCAGGATATTATCAGATTTAATATCTCTGTGTATAACTTGATTACAATGCAGGAACTCCAAAGCTTGCAGGACTTCTCTACACACAGCTGCTATTTGACCCTCATCCATACAAGTCTCAGTCACAACATCAGTCAAACTACCGCCAGGCAAATATTCCATAACTACCCATAATTCTTCTCCTACAAGGTAACTATCCAAGTAATTTACAACGTTTGGATGTTTGTTCTCCCGCATAACCAATATCTCGTTTATTATCAACTCTTTCTTCGGTTGCTGTGAAAGATTCATTTGTTTTATTGCAACTTCCATCCCGGTCGATGTTTCGATTGCCGTATACACTGTTCCCGAAGCACTGAAAATAGATAAAAAAAAGAATGTTGACGCATTTCAAGATAATTTTCTGCGTACAAACTAGAATATATCAGAATGTACCTACATGTACCAGAATACACAAAAATATACCTCAATATACCTGAATATACTAGAATATATCAGAATATACCAATATATCAAGAATATATCAAATTACAGAATATATCAAAATATACCAAAATATACGAGAATATTACAACTTACCCTTGACCTATTTTTTCCATTTTCGTGTACTTTCTATTAGGATCACCTACGCTCACAATTGTTCTCAGTTTCTCTAATATCTCATCATCCGACATTTTTTTCTTTCTAGCTTTATCGCTTTGCGTCGGTCTCGTTTGATCAGTCGTTGTAGATGTAGGAGTTGCTTGATTCTTGTTTCTATCCAATTGCGATTGGTGTGGCTGTTGTGGTGTTCCATTTCGTTGAGGTGAACCTAACGTTGTGTTTATCGGCGGCGGTGGTTCTTCTTCTATGGGCTTTGTATACTGTCGCAAGAAGTTGTATTATTGTACTTATCCGCGAAAGTACACAAAATAAACAGTACTATCTTTCACGTGGACGTAAACGTCGTTACTTACAATTGATTTTGTACGTTCTGGTCTAGCAGAAATTGGAGGTGGCGGAGGTTCATCTTCCTGTTCGGAACTGGTTGCACAAGCATCTGTTGGCGTACTACTGGGACTACTGCTACTTACTCTGTAAGTTTATTGTTTCTCAGCGAATATTTAATCGCGCCGGTTGAAAACTGTGAAAAAGACTCACCTGCTGAGCGAATGTTGAGAATGAGAACTTCCAGAAGCCTGTGACATTGCTTGACCACGAATGCTTCCTACTCCGGTTCCAACACCTATACCCATGCTTCTGGGACTACTTGCTCTTTCAATGGGAGCTTCAAAAACAATTACATGTTTTTAATTTATACTAGATAAATTATTGATAATTAGAGGTGTGTGAGAACCCGAAAATATGCCTTCTCAATCTGCCCCGACCATCGGGTGCTCGATATTTTCGGATTCTCTCACATCTCTGTTTAACCCTTTGCACTCGGAGCTATTTTAATTTTTTTCTCGATTTATGGATATAAAATTGATATAATACCTCACACATTATTTAAATGTTTAGTAATTGATTAGATAGCATCATATTTAATAATATAAATAATATTTTGAATACTAGTACAGCAATTTTTAGTGGTAACTCTGAGTCTAAGACCATTCAAGTGCTAAGGGTTAATAATATGAATTCATCCTTAAAGAAATGATAACTTACCAACTACTCCAACCATTTTTGTTGTTGTCATGTACTTGGAACCTTTTGTTTCTTTACTGCTACTGTCATACCAATTCAGAACATCTAATACAGCTTGCGGATTCTTCTTCTGTTCCTGTTTACTGATGTTACTAGACATAAGCAGCCTCGCCCAAGCTTCCGGCATTCCCTAGTATAAGACACAATGTTTTAGCATAATCATTTATAATATTGTACGTACATATACATGTAAGAGTAGAAACAAGTGATACAGGATGTATTTAATCGCAAAGATGAATTCTCAAAGTTTTGGAAACTAAGAGAATATTGTGCAAATGTAAAATATTTCAGAATCTAATTGACGTATGGAAGTAAGAGTTTAAGCATTCAAACCAATGTGAAATTTTGTGTCGCCAGAAAGCAATAATATCGAATGCAACGTTGACTAAAGCGTTTATTATTCTACTAAAGCAGCTATGCCTGTAATCTATTATAAACTCCAAATTTCGATTGACAAAAAAGAAAAATAAAGAAATAAATAATAATGTAACTTTATTAACCGCAACAGAAAACAAACAGTTAAATTATGTGTAGATACAATAAAAAGATGCAGGCAAACTATTTTCTGTCGTTATTTGAAGTTACTTACTTTCAATGGCAGCTTGAAAGAAATACGTGTCTAGTTAGTTTTTCATGTGAAAAAATAATAGGTATAAGAAGCATCAGACAAATTACCAAATTACTTTTCCACAGTGTCCATACACATGTGACCAGGTGATGAAAATTTAATTTATTTTAGGTACGGAAAATCCATCAATATCTTATTTTTTCTAAGAAGAAAGTTCATTATATTAATCCTTACCAATACATTATAGGTCATTCACATAATTCTATGTAATGAATACACGATGAAAACGAGTACATGATTTATGTATATGAGATTTGATGACATTCAAACATAACATGAAACTTGAAATTCAAGTACACGCAAAATCTCATTAACTTCCAACTGTTGCAATGTATTTTACCTTTACATTATAAGCGCGAATCAATTGTTCACTGTAGAAGCAAATCGTTTTAATTCTAAATATCGATTGAACAGTATTCATCTTGCAAACGTTTGCAGCTTTAAGTAGAGTAATTTAGCAAACCAGTAATGTATTGAAATGAAATAACGTTATTTTTACAGAATATTCATTTGGATACTCCGTACCATTGTATAGTAGCAAAGCAGGAAGCGAGTGCATTTTGAACAATAGTAACGAATCGCGAACAACAAAAAACTTACCGTAAATTCACCAGTGACTGCATCAAATCCAACATGCACCGTGTGTTCAAAGTTGGTGGGGTAACTGATGTTGGGCTTGTCCTTGTTTTCTTTTACCTTCATTTTGCTTTTCAATGTTTTTTTCTTACGTTCGTCAGAATCAGGTTCTTTTGGCAATGGACGCATATCCACTGGTAAATTAGGTGCGGATTCACTCCTGAAACATTTCAAACATCTTTCAGTACACATGTTATAAAGTATTTATTTTCTAAATAACAATCAGAGAGTAACATTCATATTTCCATATAAATTAAGATAATTACTTTTACCTAAAATGAAGAACAATTTTGTAAATAATATCTTATTCTTAATAAACACAGTAGCTTATGCGATTAAACAATACGCAGCCTGTATTAAATCACAAAACCAATATTTAATACAAGTTATTTATACACAAGTACCATATCTTGTATTTTGCTTGCAAGGTGCAGAAGTGCAGCTGCATGAAAAGACTTGAAAGGATGTTCTCCCACAACAGAATGTCATTGCATCTGAACTGTAGGATTTTATTTTTAGCAACTACTAAATTAGTGCCTGTTCCTCTATTTTAA
This sequence comes from Lasioglossum morio, assembly GCA_916610235.2. NCBI lineage: Eukaryota > Metazoa > Arthropoda > Insecta > Hymenoptera > Halictidae > Lasioglossum > Lasioglossum morio. The sequence continues at coordinate 21,809,738 of OU744326.1, forward strand.
GGGGACGCAGATCTGTGCATATTGCGAAGAAAATAATAAGAGCTCACGTTATAATAAACTGATATTGGCTATCAGCATATGCCAAACAAGAATGTATATGTTAGGCAGATTATATTTATACCGTACAATGCACAGTTACAAGTGGTAAGTAATCAATCTATTCTTCGAGACTCCTTATTGGCGTAAACGTAATCTACACCATACGTAAGAAACAGAAATTTATAAACGAAATATTACCTGTTCGAAGTAAGTCGCACAGGAGGTGCGGGGGGTTTATCTTCTTCATCTGACATTTTGTCTCTGCTCCTGTCCCTTTGTTGCCAGTCTATCCTACGTTGCTGCGCTTCTCTGTCCTTCTACTCTGAGGTCTCCGTTGTTTGGCTGCCTCCTGCCACGGCTGTTGTTCGGATGGTTTGCAAAATTCCAAAAAAGAGACTATGGTTTGGAATAGCAGTGCGTACAGAATCGTCTCTGTTGACAAGACTGCCAACAAGTTCTCTGCGACAGGCCTAACGTCCTAAGAGCCATTCACCCCTACTGCCAAGTAAGGAGGCTGACCGTTCTTTTTCTTTTTTTTTCTTCCGAATTTCGTGGATACTGGCTGACCGACGTTTCTGATACCGGCTCTGTATCACGAGCACGGGCAGAAGGACTTCGGGCGACCGGTGGACGACATGAAACGGGAGCAAGGGACAAAGCCCCTCCTCCGCGAGTGACAGTTTTGCAAAGCTAATCGACGTCGCTCGTTTATGGGTTTTGTTGAATTGCGCGAGTACTCGCTCTGGCGTCCTCGATCGGGTCAATTGCGTGGGGTTACAGGGTACTCGAAAACGGGGGATAGACGAACGCCTCGGAAAGCGTGATTCACGTACGGGTGCAGACACCGCGCCGCATCCACGGATCCCTACCTCTTTTCCTCGCTCCCCGACCTTCCGTGTCAACCTCCCTTAGTGTCGCGATTTCTCTTTCGTTCTCCCGCGGCTCTCGTTTCACTCCTCCCTTTTTCTGTCCTCTCGCACTCGCGAAAGAAAAAATACGATTATATATCGTATATATACATACATATATATATATGTATATATATATATATATATATATATTTATATGTGTATATGGCGCCGCTTTATCCACACGTCCGTGATGTGCCGCGTTCGGGCACGGCGGAGGCGGAACCACGCGGCGCTCCAAGTTTTATCAATGGCACCTCATCTCGTATATATGTAGAATCGACGCCCGATGTCGACGAATCACTCCCTGTACTTCTCCACGACTTTTCGAGGCTGATAAGAAGTCTGAATCACCGCCGCCGCGGTCCTCTGCCACTGTACAGTGCTTCCACTGAAACACCGTTCACTACCCCTCTATCCTTCGTCTTTTCCTTTCTCTCTTTCACACACTTTTTTCACTGGACTATAGCGCTCTTTCTTTCCCTCCCACGTACGCTATCTTTCGCCTCGCATACTTGCAAGGTCTAATCATTAGTGCGTGCACATACATTTATATCTTCACCCACACCGATTGTTACCTTACTGGACACACGACACACGACCGACCGTCGTCTTTCTCGCTCTCTCTTTCTCTTTTGCTCTCTGTGTGCGTGGATACATGATTTGAAAAAAAAAATTTAGAATAATATAGGTTGGAGCGGTGGTAATACTGCATCCGAATCAATTACAGGTCGACCAACATGTTGGAAATGAAAATTCCGCATACTTCATTGTGATTCCGACCATATAAACCTATATATGTATATAGACACGGCACAGATACTTTTCCTTGAGGTAAAGATGAAGTAATATGTGACGTCACATTTTCCAAAGATGTATAAGAAGGGTGAGGGGGATGCTTAGACCATATGTGTGGTGGATCAGGGGGTGCGCCATGTAAGACTTATAAGTACTGTCTAAATATATTTAGACAGTACACCGAAAGAATTGACAGAATAATTTCAAAGAATTTGGCATTTTATCATGAAATAATCAATATATAAAGTATATTTGAGATAGAAATGCTTATTCTATATGTTGCATTAAGTTATTACAATGAAGTATATGAGATAATAATCTTATTATTTATTAACTATTTTAGGAATCGATATTTCATTCTGAAGATTAACAACTTTTGCATATTATGCAGGTTACAGAATGTTTTTTGCATATAAATCGATCACATTTTAAGCGTCGGTCTGCCGTATCAGCCATTTTTAAATTATCTTAAGATTATCTTGTGACGTCACATTTTACCACTGTCTTCGCCTACTAGCTCTCGGCTTTCCTATACATATTCTATACCTATACATATATGCTGGGTTTATAAAGATCGATCTATAATCTTCTCAATCAGTGTTCTCAACACTCAACAGACACTTTGCTCACATCCATCATCTGATAGATGAAGTAATGGTGTAAGTCTAAGACTGTTTCGAAAGAAAATTCTGTACACCTGTGTTCACATGCAACAGATAGGTGCAGCTGATAGATGATATTGTATTCCCCCAATGAGAGGATTGGACAGAAATTCTTGTCGCGTTTAGGGAAATTGTATCCTCTGCGCGACAATGCCTATCATGCCTATATGGCACATTGTTTTTCTTTATCATATCTTTTCATAGCGTTGCAGTAACAATACGCTTGAAGTTAGTTATTAGCAGTCTACATTTACATTGTAAACGGAGAGGGTAAATCGTAATTTTAATATCGTATATCTGTTTACTATCAGAGTAATCAACACCCACGCTCGAGTCGATCAATGTTTTTTGTACGATTAACAATTTTTTAATCGCATTTTGCACTGGTACTGCGGAACGGAAAGACTGTTGTGTTTCAATTATGTACATGTCACAAAGTAACATCGGTGATTCATGAAACAGTTTAGAATAACCTCGACATGAGATTATAAAACAAAAAGCTGGAAGTTGTTTAATTGTACAACGATGTTATATGCTATTCAATGATTTGTTACAGGCCGATCAGAATTGATCAAGCAATTATAGCAAAACAACGATTGCGCGAATAAATTTTTTTTATAAGTTCAAAGTTTAAACATTATCCAGTCAAGATGAAGAAGAAGGTACGTGCATATTTCTTTGAACCTTCTAGTAATTGAAGTGTCAAACTTCTATCATAACAAGTACATTCTGTTTATGTAATAAATATTTATTTGTATGTCCTTAGGTTCTTTTAATGGGTAAAAGTGGCTCTGGGAAGACCAGTATGCGAAGTATTATTTTTGCAAATTACATTGCCCGTGATACACGCCGTCTTGGAGCAACAAGTGAGTAAAAGCAGCCTATTGTTTCTCCTTAAGAGGATAGATTCGTTTCCAGGGTTGCAAGGGTACAGGATATGCCTTCTCATTTCTTGATAATGCAAAGATTTTTCAAAAGTCAAAAGCTCAAAAATCTTATTATTACGTTTACATGGCATAATTTGCATTATTTGACAGTATGTAGCTGTCGCAGTTTTATGCTTCCGAATAATGTAAACTACGCCTTGTAAACGTAAAAATAGGAAATTGGGGACCTGTGCTGCCTATAGTGATCTTTTATCTAACGCTTTTGACTTCTGAAAAACCCCATCTTTGCATTATCGAGAAATGAGAAGGTGCACCCTGTACCTTTGCAATTCTGGAAACGAGACTACCCCCTTAAACTAATTCTCTGACTTCATATGTACTAATGTTATTCATGTTTGTTGCAGTCGATGTAGAACATAGTCATGTACGATTTCTTGGGAATTTGGTGCTAAACCTTTGGGACTGCGGTGGCCAGGAAGCATTTATGGAAAATTATTTTGCATCGCAACGTGATAATATATTTAGGAACGTTGAGGTTTTGATCTATGTTTTCGATGTTGAGTCGAGAGAGCTGGATAAAGATATGCATTATTATCAAAGTTGTTTAGAAGCGATATTGCAGAACAGCCCCGAAGCAAAAATATTCTGTTTAGTGCATAAAATGGATCTGCTTCAAGAAGACCAGCGTGATGTGATGTTTAGAGAGAGAGAAGAGGACTTAAGAAGACTTAGCTTACCCCTCGAATGTACTTGTTTTAGAACTAGCATATGGGATGAAACTTTATATAGGTAGATCTTTATCATTGCATACTTCCAGTTCATAGTGTTCTAGCGTTTCATCTAATTCATTATATTTAGGGCATGGTCTTCTATTGTCTATATGTTGATTCCTAATGTGAAAGAACTGGAACAAAGTTTGAAACAATTTACAAATATTATTGATGCTGACGAAGTCTTACTCTTCGAAAGAGCAACATTTTTGGTAATAAGTTACTGTCAGAGGCAACATCATAGAGACGTTCATAGATTTGAGAAGGTTTCAAATATAATAAAACAGTTTAAGTTAAGTTGTAGGTGAGTTTGCCAAGATATATTACTGTGTAATACATACATGTTACAAGAATGTTAATGTGTTAATGTGCTTATAAGATAACGTTTTCAGCAAATTGGCAGCACAATTTCAAAGTATGGAAGTTCGAAATACCAATTTCGCGGCATTTATCGATGTATTTACGTCGAATACATACGTAATGGTTATTATGTCGGACCCAGCAATTCGTAAGCATTTATATATTATATATAATTGTATATATAATTGTACAAGTGATTCCAATCAATTATTTGTTATTTCAGCATCGGCGGCAACGCTAATTAATATTCGCAATGCTCGGAAACATTTTGAAAAGTTAGAGCGTGCTAGTCAAAGCTCAGCTTTGAGTAGATAGAAATCAATTCGGCCCAGGCGCTTTGTCACCCGGGTCCAAACTGGTAAGCGTTGTTGAATCTAAGAATGACTATGAATTCGAGTCACCAAGATGAGAGTACGATTGTACAAGACTTTCTTATTTATCTACCGAGATATATTAATAAGTTTGCTAATGATTTACTACATTCAGCATGCAAGTACTGATGTGAACGTAGCGATTATTGGGAGCTAAAAAGAAGTTTTCAGAGACGTTACAATGGCAAGGGGAATCTTTCGCTCGGCACGCCTCACCATCGATGTTTCCATAGACCTAGTGTTTAGGCTTTGAAGGCACACGCTACGTAGTATGTGTTACCGCTGAGGCAATATTTCGCTAGAGCCGAAAATACGCGAGACTCGATGCGTGCCCTTCCCGCATTCTTTTCAAAAGACTTCTTTCCAGCTCTCGATAATAACAGAAATCAATTTGAATAAAATTTGTAGTAACAGTACCTATACAACTTATATCGACAAAAGTCGATATGAAATTTGTAGCGATAATTACATGAAGGTACCAAGAGAATTACGTGCATTCAACGGTAGACGTAAAATGTAAGTCATCTAAGAACACAAAACTTTACGTTTCTTCACAACGTAGCGGTATGAACCCTTTTATATTCCTCCGTCATGGAAGAATGCTCTCTATCTTGGCTCTTAGATCATTCATGGTTCCCCGGGTGAGCAATTTTCCTGGTTCCATGTTGTATGTTTCATTTTTGTACAGCAATTACTCTGGCCTGTGTCAAAGATGTATATTTTCTTACGTTATTCACTTAATATAATAATATACTAATTGTAAGGGTCATATTCAATTACAATGAAGATCCATGTATCGCCATTTCTCTCTGGATTTATGTAAATGATAGTGAAAATTATTATTATTATTAGTATAAGGAAATAAACGTTTAGTTCGTATGAATTTGTAATGATAAAAGTGTTATAGTAAGATCTTGTGCTTTTAAACATGTATACTTAAGCTGTATTTTATATATGTACAAATAAAAAATGTAAAAATGCATTCGTTATACGAGAGAATAAATTCGAACAGAAAAGAAAATCTAGTGCGTTCTTGTTGGATATTATACTAATCAACAGTGTGCGAATGCTTATGCATCTCTGACTTATGAAAATTTTCAAAAAATGCTATTATATAAAATTTGATAGAATTTTACTTTTTTAAGACGAGTTTTCTTTGTTTTAGATCAACAAATGCTGTTCCATTGAACTCTAGGATTTTGTTCCATTCCACTTTCTTAAAATTAGTCTATAAAAATGGGATATTGGGATATATTAATGCGAAAAATAATGGGAATTGCATAAATATCCACAGTATGCTAATCAACTAGTTTTACTATTTCCAACTATTTCTGAAGAGCATTCGAATTTTCCGCCGTTCGATTGGTAATGGCGGATATACGTACTGTCATCACTTTTAGTGTTGACAGAGTCTAGTAGTGCCTCTAATCGTAATAATGGACAGAATAATCAAAGGAATCATGAAGTACAGGAAATGTCACAGAGACGGAATGGTGAAACAATTTCAACAAGTTCGAGACCATCCCGAGGTGTGTCAAAATAGTTTCGTGAAAATTTATTGTGATAGTGCATGAACGTGTTAAATCTTTTGTATGCTAAATAGTTATCAATAGTATGTATAAAACACAATCCTGAATGATTATTTTTGCAAGGTCCAATGGAAAAATCTAATTTGTATTATATCTTGGAATTTATTTAAAATTATACACTTTTTATATTTCTAACATTTCAAGAAGAGAAGCATGTTTCTTCCGACTGTGAACTCATGACACAACCTTGACCACAGAATTACTGATAAAAGATACAAAACGTTCGTAGTACACGTGCACTTTTATATCACTTGTAAAGGATAACATTATCTAACATGAATGAATATTTATGAAACTAAGATTTATACGTTAACTAAACTGAAGTTCGCATAATTATTCATTTATCTTTTTCGAACGAATAAAATATTTTTCAAATCTGATACATTTTATTGTTTTCACTTCAAGAGCTAATTGTGTGGATTTATATCATTTTATTATTACTCTTTTAATTTAACAATATCTTTGTTAATGAAATAAACTGAAGTTTGCATAATCATTTCCTTTGTCTTTTTTCGAACGAATATAATACTTTTAAGATCTAAAACATTTTATTGTTTTTACTTTAAGAACTGTGTGGATTTATATATTATTTTATTATTACTTTGTTTCATTTAGTCATATACTATTTATTTAAGCGATTTATATTGGGTTGGAACAAAGTTCGTAGCTATACGCATTTGTAAATTAAATTGAAAGGTAAAATTCAGATATTTATTCAATGACATATTTTCCATTCTGTTCTATTACTTTTTGTTTTTTTTTTTCGAGGTAACTTCTCGTGTTATTAAATAAACATATGAATAAATATCTTAATTTTATCTTCGATTCTTCATTAGAAAACGCTACGAACTTTCTTCCCAACCCGATACTTTTTTCGAATTATTTGGAATGAAATTTGAAATGCATTTTAAATGCGTTAATAAGGTACAATGAAAGAAATATATTTGAATCCATAATATGACTCGTGCGATGTTAATCATTACTGACGTAATTGACTTCTGTCGTTGCTCTTATCACAGCCAAAAGCAGTATTCTTTACCTGCATGGACTCCCGGATGATCCCAACTAGATTTACGGAAACGAACGTTGGGGACATGTTTGTCGGTACGACATTTCACTGAAATATCATTTCTTCGAACGTGAAGATTACTTCACCGTCTTTGTATTGCGATGCATTTCACTATCATTGCAATTGAGCATCGATATTACAGACTCATTCTAAACATTACTTTTCCAATTCAATTATAACAAGTTTTACTGTCGAGTTTTACAATAACGCAATTTTACATGTTACGATGTACAGGTTATCTTACAAAATGCTTTATCAAATCGAAATAATCGCGAATTTTTATAATTCGATCATAAAAAAATGATTTAAAAAATGCGATTACATATAAATCTTTACCCTTTGCACTCGAGTGGTGACTCGGAGGCGCCACTAATAATTCTTATACCATATTCAAAATATTTGTTGCATTATTCAATTTGTATTCAATAAATTACTAAACGTATCTAATATTTTAATACACCACTGAAACTATTTTGCGAGATATTATATTAGTATTATATCGATAAAATTAAGAAAATCATATAAAATGGAAATATTTCAGGTCGGAAAAAAAATTCGATTTTCGAGCTCCGAGCTTTGAGTGCAAAGGGTTAATATTCTCTCTTCAAATATTATTTTATCAAATGTTGTTTCCTAGAATAAAATTGTGAAGAAATGTATAAGTAGATAGTGGATCTTTATGCAAAATAAACATATTCTACCTGACTTTCAACAAGCTGGAGTCAAATGTAATTGGATTTTCTTTCTTAATATGTTTATCTTATATATGTTTAATAGTAGGTTGTTAATATTATAATAGTAGTTTTAAATTTTTCTCATCTTTGTCACAAATGCATAAAATCTGCTGTCTGATAAGAAGTAAAAGTGGAGTTTGTTGTTCATTAGTAGTTGAAAAAACAATTCGTAGATTTGTAATGAGACATCCTATAGAATAAGCTACCAAGTAGGTAATTTCTGAATAAACAATAACTATGAATTTTTCTTTTTCAGTTAGAAATGCTGGTAACATTGTTCCTCACTCTCAGCATTTTGTGGATGAGCTGACCATGTGCGAACCCGCTGCTTTAGAACTTGGCTGTGTGGTAAACAGCATAAAGCACGTTATAGTTTGTGGACACAGCGATTGCAAAGCTATGAATTTATTGTATGCCTTGCGGGACGAGGAATTTGCCTCCAAGGTGAGATTCATTTGACAGTTAAATTAAAAACTAGAATAAATATACAATTGACTTTATACTGGAAGAAATTGTAGTGTTGGTTCAGAGAAGTCAATTGTTCAGTAAAAATTAAGTAAGTCCATATTTTACTCGTTACAATTCTAATATTTCATTTTTACAGTGTTGTCTTGAAAAAAGGTTTGGAGTCGTATTGACCTTCCTAAGGATAAAATAGTCATTCAAGGTCACTCAAGGTTACCATCCCCTCCATACTACCTTACATAACACTATCCTCCAATTACCTTATCACTAGACAGCAGATGTTCATGCAATTTTCAATTTCTGTAGGCAAACTTTAAGACAGTGGGATCAAATGAAATCTGATCTTCAATAGTAACAGCCTTTGTAGATATGGAATAAATAAAAATCGTGCTGAATATTATCGAATTTAATATTCTGGTATTTTTTGAAAATTTCCAGAAGCTATAAATGCTTAAAGATCCGCAGTTTACTTATCACATTATTCTTTTGTACATCCTCGTGACTTAAACGATTAGAGAAAGAATTTCGAGCAATACTTATGAAATCTTAGTAAAATATTGAGAATATAAATAATAGCGCTGGCATTTCTATGTTGTCTTTTAGGCAAACAGGAGAATATCACCGCTAAGAGCGTGGCTGTGTGCACATGCGAGCAGCAGTTTAGCAAAATTTCAGCAACTTGAAGTTTCCGGCTTCCACCAACCAATTGTTTTTCAAGCTGAGACACCACTGAGGAAGTTCGTAGCTTACATTGACCCAGAAGATAAATTTAGTATAGAAGATAAATTGTCTCAAGTTAGTCTTACATACTCATACAATTTATTTGTTCAAATTCGTCAATCTTTACGAACTCTAATGTATATAAGAGAATTGAAATATCTCTGTATAACTTAATTAATTTTAACTGTGGAAATGTTTCTCATTTCAGATAAATACCCTTCAACAACTGCAAAACGTGGCTTCCTACGGATTTTTAAAGAAACGACTAGAGAGACATGATCTGCATATCCACGCTCTATGGTTTGATATCTACACTGGTGACATTTATTACTTCAGCAGAGGGAACAAACGATTCGTGGAAATAAACGAATTGACAGAGACGCCATTGCTCGCTGAGATTAAAAAATATTATTCATAAAATATTTTATATTCCAGCGATACGTCTCGTCTAGATCAATAATCTCGAAACTCGTTGTTGTTTGAGACTGAGCAAATCGAATTCGGCAAGGCCTTGAATAATCTTTTAACGTGTAAATACTTTGGGTTAGATACTCGTTAGATCGAAGACCACATTATGTACCTGAGAGTGAAAGTAATGGATTTTCTTTCTCTTAGTCTTTTCTTTATTAAGACTAAGATTGTAAACTTGCTTGCACAATAATAGATCGATACAGTAGTTTATTTATATTTATAACCAATATACTTGGTGCGTATTTATTTTGAATAACGTGTAAGAAAAATATTGCATATTGTTACTTACATGAAAATATTTACCTACAGTGTTCATGTTAAGCGGAAGAGACTAATTTTTCTTCGAGAGGCAGATGAAAAGTAAAATATTTTGGAAATATATAAATTATAAGAATATTTTAAGCACAAATTCTACTATATTTTATGTATTATATATATTGTATTATATATATTATATATATTGTCCATACATTTTATCTGCATGTATATTTTTAACAGTTTACAATAGTCTCTTATATACACGCAGGAAATACCTGTACAATACATATTTACTGTTGATGGGATCACCGTTGCGTTTTACTTCATACCTCGATTTCCTATCCAGTAGTGAATACAAAATTTTCAGTTACGAGAGAAAATGCTCTTGTAAAAATGTATCAGTAAAAAGAAAAATGCAGAAATTTTGTTATTCTCTCGCAGAAAAATTTGCACGGTTATTTGTCTGAGTATTTTTAAATGTACTTGTTCTTTCAAAATGGAAATAAAGAAATAAGAAGCGGAGGACGTACCATACTGACGGATGGACGGTTTCGTGGCCAGGCTAACTAGAGCATGCCACTCCCGAAAGAGAAAGCAAAACAACGAACCAAGGTGTAGAATTAGGATGATAAGTACGGTATTGGACGTTTCAGCGAATCTATTGACGCAACATACGACAGGTATTTGCACCTGCTGCAATTGTTTTATATAAATCCTCCCTCAGTAACAGAACATGTCGTTTCAATTAAATGATTTCTTAAATTGTTCATTCGCTTTATATATTTCAGATTCGGAGATATATTTTCTCGGATATTTAATATACACATAATAAATTCTATTAAGAAGAACCTATATATATAGACAATAACTTTCATTACTGGCCGTACGTAAAAAAGGAATATTCCTTCTGCCAGGCAAATCGAGAACAAAGGGGTAATATCCATAAAACATCAAATAACATTAAAAGCCTAATTGTTATTCGATTTCTCAGTATTCTAAAGGAACACGCAAGAATGATTTATAATTGGGAGCGAACGAGACGCGGCGGTTTGTTTGCAAATTCAGAGAATTTCGATGTTAATTCAGAATTTCTCCTTTCGGATCCATAATTCAATGTCTGGGTAGTGTATGCGCCTCTTCCAACGTCTACGATCTACAAGCGAGGCTGTCGTCGCTGTGTTATGAGCTCACGCATACGGATCCACCGGATCTCGTAGATGCACACGGAAAACGGTTCAAGCAGCTCGCGCTTTTCTGTGTGTTTCGCGGTAAAAGTGAAGAGGATTCGCTTCTCTGTCTAGGCGAATCGTACAGTTGAGCCGGTTAAGCCGGTCTAAGAACTGTGACGAACACTGGCATCGTTGCCACTACCAGCCGACCACAGGATATCGAAGAGCCCACTGCTAAATGATAGCGTATCGTGCATCCTTCAAGGATTTTTCTCCATTAACACCAAGAAACGCGACTTTATCTTTTTCCCCCCACGAGCACAACCTTGCGCTGACTTATCCCTAGCTAAAAACCAAACTTTTTTCCAGTAAAAACAATCTTACTTCAGCCAGAGTTGTGTTGAATTAAGAATGAATTACTTTACGAATTATAGTTACAAAGCAATTCAATTATATTGTATTCAATTATTTCGTAATTCGAAATGCAGTCGCTTCGTTCAATTAAATTAAAATGTAATTCGTTTTAAGAAAACATCCACATAAACATAAAAATGAGTCGTTCGTGAATGCGAAACGAATGAAACACAGATAAAAATGAAGGATATTTTTCTACACATTGAGTAAATTATATTATATCGTATTTCAATTACAGTGTTTATCTATTATACTCACGATTCGCTTAATTAGTAATTAAATTAAGGGAAAGGTTCGAATCGTATGAATCACGTAATTCAATTACATAATGTATTTAAATAAGTACAACTCTGCCGGAAAGCAGAGTTGAATTATAGTTGACATTTCTCGTAAAGTTGACGCGGAGAGGAATAATAATCAAAATAATATAGTTGCCTCTGGATTTCGGTGACGCTTCAGGTACTCCAAGCATGCGTCGAATTCCAAAGACGAAGTTGCGGCAAGCGTTTCCACCTTTAAATTGGATTCGGTTGCGAAATTCGGGTGCACGGTAGTCCTCGAGCCCGTTTACCTGGACGGTGGACAATGTTGTTTACAGCGGACAGTATTGACAAAGAATTTGCGTAGTTTTGTGGCCGGAGGCTGGACCGTGCATTCTGTTAGAGCAACGGGGGGTATTGCTCAGGTGAACCAGGAAGTCGAAAAGAGGAACGGGACGCTCTTTCAACAGTTTCAACCCTCTTGTTCACCGCAATTTTTCAGCGCGTCGCTTCCGCGTCCGTGTTGCCTTTTGTTCCGCAAACGGCGGAACGAGTTCGACTGAAATATTGTCCGACCGTCGGTCCGAGAGTCTCCAGGAAAATTGGGAAAGGGATGCTTCCGTGATCTAATCTGACCAAGCCCTGGAAACAGGCGAATCTAGCATTGCGTACAGCTTTATTCCTTTGTCTTGAATAGTGACTCTGACGCGCCAGTCAAAATTGCCATATCATTATTTGTAACAATTTGTAAATGATTAAATTCTTCTGTATTCTAGAAATTGATAGAAATTCAAATGACGTATGAGAAAACAGGTTCAATTTGATGTGAATAGTGTAAAAAATTTAGAATAAAAATCTTGATTTCGAAATTGAAATTTCTCCGTGTGCAATAAGGGTTAATCAAGTACAAGTGCATTGCGGATTGTATGCGTTTATGCCAGATAGATCATGTGCGAAACACTGAGAATATTTAAAGAAGTTAAAAGCGTTGTTACGTTTTGAAATTATCGCGAGAAGAAGCACAGTGCTATTTCACCCCCGTTGTTTGCAATTGGTGCAGACAACTAATATTTTGCGAAAAATCTAGTAAATGTCCTTAGTACTTTTTCCTTCGCTCGATACACTACGGAGTATTCCACCCGAACAGTTAAACAAAATTATTCCAGCATTATTCGTAGTCTCAAGATCGTAATATTACACAGGGTGATTTTGGGAACTGGGATAAGTTACAGCTCTTATTAAGTAAAAATAGAAAACAATGATAGAGGAAGAAATCATATGTCGTGATACGTTCTAACTTCGACTTTTGACCAACTTTCGCGTCTTTCTTATAATATCGTCGATTTGATTAATTTCGTAAAATAGATCCTAGGGAATAATAAAAGCAACGAGATAGTTGCTCCGAAACATTTGATCGGCAAACGTAAGCCTCCGAAAAAGGTTGGAAGTGAACGTTGTTAATTGAATCTCGGTGTGGAGGTGGCCACTGTTGTTTTACAGGAAAACGTTCCGCCAGTTGTTTTGCCATTTCTCGATATACCGAACGCGCAAGGGTCTGGCATTTTTTCTAGACGGCGATTGGATAACATTCGTTGTATGAATTTATTCGGTACGTTAATTAATTACGCGGATAAGCCGTCGTTAATTTTTCTACGGTCGACGGGCCTTCCTCGCCACGAAACCGACTCGCTCGTGTATAGGAATAAGGTTTCGGAAAAATAACCGAGCATGACGAAGTAGTAATGCCACCGAGGGGCTGTAGCGTGTTATGCTTCGACACACACCACTGACCACGCACTCTTTTTCTTCGGCCAGTCTAAAACGAAAGAAAAAAAAAAAGGAGATCGTGCGAAATCGTGACATCGTTACTATCTCCCGTGCATCGATCGCTGGTTCTGTCAAAACTGTTCCATTTCGAACGTCACGGATTACTTCTAATTGTTTTTCGCATCGATCGGTTGCAAAAGGCTCATTCCTGTCAAGATTATACACCTCCGTCTTTAATTATGAAACGTCAGCCTTTGTTGTACCGCGTTTTAAACAGTCTGTGGTAAATACATTCTCGTCCACAAGACACCGAATATAAAGGACCTATATTATCGAATAAAAGTGGTATTTACTAATCTTTTCGAATGTAGAGAACATGTAAATCAACTCTGACCAAAATATCCTATATTTTCGAAATTTTCATTATTATTCTTATATTTTCTAATTTTTTACATTTAAGTGGAGTAATTGTTTTCCAATTTGGCTTATAAAGCTGTCCATAGTCATCCCACAATTGCTCAATCTCTTTTTTCAACATTTACTCAAACAGTATATGTACACTGCTGCGCAGAAGAAAGAAGCATCCGGCCATATTTAATAGAAAACCGTAGACAGTCAAATAAGAACACAGTAAACTTTAAAAAAGGATTTGTGTTAAAAAGATATACGTTATTGCGGATCATCTAATACTTTAAATGCAATAAATCAATCATTGTACAATATAATTTCTACAAAATGTAGGATCAGAGAGTCTGAATTCTTGCAAATCTTTTGTAAACGTCACAAACGTCAAACGTCTATCTTTGTTCACGTCTCGCAAAAGAATAATAATTTAACATCGCAATCGATAACGCCGATCGTCGCACCGCTACTGTTTGTCATTTATCTTATAATTATACTGGGTGCTTCTTTCTTTTGCACAGTAGTGTATATGAAGCTTGTATTATTTAATCATTTTGTTGAAGATTTAGTAAGTGTCCGGTGATTTATGGACGGGAGTGTATACGGAGAATCTGCAATTGTTGTAAAGCTATAAAATTCTAATGACACTGGTCAGATCGTCCAGTAAAATGAAAGATCGAAGAATCATGTTGTGGATTGAAGTGATTGCGTTGCACGGACGGATTTCGTTGTCCTAATCTTCTCGTTAAGGAGAACACCGCACCGGGGGCGATTAGGCTTGCCACTCGGGCAATCCTGCTTACACGAATTCACGGAACGGCAGAGAAAGGGCAAGACACGAGAGGGCAAGGGAAAGAGAGAGAGGTTTTTTCGTACAGGTTGCGCCACGATTATACAGTTAAACGTTAGCCTAACGGTCGTGCTCAGAATTTCGGGCATTTGAAGCCGACGAATAGGCACGCACACGGTGTACCAGTCCCAATTACGGGACCTACACCTTGACATTCGACAGACGGATGGAGGAAATTGTGTCAAACTCGCACCACTCGTGACTTCCTCGACCTAAATCCACTGGTCGCGCATTAGTGGAGATTCGATTAAGGAAACGGGGAAAAGAAAAGGCTCGATCTATTCCTACACGGTCTGTATTTCTTTCCTTTTCACGCTGTGTTGCGTGATTCTGCCGACAGAAAGATACGGTTTCCAAAAATACAACAATAATTAGGGGTGGTTTTAACCCTTAAGAGGGGTTCTCGTGCAACTGACCCAGAAAATCGTGGTTTGTTGGTGCATGAAAGAAAATGATCATTGCTGTTGAATAATTTCTTGAGAAATTCTCAGCTATGAATCATAAACGTTTAAAATCTATTAATCTGTTAACACGTTCGCTGATTGTTCTTAGCAACAGTCTATTTGTAACATTCTATTGAACGCAACGTATCCTCTTGCGAAATAAGAAAAAGCGATTTTGTCACACGAAAGACACATTCTCCAAATATGTTGTGTTATACAGTGTGGTCCATCTAAATGTAGCCACCGAAATATTTCCTTTTCATTTGTCGTGTCATCGCAAATAAATGAGATATTTAGGTGGGCCATCGTGTATAATTCTAAACAACGATATACGCGAAATGAATTTACGTGAAATATAAAATTGGGATACCTTTTGTAGGAACGACGTAGAAATTGCGACAAAACTTGGAACCGACAAGTGATAACGAACACCTACACAGACAGACACAATTCTAACGAGCACGAGCGATCCTAAGGAATTCGCTGTAAATGTTACGCTGTAAAACAAATTAGAAAAGTTAGAGGATTATCGTTTGCTGCACGGGCTATCGTGTAACTCGCGTTTCCGGGTTAACAGGTTAACGTTGTATTAACCGTTCAATAGCAGTGATTAGTGCCAGCTTTAATAATTACAGTTGCTTCGTAATATTGATCACTTCGAGGCTGTTAATAGTTCTCCGGGTAGCATTCGTTTAGCCACAGATTCTTGAACTCGATAGAAATGCATGTGTTAGTCCGCGCCGCAATTTATCGGCGTTTCTTGCCGCGCGAAATGAGTCAAGCCGTTTTTATCCGCTCCTATTTATGCTCATGCGAGCATCGAGGTTTGAAAAATTGTTAAGTTAACAGGTTAATGATTCGGGCTCGAGAATTCCTCGATAACGATGTCCTAATAACGAAAACTGTGTCGATATCGCGTTCAAACAACAGAATCTACAGATAATCGGCAAAAAGTATGGCAATATAAATTATATTTAAGGTGAATATACTTTTTTTTCGGAAGTGTATAGAACGTCCTTGATGAGTCCTTGCGCGGACGTTGCAGGCCGAAGGACTTGCTCGTCGTTTCGCTTCGATTCGTGCCGAGAAAAATGATCGTGTTTGCGTGGAACGGCAATTGGCCAATTCCCGCCAGCGCAGTGTGTCGAATGTCCCCCAATGATATCGTCTATTTTTGCGCAGGACTCGCAGAACGTAACGGTGGTGTGGCCACGGCGCGGCGTAATTATAAAATGTTGCAACGACAGCCACCGCCGCCGCCGCCGCGCAGGTGCAACGAACTCGCCGAATGTGCCGTGCTGGCCACTCAACAGTCCAATTATTATGAAACATCATACGTTTTGCGAACGAACGATTGCTTGACAGACGGATTCGCTCTTTCGCCGGCACGGCGTTCCCGAAGAAATTCACGCAGCGAATTTTCAACTGCCTATGACCGCGCAATCGACTAAACGCACGTCGAAAAAAAATCTAACCGTACATAGTATTGGATAAAGCACATTTTTTTTTAATTCTGCAAGTTAAACCCCTTGCCCTACGATATATTTGACGGTTTCAGTGACTAGAACTTTTTTCTAGTTCGTATAATTTCCTAAAGAAGGAGAAAATTTATATCTATTGAATGCTTGTATATTCTCCAATAGCTGTGCATTAACAAAACCAAAGTAGAATTTCATGTTGGTTTAAAGGAAATTATTATGTAGCATACATATCTATTTGTTATTGTAGGGGAAGGGGTTAACATAGATTATCAAGTTTAAGAAACGTTTGTTACTTTATGTCTATATTGCGTTATTTGAACAATCTTGGAAAGGCAACGATAAAGACGTCGCGCGTCGGTGACAGATAAGTACAACACAATTCAGGGCGTAAAATATTGAGGATCTTCAGTATCTAGTATGGTTGGAGAAGCAATAAAGGGGCTGAGAACATTTTCGTTTTCAGAGAACATTCGTTAGTTTAGTCCACTGTGCGCCGTTCGTAAATTCGATAATTCGGGGAAGCCCGTTAATTGTTCCGGGCGTTGTTAATGCCATCAGCGTGTGGCTCCCGTGCTTTCACTCGTGTACGCGTCTAACACGCGAAACCGGCATAAGAAGATAGCGATCGGGCAGATTAACAACAGCCTTCCACGAGATTTGCGCTGATTTTTTTGTGTCCGGCTATATAAATGGCGGTGTAGGTAACGTCGATATACGGCGGGCATATTTTACGTGGCGGTTGTGGCGCAACGTGTGGCAGAACAACGTTATGTAAAATCCGAGCAAAAATCGCGGCCGTCTCGCCGCTCCGCGCCATGGAAAAACCGTCGTGTTCAACCGTGGTCGCTGAGAACCCCGAGGATACCTACTTGCCTACGGTACCGAGGAATTGGGCACCGACCTGGCCGATTTGTCACGATCGTTCATTCGTGCCTTCTCGAATCACCGATTCTTTTTTCTTTGAAATCGACTGGCGCAACGCTACGCTGCCGAGACTGCTCACGCATCTCGGTTTCACGCCTTCGAAGAAACAGAAGTAGGATCGGGATTACCACACGGGTGTTCCTTGTTTCCCATGTTGGTAAATGCGATCGATAAGAAGATTGCGGCTCTTTAAAATGAACATTGTCTAACAATTGCACGTCGATTGTGAGACACAGCAGCATTAGATTGTTGCATACGAAATGTCAGATTTTACAATGCAAATGTTGCAACGCGTTTTGATCAAGAAATACTATTACAGTTGACAGGTTCGTTGTTTGTCACTGTGAGATACAAAGCTTACGATTCTATCTTTAATTTTAATTTATACATTTTCCTTTTAAATAGATTTGATTTCAACGTCGATCAGTGCGATTGTCCCGTGCTCTTTTATAGACTGCGGATTTTATGCATTTATGGCAGAAACGAGTAGGTGCAATTTAAAACAGTTAAAAGATTACAATGATTTAAGAATGCTAATCTATGCATTTTTATCATAAATAGTTAATTCTTACTTTAATATTTCAACAATTTATGTCCAGTCACTTGCGATTAACAGCGCACTATTTGTTGATAGTAAGAATAACTAGAAAATAGAGATGACAATCTTGTAAATGAAGCATGTGAGATACAAGAAATGTGTGATTCTTTGATCAATAAGAAATAGTTGTTTAACGTTACTGTTCGAAATCAAATGTGTTACGAATTTAAAAATACTTTTATATCGGAGTTTCAACCTATTTGAAATTATTTTACTGTCATCGACTGAATTTCACATCGACTGTCCATTTGTGTCATAAGTGCATAAAATCAGTGATAAGTAGACTGCGGATGTTTATGCAATTTGCAATTTTTCTAAACTAATTTTAAGAAACTCTAATCAAATTCTCTAATAATTCTCTAATTCTCTAATTCTCTAATAACTCTAATAAAACTTTATTTTCCGTGGTAGTAGCATTTATAGATCTGAAATCAATTAAAACCGTACTAAATTTCAGTCATATTTTCTATCCCAGTATTGAAAATTTTCAAGAGCCATAATAATTGACATAAAGATTCGGAGTCTAGCGACAGGTCTTCTATTAAAGTGTTTGAAATGGTATTTAACAGATTTCCAGTATCAAAATGACGAACAGCTTCCAGTACGAAAATACAAAGACGTCCATCAACTGAAAGACAACCTTTTAAATCACCGAACAACCCACAATTGTTCTATAACACATTAGCCTGTCGTTAGATGGTATCGAGTGTCCAAATCCTCATGACCGGTAGCGTGTATCGTTCTTACAATATGGCGATCGATCAAACGCGATGAAGAGGAAGAGAGAAGGTAAAAGAAAGAGAGGAAGAGAGAACACACACACAGAGAGAGAAAGAGAGAGAGAGAGAGAGAGAAGTCCATGGCCGTGACTTCCAGCAGCCCCAATTTCTCCTTATCAAGGATCGGCCGCGGTTTTCTCCGTGGCGGACGTGTAAAAGATATGAACCGGTAGGACACGTGCGGTGCGTAGGTCTTTGGTGCGTGAGCGTGCAAGTTCAAGAACAATGGCGCTTCACGATCTGTATAATGTAGGTACGATTTTGCCAGGCGATGGTGCTGGCTTATTGTTGGTGGCAGCGACGGGCGGTAGGGGCGGTGGCGGCGGGCAGCTCTCGTGCCACTGACCCACAAACATACTTACCTATGTTATACTATGCTGCTATATACGCCGGTTCTCTGCCGTTGTCGCTATGCCTTAATGCCCGTACACACCGCTCTCTTGCTTGCTTGCTTGCTTCCTCGCGCCATGCCAGGCCGCAGACGTTTCTGTATACGTCGTCCTTGGAAGATTTACTTGCGGGCGTGATCGTGTTCCCGATCTGCCGCCTCGTGAATTTTTCATTCGGTACCTGTGCGCCACCATGAAGCTGAAAGTAACTTCTACTCGAAGGGAGCCCTGTAATTGTATGCTAAATGCGCTCAGCAATGGATCTCGATCGCTTCGCGGTTCGAACAAGTCCATGCCGATTAGAATCGGATGAGTCGTCGATCGATGAAAGTCGAAAAGAAAGCTGTAATCGATAAAAAAACCATTTGCAACGAATTTGCACAAGAATCGCTGTTCAGTGTTCGTCGTCTCGAAACGATGTGCACAACATTTTAGTGTCGATTCGTATGCATCGTTAGAAGTTGCGTCTTATGCAAGCATTGAAATCACCGTAGACGAGAGATCAACGCACGTTCCCATTCTGTCTATATACATTTTTCTCGATAATTTCCTATTAGATTGTGTGAAATGATCCTTTTGATACGTCTATCATGATTCTCGAACTGAAATTTCGGTTAGAAGTTTGTAAAATCAGTCAGTTCTGAACGTGTCGCGCGGAGTCATGTCTTATACGGTCGTCGAAGTCTCCGCGCACATGTTCGCGCGCGTTCCGCTTCCTCGTGCTTGTTTCTTCGCGATTTTCACGTTTACGTTTGCAATCCTGTTCAGCTCTATTTGCCAGATTTATCGGTATTCACTGATCAAATATTTCATAGCGAAACAAGACAGATTTACTCAGTTAACTTTCGAGTATCCATTCTATGTAGATTCAGCAAGTACACGGTCCGGCACTATGACTAATTGCAAGTACCCACAAAAGTAACAATTTGTAATTGAAATGTCCGCTGATATTAGAAATGTGAATGTTCCGAGTTGGTTTCGTGCTGGTTTGCGAATCTGCCAGCGGATAAGTCGTGATTTCGCGTGACTCCGATCGCGGCCGGAATGAAACGCGGGCTTATTCAGCAAATTACCAGAAAAGTGGCGATGTTTAGGCGGGTATCTTGATCGTGAAACCGAGAAACGAAGAACGAGTGATTTTGACCTATCTGGTACCTCTAGTGTTAAGGCACGGATCTAGGCAGAATTAAATTGAGATCACGCGAAACTAGCGTGAAAAACAAGAGTCCATGAAGATTGCTGGTATCCGCGTAACTGTGCCCGGGAGAGACGCGGTCGCGTGTAATCCTTGTCTACGTATACGCCCGCGTTTTACTCTCCATCTCGATTGGCCCACTTGGTAAACAGGACAAAACTGGAAGAGCAAGGCTGGGTCCTGAGTCGTGGCCACTGAGGAAAGAGGAGCCCGATCCGCTCGACTTTTTTGCCAACATCACGGACCCGAGACGAGCCGAGGCTCGCGATGAAAGGAGTCAGGAAGCTACGAAACGGAAGAGGAAATCCACGATCAGATCGTGGACAGTTTGTCATCGCTCTGCCGCTGGCTCGCTCGAATCAGGCGACCCACTCTTGGTTTTTGATGGCTGTCCACCTGGAAACAATCTCTCTCCTCTCCGCGACACGTTCCGCAACTTATCTTCTTCAAAATTAATGCCCGCCTTGATTCTTCAGCTACACGTTGCAATTGTTTTGCGTTTACTGCTTCTCAAAAATAGCTGTGCGAAAGTTTCTTAGTTCGAACATTAATAAGAGTAAATAATTAGTTTTATCGATCGTAAATGTTGTTAATCTTAAACAATTGTTATCGGCGCTACGTTTTCGATCAATCTTTTTTTGTAATTGTTTCTTATATTTATTCTGTAATTTCAACAATTTGTTATTTGCAGAGACAGAAGTGGGAAGCAAATTGCAATTTTTAACCGTGTTACAAATGAATTTAGGTGTTATATTCTTGGATCTACATTTTATTAATAAGTGTCACTGTATATATTTTCTTATATCATTATAAATATGTTTTTTCATCTTTTTCTTTGATTTCTAAAAACCCGACAATAAGTATATGTGAAATTATTTTAATGGTCCTGATTTTTTTGTAAGAACTCTATTCTGAGTTCTAGAATAGCATTTGAATTCGTGATGAGCGATATAGGATAACGTATGATGTTTTCCACCTAGATTGGGCATATGGCCCATTGCACCACCCGGAAATTCAATTTTCTTAAAAATTCCTTTATACTAACAATCGAGTGTTATAAATAGTATAAATACATGATACTGTATCTTTAAAAAATTACAAATAATTCAAAATCTTTTTTAAGTATACCACAACCTTGAAGATTTCCGCTTTACAACGACACCGAGTAAATTGATATCATTAGCCACACATCACAATGTGTAGGAATTTTTGGCCACCTAGATTGGACGTTCGGTACAGTGTGCGTCGATGAAAAATAAGTATAACACGGTTCATACCATGAAATATTGAGCATCTTCAATGTAGCATCGTTGGAAAAGCAATGAAGGGGCTGAGCACGTCAATTTCATTTTCATAGAACGTCAAAAACAGTTCGCAACCCACTGTTCCCATAAAACAAATTCGTGTGTTCGATGTCCGCCGGTTACTTCCGTTTCGTAACGCCGCTCGTTCCACTTTGCCGTCGAGATCGTAATTAATAACCACGCTCAGCCAATCGTCTCCTTCTTTTATTATGGAATTTAGGACGCTTTTTGTCGACGGTTCTTGATAAAAAGATTTTACGAGAACGAGCCGGGGGCCGGGGTTATTTTTACGATCCGAGCCGCGGAACACCGCATACCATGGATCGGGCGCTAGCATAATCCCTTCTTTTCTCTCTCTCTCTCTCTCTCTCTCTCTCTTTCTTTCTTTCTCTCTCTCCCTCCCTCTCTCGTTCACCCGTGGTGAACCCAACTGGGTCACATTTTCATCGGCAAACGGTAGGACGGAGGAGCGGACCTTTACCTAGTTACACTTTCGAGAATCGGGATGCTAGTATACTCCGGTGCTCCGGAACGGCTCGCACTCAGAGTTGCCCAAATTTCTCCCCTCCCTTCCCCTCCCCGTTCCTCTATATACCCAAATCCGGAACCTCGTTTTGGTGTACGGGGGGCCCCCACGCTCCTCGGAATGTCCTCATTTTTTTTCGGGGCCTTGGGGTCTCAAAGACAGCGTGACTTCCTCAACGTAATAACCGGGAACCGCGAGGCAGCCGCGCGCGAGCATTCGGCACCGGTTGCCTCTTCGAATTCTGTCGACGTATCACCGACAAAACTGTTCTTCCACCTTGTTCTACCTTGTTCCACCTTCTTTTTTTACCTTCTGCTACCGTCATCCTGCTTAGGGCCCTTTGCCGTGACACACTGGCCGCAGCTAGCCCGAAATGAGTCCTACGCGGACCGAAGCTGACGTTTTGATTTCGATGTGTGTCACCGTGGCCGAGTACACGAAGTACAGTACGACCTCGATTAACCAAACACCTGATGCCCGACGGCCCTAATAGCCCAACATGCTTCAAATTTAAATAGCACTTGGATTGATGTTCCATTTATGGCCGGTGACATAGATTAAGTATTCTGGAGTTATAGGTTCTGCACTCTCTAATTCACCCTTTTGCAAGTCAAGCTCGACCTTATGCAAACCAAATCTTTGTAAATTAATTTCATCTGTTAAGAATATTTAAAATTAATTATATATTTATTTCGATTGAATTTCAAGTTTAATTTTTTCATTTTAAATTTTAAGTTTAATTTTTTCATTTTAAATTTCAAGTTTAATTTTTTCATTTTAAATTTTAAGTTTCATTAAATTATATATTTAAATTTAGACACACGGGAACGGTGTCATTACTACGAGGGAAGCACAAGACTCAATACTCAATACACTTTAATAATCATCAATAAATTAATCAGAAAATGTGAAATAGAAAATGATTTTCATTCCTAATATGTTCGATACATTGAAAATAATATAAGATTATGTCTCAAATCTTCTAATATTATAATGTTTTTACTGTATCAAATTACACTTACCCATTTTTGTCATAAACGCATCAAATCCGCTGTCTAGAAATGAATATATCTGTCTATTTCTTTTGTTTAGTTTCCGAGACACGGGTACTCGCACACTCCTAAAAATTGTACACTTCTTAGCCGACAGTCTAACAATTAGAATCTACAAACTAGACAGTCTAACAACTAGGAATAACTTTTCCGAGATGACAGGCGCTTGGTATCGAGCAGGTGCGCACGTGTATTTAAATAAATATATAATTTAATCTGAATAATGGATGAAATTGATTTGGAAAAAGTTGAAATTGATTTGACTTGCAAAATGGTGAATTTCGAGTGTAAAACCTGTCTTCATCTTTCGTTAAAATCATTGAAACAGGAAACACATTGTATTCATTCAACTTCTGTGTCTCACAATCAACTTAGACAATTTTGGTTTGAGAAAACTTTCTTTGAAATAACTTGTATTTTGGTTCAACGATTGTTTATAATTTGTATTATACTATTCAGAATATCACAATGTATTGAAAAACAATGTACATCAAAATAATCTCTAATTTTAGATTTAAATTGCACTAAATAAAAAAAAAAAAAACTTAGACGATTTTCATTTTAAAGAGGCACAATCTTTTATCGATCAGGCGCCTGGCATCGAGCAGGCGCGCGTCTTTCGGCGCTCTCGCCGTGATAAACAATTACGAAACGGATTGTTAAAAAAGGAAGCAATACGCGGCGCGCATATTTATGTAACGAGCAGGGCAGTCACGGTGTACCCACGGGCGTGTAACGGCGTCGCGAGTAAGTTTCCACGTAGGTTCGTGTAACATCCGTGTGTGCACTCGCCATGCCATGCCACCCAGAGGTGTATACCCATCTACCTGTTCCCTCGTTGCCAGGACACCTGTACACGATCACGTACACGTCCGTGCTACGTGTGTGTCCCACGTGTGCGTCACACTTAACGCCTATCTCTAGCCAGCGTACGAATGTGGTAGGATACGTCACACTGGTTGCTGGTTCGTGTACATAGCGTGTATATACCACGAAGAAGTTTCACTCGGCTCCGATTCCGATTCCGCGGTGTCTGCTTAAGCGAGCTCGAGCAGGATCGGGCCGATGTGTGCGTGTTGGCAGTCCGCTTAATCGGAGAACGGCCTGGCAAGTCCTTGGCAAGGCCGATCGAGACATTATCCGGCCACCTTTTTCACCAATTAGCAGACTTCTGGTAATCTCCTAGCGACGTACTCGCATGCACCACTCGTTTCGAACTGCGCACCGTCGCGCGTCGCCACAGTGGAATATTTCTGGCCGAAAAGCCGGAAAAACTATTTTAGCGTTGTATTAGGCTCGAGGATGTAACAGTAGATCGTTGAATTTGTCTTGGCATCAGTTATAACATTACGAAGTAAAAACTACATTTTAACCCTTAGCACTCGGCTGTCCCCTCTGAGGCAACTCTAAAAATTGCTGTACCATTCTTCAAAATATTGTCTACATTATTTAATATATCGGTATCTGATCAATTACTAAACATTTAGGTACTGTATAAGGTAATGTATCAATTTCATGTCCATAAAATTGCAAAAATCATAAGGAATAATAAGGAGGAATAAGCATATATTATAAAAATTATATAGTTTGTTGTAACATATGATCGAACCGTGGCGCCGACAAGAAATCAAATCTAGTTATCAAAACTTGGCGATCGATAATTAAATACCTCTAAAAATCATAAGGTTTGGAAATATTCTAGATCGGAAGAAATGTTTAATTTTCCAGTTAAAATAGCTCGGAGTGCAAAGGGTTAACATTAAAAAAATCAAGATGAATCTATTTTTTCTGGAAAAAAAATGTTTCTTTCGAAATTTCATGTATAGAATTCCTGTTTAAATACCGTTCAACTTTTAATGAAAACATTTTTTCTTCAAATTATGCCCAATCCTAAATCCAATTCTAAATTGAATCGTCCTTGTGTTACACAGTGTAATAGTAATAAATAGTAAAATCATTCTGATGTACATATTTTTACAGCTTCGGATTCAACCTGCTTCGGAACATTGGAACAGAGGTATTCAAAACATCAGAGGAAGACGGTGTAGCTCGCGAATTTTCGTAAATAGCGACCGCGTTGTAAAACCTAGCTGCAGTAAATGGACCGAAAACGGCCTGTGGGCCCGGATGTGGCCACTGAGCATCCTTTCATTGTAGTTTACGACACCCAAGAAGCTGTGCACTTAGCCAATTCGATTTTGTCCGGTGCCTGCCATGAAGAGGAACCCCGCGGACCGACGTCATAAATTTCGCCATTCGTTTTTGAGCACTCGGAAAATTTTATTGCTTGCCACAATAATTGTTTTTGCAAAGTTCGACGAATGTAGCAGAACACCATCCTCGTAAATTTATTAAACTGAACGTTCACCGTTTATTGAGCTAGACAATTTTCATTTTCCAGTCGAGAAGTGTGAAATTCTTAAATTCTTTTAATATTATTCCAAGTTTGAATATTATTACTCCAAGATGGATAAAAACACAAATACTTATTACGAAAATGTCGCATTTACTATTTTCGATGGTTCCAATGCTTGGATTTTTGAATGATTTTTTTTATGACTTTCGTCGAAAAAATATGACATTACAGCCTGGTCAAGGTTGCGCATTGGTTATGGTCAAGATGGGGGACAGGGTGTTTGTAATGGCGAAGCAAAATGGTGACCGGTAGCCACATCGAGGGCCGCAAAACCGTTCTTCCTCGCAAAACCACCGTAAATTTTCTTTGCCGCCCTCGCGGATGAAACATCGGTGTCCTAGAGATTTCACTGTCATCGAGACCTGTCGAATTATTTACGGCCTTCTGTTCAAAGTAAACATGGCAGCCGTCCCGTAGCGGAACCAAACAGATTTCTCAAAACAGACAAGGGGTCGCACCAACTTATTTATGTGATATGGTTTCGAGGATCGAGTCCGTAACAACTCTATCGGTGATTTATGTCTTCTCTAGATAGCATTGACAATAATTAGTACAATGCGACTCTTTATGTGGAGTAGCAACTTTGTTAAATAAACGAGAAGAACTAGAAAACAAATGGGAAGCTGTTTCTTTCTTTAACCTCTTTTCGTGTGATTTTCTTTACAGTTACAATGAGTAGACCGTCTTTATCCCGAAAAATGTCGTAGAAGAGAAAAGAAAATTTACATTTTTTTTGTATGGCTACATTTGTTTAAATTTTATTTCATCTAAAAAGAAAGTCATAACATTCATATTTGTTACACCTTGTTGAAATCTTCAAAAATTCGCAACTGGAAGAATCATTTCCTCAAAGATATCCACAGTCTATTAATCAATATACCAGATCAGTGAATAAATGTTGATTTAATAAATTCGCATGTGAAAGTTGAACCGTAAATTTTCTCTTGTTCTGAAAACGACGGTAGGTGTAGAAGGAGGACAGACGCTATATCGAAACAGTTCAAACTCTCCGTTTCTGCAAAAGTAAATACTCGATTCAGAGAAGAAGCAACGAATTCATTATCAACACTCTCGATCCTTGTTTAAAGAATGCGAAAAATGGTTGCAGTAATTTCTGAAACAGTTTGCGCTGCATTATGAGTATCGTGCATATTTTATTCTAGGCCGTGCGTCCGTTGAATGCAATTATTTAAAATACGATTCACACCCGATGATCTTTTTTTTTCCCACACAGGCCGCTTTATGTATGCGAACCTACTTTCTTAGCGTCGTAAATTTTTGATATCTCTTCGGAACGATAGATGGTCCATCCTTCGCCGTTGACTTTCTTCGGCGCGCACGAATACCGTAATTACGTGACGGTGCACATTTCTTCGAGAAAAATTCGTCGGCTAAACGGACAGTAGACGAACATATCGTACAGTCGCGTGCTTAATTAATAATAAATATTTGCTTTCTGTAAAGTGACGCGTGATGAGTAAACTGTGAATCTTTATGCAAAATAAAAATAAACTACAATTTATATTTCTTTTCTTTCTTTTTCTTTCTCCACCTCTTACTCTTCTAGAATTCATAATTACAATGTACTTCGTAATTGTACTTGAACTGTAAAATCGAATTACATGAATTCTTAATTTAATTGAATCGGCGAAACTGAATTTCCTAGTAAATTAAGAATTAACTAGTAATTATAACTCTGCCGATCTCTATGCAAAGTAAAAATATTCTGCAACGAGTTCGGGCAGCAGGAGTTAAATAAAAATTCACTTCATCCCTTAATAGATTTTTTTACATTGAAAACATCGTAAGAATATTCTTGGATTTTTCGAATCTGTCACTGTTTTGTATTTCATCCAGCCTATTTCTTCATGGACACATAAAAATTCGTAGTCTGGTAATAATAATTCGTGGTATAATTCTAATTGTGATTCGACACAACTTTGCTTTCCGGGAAACCGATGGAAGGACGGATAGTTCGGGGCAGTGGACCACCCGGAAATGTTTCTGCGTGGTCAGAGCCGAACGGTGGCAAATGGGATACCTGCGAAACGCACCGAAACTTCCTCATTGTCGGTGCAACGAACCCGAAAGGACTGCTCTTCCGGGTGCGTCCCGAAATGAGACGAGAAGAAAAAGGCCGTGTATAATCGGCCGTCGCCGACGAACGGCAGCCCCGTAAGTAGTACGAGTCTAAATATTGCGAGGCGTGATTTCTTACGGTCGGTCTCCGACTGCGGAGTTTCCATGCACCACGACCGAAAATATTTTGCCACGCGGGATTCGTCATGCCGGTACCGGAAAGGCCCGCCGCGCCGTCTCTCTCACGAAATCGTTGCTTTCTTCTCACGCGGACAGCGTCTTCGGAATTGGAACAAATGCAGCAGGCGACTAACAGTTCTTCGATCCTTTCGTTCCCTCTTCTTCGAACGCGACTACAAAATCGCTATGCATTCGCCACACTTGTAAATTGAACTTGGCAATTTTTAACCCTCAGCAACACGAACGATGACTTTGAGAGGCGCCGTTAAAAATTTGCTGTATCGTTATCCAAAATATTGTTTATATAATATAAATATATATAACCCTTAAGTGATAAGTATTTAGTCAGATTATAAATTACCATCGTAGAACCTCTCTAAAATTATGTATAAATTTTTTCAGATATTTTTAAGTGTATTATTTCAGACTAAATAATCCAAATGTTCTAAAGAAGTTAAAAAAATTTGATATTTGTAATTTTCGTACAATACAGTAGCGGAAGTTAGTGTACAGAAGTTTCGTTGGGGTCGTGAGTGACCCCAGCATACCAGTTAAGGATCAACGTAAATTAAAAGTAAATGGAACATGATTCTTTATAGAAATGACAAGATTGATTTTATGTAAACTTTGTGCAGCGAAATCGATGAAATTTTCAGCATGTGTATAACTAACGTAGATCTACAAAACATGCATTTTAAATTTTCATTACGGGGCCCGAATGAAAAAGTTTTAAAAAAACCTTTCTTTTTTATTTTTGCATGCAACCATGTAAATTGTAATTTTTGGAAAATATTATTTGCGGATCATTTAGAAAACCAATGGTTCTAATTGCTTACAAATCATCCAGATCGTTTGGTCCGATCGTAACAAAGTTATGCTGTTGAAAATTGCAGTCAAATACTTTCGTGGTTCACTGCATATTGTTTCAATGCAAAGGGCGTTACTAAGCCAAGCGATTTTCAAACGAAGGAAACCTTCGGACGAGTGGATGGATGCTGATTCGTTTGTCCTCAACGTGTTTTATTGTCTCCACCTTGAAGCGCCTGTGATTTGTCGTTTAATTGCTCGGACGATTATTCGAGTCGCCTCGATTTGCTTAATTGTTTCCTTATGAGGTCCTTGTTGCGTCGTACGAGCAATGACACGAGACTGTTTTATCCTTCGACGGCTTTTTTACGGTTTACGCGCTTATTCTTGCGTTAACAGTCTTCTACTACGACGGTTTCCATTGTTCATCCGTATCTTTTATGTTTTAGAACCTTGTGGCCCGTGACGAGCTTCCTGTATTGGTTGTCGATCGCCTGCAACTGGATTTTTGTACAAAATAATTTGTTACATCAATTACAAAAAAAAAAACAGAGATCAAATAGAAACAGTTATGATATAGACTTCAGATGTTTATGCAATTTTAATTTTCATGAAATAAAATCCTATTTTATGAGGAGAACGGCCTTTAGATCGAACAGCCATAGATCGAAAACAAATAATAATGTTACTAAGTTCTAGCATTTTTTTTTTAAATTTTCGGGAGCCATAAATGCATAAAGATCTGCAGTCTAGTTATTACATTCTCGAGCATCAAGACACCAGGTCGTTCAATCGTAACAATCATGAAATCAGAGAATGGGGTCTTCAGCAATGGACTACTGTATTTCCGAAACTAATTTACCTAATAAGTGTGTTTATTACTCCCGACGAAGAAGCAAGAGGCTTCGAAAGGTCCATTTACAGTAGACAGTCGCTGGGGAAAACACGAGGTCCCTCACGCTTGGATCTTTCGTCGAACAAGCAGGAACGTTTTAAGGGCTCGTCAGGATGGTATACAACCCGAAGAGCATAAATATTTGAGTGTCGTCACGCGTGCCGTGCTCCGGACGCGTGACCATTGTAAATTTTCAAAGATTCGCAATAAATACCGTCCGCGTCTGTTGCACACATGTTTCCTTTTCGCCCGGATGGCCACGCTTCGGGCCCGTACCTGAAGACACCTTCCACGTGTCATTGGATGAAGCCTTGCGACCTACGTTTTTCCCGGATCATACCTGCAATTCATCTTTTCACCAATACCGACGCAGGTATAAGACGCGCGTCTCGTGACAATTCTGTATTTGTAACTCGAAGACCTTGCGCAGGAGGTGGACCTCTATGTTCTTTTTAATTATCTATAAATTATGAAATTACAGTCGAACCTCGATAACTCGAATTTCAAGGCAAGAACTGCAATCTGAGAGTTATAGAGGTTTCGACTAGCGAAGTATTCGAGTAAGAGAGGTTTACTCAACGAAAATTCGATTTACAGGGGTTTATAAAAGAGTTAATAATTTGCTGATTGTAATAGTTTTAAGAGAGTAGACTCCTTTTACCAGGATTTCAAGGGTGCGGGATTCGCGTTCTCATTTTTTGATAATACAAATAAATGAGGTTTTTCAATAGTCAAAAACCCTAGATAAAAAGATCGATGTAGAGCGTTATCGCCGTCAAAAATCTATTTTCACAGTTAGATGCTACCGAATAATGCAAATTACGCCTCGTAAGCGAAGAAATAGGATTTTTGAGGGCGATAGCGGCCTAGATCAATTTTTCATCTAGTATTTTTGACTACCGAGATCCCCATGTTTGTATTATCGAGAAATGAGAACGCGAGTCTCACCCTTGCAATCCTGGAAAAAAAAGGAGTCTACTTTCTTAATAAACCCGTTTACTGGAAGCTTATCATTAGGATATCATTAGTCGTGCTAAAATTAATGGATTGCTCGCATTAAATGTACAATGAAGTAGGCAGTACCTACTGCCACTGTTTTCGCACAGTGTGCAAAGGTGAACCTATCCCCAGGCGTACCTACGGCTCCGAAGCTACCTAAATATTATGACAGCGTCGACTGGGGCTAGTCCAAGGACACGAGATTTATGATACCCTTCGACAAGTTCCGAGGCTACGGTTGCCTAAGGCCTAAGGTCTCCTCCGAGGGACTAGTTCTGTACTATTACCATTTGCCGAACGCAGAACTTTATTGCCACCAATAAACGCGTCCGTGCGCTGCCGTTTCCCTGACTTTTATGAAGAATCGTGAGAGATCTTTTTTCGTCCTCCCTTTTGCGCGAGATGCTCTTGGTATTAGCTCTCCGTGAGGAAACTGAACAAGAATATTAGACCTTATTTCGGATTTTACTTTAACCTTCGCAAGGTAATGCGGTGTCTCATAGACCCCAGCTTCAGATTTTTCAAAAGGATTTTTATATGAATAAAATTAAATCTGTTTCTTTACTTTTTATCTTGTGTTATTCTTTATCTCAAATTTATTAAACGCGAGGCTGTTTATGAAATTCATTTGTCGGGGTCTAAGAGACCCCGTTTTACTATTTATATGTTATTAGATCTTACCTTGCAAGGGTTAACTTACAATTTAGTAATTTAAGCATAACAAACAAAGGTGTCGATTGCACTAGCAAATATATATTTCGCGTTAAAGTAGTTACTTTATAGAACAAACATTTATTTATGTTGGAATCGTATAAAGTTCCATGTAACCAGTTATGCAGAAAATGAAGTGCGACTAACTAAAGGTTAATCAAACTGATTTCAATTTAGTCGGTCCTCTACACAATAATATATAACTTCTGTAATTTTGATTATTATGATTTCGAAAAAATCACACGCGTACATCAAACATAGGTTCGACAGTGTTCCTATAAAAATTTCGGAATTCGCGCGAAACGGGGTTTGAAAATCAGAATCCAAGGTGCAGACAAGGAAAATTGGAATTCTTGAGTACCGATCGAGGATGAGCAGCCGTGAGTCGTGAAGATCGACGAGTTAGATCTGCCGCGCCTAATTTATTCCTTGGAATCAAAACGTTAATTATTATTTGCGATTGCGCTATGGGCGAGCCGCTCGGCATAACCGTCGCACTCGCTACGGATCGCGGCTATTTGCGTCATAATAATTGTTGTATAACTTTCGATTAATTAGGCATCGGACCTCGCCGTCCTCCCTCTCCAGGGGTGTGATGTATACATATACGTATGCACGTGTGTATATATTTTGTCGTTGACGCAATGCAACGAGGAACGATGGAGGAAGGGCCCCCTTCTTCTTCTTTCTGGCGATTCGCAGGAACGGGGCCCCACTTCGCCACGAATCGGTTACACTTTCGTTGCTGCGACTAGTGGTACCACTCGACCGCGTTCCTCGTCCGCGAGGATCGCTAACCAGATCGACCTAATTATTTCCAAGTTTATTTCAAAGTATGTGAACCGTGAGAGACTCTTCGACAGGTATCCAAGATGGCCGAGGGGTTGGCGGCAGAATTGCGTTGAATCACAATTGAATTACTCCACGAATTATATTTACAAAGTAATTCAATTATATTGCATTCAATTACATATTTCGTAATTCGAAATTCGATCGCTTCATTCAATTAAATTATAACGCGATTTGTACTTCTGGTCTCTTATTCAATTAAATTACGATGCAACTAAGGTTGCTTCGTTTTGGAAGGTGGACATCGTCGCGTAAGAAAACGTCATAAATATAAATACAAAATTGAATTGTCTGTGAATCCAAAACGAACGAAACAATATGTAATTGAAATATTCAATATAATTCAATATAATTGAAATATAAAATACAAGGTAATTAACACTAAACCTACCAGTCCATGGGAATTTATGGAATATATTTTTTAACTCCACTATATATTATAGTAAAAATCGCAGAAAATATAAATAAATTTAATCTTGTTATTTTTGTAATATAATACTATACATATCAGTCACTTTTGATGGTCGGTAGGTTTAGCGTTGAATTAGCACAACTCCGGCTGGTGGAGGTCCTCTCGAGCATCTGGTTCAGCTCCAATAATCGCCGAATGTTTTTCGGAAAATAAATGGAGCATTGTCATTCTGTCATGTCACTTTCTTTCAACGAATTTCTGTTCTACGGATTTATTAGATTTACTCAAACTTCAACGAGGCGTCTGTGCTCCTGTAGAAAGGAAATGTGTTGAAGAAGTTCTTTTTGTTCTAACGGGGCGTTTAATGATGTCGAACTGACAGAACTGTTTTGCGTCTGGTTCTATTTCGATTGAGAAAACGTGTGAACTGTATCGTTTTAGGTTTTGTTCGATTTGGAACGATTGCGAAATTAAACGGAAGAAATAGTAGTCCGTGTGAAATACAGTTGTTTCTACTCTGTATAGAAATCTATAGTACAGTCTTCATCGCTGAATTGCCCTAAAATCAGAATTATTTTATTGAATGTTTAGCAAGCAATTTCGAGAACTACCTGCAACCCATATACCAGAGGATTAAGTTATTCGCTAGTCAACTTTAATGCAATAAACAGACAAGGTTAAACCGAGTTAAAATTCTAAATTTTCCGTTCGACTGGTTTGTTCGTCTGGAAGCAATAAAATCCTAGGTACGTAATATTACCTGGTCCTGGTTGACGTCGAAAAAAAAAGGCCACCTAACCCTTCAACGGGAAATCCTCGTAACAGTTACCCTACAAAATCCGTGGCAGTCATGCCCGTTTCTTGTAAATGAAAAACGGGACTTTCGGGGGATGCAAAAAAGTCCAGGTTACCGCTAGTTTGCAAAATACAGTAAGGCCTACCGACACGGTCCTTGACGAAATAGTCCCTGGTGGCGGTGAGGAGGGTCAGACTTTTTTCTCCTACATCTTTCCGAGCTAGAACCTAATCCTGTGAAAATGGCACCGTGCTACCCTTCGGCACCATTGTCTTCTTGCGAACGGCGTAACTCTTTCGGAAAACACGGTAAAATCTTTTTTGGTGGCAAATCTTTATGTTTGAACACGGGCTTCGACGCACTCTGAATTTTGTACCTCGTTGGTTAACCCCTTGCCGTATTTTAACGAGTCACACTCGTCATGAAGATTTTAAACAAAGTTTAACAATTATGAATATTACGCCTTTGTACTTAAATGAAGTAAACTTTGATTCGTTTGTAATTAATGCTAAGGTATTAAAATAAACGTAGCCATACAAAAAATATAAATTTTCTTTTCTCTTCTACGACATTTTTCACGATGAAGACGTTTCAATCACTGTAACTATAAAGAAAATGATACGGCAAAGGGTTAACTATCAAGGCGAGTTTACTATCAGATGACTCGTGTACTATTTATTCCCTGAAATTAGAAGCACGTGTAATGAAAAATTTGGAAAAATTGGGGAACATAGTAAAATAACTTTGTAACTTTTGTTAATTGATGTCGCTCTAATCATTACAATTTAAACGCTTTGTTAGCCAGAGTTATTTTATTTTAGACAGTGCTTGTGAGAGTGGTGTTGAATCACAAGATCTAAATCATATCATTTGGCAATGACTAATCTATGATATTAGAGGTCTGAAAATGATTATTGATTTCATTAATATATGCTCAATGAAAATTGAATTTCAATGAGATAGTTGTAAGTTAGACACTTACCAATATTGTAAAATAATCATATATTGTATAATTTTTAATGTGTATGCTATATAAACCTTATATGGTTTAAAGCAATAAATAAATAATAATAATAACATAGTAAAAGTTGCTTTTTCACGATCATCTGCGGTCTACGTTGTTGTAAACACTTCCACGGGTAACTCCAACGTGTGCAACGTACAATTTTCTAATTTCACAAGGATCATCGATTTCCTACCGTTTATTATCCGGCGTGTGGTTTCATCGCGTGGTGCAGCATTATTAATTTACTATGTTGCAGTAAAATTATATTATATCCGAGGCTAGCGTGCGTTCTTTATTAATACGTCGTGTATTAAGACGAACGAGTTCGGACGCGGAGAATCTTGGCAGCCAATGCGAGCGTGGAAAAGTGCATCGGCCAATCGCAAGAAATGGCCATGACGAACTATGCACGTGTGCTGAAAGCGTACGAACATCCCTTTGAACCGAGTCCCTCGCATCCGCCGAGAGATTTGTCGTTACATTTCAAATTTCTGTCAAACGAGATCAAGATATCTTTCGAAAGTGTCTGTCCGATCAGAATAAAATGCGATTCAATTGCAGGCACATGCACGGCCTTGAGGAATCGGTACAATGGAACGAAATCATTTTTTGGTCCGCCATTTTGTGCCACTTTCGAACAATACAATTAGCATTCGCGGAGCGTTGATATTCTTAGAAGAACACTATCATTTCGATTTCGTTTTAATTTTGTCTTGAGTAGCTTAATCCATAAAAATGTATATTTTTATAAATAATTATAATTTACGTTCTATCGATGGACCGTAAAAGTGTTGTGGAAACTCGCGTTTCCCTGCTTGTAAAATGTAAAATGCATTTTATGCATTTATGAGATGAAAGCCAATTTTCGACCACGTACAATAAGTTTTCTAAGATTTTGTTCTACGATCTGTTGCGTTTTCCATTTTATTAGCAATAAATTGGATTACATGAGTTTTTACGACTTTATTTGAAATGATTGTTTTCGGTGTGAACGGTGAGAAGACTGTTAGCCACGGAATAGTGTAGAAAGGACCGCGAACAAAAGAAATTGTTCGAAATAGAGTAATGCGGAGACTAGGGTTTATTTATAAATGTATTCATAGTACAATAAATGTTGATGTGAAATGTCAATCAGTTTGTTACAGAGCTGGCACTAATAATCGGTGATCGAGGACTGCGAAGAGACTGTTAGACATGGAATAGTATAAAAAGGAACGTGAACAAAAGAAATTGTTCGAAATAGAGTAGTGTGAAGAAGGGTGGGTGCGCTTGCATGCGGTTTTACGCGTTTCTCTGACCATTCGCTTGTTGCTGGCGCGTGTAGGTGTTCGTTGATGTGCCCGGTGAAGGTAAAAATTGCGAAATTTCTCGTCTATGCCAATTAAATTCAAAACTCGGACACAGACGCGCCATCGTAAGAACGAAATTCCACGTTGGCCAATTGCCGATGGCACGCTCACACACACAGATACACTTCCCGCCGTTATTATCCACGAATTTATCGATCTTTCCATTGCTTTCTGGCGAAACACGAATGTATCGGTTTATCATTACTAGACTGCGGATCTTTATGCAAAATAAACATTGTCTGCATCGATTGCAAGAAATAGAAACTAAATTGAATAGTATTTCTTCCTTTAATGATTTTAATATTGGGTCGGCAAGATAGAAATTTCGGTATTTTAAGGTGAAGTAAAACCGAATTTGTTTAATCAAGCAATGAACTTTAGCCAATCAAATTTTTTTATTTATTCTTTTTGGCAAAAGATCATTGAACAAAATAGAAAACATCTTATTTATCAAAGTTGATTGTTCGAATAAGAGAATTAAGCTCTATTTCACCTTAAAATACCGAAATCATTTTCTTGCCAATCCAATAGAGGTTAAATCGTACATTGAAATTTTCGATTAAAAAAATTTTTCAACAATTTAGAATTTCATTTACTCAATTTTGCTGTAAATGTATAATGATCCGCAGTCTAATCATTACAATTATCATTACAACCGGGATACTACCGTCGAAAGCGTCGTCTCGCTCGAATCGTTGTTTCAAGGTACCTCGGGACTCGATTATTATACTTATCGATTGTCACGGTCTCGATGCGTGGCGTGTGAGTAAACTGGACTTGGTCATTGTTCCAATGATTATTTATTATTAGACTGGCCAGAAATGGCCATTGGTCAAACGATTACTTATTACTAGACTTGCAGATCTTTATGCAAAATAAAAATGTGTTGCTTTAATTGTGGGAAGCAAGAATAGCATAAACATTAATTTCGTCCATTAACGACTGTTACGTTAAAAGTAACATTACAACGTTCTTGAAAGTTTTTAATCTTTTAGTATTTTACATTTCACTCAGCCAACGTTTTCATAAATGCATAAAGATCTGCGTCTATTTATTAGCTTTTGTCTTGTATTATAATATCGAGTGTTTGTGATACAAGTTTAACACAGAATAGATTGAATATGGTTACTATATTCGTTTGGTTTAAATCGGAATAAAATTCTACATTTTTAATAGAATCAGAATAACCGATTTTATTAGTAACCATTCGACTGCGGATCTATATGCGTATATAACAAAATTGAGTAGTTGAGATTCAAAATTGTTGTTAGATTCAACATATGATTTCTCCTCTATTAAAATCACATTAAATTAGTTTCTATTCCTTGCAATCGACGCAGACAATTTTTATTTTGCATAAAGGTCCGCAGTCTAGTAATCATATTAATCATGGATTCCAACTTGTCGGAAGTCCCGCTGAAGGAGTTGAAACAAAACAGTTTGGCAGCGAGTGTTCGTTGGAGGAGCCGGGAAAACACTTTCCGGCGGTGGTCCTGGTGGTGTATCATGATTACAATACGCTTGCGATGTGGAGGGAGGAACCGGGTGGACGGTGATTTAACACCGATGGTGGAGGATGCTTCGAAACGGCAAGGTGGTGGAAGAAGAGCAAGGCACGGGAGGTGGTGGACTACGGAGGAAGTGGAGTCGGCTCGTGTTTTAGGTGGGGGGTCCACGGTCCCCCCCGGCTCAATACGCAAGGAGGCTTCTCGAAGTAGGGGCCCCTGTCGGTCGGTACAGCGTAAGGCCCCTCGCAGTAAGGGCCCACAGGCCATCCAGTTCGTTTCTTCCTCGCCTACTTTTAGGAATTAGTCGCATCTCGTCCGGCGCCAGGCGAGCCGAGGCCTCTTCCCTGCTCGTGTCAGATCTACGCAAGGCCTCCCACCTCTCTCTTCTTTCTCTCTCTCTCTTTCTCTTCTCTCTCCTCTCACACTCTCTTCTCTCGCTCACTCCACTCCACCCTCTCTCTCTCTCTTTCTCTCTCTCTCTCTCTATCTCTCTCTTTATCTCTCTCTCTCTCCTTTTGACGTTATCGACGACGAACGTCGTCTCCGATAAAAATTCACAAGAGACAGAGGATAAGAGTGTGCGCGCGAAGAAGTTCGTGCCCTGTAAGGAACAACAGGACGAAAGCAACGAACAACAACAACAACGTAACGTGTAAAGAGAGCTCGTCGAACTCTCGATCGCGATAGTGACCAACGATTGTTTCGTGTTCTCCACGCGAGACCGGGCTCAGCTGTCATCGGATCCTGACGCCGCGCCTTGTTGATCCTTGTGGAGCGAGGATCAAGGAATAATTCATCTAACGAAGAAGAAGAAGAGGAAGAAGAAGCAGAGGTCGCGTAAAGAGAGGAGTCCACGGCCAATGAAGAACACCGGGAGGCTGATGTGCTGTCGACAGTGCTCGAGGAGGCAAGGAAGGAGTTTCTGGGCAAGGTCAAGGACCCTGTCCCACGGGAATTCCTCTTCCTGATCTACGGCAGATCGATCACCGATCCCGCGACGATCGACCGTGGAAGGACGTGTCGTGTCTGGGCTGTTCGAAGGAAAACGGTGTGGCGCGCGCGCGCGAACAGGAGGCACAGCAACAAGCAGAAGAAACGGAAGGCTGCAGTGAAAGTTTTGTGGTCCTCACCTGGCTTCCGGTTTTCTCGGGGAATTAGACGCGCTCGTTAATTGTCCCTGATAACGACGATCGACGATTCAGTGTACGTTTTGGGACCGACTTTTGCACGCACACACGGACGGGACCGGACACTGTTGTTGCCATTCGCTTGACAGCTTGCGCGTCTCCCTCTCTCTTTTTCGAAAATACGTTTTCATCGTCGAAGGAATTACTCGGTTCGTACAATTCCGTTCGTTGCCCGTTTTCTCGCCCCTGTCTCGGTGTGAGAGGTGAAGTCTCGTAATTGAAACGAGAAAGAAAAAAAACGAAGAAATAAAAAAAGTCGAAAAAAAGTGATCATTGATAAATACGGTTGTCAACGGAGCCAGGATCCAGCGGGTGAACAGTGTCTCGTTCTGTGGATAGATTTACAAGAGGAGGTCCTGAGGACATCAACAATTCCACTCTGGATACCACGCTGCTCATATGTAAGTTGACCAAACACACCGAACACAGCCTTTCCTTTTTACCTTTCTCTCGATCTTTCGAGTCGCTTCGCGAGCCGTTTACAACATGCCCGACGACGGTTAATTATGTAAAGAGATTTTTTTTCAACATTACCGAAAATCGGGGGTGGGGAACGTTATTCTGCTGTTCTCTCGGAGTTCGCGTGAATATTCGGCCGATTATATAACGGGGCCCGAAAGAATTCGTAAACGGCGCGCGATAATCGACGCAATATGGCGGCGGCGATATAATTAACGATAACGATGGCCCCGGTTGTCCGACGAATTCGCGAGACGTGTCGTTTCCCGCGAATCGTCGCGTCGACGTGATTTTTACGAATCGATTCCCTGCTCAGAATTTCTTGTACCACATACGTCACTCGAGTTACCACGCTTTCTAACGATAGAACCCGTGTCTCGTATTCACGATCGAAGTCGCGAATTCCGGCCGACTTTTTCTCTCTCTCTCTTTCTCTTCCTCTCTCTCGCTCTGTCTTTCAACTGTCGCGAAGAAATTTAACGATACCCCGAGGCGATCGCATAGGAAATTCGAATCGGCCTCGCGGCGCTGGCCGTCCTTGGCCTTTCGCAACGCTATCGTAGGGAAGGTCAGGCCTACTCGTTTTCCGGAACCGAAGAAAAGTCACCAGACTGCTTTGCTGGCCCGATAAAACCGCGGGCACGCCTGCAGACCCTGGTTCTTCGTTCACTGAATTTAATTCGTCGAATTAAATGTGCCTCTACTAGGAAATAGCCTTCCTCAAAATAAATCGGCTACTAACGAAACTCTCGTAGACTTCAATGAGCACAGTCGTGTACTCATTTCCTTACTTCCAATGTGCATATGATACATTTAGAAGTTACAGTATATCAATAATTCGTAGATATATTTTATCAAGTTTGCAAACCGTGTTAGTTACTTTTCTACAGAAACTTGTCACACGAACAAGGATTGCTTCCAAATTCGAACTGCAAATATATATGTGCCGATAACTATGAAAGATATCTAGTTTCGAGATATTTCAAGGAAAAGGATGTTAACGCTAAATGAATTCAATATAAATGTTGAAATAACGAGCACTATCTAACGGTTCTTTTTTTTCACAATATCGTAAGAATTCCATTGCACTAGTTTGGATTAAAATAATGTAAATAAACGAATTTTTTTCATAATTATGGGCACATGTGAGGTTCCAGGAGAGTCTGGCCATTCGGTGGACACGTTCTCGAGTTGTTACGTTGATATTTTCCGATCGAGGAATAAACAGTCGGAAGCATCCTGATCCCTCGGATCGCGAGAGGCCGCTCGCAACGTGTCAGTGGAACCTGGCACTAAAACCTAACAGTTAGTAACGGGTACTGGTAACCGTGTCATAAAGGAGGATTCTTCGTGGCACGGAAGCATTTCGGTATTTCGGACCACGCGTATTAATGGACACGAGTCGCGGTCCCGGAGCCATAAGCTTCGCTCCAGAAGAACGATCGAATTTTTTCGCCGAACCGTGCACGTTCGGCAGACGACTTTCTATCCGCTCGCGCGTCCGCGGGGAGGGGAAAAAAAAAGAATACGTCTAACGAAATTGCACCATGAATGGGACCATATATTTCGAGTTAGGAAACCCCGGGGGAGCACGCGATGGGTGTCAAAGTCGTTGGTCCGTTGAATAATAACGAGCGTAATTTTCCGCGGAATATTTATTCGATGAGGATCAGCGGACGACGACGTATGCACGGGATGTCGCAACGGTGGCTCGCGTGGTTCTCGCCGTTTCGCGAACAACAAATCACACCGGTTGTCCAGGCATCGTTCTGGGCCATTTCTTGTCTAGTAAATTTTAGTCCCCGTTCGGCGAGGTCGGTTATAAATCCGCGATGGCGGCGATCAATTATCAACCGCGACGGATGCAACCGGTGCGCCTGGCGCGCGCCATTGTTCGCGTCGTCTGCGATGACCGGGAAGAAAGAAGCCGAAGAGATGCCTGTTAAGACATCAAACTCGAAAACATTATATCGATGTATCAAAATGATTGAAGAAATAAGAAGAAAATCTTCATTTAGCATCGCTTCAATTTCGAACGACTGCGTCACCAGGACGAAAGAAGCCTGTCGAACCTGTGAAACTCGAAACACTGTACGAATGTATCGAAATTATTCAAGAAGGAAGAAGAAATTTTCGTTTTGCATCGTTTCAATTTCGAACGATTGCGTTATCAAGAAGAAAGAAGTCGAAAAGAAGCCTGCCAAGCAGTCAAACTCGAAACACTATATCAATGTATCAAAATTATTCAAGACAAAATAAGAAATTTTCATTTTGAACGATTCTGAACGACTGCGTTACATTGAAGATGAACTTAAGAAATGTTCTTGTAAAAATTGGATTACGTTCCTGAGAGTAGCAGGTTCGTGACGAAAGTCAGCATTGCTTTTGAACAATACTTGAAGAAGTTCCAAGCGAAGTTCCTTCTGAAATGGTCGCCGGTAAGATTGCTGAGAGTTCTGCAGATCTGCAGGCAACCTTGCCTTTGACCTCGGGGGATATTTGGTGGCTAAGGTGAAACGATTTTCACTGAGCGTTCCCATTACGGCGGTGCGCGCGTGTGCCGCTGAAAACCCATACGTCTTGTCGGTGGTTCTTTGACATTTAGAAGCGGAGTCGACTATTAGGTATTCGGGTATCGGCCGAGGAGGACGTAGCCTTAGAGAGGAGTACGGCGGTCGACGGAGACGGAGGTTGCTCGGTTCGCGGTGAAATTTCTCCGGAGCGACTTCCTTAGCCGTCGCGAGTGGGGAATCGACGTGTTGCCTGCGAGGTTGTAGACATCTTGCGAGGCGGTTCGTTGCTCTTCCATGCCAATTCACGATTGGCTCGAGAGCCGGAGCCAGTGTCAGTGTCAGTACGCCGATTTCTCGTCGGCCGTCGCATTTTTCGGAGGCTTTCTGCGCCTCGGAGCCGAGGACTTCTAACAGTCTCAGCTCGTTCATTTCTCTATAAACTATTCGCAATTATCCTCGCGTGATCGTGCGCTCGATTGAGCGGAAATGGCGACCGGAAGCTGCTTCCTTACGTACCCTTTTTCTTTTTTCTCTCTCTCTCTCACTCTATGGGGGAATTATAATAAACCGACGATTTCCGATTTACGAAACGGGAATGACTCGAAGTATCGACACAGGTGGGAGGGCATTTCTTCGGAGAAGCAGGATGCGTGATGATTATTCGCGTCGGAGGAAGAACGAGAGCTAGGAGTCTCCGCGAGAGAGGCGGAATCGCGGGAGATGCTGAAAGGGAATGCGGGAGAGACGAGGAAAGAGGCGGCCGGTAGAGCGAGAAGAAGGAAGAAAACGGCGAAGAGAGAAGGACGAGAGAATAACAGTGTGGTGGGGTATTCCCAGTGGTATCGCGCGGTGGCTGAAGAGTAGGTCAGTGTACCACATTAACCGGTATTCCAGCCGGAGTAGGGGGGCTTCCGACTCGTCAGTTCCGCAAGCGCCTATAGATACTCACTCCGGGGCTCCGTCCACGGTCGCGTCCATGCTCGCCTCGCTTTTGATCGACGAACATAACTGCTTTGTTCGGTTGCATGTTCGAGTACCGGTACTTTACCGGACTCGTTTAGCTGCACGCTCTCGTCGAACACCTCCGGGACACGGTCCATCAGAAATTTTTCGACGAAATCCGAGCGCGCGACCCGGCGAAACTCTCGGAAACCAGCATGCGTACACGAGTTTGACGAACGATAAATATCAGTCGGCTCCGCACGGCAAGATGACGCACGAGATTGTCCTCTTTTTTGGCATTTTCCTCTCTTCGAATTCGGAACCCGTTCTCGCTGTCTCTGTTCGTCGTTGCCGTTCGCCCCTCTGCCCGCGTGCTACCTTCACCACCTCGCCCTCGTCTTCTTTAACCTTTACCTTAATGGTTGCCGCACTTTCTCCGTTGCCAGCCGCGGTGCCAGGTTCCCTCGCGTGTACGTTCCTACACACCTATGAGCTACGACGCATTTTGATGTCGGCGGCGTTCAGGCAAATACCGGAGCAGCCCGAATTTCTCCGAGCCTGGATCTTTTCCTTGTCGATCGACTCTCGATCGACGGGCCGCAGCAACATTGTGCCGGCTTCCCTCTGTTGATCTACTTTCCTCGGACCACGGCTGATCTAACGTTACGCTCGAGACTAAAATTTCCTGGTTGTACTCGAAGTCTTCCACTTAACGATCAGAATACTCTCATCGATACGATACAATTAAATACGCATTTCCGTGCACCGTCTGGCCGGTCGTGCTCATACAATTCCGTTTAACGGAATATTAACGAGTCGTTACGGAAGCTATGACTCAAACGCGAAGCATTTACGCGAAGAATGCGAAGTGCCCCCGTACGCTGCCGCTTGCCCCGGCGTTGAAATCTCGGATATCCATAGGCGCGCGATACATCGATGCTCGTAGCCCCTCGAATAAGCGGAGGATATTTCTCGAGTTCCGG
Source organism: Lasioglossum morio (assembly GCA_916610235.2). Taxonomy (NCBI): domain Eukaryota; kingdom Metazoa; phylum Arthropoda; class Insecta; order Hymenoptera; family Halictidae; genus Lasioglossum; species Lasioglossum morio. The sequence continues at coordinate 21,853,483 of OU744326.1, forward strand.
ATAGCTGCGAAAGGAAAGTAATCGCGGTCTCCCGGGCCCACATAATGACGCGCTAATCGTCGAACGAGTACTAATGAAGCCGCTAAATATAACCGCGTGTACCGCTACGAGAGATAAGAGATAGTACCCTCATTTGACGTATTTGCCTTTGAAGCCGTATTAACGCGAAAGTCGACGCCGAGACTGATCGGCTCTGTTGTCTCTGTCGTGCATTTCTCGCCGATGGAATTCGTTGGGGGAGACAGACGTCCATCGGTCGACCAAACACAGTTTCTCGGAACTCTGCGATCCCTTATCGCGAGAAGCTCGATTTTCCCAGCGGCGATTCGCAGAGTTTCCATCGCGAAACGGTCCGGAGAAAAAGACAAGATCGTTCCGGATGACGCGGGACGGCTATCCGGGCCCGATTACCATAAAATTTTGTCCGCGTTAAAAAGCGAAAGAACTGGGTCGACCTCGTAAATTCGCCGGGGCGACAGGCACACCCGGGGAATTCGTCATTCATGTCCGATGCGGAAGCGTGGAAGTGAATTTCACGTTTACTCGTGTTTCTGGTTTTACGTGTCGCGGGGAGAGGAGCCGCATGTGTGTGTGTGTCTGTGTGTGATCGCGCGCGCGCGCGCGAGAGCAAGCCTTGTTTCCATCAAGAAGGAGAGACGCGTGTTGGCTGTTTCGAAGCGGAGCGGATCGGAGCGGATCGGAGCCGAGGCGCGAGTGTGACTCGTTTCCCATATGTGGGTCACCGTGGGGAACCGCGATTCGCACGCGCCATTTTTCGCAACGAAAAGGAAAGCCATGGCTTACGCGCCTAGCAAAATCCCGACTGGTTTTGCGTAGGCCTCCTCGCCGTCGAGCGCAACGCGTAACGGTGCTTCGACCTACATCCCGTTCCCCACTATACACGCACGCGTTTCAGATATAGTTTAACCGGGTATAGTGGCGCGCGAACAAGTGCGCTTGTCTCTCACGTGACGACGCACGTTCCTCTGGTCCGGAGCGGTTCGCGTGAAACCCGAATTTTGCAACAACGTCCTCGAAGAGGACGCTGAGAACGCAATCGGTCGCGTTACAGGCTCTCGTCTCAGCGTCCTCTTCGGGGTAAGATGAGTCCCGACAGACCACGGTTACGTTCCCAGTGGTAAACCCGACGAAACTCGGTTCGCTCGCCGTGTGCCGACAAAAGTGGGTCGTCACGGAAACCAGCGGGCTCGCACGCGCCATTTTTCACAACGAAAAGGAAAGCCATGTGAGCAAAATCTAGCCGATTTGCGTAGGCTTCGACCGTGCAGCGGGCTGTAACGGTGATTCGGCCTACTTCGTCCCCCACTATACGTGAGCGCGATCGCGGTATAGTTTCGGCGTATAGTCACGGGCACAAGTGGCGGCGGCGGGCAGACGCTGGGACCAACGATGCAGGTCCTTGTTGCCCGCCCCTTCTTACTCCCCCTCGGTACACGTGCACCGATGCCCATTTCATTTGAACGTGCCACCACGTGTGGTACGCACACGATTGACACTCGTCCGTCGTCCTCCTTCCGATCCACGAGGAGGAACGTCACGACATTAATCTCCCCACGATCGTCGAAGATCGTGGACATCGAGCAGAGAGGCTGGCCCGTTCGAAAGTCGAAATATTATACATCGAATTTCTTGTCCACGGAGAGAGAATTCCCTCTGTATTCTTAGTCTCGCGAGAGCTCGGGTGTCGTTTTAAATAATTCAACGCTCGTCCGAGCTACCGATCCGTCCAGCTGGTAATTTAACGAGAAGCTGAAACGTGTCAAAGAGATACGCGCGACGGATCACGCTGCTACGAGAGGTGGGCAGCACCGTAAACCTGGATGGCCTCGTGCAAATCGATACGGCCGAATTGATCGCGTCCCGCGGATACCCGGTGATCCCATTGATAAGTGGCTCATCGAGACATTGTCGTAGGCCCGAAAAAGTGGGACCGACGCGCGCGAGCTAGTCCCCGCGCTCGGCTCAGCACGGCGGCTGGGGGGGGGGGACTCTCTCGCGCGTTTGCTCGGGTCCCGGCTTCGTCCGAGTCCACGCCACTGGATAACGGTACCCGGCGAACACGTCACGGCTCGACGAGAGACCCCCTGTCCTCCCTGTCGGGCCTCGAGGTGGGGACCTCCAACGCTTGTCTACCGTCCGCTTGGCAATCGACAAGGACGGGCTCTAACCGACGACAAGGACGGACGTGGCGTGTTCGAGTGAACCCTGTGTGGGGCAGAGAGAAGGAGGATGGCGAGAGGAGGGAAACGAGGCAGCCTCGTGGTGGACAGCCGGACCATACGTATGTGCTTACCATTTGCATGATTCCCATGGTGTGCCCGCAACGGCCACGCGGATGTGTCAATCCCCCAGGGAGATCGAGCAATCGCGCGCTTTTCTTTCCTGCCAAGTTTTTTCGTCGCCGGATGCGACGATCGACTCTCGATCGGATGCTCCTGTAAAACGGGGGCCCTCTTTTGTCCCGATCGGCTCGGAGAAACTCTTGCCGGTTATCGATGAAAATGGTCAACCGTTTCGGTCACACTCGCAAAAGCCCCGAGAGATCCTTTAGCTGTTGCTGCAGCACCGATCGTACGACTTTTGTCGGATCCTTTTTCACTGCTAACTGGCTATGGTTCGTAACCGCGCGCGATGAATTCCGTTGAAAGTTTCTACACTCGGCGATAGGATGCTCCTGTAAACGGGCAGCCTTTGGTCCGATCGGCTCGGAGAAATTCTTGCCGGTTAATCGATGAAAATGGTCAACCTTTTCGATCACACTCGCAAAAGCCCCGAGAGATCCTCAGGCTGTTACCGCAGCTCCTTTCGTTCGACTTTTGTTGGATCCTTTTTCCTGCTAACTGGTCATGGTTTATAACGCGCGCGAGCGCGTGTGCGCGATGAATTCCGTTGAAAGTTTCTACACCCGGAGATCGGCGTACATTCCACGGCCCACCTGTGTTTTCTTGAATGAACGCTTCAACTCTTGACTCTTGTTCTTTTTTTCCTTTTTTCTTTTTTTTTTTCTTCGTGTTCGTTCTATTCGTTTTCTCGACGAGAGCGTCCTTCTTTTTCCCTGGTCTACAAGCGTCGCGAACATGCCCTCGCTATTTGCAACACGAAAATGTATTTTTAAACGTGGCAATTTGGTTGGTCGAGTGTACCCGACCGTGGCTGGCTAGCGTGCCACTAACCTAGTTAGCGGGAGCAAGTCCCTTTCTTCTCGAGAGAAGTGGTATCTGCCTACTTAACTTCATGATACATGATCATATACATGTGTATTTATACGTGCATTGTATACGGACCGAGCGCGCGTGTCTGCGTGCTTGCGATAGTCGCAAAAGTATCGTTTATAATATGCGCGTTCACACGCACGATTTGATATCAGCGCGGCCCGAAAAGAGGCGAGCGAACCTATACACGTGAACGAACCATTGTCGGTCCCGTTCGCGGGGAACGTGGGATTTCAATACCATCGAGCGTAGGTGAAAATGGACCCACTTTGAAAACTAGGACCCATAGCTCGTCGCGCGTTAAACTTCACCACACGGAAACGTATTTCTCTAAACTCTAAAGGCTTACACGCAATGACTTGCGCACAATTATTCTCGATCATTCTTATCGATCATTATTCCGGTATTTGTTGCGTGTTCGACTTCAGCAAATGAAAACGTACTTCTCTCAAAACCTCCGAGCTTCCGGGCGAAAATGTTTGAACAATCTACGTTAAAAATAGACAGCGGATTTTATGCATTTATGACAAAAATGACTAGGTGTGATTCAAAACAGTGAGAACATTAGAAGAATATCAAAATACTGTTATATTAATTTCAACTCGTTAAACATATTAAAAAAGAAAGTAAATATATATTTTACTTCAGTTTGTTGCAATACGGGTAGAAAATTTTGATTTTGCGTAATGATCCGCTGTTGAGTCAGAAAAATACAACCCTGAATGTTGAACGACTAGGGCCTCGTTACCGGATATTTAGCGACGATTTGAAAGTTTTTCACTAGTTCGAAGGCATTCTGTAATTTATTTTGCATTATTACTGATAAACAATCGATTATCAACCTTTTCTCTGTACCGTCAAATTTTTCTGGACGATTTTGTTGAAAAGCAAAAGAAATATTAACGGGGTTTTCATTCGAAGTTTTGGTCTTTACCGGACACAGGAAATTTCAGATAGCAAATTAATTATTTAATTTTGTTGTGATGTCACAGCACAATAAAATTACTCATTTATTATCCTCTGGTGTATCATAGTTTCTTAGCAGGTTCTATAATCGGAAACGAAGAATCCGTTGTCTCGTAGAATAAGGTTTCTCTAATTACATAACTTTCTACGTCTTAAACAAAACTTATCATAATACGTTTGACTCATACACGAAGGGGAAAAAATTCAGTAATACTAGGTAGTTCGTGTTATTTTTATTAATGTCTAAAAAGACTTTGTGTCCGATAATCAGATGGGGCACGGTAACTGATACCTTAACCCTATAAACTTCTGGGGAATATGTTTGTAAAAGTGATGTTCGGTAACTGTTCCCCTGACACTTGCATTGTCGAATCGTCGGGTCTGTTTTCCAAGATCGCAATTTTCTGTTGCAGGTCCTCGCGGCGCCGTTGGCGGTTGCAGCACCCCCGGCAGTAGAGTGGATCCCTGGTGGAATCCTGGTCCCCTCTTCCCCTCGACCCCTGGGCCCCCAAGGATCGACGAGGGGGCACCGGACAACGGGAACGGTGGTTATCAGTACTGCAACCCGGGTAACCGTAACACGAGCAGCCCGTCGCAGCAGTCCCAGCAACAGCAGCAGCAGCAGCAACAGCAGCAGCAGCATCACCACCACCACCACCATCACCACCATCATTCGAATCAACAACGGCAGCAGTCGTCGCATCACCAGCCGAATCAGTCGAACGGCTCGAGGAACGTGTGCACGAGCTACGGGATCGCCTCGACTGCGTCCTCTTCGTGCTCGCCGCCGAGCCTCGGCCACGTGGCCACGGTAGCGCGTGGAGCTGATGCCGTAGGTTCGTCGACGAGCGCGTACGGCATCGCGTCATCATCCCCGGAGCCTTCATCGGCTAGCAATCTGATCCTGTCGGCGTTGTTGACGACCACGTCTTCGAGCAACAGCATCCGAGCCCCCCCTATTAGCACCGGGCACAGCAACAACACCTTGACGACGTCCCTGAGCTCATCGAACGCGAGAAACATCGGCCACGGAGGTTTATCGTCGGCTGACTCGTTGAACGGCATCTTATCGTCGTTAAACGTGCGGATCAAGACGGAGGAGTATTCGGAGATCCGTCCAGAGGAGCGAAGAGCAGCAAATCCGGCGACCCTTTCATCATCGTCTTCGTCATTATCTTCGTCCTCTGCGTCCGCTTTCAACGCCTCCCTTTTAAGCTCCCTGTTGTCGACGTCGCGAATCTCGTCGGGCCACTGTCGGAACGACGGTAACGAGGACATTCTCTCGAGGTCCTGCATCAAGCTCGAGTATCCGTCCACGGATACCCAACAGAGCCAGGAACCGTCGCAAGAGGAGCGAACCGTGGTGCGCGCCATCAAGGTCGAGTATCCTCTCAGCCAATCGTCGCAGGACGTTCTGGATACCGAGGACGAGGAACTAACCGCCACGTCACCCTACGACATCATCAGCGGAAACCCCGGCGGCAGGTGTCTGCAGAAACAACAGCAGTCGGCCTGCGGCGGCAAGAACCAAACGACTTCGTTGGTGAAGAACGTGGTCGTGCCAAACTGTCCGGGCGTCGTTTCACCAACCTCCGACATCGTGATCGACATGAAGTACGAGACTCAGTCCGGCCCGCCGGCGGCGCCGCCGCATTTAACATCGTCGGGGGTCGAGCCACCCCATAGTAGTCAAGGGACAGGCATAGTTGTCGGAGGATCGCCAGCGGAGGTGGTCGGCGTGGACAGTTTGCTTCTGTCGCCATGGGGAGCGACCGGACCGGACTTCCTCGAGCCTCCGGATGTCAAGCAAACGGCAGCTGGTCTGCAGGATGCGTGGGACACTATTCTCCTGAACTCGTCGGTCGGAGTCGCCTCGGCGCAATCTTTGGCCGAGTTGAAGCCTCTGCCGCCGTTCACGGGTTACACGGGACACCTGAGCATCAACGGCATACCCGGCCATCACTATCACACGATAGCGTCGTCCGCGCAACGGCCTTCGTTACCATCCTCCTCCCCTACGTCGTCCTCGAACCAAGAGTACTACGAATCGCCGGTGGTGTCATCGAGCACGCCTTGCCCGCAGGGCAACCAGAAGCAGCAACAGCACCATCAGCACCAACAACAACAACAACAACAACAACAGCAGCAGCAGCAACACCATCATCACCAGCAGCAGCAGCTACCGCAATCGACGCAACAGGTGGAATACGACATCGAAGATATCGCGGAGATCATTGGCTCGGCGATAGCGGACACCACGGTTCCCGGAGGTGGGAACGGAGCAGGCTCCGAGCACGATCCCGACGCGTCGCGAGATTGGATCGACATCGCCGAATGGATCGACACCGCTTGCTCACCGAAGGCTCAGGAGACCACATCGCCCAGCCCGTACTCGCAGATCTACGCAACAGCGACGCCCTCGACCCAGGCGCAACAACACGGCTCGACCTTGCAGAGTCTGTTGACGCACGGGTACGCGCCGCTGCTGAACGCCAGGTTACAGGCCGCGAACGCTGGCCTTCAAAACGCATCCTGCGGCGAGACACCGTCCTCCACGAGTCCCTATCCACCCGTTAGTCCACCGGGCAGAGTCTCGACCTCGTGCAGCCCGGACCACCTGTTGCACTCGTCGTTCGCGGCTCCCTCGCATCCGAGAAAGAGGTCGCGACCTACTCCGGGCTCGCAGAACCCCTCGAAGAAGAGCCCCGGCGCCGGAGCCACCGCGCTGCCTTACGGGACCGAGTCCGGTCTGATCGGCGGCAAGGAGAAGCCCGTCCATAGATGCTCGATCTGCAACCGGGGATTCCTGAACAAGAGCAACATCAAGGTCCACCTTAGAACGCACACCGGCGAGAAACCTTTCAGGTGCGAGGTCTGCGCCAAGGCATTCCGACAGAAAGCGCATCTGATCAAGCACCAACAGATCCACAAGAGGATCGGCAGGGACTAGGCGAGGCAGGTGTCCCATCTGTCTTGGGAGAATGGTTCGAATGTACCTAGACTTTTACCGTAAGTACCTATGGCGAAACGCTACGGCGTCGATCCGAGAACGAGCTGCCGACGACGACGGTTGTGTCCGCGCACGCTGGTTCAATCCTGAATAAAATGCCGTCCAGAGATATGTATGATGATACGACACGTGTCCCAGGTGCAATAATGTCGAACGGTGGATCGAGGCTTTTGTAAATAGGTATGAAACCATCAGCTTGATCGCGCCGGTTCTCTTCTACCGGCGCCATGGATCACGAAACGATGAAACCGAGAAACGTTTTAGAAAGAGATGATACGGGAATTCCGTCGGGTGATGTGAGAATGATCTCTCGTGCTGTGTTATAAATGACGACTCGAAGTGAGCGAAACCCCACTGGTCACACGGTGTGTACATATACATATACGTATTCGATGATATAACAGAGCACACGTACGCGGGTACGTGCGTATATATACGTAGTAGGAAAGCGAACGTTTTTATTGTTTAAAGAAGATGCGAGGAACGTACAGCGAAATGGAAGAAAAAAATAAAAGAAACGCATCTCGTGGAAGATCGTTGGAGAAACGGAGAGAGTATATATACATTCATTATGTATACATATACATAGCTAGGTGTAACATATAACTAAAAAAAAACAAAACGTAAACGGAAGTGACGAAAACTATGCGGAGGTGCGGCTGTGACGGCCGCGCTACGGATGTACCTAAGCTCTTCCAAATACGTTGTTTCAGTAGATTTCTATCGCTTGTTTCTTTTTTTATTTATAATGCTTTTATATTATATATTTTTCACGGTCTCATTGTCCGCAGTCCTTTTTCTAGTTTCTTTGTTATTTATTTTCGTTCTCCGTCCTACCCCCTGTCCCCCTGTCCCACACTCCCGGCCACCCACCCACCCCTGTTTTCTTCTATTGGTTTATCTTTGTAAGATAGTCGATCGTCTGTCACTTTTTATTTAAGATTCTCTCCTTCTTTGTTCCGAATCCCTCTTCCCCTCCACCGTGTCCCTTCCCTTAACTCTTTAGTCTCCATATTAGCTTTTTGATCTTGGCGCACCGTATGTAACATGTACGACGACGTTCTTAGGATTGTTTAAGGATATCCCTCTCGAGGACGTGTTACCGGTTCCTCTCGATCGAGAGGAAAAGTTTCATCGACGACGAGAGCACGATGTACCTAGCTTGTCCAATTTCGTTTTCCGAATTGTCGTCGTCGAGAAAAAAAATATATAAACGGACGAACCAGACGAGAGCTTTCGACGTGTCGACCGGCGCAGGACGATCCGCTTTGTTTCTTAATTATATTATCGTTCCAGTCCCGTGAATCGCAAATACTCAATCGACGATTGTTAATTTATTATTCTCTCCCGATCGTGCTGCGTCATTCGACCGGCGAAGGCCTCGTCGAATCCTTGTGTTGCAATGGTGGCTGCGGAAATTGTAATTTGTATAAAGTCAGAAAAATGTGGATTATTTAAAAGCTGATGTTCGATTAAAATGATTGTTACCGTAACGAGAAGTTGCCATTTCGTTTCTTCGCTCCGTCGATCCCTTGAATCCTTCTCGCAAATCGATACAGACAGCGGAGTAGATCATCGATCGTATCGTTGTTCGCATCGTTGTTTGAAACAGTTTTTAAACGATTAAAGTCTTCTGTATTCTAGAAATTGCTAAAAATTCAACTCTCGTGGAAGAAAACACGTCCAATTTCATGTACACAGTGTAAAAAAGATTACGTAGAATCAAAATCTTCTAGGTTGAGAGAATCTGTACCTCGGTATCAAATTGACGAGTTAACGTTTACGTCTTAGCTTTTTCGATTGCGTGTTTCGTATTAAAAAAAATAAAAGTCAAGAAGTTTCAAACACGAATAACAGAACCGTATCACTTATTACTAGACTGCAGATCTTTATGCAAAATAAAAATGTTTTGCATTGAATGCGGGAAGCAGGAATAACATAAAAATTGATTTCATCCCTTAACGACTTTGTTGCAATAAAGGTTTTACTGATTTACATTTCATCCAACCAATTTCTTCGTATAAATGCATAAAGATCCTCAATCTGCTTATTACTGTAGAAAAAGTGTGTGAAACATTAGGATTAATTTCTTTGACATAGGACGTCGGTGAAATTCTATTGTTTTCTCCAGATAATACGTAAATCCTATATTGTACAGCTGAATTAATGCATAAACTCGAATTTTTTAAATTGTGACATTCGCCGTTTACAATCACAGAATTATCGTCGCGAGCAACGAAGCTCGTCGATTTTCGTGGAAGCTTAATCGAAGCGGAACGCATCGACATTCGCGTGGTGAAAGTTAGCAAGTTTTCGTCCGAAATAATCAGGCTGTAATGCGACGGTAGTAAGACGACGAAACGTACCCTCCGCGCACTTATGGTCGCGTGTTCCGCGAATCCGGATCTCCTCTGACGTGTACGTGTTCGATTTCTTGCTTTTATTTCGCTCGAAGCGTGGCACCGAGCTCCACCGAGAGGCCGACGCCCGGATTCTGCGTTCGCTTGACGTAATGGTCGCGTTGTCTGTATCGATTTCTCGAAAACGGAACCCTAACGATTTACTTTTCATGGTTGCTCGACGATCAAAGTAGTCTTTTCATTCACGAGACGATCCTGTATATTTTAGCTGCTGGTTTTCCTATAATTTGTACATTGGAAATATTCAAACTTGAAAAGTTAAAATTTATTGGAACTGTCACGAATATTTGTGCCCATAATGATGAAAGTGGTCTAAGTGAAAATTAAGAAATCAATGAGTTTATCAATTATTTCACGTCACGTTATTTTAAACTAAATTAATTCACTGTAATTTACACGATATTGTAAAAAATGTTATTTCAACATTATATGAGATTCATTTGGTGTTAATATCCTTTTCCTTGGAATATCTCGAAACAAGAAATATATCACTTGGACCGCTTTCATAATAATGGACACATTTGTACAATTGTGCTCAGTATATGTATGTATTTATTCAAAATTTTTTTGGAATGAAAATTTTGCATTTAAAGTGCAATTTTAAATATTGAATAAATGTTGTTCTCTAAAATTTCATTGGAAATTGAATAATTTTATTTCGATCATAAATATCGTTACTCGATGCCCTGAAAGATCAAAAGTTTCGTCATGGTCTCAGAATCTGCTTCTTTCATTTTTTCTAATAAAATGGATACTTGTTGCAATATATATACTTCCCTGTGACAATAACCCTCTTTTTTTTCTCAATTACGATTAACCGATTCTGTTTCTATAAGTTCGTGCACATTGTGATTGAATTAACTTTTCGATTTGGTTCTTTTTTATTAACTGTACTTAATTTTTCTATTGCATTCTCTTCTTTAATTTACTGCGTCATTTCGAAGATGTTACATTGCTTCGGTACTACTGTCGCGTTTTTATTCTTCCTACTTTTGTAAAACATGTTTCGTCCGTATTGAATCGTTTTCGCGAGGAAGATAACGCCTACTTTGATCATCCCGTGCGATTAATAGTTCCTCCTGATTGAGTCGAAGTCATGTACATGCAGCACGCGCTCGACTTCCGGTAAGTAATGATTGATATTTATTTCAGTCTCTTTTTTATCATGTTTTATATCTCGTTTCATATTCTTTTAAAGTGATATCTTTCTTGTTTCGAGATATATTTAAATGATAAGAATATTAACACTAAATGAATTCCATATAATCTTGAAATAACAAGCACTATCTAACGATTAATTTCCGACAACATCGTGAAAATGACATAGAACAAATGTAGTTTGAAATAATGTGGTGTGAAGTAATTCATTTTTGACTAAGACCACTTTCATAATTATGATCACATACAAAGAGTAGTTTGAAACGAGGGAAGACGTGTCACGCGTGTTTCTCATGGAAGTGGTCGAATCGATCGGTGGTTAAAATTGATACAGTTTGCACGAGAATGGTCGCTCGTGACTTGTCCTAATTATGCGGCGAGTATCGCGTCAAAGGATCGCGTGAATGGTCAAATTGTGAAGCATTTTGTACATTGGTAATCTACGGGCTGTGGTTTTAACGGTGTCTCTCCGCGGTAGTTGGACCAAAATAAAAAAGATCGGCCCGTCTCGTTCTCTCTCGTGTCCGGTCCGCGTTACCTGGATCTTTCCGTATGTATCTCCCTCACGGAGAGACAACGTCACGAGAGGCCGTATAACCTTTGGGACCGTAACCCCGTTATACATTATTACATTTAACAATGGTACCCGCGGCGTCTTTAACCTAACCGATCCACCGTATACTGTAACCTGTCGCTGCAGATATCCCGGATCCTCTGTTCTTCCAGATCGGACGAGGATCTCCTTTGTCCACTTTTCCCGCGTAATTTGACTCGGTGACGCGAAAGAATCACTGCGGATCATGCCTACACGCGATATACCGATATCTTTGGGCGGTAACAATCGAAAGAATCGAAATTACAAGTCAACTTTAAAACGTAACAATACTTAAACCTTTGGACTCGAAGCAATTTTAATTCCAAAAAAAAAATATCAAGACATATCTCTCAACCTAGAAGATTTTTATTCTAGGTAATCTCTTTTACACTATGCACATGAAATTGAACCTGTTTACTCAAACGACATTTGAATTTTTAGCAATTTCTAGAATACAGAAAACTTGAATCAATCTATTACTAATCAATTTATATTTACTACTAGCTGACCCGACAGACGTTGTCCTGTCCAAATTTCAATAAATTTGTTTGTCATCGTTTTGTGAATTTATTATCTATTAACAATTGTGGTCATGGATATTCAATTTAAGGAGAAATTTTCCATTTTTCCAGGCAACTTTTCCAATTTTTCTTTCCTTGAAAACCTTGAACATTTTTTTTTTTAATTAGCCGAATCGGTCCAGTCGTTCTCAAGTGATGCGCTTACCAACGAACAGCATTTAATTTTTATTTATATAGAAGATTTCGTGGGACACAAAACTCCTCGATCTATTAGACTAGGTTGTCCCGATAACAGCTGGTTGATCTATTCGATGGAACACATAGTTCGCGATTCGAGTGGATAACCGATCCGATATCAAATTAATCAGGGAATAAGGAATACCGTATTAAACGATCCGTTTAAGTCCCAATTAAGATGGTAACGAAGGAGCGAAGATAAAAGCTCCGGTGGCAAGCTGGAGGAGGAAGAGGAGGAAGAGGACGAAGAGGATGAGGAAGATGAGGAGGTGGCTGGTAGAGCCAGACAAGGACGGTTGACAGAAAGATCAGATGAACCGGAGTTGGAGGCTTGTGACGCAAACAGTTAGAGGCTAAACCGTGATGGAAGAAAGGGATCATGGGTACCACGAATCCCATCGCGGCCTACGTAGCCAGCCAGGCCAATGACCTAGATTTTTCGGGCCCGTTGGACCAGGCAGGGCTTCCTATACTCGAGATCGGTGGGTCAGGTTTTATAATGCGCGTATACACCTTTTCTAGGAGACTGGTTCCTTGACTCCTGTCGAGTGGCTACGTAAGAGGATTCCTGACGCTCCAGGAAATCAGAGCCACGGAATTGATGGCGAACTCGAGTCGGGACACTGTTCCCCTTTCACCAATAAACTGTTTTTTTCATGAAATTTAGTCTGGCTAGAGTCTGCCGTCTTGTCACCTCCTGATCATCCTTCGAGACCTTCTGTTTGGAGTGAAATAAGAAATTATAGCTTGAAACACTTGGTGACTCTCTTTAACCTTATTTGATTCGTTTAGAAGAAATAAGTACTTGTTAACACTTAGTCACTAAAAATTACTATACTATTATTTAAATAATTGTTTACATTATTAGATATGTCGGTATCTAGCCAATTACTAAACATACAAGTATTGTATGAGGTATTTTATCAATTTCATATCTATCAAATTGAAAAAATCACAGAGAATGGAAATATTCCAGGTAAGAGGAAACGTTTGATTTTCGAGTTAAAATAGCTCCGAGTGCAAAGGGTTAATCTTGTTCGTTTAATCATTAAGAGTGTAGCAAATCCATCATTCTAGCAAACGAAGCAATTCCAGATGATCGTATAAGAATCTGATTCAGTAAGTAAGAAATAAGAACAATAACAAAATTATTTCACTTGATACCGATTTAAAGTTCAGTATTCCAAAAGAACATCTGACCAGATAAGATAATATATTCATCGAACCTTCGTTTTCGAAATATTTACATCTTCAAGTAAAAAGTATATGAACAATTCTTTCGTTATTTATTACATTCGATTGTTGTCTGTAGACTTTTACGGTTGACTGTAAAACACTTGCATCGGTCTTATGAAAATAAAGTAGTTTTATTTACTGAGAATTTTTATTATAATGTACATTGAGAAACAGTTTATTCAGTAGTGTACTATGCAAACATATTTACGGTAATCCGATTTTCCAAATCGATTTTTACTGCAATTTCTGGGTACAGTTATTTCGCATTTGTATGACCGATGATCTACATTGTTATTAAAAGGAACTGGAATCGTAAACGCAATGGAGTATCTATAATTAAACGAGACGATAGTTTATCAACGACACGCTTATCTCTGCATTCCGTTCTACTTCATCGATACCTGTACCGATTCTAAGCAAATGACACAAGGTATGAGTGGATGCTTTACATTTTCCTGATAACGAGAGACCCGATGGTAGTTTTGTTTTCGCATAAACTCCTTATTAAGTGTGCCACTGATTACATCCAGACTTATCCGGATCTTCGTGCAAAATAAAAATTGTCTGCACGAATTACCAGAAAAACGGGTTACGTAATAATTGGTTTCTTCTCTTAACCCCTTAAAATATCGTGTCTGACATATGATGAAGGTTCTGAACACATTCTGATAAAAATGTATAGTAATAATTTCCATTAAACCAAAGTAAAATTCTATTTTAGTTTTGATAATATACAGCTATTGGAGAATATATAGATATACAATTTACATCAATATTCTCCTTTATTAGGAAACTATTTGTCCTGTCCAAAGTTCAATATTTGTTTGTGATCGTTTCGTGAATTTGTGAAAAGCTATTGGAAATGTATAAATAAAGTAAAAATGAGAAAAAAACGTATTTCTGAGTGATCATTGTATCTATTAACGGTTTCCCGAATTTTCCATTTTTCCAGGTAACTTTTACAATTTTTCTTTCCCTAAAGACCTTATTTGGACTATTGCGAACATTTTTTTTTTAAATTAGCCAAATCGGTCCAGTCGTTCTCAAGTGACGTGCTTACCAACGAACAGCATTTAATTTTTATTTATATAGATAGATTACGATCTACAAAAAAGTTCTAGTCACTGAAATCGTAAAATAAATCGTAAGGTAAGGGGTTAATAATTCTAATAAGCTGTAAATCATACTGCTAGTAAATAGAAAATTCAATTTTCTTCTGTTTGCTTATATCCGTTGTTGCAAGGAAGAACACCGCAAGTCGCACGCATACTTTGACTTTCGAGATATTGCCGTTTAAAGTATCGATGGAGACAAATGAAAATATATTCCTCCTTTTGAACATTTCAAAGTGTTATGTATATCTGACTGCGTAGTCTTGTAGGCGATTTCAAGACAATTCCAATGAACCTTGACTAAGAAATCGCTATTAAAAATTCACTATTCTTGCGTACCGAAGCGATTCTCGAAGTTCTTCAAACGGATTTAAATCTTTATAAAATTGATAAAACGAAAACGATTTCGTAAACATAATCGATACTGTAAATTTTAATTAGCTCGATAATGGAGTAATGCTTACTGCGCGACAAATTAGGAAGAACATTCAAATAAAGTACGATCGAAGCATGATATCGCAGTAATCGGTACAGTTACTCTAATTGTGCTAGAGTATATAATAACTTTAATTGGTTCCCTGAGGGGTTACAATCTTCTTTTTTATTTACAATGCTCTTACCTTAACCTATTCTTACATCTATCTTACCACTACTCATTATTCATCTATTTCACGCACACTCGCTTACAATTTACATTTTTTACAATTTATATTTTATTTCTTATCCGCTCGCCTTATTTCCCCTTCCCCCTACATACCCCCCCCCCCCCTTCCCTAGCCTCTCGAATTGTGCTAGAGTAGTTTTTAAGAAAACTTGAGCTAGTGAGAAAAAAAGAGAAGAAAAAGTATCAAATCAGCAGAAGTATAAAAAAAAAAGAATTAGTCCAACTCCTATCGCGACGACCCAGTTCTCTGTTCCTGTAAGTAGTGTCCAAGCTCATGGTTGAATCGGCCGGTACCTTAACGGCACCGGTTTCCGTCGTTCGATTTCGAAGTCAATAATTTCGGAATCGAGGATCGAGGAGTTCGCGACGAAGATGGAGGATCGTTGCCCGACGAGAACGACGAAGACGACGACGACGAAGAAGAAGAAGCGCAAACACGGAAGCGGAGGAAGCGACCGTTTATGCTTTGAGGAGGACAAACGGGCAAAGGACTGCTCCTGCAGGAAGGAAGGGCCACAGGTCCGAGGCGGATGCATGGAAGATCGGTGCCCGATTATGGCCTTGTCGAAGAGAGACAATGGGCATCCTTCGTTCGCACACACACGGGTGTCTTTTGCTCGTCCGGTAAAACGTGGCAGACGGTAGCGTGCGGGCAGGCACTCACTGTAGAGCCCGGTTTTAAAGAAAGTCTTTCACCGTGCACACGCTGCTGTGTTCTCTCGAGCCGAAGGGGGAGTGCCTTGGCGAGGAGGAAGAAGAGGAGGCTTCATTCTGCGCTGGATAGTGGTGGAAGGGCAAAGAGGAACGAAGCCGAACAGCCGGGGCCTGGAACGGAGGAGGAGAGGACGACGATGTTATACTACGTTGGTATACTTGATCGCCGCGCCGGTACCAGGCAGCGATGTTCCACTTACACGGCACACTTAGCAACCCGCCTCGGTTCAGGATCCTGAAGTCTATCCTACGGCTCCGATCGGCGGTCGTTTGCTACTCAGCCGTGTACAGGCCGCCGCCGCCGCCGCGCCGCGCCGTTCCAACGTGAAATTCGTGATAGAGCCCGAGAATGCTTCCTTAGGAAATGACGCGCGCTCTGATCCGCTCTGCTCCGT
The DNA here is from genome assembly GCA_916610235.2 of Lasioglossum morio. Classification (NCBI taxonomy): domain Eukaryota; kingdom Metazoa; phylum Arthropoda; class Insecta; order Hymenoptera; family Halictidae; genus Lasioglossum; species Lasioglossum morio. Next base: position 21,869,744 of record OU744326.1, read on the forward strand.
CAGCACGATGAAAACTAGGGGAATTCTCGTGCACAAGCTGAGATTAATGGTTATCACTAGACTGCGGACATTTATGCATTTACAGGAAAATTGAGTAACAAGTAATAATTGAGTAATAAATAGATGATTAAGTGATTACTCCGTATCAACAATATTAAAATTATTAGAGAAAGCTAGAATACATTCTGTTCGATTGCTATTTCTTGTAATCAGCGCAGACAATTTTTATTTTGCAGGAAGATCCGCAGTCTGGTTATTATCAAGCAGATTGGTACGTTGTAACGTAAAATTCGTGTTAGAGACCGAGAATTCTTCCTTAGGAAATGACGCGCACTCTGCTCCGCTCGGCTCCGTCAGCACGATGGAAACTAGGGGAATTCTCGTGCACAAGCTGAGATTGATTGTTATCACTAGACTGCTGATATTTATGCATTTACAGGAAAATTGAGTAATAAATAGATGATTAAGTGATTACTCCGCATCAACAATATTAAAATTATTAGAGAAAGCTAGAATACATTCTGTTTGATTGCTATTTCTTGTAATCAGCGCAGACAATTTTTATTTTGCAGGAAGATCCGCAGTCTGGTTATTATCAAGCAGATTGGTACGTTCTAACGTAAAATTCGTGATAGAGCCCGAGAATGCTTCCTTAGGAAATGACGCGCGCTCTGCTCTGCTCGGCTCCGTCAGCACGATGGAAACTATTGGAAACTAGGGGAATTCTCGTGCACAAGCTGAGATTGATGGTTATCAATAGACTGCGGATATTTATGCATTTACAGGAAAATTGAGTAATAAATAGATGAATAAGTGATAACCCCGCATCTATAATTTTAAAATTATTTGAGAAAGCTAGAATACATTCTGTTCGATTGCTATTTCTTGTGATCAGCGCAGACAATTTTTATTTTGCAGAAAGATGCGCAGTCTGGTTATTATCAAGCAGATTGGTACGTTCTAACGTGAAATTCGTGATAGAGACCGAGAATGCTTCCTTAGGAAATGACGCGCACTCTGATCCGCTCTGCTCCGTCAGCACGATGAAAACTAGGGGAATTCTCGTGCACAAGCTGAGATTAATGGTTATCACTAGACTGCGGACATTTATGCATTTACAGGAAAATTGAGTAACAAGTAATAATTGAGTAATAAATAGATGAATAAGTGATTACTCCGCATCTATAATTTTAAAATTATTTGAGAAAGCTAGAATACATTCTGTTCGATTGCTATTTCTTGTGATCAGCGCAGACAATTTTTATTTTGCAGAAAGATGCGCAGTCTGGTTATTATCAAGCAGATTGGTACGTTCTAACGTGAAATTCGTGATAGAGACCGAGAATGCTTCCTTAGGAAATGACGCGCACTCTGATCCGCTCTGCTCCGTCAGCACGATGAAAACTAGGGGAATTCTCGTGCACAAGCTGAGATTAATGGTTATCACTAGACTGCGGACATTTATGCATTTACAGGAAAATTGAGTAACAAGTAATAATTGAGTAATAAATAGATGAATAAGTGATTACTCCGCATCTATAATATTAAAATTATTTGAGAAAGCTGGAATACATTCTGTTTGATTGCTATTTCTTGTGATCAGCGCAGACAATTTTTATTTTGCAGGAAGATCCGCAGTCTGGTTATTATCAAGCAGATTGGTACGTTGTAACGTAAAATTCGTGATAGAGACCGAGAATGCTTCCTTAGGAAATGACGCGCACTCTGCTCGGCTCGGCTCTGTGAGCACGATGGAAACTAGGAGAATTCGCGTGCACTGGCTGCGATTGATGGTTATCAATAGACTACGGATCTTTGTACATTTATAAGAAAATTGAGTAGACGAAATGAAAAATTGTAAGAAATTGTTGTGAAATATTATGAAATTTTTTCAGACGCGAATCTTTAGTTTTTCGTGGAATGAACACAATTGCGAATCAAATTTTGAACGATGCGTGTTAACAAAGTGTACAGAAACGTGCATAGAAACTGCTGCACAGTGTCATTGTGACTATATCATTGACGGTGAAATCTACGGGAACATGATAGGGATATCATCGACGCATACATCGAGCCTAATGCATGAAATGTATACAGGACAAAGGAAAGTAAAAGAAAATATGTCTCGTTAACACGTCTGCTAGGAAACATCCTAATCGAAACAGGTCTCTAGCGGGTCTAGGACGAAACACCACCTTTCCTTTTTCCTCTACTATTTGGATAGCACACGTATGACAATTCTTACATATTTGCTACAAGTAGAGCTAATACAAAGTAATAATGATCGAACCTGTGCGCTGCGAAAAAATTCCTATTATCTAATATGGCGATCGAGAAAAATTAAACAATTAACTAATCGAAACAGTTTCGAAAGTCGAATTATTAGAGGTGTACAGCTATTATTTAATACGGCTTCTCATTTATACGCTATGATATAACTAATTTCACTATATTAAATAAAATAGTTCGATTGATATGGTAATCAACGCGAGCAAATACAGTTTGCATGATAAATTTCTACACATCTCGTATGTATATCTAGCCTCATAAATCGCACGAAACGATAATTAATCCCATCGATCATTAAGTTGACGCAGCAGGACACTCCAACCGCTCTGACAGTTATGCTGTTTTCAGAAACCACAGATATGAGTCAATTTTTTTTATTACAATAGTTTAGACGCATTTAAAATACCGAAATTACTTTCATGCCAACCCAATATTTACCGATCCAATTCCAAACAAATTGTGAAAGCCGGGTTCACAGTTCGACAACAATTCAACGGAGCTTGTAGTCGGTTATTTAAACAATCTCGCTCTGCCGTCTACAATCACATAACTACAAATAGTGCGAAGAAAGCCGGTATCGCCGGTGACGCATACCGATAATGGATTCCCTCTTTAGCAGCCGATCGATTAACATTTTCAGCGAATCGTCCGATCGATTACTGGTCGACATTGGATATTAGAAAATTACACATTTCACGCACGTGAAAAATCCGTTAATGCTTGGCGCGGTACCGTTAGCAGCCGATAGAAGGCAAAAAAAAAAGAAGAAAATCTTCGGTTCGGATGAACAGCAGCGAAGACACAGGTGCCCTTAAACGTTCCCGATCCCGATCGTTGTCATTCCGCGTGTACATCGATCCACGGCAAATCGTAAATCGTGACTGGATGGGAGCGGACAATGGTAATTAGGAATTCTTATTTAAATGGAGCATCAGATAAGGGCAGGAACAGCTAGATATAGCCATTCCACGTGCGACGAATTCTTAACTGTATATGCTTGTTCGCTTCACCCCACCGTTTCTGCCGCGGCTTTTCGGATCCGTGCGCGACGCATGATCGAAATGGGCTTTCTAGCATAGACGAAACCTAGAACAAGGTACCAAATCGAGGTAAATCAGTGGCAGAAGCAAGCACAGCTCGGAGACACGAATTTTTCTCTCGGTTTTACCCCTAAGCTCAATTTTCTCAATGCTGCATTATTTTTCATAAAAATTACGTACGATTTAAATGACTACGAAAAGTGACACTAATTTTTCAAAAGTGCTATAATCAGGCTTCAACATTTGCCAAAATGTGGCATAATCACGTGTGCCAAATCGCATCATAGAGACGCAAACTTGTGCGTCCAGAGGCACAGCAGAGAGCTACGATAAAATATGGATAGAAAATTAATGTATTATGTATTTCAACAATTTCCCTCCACCTTTTTCCACGCCTTTCCTTCACCCCTCCACTATCCATTTTCCAATCATATTCAGTTCTGTTGAGATTTTCGTCCTTCTTTCGACTCCTCCACCATTTCCCCCACCTCTACCGTATTCCGCATGCGAGGCTTCTTTAAGGCCAAGACAGAAAAACCGAGCTAGAATAATTCAAACTGTACGATCAGCGAGAACAAGCTTTCCATTCATTAGTTGTACCGGATTTCTATGTTATATGTTCAAAATATATATTTATATATATGGATAAAAAAAAAACGCTGCGTCCAGACGCGCTGAGGAGATTCCACCTTCAGTTTGCGCAAATAAATTGTACAGATGGCAACACGTTTAAAGGTGTACGGGAAGCTTAAAATCCAATTGACGGGCTCCGCTAATTTCGAGTGAGTTCCCCTGTAACCCTTAATGACCTCTTTAATTGGGGACCGGAGAGCTCTCGCGACCATCCACTTTCGAATGACGCCGAAATTAGCTATGGCGACGCTTAGACTCGCAGCATACTCTCCGGCGAGGGTCACAGGTGGCTGACAAAAGTCACAGGTTCCTCTGATTAGCTCAGATAATTTCGCTGAGAAATGACTCGGGGAAACACAGCTCGTGACCAAGGGGGGATTTCATTTAACTGATAAAAAATGGAGAGTTCGTCTTACTCATCCTCATCCGTTTGATTGTGGTTTCTCTCGTCTCTCTCTCTACTTTCCTCGGGCGGAAACTTACGCGGAAAACGAAAACAGTCCTTTTAAGAAGTATTTCGATAGAAACGGCACTCTAAAAGTTCCGCGTCGTGCATGTATACTACCGGCCTTGTTAAAAGACAATATTTATTGTTCACAAAGCTGGGTAAAATAGAATTGGAAATATATAAAGTATAATATATTATATATTATATAAATATATAATAGGAAATATATAATTATATTATATATTATATTATAATATATAATAGTAAATGGTTAAAGTATGCGTGCCACTGAAAATGTTTAGAAACGTATTTCACGGAAGGCTTGCTTGAGTGCGTAACTTCAGTGAAAAAGTGATTTTTGAAAATTTTTTTATTAGAACAACTACAATTGGTTATACGGAACTAGGTCTTTTCTAGATGTAAACAGACAGTCTTGAAGTACAAGTGTTCTTGTTTTAGTGTTTAAACAAATTTATATTGTTCAGAAAAATATATAATAGGAAATATATAATTATATTATATATTATATTATAATATATTATAGGAAATATATAATTATATTATATATTATATTATAATATATTATAGGAAATATATAATTATATTATATATTATATTATAATATATAATAGGAAATATATTTTAGATTCAATCCCTAAAGAAATGTGTAATTATGCAGTAAATAATAATTTCTCTAATAAATGCATAAAACTCGCGGCCTACTAATAAATTATTGCTCGGATAAATTCTCCAATACTGTATATAAAGCAGATCGCATGAAATTTGATTAAATCCCCCGAAGATTCTTTTTCTTCGAGGAGAAGAATTGAAGAAGTGTCCACATACTTTGGAGCGGTAGTGTATGTAGAAAGGATCGACCGATAAAGCGATTTTCCGCGACCATCCTCCGCGTTTCATTTTCGCCCGACCGCAACCCAATGTGTCGCGAATCTTTTGACACAATCTCCGGGCGAAGTTGCGTTGAAAGGACCGAACCACGATAGACCAGACGATGGGAACTTTACCACGGGAATGGAGGATCCTATTACGGAGTCGTAGCTGTGGATGCACGCGTGTGCGCACACTGCACGTGCACGCATACGGCTATACACGTTTGCGTCGTCGCCACCGCGAGGTATACTCACCGGCGACCATTGAGAAGGAGCTCAAAACACGTAATTGTGTGAACAGCACCACTCACATGATCCGAATCGCCTTTAATTATTCGACGATTTGCGAAATTCTTCTTTCCTACCCCGCCGCGCAATCGACGGACGAAACCGCAACGATAACACCACGGGAATCCTTCTTTTGCATCGCGAATAAGCTATTCGTGGACCCACGCAGAGACATACTTACAGAAACAATTCTCCAATGTATTGCAACACAGCTTAGGATAATATTGAAATTAGTTTCTGTATCTAGACATTTGTAGAAAAGTTCTTTCGGTCTAATAATCATTTTGGAAATGGATTTATGAGATTAGATTTAAGAACAAAAATTATTCACTTAGTTTTGTGATGTATTGGATTACATGTAGCATGTCGCGTCATAAAATTCATTATTTCCATACAATTTTAACAGAGTTTTGGTTGTAATTATTTATACAAGGTTCACCTGAAGCAAATTAACCCATCGCTGTATGATTTTTTTAATTGGGATGAAAAAATTGTCAGTTTTTGTGTTTTAAGGGAAAAATATTAAAAGAAATTAAAATAACATTTTACTATATACCAGATTTGTGAACTGTATCAGATATGATACACTATGCAGCGAAGGATTAATAGTTTGCTATTTTGGCGTGTTTTAACGACTGTAAGTGTTTTGGTTCCTCAGGCAGGTGCCAGCAGAAAGAAAAACAACGGATTCAATGGCGCAGTTCAATTGCAAACGGCGACGCGTCTCTGTTCGTTGTTTTACAGTTTTCTGGATCCCGCGATTGGCGGAGAATTTTGCGCGACTTTCTTTAAATAGTCGAAAGCGTGTCGAACTTGGAACGAACGGTTCGACGTAATTTCGATTTCTCAGTGGGAATTCGAAATATCCTGTCGTTTCATCGCGGTTTTGTCAAACCGTCGTTGTTCTGCCGGACAACCACGGAAGCCAATGGCGTCGGCATCGACGCGGACCGACGACCAGCTACCCTGAAGAAGGCCTGCGCTCGAATTCGAACGCGCGGTCAGAAGTGTGTCAAATTTCGACTTGGCCCAGTTCCAGCATAATCTTCGATACACGGACCAACCGCGGCCGAAACGCGTGCCTTTACCTCGTGTCGCTAATTATGAATTCCTAACCGCCGAAATGTCGGACCGAATTCAATTACGTGCATTGAATGTCCACGTGAATCCCGGCGGTTACACGATTAGTCATCCTTTGAACGTTCGACGATCGAAATCATTGTCTATCGACAAGCTGCGTGAAGGAGAGAAAAAGAATCAGAAAAAGAATAAAAAGAATGATGTTGAATTGAACCTTTTTTTCAATCATTTTCTATCAATAGGCTGCGTGGATTATTGTTCATTTTGGTGATAATCATTCTTCACAATTAATTTTGCTTTCGAGGTTAAGAAATGTATTTTTTAAGTGGATAGCAAAGAGAATAAAAAGAATGATGTTGAATTGAACCTATTTTTCAGTCATTGTCTATCAATAAGCTGCGTGGATTGTTGTTAATTTTGGTGATAATCATTCTTCACAATTAATTTTCCTTTCGAGGTGAAGAAATGTATGTTTTAAGTGGATAGCAAAAATAATAATAGAATGATGTTGAATTGAACCTATTTTTCAGTCATTGTCTATTAATATGCTGCGTCGATTTTTGTTCATTTTGGTGATAATCATTCTTCACAATTAATTTTCCTTTCAAGATGAAAAAATATATTTTTTTAAGTGGATAGGAAAGAGAATAAAAAGAATGATGTTGAATTGAACCTATTTCAGTCATTGTCTATCAATAGGCTGCGTGGATTGTTGTTCATTTTGGTGATAATCATTCTTCGCAATTAATTTTGCTTTCAAGATGAAGAAATATATTTTTTAAGTGGATAGAAAAGAGAATAAAAAGAATGATGTTGAATTGAACCTATTTTTCAGTCATTGTCTATCAATAGGCTGCGTGGATTGTTGTTCATTTTGGTGATAATCATTCTTCATAATTAATTTTAATTTCAAGATGAAGAAATGTATTTTTTAAGTGGATAGCAAAGAGAATAAAAAGAATGATGTTGAATTGAACCTATTTTTGACAGACACCAGTCGGTTGAAATAATAAGTTTATTGCATTCGAGTTATCCGTGTTTGTCTAACAATAAATTGATGTATACGTTGTTGCGAAAGACAGTAGTGCAGAAACGCAACCACACCACTGGAGCAGGAACACATTGCCGTCATTCTGCGACATGCAATTGTTATGTTAATTACATCGCACGTTTCACGTACCGAGACACCCTGGTGCCCTAGAACCTTCAATCCGTGAGAACTAGTTCGTAGATTACGTTCAGTTCGTAACAAAATAATTTCTCTTGAAATAATCGTATGTGCAGCGTTTTACGTGTATACTTGAACAGAAAGGAAATCTTCATTGTGCGTGTTTACTTTTCCGACTCAGAGACGCCATTGTTTATTATATTAACGATATTTATCTACGAAAAATGCGAACGCTTGCTAATAGTCAGAACACATCTTCTCGCGTGCTCGCGTTTTAATATATTAACTCGCGAAAACGATTGTTTATCTTGAACAGTTCGGTAAGTGTGTGTTGTGTTTAAAACGAATGATAAACGAATTTATTTATCAAATTTACTCACTACGTTTAATATAAAATCCTGTTTAATCAAGTATTATTCAACATGGAAATAACATGTAAACGCAACCTCGAGGGGTTAGTAGAACTCGCTGAAGAGGGTATGAAAGTGTTAACACATTCGAAACAGATTTTTCCATGGATACACAGCTTGTTAATTTGTAAGTCAATAACTCATTGTAAACAGGTCTTCACGTGACGAAGAATGACTAAGATCGCGTCAGTTTAGCGTGTCAACGACTAATAGATCATTTCGGAAATGAATATGACCTGTTATATGAGTTATCGCAGTTCACGTTCGAAGTAGCACATTCATTCACTGCCGCAGCATTTTTCACGCGATGTAAAACTACTCCTGTCCTATAAACAATCTCTGAATAAAATTCATAATTTTTCATCATTTTCACCGGTTCAATCTTCACAACTCCTGTCAGATAACGGATCTTCACTTTGGCGACTTTCGGGTGCTGCACTTTTATTCAACATAAAATAGTGCAGCACGTCCTACAAGCTAGACTCAGATATCATATATGTATTCTAATTATGTATTAACTAAATTATACACATGTATACTAACAAGGAGAGTGCACCAACGACGTCTCACCGATTTAGTTGAGACTCTGTATACTTATAGATCTCGATCTCCCATTTACGTATATATACCATTATAGACGCTAACACTCAATAGTTGTCGAGATATTCATAAACAAAGTTCTTACGTATGCTTTTACGACACGTACCACTGTTGTAATTAAAAATATGTAAGTGCAATATTATTAAATTTATCGTATACCATATTTTCTCTTCCCATATTTACTTTATTTTTTCTGTTTTCAGACACGAGGGGATACTTTCTATTTCATTAATTTCGGCTAATTTATTTATAATTTATTAATACGTTTGTTCTTTAACTTGTTGTTGAATAAATAATATAAATAAATATGAAAAAAAAATTTTCACCAAACGAGAATCGAACCCTAGCCCACCGGGTGGAAGTATACCTACTCTACAACAGCAGATTTAAGCAGTAATGTAAGAACTTTGTTTATGAATATCTCGACAACTATTGAGTGTTAGCGTCTATAATGGTATATATTCGTAAATGGGAGATCGAGATCTATAAGCATACAGAGTCTCAACTAAATCGGTGAGACGTCGTTGGTGCACTCTCCTTGTAAGTGTTAACCCTTTGCACTCCTTTATCGAGTATAATTCGACATCGGAGAAAGAAAAATGTAAATGAAACGTGTTTTTATTAGTATTTGGTTCTTTCTTTGTTTATTTAATCCTTTTTTTAGTTAAAAACATATATTTTACGTTTGATATTTTATGAAATACTCTGAATTATTTTTTCAATTTTGTTATCATCAATTCCCTACTATTTTAAGTGTTTTATTTGAAATTTATTTCAAAGGACAGTTCCTTGACTGTTACATAGTTTAAACAATTTTGTTTACTAATTACATTAAATATACCTCTCAAACTGTGTTGTAATTTATATTTGATGAACTTATATTTGTTTTTAACTAAAAAATAATGCAATTGAATAAATACAAAAAGAACCAAATACATACATATATATTTTTCTTTCTTTAGTGTCGAGTTACAAAAAAAACATGAATCAGTCAGAAAATGCAAGGAAAAGCGAGACGAGCAGCAGACGTCCATTGCACTGACAAGACCCCCGACGTCCAGTTGGGGACGTCTAGAATTTAAAAATGACAAATCGGTACGGACAGGAAAAAATATATAATGCGAGTTATTTGAACTGGTTTTGAAGAAAAGGATTATGTTTGAAGGGTTGTAGTTGTAAAGAGGCCTTTGTCGATCGACCGTGGATCGGATCGGGATCGCTGGTTGCAGACCGTGTGATTAGTGTCCCTGGTCGCGGAAGGTGGTCCGTCCACGCATGAACCTAAACGGCAATAATTTTCGTCGGCACCCCGTACGATTTTCACCGTGCGTGTGCACGCGCGGTAGTCACGATGCCAAGAGAAATCGAACTTGATCGTTAAGCGAGCCGCGACGTGAGCTCGGCCCATTAGCCGCGTTCGAGGCAGTTCTGCCGTGCACAAGAACAGACTACAAAGCCTGGGGAAGAGGAACGGGCCGCTGCGTCGTCGTTTGCCGCCACGAAAAAACCAAAAAAAAAAGTCCGGAAAACGTTCGTAGGACATTCAAGACGTCTTAATGTCATAAAGGACGTCTTAAAGACATCTTTTGGCTAAAAAATGTTGAATGTCCAACACCAGACGTTTAATCAGATTACGAAGTATCGTGTCACTAAAATTCTGTACTTTTCTCAGATATCGTTAACTTTAACTAACCGTATCTAGCCGAAAATGTAACTGGCATTATACGTTGTTTTATAAAAATTATAAGACTGAATTTATTCAGAGCTCTCGCAATTTCTATAACAATATATGCATCAAGGAAGAAATTTATTTAACCGGTGTATACGCGGTTGTTCGTCATGTTACGGAATAATAGTCGTCGGATGTTTTATGCACCGATTAGAACGATCCATGCATTCATGATTTACTCGGATCTACGATCTTCAAAAACAACCATGTAGTACACTGTGCAGTATGTACTTTCACTGCAGCTAAAATAGATCGCGTAATTCGGGTTGCATGTCTGCAGGCGCATTTGCAAGTTTTTCGAAAGTCTCGCATTATTCATCTCCCGCGGCACTTCGGCGAAGAATAATTAATACAAGTTCATGTACCAATGGTACACGCAATACCAGAAATAATATTTCAATGGTCTTGTAGAACGTAACCTTTCGTTTTCACTTTATCTAAGTAGAACCGTTGAGCGAATTAAAACTATGCCATTAGAAGCTGCAATAGGTTTTTCGTTTCCCAACAAAATTTTACAAATAAACATTTTTGAATAGTTCTCGAATTCGTAAAATACTCTATTTCTAGTATACTATGATACACTGGGAAACTTTCTAATTACCATAGTCGTTAAGGAAAACACGATTGGCTTATCAGCTTATAGTAATCAAAATTAATCTAATTATGAGCGTGAGCAGTCATTAGCTTTAAAAATCCACTGAAATGCAAAAATTATCCGAAACAATTCTCTTCAAGTCAATAAACGCACACACCACTTTAATCGTAATTTCTCGATTTATTAATCATTAGACTGCGGATCTTTATGCATCTATGGTATCTGAAAATTTGTAAAAATTGCTGGAATGTAAAATTCCAGATCTACATAGACTACTACTACTGAAAATAACATTTTAGTTAATTCCACTTTCTCAAAATTTGTCTACAAAAATTGGAAATTGCATACACATCCGCAGGTTAATCATTATTCATCATTATCAGGCTAAATACACTGAAATCGCATCTGTCAGCTTTGTACATTTTAATGATACTCAAAATTTTGATTGCAATTCAATTCCGAATTTGTTCATATAATTTATATAAAGTAGGGATTACGGTGAACAGTTGATGCATGGTCAAAGTACAATGAAAATATTTTCTGCCCCAGAAATGTTTAACATCGCACGCTCTCAGGTGCGAAAGTTTGTCGTTATTAGTATAATCTCCGAATCAATGTTGCTATACCATTCTACGTTTAGTGTTATTACTATAATCTCTACAATAACTGTACTCTCTGTACTGTTACCACTAGTCCAGTATTTCCGCCGCGTCTATTGCCATGATTATCGAGTCTGCTGTTCGAATAATCCACAAAATCAAAGATCGCCCATCGACACCTCGTTATTATTCCATTTACGATCATAATCCCGATGCAATCATCCACCGATCAGTCCGCGAAACAGCTGAATAAATCCGCCGTGGTGGAAATATCGCGATAACAACGCGCCCATATGTGGAATCCTGTGAACTTACCTGTGCGTTCCAATGCAGAACCAGGAAGAACAGGTACATACAATGTTACCTGCAATCTTTGCAACGAATATCCAGTGAGAACGAGAATCTTTGCGAAGGACAAGTTCGGAAATCTTCTAGATCGTTTCAAAATTATTTTTCCCATCTCATTGTATCCATTTTTTTCTATGTAAACAATTTTAATGCAGAACTAGGAAGGACAGGTACAATATTACCTGCAATCTTTGCCAGGAATATCCAATGAGAAAAAGAATCTTTACACAGAACAAGTTCACAAATCTTCTAGATCATTTAAAAATTATTTTTCCCATCTCATTACATACATATCTTTTTTCTTTTACAATTTTGTGCAATACTTGTAGTACGTGCACACCTCGTGTGTCAATCTGACACATTCTCGTGTTTTTTTTTAAATTATAATAGAATATTCAATTTATAAAAATGTTTATTTTTGAAAATGACGGTAGACTCCGTATAACGCGATCAGAAACTTGTTCAAAAACACTATATAGATGTATTGTACGTTGCAGTAACTTGTACAGAAGGTATAGATACACAGTAATTTTAAATAATATTTTTATCGCGTTATATGGGAATCTACATAGTTTTTCCTATTCCAGTGGTTCTTAACCGGTGTTCCGCGGAACACTGGTATTTTGAAGCATTTTCTGCAAATATTTCGCGAAATATATTAAATACATTTTCTAAAAGATATTAATTTCTACGCAGGATGTTTTTTGGATCATTAATTTTGGTGTTCCGCAAATTTTTTATATAATCACAGGTGTTCCCTGATTTGAAAAAGGTTATACATCACTATCCTACGCTTTAGCTGATTTTTCGGTTTTATTCCCTTTCCTCGTCTGCCGAGATAAGGCTCCGTCGAGTTCGTAGATCTAAGTGGAGGGGTGGGAGGGAAGAGTGGGGGATGGGTCGTGGAAATTTCAGTGTAACAGATTTAGCAAATTTAAGCGAGCAGTACTGTGTTGAGCTGGTGTAGATGATCGTCGAGTTGAGAGAGCGGCGTTGTATGGGTCTGAGATGTGGAAGTACCAAGAGAGCCCGAGGTTCGAGCCGGAGCGTGCTGTGTTCTCTCGTGTTCCTCGTGCTCCTCGTGCTGGTGGGACCTTGTTTCATGACCCACATAAAGCAAGGCCGTTAACACTACTCACGGGCCCGCGAACGTATGGGTGCGGGCCCCTACGAGCAGCTATACTCGCCGCTCTATGGGACCCCACGTGCCCATTTCCCCTCTCCTCGATCGACAGGGGGCTCGACGTGCCCCTCCAGGACGCACGGCTACCTGCATACACAAGGAGCGTACCTGTGCGTACCTTCGCACGCACACACCCGTGCCACACACCAGACGGAGATGAAGATTCCTCTTGTCATTGTTGAAAGGTGAAGATCCATCAAGCAAAGACACCCGACGACTCTAAAAATATACCGTCGACCGAAAACGTATTGACACACTCTGTGTTTCTGGTGTAATGGCACTTCAGAAAGTACCGGAGCGATCTTCGTTTTGAGGAAGCTCGTTCGGACTTTATACGTTACATTACTGTGCCAAAGAAAAAAGCACCCGGCCATATTTAATGGAAAACCGTAAAAAATCAAATAAGAACGTAGTTAGTTTTGAAAAAGGATTCCGCTGTTTAATTGAATAGTTCTGAGGATATATGTATTATTGCGGATTAACTAATACTTAAAATGTAATAAATCAATCATTGTACAATACAATTTCTACGTAAAGATATTGTTTGTCATTATATCTTATAATTCTACTGGGTGCTTCTTTCTTTTGCACAGTAGTGTATATGTTTTGCAAATTATGAGTTTTTATTATCAATCTATACAGTCAAACGCAGAAACTGTATGAACATTATGTCATTACTTTCCTTTTATAATATTCCCTAACGAGATGTTTTTTGAATTTGTAATGTGGAATCTCTACAATTTTCATTTGTATACAGGGAAAACTACTAATCGTGATCAGTAGAATCCGATAAAAAATATTTGATTTTAACAAATTCTTTGTCAACTCTTTTTTTCATGATTTTTCAATGTCACCTTCAATTTTTTGCAAATACCTATAATTTTGTACGCCTATCTGTTAGAGGATTTCAATACAAATTCGATAAGTTTCATAATATACATTTTGTTTCTAGGAATAATCTTAATGACTTTTGTGCCGCAGTAATAATGAGCTCCTCCTCCTCCACTTTAATGTACGTAATGCTGAGGGCTTAATTTTTTTTATCGAAACGGCAAGAAAAGTTTCTCTTTGTACTTTTGTATCGAAGTAGGTATCTGAATAATAATAAAACGTTCCTCATGCTCATCAACTATTCCGTCATTTATTTAACCTTCGGGTGGGGTACCACTTTTATGCAAAATAACATACATACACATTTATGAATTTTTTCAAAAATAATGCAACACTATGCTTTTCGAAATTTGTCTAATTTTTATACATTTAATTTATTCGTTCTGGTGTTAAACGCATAAAATCCGCAATTTACTGAACAAACTCAACGCCTTCTCCGAATTTTCCAAACATATTTTTCAAGCTACTCAACAAACTTACCGTCCACTAACCAACCAGTCGCAAACAAAAATAAGTGGAACGAAGGTATCGGAAGAACCCGAGTTTCCATCGAACCGCCGCCAATTCGAAATTTATGGATCACGACGACGGCCGGCCGGTTCGAGGAACACTATACTAATTAATCGTCGCCGGAGGAAAGCTGAGGATGAATTGTCCTGGAAGTAGAATTGTGATGGAAGCCAGCTAGAAAGCTGCTTCTCTCGGTTCAAGTTAAACGTTAGAATCTCTTGAAAAGCATCATCTACGTCCGTGCAAAATGGCGTCGTCCACCCCCAAATCGCGCGTACATCTTGAATGAAACAACGACTACTTTCTCACGATGTTCTCTCGAAGGAATGTACAGTGGTACCTCGGTATACGACCTTAATCCGTTCCTGATGTTTGGACTTATACAGAATAGAACGTGTACCAAACCAACCTTTCCCATAAGAAGTAATGTACAAGTGATTAATCCGTTCTCATGAAAAAAAAAAAGAAAACTCCTATTGATATTATACCTATATTAATGGAGTTCTAAAATAATTTAAACACATAAATAAAAATGAGATTCTATTATAAATTTTTAAATTTAAATACATAAACAAAAAACGAGATTCTATTATAAATTTTTAAATTTAAACTCTGCTCAATTCTAAATGCAAGAAGAAACACTCGATCAACTGATCATTTTCTTTCATCTCACTGTGTTGATGATCATACGCCGACCTCATCAGTAATTCCATTACTGAATCTTACATGTATGATCAGTCAATAAATAATACATCAACTCTGAATATAATTGATGATTAATTGCATATTTCCTCTGAGACAATTATTTGAAAAAACAAATTCGCAGAATGAATTAATGTCGTATACCGAGGAAAATTTTTCACATCCAAGCACGTATTCCGAATTGAACGTACTCCGGAGCAGACGTACACCGAGGTTCCACTGTAATTGATTTCTCTCGGGCCCTCGTATGGCATCGGTGGAAAGGGATGTAATTTTCGGAGTAAAGGGGTGGTCGGTGGTCGATGCGTCGAGGAATACGTAAACCGAAAGTTAAGAAAAGAGGGAGAAGAAAAAACGCGTCGCGGTCCTGATTCTTGTTCGTGCACTTATGTGGCACTTAGAGGATGTGTGCGCTGAATGTGCATCCGCGTACGGATGTGTGCGTACCTGGACAAGTTAGTAGGTCAGGCAGACGTGAGTCAAGCGGCACATACGTGTACATGTGCTAGCGTCCCCGCTTGTGTATGTGCGCACGAACACGCCGAGCACATTATCATACCCGTGGAGAACTGTGACTCCAAACGAGGCTTCATCAGGTACCTTGATCTTGACTCGACGCAAGGTCCATTTCGCTGTCGTCGCACATTCAATATGGCATTGCTCCTATTCGGTTTCGCATTGTTCGCATCGGTGCCACGAAACGGGAGCTACGCGTAATAAGCCGTAAATGGGAAAAGTTGTCGGTAACCGCGGCGAACTCTTTGATGCTGCGGAAACTGTTTTGCACGCGGAAATACGCGAACGATTAGATACCAAGCGGATTTTCCGAGTTCTTTTCCAAGTGGCGTATGTCGCTAATATTTTTCAAGTAGATATGTCCATAATATCACGTTATATTTTAAACGAAATTAATTGAATGGAAGTTTCATGATATTGTGAAAAATGGAACGTTAGATGGTACTTGTTATTTCGAGATTATATGGAATTCGTTTAGTGTTAATATCCTTTTCCTTTGAGTATCTCGAAACAAGAAATATATCACTAGACTGCGGATGTTTATGCAAAATAAAAATTGTCTGCATCGATTGCAAGGCATAGAGACCAAATTGGACGTTATTTCTTTCCTTAGTGATTATTATAAAGGAAAAAGTCATATATTAACATCTCCAATTTTTAAAATTTTCCAACAATTTTGAACTTTATCTGCTCCATTTTGCTATAAATGCATAATGATCTGCAGTCTATATATATATATATCACTTAGACCACTTTCATGATTATGGGCACACAATATGTAACACTGTATGTGTCCTTTAATCCGAGTATCCTTTTAATTAATCAAAATAATCAGACGAAACGTATCTATTTAATTCGAATCTTGTTCACAGTTTACACAGTATTTACTGATGTGTATACTGATATAAATGAAAAAAATAAAAATCGTCTGTATAACCAGTTGTAAGAGACTTATTAATAACTTTCAACACATTGATAGTAAAGTAAATAAAATCTTAGATATGTCTAACCACATTCATTTTTTTCATTTTTGAATGTCCGGTATATATTTTCATTAGCAAATCAGTATTTAAAGATCGTGTATTTCATTTGCGCGTCACTTATTCTCAGCAGATATCCTGCGATATCTCGCGATGATTTCAGGAAGAACCGTTGCTGCCATCTGACGGGAACGTTCTCTACAAACGGGGCTTCCGACGGCTTCCGTGTATGATTGAGAAATAGTTTTTAGAAAATACGCACGTTTTTAAGAGAAATTTTCAAGCCAATTGTAGTAAACTTCTTATTCTTATTAGAAATTTCGAACGTTTGAGGGCTTCAATTAAAGGTGGCAATTATTAAATGCATTCAATAAATTAACATTAACCAGCCGTAGTAAAAATAAAAAACAGTATAGTAGGACCTCGATTAACCGGTTCGATCGGGAGACAAATAGCCCGGATAAATTAGGGCCCGACGGATAATCGAGACCCGATGAAATAATTAAAATTTATTTATTTCCTTTCATACTATAATCATATATAAACTCATATTTGTTTATAATCGGTATCCGGTTACCTGAGGTTCTACTGTATATAGAATATTAAGTTCTTATTGATACGCCTAAATCCCTGATCTATCGGTAATATAGGGCTTGACATCGAAACGATCGGGGGCTCTTATTGTTAGAGGCCCCCGAGGCCCAGAGGCGGATTAAGGCAGCGCGGGGCCTGAAGCAAATGTTACCAGAAGGATCTAGATTTTGCGTGATAATAAAATAAAACACAACTTTTACAAACAAAAGGGGTCCTCGGAAACGCGGGGCCCGTAGCATTTGCTACTTCTGCTATATGACAAATCGGCCCTGCCGAGGCCTAGACAGATGTCTGCACTAATCTTATGACTGTGCACTAAGTCTGTGGATGCGACCAAAGGAATGTATATGTGTATATGTATATTTATTTATATGGTTTAATATTTTCGTAACGAAAATCGTAAGAAATCGAATTGTTGTTAATAATGACAGATCGTGAGACCCGAAACCGCGTCATGTGATTGGTTTACTCCTATACCTTGTCCGTTGCTGCCACACATGTCGACGGGAACGTTCTCTACTAACGTGAATCCTGAAGGAACTCCGGAAGTGCTACGTGCACGGTACATTTGCATAAATTCCTATGCAATGTAATCGATGATACTCTTCTTACGTCCAGTTTTTGCATGCCAGTGTAGATGATATCTGGAAGGTCAAAATTTGAATAAACGATTCGGAGCGCCGCTGAATCTATAGATAACACAACGTTACACGAAGGGAATGTTCATTTTCCAACAATAAATTTACACTATGAGATCTAAAAAACAATAAACCACATTATTTCCATGAATAATTTCGACTCGTGAAGAAATAAGCTTTTGAATAAATGTATTTGAGTTATATTATCTTGAATCGAGAAGATGATCCACTCTAAAAAGAAATAGTAATGTAAACATTTAAATGCTACTAATAACTATAAACAAACTACGTAGTTGTAAAGCATATCAACAAATATTTTCAATAAACGCAACATTTGTTTCACCAGACATTGATTTCTTGAAAACTTCGAACATTTGTAATCTTGGAATGCAAATTTAAAAAAGTGCTTCACCATTATTGAAAACATTCTTCCCATTACACAATGTTTTCATATTTAATAAATTATTAAAAACTTGAATACTGTAGGAATAAATTGTAAGAAAAGATCATGGAAATATCCTAGGTCGGAAGAAACGTTAGGAGTTAAAATTGGTTCCGAGTGCAAAGGGTTAAGGGATACCCTTGTTACAGTAAGAAAAATCTCGGTCGATATTTGTGATACAATTTATTAGAAAATTCTCTAAATTCAAATATATTACACATGTGTTTTCAGAAACAGTTCACCCAAAATCTCTCGGAATATTATGTTCACGGAAGCTGAACGCCACTCGATCGACAAACAAAGATGGCGACTCAGCCCTTCGTAAAAAGACGAACGCGGGGTTGATGGCCGCGGAGAAGTTCCTATTCTATCGATTGACCCGGATCCAAGCGAGGAGATGCACCATGCAGAGTTGCAATTCGAGTTCTCTGCCGGTTTTGCACGCGATCTGCAATTATCGGGCAACCTATAGCGGTATACAGGTCTTGTACGGTTGCGATTTCGTTACGTGGCTCGACAAGACTGCAAACAGCATTTCCCAGTTGCTATCAATTTTAAGACTCTCTCGTATACATCGTTCTACATCTCTCGACGGTTCTCACGTAACGTCTCTGCTCGCAGGATTCGATCCTGTTCCTGGAAAATATTGCGCACACATAGTCACTTTCTCTCCTATTCTTTTCTTCACGCGCATAGGCATACATTAATTGTTGTAGAATACGCACAGAATTAGTTCTTCTCTATATAAAATATTCAATCCACTATGTAACTTCGTCAACGTGTTTCACGGTTTCAGCGCCGTACAAATTTTTCACAATGTTTTCGAAATGTCTATGGCACGTTCCCGTTTCAAAAGTAACGTTACGTTTCAGCGTTTTTTAAGAATAATTTCTATCCAAGTGTATTTATAAATATTGATGCCATTGAATCCTCGATGCTGAATTTCGGTGAGAAATATACTCAACGCTCGCTCAACGTATTTACAAAATCTTCTTCGCCTAATTTGTGCGAATATTGTAGCAACCTTACGCGGAGACGTTCATTCGATTTCCCATAATTTTAGTAGACCTAGACCGTTCTCTCCAAAAGTTCTCTGTACGAAAACACACACTCGGTCCTCTCCAGACATTCATTCTCAGACCAATCGTCGTAGAAATCGGATGTCTTGCAACAGACAACTTCAGTCGTAATTAACCGGGACTCATGACAACCATAAGTCCGAATTAAATATATTTCCTCTCTCTCTCTCTCTCCCTCTTTCAATACACTTATCAATTTGCGTTCGCAACAGTTTTGTCAAACAGTTTGCAGAATATCCCAGGTTTTAATAACAACAAAAAGATATTCGACAGTAATTTCTATTAATTCTGGCTATTATCTTAGACATTGATTGTTTAATTACCAGAAAATTGTCGGAAAAATTGCAAATAACTCGTCGAACGAATAATATCATGACAACATCATAATAGTATCATACAAGATAATTTAGTACAACAACTGTATGGCAACAGTACTTTAAACGACTCTGGAAGTAAAACCTTCCACAGTTTTGGATACGACCAAGGTCTTTCAGTTTCCTTAAAATACATTATCCTGGGATATCCTCCGTATTCAAGAATCATTCAATCGTCAATCACTCGCTGGCCATATCGGACATAGGCCAGAGTGTGAAACTTGTCTTACCAGGTGCCAACAAAAAATCCTCTATCTCTCTACATACAATAGTTCGTCTTCTAAACGCGTATATCGCACGCGAAACAACTAAAACAGTGCCAACAATCAACGATTTCTCTAGCTCCTGTCGCCGATGGAGCACAACAAAATCGTCTATCGAACGGCCAAGGAGCAACTCTAATGCTAATCAGTCCATCCAGTCCGGTTTCGCCGTTTCAAAGATCAGAAAAGGACATACCGTGTCGGAACTCTCGTGATTACGTTCATTCCCCGGGGAACGTTTCACACAACGACACCGTGTTGAGCCAGCAGTTGCTTCCTCTGATGAAGACTGGGCGATTCCGCGTCGATCTCGATGGTCTTCACGCCGTCGAAGGACTTAGAGGTCTTCAGGTTGTTCAGTGCCTTTAGACAGCTGTTCGTGGTCATCTCCAGGGACTTGGAGCTCTTCAGGGAAGCGTTCGCTAGTTTCTTGATGGTCTCCGAGATCGGACACTTGATGAAATCGGCTCGTTCTCTCTCCTTCTCCTTGACTCTCTCTTCGACCGGCACAGGGTCCTTCGGTTCAGGCTCTTCTTTCGTTTTCTTCTCCTCCTTCGACTCTTTGGGATCGCCGAGCTTCGTCTGACTCTCTTGAACAGCCTTCGACCTCCTACACACGTCCGATGACTCAGACTGTCCTTGACACGCTTCCACGCGACCATTGTTAGACTCTTCCTCCTCTTTGCGGTCATCCTGACTCAGGAGACACTTCGGGGGTGCCTCCACGTAACCGCTCTCGTCGCTGTCCACTTCTTCGTCCAGAGAGTCCAAGGTCAGAAACGGGGACTCGTCGTTTTGAAGAAGCTCGTGGTTCATTCTGCCCGGGTACGTCTCCATCACTCGTCTTTCCCTGTCCTGGGGATTCTCGATCCTACGCAGGATCTCGCCCCTGGGCCTGTAGTCGACCACGTCGTCGAAATCCTCGACGTCTTCGAAGTCGAACACGTGGGAGCTCGGATCCTCCATCGACTCGTCCTCCATCGACTCGTCCTCCTCGGATCGGGCTGCAAACCTCTTCCGGTTCGTCTGCGCACTCCGCAGGTGGAAACGCGGGCTTCCCGCGCAGGTCATGAAGTTTGGGGAACCGTCCGAGTTCCTTCGAGGCCCCGGACCCAAACGGACCACGTCGTCCGAAAACATCACTCGTCTCTCTGCCCTGTCCCTTTGCTCTGGCTCACCTGTTCGAAATCACACAGATTAGAATCGGTATTGTAAGCGTTTCGCTACGAATCACCATATCAAATAAATATTTTTAAACCACAAATATTATCATATACTATAATTAAAATTTGCGATCGAGAAGAATTAACCTTTTATTATCATATACTCTATGAAATCACCCATTTTACAAAATTTGAAAATCGCACAAACATCCGCAGTCTAATTGTAATTTTCAATCATTAATCGAATTACGTTTTGCTTATCTCTGGTCTGAGGCTACAAGAACTTAAACGAGTTTGGCGGAATGAATTTATGATATTTTGAGAAATGAGGTAGCTAATGACCTGCAGCATGATTGTCCTCCGGTCCAGGAGCTCTCTCCTCGCTGGTAGCAGTGCTAGCAGTTTCGCAACCGCTTGAGATACTTCCATTCTCATCGGACGATTCGCGATTTAGAGCATCGAGAAGTCGGGCGATCCTCCAACTGTCTTGATCCTGCCAGCTGCGAGCAACAGTTTCCAGAGTCCTCAGCTCCTCTAGAATCCTTTGCTGTTCGACTTCCTCAGCAACAATGTCCTCCTCGATCGCAGATAATTTCGGCGCGCTTTTCGATCTTTCCAAAGGCGGTCGGTAATTTTGTCCACCGGTGCTTAGAAGTAGCTTTCGCCGCGGTAACGATGGGTTCTCGTACAGAGCGTTTGCTAGCGACAATCTGCGAAAAAGAATACGTATAACAATTATATTATGGTTTACTCAAGCATGTAGCAATTGATTTATTTAGTTAAAATCTCCCAATGTACAAGTTTTACTTCGAACCTAGATACACCAAAGACATGATAGCAGAACAAAACTTGTCCCATTAACCTTCTCTATGTGTGCTATTATTTTAATGTTAACCGTGTACAGGGAACAAAAGAATTTGTCTGCATACTGTACTGGGAATCACTATTCCCATTAATATTCAGATGTTCTCAAAGAAACGATAACTTTGTTAATATTGGACCACACGATTTTAATTTTTTGAAAAGTTAAAGCAATCAGTTTACTACATGTTGTGAAAAGAAATTTTTCGAAAAATTGCAATTGGTCGGAATTGTATAGAAGATACTAAAAGTTGCATTCGACGACTTTTTAATGTGGGCCTATATTGAGAATTTTAAAAATTCGTTATGTAGATTTTTTTCAAAAACTTTGTTCTCGTTGTGTAACAAACCAATTGCTCTAACTTCCCAACAAATTTTTGAATGTAGGGTCCAATATATCAAAAAAGGTGTCATCTTTTTAAGAGTGTCCAAACATTAGTGGGAGTCACTGTAAGTATTTGTGAAATTATATTGATTTTTAAAAGACAAGTAAACAATACTTCGAAAAACTTGAAACATATCACTGATAGTGGTCTGAGAAAATTTTTGGAAATTTTCCATTCGTCAACTTTTTATTTTCGTCCTTGTCAGTCTGGGAATTAGGGAGAAGGTTATATTCTAACGAAACACACATTTCTTAAACGAGCTTTCGAAGTGGGCTTACCACACACGTAATAAACTTCTCTACGTCACGTCGACATAATTTTCCATAAACAGTCGCGTTTCAAACTTTCGTTCGAGTATAATGAGACACTTCAAGAGATAAAAAACAGAGGAAACTTACAATACAGAAGGGTCCGAGAATTTCGGAACTCAGGTTGGACAGACAGCATCAGTATAAATGATGAAGTCATAGAGAAAGTTGGTTTGTTTTCCATTTATCTTTGAGAACTATTCAACTTGGACATTCAGGACGAGTAATGTAGAAACGCAGCGACGATATATTCAGAAAAATTGATTGTCCCCTTATTGACTCGCTGAATTCTTCGGAACATTGAATCAAACGACGATCAACACACGACCTGAATCGCGACACGATCGTGCACTCTGTGATCTATGGACATGACCCAAATTGTCTGTTTGAGAAGAGATCTCTCTCTCTCTCTCTCTTTTTTTCTCTCGCTGTAACTCGTGTTTACCAGACAGTAGAAAAACAATCGCTTTCCTCGTCGTCGGATTAATGAAATTTACTGTACACGCTTTCCTCGGGTAGAAATCGTGTTTGGGCGATTCACTTGTAACGTTGTGCGAGATGAGAGGTATTCGTGACGGATTTATTATTGGACGATGTCAATTGATGATTAATAGTCGCTTGACGACAGATACGGTTCCAAGAACAACTCAATCTACAATATCGAATATTTTATAAAGTATAGATGCGAGACACGACAATCAATTAGTTTCATTAAAACAAATTTTCATTGAATTTTGTTTCCGACAAAAATGCTCGAACGTCCAGTTGCTAGTTAAAAATGCAGACAACAAAATTAGGAACCATTTGTTCCCGAAGCAAAATGGCACCGTCCGGCGCGTCTCGTTCCTAAAAAGTTAATAGATAGTGACTCGCGTAGTTTCTGATGTCGCCGATCCAAAAAAAAAAAAAAAAATAAATCGCATCGACTAGCTCTTCTGTTCTCGTTTTTGCCACGTGTGATTGGTGTAGAGAGCAAAGATAAAGGGAAAGAGAGAAAAATAAGGACAGAGATAGAAGTGGCGGTAGCCGTCGGCGGCTCGGCACGGTGTCCCGAGCAAAAGGGTGAAAAGAGCAAATAACCAAAGACAATTTCCCGGAATGGATTCATGATCGATATCCTTACCTAGCATTTTGCCTGGAGACCTTGTCCCGTCGGAATTCCAGGAGCGCCTGCTGTAGCCTGGCGTTTAAGGTCGAGGCCAGCCTCCTGGCGGTGGACTCCTTGCTGCAGAGGGCGGCGTGGCACCTGAGCTCGGGCCTCAACCTGCGCCCCTCGTGCCTGTACACCCAGACAAAGAGGCGCGGGTGGGAAGCAGGTGCTGTACAATAGGTGACTCTGTGCGCCCAGTACTCCGTCAGACCGTGGTCCTTCGTCGTCGCGGTCAAACCACCGTTCGTGACCGTCAACCTCATCGACACGTCCGGCCTGTTGCTGGTAACGTAATTGCGCCATAAGGTCGACACCGGTTTCTCCACGCAGCCCTCGCCTGCAATTTCAATCAGACGTTCCTTCTCAATCTACCTTCCAACGATCATTGTCTCGAATGTCTCGATCCCATCCCACCACATCGTTCAACCACACGCTACCAATATCAGGTGCTACCAAAACCTTTTCTTACGACCAGAGTTCTGTTGAATGACAATTGAATTACTTTCACGAATTCTAATTACAAAGTAATTCAATTGTATTGTACTCGATTATCTCGTGATTCGAAATTTAGTTGTTTCATTCAATGAAATTACAATGCAATTCGATTTTACAATTGAAATATAATTACAAGGTACAATGTAATTATGAATTATACAAAGTATTGACATTTCGAAGATCTTGGGGTAGTATTTTTATACGGGGGGTAGTAAAAAGGATCATTGGCGGATGCATTGGTGCATCCACATGAAAAAATAAGGTCATAGGAAGTTAGGATGTATTATGACATATGATTTTTCCCCTATTATTTTTTTCTATTTTTACTTCAGAAAGAACAGTAACTTGTTCCACTTCCCAGAATCACCCTGTATAATTTATGATTACACTGTACTTTGTAATTGTATTTCTAATCGTTCATAATTTGCTCACAATTGTGAAAAAAAACATATGAAATGCAAGAGGTAACTTCGAGTATTTTCGTTCTTTTTTCATTCTTAATATCTCAATCAACAACTGAGAAAAAAAAAATGATAAAGTGTTTCGAGTATTATCCTTGAACGAGGGATTAGCGACTTGAAATTTTGGGGGATTATCT
Organism: Lasioglossum morio; assembly: GCA_916610235.2. NCBI lineage: Eukaryota > Metazoa > Arthropoda > Insecta > Hymenoptera > Halictidae > Lasioglossum > Lasioglossum morio. The sequence goes on from OU744326.1 coordinate 21,894,994, forward strand.
TTGAACCTAAAAGCTTTGTTTGCACACGATACCGATAAAAAATGTCACGTGGGTCGCTGGATCATGCTTATCCTGCTAAACTTTTTCTACAGATTCTTTCAAAGAATATCCAAATTGGATGATACTTCGTTTGAAGGCTAAAAGATCGAGAAGATCCTAAGCTGTGATTAGGTTCTTTCCGTTTATATTGTGCTGACCACGCTCTAGTACGTAGCGAATGCATAAAATCCGGAATCTAATCATAATTGTATGTACATATGCGTTACCGTATTACGCGTACTCGATCATTGTAATTGGTTTTAGCGCTAAGAGTAATGTCTTAATGTTGTAGACACTCTGTTACCTATTCCAAAGGTAATAATCATGCTACTGTTATACCAGGCCATTAGTATTCAATGCCGCCGTTGCACTATTATTTAGGATAGCATCAGCAAGTAACCGTAATCGAGACAGAACGTATCTCTTCTATATACATATACGTGTGAGTACACGAGTTTCACCGCTCGTTTCCGCGTACAATTACACGCGGTACAATTGCTCTCGGTGTATAATAGCTATTACTTGTATTACAGAGGTGGACACAAAATGGTTCCCCGTCAGGATTAACGCCGAGACGAGAATTATGCCAGCGTAAATTTGAACAATCCTTTTGCGATTTGCCACGCAAAAATAAAATAACAATCCTTTACGATTATTTTATATTACATAAAATAATGAGATTATATATTCCAATTCTGCGTAACTTTTATTACAATGTTCGAAGTAATGAGTTTCGTGATTAGTTTCCCAAATAGATCTTTCAAAATTGCAACCCGTCGTCAAAATGATCGATCTGGTAGTTGTATTCATTGTTATTCCTCCGTCACAACGTGGAAATACGATTAACATAGAAGATCGGCTACTGAAATTAATTCTGTACTTTAGTAAAAATTGTAAACGTCCACAACAATTATGGCAGAAACAGTAGCGACGTTAGCGTACTAATTACATGCTTCATCGTCGATTTAATAGCACTTGTAGCTGTCTTAACGCGAATAATGCTTGAAGGCATATTTTATCTGGTTTATTAAAAAAAAGTGAACTAATTTTAAGAAAAAAATGCTACTTTGATCACGACGGAGATCTCGCTTGAGTAAACACGCGCAATAGTTCTTTGCACACCATTGTAAAACGCAGTTGTCTTTATTTTTGTATTTAAAACGATATTTTCCAATAAAAATATGTTTACAGCTTAAACAGCTGATTTTGTTGAAGTTAGTGACAGGGTACTGGTCAGCAATGTTTCAACAACTGAAATGCAACGTTTTGTTTACATTTAAAAGAATTTCTTCGCACTCGAGAGTTTCACTGTTCGTTGATTTACGATCAACAGAAGAACTCGATTCACTTATTCATACACTTCTTTCTGATCGCACGTCATTCGGAAGCGGACAGTCAACATCTTCTACAAACGCCAAACAAGGGGCAAGGTCTGCGGCACGGACAGATTTCAATAATAAAAAAAAATATGGGTCGCGCCATTACAAGGCTAATTGAAGTTTCAAAGTTCTCGTGGCGGGAGGATCATTAAGAATTTACTATATGGATGCTCGATAGCTTCGAAACATTCAACGCTTTCGATCCTTTCTCCCGAGACTTTCACCGAGTTGCATGGTTTCTGTGGTTTTCAAAATTTCTCAATTATTGTTCATGATCATTTTCATAGCTTTAAAATTTATGCTTGACAAATATCCAGGGAAATGGTAATGATAAAGATCGAGGGGTTGTTTTTCCCCCTTAAAGAAATGAAAAGGGACAGGAAAAGTTGTTTAATATTTTTATCCGGATTCAAGATAGAAAAGAAATTACGTTACGCTCTTAGAATGTTCCCTCTCAACGCACAGTGTACCGAATGAAAAAGTCCTACACATACGTGACAAAACTTATGTGGTGTCGTTGTAACTCGGACATCTCGATCTTCAAGTTTGTGGTATTTTTGAAAAAAATATTTCAAGTATGTACATATAGTTTTTTGAAGATAAAGTATCGTGAATTTAGTACTCGATTGTTAATATAAAGACATTTTTAAGAGAATTGAATTCTGGGTACTACAGTGGGCCATATGCCCAATCGAAGTGGACAAAAATTATACTTCACCCTATATCACTCATAATCAAACAGCGGATTTTATGCATTTATGACAAAAATGAGTAGGTGCAAATAAAACAGTAAAAATATTAGAAGAATAGAACAATACCGTTATATTATTTTCAATGGTGACTCTAAATATTGTTTACACTATTAAATACGTTGGTATCTAATCACTTGCTAAACATCTCAATATTGCACGAGTTATTATATCAATTTCATACCGATGAAGTTTAAAAAATCATAGAGAATGGAAATACATTAATTTCAACTAATCAAACGTATTAAGAAAGAAAATAAATTTCTATTTCACTCCAGTTTGTTGCAATTCAGGTAAAAAATACCTTTATTTACCCTAATGTCCATGCAAACGATGTATAAACGTTTTATTTTCCATAGAGAACCGCTGTCTAATAATTAGGCATTGTTAAACATTTCCAAAGAAGAATATATGAAAGTTGTACCTATTTTCTGACATAATTTTTTTCCATCTGAAATGGCCATTCGATACACTGTGCATCGGTTTTGAACTCTAAGTAACTGTACCAGCGTTTCCTGTATCTCTTAATTGGTAACGCGATCTGAGGTACAACGGGCAACGGCGAATCAAACTGTATCGAAGGTCGGGATATGCTTGTCCCTCGGTTTAGTTCCGTCGCTGTATTCTAGTCGCGTGTAGAAGTCCCGCGGAATGTCTGGCTGCAACATATATGTAGTGGCATCCAATGGTAACGGACATTCGGTGCTGTTTCTTGCAAACTTCTCGACCAGAGTCGACCATTGTGAAGCTTCAAATTGTTTTCAGCACTCGATCGGCGAGCTTACATTTTATAACAGAATAACCTTAGGAGCATCTATTCCTTGCTTAATAGGACTGCAGGAAAATTTATTTCAAAATAACAGATTTATACTTGTATAATAATTCAATTGCCGTTGGATATAGCACATAGTATTTAAATTGTTTTCAGCACTCGATCGGCGAGCTTACATTTTATAACAGAATAACCTTAGCAGCATCTATTCCCTGCCTAATAGGACTGCAGGAAAATTTATTCTATAATAACAGATTTATTCTTGTATAATAATTTAATTGCCGTTGGATATAGCACATAGTATTTAAATTGTTTTCAGCACTCGATCGACAAGCTTACATTTTATAACAGAATAACCATAGGAGCATCTATTCCCTGCCTAATAGGACTGCAGGAAAATTTATTTTAAAATAACAGATTTATTCTTGTATAATAATTCAATTGCCGTTGGATATGCCACATAGTATTTAAATTGTTTTCAGCACTCGATCGACGAGCTTACATTTTATAACAGAATAACCTTAGCAGCATCTATTCCTTGCCTAACAGGTCTGCAGGAAAATTTATTCTATAATAACAGATTTATTCTTGTATAATAATTCAATTGCCGTTGGATATACCACCTAGTATTTACAATGTCAAAATTCAAAATTTAGTCTTTCAAGCATAAACAGAGGTGTGGATCACACTAGCAAATATTTGGTTTGCATTAAAGTAGTTATTTCATCGAATAAAAATTGAATAAACCTCTATGCAATCAATTATGTAGAAAGTGTAGTGCGAGTAATTGAAAGTTAATAACTGAACCTAATATTATGGCGTGCGTATACATTTATGATAGCCTTTTTAAATACTATTCTACGTGCCCAAGGATCTCCTTTTTTCCTCACAATGTTACTAACGTTTTCGTTGTTCACAATACTCTGTAATACTCTGTAGTCTACATTATACTTTAACAAGTCTCATAAGAAATTTCCTGACAAAAAGAAAATATAACGAAAGGTCTTTGTATACTTTGCGTGTATGCACATGCAGATCGATTATATTTAAAACAAAAAAAAACGCTGAATAATTTTTAGAGAAATCGCAAAGGTGCTCGGCGAGAAAAAAAGAATGCAAATGCAGAAACGTTCGCGAGTCAGGAAAGTCGCATGAATATTTCAGGCATTATACTTCTGCGCCAACCAGTCCCATTAACATAAATAGCGAAAGATCGATTCGCAACTAAAATTATTGACTATTAAAATTCAGTCTGGCTCGACGCTATCGCAGACACAATGCGGAGACCCTCTCACGGTCGTATTATGCAAGAATTTTAATCCACCAGCCTAAGTACGTCCACCGTAGACGGTGGATAATTAACGAATGCATCGAGTTATGAACTTTCTGAACTGTACTTGGCGCGATCGTGTTTTCACGAGCCCTCGAACTCGGCGTTGTAACCGCGAGGACAACGGAACGGTACTCTTTAAACAATTCGCCGGGGCGATCTAACCGTAATCGAGATCTATCGCGGGGTGGATCACGGAGAGAGCCACCTTACAATCGAGCAATTCAATGCAACAGATAAAAGTTAACCGTGCGAAGGATTGCAGACGTGGAACACGGACTATCATTAGTTACTTCGTTTCCAGGATCAGATTAGCCGACGGTGGGAGGAAGATTTCGCGTGAATTTCTTCGCGGATTTTCTTTTTCGCGAAACGTTTTCCATCGTGCCGCGCGGCTCATTTCGTCGGACGTCAGGCTCGATGATATCTTGTTTGTTTACGCGGAATAGGGTAGAGCGTTGTTTCGCGAGCGGAAATTTTTCAGCAAAAGCCATCAACACAGTGCGATCGTTCGAGATCCTGCGATCCACGTTCGCCTTGGAACGAGTTCTAACGTTCAAGGGAATCGTTCCGCGCGGCAACGTTGTCCGCCATTACACTGCAACTCGCTTGATATTAGGTACTCGAATAACTTTCTGCAGTTCCTCTCGCTGCATTATTTTTGAAGTGAAACTTCTTTGCTGAGGGTAACAATTTTCTAAAATAACGGATGTGACGTGTCGACGTTACGGAAGTGGAAAGTGGGGCGCGAAAATTTAAACTGAGAATGAACGGAGAAAAATAATTTCTTACCCCGACGGGATTCGAACCCCGGTCCACCGGTTTGGGATAACCAATGATCTTTAGAATGATAGCGAACATTTTGGAATATATCGCAACGAATAAAATGCTCGGTAGTAGGATCAAACGAAAAGGTTAGAAATACATGGTTATGTTACGACTACAGACATATAGAGATAGATTGCGCCGTCCTACGGGCGAGTTGAAGTAAAATCAAAAATAAAATAAAAATACTAATGTGTGTTTACCAAAATCTAAGTAGAATCCACGTTTTCAATCAAAATGAATAAATATATTTTCATTTAAAAACAAAATTAGTCGCACAGAAGAAGCTCAGTGTGGTGTTTACAAAGTATTATTATACTGATGTGTGTTTACCAAAATCTAAGTAGAATCCCACATTTTCAATCAAACTGAATACATGGTACAAGAAAAAAAAATATACGTGTGGAAAACCACGCGCGGTGGAAGTGAAACTTCTTGCAGTCTAGTAATGTTTAGAAGCATATTAAGATTGGAAATGTTAAAAAAAACAAGGTCAGGAACAACCAATACAAAAAAAAAACAAGATCAGGAACAACTAATACAAAAAACAAGATCAGGAACAACTAATACAAAAAAAATCATAGAAAAAGTTTCACTTCAAACATAATGAACGATCAAAATTTGCTTCGCAAAGAAGAAGAGCGTATGGGAAATGCTATGAACTACGTTTCTTTCTTTCTCATACGCTCTCCTTCATTGTGAAGCAAATTTTGATCGTTCATTATGTTTGAAGTGAAACTTTTTCTATGATTTTTTTTGTATTAGTTGTTCCTGATCTTGTTTTTTTTTTTTGTATTGGTTGTTCCTGAACTTGTTTTTTTTAACATTTCCAATCTTAATATGCTTCTAAACATTACTAGACTGCAAGAAGTTTCACTTCCACCGAGCGTGGTTTTCCACACGTATATTTTTTTTTTCTTTACACTTTTCTCTCCCCTTTGGCTCCTGTTTGTAAGAAATAAGTTTTCAAGAAAGTTATTTTTGTTTCTCCACCTTTCGAATTTGTTCTCGTGACTTTTCTCCTGGTAAATACACACGTAAATCCTATATTATAAAGCTCGATCAACGCGTATTACAACCAGTTTTCGTTTGTATGCGATTTGCATGTAACGACACCGGCAACAACCGCGATAAATATTAAACATTCCGTACGTGTGTGTGCTGAATCTAGATTTTTCATCGAGATACGAGCGAAAGAAAAAGAGCTATCTGCGGCAGAACGCTGCAGTATTTGCCACGTTGTTAGGGGAAATTTCTTTATCTGATACATTAATTATTTCGCGGGGAAACGCGAACATGATTACCATCTTCGTTTCGGCGGGCACGGTAACGAATGATTTATTATTCGGAATAACGGCAGTCTCTAATTAACCGTATCGCGTATAATACGCGGATTCGCGTCCGATAATGCAGCTCGTAATTATCAATTAGACACGGCTCTCGTCGAGGTGCGTAGTTTGCGGGAGTACGGAAAAATTGGTTGTACCGAAGTAATCGATCCGCAACATTTTTACACGAGCATGAAAACATCTCGGGAAAAAAATGTGATACCCGCGAAACCTTTTCGGAAAGACGTTCCTCGATAAAGGCGCAAACGTCAAACAGAATGACGAGCACGATCGCATTTATCGGCACGATTAATATTTATCTTTGACGAAATAAATTATCAATCGATGAACCGATTGCAGACATTGTGCTTCTCCCTGGTGGGGCTGCCTTGACCAGCGAAGTGGTGATTCGATTTTCACATTAACCTTCGATCGATGATTCATAACACAGTCCAACAAAATTGAACTTTTTTCGTGTTCAGTCGTTACTGTTGGTTGATTCTTTATAGACTTTGTCAGTCTGAAGCCTAAACCGAAAGTAAAATTGCTAAAAAGCATAATTACTCGTGGGAGACAATTCAGGTTTGATTGAAAAGATAGAGGCGACTCAATTATATTTTCCTGTACTTTCTAATAGTTGTTTATAAGCGCGGTAACACACGAGAGTGATTAACAATTTCGTTTACCTCGCTAACGAGAATAAATAAAAGATGACGAGAATAGACAAAATATGTATTTTGACGTATTCTCATCTCATTGTGATTCACAGGTTTTCAGGTGGAACTCGTGTTTGGGAGAAGCTTGATCGAATAAAAATGCTACTGATTTTTCTCAACGAACAAGTTTCCTTCCAATCGGCAGATACGAATGCACATAATTGCATAGAGACCTGCACTGTTGTAATAAGTAATGTAGATTCACGACTGGAAGAATGTCTGCGCGATAAAGTACTTTTTTTCCAGTAGTTTCAGAAGGTACAGTTATAATTTGTCGAATAAAGTATTTCGATGAGTTATTGCACTTTTATAGTCGCTCGTTTGTCCGACGCAAGTTGCGAGCAACGCGGCGGCGGCGCGGCGCGGCGGTTTGCAAAAGAAAACGAAGAGACCGGTGACCGGTCCGGCATGTTTCGATCTATCAGGGTCTCCGGGACAAGATATTGATGTTAATTGATGCGTTTAAACGCATGCAAACTACACTGTCGACTGGGATTACAATATTTATGCCACTGTAGGGATCTGCATTACTATTAAGGGAACGTTTCTTTTTCTTTTGTTATGGTGTAGTAATTACGAGTTTACCTCGTTGATACATTGACGACTGCCGCGAATACGCCGCCATTATATCATACGAAGCCAGCCGACGTTCTTTTACAAATTATCTGTAATGCAATGTTTTATCGTTAATAGCGTGGAATCACGTTACCCTAATTACAGATAATGCTATTGTGTGCTGTACCCTGTCGAACCTTTTTTTTTCTTTCCGAAAGTAGCACTGTACGGCTCCGGAGTCAGTATTGCAGTGTAATAATTACGTATTTGTTGCACGCGATCTTTGATGCGGGTCAAATTTTGAAAAAAAGAAACTGAAATTGCTGTTCTTTTTTCATGTTTATAATGTTTCGAAAACATTTATCCCCGCTATTAAAAGTCTACGAACTCGATTAAAGAGATCCGAGGAGAAGATGTTGGGAATTATCTTTTTATGACACCTTATGCATCGTGGCCGTGACATTTTTCTAATTAAAATGAGACCAAACGAGATGCTTGAAGCGCTTCTGCTGATTTTCAAACGCAACTTTGTTGTGTTTTGTTAAATAGAGCTTGCAAATGTTATTGCTGAAATTAGTCGAACGAGTCGAACGAACAGCTGCATGCACGAGACGACAATTTAACCAGCACAGGGCACACGCGTTCCTCGGATATAGTTAAAAATAGCGAGCACCGTTTGTTTATTTGCCAATAATTCCCCTCGTTGAATGCACTTTAATTTCTCGATCGATTCCTCTTAATCCCTGTTATTATTCCTGGCAAGTCAATTGACATGTTTCGATCCAGTTCGTTTGGCATTTAACTGATGTTCAGTATTTGCGACAGAAGCTGTTTACAACTGTGAATGCAAAACATTAAGATCCGTTCGTTCGTTTCTCTCGGGTTCGAGTCGAAGGTTAATCTTGCCAGGGAATTGCGAGACTCGGATGATTTACAACTCTACAAAATATTGATTACATTCGCATAATATTACTGTATTTATCAAAACACACAGAAAAAGAGTTAAGATTTGTAGAAAACCTGCTTCAAACATGCGTGCGACACATACTACACATACTATATATTCTACGTTAGACATTTATGAAAAATGTAAATGAAAAATATACTGAAAAAACGACTCTACTCCCTTAATGATTTCAATAGAGTAGAAATCATACATGGACATCTTCGATTTAAAAACTGTTTCAACATTATTGAATTTCATCTACTTAACCCTTCACTGTACGAATTTTTTAATTGGGATGAAAAAATTGAGAGAAGGTCAGTTTTTGAGTTTTATTAAAGGGAAAAATATTTTTTAAAAAATAAAACAACATTTTCAGAAAAATATAAATAAATATACATCGTAAGGAAACACATTCTTAGTTTACTATATACCAAATTTATTAACTGTATCAGATATTATAGACTATGAGGCTAAGGGTTAATTTTTCTATAAATGCATATATAAGTCCGCAATGTAATCGTTCATGTCTGATTCGCGTTTATCGAGGCATTACTGTAATTACGAAGATTCGAACGGTGCAGAAAGTGTCTGGGCGTTTGGTGGTTGCCAGAAGATATCCATTCGGCGCACGTCAGGGGAAAGCCTACGGCGCGGCGTCGTTGACAGTGATCGTCACGATCGAACGACACTTGTACACGGTGCACACGATGCACACATGGTGCAGGTATCATGCACGTCGGCGGTATCGGATCGCGGGCGGAAAAACGGACGATCTGGAACGACGCGGAACAGGAAGCGGCGTCGAGAGAGCCGCCAGTTCCAGGAGGGGTATAGCAAGAGAACGACCGCTAGGCCGTAACACTCCGTTCGGTATTATCCAATTAAAGGTAATGCCGGCAGCCCGTTAATTTTTCTTCCGTTAGCTCTCGGCCATTGTGCCGGCCGCCATGAGCGCTGCGTTTTCCAGAAAATGAGAACCACGGACACGTCGGCCGACCCTAGTGATGGGCATGATCCTTCTAAACTAGTATCGATTCCAAACAGCAAAGGATGATATAATTTAACACAATTCGATGAATGTTAGCAATTCTCATAATTCTTACGAAATACTTGTCAAGTGCTTAACCCTTTGGTTACCCTGGACGAGATATCTCGCGCCCTGGTACTTCCCGATAAACGCCTTTTGCGAGATATCTCGCGCCCCCATACTTCCCGATAAACGTTTTTGACGAGATATCTCACCGCCCCACCTAGACACTATGGATAAATATATTTTATAAGTAACTATATCCTGATTTGTAAAAGGGAGAAATGAAAGAAATCTTTATTAATTTGTTGAAATATTTTATTTACTTTCTATATGATAAACTTCAAAACATGGTGTTACACGTAGAGGTACGTCACACTTCTGACAAAAATACTTTGTTTCTTTGCATACTCCGTTGTCTTGGGTACAAAATGACCGAACAGAACAGAAAATATTTCGTCTATAATGTCAAACCACTGATGCTAGGTGGCGAGATATCTCGTCAAAAGCGTTTATCGGGAAGTATCGGGGCGCGAGATATCTCGTCCAGGGTAACCAAAGGGTTAAACAATTGATATCCAGTGCTTTTCTTTGCATTACCACCGGCGTATTCAGAATGACCGAATTACTTGAAAATCGCGAGAAGGAGTTGCGAGAGTTCCCATCGCTAGCCGAAGCTCTTCCGTTCGACTCCATTTGCGACTCGCAGGAAATGAAAAGTTTCGACCGGTCCATTATCGTTCGAGTACGGCCAGGCTAAAGAGAATGATCGATCGGTTCGTACGACACCGATATATAGATCCACTTGATCGTTTCAGGCGGCTGTAATTGCTCGAGAACAATCCAGAACGATTTGCGCGATCACGGAGTCCTTGGAAATACAGAATCAAGCTTGGCAATGATAAACTCTGATGGTTTGATTCAAAGTTTTAATTAACACGTCGGAGATTCGGAATAATACTGGAGTTGTTTATGACCTAGCTGTTACTGCGACCGCGTTAAAATAAACTGCGGTTGTAGGAAGTGGTTGGAATTGTTTGGAATAACTTCGCAAGGAATAGGGAATATCTGGACATAGAATATATTTTAAAAAATTAATTAGTTTTGTACATTTGACAGTTGTTTCGTGAATAATAAAACCTTTGAAGAAGGTTAGCAACGTAAACGAAATTATGAGAAAAAGAGAAAGAGGTTTCCCCATCAGGCGTCCGGTTTATCTCAACCGTTCTTTCCTTCTGGGGAGATGGCGACTTTTCGGATTCACCTGAATTCTCCTGCCCGCTCGGCGGCCGGCCTTCATGGCCGTCCTCTCCGAGACGTGCAGAGGAACCAGGCGTTCCTACTTTCAGGCGGCCAGGAAGCTACCCTGTTCTTTCCTCTCGGCGGGCGGCCGGCCTTCATGGCCGTCCTCTCCCATTTATCCAGAGAGGCGTCCAGGTGCAACCCCTGTCCTCTCCTGAGACGTGCAGAGGAACCAGGCGTTCCTACTTCCAGGCGGCCAGGAAGCTACCCTGTTCTTTCCTCTCGGCGGGCGGCCGGCCTTCATGGCCGTCCTCTCCCATTTATCCAGAGAGGCGTCCAGGTGCAACCCCTGTCCTCTCCTGAGCTGCTGGGCGTCCGATAGCATTGCTTCGTACTCTCCCTAACCTATGGGCGGCCGTGGTCTTACCTCGTCCTCTCCCAAAGGCGCAGCTAAAGTAAAGTGCTCTGCGTTATGCTACCGGTATTTATACTACGTCGTTGCTAACCTTATCAACAACGGTTACTAGGGGCCGAGAAAGTTCTCGAACTCGTGGCCTTCTCGAACATTCGGCCGCGGTGCGCTTCTTTTGTCACCTCAGGGTGGTGACGAGGTGATTTGTCGCCCCTGGGTTTCTTTTCATTAATCGTCGCGTTACACGGTAAATATTTACAACAGGTTCACGTCTTCCGATTTTGATGAAATTTAAATATGTTATAGATTTCGACATTTTGAACAACTTTTTCCGTTTCCAATATAGGGGGTACGCTTTTAGTTTTCGAGATATTTCAATTTTTGTCTGTATTGAATTTTTTGTATTTCTACACGCTCCAGAAATACGAAAAATTCAATACAGACAAAAATTGAAATATCTCGAAAACTAAAAGCGTCCCCCCTATATTGGAAAAGGAAAAAGTTGTTCAAAATGTGTTGCTGCATAACATATTTAAATTTCATCAAAATCAGAGGACGTGGACCTGTTGTAAATATTTACCTAAACTGCAAATAAATAAATACAATTAACATCTGAACGAAGAGAACGTCTACTTGAAAATCTCTCCAACCTCGATTCCAAGATCGCCGACGAATTGCTATATCCAATTCGAACTTCTCGAAACCCGGGAGACTCTTGAGTCAACAATCCGCGTCACTTATCACTTTTCTCGAAAGTCTGCGGTTCGAGGCGTTCACGGTTTGCCGAAGGATCTCGCCTAACGTCGTTCGCGCGTGTACCACCTCCGATTACCGCGAAGAACATTGTCCGCTGCGAGAAAACTGAAAACGAGCGAAGTAGAAATCGTCGTATCCGCCGGCGTTTATTATTTCTCGTCGAGCTCGCGATTTTCGGCGCGTGTTTCCAGCCAGGAGCCGTATCTTTAATGGAAAATTAGTGTTTCGCGGTATCTTCGGCCGCTGGACGTGACCGATAAATTCTTGAAAGCTTCCCGATGTCGGATCCCCGGTAATCTCAGGTATTAAATAAGGTATCGCTCGTTGTGGATCCGACGGATAAACCCGATAAACGTCGTTGCCAAAAATACGCTGAACCAACGTGGCTCACCGCGAAATTTTCCCACGATAAACGATCGCTCAAACTTAATAACGATGTATCAAAATAAACGCCGAGATAACGATTTCTGTCGCTTTTATCTATCGCATCAATTGTCCTTACGTAACGTTAGATGTCCGATAAAACGCGAGTCTGGCGCCCACCGTAATTTTTCACGAGATAACCTCACACTGTCTAGCGTCGGTAATGACTATACCTACATTGTAATCGGTAATTGTAATTTGCAAGTCTCATTAATTTTCTGATACATTTTTCTTAAGTCCAAGGTACGATTTTTAATTTATGATGTTTCTGTTAGAAGCATTCAAAAGTCTTGTTACATTATTTTCAACCTATACAAATATAATTGGAAGGAAATTGAAGAAAATGTTAATGGAGCAGAGAGATAAACCCTCGATACAGTCTTTCTAATATTGTTTACACATGCAAATGGATTTATGTTAAAGCATTCAGAAAATTGCACACTGTATCTTTAGAAGCTAGATATCGTAACCGGAATTCCTTTGTTTTGTTCACAGAGGCTCGGCAAAGTCCAGAATATTTATACAGTAGCTCGTCTTCAGAAATGGCGCATGACTAATCTACTGAATAATTGATCCTCAAAGGCATTCATTATTTTTAATCGTTCTTTACTGGAAAAAGGTTCTGGTTTCCGCAGGTTTGTTTGCGCACACCATAAATAATAATAATAATAATTCATTTCCATCGGCCAATAAATCTGCCTGTCATAGAAAAAAGACTTCACCCGTGTAGTTTTCTGCACGAACTATACCAGAACGAAATGAAAAATTCCACTCGAATCATAACCACGTAATATTAATTAAGACAGAAGCTCTGTTGCAAGACTGCACATAATCTAGACGATATTCGATGCTTTCTAACGAGTTTTTTTTTTAATTACCGACGTCGTTATATTATTTTGGCGTGTGGGTAGCATTCGCGACTCCGTCGATCTCCCACGATTCAAACCACAGATGTTGTCAATTACGCACACGCGAATCAAGACCGACCCCAAACACCTCGCGGATTTCAACTATAGTTCCGTGTCGTTGCTTTAATCTCGCCTCGCGGAGGTTCCGCTTTTTTTTTCCTCGTTGTCCGCGGAGATTTTATTCTCTATTCTTCTATTTACGTAACGAACGCCTGGGAAAAACCTCGGATTCGTGTCGTGTCCCGGCATGGAACACCTCCGGAAGAACTCCTGTCGCACGAACGATTAGATAAACCTCGAAACAGAAATTTCGAACGCGACAGACGTGATTAATCTGCCGGGAATGTTTACACGCCGATTACGGCTCTTTCTGCGCCTTAGAAGCCTCCACATGGTACAATATGTTTGTTGTTCCCGAATGTGCATCTCTAATTGCGGCGCACGCTCTGCTAGAATATTCTGAAAGAGTGTGCACGTGTTTCTGCCGTCTAAATAACATCTTGGAAGTTGTAAATAATGTCTTTTCAGATACCACGAAATTTTTTTACAAATCTCAGCAGTATAGTTTCACTGTTAATCTTTCAACAAATTCAACTGTCCAGCGTGCGTGTGTGGTCGTACACGCTGCCATATTTATTTAATACAGTAAAAACATATATATTTTATAGCAAGTTTAACACTGTAGAATACATTACCACCAAAAAGATTGAGGCATTGTAAAAAATCTAGTAGGTATACACAGATCGAAGCACATAAGTTTGTTTAATTGTCGAGCAAGAACGTGTTAACTAAGGATGACTAGTCCCGAGTTTTCTATTTCTTCTAATTTTTAATGTTCTTTTGTAGCCTTATTTAAAGGGGATGATTTATTGAAATGTGCACAAGCTTCTTCAGCATTTTCAAATTTTCGTTCTTGAACATTCAATATACAAAATAAAGAAAAATAAATGTTTCTTCAAGTTTATTGTACGGCCCCTCTGACTCGTAAACTAGATAATATTGTTATCGGAGAGCGGCGCTTATGCGTATCATAATCCGCAAATGAATGTGATCAAGGCAGTTTTGACAAGTAATTACCCATCAAGACGAAAACGTCGATAAAAAAAAAAGAGGAAGATTGCATCAGATTATAATATACGGTGTAACAACGATTTGAAAAAAGAAAAGCTCGTAGGCCGGCAATATTTTTGCGATATCTACGCGGGTAGATCGATAAAAAATATTGCCGTGGGCTTCGGGATCGCGATAAACTGGCGGGTACATCGATTAATTCTCCCTTTAATAGAATTAATATTAACGACACGAAATGATCGGGGTACGAACTATTGCCGCGGCAGCAATCAACGGGCCGGGGCGTTATAATCTTCGATTATAATCGAACGAGTCAGCTGTGTGTGCGTTCCAGATGCGCTGCGATACGCGCGCCTCGCACACGCGTATTTGCACGCGCACGTGTACGCATGGTGCCGTCTTATTTTAAACGCAAAGGAGTAGCGTCATTTGCTTGTATAATAGAGCCGGCGACATTTTTTGCGTTTTACCCTTGAGCACCGCCACGCCGGCAGGAGTCTAAAATTATCCGTGCGTCGGGATGACGTGTATTTGTCAGATAACAATGTACTTAATTCAATGATAGAGCAGAGTCCGATTCGCATACTCCGAGCCGCTTCGCGCTCGAAATCTCCCGACGCCATCTTGTCGATCCTCCCGCGGATTATCTGCACAACTGTTTCACCTTGTTCGAATCAGAGCCGGCTGAAACACTATTTTATTAGTAGCCTGCGGATATCTTCGCGCATTTACGGCATATAAAAATTTTTATTTTAAAATCAACTTTATTTAATTGAATTTGAAATTCGACCGAATTTAGTAGGTTTTTTACATTTATCTTCGATCTACAAATGCTATCGCCAACGAAAATAGAATTTCATTCGGTACCACTTTCATAAAATTTGTCTATTTACATTGAAAATCGCATAAACATCCGTAGCAATTTTTTAGACGTTCACGTTCTTTATTTACGAGATTGTCGTCGTTAAAGGTCCCTGAATGTTTGAATGATAAATGTTACCGATTTCGTTAAAGAATATTGAAACTGTCAGAGGATAGTTGGCTTTGTTAATTGGCAGACTATTTATAGCAAAAACTGTTTCTATGAATATTTTTGATCTAAGTGATTAATGTTCGTCACTGTACGTACACGTTTCTGACAGTTTTACAAATTTCTAAATTCATAATGGCACTTCCACGTGTGGTCGGCTGTCACATAGTTTTATTGATGTAGCAAACTCTGTTTATCATGTCATACACTTATTAGGGGCGTGCGAGTACTCGAAATTTCGAGTTCGGGTCGGGTCAGGAAATTTGTTCGGGATCGCGATTTCGGATACTCGAATTGTTGTAATCGAGTCCGGTCGAGTCGGGGTCCCGAAAGTTTGCAATATTGGACATGGTGGAACTGTAATTATAAACGACTATCAATATTGAAATATTGTCACAGCCACGAGAACAAAACTCGTGTCGCATAAAGTAGAACATTTATGCTTCCTGCACACGAATTTAGAATAAAATACTATTGTTTCACATAATGTATTCTAAAATATCCTTTTCCTCGCGAAGTTTGATAACCGATTACACTAAAAACAAATATCATTCTGAACCTGCCAGTGAAAATGACAGGAATGAACAGAAAAGCATATACCAGCATTATACTTATATGAATACAACATTAACTTCGAGTACCCGAATATTGCAATATGTATTTCGGGATCCCAATCCGATTCGATCATTGTCTGACTCAACCCGAGGCTCGGGTACTCGTGGATACCCGCACACCCCTAACAGTTATGCATTTTTCGCATCATACCTCGTAATATATATTACCACGTTTTTGGAGTTAATACTCCGTATTTGCACGTATTGATCATAAACGCACACTGTTTACGTGCATAATAACTTTAATGGAAACGCATTACGAGGACCATGTAAATTGTACTGTGAATGACTGCAGTGTTTAGCATGTTATTATTGTATTTCCAGCATTTTACGAATCGAGGTATGAAAATGGAAACTGCTACTATGTACACAGCAACTACCCATTCTTTATTAATTTTATTAATTTCACTAATTCATTTTTGTCATGAATGCGTAAGATCCGCAGTCTATTACTAACAGATCGAGGTCTCTACACAAAAAATAAAATTACTTTCCGAACGATCAAATAATTTCATTAATTTAGAAATAATCTCGACGCAAACTGAGCGTAAAGCTTTCGTTATTCAGCTCGAGCGGAGATAAACCGAATGTCATTGGCTACTCCTACGCAGAAATGAAATAAATGGCTCGTGTCAGCGAGCACGATTACATTTTTAACGATGTTAAAAGATTGTAGACTCGTCTCGTTAGTATCTGTGTTACAAACGCATTCCTATCGTTTCCTCGAACATACCATTATGATTCCTCAGGCTCGTGTGGCCGAGCAGCAATAAAAATTCTTAGAACAAGAACTTCCGTCACTACACATTGAAGACTATGATAGATTGGGCCTCAGAGGTGTCAAAGGATTATCTTCATTTTCATCCGATGCGTTATTCATCACGTAATCGCTCATTCTCTACATAATCGCGTGCATTTATCTCCGTTTTTACAAGGAAGCAACGAAGCGCTCGTAAGACGTGTTTCCCAAGTACTTTACATGGTCTGAAATGCGGCGAAAAAATGTGTCAGGAGATTAGGTTGGTCGGAAGATCAATGGTTCTATGAAAATGAAGAACGAGACTGTGCTGCAACCAGTGTTGTGCAATTTTTCCGGGAAGCGCAGTCCTCCTCGATTCGTGGTACTTTTTTATCGAGCGAATAAATCACCCGGATTTAATTTACCAGCTATTTTCGACGACGCTAAATTTAATTTTGCTTGGAAGATACTTGGAAGCGTCGCTTAATATAGATGTCGATTGTATCTTCTTGCTAAGCCAAGTTGATTCTCTTCGAAGATACTTTCAAGTTGATCGTATCTACTGTTTAACCCTTAACCGTACCATTTTCTTTACAGTCGCAGCGATTGAAACGTCTTTATCCCGAAGAATATCGTAAAAGAGAAAAGGAAATTTATATTTGCTGTATGGCCACATTTACTTTAACCCTTAGCCTCAGAGGCGCCACTAAAAATTGCTGTACTATTATTTAAATAATTGTTTACACTATCAGATATGTCGGTATCTAACCAATTACTACACATAAGTATTGTATGAGGTATTATATCAATTTCATATTTATCAAATTTAAAAAATCATAGAGAATGGAAATATTGAAGGTCAGAAGAAACGTTTAATTTTCCAGTTAAAATAGCTCCGAGTGCAAAGGATTAATGTTTCAATATTGATTGCAAACGAATCAAATTTTATTTCATCCAAACAGAACCGCGTAACATTCATATTTGTTAGATTTTGTTAAGATACGGCAAAGGGTTAAACATGATCTCGCATTAACATATATAATTTATGTGGTAATAAACGTGAAATTCTTGTTATTTCTTAATTGTCTTTGCAAGATTGCATAAATGAATATTGTGGAGGGAAGAACATCGGATTTTGTGCTTCGAAGGTAGCCCCTTGCTTATCCGGTGGCACGGGTCCCTCGAAATCGCGTTAACAGTTTCCAGTTTTACCTGGATCTTGATCTCGCTGACCTTCGCGCCACTTCCAGAATGCATGCAAATAGATCCTGATGTCATTCTGTTCTATAATCCCTTTTCTCGAAAAATTTCGTTAATCTTCCACTAATACGCTATGCAAAATTCTTGTCCCTGTATCTTCTTCTATATTTACACAGTAAAAACAACTTTGGAACGCAAAAACTTGAAACTGGAATAAACACAGCTACAATGTTCTCGTATTCGTGCTCTATCGAAATTAGGGCTATTACGTTCCTTCGAAAGTCGAAGATTTTCAAGCTTCGATTTCAGAATCTTCGAAGGTGATGAGAATCAAATTTCGAACCAGTGTAGCAAATTACTATAAGATCAAAAGAAACGGAGTTACGAAACTTTGAACTTCGAAATTTCGCTGCTAAATTACATTTGATAAAATTACAGTGAATGTAAAAAGTGATTGGACACTCCTACATTTCGAAAAAAATATGCCACCACAGCTAAAAGATTGAAGTTGGGCATTTTTGATTTATATTATTTGAAAAATCTGTCAAACTTTTGATTTATATTTTTATTTGTCAAAAACCATAACATAACATGAAACTCGTAAGTTACAACTTCATACGATTCGAAGACTTCGAATAGTCGAAGCTTCGGATAAGTAACAGCCTTAGCCGAAATCGCTAATCGAGAAAATGGAGTTAGCACGATTTAACGGAATTGTTTCAAAATGGCGTTGTCTCGTTTCCTTTACACAAATTCCTTGAATAACTCCGAGTGCAAATAACGGAAGGTTAAGTCATTGAGAGCTGGCCACTTCACGGAATTTCATTTAATTTCTCAAGAACTATGACGGGAATGGTGATAAACAGTAAATATTTAGGTGTTACTGAATACATTAACGGTATGGTAAATCGGTGTTATACATAAGTATTGTACGCGCGATCGGTAATGGTGCGAAGTGTCTCGTAAAACATTGAGTTTTGCAGTGACCTTATCTCACGGCATTTATGCGCAGAACATCTCTTCTAATAAAATATACAATTGTTCTGTAAAAGTTATACCGTCTTCGTACTAGAGCTTTCCCGAAACTTCGGCTCTTCAAAGATTTGAAGAACTCGAAAATATGAATAAAAAAATCGACACAATTTTCACAAAATCTAAAGAATAAAAAAAAGCTTAAATTCGAAACTTCGATTGTCATCGCCTTCGAAGTTTAAGAAATCTTTGACCTTCGAAGAGAAGTAATAGCCGTAATTCGTACAATGGAAATTTCCAAGATTCAAGGAAAAGAGCTCAATGTAAATGACGTTAGATAATTATAAAATGATAGCAGCTATGCGATAACGTAATAGCAAGCATTCGAAATTGAACTCAATGCTATTACACGTGTAATCGTAGTTATCGTCCGAGCATCGTAATTATCTAACCGTGAACGTAAATGGCACGAAACGAGGACTGACTGCGGCTTACATTTATTGTACGCAAACAAAGGACAACGATTTTTGCCATTCGAACCATTCATCGGCCATCTACTACCTACAAGAGGCCAAGGATCATTGGAGCAGTGTGTATGGATCATGAAAGCACGGGCTGAATGCAGTTCAATAATTTAATTCGAGTCACGCGTCACTCGCGAACAAGTAGAATTCTTGATCTTCATTCTTTGCGGACACTGTCCATTAGAACTGTCACCTGAATTCATACTCTGACCTGTTCCGGTTTCACTATGTCTACCGTCTTAATCAATTCGAACGTTAACAATAACTGCATAACACACTGATTGGTACTTTTCTTTGTTAACCGTTTGCACTCGGAGCTATTTCAACTCGAAAATTAAACATTTCTTCCGACCTAGAATATTTCCATTACCTATGATTGTTGAAATTTTATGGATATGAAATTGGTATAATGTCTCATACAATATGTATATTTAGTAATTGATTAGATACTATTATTAGATAGAATATTTTATGAAAAATTTTTAGTGGCGTCGAAGATTCACCATTCGAGAGTTATAGATAGTGAAAATGTAATAGTTTATAATCTATGGCTGTTGCCAAGATCTTCAAAACAAGGCATTTTAACAAACAGAAGACAGTACCTCGCTGACTGTAAACCGAGCAACACGCACATTTAATAAACAACGTTTATTAAAACCCCTAGAAAATGTAATTTCCTATTAATGGTGCATTCTCTTTCTATTCCTATACGATTCAATGTTTCCAATAATTATGTTCGACGGTAAATCGTTGGAGGATTACTGGGGCCGTGTGATTCGAGTGAAACGCAGCGGCGGCGGCGCGACGGCCGTGGCAGACTGTTTAAAAAATAATCGATCGAACGTCTGGTTGAAATTCACACTGGCCAATGTTACGGAGAGATCCGAAAGAAAGAAGTATTGCTCTCGGTGCAACGACCGGACATAGGCGTATACGGAGGGGGCTCCTACTTTCTCTGCATACCTTCGCCTCCGACTGGGTCGGCCTCAATCATCGGGAACGCCATTATTACGGTACGTTTATTCGCAACCGCCTACTTCGCCGTGATTAATTAATTCCTGCCTGTCTCCGGCCACTGGACTATTTACTGTTTTCCATAATGGAAGGTCGTCAGTCGCGGATCGGATCTGATCCGATCGATCGTGACTCGTTTTCCCGCGAAATCGACCGCGCCGCGCCGCCGCTGCCGATGCCTGTACCACGGGAACACGAGATGAAAATCATTCGGATAATCGACCGTAACGCAACCGGATAAGCGCGATCGATACTTTCACCCGGCGAAAGATCTACAATAGGGAAATGTCTTCTTGTCCCAGCACGATTATCCGATCACACGAGTTAGAACCGTTACGCTACGGGATCGGTAGCCTGATGGATCAAATTGGTTGCCGATCAACGCGTTCACGTTCTTTTGATTTGTTACGTTCTTCGTTTTCTTTTTGTTTTCATGATTTTGCTGATGCATCGCTTTTTCGCGCGTTATTCGGGTTTTATGGATTTATGACTAGACAACGAATCTGCATGCGAAATTGAATTTTTTTTAACAGAATTGTAAGAGACCGGAGTGAAATGGAAATTTATTTTCTTTCTTAATATGTTCGATAGATTGGAAATTAAACAAGATCGTACAAATATTACTGTACCATTATTCAAAATATTGCTTACATTATTAGTAATAACATGATATTTGGTCCCCTCAGGGTTTTATATTCATTTACCAATCCTCTTCCTCTTTCCACTCTCATCATCGCCTTTTCAGCGGGACCTACTGTTTATGGTGGATTCCGAACCACCTTTGCTTACATTATTAATTATGTCGGTTTCATATCCATAACATTAAAAAAGAAAATCATAGAGAAAATGGAAATGTTCTAAGTCGGAAGAAATGTTGAATTTTCGAGTTAAAATAGCTCCGAGTGCGAAGGATTAAATTCTACTAATATTTTACCGTTCCAAATTACGCCTACTCATTTTTGTCGTAAATGCATAACATTCGTTGTCTATTCATGACGAACGTGAGTAGGTGATGTATGAAACAGGTGATGTACAAACACATTATTAGATGTGTCGGTATCTAAATAATTATTAAACATTTAGGCATGGTATGAGGTATTATACCAATTTCATATCTACCAAATTTAAAAAAATCATAGAGAATGAAAATATTCTAGGTCAGAAGAAACGTTTGATTTTCGAGTTAAAATAGCACCGGGTGCAAAGGGTTAAATTCTATTAATGTTTTACCGTTTCAAATTACGCCTACTCATTTTTGTCGTAAATGCATAACATTCGTTGTCTATTCATGACGAACGTGAGTAGGTGATGTATGAAACAGGCGATGTACAAACACATTATTAGATGTGTCGGTATCGAAATAATTATTAAACATGTAGGCATGGTATGAGGTATTACACCAATTTCATATCTACCAAATTAAAAAAAATTAAAGAGAATGAAAATATTCTAGGTCAGAAGAAACGTTTGATTTTCGAGTTAAAATAGCTCCGAGTGCGAAGGATTAAATTCTAATAATGTTTTTACCATTCCAAATTACGCCTACTCATTTTTGTCGTAAATGCATAACATTCGTTGTCTATTTATGACGAACGTGAGTAGGTGATGTACAAACACATTATTAGATGTGTCGGTATCTAAACAATTATTAAACATTTAGGCATGGTATGATGTATTATACCAATTTTATATCCACCAAATTAAAAAAAGTTAAAGAGAATGAAAATATTCTAGGTCAGAAGAAACGTTTGATTTTCGAGTTAAAATAGCACCGAGTGCAAAGGGTTAAAAAAAAAACATAACAAGCCAGCGCAATTACGCTGTGCCGAGAAGCAGCAATTAAAGGCGGCACCGGGGATAAACGCGGGTATTTCCGAGAGCGGGCCATGGGTAACGTGAATGACCAACCGGAAGTGCGCGATAGTTCTTGCAAGAGACGACTGGCCGGAGAGCAAGGTCGCCGACTAACTAGCCTAAATCGCGGATTCGATTCAGCGATGACGGCTCAGGTCGGCCTGGAAAAAGACCCGCGAAAACTATAAATAATCCGGCACGGGCATTAGCTCGTTTTCGTGAACATGTAATGGGCACGCTGACAACGTAACGCATCGTTCACCCGAAAACTTTGATATTTCTTAACCTTTAACGAGTCAGACTCGTAACGAAGTTCCTGAACAGAATCTAATAAATACGTATGTTATTAATTTTCTGTAAATTCTATTTTCTTATAGTCAGTCTGTAGACCTTGGAGAAAGTATAGGCATACAACAATGCTAAAATTCAGATATTTATTCATTAGATTTATGCAATAACATATTTCCATTATGTTCTATTACTTTTTACCATTTTCAAGGTAACTTCTCGTGTTAGTGAATAAACATACGAATAAATACCTTAACTGTATCTTCGATTCGTAATCTGAAAACGCTACGAACTTTCTTTCCAATCCAATACAAACTATCCTTTTTTTCTATGAAATTCTAAACGATGAAGAATTTATAAGCACTGTAGTCACAAGATAAATAGTATTGCCACGTTTGATAGAAGCAGTCAGTTTGAACTTATGTCAGTGATTTTTATGTGTTTTGTTTATGCGGTTCGTTGTCCTGTTTTTATTCGCAACGCGACAGCGGAAGGGAAAAAATCGGTGATACATGTATCATTATTATCGAACATAATTACGTTCATTCCACGATAAATTACGATCGTTACCTTACTTTCCGAGGCGAGTGTATATATACATGTATATGTCCTACACGTGCCACGCCGAGAACTTCTTCGTCCTACGTAGTAATTAAAATCTCCAGGAAACGTCAGCCGACCGCAGAACCACTCCGAATCGTGTTCTCTGTTAATTATCGAAACTGGTTCTTTTTCTTGCTGGATTTGATTACGATCCTCTCGCGCGACCACTAGGAGAGTTCGCTTTCGTTCGTTTGTTCGTTCGTTCAAATTTGTCGTCCGTTGATTATAATGATCACGGTGAAACGAAACGACGCAAACAGATTTCACAGATTCTCGATCGTTCCGCATACATTAAAGATCGTGTGACACTGATCGTGAACGATGATGGTGTGCCTTTTCCTTCACTTTTTCTCGGTCTACGTAAGATTTGTACAAGGCGTTTATGTTAGACTGGACGAAAAAGAGGATTTACATCAACTTTACTTTATTATTACTTTTAATTGTATTATTAATAGTAATAATAATTTATTATTGTTATTGTAATATGATTAGAGGTCCTTGCAATTTCTATGGCATTCGAGTCGCTTTGGCTTTGAAATTACCTTCGCGTCGCGAACAACTATGTTTTTCTTCGATGCTGACAAATTAATTTCTGGTTAATAAAATATAAATTCATGTAATTGTTCCGAAGATATGAACTTTAGAATTACCTTCTGCACAATCGAATAAATAAACAGTGAATGAAGCAGTATCTCGAATCGGCTTACTGAAATTTTAAGAGTTAAAGGAATGTCGATTTCAGTATTAATTTTATTAGCGAACATCAGTTCGATATTGATAGAAACCTATTATCAAGATACTGTTGGCTATCGCAGGATCCCGTCTTTGTAACTGGGTTAAACGACCGAATACCGGTTTCTCAAATAAATTGTGAGATCATTTAACGATACGAACAGAAACGTGTGTCCTTACTTTAGGTTGAGTAACCTACGATTAATATACATATATTTCGGAATCGTTATTGACGTTTAATGGCTTATCAAATATTCAAGATCCTCTCATTAAAGCTGGAAGGAAGACAAGGCTGCAATTCCTTCGAGCGGTTTCGTAAAAGGAACACGAGACACAATTTGCGTACACCAGATACGGGTGGGAAAGCGGTTGGTAACAGCGGTAATTAACAGAAAATTGTTAGCATTCTGCATCGGAGGATGCTAACCGCTTCATTATCTCGATAGCACCTTCGAAGAGTCCAGCTATTTGTTATTTGTCTCCTACACCGCGTAATTTGATGATCAGCGAAATTACAATTTCCCACCGAATGACCAGGTGACTTCCTCGACTTGGCTTTCTTGCCGGTAGTCGCAAACTGTACTGACGTGTTTAATAGAAAAATACAGACACGATTTTATTATATATATAGAGATATAATAAACAGTTCTGTAAATGTTTAATGAAACGCAACTGAACAAACGACGTGTTTAATGATAGAATTGGATTTGGGAGACTTTGGCAATGATCAACTAACGAAGATGTAATTGACACGTTAAACGACGTTACTATTGGCTGGCGACAAAGCGTTTGGTCTGGTAACATAAGATCCCCATTCGTTCTTGTTATTATTTGCTTGAATTAATATTCGAGCAAAACAGAGACACTCCGACATTGCAGAACGTTTTCTATCGGGACAGAAAACTTAATTAATTTGTTCGAATGCAAATATAAATATGTTCTGATTGTAACGATTAAGTTGTGACTCGTTGCAAACGTGTCAAAGAAAAACTATTCATATTCAACGATTTGAATGAAGAGAAGAGAATTTAATGATTTTATCCTGATGCGGTATAAAGTCGCAGTGGAATGGGACAGCGTGCAATATTAGTCAGACAGAGAATATAGAAACATCATTTAAAGACATTCCATAGATGAACGCAGCAACAGGAATGAAGTGTTTCGTAAACATTGGCACTGTTTCGTAAACGCGAAACTGAGTTTCAGCTATAAATTAAAGATTAAAGTTTCGTTGATGCTTGTCTTCCTCAAAACTCGTTTTGTATTTGTCCTTCAGTCTGAACGCGAATTAATGAAACGAGGGGTGGTTCAAAGATATCTGTGCCCATAATTATATTTGAAACTAAATTAATTCAATGGAATTATTACGATATTGTCAAAAATGAACCGTTGGATAGTGCTTGTTACTTCAACATTATATGGAGTCATTTAGTGTGAATATATTCCTTTAAATATCTCGAAAAAAGAAATACAATACATATATCAGTTAGAGCACATTCATAATTATGGGCAAATTAGAACTTCGATGTTTGTTCGGGCAAATTGTGAATAATAATTCTCCCAGGCCGGGGGTTGGCAACCTGCGGCTCTTTGGATGTGAAGCTGCGGCTCTTTAGTTCCATACGCAAATATTATTCATTTTATTTATTTACTTATATATGAATAAATAGATATTTTTTCTTATGAATAAATAGATTAGTTTTTTATCAAAAAACTTTATTTATGCGAGTACTATTTATTGTTGGCAAGAAAATATTTTGTGGCTCTTTAAAAACTTTGAAATTTTGTAAATTGTAATTTTTGACTCTTTCGACTCAAAAGGTTGCCGACCCCTGTCCTAGGCCGTTCCTCTAAAAAGATCTTGGTTTCGCTAACCACGCCGGCGAAAAAACAAGCCGGTGTTAACGCTTTCACGCGATCGTTGGTCGTCGGAGCAGGAAAAGCGAGCACAGACCGCTAGAGGATCGCTTTGAAAAGTGAATGTCATCAATTAGGAGATCCAGGCAGGAACGATAGCCTAGCGCTAGCTGGCTAAGCAGCAGGAACTTAATGACCGGGCCGGTCGGCAGCGCATCGCGAGACACAAAGAAAATCAGATAAACCAATTCACGTACCCTTGGCCCATCCAGTGAGAACGTTCCCAAGATAAGCGACCTTATAGCAGGGGTCGTACTCGGTGATGGAGGCGTTACCCCTGTGCCTCCTCCACAATCTGCCGAGGCCTTTCTTCAAGGACCTCAGTGTCCTCTGACCAAACTCCTTGCTGGCCGTGGCGTTCTGCGTCCCGGCGTTGTTTTGTTCGTCGACAGGATCCTCGTCGGCCATCGTCTTCATCTTGCTGAACGGAGAGCTACGAAAATCGAGTTCGGTTTCCTCCACGAACACTCTGGTTCTCGCTCAAGAGTCCCGATCTCCACGAAAAACCATGGGACCACTACATCGCGCGACTTCCGGTGGCACTTGGCAGCCAATGGCAGGTACCCAACGATGGCTCAGATACTGTTCGGAGACCTGTTCCCCGACCTTTTCGGCTTCTCGGCGGCGAACGGAGCTATACAGCCAGGTGGATGAGCTCTATCGAGGTCACGACCGTCGCTGCTGATCGAGAGAGGTTGTGAAACTCGAATAAATCTCTCCCGGTGCCCCGTGTTCCCTCTCTGCACGACGACCACTCTTCTTCTTCTTCTTCTTCTTCCTCTTCTTCTTCGACTTCTTCTTCGTCTACTGCCGCTTGCTTCTGCCGGCTGCTTCTTCTTCTCCACACCTCAAGGCCGGGCTCTTGTCGTTATTCTCACGTACGAGGAAAGGTCGGCGGAGCTTCTTCTCATGGAAAGCCGGAGATACCTTCCGGGACCACCACCCGTCGCTTCTTCTTGCTGCTGCGAACGACGGTTCCTCGGTTCCTGGAACGAAAACGATCGAGCAGATTAGACCAGCTGCGAATCACCATTGTGAGCATGTAAACTGAAGCCGGGGGAACAGCGTTAATTAAACCACCCGGTAATTATCGGACGTGATTTCTGGGGACACGTGATGAATCGCTATTAGTATGGGGACACTGACGTGTCAGGTGTCTGACCAGTGGAGATTTCGGAGCGCAGTATGACCGGATCTTGCGGATTTCTGGGCGTGGTCTGTTCCAGTGAATCCGAACTAGAGGTTTTCGTGCAAAAAGAACCGAGCAAGCGAGATTTTTCAAAATATTGTACAGGTTTTGCACTCCAATTGCACCCTTTTGCAAATCAATTTCAACTTTTCACAAATAAAGTATTTTTAACTTTCAGTTACTCGCACTCCATTTCTTACATAACTGTTTACATGGAACTTCATATGACTCCGACATAAATAAATTTTTATTGACTAAAATAACTACTTGAATGCAAAATAAATATTTGCTAGCGTAGACGGATCTTTTGTTTATGTTTGAAACATTTTTCATGTTTTCAGACTGTAAGTACTGTATGCGAGTAATTAGTAAAGTTAACCCTTCACTGCATGATTTTTTTAATAGAGATGAAAAAATTGAAAGGTCAATTTTTTGTGTTTTATTTACGGGGAAAATATTTAGAAAAATTAAAACATTTTCCGAAAAATAAACATAGTAAGAGAACACATTCTTAGTTTACTATATGCCAGATTTGTTAACTGTATCAGATACGATAGACTATGCAGCGAAGGGTTAAATAAGTATTCGTAAAAGAAAGGAAATCAATAAAGGAAAAATGACCAGTGAGTGTCTTTTGTTCTATACAACCACGGCGCAGCGACTCGGTTGCAACAGAGAAGAAATTGTTTCACAGCAAGTGAACGTTGTAATAAAAAAAATGGCGTTTCCTAAAGAATTTCTAGATTCTATCGGACTCTCCAGCCACTTCGTTTCTCGAAGTGTGTCTAATAGCGCAGTAGGAGGAAACTTCATGGTGCCGTTGCTAGAAATCGATGTGGGAGGTAGGTGTTGCTTCACGATTCAAGCGGTTTGTGGTCGGAGGCGCTATTTTTAAAATTTTCTGTCTCCCCGAACGCAATAAATCCACGTATCAATGTTCTCGTACGTTTTGCAATAAATGAAACCTACGGTTTCGAACAAGGAAGATTGTTAATAGTCGAGCATGTACGTCAATAGCATCGACATGCATATTCATGTCCTATACCCATTTTATGAGTATTAAACTTGATCGTCGTTTAAGTGTTTCATCGACGACATGGGGGATAATCGCTCTTAATTAAAATCATCCGCGTCGATAATGTCATTCCATTCGAACGGAACGTACAATTACCTGCAACAAGTTTCTTTAACAAGAAGTTAACCAAAAGTAGTTCCTCGTGAGTAAAAAAAAAAGGACAATTTTCTTTCATACACTGTAATCGTTGCGATTAAGTTTTTTGCTGACCTGTCCGATGCAGAAAAAGATCGATCATTGAATCGTTCGAATTTTCCAGATCGGATGAAAAAAGAGAATTATCAACTTTGTTATGCGTCGATGATTGTGTTCGACTGATTACTTTGACGCCGTGCAATGCAAATGACACTACATGCTCTAATCACTTTGTTGAATATTCTGAAAAGTGCGGGTTTATGTAAGCATAAAACTCTATACAATTGAAACGACAAGAAAGTAATTTTGGTATTTTAAGCGGAACTATGAAGCTACCAGGAAGATGGCACAACATGATCGAATAAAATGTAAAATATTTTACTATTAAAGTTCATTGCTCGAATAGAAAAATTGGCTTTATTTAATACCTTAAAATGATAATACGAGGCCTGAAAATTATTTTTGATTATATTAAGATATGCTCAATTAAGATTTTATTTCAACAAGGTAACCTAGCAAAACTAATGTAAACTAATTGTAAGTTAGATACTAACATATAGAATTTTGTAGGTAATTTTCTGTGGTTTTTATTATAGTATGTGCTTGGATACATAAATATTTACAATCATTCCCAGTGAAAGCATCATTATAATTTCCATAATTACAAAATAAGAACCGAGAAACTGGACATTCACGTAAAATGTGAACAAAAAAAAAACAAGAAAAATTCTTCTTTCTTCTTCCTTCGTATGAAACTGACTTTAATTCATACTTTTTTTCAAACACCTACCTAAGACTGGAAAACCTCAAAACCGGTACTCCAATTTAGGAAAACTCGATTAGCAGAGAACTGTAAATCACGAGTGTAAATCACGTTTTTAATGTATAATGTTTCACTGAGAATCATCCGATTCAACAACACTTTTATTCGCTTAGCGAGGAAACTCTCGGAGTATAGTTGTCTATAGCAAGTAGCTGCGCGAGACACTGAAGATCCTTAGCTGCGAAGTGGTCTTTTACGTACGGCTTCGCTGTCACTAGGCACACGCGACCGTGTAACAAGAAGACGAAACAAGCATAATGTAGTTTTTCGAGCGTCCTTCTCGATTTTGCGTCGCTCGGCGACAACGTTATTGCGATGGCCCATTGCTGCGGGCACACCGATGATAAGTGTAGTCAAGCAAACGTGACTTAATCGGGACAGGTACCTCGCACGCGTTCCACGTGAATCATTTCCATTTCTGTCTGGCAAAAATTGAAAAACGAACCGCCGTGTGAAAATTTTCCATGGACAACGAACGACGATTTACGTTTTCGCGATGTCACATTTTTTTCGAATCTGTGTGTTTTCCATCAGTCATCCTGCTGCAAATTATTTTCAAAACATTTCTTCTAATTTATTCATTCCCAAGTGCTCATCGAAAATAATTACTTTTGTGTGTGTGTTTCTGATGACTTTTCGTTACGAATTATATTGACGGATGGATTAATCTCAGAGCGTAAAAATATTATTTATTTTGAAAATTTATTTTTGTATTTTTCTGTTGATTCTCAGCGTTATAAATTATACTTGTAATTGGTTTCAGGCGTAAATCGGTTACTCATGGAGGCGGAAAATAATATTTATATTGGATTGAGGAGAGCTGTTTTTAATGGAATGCTTGCCAGAAAATTTTCGATGTCTACTTCCTCATGGACGTTAATCAATAGATTGCAGATTTTATGCACTTTTGGCAAAAATTAAATATTATTAGTGACGATACTGAACAATGTTAATTGTGTTTTTCTGTACAACTTATAACTTAGAATGAAACAAACAAATATTTTGAATAATGCTATGAGAATTATTAGTGGCGCCTATATATATATACGAGTCACCACTGGAGTGGTGACTTTTTTTCTCCTGAAAAATCGCAAAACTTATTGTAAATGGTCGACACTTTGCTTTCATTTTTCCTTGAGAAAACGAAATGATTTTCCGAACGACCGAGTAAAATGAATGAAATGCAACGCCGTTCATGGCATCTGCGAACTTGTGAAAGGGAAGAAACGATTACAAAATTAAAAATGAACGATACTTCTGTTGGTTTTTTTGTTTAAGTTGCTTCGAGTACCTTGTTGTTTAATTTTGTTCGGACGAATTGACGCAGAACCCAATTTTCGAGCAATCCGTGAACAATGTAATCTTTGTTTCAGTCTGCAATCAGCGATGCATTAAATTGTACTTTCACCGTGTCTTTATTCTAACGCGTTACGCGAGAATTACATGTTTCGCCAGCATCTATTAAGCCGAAAGCAGCAACCAATTTTATGTTTACTTTACAACGGTGGCCATTATTGCTGCACGAAATCGCGTGGATTTCAATTCCCGTCCGTAAAAGTAGTCGCAATAAAACAGTTTTACTGCGAGCACGAAGAAACGCAATTTGTTTGTAATTTTCTGTATCGCTGGCATATACCTACATACATATCCGTCTAAATCACAAATAACAAAAACAATAAGATTTCCTTAACGTGCTCACATCTCGCGACTAGTTAAGGAGACACAGATTTTCCATTCGATTGTTTCGTTCAGACGAAACACGACAACTTGTTCGTTATTTTCCAGAATTGATT
Source organism: Lasioglossum morio (assembly GCA_916610235.2). Taxonomy (NCBI): domain Eukaryota; kingdom Metazoa; phylum Arthropoda; class Insecta; order Hymenoptera; family Halictidae; genus Lasioglossum; species Lasioglossum morio. The sequence continues at coordinate 21,925,974 of OU744326.1, forward strand.
TTTCGTGTTTTTTCCACTGTTGCATAATAAAAATATGTACCATTATTCTCATCATTTCCCATTATTACGATGCCGTACAAGGATGCGACAATAAAGTATGCGAATTTTATGCATTCGTGCCAAAGACGAGCGTAGGAGATGCATAAAATAGTAAAAACATTCGAAGGACACTTTATTTTTGAATATTTGAAAAATATAACGGTGTATAATATATTTTTATTTATTACTAAACAGCGGATTTTACGCATTTATGACAAGAATGAGTAGGAGCAATTTAAAACAGTAGATACATTACAAGAATTTAAAAACACTGTTATATTATTTTCAACCTATAAAACGCACCAACAAAGAAAATAAATTGCAGTTCACGTAGAAAAATTGTATTTCGCGTGAAGATCCATTTGTCTATTTATTACAATAATGGGAAAGTTTCTGGTCAAGATGGTTCAACAAAAATCATACCTAATCAATATTTTCATATTGAACTGCTATCAACTGTCAATGCCATTTTTTGCAATCACCGGTAAAAAATGGAGCAAACAAAGCATAAAAAATACTGATCTTGCTGGATCTCATTTGCAATCTTCCTCGATGTGTTTTTTAATTTATCGTCGAATGATATTTTTTTTAAAGAAACCCAGACAAGGCGAGGCATCGCGGAAGATGGCAACGCTTAGATAGTTAGAATGATTACTTATGAATCGTTGCTCCTGGATTATAAATAAAGGTGAGCGCGGCGTGTTTGCTAACATCGTTTTTCCACTTTTGTTAAACGGAGCGATAACACATGTGCAGATAAACGTTTACGCGTCATCATTGCCTTGTTATTATGCGCTCCCCTAATTAGACGAACTTGTTATCGTCGAAACACGAATGTTTCGCGCAAATGCATACCTGTTGAACATACTGCACGGCGACACTATACATATGTATTGTTCAAGCTATTATTTCTTTGAAAAGAGATACGAACAATGCGCGCGTGTTCTATGTATACCGTAGCTTACGGAATAAAATTAATATTCTTCGTATGGCTACATTAATTTTAATGCGTAAATTGATTACAAGCGAGAATTTCATTTAAAAAGAAACGCGTAACATTCATATTTGCTAGACTTTGTTTAAAATCTTCATGACGACTGTGACTCGTTAAAATACAACAAGGGGTTAATTGTCGAGGAAAAACAGCTCGGCGCGGAACGTGTTGATCAGGACCTTTCTCCCGATGCAAATGTTATACAACGTTGTGATCCAGGAACACTCTCTCAAGATCTATTCCTGTCCGACGATCACGGTTCCGAGCGAGGAATACAACGAGACGAGGAATTCTAAGGAAAGGAGAGCTTGTGCAACGTTTCGTACTAGACTGACCGCAAGACTTCCGTTGAAAGCCGTAATTTCCGGTAAGATAAGTTAGCCGGACAAAAAGCATAGACGATTTGTACGGCCCTGCCCGCTCCGATGTGCGAGCCCCGGGAGCCTTGGGCTCGAAATTCAGCAAGCCGTGTATTTACCAACTTTTCCGCTTACCCTCGTTCATCCTTGTAATCGTTTCCTTTTTGCACGCCTCGTAGAGTTCACGAAACCTCGACAATTTGTGGAAAACGGTCTAAATCGCTTTTAAACCATCGCCATCGAAAGAGTTACCGAACTTCTTTTCATAGCTACTGTATGACACAGTAAATTCGCTTGAAAACGTACCTAGAAATAGACTGCACATCTTCGTGCAAAATACAAATTTCCTGTATCAACAGAGGAACTAAAGAAACGTTTCGTCCTTTCGTTAATAATTTAGTAATAATAATATCGATTTTCGAAACGTTAGGAAAACTGAAGAATCAAAGTGAGTAGACTCGACTTTATTATACAATTCTCGTATATTATGGTATATTCTAGTATGCATATTCTAGTATATTCTATCATATTCAAGTATATTTCTGATATATTTTAGTATATTCTAGTATCTAGTATATCATATTCAAGTATATTTCTGATATATTCTAGTATATTCTGGTATATTCTTGCATATTCTAGTATATTCTATCATATTCATGTATATTTCTGGTATATTTTAGTATATTCTAGTATCTAGTATATCATATTCAAGTATATTTGTGGTATATTCTAGTATATTCTATTATATTCTGGTACAGCCTCTGGTATATTGTTGTGTATTCTAATATACTCCGGAATATTCTTGTATATTCAGGTATATTCAAGTATATTCTAGTTTATTCTAGTATATTCTAGTATCTAGTATATCATATTCAAGTATATTTGTGGTATATTCTAGTATATTCTATTATATTCTGATATAGTCTCTGGTATATTGTTGTGTATTCTAATATACTCCGGAATATTCTTGTATATCCAGGTATATTCAAGTATATTCTAGTTTATTCTAGTATATGATAGTATATTCTAGTATATTCTAGTATATTCCAGTATATTCTGGTATAGTCTCTGGTATATTCTTGTACGTGTACATATGCTAATATCATATATTCTACCATATTCAAGTATATTTTACTATGTTTAATTATATTCTTGTATATTCTAGTATATCTAGCAGGTATATTCTGGTACATTCTATACCATATACCAATGGTTCCCTCACTTCTTCATTCCGCAAAGATGAGATATGACGTCCCCCACTGCTCAACACGATCGACGATCGTAAGTAGTGGGGAAATAGACTGAATGATGGTGGGGACCGCGTGGTTCGCAATGAAGAAAAAGTTGGACAGGTCTGATATAAATTACAAATTAGATTTCAATAAAATGTGGATGAATAAATTGGCTGTTCTCAATCTATTTTTGTAGATGTTCTTGTGCGTCGTTATTAGACTACGAATCTACATTCATTGTAAAATATACGTAACTGGACAAACGTTCGTTCAGTATTGAAACTGTCTAAATGATCAATGATGATTCCGCTTCCCTGTTGCATTACAACAACGTCCAGTTGACCTCCAATTTCGCGTTTTCCGTGAAACGAGACGCGTACTCGTAAAATTCAGGTGACCTCGAACGTGCTTCGGATCGGCAAACGGCGGCGCGGCGTTGTGAGAAATGTGTCAGAATGGAACAACACTAGCCAAATGTCAGTTATTCGGGGCCAGTTTCTTGTTTTTCACCTGTGAGAATATGAACAGATCGTAATCTGACCTGACAAAAATTTCATCCTATGGCTCGATCCTCGACGAAGCGTCAGACGCTAGCAAACTTATCGGAGACAAGTTTATGCGAATGGCTTCTAACTTCGTTGACCTCTTTGAATCAGATTAACGCCCGTAGTGCTTCCTGACACTTCGCGCTCGTTGCGTCGTTTTAAAAGCTTGTCAAAAGATTCAAATAATCGTCGATTCCGCTTTCAAACCACTTGTCGATCCTTAGGAAAATTGTCTACTAATCTTTTATTTAGAATTAAACTGAAGATACATATCTATGTATACGAAAAGTTTATTCATTACATTTCAGTATTATTTTATTTTCCACTCGCCAAATCCATTAGCTGCAAAAACAAAAATACTGTAACTCTCGATACTACTCGCGATAAGCAGAATCATATATTACAATACGCTGCGCATAGAGGAAAATAGAAGCGGAAGTCAGACGAGTATGAGTGTTCGTTTCTAATTTAGTGTTCCTTGGGCAATTACTATTCACTTTGAAATATTATCTGCCGTGTCTAACAGGTTAAAGAAAAATATATTTCAAAGAAGGCTATCAAAACAAGTTACGGTTTCTCGATGTCGGCGCGCTAATTATTCCGACCAGGGAATTTTGGTTACAGTGTTGTTCTACAATACCGTAAGCATACGCAACAACGCCGTTCACGCGATTTGTTTATTCGCCGCGACTTTTTCCGTTGGAAAACGTCTGCATACCATTCTCATCGGCAACGTAGAAGAAACGGAATTCCTCGCGGAAATCATTTAGACAGATCTCGTTAATAGTGAAAGGATTAAGCCGACTTAATGACCGAAGCTGTAACGATGAAAAAATTACTTACTTCGGCCGCTAACTTTCTCCTGAAGGCTCGCTTGATAATACAAATTTCACGCGACCCGATACTATCTTCGACTCGCAACACACATACAAATGCGTGGGTCTACAAAGTATTCGTACACATTCTAAAACCGAATAACTTTTTCAATATTCGACCCAACAGCTTCAATTTGTTTTTTGTTGAGACGTTAGAAGCATTACGAGCACAGATAAAAAAATTTATATTACAATATAAACTGAATTATAATATTAAATGAATCATTATAACCTAGCTGCCTCTCTTCATCGTGTAAATATTATCGATGATCCCAGTTGTAAGTGTAACTCAGCCTCTGAGGATTTGGATCATGTATTATGGCAGTGCTGTTTATATGATTCCCAAAGAATTAAACTTGTAAATAATTTACGTAAAATTAAGTTTTTCTTACCACTAAAAGCGGGCCTCTCTTTGCAGAACCAAATGTCAAAGCCTGTGAATTTATCTTTCAGTTTTTAAACGATTGTGATCTGCATCTTTAGTGGTTAGTCATATTGTAAATATAATTAAACTGTAAACTAGTGTATCTTTGTTAAAGCCGAAATAAACCTACAATAGGTTTCAGTGGCTCAATAAAAAAAAAGAAAAATAATATAAAATGAAATCCTTCTAAGGGCTTGAAAAAGTTATTCGTTTTTCAATGTTGTACGAATAAGTATTTTGTACAGCCACTGTACTAATTCGTCGAGTTAATAACGGCGACAATCTATGTACACGTCGTTCGAACTCGTAATTGGGAAATGATGAACTCGAAAAAATTGAGGATATACTACACGGTATTAGTAACAGTATCATAGCTCGAGTAATAATCTCTGCGTAAAAGAATTCTGCAATTAGCCGAGTACGAAGGAAAGGAACAAAGCTTTTCCCAGACTGTTTCTCTCTCGGGGGATCGCTTAACACTTTTTCTCGCGGCACGACACACAAGAACTTTCCTCAGTCTTTGATTAGTCTAGCCACACTCTGACAATGTCTCACGATGCTCGCGCAACGAGAGAGCGTGACCGAGCACAATCACTTGGGGTGTTCACCAAATAGAGGATTCTTGCCAGAAACAAGTTTTCCACAGCTTCTATCCAATTTATTCTGTCAATATCATTTGATCAATTTATTACAGGATCTTCGTTTCTTACATTTATACGGTCTACTTCAATTATTCAATTCATTCTGCGTGTTCTAATTAAAACTGTCTGGTTTCTCCAATTCGAACAAAAAATTAAATAATCGAAGCCCGATTCTCAATGATATTGGTTAACTTTTTAATCAAATTTTGGCTAACTAGAGGTGCGGAAAAATTCTTTAGCAGCAGCGTATACGTCGAGGCGCATTCGCCAGTTCGTTATTTCGCGTGAAAATGGCTCGTCCGCTCGAGTACCAGAGAACAAAAAAAAAAAAGATGAAAGAAACGGGAAAAGCGTGTACGGTCGCGGCTAATTATCCCGGCGGTTGGAAAAGAGATAGAAAACGCGGAAAGAAAGGAAGATGAGACAAAGGGAAATGGAGCATAGCCGGCCTGCGCCCGGAACCTCCCACGATTGTATGCTAAAACGGCAGTTGCGAGAGCAGCCAGACTGAAAATTCGCATCTCTATCTTCCGCGGAAAACTCGACCGCGCAATTGCGTCACATCGGATCTATAAAGATGCAGAGTCGAATGTCCTCGTCGCTTCGAGCAAGATTTCTTCAAGGAAGACGCGTATAAAACGTTCCGAGCACAGTCCATTTTCTACCGAGGGTACAATTGCGAAGAAAATCGAGGCTATCATAACAGGGAAAATGAATTATTCAAATTATGTATGGCGGTTGGTTCTGATAGAGCCATTTTCCTAAATGCCAGACACAAAGCTGGAAACTAAACTATGTAATGCATTATATATAAACTTGTTATGCATTTATAGCAAAATTAGGAAGATGAAATTCAAAATTGGTGAAAAATTGAAGATATCAATATATTATTTCTCCTCTATTTAAATCAATTTAGTTTCTATGTATTGTATTGCAGTCTGGTAATAACAAATGGAAGCAATGCCATCTCTACACGAAAAACGAAATTACTTTCCGAACGACTTAATAACTAGCCTACGGATGTAATGGAAAATAAAAATGTTTGAAAACAGGGATGAAATAAAAATTAACTTTATCCCTTAATAATTATAAAATAATCTTTTATTGTTTTGTATTTCATCCAACCAATGTTCTGCATGAACGCATAAATATCCTGTCTGCCAATAACATTCTCGTTCAATTAAATTTTATTTAATATTATCTATGTATGTATGAATATGTATTTATTTACTATAATTTACATTTGTACAGCGGATGAAATGCTTAATAAAAAAAAACTTTCTCGTTGCCAAACAATCTCGAATAAATATTCTGTCGCGAAATGACGAATAAGGAAACGTGCGCGTAAGAAAAGAGCTGCATAGATGGATGCAATAAAAAAGAAAAAAGTAACAAGCAAATACGCACATGTAACGAGCGTTGTCGGGGCTCACTCGAAGGCCGTTGACTCTGCGAAACTTTCGCCCGGCGCTTTCATGTGGAGCAGACATAAAGGCTCGCCGGGGAACAGTAAAAAGTCCACGACCCTCGGATTGCAGCACCAAAAATTCACGATCGTCCGAGTTCGACTTTCTTTGTAAACAAAAGCGACTCGCCGGTGAATTTACGTTTGTGAAATTCTGCCCGCCGGCGCATCTGGGTTGAATACACACGCATCAATTAGCGGACACGTGAAAAATTGCACTACCCGCGAGTGCATCCCGTTTTCGGGCCGGTGTAACGCGCGAAATTGAATACGTTTCTCACCGTGCTGCCATTGTTGCGAAAGTTCGAATACTTGGCCGTGTTTGCATTGACTAATGGGCTCGAACAGAGACGAAGTACGATCGAATGTTTACGTCGACGCGCGTCAACGACATTTCTACTTCACTTTCACTCAAAGGAATCTTTTCATCGACGAAACAAAATTTTCTCCTGCACCGAACGTTCGTGAAATTATTATCTAATCGTCTTTAGTTGCGATTACGATATTATTGTCTAATCTCGTTTATTTATGATGATTAGACAGCGAATTTTATGCAGTTATCACAAAAATGAGTAGGTGTACTTAGAAGAATTTCAAAATACCGTTTTACTAATTTTGATCTATTCTACATACTTAAAAAGATAATAAATTTTTATTTCACTCCAGTTAATTGCAAATCAAGTAGAAAACTTTTATTTTACATAAAGATCCAATGTCTAGTGATGATATAACAGGTTCTGCAAATGTTATTTTTGTCTCAAGGCCTTTTTCCGGAAATTTCAAGGACAAAATAGTTTCTCATATCATGTTTAGTAATAATAAAAATTCTGCAGCTTTCTAATAACTTCTACAGTCGATGGTTCCGCAAAATGTGCAGTAAATTGGAGATACGTTTCGATGTTCTTCGACAGAAGGAAATTTAAAGGGTAGAAACGAAAGTTGTGTTCGGTACGATGTTACACGTAATGATCAAAGTTACACGCAATAATTATCGAATTTAGAGCAGTGAAATCAACCAATCAGTTGCGTAGGGAACCCGATAATGATCGCCGCTGTGAGTTAACAATATACGGAGTAACACATCGCTAACTCTATTCTCAGCGAAGCATATTCGCACACTCAATCTCACGAGTAGCATAATAACGTTGACGTATGATACTGTTCAGTCCGTGTACATAAGCGTGAAGTAATTTTGTATATATATATTAAATCTTTTCTTCATTAAACTCTCTCGTAATTAGTGCGCGTCAGAAGCAGCAGGTTCCGTATTTATGGTAGTACATATGTGGTAAAAAGTTGTTTCTTTCATATTTTCTTTCAGGATTTAATGTCGGGGAGGGTCCGAGTTGAACAAAATGATTTTTTTTGCAAAAATATCTGTTAACATGCTAAAATTTGTTTACATGCTAAACATTTTATGCTCCAAATGCGGGATCTGTAGCATTTGCTACTTCTGCTATATAACTAATTCTAGTTCTATTTACTTTTTTTTTATTTTCTTAATATGTTCTATTCACTTTTTCTTGGCGCCCCCTTGGTGTGCCACTGTTTAATCTTGTACTTTCTGGATATCGTTACGCCGTCCATAACAGAATAGATATATTGATACTTTGATCTTGATATTCTTCAAAATGTCGATATTTCCAATCACGATCCGAAGGACGGCAAAATAATCTCTAATTTGAGATTCAAATTGCACTAAATAAAAAAAAAAAATGATCCGAAAGCATCGTCGTACAACTTCGGGCGTCGAACCACAGCTTTTCCCGTGTATGGCGTTTTCGAGAAAACTGTTCTTTTTTTCTCGATCCGGTCTAGTGCGTAATCCCCTAATCGGATCCCGTCGCGCTTCGAGCTCCCACGCAAGTGTATTTGCATAAGAGCGCGAGAAAAAGGCTGATCGATCGAGGCACAAGGCGGTCGGTTCTTGTCCCTCGGGGGCACAAAGGCTGCGTAAAATCGCCGACACAACATTGATTAAAGCAGAGAGGTGACTCGTTCGGTTCCCGCGGAATGCAACAGCTTGATTGCATCGCTAAACACCGAGAGGCGCTCGATGCTGTTCGGTTATCTACCGGGTGTAGCAGAGCTCTCTCTCTCTCTCGGCCAATCGTCGGACGTCTGGTTGAAAGGCTTAAAATTAATCAAGGCCCATCGGGTGTCGAATCGACGATGGCGTTAAGAAATAAACTCTGACCCTGACGTAATCAATTAAACCGCCGCGAAAGGAGAAGTTAACGCGCCGCAGAGAGGTTTCTTCGTGGAGATGGCGATGGCGGCGGCATGGCAGCGGCGGCTGGACGTGAATCTTCTCAAGGAAGAAGTAAAAGAAGGAAGTAAGGAAGAAGGAACGGGCCGACGGACGGAAGGAACAAGGGAAAGGAAAAACCGAGAGGTTCGTGCCGGGAGACTTTCTCACGAAGCACATCGTGCTCGCTATCGCGAATCTCTTCTTCTCTCTTGCTTCGCGGGATCCTAGCCTCCTCTCTCCGCAATCTCTTACGGGCCACCTACGAGCAACCGCAGTCATTTAAATTTGTGCCATTATACGGCCCGCGTGTACGACGGTACCGCGTTTTCTGTGACGTGGGACGACCGACCGTCAAACCAACGAGAACATTCCGCGGTCAGAAGCGTTCACCGATTCGCACGATACACGCCTGACGGATCGGAGTAACGGATACCGGTTCATTAATATGTCATGGCTTATGTTATCGCCGCACAGTGGTCCGTATCGAGAAATTCAAGGACATATTGCCTAAAATCATTCATACTAATGATCATTGGATCGAGAAATTTTTATGACTCTTAAACCATAAAAGATACCGGTATTAATTTTTCCACTAAAATTTATTAACCCCCGCAAGGTAAGGTATAATAACACATAAATGAGAGGCATGGTGTCTTAGACCGCGACGAATAAATTTCATAAATAGTCTCGTTTTTAATAAATTTGGGATAAAGAATAACACAGGATAAAAAGTAAACAAACAGATTTAATTGTATTCATATAAAAATTCTTTTAAAAAACCTGAACCTCTGTTCTCTGAGACTCCACATTACCTCGCGAAGGTAAAAAAATTATTCCTATATATTTTTTGTAATAATGTTTAATGTAATCGTTGAAATTTTATTGTTTTAAGTTAACATGTTCTAATGGTAATAATAGTGATGGTAGTCTCGATCAGCAGCAAACGAAGATATATTCTACAGACTACTTTTTTTTATCTAGCATGCGACTAAATCGTGTACAAAAAAAGAGTCCAGAATCTTTGAATCCAGAAGCAACAGAATTGATAATTAAATAGTAATATTGTTGAAATAAAATTATTATAATTTTTTCTTCAACCTATTTGTAAATTAAGATTAATATATTCTTGATTCTAAATTTCGTCTCAATATCTCTTGTTTCTTCTCGAGTTTATAGAGTCGCCTATGGAGACGAGCATGAAATGGCTATTTGAAAATATTGCCCAATGCAAAGTTTGCTCCGATAGCGTCACGGTTCACAGACTATACTGAAATACCGCTAAATCCCCCGATCGAAGCCACCGTGCGCCGTTAGCTTACTTTCTTCGAGTGATCCGTAATTGGGTAATCGGGTTCGATGCGCGGCGATTTATGTAACGCGAACAAGAAAAAACCCGAGAGAAACAGAAATAATTCTTATCGCGAAAGGGAATTGATTATAAGATTGTGAGAGTCGCATTCCTTGTTACGTAGCTCGTTCTCTAGAAATTCTGCGAATATTTTTCTATCGTGTCCCGAGTATAACAAGTGTCGTCGACCTCTATAAACACGACGTATAAATAGAATAGAAAATATCACATAGTACGACGACGACACTTAAAGAAACATAGTGTCGACGCACAGCATTAATCATTGTGTCCATAATACAGTCAACAAACATACTATGTATACACATTCTATCCATTCCTGATGAAAATTTATTATGTCTTCGTCTCAATTTTCATGTAAACTCTGAAAATTGAAAAGAACATCTTCTTTCGCTCTAATATATTTGTTGCTCTGACTGGTATAGTGAAAAAAATTAAATTATTTAGCTTGCAATTGGAGAGATTAAAATCGCAAAAAAGAAAATGGAGTAAAGTCACTTTTACTGCGCCACAGATAATGCTAATAAATGGGCGCGTGTGTGTGTGTGTAAGTCGAACAAATTGCTATACTTTCGCGAAGCAGTATTCATCTGATTGTTCGGCGAGCTGTGATCGGGATCGATCTCGGCGATCGGATGTCCTCAATTCAAAAAATCGTACAACAAGCCGCTTATAAAGAAGTTGCTCGGGCCAGGACGATAAAAAAATCAAGACTACTTTCTACAACGTTGCTCCAGTTACAATCGGGACTACACGTAGCGTCTCTGTGCGGTTATAAAGCGATCAAAAGGTGCAAGATCATGGATCGTCGTGCAAAAACGAGCAACGAGACACGAGTCGCGGTTCCCTTCACCCTCGACTGGCTTCGGGAGTGGTTCGTTAAACGACGTCTTTATCTTTATTTTAGGCGATTTATTATGTAAAAACCGGGGAAAGAGGGGAACGGAATACCGGTTCGGCTGTATGATATTTCAAAGCCGCGACTTCACGTGGCGTGCAATGAACAGGCAAATCATGCCGTGCAATTTGCGTCGCGGATGAAAAGAAGAAAAAAAGAAGAATATGTTGTGGTTGAACGTTGAACGTTCGCGCTGCTTCACCTCGAACGGTAGGGTCAAGATCATTTTCGACGGACTTTCTTTCGGTGTACATACTCCGAATCAAGGCAAGGTTGCGAAAAGATTTGCGCACGGGGTCGACGAACCCGAACCCACGGACTCCCGTAACCTTGTTCGCAGACTTTTACAGGACCACGGATTAACCATGAAAATATCCTGTTGCGGTGTCCCTCGATTAATTCAGTACACGCCGATCATCTATATTTAATGCAGCAAAAATCATTTTTGAATGCAAAACAAAAGATGAAAATTAATCCTGCGTCACTGATGAATATTGCTTTGCAAGCAACGGCAAGACTGCATACAATTTTTACTTTAATATCTGTTTCAATAAAGAATCATAATCTGTATACACTATATAATTACCAGTCCCTCTGTCCTCTGTAACGGTTAAAAAATCTCGAAACAGAGAAGAGAAAGATGGAAAGCTGAAAGGTGCACAGGTTGCCGTTAGCCTAATGGGGTGCACGAATATGTTTTTATCCCGGAAGTCCTCCAGGATTAATTGCTAAAATTAAATTATGCTAGTACTAGCATAATTTCCCGTTGAAAAATCGTCGGCTGTCTTATTCCTGGAGGTATGCCACTAATTTGTTTTTAGCACTTAATCCTGCAGGATTTCCGGGATAAAAGTATATTTATTAGACGTTGTTTAAAATTTTCATGACGAAGAAATTACTTTCTTGCCAGTCCAATATATATATATATATATATAAATTATACATAACGAGAATTGTCGAATACCTCTTATTCGCGAATCGTTGAAAGGTAAGTAACCCCAGTAACGAAGAGCGGAAATTTTTTACAAAATCTGTAGTTGCATCGACATGTCGGGGTCGTACTGAAAAACGAAAATGACAGTCAGGAGGAGGCATTAAAGTGGTTGTGTGCAGGTGGATGCGAGCAATGTTCCGTAACGAGGGAAGCGAAAGAATGAATGTCAAGTGTGTCACGCAAGTAAAATGTCTGGCTGGTTTATTGTCGGACAATTGTACGCGGCCATCCGTGGTTGGCCGCCATTCTTCGATGCCGTTTCAGCGAGTTTCTACACTCCTCGTCGTAGCGCAATGCAGCGCAGCGCGTCGCGGCGTCAGTTAGCGCGCGCACGAGTGTGCATTCGATTTTATTGATGTTAATACGCTCATTCAAAGGACCCTCTCTTCGTCGTTGTCACTCGGTACAGCGTGATTGGCTAAATTTGCGGCACTATTGCGAAGCGAAGGTCAGACACTCGCCCGTAAACCTTTGATCCGCAGAATCAAAGCCCTTCGAGATTGAATCGGGATGACGAACGAATTCAACTGTGAAACGCGGCTATGGAAATTTCATTAAATCAGACGCCCGTTAATGACGTTACTTTGTAACGTTTAATAGGAGCTGCCGAATCACCAGGGATTCGAGACTGCTTCGATTTTTGTATCCTTTGATGCACCGACGCACGGTGCACTGTGCAACGGTGATAGTGTTCACTTGCATTTCGATTGGTTTGCGCAAAAAATTTCGTTATCTTTCACGGTCTAGAGACGTTCCAGTTGAATGCCACAATGATTTAAGTTAATAATTCTGTTTGTTTGGTTTCTCAGAGCTAATATATATGTATAATATAATTTCTAAAAATTGATTGCTCTGGTAGAATTCGTCTCAACTGGACATACAAAATGTCTTTGATAAAATTGAAGAAATATTTTACTGTGTGCGATCAGAGTTGACGACGATGTCGTTCGGTAATAGAATCTCCAGACTGTAGCAATTGAGTATTAGATTGTCGCGAGAAAATTGACTGAGACAGCGTTTTGCTGCCAATGATGCGAGACATTCGTCAATGTCTGCGCAACTTCAGAAAATTGATGGTCAAACGTAACCGTCCAATTCATTCGACAGTTAACATATAGCAATTTCGAAACCACTGAATTCGTAGAAAATTTCTGCTCGTCGTAACATTCGACGAAAAAAACCGACAAATCATCATTTTGTTCGGTTTCAAATATAGAAAGAAAATTTACATACATTCTTTCGTAAACACATTCGAACTGTCAGTGGTCTGATAAATTTAAATTATTAAAAGAAAAAACGCTGTTATCTTCCATTTTTAACAATTTTACTAAGCACGAGTCGAAGAGTGACGAACTCTCAGTGGTCTGATAAATTTAAATTATGAAAAAAAAACGCTGTTTTCGTCCATTTTTTACAATTTTACTAAGCACGAGTCGAAGAGTGACAACTGTTCGCGCGAAATTCAAAATGACACCTCTTAATGAAAGACCGTTTCACTAGACTCCGCAGTATAAGAATGACTTTACGAAGTAGACGCGTTCTGCAGAAACACATCGGGGTTCTAAAAAATTGCACAATCCTGCGATTTTCCGGATATTATTAGGCTGTGAAGATTAAAAGAAATTAGGTTCGGAGGGAGAGAGATGGCTCGCTCCGTTTCCTCAAGGGACTTTCCCTATTAACGCATACACGTCTCGACACTTCTCGATGCGTTAACATACTAATGCGAGGAGTTGCAGAAACGCATTAGAAACCGCGCGAGACCGGAGCCCCGTGACTGAACTCCGTTAATCTTTTTCCGGTCGCAGCTGGGTCGAGGCTTTAGGCGCGGGAGAATCATCGTGTTCGCACCTGACAGGAAGGTGTCGTTAATAGTTCTGTCGCATAAGTTTTCAGGCGATTCGGTATTCACCGGGGTGGTTCCTGCGAACGATGAACGCGAGTCGGGCTCGTAAAATGTGGAAGGCTGATATCGTGCAACGCGGAACGCGCGATTTTATCGTGCACGATTTCTAGTCGGATTCGCGTGCGCGCACACGTGTGTGCAGTTAATAATGACACTTACACGTGTACGGTTAATTTCTTCGTTAGCGATGCTCAGATGCCGATGTGACTCGTGCACATCCTGGTCGGCGGGTTAGCCTACTCGAAATGCATTACCTGAAACAAATCAAGACCCTTCGTTAGCCTTCTGTCTTGCAAACAAATAATTCTTCAGTTTTATTATTCTACTTCTTTATTGAAAATACGGCATTGGATTGTGTTTGTCCATCAGCCGAGGAACACGGTGTACATACAGACAAATGATTAATCAAGCAAATGATTCATGGTTGCATGCAATTCGGCAATCGCAATATAAACTGTTTCTATAAAATTCACTCACGACATTGCATCTGCATAATCTTCCTCGGTCTACTTGCCCGAGTTACAGTCAATAAATTATATTAAAGCAGAATAGTAGTGTTAATTGAAGTTTTTACGGATCGATTTGCAAGACTCGAGTAAAATTCTTACACGCCCATTAAAATTTTCTCCGATAATTTCACTCGCACTTCCATAAAAATCCACACGTTCACCTGACGTGGCACCGATTCCCCGTATCGTTTGAATATTAAGTGCTTTCTATCCTTAGAAAGAATTATTTTAGACACCTTTTAATAGATTTCCTATTGTTTTTCAGTATTAGAGATAGTTGAATGTAGATCTTTATGCATTTATAGCTTCTAATAATGTTTAAAAAATGCTAGAATATTATTTCCGATCTGCAAAGGCTACTGCCACTAAAAATAAGATTTTATTTATTCCCACTTTCTTGAAATTTTTGCCTGCAGAAATTAAAAATTGCATAAACATCCGCAGTCTAGTTGAATGTCTCGGCTGCGATTAAGAAAAAGTAACGTTAGAAAGTTGTTGGCATGAATACGGAATTTCTTCGGAAACCGTGACCGTCGCATGCGTCTTTTTCTTTCAGCGTTTGAAAGGAGCCTTTATTCTAACGAACAATGCGACCGTTTCTAGAAACGCGTCAGAAACTATGCGACGAATCCTTGGCGAGACGATCGATTTTCCCTGAAAATAATCTCTCGACGGCTAGGAAGCCGGAAGGCGACCGGAAGTTGCGCCATTCAAGGATTTCTCGGCACTTTCATGCTCAATGCCATCTTAACCATTCAACTATACCTCCCAGCCTGCAATTCGACCGCTGAAAGCGATTGTTTAAACCCACAAAACAGTTCTTTATCACGTACAATATAAAATAATTTTTATCTCTAATTATAGGTTTTGCACTCTAAATTCATGTGTGCAGAACAGGAAAAACATTTCAGGAACTTAAAACTGTTTCCATATGGTTTTCAACTCCATCAAATTAACAAGAAAAGTAATAAAAGAATTTATTATTTTGCTGTCTACTTACGAGACGATAATTAAAGAGTATAAAAAAAAAACTGATCATAATCATGGCCAGGAGGAAGTTTCCTGAAACACTTGTTCCCATCGATCCCCAACGAAAATACTTTCCGAAAAGAATAAAAATAAACCTCGCGAAGAATATACGATTCGAAAATAGAAGAGACAGGTGCGTTATAAAAATAATTGCGGAAGGAATTGTGTATCTCGAGCGCCGGCCGAAATGTAAAACCAATTCAATTCTAACAGTTCTATTAGTTCATTAAACCCCGAATAAAAAGACGAGTGTCGCATAAATCTCCATTCGCAATGAACGTTTCGCGGCCAACTGCACGGTGGTATAGGAGAGATCCTGCGCACGAGGAACGAGATTGATCAACTTCCTCAAAGTTACACCGGAACAATCAGCGGTGTGCAATTAAAGACGAGCAGCGCGTAATTCGTTTCATATCAGAGTGTTAATATTAGAGTTGCTCGAGAGAAAAGGATACCTCGTCACAGAAACTAAAGGACATTTTTCGTTTGTCCTGAGCAGAATTGTGTTAATTTAATTATTAAGTTTTTTTTATATTTATTTAACGTCGCATTCAACTCTTTGTTAAGGTTATTTCGCGACCGGACCTACACAGTTTATTAAGGTGGGTTTCAAACCACCTTTGGACACTACAGTATTACATGTCACATGGAATATAATTATTAGGTTGGCAACTAAATTCGCGAACTCTTTTATGTATACAGACTGCAGCCGGATAACATGTACAAGCGGGCAGGGGGTAATTATACATATGGTTATAAACCAAACAAAAGGAATAATATTTTTTCGTTTAGAGCTTCGTTCTCGAGAAAATCGAGTTTGAAAATGCAGCGAATACGCGTGCTATAGAATACCAGTCGACCGATGCGTCTGGTCATTACCGACCAATTTTACTTCCTGCATACCGCATACAGAGTCGAGCAAAAATTATATGTAAATAAAAACTTTTGCTTTACTCTGACTGGAGATACTGAAACACACGAACCCGGCGGATCTTTTTTTTTTGTAGAAAATCTCATGAGATTTATTTCAACATAATAAAGAAAACATAATACATTGTTACAGAAAATAAAACAGTACATACATAGTAATATGTTAAAACATGAATATAATATACAGAAGAGATAAACCGCTTAAACCTTAAGGCCACAGCTTTTAAAAAATGACAACATACAGCGACAAGCCCTGATATTTGGTTTGGCTATTATCAGTGAAGCACCCGGCGGATCTTTAAACTCGATTTTCTCAAATGAAAAAAAAAAACGTTATTCCTTTTTTTCGATTTATATTCACTTGTAGAATCACCCCCTGTCCGCTTGTACACGTTATTCGGCCGCACCCTGTATATTTTTTAAGTACGAGTATTTCATATCAAAATAAATCGAAAAATTCAGAGCTTTCCAATAGCATATGTACAGTTAAAAAAAAATGGTCACTGAATAAGGTTATAATGATACAATAAAAGAATTACGAAACAAAAGGTCGCGAATTTAGTTGCCGATCTAATACGTTGAAAATGATTTGCAAAAATGTGAAATTGATTTGCGTTAGGTTGAATTTGACTGGCAAAAGGGTGAATTTCGAGTGGAAAACCTATATTAGACCGTGTACAGGCTGATCGCTCATTAATCAACGATACAATAAACTATTACATTCCAACACATGAATCTCGACTGAACCATCAAACGTCCCGAAGGGAAGCTCGAGCGGGGCCCGTCTCAGCACGCGGAACGTGTTAATCAAGTGGCTGAGAGTGCACGTCAGAAACGGTCCCCGGGTTGTTGGTCCCAGCGACGGCGAATGGTACGAGTCGCCATGGAACACGCACGGAAGTGGTCTGAAAAGACAAACTACGAGGTGTATCTATCGCGTGTATCGTAAGTCTTCCAGGGGGCTGGTTTTTTTCTCTCCTCTGTCTCTCTCCAGTTGCAAAGGAAAGGTCGTGTATCACTGGATCATGATTCAACGATGACTAACAGGCAGTAAGGTAGGGATCGTTATGCGAGGATGCTGCCGCTGTTAGCGGGGCTGCGTATCGCGTATAGTTAGTGGGGTCGTTAGGCCAGCCGATTAGACGTTAGTTAGTCCCGCCCTTAACGATACACGTACGCAGACACGCGTTCGCGTACACGCACACACTCTCTCTCTCTGTCGGGAGAGAGAGAGAGAGAGAGAGAACGTGTAGATCACGGACTTGTGGCCGTGTATATGTATATGTGTGAGTGCGCGTGTTCCGTGTGTACACGGAATGGAAATCGAAAGCATCCAGGAGGGGAAATTAAAATCAGGATTCTTATCGGTCCGCGGTCGCATGCCGGCCGCAACGGAAAATATTCTCACGGCTTTTAACGGACGTTAATCCTGAATTTTCATCGGTTAACTGCGCGGCTTCACCGCGATGCTTCGTCGCGGAACAACATCTCCTTTCTACCCCTCTCTCTCTCTCTCTCTCTCTCTCTCTCTCTTTCTCTCTTACTGTCTCTCTGTTTCTCTTTCCGTGTCTGTCCGCGTGTCCGTATTGCTTTCTTCCGAGGATGGAGTTAGGCTAGTGCCGCCATTCCTCCCCACCGATTTTTCACACGGGCCCATGAAATCGAAATGAACTTTGAGAAAATCGCCACGATGGAATCCCGAGGTCTGAGCGGTGATCGCGCGCCTGATCACAAGCACTACCGGCATTTCGTAATGGGCGAAATAGAATTCTCAAGCGGATTGAAACCCGCTCTATGCCCGTCACTGGAACCCGCCGAAGCCTCGGGCTGCGGTCACACGAGCGTTCCTGTAACGGACGTCGCGATGTCCATCGTACCGTAACATTGTAACGTACGTGCTGTTATTGTCGTTCACCAACGGATTGCAGCCCCGAGCCCCGGAATGCGCGAGAGATCGGATCGATTCAATCCCTTGATCCACCGGTGCTTCCGAACTTTGATTCAGTTTTGAACGGCCCGGAACGGACTGGAAACTCGTTCTTCGTGGCCAACATTAAATTTTTGAACAAATTTTTGTATACGTCAATGAATAACCCATCGCAGCTTTAACCCTTAGCACTCGAGTGGCGCCACTAAAAATTGCTGTACTATTATTTAAATAATTGTTTACACTATCAGATATGTCGGTATTTAACCAATTACTACACATTTAAGTATTGTATGAGGTATTATATCAATTTCATATTTATCAAATTTAAAAAATCATAGAGAATGGAAATATTGTAGGTCAGAAGAAACGTTTGATTTTCGAGTTAAAATAGCACCGAGTGCAAAGGGTTAAAATTTCTGACAATTTCTTTTGATCACGGTGATTAAGAAGTTTTGTATATTATTATCAGACTGCGTACCTTTATACATTTATGACCTCTAAAAATCTTCAAAAAATTCTCGAATATAAAGTTCCACAGAATTTAATACGATTTTTACACAGAATTTAATACGATTTTCATTTATTCCGTATCTACGAATACTACCACTATGGTCGATGGCTCGAAACGAACGGCTCGAATATCTCCCATATTTTCACTTTCGTTTCGAAGTCCTCGCACACGGAGCAGGTATGCAGCGCAGAAAGTGTCCGTGCAAAAAGGCGAAGAACGTCGGCTCGCATTTTTCAGCAGCGTGCGCAAATCATCCCCGTCATCATCGCGAACGCTCCACTTTCCGCGGAGGCTGGTATACCAGTTTTCTGGCAAAAAGAGAACGCGGAGCAGGGGAATCCTTTAGCGTTCGAATTTTTCCCGGCGCAAAGAAAAAAAAAATCGAGCATATTGTGGGGTGAAAATCACTGGACGGCTGGCGGATGCTGCGGGACATAATTTGCGCGGTCGTCCTTTAATCTAATGCCCCTTGCGACCGATTAATGATTGTGGAAAACGATCGTGTCTGGTAGCTCGTATACGTTCGTATACGACGGTGCATTATGCATTAACGACACGGCCGCACGAACAGATATACAGGCTCTGCCAGCACCGTGGGACGTGGTATTACGGATTTTTCGCGATTACGCGATGAAGCCGTTTGCCCATCGACCTCATGCGCGTTAATTTATTCCAATATAGGCCCCCGGACGGTGATAACAATTTTCCATCCACCTTTCGTCGGATCCGCGCAACCAAGCCACCGCGCCGCACTGCCGATGCAAATTGAAATTGCTGACTATATCCCCCGTTCGAACCGATCCTCTTTTCTTCCACCACTTTGTTACTGATAGCTACACACGGCGAGACATACGTTGCGGTTAATTTTTATCGTTTCATATAAATAACCTGCTTCATTCAGGAATATGATTTAGAGCAGCCAGATGCACCGATAGAATCGCTGGTAATTCCTGGAATCATCGACCTGGATCCGACGGTATGAATTTCTTAAATGGATTCATTGGTTTGGGGTTACACTTTGTAAGAAATGTATTGGGTATACGTGCCCATAATTATGAAAGTGGTCTGAGTCGTATACATTTCTCGTTTCGAGATGTTTAACGGATTACATTTGAATAAATAAAAAAATATTTTTATATTATTTAACATTTTAACTTAGAATTTTATTAGTCTTGATTCATGAAAATTTGTTACGAATGTCAAATTTTGTGTGAATCTCGTACGAAAACGATTGTTTTTCAAGTTTTCGAGTCAATGTTTATATTTTCCAGTGCCGCGGAAAACTATTTCCGTCTGTTGTGAAGTTTTGTTTCTAGTAACGACGCAAAAGCACGCGAATTCAATAAACATGTTTATGTATACGTCGGCGAGGAACAGAATGTCGATGAAAACATATATAGAGTGTCCGGAAAATGTTGTATATCATTGAAAGGGTTGTTTCTTGTACTTTAAATAAAATCAAAAATACCGTAGTAAGATTCTACCACGGTCGGATGTTTAATCAAACAAATACCGGTGGCTACAAGTTTCAACGCGTTCGTTCTTTCCTTTCCTACAGAATCCAGTTCGCCAGACAAAGTGATTACCGAGTCTCTTGTAGAGCAAGATACTTGCACTAAATTGCACCTCGTAGACAAGAGATGAGACAACACTCTCAGAACGTGAGCATAGTCTCTGAATCATGCTCGCAAAGCTTAACCCATTAACGAACCTACTTTTCAACAGAAATTCCGTTGTAAGAACGACTAGAAAATTAGTCGAACAATCCTGTGCATCTTCTTTAAAAACAAATAGAAAATTGAAGCGATTTGTTCATGAACGAGCCAAAGAAAAATAATTAAATTAGTAATTCAATTAATTCAGGACGTGTAGGGATATGGGTCGGTACCACGATTATGCCAAAATATACTTCCTCCAATTTTTGCAGGCTTTTAAAAGCAAAGGATATCGGGAAGAAATTGACAAATTTCAAACTTTATACTCGAAGGAAGAGATCAATTGTTATTTGGTTCCAGTGCATCTTGTGATCGCTGCGGCTAATTTCGATTTTGTAAAAATAATGATTTAGGATTATATATGTACTTCCTCTAATTTTTGCAAGCTTTTAAAAACAGAAGATGTCAGGAAGAAACTGACGGATTTCAAACTTTATACTCGAAGGAAGAGATCAATTTTTATTTGATTCTAGTACTTTGTGATCGATGCGGAAATTGTTGGTTTTGTAAAAATAATTATCTACAATTATTTTAAATATTTATTTTCCTCGCACCCGTTGTCACGGTATTTTTCCCCGTAGGATAAACGCTATCTTCGAAAAAAAACTGGAACGACAGAAAAACAGAGTCGTTTTTATGAATTTACGGTCTGCCGTCTGGAGTTTAGTTAGTCCTAAGCGAACCGCGTGCCGATTTAACACGTGGCAGCTGAACACGTCGATTCAACGACCGTCGAGGCAACTCTGTACCGGTTTAACGTTGAAATATTCATTAAACGTAACGACAGGCTGGATATCTTCTGTGCGGCACCACGAGAGAGCTCCTTTTGTGCCTTTTCACGCAACGCAACGCAATAGCGTAACCATAATGGCTCTCTCGATAGTTCGACGATGGATTCACAGGCCCGAAATCGTCGCGTCGCGTCGCGGATACCGACGATTGTTCAAACGTATTTTACGAGACTTTTTATTCCAGCCTGATGGCCATTTTTATGGTCTCCTTTACTGTTTACGGCTGTTCTTACTCGCCGCATTCTTCGTCGCGTACCGTCGCCGCCGCTTATCTTTTCAATAACTACGGCCACGGTCTTCAATCGCCTCGACTGTGGGAAACGATTTTGCAAAAACGAAGATAGAGACGCTCCGGGTCTCACATTCTAGGCTGTAAAGCCGCTTTATAGCTCCACGATAGTGTTCGTAAATCGACGATTAACCTCCAGAATTATTTATCCAATTTTATGTTTCAATACCGCGAACCCTTCGCGAGTTTCGTAAAATACTGGCCCCGCTGACAAACGTTCGATCGAAATCGTGGTTGCGGCTGCTGGTAGAATTGTTTTCGCGTTTAAAAATATTGATTGTCTTTGTGCTAGAGAAGGTAAAAATATTGGCAAAATTAATGAAATGAACAGGGAAAATGTATTATCAATTTTACAATTTTATAGTCCAGAGAATGGTAAACTTGTCGGAACGTCGCTTCCTCACCGAGTTTGATGACATTGAAATATGTTAATAACTCAAACTTAAAAGATATTTTTGCGAATTTCCAAAAACCTAAAAGGGACAAGAAAAATTGTTTAGAATTTCAACAAATTTCAATTTCATTGAAATCCGAGAGGACAAATGTCAAAGTCCAAGGTTATTTGAAGGTCATACTGCTATACTATAAATCGTATACACACTGGATCCGATCGACTTTTCTCCGCGTTCGAATTGAAATTAGATCAAACACACGATAATTGAATCTATCCTTAAATAGGATGAGATTTCTTCCGGACTCGTAATGGTCCTGAGCTTAATGACCAGAGCGATCTAGCCTCGATCCAGAAGGATCGAGAAGATCCGTCTCACGCTGTCCCGTACACGTTTCGTAAAGTTGAAAACGCGAGGGGAAAGACGATTTTTCATTTTCCCAACGGGAGAACGGATTACCATATATTCAATTCAGCCGGCCGATTAATCTAATCGCTTCCGAGCCAGTTAATCCTGGCTGACGTCAAATTTAATTACGCTTCTTCTCATAAATTTCAATGCCATACTAGCAGCGTCTAATCGTCGCGATCGCTCGGCTCTTTTTACGCAGGACCTAATCGACTTACCATCTATTACGATCGGTAATTTTCTGTTTCGACTATTAAACAAACTTGTGTGCAATAGTTATCGATTTAATCTTTTAACTGAGCAACTCAAAAATATCATTGAATTTTCTATGTAACTATACAGGGTGGTCAAACAGTTATTTACACATAAAACAGGGTTAAAAACAATTGTTTACACATTATCCATTAAACTGTAAACTAAATACTTTGTACACCCACTGTATCTTTGCAATTAATAGATCTCTTCGCACTCTTGTTCCCAAAATCGGAATGTAACACTAGCATGACTGCTCTAGCCGGAAGCGTTAGTATGAGTCATAGGTTCTTACGGTTAGTTTATTTGCAAAGTACACAGGAGCATGCGCCGATTGTTGAAATTATAAACGACCTAGACGATAACAGGAAAATAAAGAGATCGCTATCAACTGGCACACACGTGATATGCTATAAACATTGGCTACAGCAATGTTATCAGTCGATAAAATAAAATGACGTAAAAGTTAACATAAACTTCTGAGTCACTTTAACATTCTACAGGATGGTTCTTTGAATTTCATTCTTTGCTTGGAATTGTTAAGTATTAGGTTGGCAACTAAGTTGGCGACCACCACATTTTCTCAAACAAAGTCGTTCATATATATGTTTTTTTAAGCACGAGTATTTTATGTCAAATTAATTACAAAATTCAGAGCTTTCCAATGATATATACAGTTTAAAAGGAATGGTCACTGAATGAGGACAAAATGGTACAATAAAAGAACTACAAAGTATTTAGTAAGGCCCGGGTTCGATTCCCGCTGAGATACTCTGCTGAGATTTTCTTTACCTCCTAAACGAAGTTTTTAAAAAATTCTTTTTTTTTAATATTGCATTTTTAACCAGATCTGAGCTATGTTTAAAGTTTCGAGGCTCATCGGAAAGTGGTTTAAAATTCGATTAGAAGATTTGACATAACACGGCAAGCTAATATAAGCGTGGTGAAATAGACTTTCAATAAAGCACAGAAACGATTTAAAGAAAGTATGAAGCATTCGGCTCGGTGTATATAGGACGTGTTCTTAAACGGAACCTTGCTTGCGGTAAAAGTGTGTTTATGGCAAAAAATGATAGTGCACGAAGAGGCAAGGATGACTATGGTATCGTGAATCGGAAAATTGCGTTCCGTGTGCGCTCTCGTTACACGCTTGGTCAACGATATAAGAACATTTCACTAGCTACGCTATCTAGAGCATGTTTACAATGAGTTATTTTCTTTGGCCGTTTCGTGCGGGAATAGTCTTATCGAAGCATTACCGTATTTCTTCCGAATCACTATCGACCTGAACTTGTAACACGATTTTCTTTATTTCATACCTGGCAGTAACTTGATAAAGAAAAACTGTTGCAAATGCCGTTCACAGTTTCATTTTAAAAAAGTTTAAAAAAGTTCTGTGTAAAACACTTTCACTTTTTTCATCGACTCCTATAGTTTTTTTTACAATGAAATAACAATGTTGTCATTTCATCGTCGATATTATATCGACTTTATGTAGCTCATTCGTTTCGCAACACAGCCTTGCAGCATAAAACCACTGGTACACTAATTAAAAGTAAATTGTTGCTAATAGCTGCGGATTTTATGCATTCGCGGGAAAAAAAATGAACGAATAGACTGTAAAACTAATGTTCATTTAATGCTTACATTATCGCTTATATCAACGTATTAAAACGTTTAAAAGAAGAAACGAAGAGTTTCGTCTCGTTCCAGTACGTTAAATAATTGCTGTAAAATATTTTTATTTTGTAGAATAATTCGCGGTTCACTAATAATCTCTTTTACATTCTCTGTAACGTGAAATTAGTTATTAATTATTTCGTACCGTTATTTCGCTGGAGTTCAATGATCGATTTATATTGATATGTTTTGGTTCAGAGACTACTACATAAATGAATCATAAGTTCACGAGATTCGTGGAGTTGATTCATTTTCCACGCTCTGCATTCTTTTCTGCATTACTTTACTGTTAATCTGTTATCGTTTAACGAGAAATGAGTATCATATACAATACTTATTAATGTTTCATTAACTACAACGAAATGTCAACTCGTAAGCCTCAGCAAAATCAAAATTTCTAACAAAGATGGACATCAATTTTCATCTTTATTTCCGCAAACTTTTAATCAGGTCAGTGAACTTTCATAAAATTCATTTAAGCAATTAAGCCGGTGAATTTTTAAGTAAATGTTTTATCGTGCCAGTTTACAAAATTCCTGCGTCCATTAACCAGATTTTGAGACGTATATTTGCATAAAAATTGGCTGACCAACGTAAGCGATCAAATGATTTCCCGTTCCAACGCTGTTCCTCGAATTAAATTTGGCTTAATTATGTTTGTTTGAAGTCCTGCTATCTTTGAACGCCACGGGTCATCGACCTCCGTCAAAATATAAACGGTAGGAACCGTTACGGGGACAGTAGTGCGAATGTCACTTCGCGAAACTCATTGAAAAAGATATTTTGACAAACGAACGTTGTGTCCGCTGGCAACCGGTCATTTTAACGGAAGATAAGAATGCAGCTTAGCATGTTTGTCGCCAGGTGACACGTACTTGCGACGACGCTCACGAACACACTCGCGTGGAAGCATGTTCGCATATGTATGTACGTACGTATTTTGCGTGTGTGTGAGAGTCGTAATTTTACAAGTTACGCGAAAAAACCGAACGAGCGTTATACATACATATGCGCATAACGTATCTTGTTACGTTCGGGCACAGAGTATCGCGCGACATTTAAAGAACCTACAAAACCAGTTCCGGAAGTTTTTTAATCGTTAATTAACGAGACATTTTATTGAACAAAGCGATAAAAACGCGGTCTCTAGGAACAGTTCCGAAATAAATATCGACAATTAGCTGTGTTCAACATAATCTTCAGTAGACTTTCACCTGTGAGTAAGGTAAAGGGACCAATAATTTAATAAGAATAATAGCAAATAAACTATTCGTGAAAATGCTGTTTGAACCTCTTACATTGTGTAACAAGACTAACTTTTTTAAATTAATTGTATTATTTAAATTTTATAGACATTTTTAAAAATTCAATGATTGTGTCGTAAGTCGACCATGCTTGGAAAGAAAACTACTAATACACCACACGTTGTTAGTAAGTCAAGTAGAATCGATTTACTTTCGATCGAAATCGAATAAAGCAAGATCGATTCACATTGTAATTTATTTGAATAAGAGAGCAGAATTACAAATTACATTGTAATTTAATTGAACGAAGCGATTGAATTTCGAATTACCAAATAACTGAATACAATATAATCGAATTACTTTGTAATTATAATTCGTGAAGTATAATTAGATTGTAATTCAACAGAACTGTGATTACTGGTGCCTGTACCTTGCCTTTTCTTTTTTTTTTATTATTATTGAAAGCTTAATTAGAACTCCCCATAGGGGGTTATAAAGCTATACATTATTAATATACATCTTACATTTGAACATTAGTAATGTAGGTACAGTAGAACACATTAAGTATATAACATATAAGGAAGCCTTTTCTTTTATCGAAGTAAACGCGTTTCGTTCGACGGTAATCGGATCGGTGTCGAAGAATCGGCAAGAGCATTTCTTTCCACGATCTCCGTTCTCCCCACCTTGTCCGTGGGACGCGAGAAATAGCGGGCATAACTGTTGTGCAAAGCCCCTATCTCGTTGTCAGTCTACTGTAAACTCGATTTTATGGGCGTTGCGAGCCAAGGCACGGCGCGCAGCGTAGCTTTTTCGCGGTTACCTCCGCATTTTGCCTCGTCTCGCCGACGTAACGGGTTGTTCCCCCTTGTAGCGGCTTGTCGGGGCCGGAAGATCAAATCCCCCGTCGACCGACTGGCATTTTTCTTTTCCCCGAGAAGTGTGCCACGGAAAATCGCCGACATTTTCTCCTACGGTCGACAAGTTCGACGCGACGCGCGACATCATTTGAATTTCGAAACGCGACGACGACGCTTTAACGAGACCCGATGACGAAACGTGCTAGCACGAAAACGAGAAGCAACGCACGTCCGACGATTTCTGCAAGGGGAGAAATTGCCCCGGACACTTCGACACCTCGGATTCCAACGATCCGATCGAGAATGTTGTTCCGCGATCCAGGCGAAACTCGACCCATTTCTTTCCGTGAATTTTTGCGAAATTGCCTGGGAAAGAGATCCCTCGCTTGAGTTGATCGATAACGATTTTTTGAACGTGAACGACTACTTGGAATCGCTCTTGAGAGACCAATGGAAGATGCGGGTGCTTGCTATGCTATGTAGGCGTGCA
Source organism: Lasioglossum morio (assembly GCA_916610235.2). Lineage (NCBI taxonomy): Eukaryota > Metazoa > Arthropoda > Insecta > Hymenoptera > Halictidae > Lasioglossum > Lasioglossum morio. The sequence continues at coordinate 21,952,993 of OU744326.1, forward strand.
ATAAACGTCCAATTCCTTTGCTGTATAGAACACCCAGTAGATAATACGCCTAATAAATTGAACCAGTTCATGATATAAATTGAATACCTTTTTAGCCCTAAGATTGTATTAGGTCGCTCGGAAAGTCATTTCGTTTTTCGCGTAGAGATAGAGTTTATACTTGGTTCATACGTCTTACAATTAATGCATACAATTTTTATTTTGAAGAAAGATCCGCAGTCTATTTATAATCACCTTTTGTTTTTTGATTACTGCAAGGGTGAAAATGCAGTGCACCAAAGAAAAAGTTGTGAGCTGTTTCTGGAAAGGTTGTACCATCGGATTACCATTTTCTTTTTCGCTCTTTTCAACATTCTTTATGAGGTGTATATAACTCAATTTTTTGCTAATAAAAAACAGAAATTCTACGATCATAGGATTTTCAAGTTGCCTGAAAAATTGCAGAGGATCATAGAACAAAATGTTATTAACCTTATTCTAATTGGTAAAAAATTGGCTTTCATTTTCCCTTGGGTAAACGAAATAACTTGCCGAACGACCCGATATTTAGACAATTTCTTTTTTCTACTTCAATAAAAATCCATGATGGGCTTTCATAGCAATTTCGTATAAAAGATAAGCTTGAAAGCAATGCAAACAATGGTGCTCAAACATCCCAGTCGCTCGCGTAATTATTTTGTTCTATTTCCGAACGGTTTAAGTGCCTTTACTACGAGCAGTTCTATAATTTACAGCCGAGAAGAACCGCAGACATTAGGAATAATAGAAACAATTCGAGAGACATCATTAAGGGTAGCCACTGGAGCCTATCGCAGAGATGCGCTCGTTTCTTCCGCCATAGAGAGATACATAGTTTCGCGTGTTCGTTGAAGTGCATTCCTCTATTTGGAATTTACGGCTGAACAAATCGATGCTATCGGTGCGATATTAATTCTACCAATCCTCTAAATATTAAACACCGTTAGTAGACTGAGGAGGTTAACTGGAAAAAAATGTTTCCCTCGTAATAATGCAACTGTATTTTTCCAATTAAAGTTTCCGTTCAACATTAAACCTACCGTGCACTGAAAGCACTATTATAACCACAAAAGATAGAAATAGATTCTTATTTGATTTCTGTGTCCTACTAATAAAACTCTAAATTGAAATATTATATATAGTATAGAAACATTTCTTAATTTATTCGAATGAAATTCTTGAATAACATAACAATTGATCGAACCAGTGCGCCGATAGCATTAATATATTTGTTATATCAAATATATTAATATATTTGTCAATTCTTGAATATTTCTTAACAAGAAATATATGAGTTAGACCATTTTCATAGTTATGGACATATATATTACGTGTACTTAATAAAACTCGATAAAATCACAAAAGGAAGAAACAGACTGTTATTCGAGTGAAGATCCGCAGTCAATTTATCAATGAAAATGACAATACTGATAAGAATTCGCGATCCACTGCTTATCTAGAGACTATGAATGGATCGCTAAAATGGATCTATTCTTAGTGCCGTCACCGACGGTGGTTTACCTTCACCTTGGCGACGATTCAACCTCCGATTCGCGTTAGCAGAAGGATGAACGCGTCGGTTTCGCGCGAAAATTCCGCGACGTTCAGTTTCGCAGCACCGGCTGATCCCCTCTGTACACGGTCCGGCAACTCGATGATCGAGGCTCGTTAACTTCCGCGGTTAATTACATCATGGCGAGTGACGTAAGCCTTGGGAATCATCTGCATAGAGCTCGCGGTATGCGCGAAATTATCCGGGAATATTTTTGCAATGGTCACTCCGCGCCGATTCCGCCGGCCGAGCACCGTGACAAATTATGCGACGCTCTTCCCGCTACAATTAGACGGTCTACCATCGCGTTTAGGCTTCGTTATTGGTCTATGGACAAGCGCATCGCGAAATACGCTCGCAGCCATCAGCACAGTGTTCTAACGGCACCTAACTGCGCTGCGCTTCGATCGCAACTAGACAGCGGACTGTATGCGTTTACGACAAAAGTGAGTAGATGCTATTTGATATACAGTAAAAACATTAGAAGAATTTAAGAATAATGTTATGTTACTTTCAATCTATTAAACCATTGCCTTATAATATATATTTAGATAGTCTTGCGATCGAAAAGAATTTGTGATCCAGACGAATCATTTTGGTTTTGAATTTATCGCCTATTATTGACTTAGCGTGCATTGATCGTTCGCTTCTGATTGGTCAAGTTCCAATTATTTGTCCTGATGTATTTACTGTTTACGTTGTAACCTTCAACAAGGATCAGTCCAGTATCTACCAGCATGGAATCAATATAGTCTTCATAAATTTTACGTTCACCTTATATAACATGTGAGGAAGTTAAATTTATTTTGCTGTGTGAAACATATTTTTAAATTACGGTTATTATTATAAAGTTACATTTTGTTACAGACGCAAAATCTCTTGAAAATGATCCTCATCAGGATCGAAACGTCGAGGTTTAAAATTGCAAAATTTTTATAAAATAATGTTTGTATTATTGCCTTATAATATCGCGGCTCACTCGTGATGAGGACTCATGATGAGTGAACAGTGTCTAATAAATAAGTATACTATTAACTTTCCTTCAAATCGAAATCGAATTCTATTTTGGTTTATTTAATGTACAGCTGTTGGAGAACATATATGCATACAATACATAAAATCTCACTGAACCCGTACAAGGGGTTTATATGCTTAAGACAGAAAATGTGTTCGAGTTCGAGTGCAAAACCCATAACCACTAAATGTTAAAGAAGTTTGATGACGTATCGTAGAAGTTCCGAGAAACTGGACGTGTAGTTTGAAACGAGCAGTAAATGCACGTTTATGCAGCTGTTCATGGGATCACGTGAAATCGCACATAAATTATAGCTTGGTGTTTCAGATCATATTTCAATGTAGCGTGCGCACTTATTTTTCTTGCAAAATACGTAAATCCGCAGTCGGGTAATTCGATACTAACAGAAGACACAAAAGATCGATAGAAAACCGCAATGATAGACGGTGTTTACACCGAGTAGAAATAGCAAGTGATGCACAGACATTACCAACGTAGCACCTCGTAACAACTGTATACATTAAACGAGCTAACGATTGTTCAACAACGAATCGGCAGCAACACTGACAATCGGATTTCCATCAATAAAGTGTATTATATTGGGTTGGCAAGTAAGTTCGTTCGGTTTCTTTTTTACCACGTTTTTATTGTGATTTATTCCACTGTAAATAACCGAACGAACTTATTTGCCAATCCAATACATCGACATAAATTGCGAAGTAGGAAAAAGGAAATGATTTCTCGAACCATCCTGGTGGAATTCTCATTTACAGCGTGACCGTTCTATGAGAATACGGATTGCACTGATGTTTTCCAGAAGCATTTATATAACACTAGATCAAATATTCGCGATCCTCGCCACGAACAGAAAACACCGAATGCAATCACACGTTGTTGCTTCTCGAATTAAGGATAGAATCAGCAGCTTCAGTCGGATTGTGATTAATAATCGCGGGAAAGACGGACGATCGGAATTATTTTGCACCTAGAAACGGTCGGGTGGAAACGAACACGGGCAGCGATGATTGCTAACCGCTTGATACGGTAGACGTGAATAAAATAGGATCTGATGGTTCGATCAAATTCGTAATTTCGCGAGAACGACTGATACAGGAACCGACTGCGTGACTGGGTTTAGGCTAATACGTCGGAAAACCACTTCTTTTACTACTTCTGTTACTGTTTTTTTTTTACACCACTGCAGGCTCACTATCGCATACTCTCATACGTTCTTCAGGGTTGAAAATAAATTTATTTACCTTTTTTACATATCTTAAAACGATTGATTTCTGTTTATCCTGCGTTGCAAAATGTATTTATTTGAAATGTCACACTACGATTGAAGCATGATTCGTAGATTTGAAATGTGAAGTAAGAAAGAGTGAAATATTATTTTAGGATCTTTTATGCAACTATGAGAAGCGTATGTAGGTTAAGGTTATCCAGTATACGGATTTTTTCGATTTAAGACAAAATATAAGCTGGTGCAATTTCAAAACGGTAAAAGGATAAAAAGAATTTAATAACGCCAACTGAAACGGTAGAGATGCGACGTGACTCAATTTTTCCATTAACAATTCGAAATGTTGACACGATTACGCGAAAAATGCTCCGAGCAATCAATCGTGTATTCATGCGTGTCACACACCTACTCCGAACTAGGGTAATCAAGAACCCTACTCGCTAACGCGGATATATGCGCTCCCCAGAGACAAACGTTCGCAGGTCAGTGTTCATGCGAAGGTGTTAGAGCGATGAAAAACATGGAGCAATGTTAACTAGGAAAATCAGCTTTTCACCTTACCAAAACATTTTCGCCATGTTTCTTCTAAAAAAAAATTTATCGTCAAAGAGAATTGCTCAAGTATTAACTGCGCAAGAATTTTTACCAGAAAATTACTTAAATATTTTATATTTGAATGGAAGAATTGATTTATAGAATTCTGTATAAACGAAGAAGAAAACGTAACTCTACAAAATTGAAAATCTGAACACTAAGTTCGTTAGTGAATGTTTTGTAAATTGAATTTAGATACATTTTTTCCGACCGTCATTAAACGATAAACATTTTCATCAACTGTTCAGAATATTTAACCAGAGTTGGACAAAAATTTTATCTAAATAAAAATTTCGAATAAAATGGGTTTTTTCAACGAATTAAACAGTACTCGTCGATATTCATTTTTGAGAGCAAAAGACGCATACAACACCCCAACAGCTAAATTTCAAATTGTTTTTAAATCAGATAGAGCTTGTTTTCGAATGGATACGATTTATGGAAATCGTATTGCAGCCAAAAGAAACTTTGCCAAAGAAACGATGTTGCTCGCTGAATAAATATACACTGCTTGAAATCACATGCAATAAGGAGACCGTAATTTATATTTTTAACGAGACAAACATTCATAATTCTACCCCCAGTATAAAAAGATGTACTTCGTATACGATCCTAAACAGGAGTCCACTAATTTTACGTTCTAATGAATACAGCAAGCAATTAATTTCGTAGTACAAAACTGCGTTGCTATCATGCTGCTGCTAACGACCAATGAAATGGTAGGTGCAACTAGAAGTAATTAAATTAGAAGAAGTTTCTTGCAACTTCTCATAATAACCAGTAAGTATTCCCAAACTATTGAATAAAGATACAAACAATTTACGGCTTAGAAATATATCTTTTCCATTACGTAACAAATAGAAACAAAAAAGGTTTACATATTCTGCAGAAATATTTCGCAACTTCGAAATCATTTAACATTCCGACACTGTTAGACAGACACACAAACAATTTTCGCTTATGATAAACTATCTGTTCCCACATTAAGTAACAATAAAGAGCTGAGCACACGCTCGTTATTAATGCAGAAGGTAATTTCCGCATTCCTCGAAGCTGATTTTCAAAGCCAAGGATCTAAAGGATATCGGCCTAATCTTCTTCCACAAACATACGACGCACTACTCGAAAGGTTCTCTTATCAAACCATAAAATCGTTGCGCGTAATCTGCTCGGTGAAACGTAATATAAATGTTAATCGGTGAAACACGCGATAACGAAAGAAAAATATTTGCCGCGACAATGACACGAATTTCTTTTGTTAAACGACCTATCCGGGGAGAGGGCGATTATGCAAATTAGATCAAGGATCCGTGATTCACGGCGCGCGCTTCGAATTCCTCGCAGCTGATCGCGTTTTCTCAGAGGATGCGAAATTTTTCCGCAAGAAGACGCAACAATAATTTGCGGCCTGTTTTATCGCGTGGAAGGATCCGTGGGACGTTGATGCAAAAGTTCATCCTCGGTGCATGTGTGCTAGCATGCACATGCAGGGACGTGGTATTAGCGATAATATCGGGAGTGTTGTAGCGCGCCAAAGTGGAATAATTTTCTGATAGAACGTGCAGAAACTTCGCGTCCGAGATTGAGAGGCAATTTTCGATGTCATCGGCGAGGAGATGGTAGCAACAAAGTGTTGTGTCATCAAGTTACCGAGTAAGTTCCTGGCAAAAAGGAGACCCGTTGCTCGACGCGATTTTATTGATTTAACCCTTGACCCTTCGCTGGCATCGCCAGATCCTGCTTGATCCAAGTCATCGGATTAAGCGGATAAAAAAAGGATCGCCGCATGCGACGAAAATTCACCGTAGAACCGTCGCATAACGTTGGTCTGGTTTCATTGGTTGTTCAACGTTGCATCAACTGTTCTGAAAATTATCGAAGAAAGAAATTCTTGTTTCGCTTCTGTTCTGCGCGATTCGTGCAATTTCTCGTTTCCGTGCAAATCGGAAGTCTACTGTTGACTCTTTTATTTTACGTTTGCTGTGACAAACCTTATTTGCGAAAGCTTATATCGCAATTTACATAAAAGTCTGCAATTTATTCGGTAAATTCAATGCGGATACAGATCGAATAAAACACTATAAAAATTGGAACACAGGAGTCCCGCTTGCACTGAGATATTGTTTCCAATAACTATGTTCTCGTCGGAGCGGGAAAAACGAGCACGAAAGAAATATAACGTTTATGTTTAAGCTACCAGGAGAAGGTTTTGAAAACCGATGGTTTTGCTAATCTGTTTGGAGCACGGGGCTCGTAATAATTGCATTCTCCGTCCGACCTTGACGTAAATTAGTATCAGCATTTATGGAAATGCAACGTGGAGCAGTATCAGAGAAAGGCCGGTATCTATCTTTGTCCAATTTTAGCCGCGAAATTATTATTAGATCGATAATGCAAGTTAGATAACTGCGGTTGCATTATCTGCGATATTTCTGTGTCGTTGATATCGACCCTAAATACCTTGACAACTGACGGCCAATGTAATTCATCGATCGATTATTTCTTGTCAGCTGAACGTTCATTTCTTCATCTCGGTTTTCTACATATTTCAGCTTCTAATTTCTGTTTATCTGGCATGATCAATACAGTATCAGAAATCCACTCACGCGGACGGCTCAATGACGAATTAGCTTCGTCGATTAAATAGTTTGTCGAAGCTGCGAAACGAGATACGACATTACACAACCGTGAAACCTGTGATTTATTTATGGTTTGCTCATATTCAATGAGATAGGTAATAATTAAACTACGGATCTTTACGCATTAATGGCTTACGAAAATTTTCACAAGAAAGATTCGAATATGAAATTCAATAGAAATTTTGTACAATTTTCATTTGTTTTAGATCTACAAAGGCTGTTCCCACTAAAACTAGGATTTTATTACATTCCACTTTCTTCAAATTTGTCTAGAAAAATTAGAAAATGTTTAAACAACCGCATTCTAATAACAATTAGACAAAGATTTGTAGGCATTTATGGCAAAAATTGAGTAGGCCTCGTTTAAAACAGTGAAAACATTAGAAGGATTTCAAAATTCTGTTACATTATTTTCAACCAATTAACCCTTAGCGCTCAACCATTATTCAAAATATTGTTTACGCTATGAACTACGTTGGTATCTGATTAGTTGCTAAACATTGTACGAGTTGTTATATGAATTTCACATTCATGAAATTTAAACAATCATAGTGAATGGAAATAGGTCTAATTTTCGAGTTAAAATAGCTTCGAGTACATACTAAGAAAGAAAATAAATGTATTTCACTCCAGTTTGTCGCAATTCAAGTAGAAAATTGTTATTCTGCGTAAAGATCCGCTGTTTAGTAATAATTGTGGATACTTGTACGTATTACTTCCAGTACTTTATTAATCATATTTATCAGTGTTTCTATTGATCTTTAGAAGTGGAAATTCTATAGATTCAAGTATACAGTTTCAATCAATCAATTATAAAATCATCGACTATAAGTAATTTTGATTAAATCACAGTTACCCACATTTGCAACGAGTCATGACTAAATAGTTCAAACTACAACATGTATTTACACATGTATTTGTAACCGAACGTATAACTACTATTTTGCCCAATTGTAAATGTAAAGTATTGAGTTATATTTAGGTTCCCTGTTCCTAAAAAGCTGTGATTTATCAATCAGACAATAAGACTAGTATACAACGACACGTGACGGATACTGTGTGTGTTTGTAATTGTTAGACAGCGGTTTGTATGCATTTATGACAAAAATAAATCGTTATTGAAAACAGTAAAAATATTTTTTTGTCATATTATTTTCGACCTAATAAATGTACCAACCCTTTACACTCGAATAATGAATCCGAGGCGATTTAATATTATTAAATTCGTCTGTATTTTATAAATTGTACTCGTCTGTTGTATGAAAAAACAGGCCCAAATTCGATGTACGCAATATAAAACAGATTACAAAGATTAAAACCAATCTAGGCTGAAAGAAATGCCTTGATTTTGGAATTAAAGCTTCAAGTCCAAAGGGTTAAGAAAGGAAATCAATTTGTATTTCACTCCAGTTTATTGCAATTTAGGTTGAAAATATTTGTTTTGCATAAAGATTCGCTGGCTAATAATTGCATGCGGCGTAACGTAAAATAATCTCGAGATTGAATATTGCTTAAATAAAAGAAAAGAGTATGTTGACGTAATCGAGGATAAATCAACTGACTTGTGTACCTGTGATTAAAGGGATCTAGTGGGATCGATGCACAAAGCAGCAGGGGATCACGATCACAATAACAAAATCGAGTGTCACTTGAAATGTTGTGGCCGCGACCGCGAAAAACTTGGACAAACGTGTTGCGCGTGCGACGGTCCAGCACCGACTGACGACGCTTCGTTCACGGGCGACGTCACCGTCTGACTACAGACGGCGCCTAACTACTCGGCACGCGATTGGTCGCCGTCGTCGGCCGACCACCTTGCGCGTACTCCTCTTCGAGTATACACCTGGCGAAATTGCGCGCGCGATACACCGTGCACGTTTCAGCGGCCGGGAACAATAGAACTGGAACCGATACCTTTACACCGTAACGCTTTTTTTTCTACCGTTCGCGACGAATGAATGAGACGCGTCCGCCAGTTCTCTTATTCGATACTCGATACTTCATAGATAGAGTAAACTGTACTATTGCTGGCACTGCAGTAGTGTATTGGTACTTTCAACCCTTTGCACTCGGAGCTATTTTAACTGGAAAATTAAACGTTTCTTCTGACCTACAATATTTCCATTCTCTATGATTTTTTAAATTTGTAATTTTTTTTGTCAATTTTGTAACATGATATTTGGTCCCCTCAGGGTTTCAAATTCATTTACCAATTTTCGTACCTCTCTTTCCATTCTCAGTATCGCCTTTTCAGCGGGACCTACTGTTTATGGTGGGTTCCGAACCACCTTTTGCCAACAACACGTAAAAAACACCCCGGGTGGGTCACTTTCCGGTTTTTTACCAGACGGTCACCCATCCTAGTGCCGTTCACGTTCCACATTGTTTAACTTCGGTGATCTAACGAGAACCGGTGCTTTCAACGAGACTACGGTTGTTGGCGATTTTTTAAATTTGATAAATATGAAATTGATATAATACTTGAAATTGAAATAATTGATGTAATCTGCATCTCTAGTGGTTAGTTATATTGCAAATGTACTCGAACTGTAAAACTAGTGTATCTTTGTTAAAGTCGAAATAAACCTACAATAGGTTTCAGTGGCTCAATAAAAAAAAAGGAAAAACAATGAAAGATTTGTGACTCGTAAAACTGTTTGATGATCACGGTCTGTTCGTGATATCAAAATAGATTGTTATCAATATTAAAATTGTTCAAATTTTCAAAACATGGATTTCGAATAAAACGTGAACTACGTCACACTCGAGCTTGTGCGGAGCAACTGCTACACCTACGTATACGACCAGTTGGAACTGCTCTCCGACTTACGGTCCAACAATAGAGACACAGCGTTCAGAATTATGAATGACAAGCCCCGGCGAATGATACGGCGTGTTACAATGGAGAATATTAAACTTTATTTAGAATTTCGCAGGAACGGTTCCGGACAACATCATGCAAGTTTCAGTGTTAACACATTAGCGACCGTTGTTATGTGTTGTGGCAGAAAAGTTGGCTAGCGGTACTGCGTGGAGGTAAGAAAAGGGGCAAGCGAAGGCACTCTGCTCGCTCTGTACGAGCTGATGGGTTGTCATAACTCATGCAGCTGGGAAACGCACGGGAAAAGAATTCCTTCGCACCAGAAGAGCGAATCTTTAAATCGACCTAAACATCATCTTCCTTAATTAGAAGTGTGAGGAAGCTGCCTCGGTTAATGGTTCACCGACCCTGGTCTACACTAATTTCATTTTTATCGCTGTATTGCATAACCTGATTTCTTGATGTTCCTGTGTGTATTAGCTACCAACTTGATCATTTTGTCTAAGAAACTGAACTCGTGTTACATGTAGATTTAGATTTTGTTTTTAGTTTGTTAATAAATTTTTATTACTATTATAGCAGTTTGTGGTTTATGGCTGTTGTCAAAGTATTTAGGACAACGCATGTTATATTAGGAGAATAATAGACAGAAGACAGCAGTACCTCTCCGAATGTAAACCGAGCAACAAATCACTTTTATAAAAAAACCCTACATTGTGAATAAAGATGATTATCTCATTAAGTGAAATTTGTTTTTTTTTTTTATTAAATATATATTAGATTGAAGAGAAAAATCCTTATTGAAATAAATCCCACATCTATCCCGTGGAATTGTAAACTCTAACTCGTGTCCATAGTAAATGTACGACTCAGATTGTGAGCTGTATATATAGCGTCACGTATAGTGAATGTAAGATTCTGGCAATGTAGCCTCTTTGATTTGCAGCGATCCAAGCTAACTCACCAACTGTGTAAAATTAAATTGCAGCTACCCTTTTGCTTAAAAATGTTAGATGCCCGACCCAACATTAAAGCTTGTCTTCTTATAGTTCATTTCTTAAAGAATTGTAAAGTACGAATGTAATTCGATTTAATATTGTCTATGTATGTATGAATATGTATTTACTGTAACTTACATTTGTACAGCAGATATACAGGGTGTCCCAAAACTACCCTAGGAGCCGAAAATGGGAGGTTCCTTGGGTCATTTGAAGTGATATTTTCCTTAGCAAAAATGTTATCCGCGGCTTTGTTTAGGAGTTATTAACGAAAAACACGTCCATTGGCCGTCTGTGCCAACTCGCGTCTAGGTCGCGCTCTGATTGGTTCGTGTTTTTCGTTAATAACTCCTAAACAAAGTCGCGGATAACATTTTTGCAAAGGAAAATGTCGCTTAAAATGACTCAAGGAACCTCCCATTTTCGGCTCCTAGGGTAGTTTTGGGACACCCTGTAGATCTCAGTTGAGATCTGAAATGTTTAATAAAAAAAATGTAAGACTCTACTGGAATTTAATGGCAATCAGTTGGTGCAACAGCGAGAGAATGGGGCCATATGGAGACGAACAATTCCGTCATGGAGACAAAGGGATCCCCGACCCTGATCGCATTGGACTGGCCGTGCAATCCGCACAGGAGTGACGTTTAATCAGGTGTAAGACTCCAAGGAAAATTCAGAGCAATAGATATGAAATGGAACGAGAAAGAATCGCGAGTGACGTGAAAAGACGCTCCGGGAGTACCCGGCTTATCAGGAAGCACAATGACAACGAGATCGCGTCGCGGATTTCACGTTTTCCTCGATTTCGCAGGATTTTATCTACCCGTGACATTCGCTGCCGAATGACTACGTGATCGCTGGCCGAAAATTATGCAAATACCTACGGGGGTAACGAATTCCCCGAAAGAAACGTGACGCGTTACATCATCGGCGACAGTTTTTTTTACACGGCCACATAAAGGATAACAACTTTCGCCGTCCACCATTTATAATTTGGTGAAAGTGCGCGGCATCATCTGAATTTCGTTCGACACCGAACGCGTTCGTTTGCTGTTGCTACTCTGCACCAATTGATCAGTGTTTTTTTTTTTGCTCTCATTGATAATGGAAGAAATGAACATGATTTCAATATGAAACGCGCACATTCATTCCTCGTGTCAATTTGACATAGTTTTCCCGAAATATGTTATACTTATTTATTTATTTATGGTTTATTTTAATGTGGTCACATTAACAAACTAGGTCATTAGCGACCACATGGTTTACAGTCGAATGTATCTTACACAAATATGTTATACTGTTCTGGTGTTTGTAGGCAAAGTCCGAAACTTCGTGACTTTTATCTTTTGAATGCGAAACACATAACCAAGAAACCTAAGATGTTAACTTATCAATTTGAATAAAAAACATCGAAAAATTTTCCATATTCTTTCATCGAATTTTTACCACTGTGAAAATTAAGTTCTCATGACACTTTAAATGTAGTGTTTCAAGAGGTAAACAGAGCTGTCGACTACACCAGCAAATATTCCTTTTGCATTAAAGTAGTTATCTCATTGGATAAAAATTTGTTTATGCTCAAGTCGTATAAGAAGTTTCATGAAAACAATTATGTATAAAGTGGAGAGCGAGTAACAGAAAGTTAAAAATTTGGTTCTACGTAGTACAGTGGCGCACCCAGGATTTAATCTTGGGGGGGGACGAGTTGAACAAAGTAACCTTTTTTCTTTTTTAACAAAAATATCTGTCAAAGGTAGCCACAAATATTTACTTATATATTTAGGGAAAAGTTGTTCAAAATGTTTAGTTTTACATATAACATATCCAAATATCATCGAAATCAGAGAGGAAGCAGCTATTCTACGGTTTAACTAATTTTCCAGTGTGTTGTTTCTTTTTTCTTGGGGGGGGACTTGGCCCCCTGGCTCCCCCCCTGGGTGCGCCACTGACGTAGTAACGGTCGACTACAAACCTAAAAACCCCAAAGTGACGTGATGCAATGTGGTTATGAAAAAAAGCTGAGAACGAATACCCTGAATTTCGGTTATTGGCATAAGAGTTCATCCGGCTGCGGTTCCTTATCGAGCTACGCTTTTCAAATGATTTGATGAGAGGAGTAAGAGATTGTGAAATCATGAAAAAAATTTACTTCTACCGAATTGATTAATTAAGGAAATGAGAAGTGGTTCGATTCTAGTCTCCGCGAACGTGCCAAAAAATGAAAGTTTGCTGGAACATCAGTAATCTAATGATCAGAAACGAGGTACACGAAGAAAACGAGAAATCTTGATGTTCCAGAAGATTGAGGAAGGAAGTGAACGGAATGAATCTGATTTCTGGGTCCGGGAAGACCCGGCGCGTTCACCTGGCATCGCTAATCCACGCGCACATGCGCTTATTGCGAAATCGTAAAACAGCCTAGCCACGCGCGGAGTATCACGCAAGGATACGCCGCGATGCACGTAAACACGATAAGGGCTGCGAGCTGAATGTTAAAATAGAAACGACGATTTTCACCGGTTTGCAAAATACCGATTGGTTCATTTTAATCGACTGGCGATGAGCCCCGATACTCGCGCCCAAGAGAGAACACTATGTAACAAAGCTAAACTTTTTCAAAATAATTATATTATTCAAATTTTATAGACATTTTCGAACATTCAATAAGTCTGTCAAAAGTTGACTATCCTTAAAAACAAAAAAAAAACAACTACTAATTGGTCATACGTTATTAGTTTGTTCTTGACCACCTATAGTAAAGCCAGAAACACTAAAGATGGTTACATTGATATCGTTTCTTTGCAACGATTAGTACAAATTACAAGTAAAAGGGCAAATACAAATGAAAAGAAGTTAATACCATAGAAAATCTAATTTAGAAATCGAGTAAATGTTTCATGACTTGCTTGTTCTTAATTAATATGAGAAACTATATTTATCTATCGCGTCTTTTTCAAAAGATCATCACGTCCAGAAACGTTATTTTTCTCAAGAATGGTCAATTACTGATATTAGATCAATTACTGGTGTGTTTATTGTACTATTGAAACGAAAGATGTCTCATCGTGAAATTTCTATCTTTAACGCTACTAAAGTGAACAGATTTCCGAGTGCTCCCCAGCGACCTCTCGAGACAGTAACGTCAAAAAAAAAACAACAATGGCAGAAAAAATGCTGCTCGTCACTTAAACGCCTCTTATTAAGTCCTTTGGCATTAGATCATGCTTAATCACAGAGAGCCAGCGATCGACTCGGATCGACGTACGGAAAAACAAGGAAACCGCGACGTCGCGTAGAGCGCACAGTGTTCATGAATGCTAAATCAGATGCTAAAACGGGTATTAAAACTGTATCGCGATTAGCCGTTTTAGCATATTCGGTCGAAGGTGGGCGTAAATGCGACCCGAGCGAATGATCCTTGCCGTCGAGAACACACGGTCCTCGCGACTATAACCGGCAAGAATCATACTAACCGAGGCCTGGTCGCAATCTATATCTCGACCGACTAACTCGTATATTTTCCAGTAGGTACACTCCTGGACAAAATATAGATAGCACGTGTGTTAGATCCTTCTGTTGTTTTGCCGGCTGAGGGTTTGCCTGATTTTCAATAGAATAGAAATATCAGAGAAAAAGAAGAAGCAGGCAGACGAAGAAAAGCTTGATTACCTAATTCAATAATTTTTCCAGTTTTAGACTTGCCTTGATATCCTGCGACTTGGGTCGAGATAGTTGAGCTTAACTTTAATTTGAAGAATTTTCGATGGTGCGCGTTTCGTTCGGAGACGCTGCGTATTGGAGAAATTAAAGATGGCACAAAGACGTGCTATCATTTTGTCGAGGAGTGTATCTGCCCGTCGAGAGAGGAGTATACGAAACAGTTACAATCTTGGTCGCGGTGCGACGCCGACATAACTCTCTGTCGCGGTCCGGTGTCGTATTTAATCGAGACTAGCGTAATTTATGCGTTTTCTTGCGCGTCCCCTCGTCGTCATCCTCGTGAAATTGCCCGTGGGGAACGAGTTTCGCGTTTTTACGGGTTGACCGAAATACGATAATTGATACCTGGACCGATTAGGACGACCGGGCGACCGGATCAGAACCACTATCTATAAATATCGCGTGAAAACAAGAGATTTGACGATACCGGCCGCAGCCGCCTTCCGACACACAAAGATAACAGGTGGCACGAAAATAATTATTACCGGCGGGACGACGCCGACTGGATACCAATTACGCACGAGAGATTCTGCGTTTATCGATGCGTGTTTCCAGACGCACGCAACACGCTCGACTCGAACACCATGATGGGGACATGCTGATGGGAATCACCTTTGTTGCACCACGGTTTATCAAACCGTTAGAATTCGACGCCATTATGCTCTCCCTGGGAATTCGCCACCGTCATATCTTCACCCCCGAGTGGTACAGTATTTATTCAGAGTACCGATGGTATCGTACTAGCACAATTCGGAAAATTTTGTAGACATTTTCTCATATCTCTCTTATGCGGACCAAACATGTGCACATAATTATGAAAGTTGTTAAAATTTAAAAGAAAAGAATAATGAATTTATCAGTTATTTCACATCACATTATTTTGTGGAAAATTAACCTTTTGATCGTGCTTGTTATTTCAATATTATATGGAATTCGTTTAGTGTTAATATCTCCTTTTCTTTTTCAAATATTACGAAACAAGAATATTATATCACTTAGACCACTTTCATAATTAGATTGCAGATCTTTATGAAAAAAAATGTTCTGCATTTATTGTGGGAAGCAGGAATACAATAAAAATTGATTTCATCTCTTTATGGCTTTGTTACATTAAAAACAAAATTACAATATTTTGTAATTTTTCTGATCTTTTACTGTTTCATATTTTACCGAACGAATTTATTCTTAAATGTGTCGTATTCCGGATGAGGGGTCAATAAACGTTATAGGTTTATGTTAAAGAAAATACTAGTTTATTAATAAAACTCCTCGACTATAACTCCGGTTACAACGTACGAGAAGCGCGTTACAGAGTATGATTCGTCGGAAGTCTGACAACTCGAGATAGACAGAATTTGAAAGAGCGAGATCTCAGCTGCGCTGAGGTTTCTACTTAAAAGCTCTGGTTTAGTCTTTAGCGCGAACTTAAATAGCAGTCCCTTAAAGGGAGAGGTAGATGACTACAATGACGTGTCATAGTGCTGATTTTTGTATGAATAAAAGTAGTGACCGATCGAGGTTCACTGTCGAAAACATCTTAGTCACTATCTAATATATAAAGTAAATAGTTGGTCATACAACAAATGCATAAAGATCCGCAGTGTATTTAATTATGGCCACAATATCAAATGTCTGATCATTATTTTTGATTTGAGATAGCTGTAACCTAATAAAATGAATAACCTAACTTCTAATTAACCATATATTTAATTGTTTGTAATGTATATGATATATAAAGCTTACATGGCTTAAAGCAAGAAATAAATAATAAATAATCATTTAAATTTTCTCGGATCTCTTGGTCTCCTCCCAAAACACGGTAAGTTTTATTTGAAATGTTGTTTACAACTATAGTTTTGGAAGTAATGACGTGGTAAAACTTCGAGCGAAACACTTTAATTCGACCCACCTATTTTTGTCGTGAATGCATAAAAAATCTGTTAAAATTCGCCGGAGCGAATTATTAATTGTTCAGAGTAAACAAAGTCTCTTCGCGTACGTGTATAGTAATTTTCGTGATGTTTTCGGACAGGAAACGGGGACCACGGTCTTCCAAAGTACAGGAGAGGAGGCGAAGGAATATGTACGTGGAAGGAAAGACGAGCAGACATTCTTGGTCAGACGCGTAACCTCGCGTAATCGAGTTGACCCCGTAGGACGATTAGCCAAATTGGAAGGTCTCTTGGATGACACTGAGTCACGACTTCTCCTTAAAGTTCATGATCGTCGGGTTTCGCGGCTGCCGCCTGCGTACGCACGACCGCTTAATAAATATCGTATGCGACGGTTTCAGATTCATGAGCGTTTACAAGACAGGGAGACGCACCCAGCAAAAAAAAAGGAGATGCAGCTTTGCGGATTTTAACGAGCTGCAAAGCACCCTAAGCCGGGAACCACCGATGAGATAACGATATTTTCATGGAATTTTTTTCAACTTGGTAATTTGTCTGATAAAACCTATCGAAAGGACCCCGCGATCAGGGTCTTTATAATCTGCGAGTCTTCGTGCAATATTTTCCAAATCGATCAAAAAAATAGACTGCGGATCTTCTTGCAGTGTTTCGTGCATCAATTGCGCCCGTAATTATGAAAGTGGTCAATTGTAAATGAAAATTATAACATTTGTTATGTCGTACTTGCTTCGGCAGTACATATACTAAAATTGGAACATTTGTTATGTCATCACAATTGAAAGAGATATTTAGATGGACCATCCTGTATGTAAGAAGAATAAGAGTTGAAAATAAAAAGTTTCTTCCATTAATAAGTTTAATTCGTGAATGATAATAATCAGATCGTGAATTGTATGCAGCGAAGATGATTTTTATTTTACATAAAAATTCGCAGTCTAATGGCAAACGACGAAGATTGAAGCAAATGCGAAAGATGTATATCCAGGTCGCATAAAATTCTAAACTCTGGGGAACTTAATTACGGTTTCATTAATGTTCTCACGGTACAGTGCTTCGTGCGTTTCTTGCGAATAAAAAATTAACAGTCCATTACATCGACATCCGATACAGCATCGAAGGCAAATTGCAATTTACTAGAAAAAAAGATGTTTTCCTATCTATTAGCCGTTCGAGGAATAATATGGAGTTCGGATCTGATGCAAACGCCTAATTATCCCGCGAACTTACCATTTAATTCGCATTCTATCAGATAGCGGATAGAGGAATTAAACAGTTACGCATTTATTGTATCGCACCAGGGACAACAGTGTCAGAGATTCGAGTAAACACGTTCGTTGTTATGAATGTCATCGATCATAATAAACAGGTATTATAAATAGGTATTACAATATCGAACGATAACAGAACACGTAAGGTGGATCGGACGATGGCCGGACTCTCGAGATATCATCTTTTTACCACGTTTTTATTATTCTTTTCAATTTCATATTCGTACATACAAAAACGTTAATACTAGTAAAATATTAATTGTTCAAATGAAGTCCATGCAATTAGTTAGTTGCATCCTTATTTTAAATCCAAATCTAATATTAAATAATCGCCATCGATCGAGGTCAGTTTTTCAATATTGATAACAAACGAATTGAAAGGAACGTAGATTGAAAACACTCGACTCCAATCCGGAACACTTGAAACCACTGTGGATTATCTTTAGCAATAATTTATCGGGCCCTGTTAGTTGATGATAGCATCGCCTCCAGAGACAGGAAACGATTGTCTTTTATTTTTATATTTACAAGATACACTATCTTTTATGAATGAAATGCACATTTTATTTCGTACTTTTCTTTCACTATATTCTTGACATGTTGGATAGATTGCGAATCTGCAAATTCTCATTTTATCACGTGATTTAATAAATATGCTGTTAGTTCTTTTTAGTGTATACATTTATTGTGCTTCACAAATCTACACGTGCTATAAATACTTAAATATTCGCGGTCCATTAATCATTAGATCTATGTTTTTCATTGTCTTGTGGTTTGTGTATTCAATATAAAATTTACAGTCTACGAATGTGCTTTCGAATATTTAACGTTGATAAACGAAGTCGTTTCACATTCGTCGAATATTTTTTTCGAATTTCTTCGCCAGTCTGCTTTTTTGCAACAGCTATTTTTCTTGTTTTCAAGTTGATAAATGTTCCGATCACCTGACATTTTAAATTGATGAACTGCGAATTGCATAATATGCAGGTGGTGTTAATTCTGAATTGCTTCGAACAATCCCAAAAAAATTCACGTATATTTGGCGTCACCGTGTTGCGTAACCAGAAATGACCTAACAAGATTGCTTTGGGAAATTGCAAATTACATGTCTCCAATTTGCAATCATTTGTAACCGATAGAAAATTTCTTAATGATAATTGATATTTCGAAAATGACTCTGTACAATTCCTCCATAATGAACCATCAAAAGAAATGCCATAAACGGATCGTTAAAATAATAAACACGTGTCGAACAATATCGAGCGTAAATATCAGAGGTTCACTCACACAATATTTTATTCTGAATTGCATATTTTCAGTCGTGTCTCGCAAAGACACACACTACATACAGTGACTGCCACTAATGTTCGGACACTCTTAAAAAGACGATAATTTTTTCAGTATTGGACCATACGATTTGAACATTTTTAAGAAATTAGAACGTTGGTTTGCTACACAACGTGACAAAATTTAAAAAAAAAAATTACATTGCACTGTAGAGAGAAAATACTGGAAGTTGTATTTTGCAACTCTTTTATGTGGGCTTATATGGAAAATTTAGAAAACACGTTTCATCGCTTTGTATCAGTTAAACATATTCTGAAAATTTCATCAAAATTGGTTGACGTTGCAATCAGCTGCATTCGGTCTCCAACTGCAATAAATCAAAGGATTCTTATATCTTTCAATGTCTGTCATTTTTTCCGCATCAATTGATTTCGATGAAACCTTCACAATGCATACAATTGACACAGATCTACAAAACGTATTTTTAAAATTTTCAATAAAGGCCCACATAAAATAGTTGTAAAATGCAACTGGTCAGTATTTTCTATATTATTTCGACCAATTGCAATTTTTGACAAAATTTCTTTTCACAACATGTAGAAACTAGTTGCTCTAACTTCTCAAATAAGTTCAAATCGTATATTCCAATATTAAAAAACATATCGTTTTTTTTAGAGCGTCCGAATATTAATGGAGTCACCGTATACATCTTCCAGACGAAAACGATATTCAATCTCTTCGATACAATCAATTACACGAATTAATTTTACGTGATAATTTAACCGTGACACTGTTGTAATCAGTAGAAATCGTGACTCGTAAAAGTTGCAATTATTAATCCTCGGACACACTTTTTTTACAACGGCATCGTGTATTTGCCGCACGATGCCTGCAAAAAAAGTATAACATAGAATCACAGGATGATTGAGTTGTTTATTGATCGAGTTCAAGGAGTTTGACGTGATAATTGGTCAATGTACGTGCAATGAATAATGCATGATAAACGATTATCGATGTAACAACAATTTTAAAAAATAGTCTATATTTTATTTGTTACATGTCGAGTCCCACACTTCCTTCGTGATACTACTTGACCATTACTTTGATAAGTATTAACGTATATATAAGTACTAACAATACATTATCAAAATTACTAGGAAATATAGTATATTATACTATAATATAGAATGTATAATTATTAGACAGCAGATATTTATGCAAAATAAAAATTTCCTACCAGGATTGCAACAATCTCGAGTGAAGTAGAAATTAATTTTCTATCTTAATATGTTTAATAACGTTTTTACTGTTTACTATTTTAAATTGTACCTATCCATTTTTGTCATAAATGCAAAAGGTATTAAAAACAGTCAGCGCGTGATAAAACTGAAAAATACATTATTCAAAACTTGGAGACGAGTTCAATGGAAGATTTTTGCATATCTTTCGGCTACATTAGCGTCTTTTACTATTGATACGGCGTCTTCCCGTCACGGTCATGCAAAAACTGTCGAATCCGACGCATACATATACCGACTCCTGAACCAAAATCTCAAAATGAGAAGTTTCAATACCACTTTGTGAACTGACGCCCAAACACTGGCCATTTTATTTACAATTACCAGTTACGTGCATCCGTGTATATAACCTTCCGGCTTTCAAATACGTAGGGGAGACGAGAAATCTCTACGAGAACAACGACGAGAACACGAACAATAAAAACGATAATGTAACTAATAAAGGTGTTCCGACCTTGAAAGAACGGGTATGTAACGGAAACTTGTTCATAAAGTAAGGAACACAAATACAGTTCTAACGTCGTCGATAGAAAAATTACTTCTATTCAAAAGATACCGATTGTGTCATTTGAAAAAAATTATCTTTATAGCCAAGAGAACATCGAGCACTCGCGACTAATTGAGGAAATGTAAAAGATTGCAAAAAGTCTGACCGAAAGCAGCTGTTTTCTTTCCGAAGATATGTTATACTAAACCCCTAGACCAGTGGTTCTTAATCTTTCTGAAGTCAGGGAACACTTGTGATTATATGAAATATTTTCGGAACACCAAAATTAATGATCCAAAACACAGTAGAAATAAATATATTTTAGAAAATATATTATTTAATATATTTAAATATATTTCGCAGAATTTTGGAGGGTAAATTCTGTCGTATTTTAAACAAACATTTGAATCAATTTATAAAAAGATATGTTCAATCCATCTTTAAGCCAACATTCAAATAACCTGTCAATTCCTTAGACCATAAGTATATACGATCTAAGACCAAACCAAGTGAACGAATAAGGTAAATATACGCTTTATGTATTTGGTACAGTTTAAGCATTCGTTTGCTCCAGTTCCACTTATCGATTTTTCCGAAAGTGTCCAACGATTTTCTAGGTCTCGCAAAACGAACGACCCGAGTCCAAATTTGCATGAACATCCGCGCTTTAATTATCGCTCTAATTACAGAGAGTCCGAGAGTTAAAGGCCTGCCAGATGCGAATAAAAAAAGAAAAGAAAAGCGAAGATATTTAACAGAAATCTTTTGCGAGATCCATGAAAGAGCAGCCGTTAGGCTACCGCGCTCTAATGAACTCGGCTATGAAAATAGACGATCGTGAATGATAAAACGATGCTTGTGAACGAAGACAAGATAGGTGATACTCCGAGGCGTGGGTCGTTATCGCGAAGTCCTACTTTGCGGAATCTATCTTCCGAGTTCCACCTAACGACAGAACGAGAAACGACACAGATGCCTCGATCCGATCTATCCGTGGCCGAATAAACGTTACGATTAAAAGAGTCGTTTCGCGATCTCCTCAACGTGAATTTCTTACTATAAACCTACAACATCCGGCGAGTTTACGATCGAATAAAATCGACCGCGGCCTGTCGATTGGAATATTAATTCTTTCTAATGAGACAGAACGTAATGACACGTATCCGCGTATCGTCGGGACTTTCGAGATTGTTTTTGCTCGATATTTTCGTGGGCGATATTTTGCACACTTTCCAACGCGATTTAAAATGCAGCCTATCGCAACTTGTTACAATTTTTCATCTTTTTGTGCTTCTCTTGATTTACGATCGAATTTCAAAATAATATTTCAATCGGTAGACATCGAGTCTCTACGCGAAATAAAAATGTTCCACTTGAATCGTAGCAAACTGGAGTGAAATAGAAAGTGATTTTCTTTTTTACTATGTTCGATAGGCTGAAAACAATACAATAATATTTTGAAATTCTTCGAAACATCTTTACAACGGTGCTTGCTTTGATGAACAAGATAAATTCTCGTATAAATTCGAACATAATTAGACAGCGGATTTTATGTATTTATAACAGTTCCATTTAAAACAGTAACAACATTACAAGAATTTCAAAGTACTGCTAGGTACATTAATGTTTAAAATTTCTATCTCGCACTAGTTTGTTGCAATTTAAGTAGAAAATGTTTATTTTGCATAAAATATCCGCAGTATAAATATTACTTAACCTTAATTTAAATTGCAAAATCCTGCTATATTTTGACAGCTGACATTTCGGACGTCATTTCCTGCCTTGTCAAATATGCCGCACGAGAGAAAAAGTTTTGTGTTGTTTAAAGAGAGGATGTACCATTGGATTACCATTTTATCGCTTTTCCAACATTTTTTATGCGGTGCAAATTTCACAATAACTCAATGTATTGCTAATAAAAAAAACAGTACTTTTATGAGCATGGGATCTATAAGTTGCCTGAAAAAATCGCAAGGGATCGTACAACAAAATGTCATAAATCTTATTCAGATGATAAAAAATTGGCTTTCATGTTCCCTTGAGAAATGAGTGTTCGAACGATCTAAAATGTATTTAAAAAAAAAAAAGAAGCTGGTACGTATCCGGTACTCGCAGAACTACATGATAGGCCACACGAAACACTTTTCGTTTTACTATATCAGAGATAGGAAACGCTGACAGGATTATCAGCGATCTTTCGTTGTGAAATGTCCTTCCGTGCGAGATCCCCGGTGAAAGTAGTGCAGGCCTGAGTGAAAGTCAAATTTATCACAACGAGCCACCGTGGCTGCATAAAGATGATTAATTAAACCGCGGAACAGGTTAATGCATCGATTGGTTAAGGAACGAGCGTTCCTCTAATCCGCTCCGCTCGGAAAATCGTTCTCTCTCTTTATTGACCGTGTACGGTTATCGGCCGTGTGAAGATGATAATTCGCGCGCTAGTACCGATTACTCGAAGTTAGAACCGGGTTACGCTTTACGTGTCGTGTTTAGATACATATTAACGCATTAGAAACGATCCCGTGGCCACGGGAACTCGTAAAACGAGACCCTGTCGGATGTTGCTCCATTAGGGCAGTCTTCGACGCGGTCACTTCGAGCATCTCCTTGCCACCAGATGAATATCATTAACACGCGATGCTCGAATAAATAAACAACCGGCTCGGTGGTTCCGCGCATAAACAAGGACGCATCCGACGCTGCCCCTTTCAGATATCCCGCGATTTTTTTCCACTGGATTCAGCAAAAAGCCTCGTCATTCCTTCCACGCTCGCGGATAGGAGAGATCATTCCACTGTCGTTTTCATTGGGTTCTTTTTTTTTTTACCAAGATGTTTATGCTGCCGTACAGGCTTTATTAAAGTGAACAGCGGCTGGATATAATAACGGAAACACCTCGAAGGATTAAGAATTTTTTCAAAAGTATACGAACTTAGTTGAAATTCAGAAAATGCACTCGCCGGCAATGTAAATGTCTACAACCATTTAAGTTTGCTTTCATTTAACCTTCTCTCTGTGTATGGGGTACATTTGCACCCCAGGCTGACAAAAACGGAAATAATTAAATATGTTTTATTTTTAGAAATCAATAAAATTTCACAGATAAAATTTCACAAATTTTTTTTATTTTGCTCCGAAAATGTATGTCTTTCAATTACTCCTCTGTACATGATTAACATTACAATAGCAGTACACAGAGAGAAGTTTAAGGTATTCGTAACATTTTCTCGAGTTTATTCTATACTGACGAAATCATTTATAGCAAAATTGAGTAGATGAAATTCCAAATTGAAAGGGAAGGATTAACATTCAATTTACTTGTTATTTCTTGCATTCGATGCAGACAATTTTTACTTTACACGAAGATCCACAGCCTAATAATTCTATAATAATGACAAATGAGTTTCAGGAACGACAGAGAGCAAAATACGACGAATGACACGGAAGTTACCATGTGTGGTAATCTTACACAATCCTGTAACTTTTTACGCATACCGATTTTGACTTTCACTTTACCGCGAACTTTCGGCTTTTACTTTACAGTTTTTTCTACATAAACACCAAGATGTTTGCTCGAATCACGTATACATGTTATCCAACGATAGACCTTATACATATTTTTAAATACGAAATTGATCAAGAAACTGCTTAAGATTTCAACATTTTTCAAATATATTTAAGAAGATTTATTACACTATATTGTACTGACTGAGAACGGAGCTTGCCAGCTCCTAGAATTCTAACAAAAGTATATTGATCAATATAATTTATCGACGTCTTATCGATAATCACATCGTTAAATGCATCTCTACACTCGACACATTTCTTTATTTTGCAAATGCATATTAGCACTATTGCGGTACATTGTTTCCCTCTCTTGAAACTTCCTCGAGGACTCCACCCGAGATCCGAATCAACCCAAAAATTTTCTAACACGATGGACCGTTGCAAGGGACAAATCTTGTACGGTATAGATGCATAAAGTCGAGGGGCCCCGATGAATCACGAATGTTCGAATTGTTTCTCGAATCGCAGTAACCGCAGCAGGAGCAGGGCCCAGGCGAAAGACAGGAGTCGCAGGGAACGCAGAGAGCCACATACCTGAACGAGTCGCTTCGCGTCGCTGCGATCGCGATTGTCAGGCCCCACGGCTATGTTGGTCCCCGCATTCCACCTGTCAGAAGGTGGGTCCGCTCTCTCACGGGCCATAAAGGAAGCGACGAGGCCCCTAACGGCAGGAAACGGCTCGCGTCCGAAAACTTTTCCCGGTTTCAATTATCCTAACGACCGTCTCCAATATGGCAGGTTACACGAAGAGATCCCGTTTCCCAGCACTTTACATACCTCTCTAATGTCCATTTTCCATCAGCGATGCTGGGGCCTCATGCACGGTGCTCGACGTGCAGACATCGCCTCTCCGAAATCGTTTCGTTCATGAAAATCCTCTAGATCCTAGGACCCTCTCGGTTTTCCCGCGAGATCACACTGGATCCTCAACACCGGAGGCCACGCATGGGTATGGAATGTAAATGGTCCCCGAGACAGCGGACTGTTGAAAAATCCGCGAAATACCTGAGGAAGTTCGCTTTCCCCGAGGTTACCACGGTCGTCCCCCGCACTGTCGCACCTCCCGATACGGTCCCGATTGTTCGGTGATAGGTAGAAAATTTGAGAAACGGGGTACAACAATGGGGGACTTCTCGCGATGCGAATACTTAAACGAATTGTCGCCCCAGCAACGTTCGCCACGACAACATAACTGGACACCGGTAGGTAGGGGAACTGATCCGTGGAGGAACGAGTAGAAGGACGGTCCCGAAGGTGAGAGGAAGGACGTAGGATTGCCAGTCGTGGAGAGGGAAGAATAACCGTGAGGTTCGTGGAGGGGGACGACCACTCTGTTCTGGTCAGGAAGGAAGATCAGTGGTAGGCGTTAGGGGTCTGCACAGTTCCGCGCCTATGTTACACAGACCCTCTATACGCACGTGAATGTTATTGAAATATCCTTGTTTTCTTACACATCTCTCCAGTTTTTCATTACAAATCCATGACCAAAATTGTGCTAATTTAAATACATTGTATTTTATGTACACAGTATTCGAATTACATTGTAATTGCATTACATAATTCGAACCTTTCACTTAATTTAATTGCTAATTACGCGAGTGATGAATAGACAGCGGATCTTTATGCAAAGTAAAAATTTTGTAGCTAAATTGCATCGAATTGGAGTGGCATACAAATTCATTTTCTTTCTCAATACGTTTAACAGGTCGAATACGATATAACAGTATTTTTTTAATTCTACTAATGTTGTGGCTGTTTTAAACTACGCCTACTGATTTTTGACATAACAGATTTTGACAAACAGATTTTCGATCACATCATACTGGATCATTCGTATCATTCTACTGTGTTTTAACCACTTTGACGACTTCTAACCCAACAGAATATCTAACCGAATAGAATAAATTTATTTTCTTTCTAAATATGTTCAATAGGTTGGAAATAACATGAGAGTATTTTCTAATTCTTCCAATAAATTTAATCATTCAAATTAGTCTAATTATAATTCGTGAAGTAGTTGAATTGTAATTCGACACAACTCTGCCCATGACTCTATTTCTCCATTGCTATGACGATGTCTAGCTAACAACGCGGTCCTGTTGGCCTTGCGACTACCTGTGATCGGTTTAGGTAATTTTGGCTATGTTTGTATAGGTGCAGGTAGTGAATTGTCTTTCTTGAACCTTCCCGAGTCCTGCGGAACTTCTATGTTGCATACAGTTAGTCGAAGTACGGAGTTAGTCGATTTTCAGTAATATTAGCCCATTTAATTGTTCGAATGTCCCTTCTTATGAACCGTGAGATATATTTTTTATTGTTACCGCGTGCTTGAAATTGCGTTCGTTCTCCAAGTAATTAATTTGTTCGCACTTCGGAAGTTTCCGACGCGACGTAAGGAAGTAAACAATTGCTGCCGCTGATGGTCTCGCTTTTTAGCGCGCGCGGCCGGATATTTATAAAAGGAAAATGAATCGTTGCGTAATCAAGGATATTCGCACGTCGGGTATCCTTTGTCTTGACCTTTACCGTAGAATCAACGATGAAGTAAGACACATATACAGACGCACGGCTGCATAACGAAACACGAGTTTACCGTGTCAAAGCCTCTATGATTTACTTAGCGAGCGTGACTGTAATTCGACTGTGAATTTTCTGCATTGGTAACAAATACGGAAAAAGTAAAATATCACCGATGAAACAAAAGCGAAATGCGAGTATACACTTTCTTCACTTTGGGTGTATAGAAAGTAATGGTTATCCGTCCTAGGGGTGAATCTACAACTCCGGATCGGTAGACATTCGTAAAAGAAACTTGTCGCATCCTATTCATATTTGGAGCTAAGTGAAAGAAAAAATTTGTCTGCATAAGGATTTGTGAAATTTTAGCTTTCCTCAAAAATTTTTGAATATTTTCAATTCGTCAACTTTTTATTTCCGTTTTCGTCAGCCTGGGGTGCGTTTGCACACCATACGCAGAGAGAGATTAACTAGCTCCCTAAGGTTTCTTTGTTATAAAATGTAAATTTGTTCATTGTTCATGCATCCACGATGCAAAAACGAATGCACACGAATATCGAACTTTTATGTATGAACGTAAATACGTCAATGAGACCCCGCCTGTGCGGACTGACAGTGTACTGCGTCATTGATAGTGAAAGTTTCAGTATAACGTATATTTAAATAATCGACAAGTCAGATGGAAATATTGACAGAAAAAGATATCACTAGACAGCGGATCTTTATACAAAATAAAAATTTTTTACTAGTGTTGCAACTAGTATTGCAACAAATTGGAGTGAAATAAAAATTTATATTTTTAAATTCTTCTAATATTTTTACCGTTTCAAATTGCACCTACTCATTTTTTTCATAAATGCATAAAATCCTCTGTCTAGATACATATCACCAAATTATACAATGTTCGAACGTAAAAATATAATTTGAGACAATTCAGCTTAGAAATGGAGGAAAAGAGAACAAGTGAAACATAAAAAATTTTGTTTTACTTGAAATCCCTTTCTCTACAAATAATTCCAGATATGAAAACTATTATGTAAATCAGCGTGGATAATAATCGTACACACTAAAAATTTCTTCAAACATTCATTTTCATCAATCTCTCTGTACAACATAATTTATAACCCAGAACGTCTTGGAAACAATAAGATGCGAGGCGAAAGAATGCATTATCACGTTGACGTGAATAATATTACAGTAATAAAACGGTACGCGCATCGTTACTGCAAAAGTTTGCAAGCTTTTTCTCGATGCAGCGGCTTTATCTTTAATCTTGACCTTGCAATAAGGAATTTTGCAGCACACGATCTATATTACACTTAATCACGATAAGTTTGCTCTTGATCTTGTTCCTTTCATCTTTACAGGTTTTATCATACGTTTCAACGTATCAAACTGGATCATTATCTGGGGAAAAACCTTCGGAACAGAAATAAAAGTTGAATGCAACGAGCAACACGAGGATGATTTGTTCTTAAATAGCTGAGCGCAATGCTGTTCTGTTGTTCGTGTTTGCAATGCGTGACGAACATTTCCTTTTTTTTCACATCAACTGCAACATTGCATTGTCGTGTCATCCATAATTAACTGATACCAAGTCTAAGTGTATATAATAATGCCATTAACAGCATTCTTCATTGTGTTTCAAAACATTGTGTATATCTTCAATCGAAAGTACCAAGAAACCTTTAAAATCTTAACTTACACTTCTAAATTCCATATATTCAAATCTTTAATTATAAATATCGATTGTAAATCTTTAATTATTGAACTTAATAAGTATTTCTATTTAACGGATTTAAATTATATGTGCATTTTAGAGATCGTGGTTTTGAATACATGTGCATATTCATGGATTCTCATTTTAATTTGTATAATATTTAGAACATTGATATTAACGTAATTTAATTGAATATAACAGACCGGAATTACAAATTACATCGTAATTTAATTGAATGAAGCGATTGAATTTCGAATTACGAAATAATTGAATACAATGTAATTAAATTACTTTCTAATTATAATTCGTGAAGTAATTCAATTGTAATTCAATACAACTCTGCTCAATGAGAAATATAGAGACTAATAACTGTTTTCGATTTCCGCTTCCGCCTTTCTTCCGTTAGCTGTCAATACCCATAAAAATTCATTGTTCACCTGTGTCAGTCCTACATATCGTAAGATTAATGAGTCAAGCTCCTTTTATGCAAGCAACAAATTCATTATGCGACCGAATGCATTCATAGTGCGGGAACAACTATTTGTACCGTCACCACCGAGTGCGCCGCAAAATTACATAATAATTCCTTCTGCGATTGAGGCCAATCGCATTGCGTAAAAAGAGATTCATAGAGTTTGTTACAAACTCTAACTGTACATACTGCTAAGCGAATAATTTGCATATTTTATTTCCATTACAAATAAATATTTTATATGTTTATTACGAACGTATTAGGACAGAATAGAGAAAGAGAGAGAGAGAGAGAGAGAGAGAGAGAGAGAGAGAGAGAGAAATTTTCAGTCAATCATAATATGTAAAATAAAAAAGTTTTATAAATAGTTTATGTGATCTACTCATATACACAATTGTGTGCATATGTATACGAACCTTTATACTTGCATACCTAACCTAACCTCTAAGAATCATATCAAAAAAACGTGTGGCGATATATGTAAGGTTAAAAAACAATGGCAACAATAATAGAATTGATTAATTTTTATGATCACACTTCGAAAGAGTATGAAGAACTTCTACAAGATTTATTATGTTCTAACGGAGATATACCGCTTAGTATAGAAGAGGTAAGAAGAAATCTGAGATAACCTCAAAATTCAAAATCATAGATTTATAATAATTCTTTACATAAATTCATTACTTTCGATGAAATATTAATTTAACTTATATAAATCAGAACATTTTCATTCCAGGTGGACGAAGCACAAAACGTAATTATATCTACTATCAATAATTATTTAAATAAAGCTACCACCAGGTATAAAGGTTTACTAATATTAGACAAGAGTTTGTCACAATATTCTAAAGATACAATTTCAAAATACTGTATACTATGGATGTCGAAAGCTACGCAAATATTAGAAAGCATCCACAGCGTTCCGCAGGAGTTAAATATTTCTTGCAAAGTGCTTGGCCAATTAATTATACAAACGAAGGAGATCCCAGAAATACAGAAACAAGTGTCTATGCAAAATGTAAAACAGCTTATAAATGCAGTTAGCAATTTACATTCGGACAGGCAGTGTGGTTCAGTATATTATTTAATCGCTATACTGTTGCATTATTATCCTGAAGTCTGCGAGCGCTTGCAGGTAATCAATTTCCTTTCTTATACTGCATCAAAAAGTATAACAAATATTATTAAATTAAATTTCTTATCATTGCAGGTCGCTATAAGGAATCTAATACTACCACAAATCGATTCCACCCATGATAACTTAGTTAATTCAAGTGCAAGATGTTACGCACTTTTAGCTAAAGCTACAGAACGTTCATTTAAACCACCAGCTTCAAAACCTACTTACACTGGTTGGTTGTACCACCAAGCACTTGTTTGT
Organism: Lasioglossum morio; assembly: GCA_916610235.2. NCBI lineage: Eukaryota > Metazoa > Arthropoda > Insecta > Hymenoptera > Halictidae > Lasioglossum > Lasioglossum morio. The sequence continues at coordinate 21,983,506 of OU744326.1, forward strand.
AATAGTTTACATACTATAATGGATGTATTATTTTCCAGTTTAATAGAACTAGAAAATGTAAGCATTTGGGATAAACTGGAATTACCGAATATATCCGAAGAAAATATTATTCAATTTTATTTTAAGCAAAAGCAAAGATTTCTGAATCTCTGTTCTTATTTGTCTTGTATGTTACGGTAAGCAGTCAATATAAGTATACATATGATAACAAGACGTTGACCTTAAAATAATTTATATTTTACAGTGGATTCGATAAAAAAAATTCAGTATTACCTAACGACATTTTAAAAGTTTTATGTAGAGGATTAGCCATACAACCGTCGAATTTAAAAAAACAAGACTCTATCAGAGGACAAATGTTATACCTTATTTTACCGCAGTTGCATATGGCGTTGTTCAATGTATTGGATGGATTAATAAATGGGTAAAAATATATACATACGAAAACAGTGGTTAATAATACATCGCACAAATATTCATATAGTTATAATGTTTAGATTCAAGGAGCAGTTAATACCATTTGGATCAACGATATTACAACTGTTCCTTCAATCATTGCAATGGACAGAAACAGTTTTAAAAGATAAAATAACTCTCAGCGGTGAAAAACCGTACAAAAATGTTAGAATATCCGTTTACAAATGTCTTACATCCTGGCTAGTAAACACGAATTCACTATCAGGTGTAGAAACAATAGCAGACGAATATCTACCTTCTATATTGAAAGATATTGTACCAGAAAAAGACTGCGTTTTGTTAACTGTAAGTTCGGACTATATTCTATTTTAGTTCAGTGAACCAAACAATTGGGGAATAGAATAGTAATATATTGAACTTTAAAATGTTTGTTATAGATCCAGAAAACTCATAACTTATCGAAACGAGCGTTAAAACGTCTTCGAGATAGTCAATATGAAAAAGGAACTTATCTAACTAATGGATTAACTTCTGGCAGAGAACATTATTTAGACATAGATATATGTAAAAGTTCTCTTAATGCATTACAACATATATTCCTCAATGGTGGTACTTGTTTAAAACAAACATTCTTTAAGGTAAGCCTTCTACTTCTACATTCTTTGCTACAGTTAATTCATTAACAAAATGGTAATATTTACAGACGATACAAAACATCATAATACCTCTTTTATATGACTGCTACCTGAGTTCTACGGAGCAAAAGTTTTATAAAGAAAATCATGATTGTCGTTTGGAATTACTGAGGCTTCTAAGAGCTTTACAAATGAGTCCGCATTGTTTAGTGCCTCTACCGACACAGTACTCTTTGGAAATATTTGAAATGGCTCTACGCGATAATGATTTATGCATTATTCAAGAGGCGAAAATAGCGTTAGCTGAACTAGAAAAAATCGTGCATCCCCACGCACCACCTATACAATTGACTCAAGTAGAGTAAGTTGTAAATATATGCATTTACTAGTTTATATTGAAAATTTTCAAGTTCAAAATTCGAAACGTAATATCTTTTCAGGACAATACAAAACGAATTTATTCCTGGAGACGAAATTGCAGAACATAATGAGAGGGAAGAAAATGCAGTTTTCTTCGATACAGAAAATGTAACGGTTGAAGACACAGTGGCCTCATCAAATCGAAAAAATGAAGCAACTGTTTCTCGCACTGAGGAGAGTACACTAGATGAAGACATGGTACCATCAAATGAAAAAAATATGTCAGTTGTTTCCCACTCTGAAGAGAGTATTTTAGATGAAAATATAACACCATCGTCAGATAAAAGGAGCGAAGCAACAATTTCTCATCCTGAAAAGAGTATTCAAGATGACGAAATGGCGCCATGTATAAACACAGAAAATGAAATAACAATTTCTCATCCTGAGGAAAGTGAAGCAACAGTTTCTCAGACTGAAGAGAACATTTTAGATGATGGTGTGACACCATCACCAAATAGAAAAAACAAAGCAACAATTGTTCATCCTGAAGAGAGCATTGTAGATGACGACTTGGCTCCTTCTTCAAATAAAAGACTAAAAGTTGCAGATGCTCGTCTTGATAAATCTGTTGAACCTGAAGTTGCTCAGGAACCAGCAACATTAGAGGATAAAAAAGAGGAAGAAGAAATGTTACAATTCTTTCAGGATATACCAAAAACTGATGATTAATTATATTGTATAAATTTTCATTGCTGTTATTCAAATAAATTTCTTTACTCTATAAATTGTGTATGAAAACTGAATAATTTTTGAAAATATGATTTCTTGTATTTTACCTTATGCTCTCAAACCCATTTGACGATATTTAATTATTTGATGCTTCCTCGACAATTAAACTTTGTGGAAAATGAAGTCGCTCGCGTCAACATAACTCCTAATACTAAAAGTCATTTGAACTGTTATTATAATTTATAAATATCTGTAAATAAACTGAATTTATATCGATCCATTCAAGAAATTGTTAATTATTGAATTAAAATTCTTTTAATATATATTCCAGTCTTTTAAAACATCTATTACAATTATAAAATCATATATTGATTAAAATTAAAGAATTTTCCCTTGGATCCAATGCGCATTAAAAGAGTCGAAAATATTACTCAATAAATTTCCATAAAAAAGAAACATATGTATCAAGTATATTCGTTTATATTTTACAAGATGTGAATCATTTTGAATCCGCATACTTAGGCGGGCACGCAATGCAGCCAACTTGAATAACGTAACGTGCAGCGACTTCCGGCTGCTTCTTTCTCTGTTTGATATCGGTTCATTTGGTATGTGACGAACTATTTTCTGCCGTGTTAAAATCCTCTTAAATTCGCATAATTAAAACGCATCCGACAAAAAGTTGCTATGATCGAAGATGCCTAGTCGATCCCTTAGATGTTTTAATAAATATTTTCTTTAATTAAGAGAAATTTGTATTATATTCTAGTTGTCGCGTTTTGAGGTTATATTGTGCCAACTAACAGATCATAGTATCACGTTTTGTATTACTGTAGGTGGTTCAGTGAACGAGTATTTGATCTTGTTCAATTATTTTTGTGCAGGTTCTAAACCATGGGACGAGTAATTCGCGCTCAACGTAAGGGTGCTGGATCCGTTTTCAGATCCCACACGAAAAGGAGGAAGGGAGCACCGAAACTTCGTTCCCTCGATTACTCCGAAAGGCATGGGTACATCAAGGGTGTTGTGAAGGTTTGTGTAATTTTTCGATTGAACGCTGTTCTAAAGTTCATATATTGATTTAAAATACATGATGAATTCTACTTTACCTACTCTGATCATGGCTGAAGTAAATATTAGAGGCTCTTTCTGAAAATGTTTTCAAGTCATATAATATAATACCTTACTGCCAATAACCAATTGTTCTATATGAATGTTGTATATTTTTCTTATAGGATATTCTTCATGATCCTGGTCGCGGAGCACCTTTAGCTTTCGTGCACTTCCGTGACCCATACAAGTTCAAAACACGTAAAGAATTATTTATTGCACCCGAGGGAATGTACACTGGACAGTTTCTCTATTGTGGAAAGAAAGGTAAACAAACGTTAAATCTGTACAGTGTTTTCTCAATGAATATCCCAAATGTCTGGCCTTTAATTATCCCAGAACTATCTCCACTACTGCAGAGTATATCCTGTGAGGGGCCAAGAAGCTTGTGAGGCCTTGGTCACTGAGAAGTGTAAACACAACTAATCAAATAACAAAACTTCTTTATTTTTCATTATTTTTTTATGAGACTTTGACCAACATATTCATGGCATTTTTCTAATGAAAATGATACCAAACACGATATAATTCCGATAAAATTTATTTGTATAACAAACGAAGAATATTTTGGATGCAAGGAAGAACAGTTATACTTCTTAAAGCCACTCGAGCTTCACTGTCCTTTTCTACGTTCGGTAGAAATCAAAGAATAGTATCCCTGAAAACGATATTATCGAGATAACGCTGTCATTCGAAATAACGATAGAAAACTAAAACACTTGAATCGTATATTTCAGCAAATCTTCAAATTGGAAATGTAATGCCTGTCGGTCAAATGCCCGAGGGTACCATCGTTTGTAATTTGGAGGAAAAGACTGGCGACAGAGGCCGATTGGCTAGAGCATCTGGAAACTATGCCACAGTTATCGCCCACAACCCTGATACAAAGAAAACCAGAGTAAAGCTACCATCTGGCGCTAAAAAAGTTATTCCATCCAACAACAGAGCCATGGTTGGCATTGTTGCTGGTGGTGGACGTATTGACAAACCTATTCTTAAAGCTGGTCGTGCTTATCACAAGTACAAGGCCAAGAGGAACTGCTGGCCAAAGGTAGAGAATTTTATAATGCATATAAATCTTTATATTTTATTACGAATACTTTGCAATGATGCTTTTAGACATTTGAAACCTGAATAATTCGTGTGGACATAATTTTACTGAGTTATCTGCATGTTTACAGTAAGATGAAATCTTATTGTTGTACGGTATTTGAAATACTTTTATTATTTTTCAGGTTCGTGGTGTTGCTATGAACCCTGTTGAGCATCCTCACGGTGGTGGTAACCATCAACACATTGGTAAAGCGTCTACAGTTAAACGTGGAACCAGCGCTGGTCGTAAGATTGGTCTTATTGCTGCGCGTCGTACCGGAAGAATCAGAGGAGGAAAAACAGACACCAAGAAAGACGATTAGATTAAACGTTGATTAAATTTTGAAACTTGTACAATAAAAAGCGCCAGAAACTCATTGCTCTTTGTATAAAATTACTAGAAGCATGCGAGAACCCGAACATCTACCCAAATCAAATTCCCGATCACGGTGCATTAAAATGCACCGTGTTCCCACCAACAAATCGTATCCAACCCAACCTATAGAAGTTTGAAAACTTTAAATATACCAAATCTTACAATAGCTTTTCTTTTATTTTCGTTCAATTTCGTAATCCTGTACAGTAAAGCCTGAATCTAGCTCTGAAGTATGAACATTACTATCTTGAACATAGGCATATTAGCAAGCAGTAAATTGAATGGGTGACAGGAATAAGTTCATAGACTTTGTTTCGATATCATGTGCAAGGGTGTAAATCCAAGTTTAAAAGTGCATGTGCTACGGGCGAGAATAATAGGAACGGTAAATGTCAAGAAAATTGTCCAGCAGAGTGTGCTCTCATAGTTTTTGCAATATCCGGCGGAAATAAGTCGTCGGCCATCTTGCTAGCAGTATTTCGGCGCTCGGCCATTTTTGTTGCGTCGACGTCAAGTGTGGCCAGAGGCCTTTCATAGTAGTCAGTCTTCGAATTTCCTTTGCATCGAAGTAGCGACAAGCGGACACTGTAATTAGAACAACTTGACTTAATCGACAAGTTTCGTTCGTAGATCAGCCAGGAGCGGAAGGAGAAAGAGAGGATAGGAGCGAACAATTGAAATTTTTTGCTTGGTGATTGTCTAGGCGAGAAACAGCTAAAGAGCTTCTGCGGCAGAGCCACGAAAAATACGCACCGAGGCGGAGTAATATGAGTAATGCAGCCAACCAGAATGGATCAGGTCTAGAGCAGCAGGTAAAATAGAAAAATGATCATTCGTCTTCTATATTTTTGACAACCGTTTCTCTATTCACCATCTCTATTCAGTCGTTCATTGTTCCGTGTTATTCGAAACTTTTGTTTCAAGCTAAATCGTGTTTTCGAACGCGGATGCGCATCATTTCATAACCTACACACACCACCCCCCCCCCGCGATTTATTTAATCCCGCGTCTTTCGTTCGTCGTAAAAAATTTCATAGACTCGGGTCATCGTTGAGATCGGTTGTGACGTACAGCTTTGTAATGGCGGCAACCAATTCCGGGAACAGCATGCCTCGTGCCATGACGCACTCTCGCGTTGCTTTTATATCGTGTTTGTAGTCTTCACGATTAGGTGCATTGTACGCTCTACACATATTTTTTGCTTTTGTTTCCCGTGACCTAATTGATTGCCACCTCCAACTTCGAATATTTCTGCCTGTTCAAATTTCAGTTCTACTATAATGATGATTTTTCACATATAAACAGTTCATGATTCCAATCACCCATTAGTATTTGTCAAACTGTGTAAGATTCGACTAATATACTGGACTTTTTTTAAGTTACTTCGAATTTTCCGATTTGTTAGATTTCAACCATAGTCATCTCAATGGTGTATTTGTCACATTTTAGTTAGCTGGTCTGGACTTGTCAGGCTCCCGCCAACCAAGTGGGGGCCGCTACGTACCACCACACCTACGAAATAAATCTGGAAGTGAGTATTCCTTTCTGTTTCGTTTGACTCGCACAGTGGACTTTGTGTTAACCCTTAGCACTCGAACAGTGAAACCAAGGTGCTGCTAAAACTTGTTGTACCATTATTCAAAATATTGTTTACATTATTAACCTTTAGTTACTCACACCTTGATTTGTGCAAAATTGCTCGCACGGGTAGGACCCCAATATATATATATATATATAGTAATGTTTCAATTCAAATGAAACAACTACTTTAGTTCTAATTAATTATTTATTTTCAGTAGTTTGACAGGAATTACACATTTTTATGAAGACATCGAAATTACCATGACCTCATGCAAGTAACTAAAGGTTAAATATGTCAGTATAGAATCGATTACTAAACATTTAGGTATTGTATGAGGTGTTATATCAATTTCATATCTATGGAATTTAAAAAATCATGGGGAACGAAAATACTCTAGGTCGGAAGAAATGTTTAACATTTTCGAGTTGAAATGTATCGAGTGTAAGGGTTAAATGAACGCTTAGTTTAACATTTCGTGAAGCCGAGGTGTTGCTACTGAAAGGATTCATGAGTCAGTAGAACCTCTTGGTGATACTGTATTCATTGGTCGAAAATGGGTCCCATAAAAATTACCGACACAGTTTTCACTGACACCAGGTTTGACCGATAATAACTTTGACAGACAACATCTTTAACTGACAACGACTTTAATCGTCGACAACAGTATTATCCGGCATTAGTATTGTTTGTACAGATGGGGCTGACATTTTATTCTTGAACTATTCTGTACTGACACTTGTCGGTTAAATATGGAGTCAATGATTTTTATGGGACCCGTCAAAAATATCCTTAGGTATAAAATAATTGAAAAAACTAAGCACTTAATTGCTCGTAGGTAACGGTCCTTCTGCAGGAGATCAACATTCTTCTAACTCGAGATCATATTCCGAAAGAGATAGAGGCGGTGAACGTGATCGTGAGAGGGAAAGAGATAGGGACCGCGATAGGGGCCGAGGTGGTTCAGATTTTAGAGAGCCGCGAAACTCTCGCGATGTCGATTTCGGCAACTTCGGGAACTATGGTGGACGTAACAGACGCAGCGGGCCTGAGGAGAATGGACGGGATTATAGATTCTCGAATTCCGAGCGTGATCGACCTCGCGATCGCCCGGCTAGCTCCGGCAATGATAGCTGGTCATCACAGCCTAGGAATAACCGTTGGCCAGAGACAAGAAACGATCATAGAATGGGTAGCAGCGGCGGTGCTGGTAGATGGAAGGACGAGAGAGAAGGAGGAGGCGGCGGTGGAGGTGGAAGAAGAAACTCTGAGATCGACTGGACGGTTCCTACTTCCAGAGATGAGCAATTGGAGGTGGATTTGTTCGGTACTGGGAATACTGGTATTAACTTTAGTAAATATGAGGATATCCCAGTTGAGGCTACTGGAGACAATATACCGCCGCACATCACATCTGTAAGTTTGTACCTATTATAACAGGGAGTACTTGAATTCCGAATGTATACTAATAACTAGTTTATGTTATTTAAATAGTTCGACGAAGTCAAGCTGACGGAGATAATAAAGAACAGCATTACATTGGCTGGTTATGATAAGCCTACACCCGTACAGAAATATGCGATACCGATCATCATTGGACGTCGTGATGTTATGGCCTGTGCCCAAACGGGGTCTGGTAAAACAGCGGCCTTTTTAGTGCCAATATTGAATCAGATTTATGAAAGTGGCCCACGTCCACCGCCACCACATGTCAATTCTACTGGCAAGCGCAAACAGTACCCACTAGGTCTAGTATTAGCACCTACGAGAGAGCTTGCCACTCAAATATATGACGAAGCAAGAAAATTTGCATATAGATCACGTATGCGCCCTGCTGTTGTATACGGTGGTTCCAATATTACAGACCAAATGCGAGAACTAGATCGTGGCTGCCATCTTCTTGTAGCAACACCTGGCCGTCTCGTAGATATGTTAATCCGGGGTAAAATTGGTTTACATAATTGTCGGTACGTACAGATTTTCCTAATTAATACACGAGCAAGTTAAGTATTCTATACCAGTGATGAGCAACCCGCGGACTGCAGTCCTGCTGCGCCGTATCCCGGCAGGTACAGGCAGTATACTATGGGGCCAAATTCGGCCCGCGGGCCGCCGGTTGCTCATCACTGTCCTACATAATGTTAGATACATAATCCTTAGCACTCGAATGGTGAAGGCGCCACTAAAAATTGCTGTAGCATTATTCAACATATTGTTTACATTAGTAAATATGTCAGTATCTAATCAATTACAAAACATTTAGGTATTGTATGAGGTGCATTAAAAAATCATAGAGAATGGAAATATTCTAGGTCGGAAGGAATGTTTAACTCTTGAGTTAAAATAGTTCCGAGTGCAAAGGGTTAATTTCTAGAGGGGCGACATTTTTCTCATTGAAAACTTTCCTTTGTCCACTATAGTGGCCAGTTCTGCCGCTCTAAAGGTCACACATCTAGCTTCGAATGAAACATTTAATTCTGTATTCCAGATATTTAGTATTGGATGAAGCAGATCGAATGTTGGATATGGGTTTCGAACCCCAAATAAGACGCATAGTCTTAGAAGATACAATGCCTCCTACCGGGGAACGACAGACACTTATGTTCTCAGCTACGTTCCCGAAGGAGATACAGATGTTGGCAAGGGATTTCCTTAGCAATTATGTCTTCTTAGCTGTAGGCCGTGTGGGCTCTACGTCTGAAAATATTACTCAGAAGATTTTATGGGTGGAAGAACATGACAAGCGTTCATTTCTGCTTGATCTGCTTCAAGCTAGCTTCAACGTTTCAAATCTTTGTAAGCTGAACTAATTTAAGCGTAGGGCTGTTACTTTTCCGAAACTTCGACTCTTTGAAGATTCGGAGGAAAGTAACAGCTCTATTTACGTGTACATTGTCAGTCAGGGGCAAAATGGACAAATGTTTAAAAAGTTATTAATTTTTGAAGGGTGTCCACTGAATTTTACCTCCGACTGTATGATATACATAATAACAAGCGACAGGTCACGATCATATAATTACATTTCCAGCACCAGCTGCAGCAGAATCATTAACACTGGTGTTTGTGGAGACAAAGAAGGGTGCGGATATGTTAGACGAGTTTTTGCACCATCAGGGATATCCTGTTACCAGTATTCATGGTGATCGTACCCAGCGTGAACGAGAAGAAGCTTTACGCCGTTTCCGCGGTGGTAAAGCGCCAATACTTGTTGCGACTGCCGTTGCTGCCCGTGGGCTTGATATTCCACACGTGAAGCATGTGATCAATTTCGATTTACCAGGCGATGTTGAAGAATACGTCCATCGAATTGGTCGTACTGGCCGTATGGGCAATTTAGGTCCGTTCCTGTTTCTATTAAAGATCACCGAGACTCATTTTGTATATCCTACGTAACGATGTACTTACTGTTTTTTCCAATAGGTCTAGCAACATCATTTTTCAACAGTAAGAATAATAACTTGGTGCGCGATTTGGTGTCTTTGCTACTCGAGGCTAACCAAGAACTACCAGAATGGTTGGACAATATGTTCGCCGAAGCAAGATATACTGGTGGTGCCTCTCGACGAACTGGCAGCAGCACTAAAGGAGGTCGATTCAGTGGTGCATTCGGCGCTAGAGACTACCGCCAACAGCCGAGCTCTGGACCCATTCGCAATAACGGTTCCTCAAGCAGACCCGGCAGTTATGGAGGTTGGTAGTCTTTTATTATTCGGCAGCATGTAGCTATTGCAGCTTCATGCTTCCAAATAATGCAACTTACGCCTCGTAAACGTAAAAACAGGACTTTTCAGGGCAGTTGTGGCCTAGACTGATCTTTTATCTAGTGTTTTTGACTATTGAAAAATGTCATCATATTTTGCATTTGCATTATCGAGAAATAAGAAGGCGCATCTCGCACCTTTGAAATTCTGGAAACGAAGTTACCCCCTTAATCCTTATGTAGCCAACCGAAATGGATAGCTTATTTAAAACCTTTTGTATTTCACATAATTGTTCAAATTTTCATTTAAAGATTATAGATCAATATATTAGAAAGCCAAGAATGGACATTCAGAGAAATTTTGTAATATTTTTAGAGGAACATTAACAAATTGTTGAAAGAAATGTAGTGTATGGGTACTTGGGTACTCGGTTGGCTATACAAGAATTAAGAGAATCGAAACCCATAGTTCCTTTGAGACTTTTGTTCGTCGCGTTCAGTACTATAGAATACAATAAAAAACAATTTTGATATTGGGATTCAATGTTAAGGTGAATTTTTTGGTCCATTTTTCTAACAAAGCTCCATCTATCTAGAGGTGCAGAATCACATGCTACAGTGGTCGCGACATATAATTTTGAAACACCTTGTACATTTTGTATGTCTAACTCGTGTAAGAGTGAACGTAAATCGCATACGAATGAACGTATTCTTTTTCTGCAGGAAATTATGGAGGATACGGCGGCAACTATAACAATTCGTCGCATAACAGTTCATCTAACAACGGAAACAGCAACGGCACCGATTGGTGGGAGGTATGGGACAAGTAATCATCAACATATAAATTTCCACTCTTTGGTTAACATTATTATTACTGTACACGTAAATTCAAGTATATGTAAGAAAAAAGACACGTACGACATACAGATTGGACATTAAACACGCGCGTATCTTTGCTCGCGTATATTATACATATACACAACAAACGACAGACAGTTTATCACGTATAATACACAATCACGTTCGCTGACTGCCTGAGCACTACAATTTTCGAAATCGATGCAAAAGAAAAAAAAGTAATAATTGTGTTTATCCTCAATTCAAAAAAGAAAAAAAAAGAAAATAACTTGAAAAAGAAAAAAAAAGAAATCTATATATATATATATAATACTTATATAATACTTTATTCGCGTGCGACGGAACGTGTTGACAAATCCTAAGTGCAATTTCAGCATTAACAACTGGGAAGGCGAATTCGGACAGTGACGCGTGGAAGGCAGTGATCTCGTTTCGAAAGCATTCATGGAGGCATAGATGAGAGGATTTGTCAGGCACTAGACAAAGATATGTAAGATCCATCCAAAGTTTCGTTGCCGTGCGTGTTGAGGAACACAAGTAGTCTAAATCACTAATGAATCGAATCGTTATTGCCCAGACGAGGGCAGGACGATGCAACACATAGTAGGTGGAGGAACTTAGTAAAATTTTTTAGAACTCCTGTCGAGACTATGGGGCTCGTTGCGGCTTCATTATTTAAATTTTTTGAAGGATGTTATGGGCGTATCTTCGTGTATACCGTGGCGTCTAAGAGAGAAATTAAATATAGCTTTAAAAATGCACAAGTGCTTTAGTACAACCCGCCTGAACGGCCAGTAACTTGTGTAGTTTGATTTAAGCTGATGGCGCCGTCACTATCTCTTTTTTCATTTTTTTTTTTGTTTTTTTTTCCCTTTCCGTTTTGTTAGTTTCTTTTTTCTTTATTATTATTATCGTCATTGGTAATAATATATATATTTTTTCTTTCAATGTAACGCACTTACAAAACTTGACTAGACGCCTGGGATACGTCATATCATCGCCATCGCCATAGATTTCGCGACGATTCCTGTTTTTAAATTTACTATAATCCAGCGACGAATGGTACTTTGTTGTTTTGCCGTCCCCAGATACAGACGATGACGTTGCGCCGACAATATCATGGTTTGATCGACTGAATCGCGGTGAAATATTCCAGTTCTAGTCGAAGAGCTTTGATATTATGAGAAGGACACAGGCTGCGTCTTAGGATTACTTTTAGAAATCTTCGTTCGTATTTCTGTCTCGCGTCCTCTTCAACGATAAAGTGAGCTTCAAGGTTCGAGAACGCTGTTGTAAAACTCTAAATATTCTCGTTTTTTAATCTTAACTTAATCGGAAAGTGTGTTGTATTAATTTAAAAAGAAAGAAATGGAAACAATAATGATAAATAAGAATAACTTTGGTCGCTGTATCTAGAGAGTAGGCTGTGTAACGTTTTCAGCAGAGCGTGTCAGGTATATTGTAATTCGTTGTACCTGAATCTTTTAATGTACTCTAATTAGAATTTCTAAACGTAACGAAGACGTTGTCCTGTAAAAAAAGAAAAACAAAAATGGTATGGTGCGTTATAAAGAAAAAAATGGAGAAAGATTAAAAAGAAAGTTTTAGATCGCAGTTACTGGATGCGAGTGCTCTACGAACGAAAGCATAACATTGTGAACGTATGACATTGTGAACGGGTTAAAGCAAACAAAATATGGTGAAAACACGGTTGCAGTTACAGACGGGGGTACAAACTTCAAAAAGAGAGAACGAATGAGCGAACACACACACACACACACAAACACACGTGCACTGTCAGTGCAGTTGGTTCAACTTTGCGGGAAGAGAATAAAAAAAAACATAAATGGAAATAAAACGAACGAAAGAATAAAACAAAACTAACGATGAGAATTATACAAAGAAGCAAGCCCTTTGAAACACGAAGGCGAAAGGCGCACTCATATTTTATAACTGTATTTATCAGTACGCTATATATATAGATATATATATATATATATACTAAGTAATATTCGTAAATACATAAACATTAAAATAATTGAAAAACGACTGTGATATCGAACGATCTTGTGACATTCAATTTCCACGTGAATTGATGAACATGAACAATTTAACGAAATACAAAGGCTAAATGTATTAATTAATCGGTATTGAATGTCAGGGAAAGCATAGAAAAGCTCAGTTTTGTTTGAGCCGTGAAGAAATGAGAATATTAAGTCGTTAAACGCATGATAAAGAAACCACGTGGCTGTTGTCCGATCGGGGAGGGCTGAACGCCTCGGCTCTTAAGTCCTGAAAACTCTAAAGAACACGTTTTTTGGGGCATTGTTTCTACTTACAAAAAAGAAATAAACGAAAAGGAAGAAGAGGAAAAAACGAAGCGAGATAAAAGAAACGCGCGTCGAGAAACGCGATTATAGATTTGATGAACGGCGGAACGCGTCATTACTGGATGATGATGTTGGTAGGGCTTTACAGAATATCGATATCTTTTGTGCAAACGTCGGATTCTTACCTAAACCTATGTGAGAAAAAGTACAAATTCGATTTGCGTGACAACTGACAGGATTTTTAGACATGTCATAACTTATACCTGTTATATTAATAGATTTATAGTGCAATCGCGTGCGTGAATCGTATGCCGTGTGACCGTGGACCAAGGTGTGAATGCCCCTCCCTCCTGCGAGAAAGGGGTGGGGGGAAGAAAGAAATAATTATTTCAACTAGAACATTTTCAAATAGTGTTACGATGGAAATATTGTTGGCTTCCGAACCATTAATGGTGTGTGTGGTCTATCAAATTCTCTAAATATGATTTCATCGTCGAGTTCATTTGTCAACTCGGAGGCCCTGCCAAGAACATTAACGAGAACCCACAGTGAAGAGTGACGATCGATCATTGTTTTTTTCGTTATTATATTATATATAGTGTACAACTCCTTTTGCGGCAACAGAAAACACGTTTCAGTTGGACGATCGAGTTCTGTCGAGAAAATAGTAGGTCTTGCCGTAATAGTACTATCTATTACCATTACTACTACTACTACTACTACTACTACTACTACTACTACTACTATACTATACTACTACTACTACTATTATTACTACTACTACTACTGTTAGTATCGCTATTGCTATAATATTACTCTTAGTTACGATTATTACTGTTATACTATTAATTTTCTGAATAACGTCTGCGTCGGTTTTGTAGGTGGTACTACTGTGTATGCGTAAGCTTTTGCATAACGGCTTCGCTGTACTACGTTTTGTCTTATTTTACATTGCGATAGAAAGAGAACGAGTATTACGACGGCTATTGGACACTACTGTCCCGAATTGTTTCATATATATATATATATTTCATATATATATAATATATATATATATATATATATATATATATATATATATATATATATATATATATATATTTTCATCATTATTCACAAGAATTGCGACCGTTCAGGCAATTCAAATGCTAACAACTATACATACTAGTGCTGTAAACCAATCTCGAACTTCCGATTATACTAAAAATTTCCGTTCGAGTATTATTCTTTTCAAGAATGTACTCTTCGTTTATTGGCTTGGCACATACTTGCTCTTTTAATTCTTGTGTAGTCGTTGTATAAATCATTGAAAAACTTCACGAATTCTTATTTTTAAGACTATCAATCGATATAATAGCGAAGAATGAATATTTAGAGCAATTTTGTAATATTTTTAGACGAACACGGCAAAAAACCTTGAAAGAAATCCTGTAAATGGATACCCGGATCGTCTACACAAGAGTTAAAAATCGTTTTTACTATCTCGAGGTCAATCCAATTTTTATCGAACTTCTCAAACCATTTAGTTACCAGAAATCAAGCTTTTGAAAGTTTGATAAGAATTCATGCAACCTTGAATTAGTACAAAATCTTTTAAACGAATGTACTTTGATGAGGAAAACTATGTCGGCATGATGATTCTTGTCAAGAATAATGGGTACAAGGTAAAATAGCGTATGCTTAACACACTTGACGATGTCTTAAGACGATACATTCTTTAACTTTATGAATTTAACTCTTGATGCGAATTCAACTGCCATAGATTGTTTGCGTAAGGATAACATGCACATGCAGTTTTTACAGTACTCCTGAGATATAGCTTCTAAACTCTTATAGCAAGAATACATAAAAAAACTCGTGTGTTGTAATATTTATATCACGAGTAATTGAACAATTTAGATTTTGTATTTTGCATGTGATTCACATATCAAGAAAATGTTGATTTGTTTGCATGATGCTCTTCGAGGCTTAGTCAGACTCGTTCTAAGATTTTCGAACAAGTGTGTTAAACATCTTCGTCGTTACGTTTCTCTTCAAAGTTTCTGTGTATTTCAAAATTCTGTATTATACAATCATTGAAACTATCAAGATGTCTTCGTAGTAAATTGTTGGATGTATTGATCAAAATCATAGTAAGTCTAAATTTTCATATATTTAGCCAAGCAGTACGTATACAGAGTGATTCTGGAAACTGGGACAGGTCGTAGCCCTTTTTCAAGTAAAAATAGAAAAAAATGATAGAGGAACAAATCATATGTCAAAATACATCCTATCTACGACCTTATTTTTCATGTGGATGCACCGGTACCCCCGTCAGGTGCAATTGCACTTTATTCGTTACTGAACCGAATTCTTTTGTTAAATCAATCGGTCCCTTTTATTAACCCACGTATAAAATTACTAACCCAAGGTCATCGAAATGTCATTATTTCACGAGATATTTGTATCAGAAACGTACGTTACTACAAGAAACTCCTGAAGTATTGACATTTAGTACTTTTATATGTAGGATAATGAAAGGGTTCAATTGGCTTAACAAAAAAATTGAATTACATTGAAGAATGAAGTGTAATTGCCACTGGCAGGTGCAGCAGTGCATCCACATTAAAAATAAGGTCGTAGGAAGTTAGGTCCTACATATGATTTGTTTCTCTATCATTTTTTTCTATTTTTACTGAAAAAAGCAGTGACTTGTCCCAGTTCCCAAAATCACCCTGTATACTAAGGGGTGTCACTACCTTCACACATTTAGCACTACCTAATATTGATTTTGGTCAGGGTTTCTTGCACGCTATAAAATATTCGAATAGTTTGAAATATTTGGTAGAATATGGTGTTTGAGTACATCCGACTGTTTACAGTAGGGAGTTCCAACACGTAGCTCGCGAGCTGCACACGGCTCCTTCCCTACGTAGGTACTTCCCCATTCTTAGACTTCATTTTTGCCGTAGAACTTCGTTCCTGCTCCCCTGTCGCTATGTCAACCCACTAATTCTACGGCTGTACGTAGTAGTGGGGTGGGGAACAAGTTGGAACTCCTTGCTTTACAGCCATAAGACGCACGCACACTAGGAAAGAATTTGTAACGACATTCCGGATTCTACTGTCCAATCGATCGTCGAACGCAACGAATACATATGACGCGTTAACGTGTAAGTTATTAGTCCTGTGCAGTTGGAAGATAATACGTTCATTTACGAGTAACAATGGTGGACAGAGATCATGCATGTCAACTAATACGGAAAAATATTTTTATACTTATTTCTCTCCTAGTTATAACGATATTTTTATACACAACAGTGTTGGTCGTCGAGCAGTCATGGTGGTATCGATTCCATCTGTCTTTTTTTTTCTCATTTTTTGGTTTTTGTCGTCTATTCGACGGTATCGCGAGAGAAAACGATCGTATTGCGAGCGATTCGGTTGTTGGTATATAATTTAGAAAAGAAAGAAAGAAAAACTAGGAACAAATATTGAAATTTTCAAGTTAAAATGAAAACATAGTTGTCCACCGTTTCCATAACCGGTATACATGTAAAAAAGAAGAGAAAGGAAAGATGAAATTCAAGTACGGCATTATGATTTAGAAGAAGGTATATTTAGCACCTTTTTTTAGACGAGATAGGCGAACGATGTAAAAATGAAAAAGAAGAACAAACGAGACTATTATTTATTAACAATTTTTAAGTATTTATTTTAGTTTTTTCTCTCTCTTTCTGTTAATTCTCTCGGAAGGACAGTGGTCGCGTATTTGTACTGTACACGCAAGTACCTTCGAACAATTATAATGTTTGGTCCTCTAAAGTATATCGGACGAGCAGCCTTAATGATAAACATTTACGGATCTACACGGAGAGCCGGCACGATGAGAAGAAGAAGGAGGAGGAGGAGGAAAAGAAGAAGCAGTAACAAAAGAAAAAGATCAATTATAGTGCGAAACAGAGGAAAAGATATCGTGAAGGAGAAAGAGAGAGAGGAGGGGCTATATGCGAATCATGTAAAGTAGACAAAAATGTGGGTGGGGGGAGAGAGGCGAAAGCAATTGGTGGTGGCGTTTGACTGTGACTGCAATCATTAACTACAAAGCGAAGAATGCGCAATCTACGAAAGCACACATACACACAAGATAGACAAACATATTGTAAATCCATGTATTTATCATGTACGCATCACGCAACAGCGTCGGACGCGTCGCCGAAACACAATCGTTGTCGCGTGCTGTAGCTATGTAATAGTTTCCTTTACCTTTTTCTTTTTCTATTGTATTGTATTGTATCGTATCGTACCGTATACGTTACGCGTGCTCGATGAATTCGAATATGCTCGTGCGTTCGATTTGCTCTTGGGAGGGTTATTTGAAGAAGGGGTGAAAAAGGAAACGAGATATAGCAAAAAGATTAGGGACGTTTGTGAACGCGCTTGTCGTGTGTCTACTCGAGCAGCTTTTTATTTATGTTTCCAAGACGTGGAGGTAAAACAAAGCTATATAATACTCAAGGGAGAACACATACACACAGGGAAGAAAAGAAAAGCGTCGAGCGAATTGTATATGTACGAGTGGGATATATATGTGGGAGAACGAAACGAAAGAGAGAAAGGGGATGATAAAAGAGCACACGCGTTTAGGGTGGTAACGAGAGTTCGTTAGGCGAAACGAGGTGGGATGGCAAACGAAAAAAAAGAGGAAAAGAATAACGAATGTCTTCGAACTTTTACGAATGTTATTTCGAGTCGAGTTAAATAAAAATGCGTCGCTTGTTGAATCGAGTAACGTGATGGTCAAGAAAACCAGCGTTGGAGGAAAACGATGAACAAGAGAAGAAGAAGAATTAAGAGAAATCTTTTTTGGATGCGTGGCGCACAATTTACGTGGTCGCCACGATTTCCGGCAACGAGTCTCAGTGGCTGTGTTCATATTATTCCACGGCCAGTGACGCTCGTGTATCATTCAATTGTAACTAATGATACTACTATATATAAATATATATAAATATATATATCCGTTTCACTCCGAGCGGTGAGCAAAATGGCAAAAGCGCAGGGGAAAAATGATGATAGGCGATGGAGAAAGGGAGCGAGAGCGAGAGAGAGAGAGAGAGAGAGAGAGAGCGCAATGAAACGGAGCGGTAAACGTACCATTCTGTCGGTCTCTTATTAGTAATTGCACATTTACACGCTACATTAGGTGAACCGAGAAAAATATGAGAAGTAGGAAAAAAAAATCTGCAAACAACTGTACGTCGTACGGCTATTGAATGAATTAATAAAAATAAAGTGTCTGAAATTGAACAAAAATAGAGGGAAGTCAACTTGAACCTTACGCAATGTATGGTATACATATATTTAAAAAAATATATATATATGCAAGGTATGTATATTTGTGTATGCAGAATGGATCACTTGTAACTGGAGCTTAACCCTTTGCACTCGAATGGTGGCTCTCAGGCCCCATTAAAAATTATTGACATACCATTATCACAAAACCGTTTTAATAACTGTTGTATGAGAAAATGATCTGGATTGAAAGGATTAAATACCTTGATTTTGGAATTGAAATTGTTTTAAGTCCAAAGGGTTAACTCGTTATTTATTATATTTCGTGAGGAAACATTAATGAAACAATAATATTGTTTGTTTTGCAGAGATACATATAGTTTGACAAAAAGGATTCTTTTTACTAAATATTGAAAAATAAAATTGATTTTCATTTACCAATTAAGTAAGAATGAATAGGCATGTTAAAAGGAAAAATAATATATATTGGTTTCCAGTGAGCCATTCCGCATATCCGTGCATTCGATATGTATGCAGTTGTCGTTCATTAGCAATAATCATTGTCGCGTTGCAGAAAGTGCATGTGCATCTCGTGCTGAGGTGAAAGAATAACACGTGTGTCCCGTGGAGAATGATGTAGACTGTCAACATTGTTACAAATACCTCATAAGAGACGATGGATCTCGCGTATTATTTACATGTTCATTCATTTAGTGGTTTATCCGTTTATTTATAGTATTACGTGAACGAAAAATGACAGGAGGATTCTATAAAAATGAACCATCTAATAAACGAGGAAAAAAGATTATGCGATGCAGACTCTTTTTCCATACATATATATACACGCCTCTTTTTACCCTGCGATGGACGTTGGAATTAATAATTTAACCCTCTGCACTCGAACGGTGACTCGGGGGCGCTCCTAATAATTGTTATAACATTATTCAAAATATTTCGTATTATTAAACTTTATAATTCGATAAATTACTAATAGAAACTACTGAAAGTATTGTACGAGGTATTATATCAGTTTTCGAATTCAGTTCGAATTAGAATATATAGCTCCGAGTGCAAAGGGTTAACGAAATCTTTTATACAGTTATTATATTAATTAATATTTATTTTATTTTTATTCTTTCGTGTGAGTATGTATTTGAACTGAAAAATTGCATAATCTTTTGTGTCGGGTAAATTTCAATCCGCTACAATTCGAATATAAATATATATATATATGTTATACATTTCTTTATGTTCTATATTTTTCTGTATTCATCTTATTGACAATAACGATAAAAACCATGCAGTTGCACTGCTTTTATCTTGAATAGACAAGGGAACATATTTATTTATACATACGTTTAGCAAACAATATTTCATTCAGTTACCAAATGAGCGCATATCAATAAAAATACAATTTTTCAATGAAATTTGCGTGCAAAACATTTCCTATATATTTGAAGTAACGAATCCTTTGAAATTACGAAAAGAGACGTTGCGGATGCTGACCTAGACAGAAAGCACAAGTTAATCTCCCGATTATGTTTTATCGACGATAGAACGGCCGATTCACCGAATAACTAATTGCAACGCGACACATAGAACATAATAGTCGACGATTTTGTAGTTAAATACGTGTGGGTGTAATATAGTGGGAGTGGGAGGGCAATTTCTGTTGAACCAAGTTGGACCAATCGCATAAGACCACGATCGCAATGGCGGCGTGGCTGATCAGTTTTGCGTTATCTGGTGGTTGAGTAGAGGCTTGTAAAGCCGACGGGTCTGTTTTCTTGTTTATTGAACTGTTCGTATCGTCGCCTTTCAATTTTGTATTCAGTCATGTACCATTGCGGTTTGCTACTGGTCTTATTGGACCTGTCTTTAGATGGTAAATAATCCTAACCTGTAGTATCTTTAGTTATAAAGATTATATACCCACGGTATAATACTTAACAAGTTTGTATTGCAGTGGTTGGGAGTGTTTCTCAAGCAGAGATTAACAGACATTTGGAGTTAGGTAAAGAATTTTTAGCGAGGGGTCAGCTACAAGATGCACTGTCATACTACCATCTAGCAGTTGGTGAGTTTTGCCTCTCCAGTTTTTCATGGTCATACGTTCTCATAATTACCCTGATCATACGAAACTCAGCTGTATACGTGTAGTCTAGAATTTCAAAGGACTCTATTGTTGCAGAGGGTGGTCCAAACAATTATTTAACGTACTATAAAAGAGGCATAGTGTATTTAGCGTTAGGTAAAGCTAAGTTTGCGCTGCTCGATCTCGACAAAGTTTTGGAGTTGAAGCCAGACTTTATGTCTGCCAAGTTGCAGCGAGGTCATGTGCTACTCAAACAGGCCGAGTTCGATAAAGCGGCAGCAGATTTTCGAAGTGTGGTGAGTATACTATCGGAGACAATCTTAATCCTTCTATTTAAACCACTTGTAGTCTTTTTATGGTGTTCTAACTCTTCGGTTCCTCTTGTAGTTGGCGATAGAACCACAAAATAGCGAAGCTCTGAATGCCTTATATAAAATAGCACCCGCACAAGAAGATCTAGAGATTGTAGATAAATTAATGAGTAGCGATGATTATGCAGGAGCTGTGCGACATCTAACTAGAATTATTGAAATATGCCCTTGGGCAGTGGAACTCAGGGAACGCAGGGCAGAATGTTACGAAGCTCTCAATGATTATACATCTGCGATCTCCGATGTACATTCCACCACCAAGTTACAATCTGATAACACTAACGGTTTCCTCAAATTAGCTGATCTACATTATCAGCTCGGACAAGTAGACGAGTCGTTGAAGTGAGTAACAATGACATTTAAAGGGGAAGCCTGGTTTAGAATTTTTTTGTCAAATTTTTTATTTATATTTTTATCTGTAAAAAATCATGACACAACATGAAACGTGTAAGTTACAACTTCATACAATTCGAAGACTTCGAAACTTCGTGTAATTTGAAGATTCCTTCAAACAGCCTTAGCACACATATTTAATTTTGCATTTAAATATTATCGTATAATATCTACATATAATGAAAATAAGACAATAAAATCAAGCTGGAAGCTTGTATTCTTTAATTACCGTTTTCTTGAAGATAAGTAATTGTCCGATGATTTATGGTTGGGAGTGTATAACAGAAGTTGGTAAACCAGGGTCCTCCTTAACGCAGCAGATTATTCCTGCCCTGCAGCAGATTATTCAATGAAAACTGTACACGTTTAGGGACATTCGAGAATGTTTGAAGCTCGATCCAGATCACTCGAAGTGTTTCTCATTTTACAAGAAAGTTAAGAAAATATCCAAGTTATTGGCAGATGCAGAGAAGTTTGAGAAAGCAGGAAAATACGACGACTGCATAGGTTCCGCTCAATCTGCACTAAAACTGGAACCAAATATAGGTAACGTTCGCTTTTCCGGCCATCAACTTCTGTGCAAATGCTATACAAGCAGCTTGGATACAAATCAGGCGATCAGTAATTGTCAGGAAGCGCTGAAGATGCGAAAAGAACCTGAAATATACTGTGACAGCGCAGAAGCGTATCTCGCAGCTGAAATGTTCGACGATTGTGAGTGACGGTTACATTGTATTTTTTGTTATTACCATTTCTTGTTATCGGTATCACTAACGTGATCGCTTACTTTTAAACAGCGATAAGAGACTTCAAAGAAGCTTTAGAAATCGACCCGAGCTCTCAAAGGGCGAAACAGGGTCTTCACAAGGCTCAACAACGTCAAAAACTGTCGGAATCTCGGGATTATTACAAGATCCTGGGGGTGCCGAGAACAGCATCGAAACGGGACATCATTAAAGCGTACAGAAAGGCTGCACAAAAGTGGCACCCTGACAACTTTCAGGAAGGAGAGGAGAAGAAACGAGCGGAGAAGAGGTTTATCGATATTGCAGCTGCCAAAGAAGTATTAACCGACGATGAGAAACGAGCAAAATTCGACCAAGGAGAAGATCCCCTGGACCCAGAGTCGGGGAAACATCAGCATGGCTCGAACCCCTTCCAAGAATTCCACCACTTCCACGGATCTCCCTTCCAATTCAAGTTTCATTTCTATTAGCAGCCGTCGTTCTGCTAAATCGATGAAACTTGACCAAGGAGAAAAGATCTTTTAGACCCAAAATCAGAAAAGAAGAGTTCCATCGCTTTCATGGCTTGAACCATGACCTACCTTCCATTCGAAGTTCCGTTTCAACTGTCAGCTGTCGTATTTATTTCCTAGTTTACTGATTTCGTACCGATTACATTGTTACCCTAACAGCGGTAGCCCAACTAAAACGTCAAACCTCTGTTGTCGTCGGTTTTGCACGCGACCAAACATTTGCTACACCTTCACCGAAATTTCATTTTGCTAATCTACCTCGTCGGTAGTCGCGCGTGTTGCATCTACACGGAAACAGAAGACTGACGTGAGATAATGTGAATCAGTAAGTTGACCAATAATTAGGCGGAAACACGTTGAAACAAGTTTAGTTGTCCGAAGCGTAATACGTGCGTAACACAAATACTACGTGATTTAACACGTTACTTATGATGATTTGTAAGCAATACGGAGACTCGAATTCCGGCTAGTTGGCTTACCGAACACTAACTGTGAACGAACGCCGTACTTGATACAGACTGATCATGTAACTAGTTTGAAGTGAACATTCTCTAACCCGAGAAATCTCGCGCCAGCGACATGCGAACCAGATGCCGTGATTGAACTCGCGTTTTCATGAAACTGTTGGATACGCTGTGGTTGACACTGCTATCTGAGAGTTATGGCGGGCTGTGGATCATTGATTTTGAAATAGCTTGATTTCTTGTGCGGCCAGCACATCGATTGAATATTACGAAAGTCATTTTTCTAGTAATACAGTCGTCGAGTACAAACACACTCGTCCCAAGTGTGAATAGCATAATTACACTGTACACTGGCTGTATTCGACATTTATACCTTAAAAGGAAAATACAAACTACGTAGGACTATGCTGTGAGCATGTTGTGTCCGCACGAGTGCGAGAGAATTTTCTGTAAATACTGTAATCTCTGATATTTGTTTAAATATATTTGAATAATTTATACAAACACATTCGTATCATTTGTATATAAAGTCTGCGAGCATTTTTATATAAAACAAAGAAAAATGCGTCGTATATATATAAATGCTTTCTTCGATACGTAATTCTACGTAAGAATTGGCTCTTAAATGTGTTCTTGCCAATATATCAGTTCGTTTCAATAATAGATCTTTCATTTGTACTTACTCGTGTGGTTGATTAAAAAACGACAAAATTATAACGAAATATATTATAAAATGGTTACGAAGATTGTTGAACGATCATAATTTATACCGACACACAATCAAACACATTCCGTTTATTTGAAGCATAGATATATTGCTTTCAGAATAATTATCTTTAGAATTTATTTCATATCTTACAGTGCTATAATTCGTCTTATAGTACATTACAAGATATTAAATCTTTCTCTATTCTCAGGTACATCATTTATAATTTACATTTTCAAGTGTTTTAATAAACACTCGTCTCTTGCACTTTAAAAAATGTACATCTTTTTTATAATTGGACCAAACGATCTGACTATTTTTTTAAATATTAGAAGAATGGGTTTACCAAACGACATATGAAAAAGATTTTTAAAGAATTGCTACTGCTAAGGATTACACGAGAGAAAGTAAACTGCATCGAAAGATATAAAAATCTGTGGATTTTAAGCAGAACTTGTTCACTTACTCACGTGTATACTTGACATACATTTACAAAACGCAGATTTTAAATTTTCATTACAAGCTCTAATAAAAAAGTTTTTAAAAGTGTCTTTCTCTGTTTTCTCGTGTAATTCTTAGCAATTGCAATTTTTTCAAAATCTTTTTCGCATGCCAATCGGTAAACCAATTCTTTTAATATTTAAAAAGAAGTTACGTCTGATTATAAAAAGGTATACTGTTTTAAAGTGCGTTCAAATGCTTTCGTGAATCACTGTATTTACACAGCTATAAAATTTACTGTCGTTCTTGAGAAGAATTAAACGATATTCTTTACACATCTCTT
This sequence comes from Lasioglossum morio, assembly GCA_916610235.2. Taxonomy (NCBI): domain Eukaryota; kingdom Metazoa; phylum Arthropoda; class Insecta; order Hymenoptera; family Halictidae; genus Lasioglossum; species Lasioglossum morio. The sequence goes on from OU744326.1 coordinate 22,008,037, forward strand.
ATTATCGTATATTTCCTATCGTTTTAATTAATCGCTTATTTCGTATTGTACTTCGAAAGTATTCGACAGATATCTCGCACAAAGTATCACTATAAGACAATTATGCTCTAGAATTCTAGACAGTGATTGCATTACATTGTATAGTTAAAATCAAAGTTCGAGAAGCTTATGGAATTTGGGAAAGGAGTTAATTAGCAATATAAATTATGTACATCACAATAGAATTGTCTAGATTTATTTTCATTGACTATTTTACAATCATTTCCGTATATCTTGAACACGTCCATGTAAGCGTTGTATTCGTTCTTACAGCGGAAGATATACGAATGTGAAACAATTTATGGTAATCTGATAAAGAAAATATCAAGTAGAATTTTTTGCGTGCAGTTAGCTTCCATATATCATTTAACATACGTAACGTCTCGATGATTCTTGTTCGGACATTGTGTACTGCCATACTACAGGCAGTAAGAATTATTCGCACTGTGTGTACATTTTGTATAATAACAGAAAGTACTAACATGAAAAAGTAAGCTCGATGGAAGTATAATCACAGTTATTAGGATTAGCCCTATTAACTTAAACTTCTGTATCCTATTTATTCTAAATTGTACTTTATCGTAAGGACATGATAGAATAAGTTTTATACGTCCACTTTGCGGTATTTCATCTATGATACACATACATACGCTTTGATAATAGACTTTGTCATTTATATATATATATATATTTATATATATATATATATATATATATATATATATATATATATATAATGTTTAATACGATCGATTTTGTACCTGAATGAAATATATATATTTCAAAATATATTATATATATATTTAAATATATACATTTAAATATATATATATATATATTTCATAGTGAATAAAATATACGAAGCTCAACAGTTTTTACAGTGTTCTATAAGTGGTCAACTATCATTATCGTCATCTACGTAATATCTTACACACTTTGGCATTAAGCATTATTGATTTAATCATTTCTTTTTGTACCATCGAGACCTCTATCAAAAGATGATGTTTGATTCAATTACGTTGAACGTTAGGATATGCGCAACGCTAACATCGAGCAAATGATTTTGTTTAAGTAATTTTACATTACTCTAAATTCATTCAACGTAGCGGATTTATTTACAATTTGGCTTTCAGCAGTCTGATATTCTCTTTTTATTTACACCACAGGAAAATATACTTGTCAACGCCAGCAGAACATCTGAGATTATTTTATACAAGCTCTTTTGTATAAAATACCAGAAATATCAAGTAAGACATACGAGTAGACGGAGGATTTTATGCTTTTATGACAAAAACGGGTAAGTGTAATTTTAAATTGAAATGAATAAACATATTGAAAGAATTTAAAAATACTGTTACGTTAGTTTCGACCTAATCCAACATATTAAGACGTAAAATTGATGTCTATTTTACTCAAGTTTGTTGCGATCCAGGTAGAATATTTTCATTTTGCATAAAGATCCGCTGTCTACGTATGAGACATATGTTATAGATATATATATATATATATATATATATATATATATATATATATATATATATATATATATATATATATATAGGGTGATATATAAAGTTCATGTTATTAATACGTCTAAATGCAAAAAAACATATATTCACAAGAAAAAACATATCGATCGCCTTCAAAACTCCAAAAAAAGACCTTTAGAAAAAAAATAGTATTTGCAAAGCATTCACCTTGTGATACCATTTATGTCGTCGAAAACAAAGGAGATATTTAGGTGGCTACATTTAGGTTGACCACCCTGTATGTATATTATAAACATGCTATTTGTTATACTCGAAACCATGATTGCTTTCGAATAGTTTATGTCACACGAACTCAACAAATGACCTATTTTAAAGCATTCGTTTTACTACTACTCATATCTTTGTAAACTGTTTCGCTTTTTCGTAAAGCAATAAGTTGACGAAATGCATTCGAAATCTGTCAAGCAAATTCGACAGAAGTCATTCTGCGATTGAGCGTCGTACGCCCAGGTTTGCAACGTGCTATACTATCACGGACATTTTTGATTTGTTTGCGTCGAAAGCTCTAACGAGGTAAGCGCAGATTCGGAAGAAAAAAAAGAAATATGGCAATACACAGCTAGCTGCGAGTTCGAACGTAGACTCGCATATTTAAACGAAGTAGCTTGTGTATTCGTGAGGCATCACACCTCTTCTAGGGTAAAACGTGTGACTCGTTGAGTATTCGAACAGGTTCGTGATTGAGCTCATATAAATGTCGGCGAAACGAAAGAGTCTTCTAGAAAAGTACGTGGGATTGTGGTACGTTCTGAACACAGAGCCGAACTGTTGATTGAACACGCGTTTTATCTCGTTTCTTAAATCATCCCTCTCTTTGATCCACTCGTTCAGCACAGGCTTCACATCCGGTCCCTCGTAATCCTGGTGCTCCTCGATCAGGCCAGTCAACATTTGCAACCAATTAGCGTTCTCCTTAAATTTAGGATTGTTCAATGTTGTTATCTCATGCTGTAAATAAATTGGAACATTTAGTTACGATATATGCTTTATAATATGATCCATATAATATGCACGCATATACAGTGGGTGTATAAAGTATTCGTACACTTTTCAAAAACGAATAACTTTTTCAACATTGGACCCAACAGCCCGAGTTTTTTTTTGAGACGTTAGAAGATTTACTAGCTAACGTGTAAATAATTTTTCGTTTTAATCGCAATTGCAAAGGAAAAAGTAAAGGTCATAATTTTTTGTCTGTATTTATACACGACGTCTAAAAAAAACCCAAGCTGTGAATCCAATTTTGAAAAAGTTATTTAAAAAGTTGTACGAATACTTTGTACATACACTGTAATACGATGATTAAATACAGGAACTTTTGCTTACAGTCAGCTCTTTAATTATGGCACCAGTTCTCCAGCCATGCTCCAAGGTGACGTCCGCCAGGTCGCTATAGGGATGGTCCCCGAAATATAATACTTGGTGTCCTCGCCAACCGGTCATGTCTTGCAGTTGTTTAACCGTGCCCTACGAATAGATGCGTTACTATATTCAAATTCGACAGAGACGAATCGAAAGAAATCGTACTTACTTCGAGGTATATCACACCTTTATCGAGCTTCGTCACTCGATCCCATAATTGAGTTTTATTCACTTCGTCGTAGATTCGTAACGGCCTACTTTCCTCGGTGAAGAATTTCGGTTTCCTTGCTTGGACTATCACCACGTCGAAGTAATCTTTCCAGTTGTCGCCGACCAAGAATTTCATTCCCGTATCGCTGCGAAGAAAGAAAATAACGTGCATTTACCCAGATAGCACGAAGACGTTTCTAAAGACGTTTCGAATGTCTTCCGAACGTCTCCTGAACGTCCGGTGTTGCAAAACGGCACGTCTTTAACCCTTTGTAGTCGGAGCTATTCTAACTCGAAAATTAAACATTCGGTTGGATGAATTAATTCCAAGTCTCAACGCACTTACACGAAATGGAACGGACTGTTGGTTACTAAGAACATCTTTTTGTCGGAATCTTTCAGTCGATCGAAGAATTGCTTTATGTCCTTATTCTGTTCCAAATACTCCGCCACATTTTGTACCACTAGGCCGTGCATTATGGGGTGGCAACTTTGCACAGAGTTCTGCGATGAGAACAAAAATGAAAATGATTATTTTACATTCACGTATCCTGATGAACATTGCTAACCCACTTAATTAATCTTCGAGTGAATGATGAGGTTTTTTTATACTCGCCTTCACGTCTCTGAAGAGTATTTCAGGGTGGTAGTCGATGTGGTTGCGAAGGAAATATTCTGTGACGTTGCACAGAAGCCCCATTTCTGGTACTGAGAATAAATCGGCGAGTTGAATCATTTTCGATCGGTGCAACGCCTCCTGTTAAGAAAACTCCATTAAATCCGAACATGGCGGACACTTAGGCGAATAAAACATCTCGGGGGATGGATACTCACTTTCTATACGATAACGTTGCGAAAATTCCATCACGAAAAACACACGTATCGACGCATGCAAACAAACAGAAGACGTTTAAGTTGCTGTAATGTTTGTCCAGTAATCGTTTTTGAGCGGGAAATTGGGGATACGTGCACGTGCATGTAAATTATCGACCTTGAAGAGAGGCCAAAACAATCGTGAACTTATGCTTATGTAATCGGATATTGTTGAATATTTCATTGTTAAGCTGCTTCTGTCCAGTTCTTTACGTTCTAAGTACTACATTTTGCATTTGAACAATAATGAATGCAGCAGAGATTGTATTGTGAACTTTTATGTCTCAATATGTTAATTGCTATGCGTTCGCATAATGCTTTCGTATTGTAATTTTCCACAGAACGGAAAACTGTCGGTAACTATACATTTCTGACGAATACATTCAGAAAAGGACAAAAGCTCCGACCTTATTTTAAAAATATAAAAATTCATACAATTAGTCGTTGGAAATCTTCGTTGCAAGTACGACGAAAAATATGAACATTTACAACTTGGATATTCGAGTCTAAGTTTTTGAATTTTCTTTTAAAAACTATCTCTTCTATGTATTGTTCTTTGTTAATTTAAGAATACTGTAGAAAAAGGGATTCACATGTTTGATCAACAATGGAATTAAAAATGGACCACAGTATGTTACAAATATGCAAAGGAGACTTTTTATCAATTAAACGTAGTATGCACAGTGTCGCTCATAATTATTCGAATTATTTCAGAGATTAAAAAAATCGGAATCCTATTTGAACAATGTTGACTTAGGTATGATTCGAATAGCATATTCAAAAAATGATTGTTTGAATGTTTCTCTTCATTATTGCATTATATATGCCCATAATTATCAAAGTGGTCTAAATGATATATTTCTTGTTTCGATTTATATTGAGTCTAAATTGGGATGCTGAAAGTTGAATTTGAATTTAATATTAAATATAATGACTGAAAGTTGAATTTGAATTTTGATTTAAATAATATTAGCTACATTATGGCTATCAAATATAAAATAGTTGAATAAATTTTTGTATTCAGCCCCTAAGTGTTCAAGAACACTTGTACCTACTTAAAGGAGATGTATGTATTGTGTAAAACCAGTGTAAAACCAGAACACTCCCTCACCGGTAGTGGCTGTAAGTAAAGCTGACTTCCGCAGGTAGATAATCGTTTACGCGAAGAACAACACGGGACATTTACCTTGGAGAGGTTCGGACAAAGCCTCTGTCGTTCGAATAATTATGAGCGGGTACCGCATGCTCTTTATCCGTTAAACCGTGCTTACGTGAGAGTGTTTATGGGGCGCCTCGACATAGGCGATCGGTATTATCCTGTTTTTATAGAGCCTGAGGACCTCGTCGTCGGGGACCGGATGCAAGCCGCGGTAAACGGCGCCAAATTGAATTTGCAAGAAGCTGTCGAGTTTCAGGAGTAGACCCTTTTCGATGTCATAATGGAGCCCGCGAACAGCGAAATTCTCGTTGTACGCAAGGTTGCTGATTCCCTCGGGGTACTGTACAGTCGATTAAACGGGTTTGCCTCAAGTTTCAATTGAAATTCTCGTTCGGCCGTAATTGTCGCTTGATTTTCGAGAAAACGCCACTGACGAGCCGAACTCGCGAGAGCAGAAACGAGTTAGACGAACTTTCGTGCGAATTAGTCTCGTTGCGACGGAGCTCTCGTCGTCGGCGGCGTCGTTCTCCTCGTCGCCGTCGGCTTCGAACTTTCAGCCGTTCGCAGACACCGCTGTATTTTTTATTTATTTCAGGGCTATGCGGGTACTTGATCCTCGGGATCAACCCGAAGGTTTATAAAGTTCGGGTACCCGAAAAGTTGAAATGTAGAATTGGATTTTCGGATCACGACTCGATCCGAACCCGAAATCTCGGCTTCACCTCTATTCTTTCTCTCATCTAATTAAATTCTCTAACGCGTACCTTGTACTTTTGGATGAGCATGTCGCGACCAAGGTTGTACAGCAGATAGTCCATAGATGGCTTGTAACAGGCCAGAGTGTAATCATAGTCGAAACCGTACACCTGCACCTCCTTCAAGTCCAGCTCGTTGCACGCGAACACCCCCTTAGGATTCACGTCTTGGGGAAGCTTTTTCGCTGCGGCAGACAATTACATGGTTAGTTTCGATTGCTACACGACCGATCTAATTGAAAAGGGTCCCCAACCGCTTCTGTGTCGACCAAAAGCACGATTGCTTCATCGTTACCATGGTCAATCTCGTGCGAATATCTAACGACGTCACACAATTTTATACATATTAGGAGTACAAATTTCATTTCGTGGTTCTATCTTCAATATTTTGTTCAAGTCAGACTGAATCTAATCCCCCATCATTTTCTCTGTCCGGTTTATATTTGGTTACCAGCCGCATAATTAAAGCCGCGAGTATTTGCACGCTCGTTAATGGTTTTTTTTTTAATTGTAGAAAATGTCGTAAAAGATTTATTTCAACATAATACAAAATTTAATATAAAAATAACAACCAAGAGAAATATTTACAGAATCAGAATATACAAATACATTATGGGAATATTAATAATTAGACAGCGAATCTTTATACAAAATGAAAATGGTGTACCTGCATTTCAACAAACTGGAGTGAAATGGAAATTTATTCTGTTTCTTAATATGTTTAATAGGATGAAAATCATAAACCAGAATTTTTAAATTACTCTAATATTTCGACTGCTTTAAGTTGCACCTACACAGTTTTGTCATGAATGCATAAAATCCGCTGTTTAATTATAATAAACATCCATAAGAAGCTGACAGTTGATAATACGGAGCTTTTCAATTAATTTTGGTGTTTCATCATTATAGAAAATACATTGCCATGAAGCATGGTTCAGAGTCGCGTCGTCCATTCATCGACATTTCTACTTTTCGTATCGCTTCGCGAATCGTGGCATAATTTAAAAAAAGGACGGTTACTTTGTGAAGCACAATGTCCTACGTCCGCCGGCGATAGCCCCTATCAGATGGACGCGGGTGCAGAATACGATTCGTATGCACGTGACGTCGCACGGCCTTGCATCAGGCCCCTGTTCGCCATAATCTCGCAGGATAACTCACGCCACGTGCGTTACTCCTCCGACTTCGACTCGCGATAAGTCGCGCTCTCGTTTTGTCCCGCAGCTGCTCGATACGAGACGGTTTTCACCGTCCTAGATTTTTCTGACCGTTCGCCCCATCCCCCACCCCGAATTTTTCTCGTTTCCACGACGCACCGGTATTAATTAACCAGACAGACATTTCTGGTAGCTTGTCTCGATTATGTGTGCAGGAGTTCTGTCTATAATTATGAAAGTGGTCTAAGTAACAAAAAAATGAGTATATCAGATCAATTAAATCACATTATTTTCAACTAAATGAATTCAATGTAGTTTTTATGAGATTGTGAAAAAATGAACCGTTAGTTGGTGCTTGTTATTTCAACATTATATGGAATTCATTTAGTGTTAATTATGAAAGTTGTCCAAATCAAAAATATGAAAAAATTAGTACATCAGTTATTATTGTAGGATTTGTGGGGCTTCGCCAATAACTTCCTTTGTTAGCAGTGAACAACGAACAACAGTTTATTTGTATAATAAACAATGAATACATTTTATTTGTCACGCGTTTGCTAACATTTGAGAAATCTCAAAATTCATAATAATAAAAGCATGAAATGATATTAAAAATGGATTACTTTTAAAGACTAATTAATGAATGCAAATGGATTACTTTTTAAATATAATTAATAAATGTAAATGAATTATTTCATTAAAATTGTTGTCTGAAATAAACTCGTAGTTTTTCATCGCTTTAAATCATAAATACATTTTTCGTATGAGATTCACACAAATCAATAATCAAGATGACTAGTGAAATTCTAAATTAAAATGTTACATAATATAAAAATATTTTTTAATTTATTCAAAAGGAATGTGAACAAAAAATATATGACTTACCACGTTGATAATTATGGGCACATACATATGTATTGCTCTGTAATTGTAACTAGATAAGTATAGGAGATAAATGTGATAAGATTTGGAAATTTCCTTCAAAAAATGAATCATCTGAAATTTTCAGTTTTTCTTTGATTTTTCAGAAACTGCAATGTTATTTAAAAGGATGTTGGCCGGATAAGGGAGCAAAAGTGTCTCGCATTGCTAAGGAAAAACGTTCTACCTCAGGTTGCAACCATTTACCTTGGCCGGGAAGGTAGTTACAGGAAAAAATCGCGTTATCCTGTTTTGTTCTATTTTCTGTGTTTAATCGCACGCAAAAGTTCCAAGCGGAAAATCTGCAACGTTATACAAGATTAAGAAATTCTATTAATAATGTTTCAAGATTGATATTTTCGCGTTGCATCGTCGCGAATTCAATAAGTTTATTATGAAATAGTAAACGCCAGTGGAACAACAAGTTAGATAATAATCATCGAACCTGTTCTAACAGCAGAATTCAGCGAGTCTCTTATTGTGTTAGGTAATACGATGTACGTGGTTGTTTACGTCGAATCGTTTCCTGATTCTTAAAGCATACTGACATAGTTTGATCAATTAACTACCGTAAACTTCGTGTTTACCAACGCTATCGAACAACATAACTTCCTAAGCTGTTCACCGAATTGTATTATCTTCGGAAACTTACTTAAGGTTCAACACTTCAAGGTTAGTTACACGCGATATAGGGTGTCCAGGAAATTCAGATATAGTCGAGAATAAATTGACCTTATCTATGGAGATAAACGACACGCATAGAAACAATATGACATTTCCAATACAACAATGTGTTTGTCTAAAGCTTGCTAATTCTACTTGCAATAAATGTCGCCGTTACTGCGACGTTATCTGTTTCCTATAAATCGCACTATATCCCTGGCATGATCATTAGTGTCATTAGGTTGGTCAACATTAAATTTTTATGTACTAGGGTAAAGGTACCAGTAACCGTATATTTACTGAAAATTTGGAAGTATTTTTATTAATTTGAAGGCATTCTGTAATTTAATTTGCATTTTTTGTGATAAACGATTGATTGCCAACCTTTTCTAAAGTAAAAGAAATATTAACGAAGTTTCAATCCAAAGTGTTGAAGTGTTGAAATTAATTACTTAATTTTTTTTGTTATGCTGTAGCACAACAAAATCATTATTTTGTTAGTCTCTTAGCATTTTATATAATCGGAAACGAAAAATTGCATTGTCTCGGGGATGAAGTTTTCTAACTAATGTTTTGTATATCTTAAACTAAAATTATTGTAACACTTTTGATTTATATACGAAAGGCAAACATCAATTTGATTTTTAAAAATAAAGTACTGCTAGGTGTTTCATGTTATTTTTATTAATTTCTAAAAAGTTTGTATTGCGTCCCCAAACCAAATTGATTTTTGATTGGACCATACTTTCATTTAGACCATCACCTCCATTTTAAAAACTTACGAAAAAGTTCATGAAGATTTCACCGGTTAGCGGTAATTCACGACAGTGAATTATTTTAGAATTTTTCGTAGCCAAATCGATTCTCGAAAAAATCTATACGCTTTCTGGCGAGAACATTTTCATCATTTCAGTAATTTCCTTTACGGCAACGTTGCGCATGATTGACGACAAAAGCACGACACTGAATTTCTAAATTCTCGAATGTCATTATCTAATTCAACACACGTGCTCGTTCACTAATGCCATGCTAACTTAGAGAAATGGTAATCGTAGATATCGCGGTCAGTAATTGGTCACTTTTGTTTTGCATCACTAATATCTGCGTGTGTTAATTATTCCATTGATGCGTTAAAGCTGTAAAACGGGGGGAGTGTGCTGATTGGACTAGTCGACAATCGAATGAGAATCGCTGAGATAAAATTTCGACAGTATTGAATTACGAGCCACCCGGTACATGTACAAGGTGCAAGTAGGTTAGGTCTCCCCCAGAGATCTATAAATCATGGCGAACCGTTGAAGCAACGCGTCGCTAATAGACGTCGGAGAAGGCATTGGACGTCGGCCAGCAGACGGGCATCCTATGAACGTGTGCGCAAATATGTAAATAGTAGAGGTGTGCGAGACCGGGACGGGACGGGAACGGGAACGATGTTCGGGATCGGGACGAGGTCTTGAAACTTTCGGGTTTCCCGAAAACCGTATTCCATACAGTCTCAGAAATCCCGAAAAAATTCAGGGAAAACCTGAACACCCTCAGAAATCTCGAATATTCTCAGCAAACCCGAACATTTTTGAGATCCCATCCCGAACTGATACGAGTCTTCCCATCCCGTCAAGCATCGGAATTCGAGCATTTCCGGGATCTCGGACACCTCTAGTAAATAGTAAATAGTTCCGCGTGTAACGCTCTCGTAACATATAACGATAACGTTGGCCCCCGAGATCAACTCTGAATCGAACGTATGGCAGGGAGAGCACATACCATAAGAGAAAGATCGTTCGTTCGTTAAACGAAGAGGGGCTGATTGACGCATCAATTACAATTTCCGTATGAACACGCGATGAACGCGGTATCAAGGTCCCGCGCGCCAATGCCATCGATTCGAAATATTGAAACGACCGCGGTTACTGCGGCTGCGCAGAAGGCAGCCGCGCGCCGCCGAACGCGGTGCGCATGCGTAGAACGGAGTGTCCGCGACTCGATCCGGAAGAGAGGCGTACGGACGATCGCGTGCGAGAAGAGGACAGCGATAAAAATGGCTGGGGTTCGTGCTGGTACTTACATTTATACTTCTCGCGCACCTTTTGGTAGTTTTGTAGCATGACCTCGCGCGATATAACGCCGTGGTGAACGCCGCGGGCGTCGAGGACACCGAGGTAACCGACATGGCTGCCGGCCAAATGGTGCAGACGAGAGGCGAAGAGATTTTCGACAACGGACGACGATGCTAAGGAGACAGCGAGGGTCCTCGTGTGCAGCATCACGGACGATTGGCGGGTATGCACCTACGGCCGCGGTGCTCGACGATTGGCGCTCCGCACGGCGGGAAATTCAAGCTGCACCGCAACCCGACACGCACGCACGCACGCACGCACACTCCTCCGGGTATATTCCTTTCACTATGTCCTCTATCTAACACTCGAGCAACATTCATAGGAATCCCAACGATACCGTGATAATTCTCTTCGATCGTATCTGCTTTTCTAGATATATACTTATCTCCTCGTCTACGCGACGATGTATTTGTCCTATCGGTCACACCAGCGCCCGCTATTTATAAGCCGACCGCGTTCCGCTCGCAATTGTTGAAGTTCGAGCGCTTCGGACGAACAGCGCAGCGTGCGCACGAATGCCTACGGCTGACTATCGCTGGCCGTTTTCACGTTTGCCGGCAGGGGTTCAGGCAGCGCGGATCATGCTCGAAACAGAATATATGTAAGTTCTATTTGAAATATTCTTTACTTCAAATGGGACATCTTGCATCGATCATTATGTGCGTTATAATTTTGTCAGCCAGTGTACTCGGCGTCACCGGTCACGGATACCGAGCCACGCTACACGGATACTGTCTCAAGTGGAAAACCCAATGATACCTGAAAGACGGAGAATAAATACGGATGCGACGGTATGCGCGGTCTGTTGCCAAGCACACCTTCCACAACGATGTTTCGAATTCCACCGACTTGTGGTCGGCTCGGCTTTTGTCAATAGACGACCAGTTGTACGTGGAATCGGTGACCGGTAGAAATTAACTTATTTGATCTTATGTTACACTGGTTTCATGATCTCTCTTCTCGAGGACTGGAAACAATGATGGGTAGGGCCTGCGGATGTTCAGGGTTTATGTGTAACTTTTTATTTCTGCACTTTAAACCCTTCTTGGTTTATTTCGCTTTACAAAAGTGTTTACAAGTGATTACTACAATCCTTGAGAAAACGAATGAATACGAAGAGAAGCTTCAACATTTGATTTCGCTACGAGTGTGTCTACATTTAGAGGTGGTTGGAAGCCATTTACGCAGGGCATTTATTAGCTTGAATCTTTGTCAATTATACAATTCGCATTGCCGTATTATGTGATCAAGGATTTCGCAGCTCTGATTACATTTACACTGGCTACTGTTAATAATGCCTACCCGTTATCGTTAACTGTAACAATTAAGCTTCTCCCATGTTTTAAATGGGCAAACCAGGGTACAGAACTTTCATTGAGAAACTTCTGAAAGAATTATTTACCTTTAAAGATCTCTAGCTTGTTTTTTAAACTTCTCAAATAAACCAGTCTAGGGAACCGCAGGTATATTTACAGAATTAATCAGATGTTTAGTCGGATGTTGAATCTGAACGAGTTACGTCACAGTCTTACTGAAATGTAATTCACGATCTCAGTCCCGGAAGAAGATATCAGTCTCAACTGTTGCCTAGCTCCGCGTTATTACTTTTCAAGGACGGATTTCACCATTGCACTATGAGGCATATGGCCGATCTAGCTGGCCAAAAATCGATTTCGTCAAACTCATTCAAGGTAAAAATGAGTTGTTACCTAGCAAAGTTTGGGGGGTCAATAAACCGCCGGTTTTTCCCGTCATATCACGTCATATGTCATGTTATATTATATCGTTTATATAATAGTAATTCGCGTGTATTGTTAAATTAGTCCAAAATAATACTTTCAACAAAAATGGTTAATTTTTATTTGTTTATAATTACTTATTTAAAGATATAAATCTATAAATAAGTTAGTAGGTACATTTTAAACGTGTTGAGCAAAAAAATAATTTTGGCCAGCTAGATTCATCAAATGGTGCACTGTGCATCGACGGGAATCGTCTAATTTCCGAAGATGCGATTTCTGCGAATGGAACAAGATTCACGACAGGAAAACAAATTCGCCATGCGATACGTCGCGTGGTGCTCCAGATCAGAAAAGGGGTCCGCGGATCCTATCTGCGTTTTGTCGTTGGAACAATCGTGATTTATGTGCCACGGTTAATCCGAGCCGGGTATCTCCCTCGGAAATGGGTTAATTAATGCTCTAATCCGAGGAAGAGGCAGCCTTGAAACGCATTTCACTGGTAAAGGACCGTTTTACGAACACAGGTCGAGCCACTTGTCGCCTATTCTCTCGTATCCGATGATATCCTTCGGTAGCATACTTCCTGGGACGATCCTAATCGCGTGGAAGATCGATCACAAGGTCTCGCGCACGTGCGCGGGCTAGTTTGTCTATCACGATCGGATCCGTTGATATCCGAGCCGTGGACGAAAAACTCTCGCAGAGATGTTTTATGATTAATGATCGGCCGCGTCCTTCTGACGGCCGTTCTCACGTTTCTGCTTCCGTGGGCTGTACTTGACACTATTCTTGCGCTGCAGACCCGGTAACCAGCGAATGCTACTTACTTTCTCGGCTCCGATATGAATAGCGACGCGACTGGAGCCTGTTTTGATAGCTATGATTACTGCAACGGTGCCCGGCCACGCATGTTAGGTCCCTGTCACGACAGACTCAATGGCGAGCTTCTTAATCCACGAACGAAATGCAAAATGGAACTATGCATTTATTAACGTTTAACCCTCATCCACACGGGTAATTTTTTGTACTATTCTAAATGAATTTGAAATAGGTACCCGAGTACCACGTCGTGTGGATGAGGGTTAAAGGAGTATTCCCGTTTCCAGGATTGCAAGGATGCGGGATGCGCCTTCTGATTTCTCGTATATATAGTAATTTGCATTATTCGACAGCATAATTGTCATTATTCGGAAGCATAAAGCGTGTATCGTGTTTTTCATAAAGCTGCGACAGTTACAACGCTACTGAAGAAGGCAAATTACGCCTCGTAAACGCAAAAAAAAATAGAACTTTTGAGACCTAGCGCTTTCCACTACTAAAAAAAAACCGTCGCATGAGTTAACCAGAAATGAGAAGGCGTATCCGGCACCCTCGCATTCCTGGAAACGAGTCTACCCTCTTAACTGAACTATTGGGGCGGATGCGGTCCTATTCAAGTTTACGCTAATCATCATATAACCCTTTGCACTCGGAGCTATTCTAATTCGCAAACCGAATTTTTCTTCCGACCTGAAATGTTACTACAGTAAAACCGTAAATGCTGTCCGGGGTCGTTTACGTAAACGTTGTCCAGTTCCTACTCACTCCACTGCCTGTCAACGCTGCGCTGACGATGGCGACACTTTTCGGTCACGCTATCCGTATTTCATTCTTTCTTTCTTTATGTTCGGCTCTCTATTGAAATCTCGCTCGGCGCGGTCGGCGCGATAGACGCAGTCATAAATCAAGAAATAAAGTCATCTTTGCAAACGCTGTCTGCCTAGAATACGCATGTTGGACAGTATTTAATGGTTTACTGTATTTCATGTGATTTTCTTAATTTGATCAATATAAAACTGATACAATAGCTCATACCATACTTTTAGCAGTTTATTAAAATATGAGATACGTTCAGTAATTTATCGAATGTAAATTTCATGATGCCACAAATATTTTGAATAATGGTATAAGAACCACTCGAGTGCAAAGGGTTAATTTGTAACTATGGTTAGATGCAATTTTTACCTTCTTGTACGCTACCCACGTCAGATCGTGATTTCCAAAACTTTTCATCTCATCCTTTTTCCGTACTTCATACTAAACCGTAATGCCGATTCGAATCGATGGATAGCGCGACGAAGAAAATTGTTCAGCGTTATTAACAGAAACAAGAAATAGTACGAGTCGTTTCGCAGGCTAGTTTATTTGGTTCTCTCTGTCGTTCAAGTTGCCATTTACAAGTCCTCGTTCCGTGACGTCCAAATACGAGATTCTGGAGCACCAGGAAAACTTAATAAATTCTACGACAAGGGGAATGCTAATAATTAATCACCTCGTTATGCTCGCCACACGAGCAATTGATCGATGAGAAAGTTGGCGGAGCAGCCGTTCACCAACGTAATCCCGTGATTACGCGCATTTAGTTGAACTCTATTTATATTATTAAATCGAATCGTCGTCGGCCATATTAAGAAAGTGAATTAAAACCGTTGAACGGTTACATCCGCTAACGTTTATTCTCATTACTAACGGCCAACTAGATGCACTTTCTGATACCAGTTTCTAATTAGCAGCTCTCAATTCTGCCGCAGTTCAAGAACTATAATCCTGACACGAATTCCTGTTCTGTCGTGCTAAAACAGTTTTTTTATTATAACATACGTTAGCTGTTCAGTGTCTGTTAATAATGATTGTAAATAATCGAATCTGCGTTACGAGCTAGATCGTGAATTAATTAACCCTCATCCGTGTCTCATTTTACGAAATGAATTTGTCCCTCGGTGTCGAATTGACACGATGGTAAAAGATCGATGAAATAACAAGGTAAACAGTTATTTTTTAACAGAATACAACGTATTTCAGTAAAACTGTGTCTAGTTGACACGAGGGAGGGATTAGGGTTAAACGTCCTGGTTGTCGTTCGAGTTAGAGGAACGTCAGAAATATGTCGATCAGAGTTCCAAAGGGAAATAAATGAAAAACAAGCGTGTAATTTTTCCTGGTTCCGTCGAAGCGTAACCGTTCGAGAAGAAACTGCTCGGCTCGCCGATTTTTCTGCGATTTGACGTGGAATGGCACATACGTAACCATACCACAGCTACACCAGTAGCCCGTGACCTCCTTGCCTTAATCTAGCCCAGTCGTCGGTCGTCGTACTCCTCGGTGATGTTTCTGATTGGGTGGATACAATCCGAAGCGACGACGTCGTCGTCGTTCTGCGCCGGAAAAAAAAAACGGCAGAGGCGAGCAGTCTCAATCAGGAATTGTTCCAGTATTTCACGGCAATTCGTTTCACATTCACACATTCCGCGAACAGAGGGAATTGCGGGGTAGGCGGGGCTCGGTACGGGGAAGGGGTTATAAAAGAAAAGGAATACGCACCGACTTTCCATTCTTTATGGAATGCAATTTCATGATGCGGACTTTCTATGTTCCTCTTTGCACCTCTCACCTCAGGCTCCACCCTTCCGGCCGATTATCATTCCCGATCGATTCTTACCTTTTTCGTGGTCCATTGTGGCGAGTTCCCGGGGCACTCGACCAATTCTTAGATGCAATTCACCGTTTCAGGGGAAATTGCTCTCGTCTAGCTTCGACGCTATTCATCTCGACGTTTCCCGCGTTTATTTCTACCCCCGCCCCCGTCCGCTCACGCGCGTAAATTGTTTGAACATTCGGTTTTACGATGCGACACTCCATTCGATCCAAGATGGATGCAATTCTTCTACGAACGAAAAGCCCGCACAGTGGGGAAAGAAAGATGCAGTGGACAAAAGTCAATTTTTCGTGGTGTTTTCAAAAAAAGAAATAATTAGTTGCTTAATTAAAAGATAAATGTCTTCCATTTACCAATCCAAAAGATTTCTTTTCTAGGACCTTTTGTTTTTTCAAGTTATACAGGGTGTTCTGTAACTGGCGGTACAATCGAAAAGGGGGTGATTCTATATGAAACAATAAGTTGAAAATATAGAATAAAATCTTTTCACGTGAGACTTTCTTTTCGAGAAGATCGACTTTGAATTTTCACCGGGTACGCGTGTACTTGATCATATCTCGTTATAACGGATCTCACTGTAGATCATTGTCTCGATTGAGGTTTATGTTGATAAACACTTCCTGTGTCACGGAAATGTTTATTTTACCTATCATCTTATTTTACTATATTTTCCACTTATCTTTTCATGTAGAATCGCCCCCTTTTCGCTAGTATCCGTTACCGAACACCCTGTATATGACTTTGAACTAATCTAAGAAGGCAAAGCAGCTTAAATCGGTTACATAAAACAAAACAAGGTAAAATATGTTTTGTGGCTTTCTCTTCAAACAGTTAAGTTTTCACCCTTAGCACTCGAGAGGTGTTTCTGAAGCGTCTCTAAAAATTGCTGTGCTATTATTTAAAATATTGCCTACATTATTATCTAACCAATTACTAAACATTTAAGTATTGTATGAGGTACTATATTAATTTCATATCTACCAAATTTAAAAAATCATAGATAATGGAAATATCCTATGTCAGAAGAAACGTTTGATTTTCGAGTTAAAGAGTTAATAACAACAATCGACTACTTATAAGTGAAAAACGCTGAAAATCCCTCAAGTTTAAACACTTAACTTTAGAACCACTGATCTCCAAGGATCGAAAGGACTTTTGTCATTTTCTCGCCAAAATCTACAGGATTACATAAGACAAAGGCAACGATTTCTGGTTACCCAAGGTACACTGCAGCCGAAAGGAAGCCATTGAAAATGTTCGTTTTCTACTCTCTTACTTCCCGGTGTGTCTAATCACATGTTTCCAGCACCTTTTAGCATCCTTCTTGCAGCGAGCTTTCTACCAAATTAAATTCGAAACGTGTAGAAGTTAAACTATTCAGTCGCAGCTGCGAATCACTGATACGATTTGTTATTTTGTCGCTAACGATGCCAATTGATGATCACCGAAGCGTGTCCATGATGTTGATTGATGATCATCGATGTGATTTAAGACGATTATTGAGTTGCTCGAAGCTCGCGGACGCGTAGCAAAGCGTCGATTAAAACGTTCGCGAATTCATTCGCATGTCAACGAATCCAGTAAATGTAGACGACATTTTCTCGAAATATGTCATTTAATTTATTTATTTTCACTGCTATACTGCAACTATGATCATTAGCAACGGGACCTATAGTTTGTTAAGGTAGATTCCGAATCTATTTGGGTACCACAGTTTTTGACGTCACATAGGTTTTCTTTTACAATGAAAAGACTGCATTGGAAGTATTCCCAGTGGCGTCGGCGGGATTCGACTCGAAATACGTATTACGCCGGGCGAATTATTTTCATTCGTAACGCTGCTAGAAAGTGGGTAGTAATGCGCCGAGAACACGGGATCGTAAAAGATTCGTTGACCGTGTAGCTTGTTTCGCTGAAAAAAAAATACTCTAATTATGTCTAATGCGAGACGGTTGCGCATGTGCCATGTATCATCGCCTGGATTCATAAAATCGTTCCGTACGGTTCAATTAAAAAATTCCATTTCAGTATGCACCAGCTGCTAACGGTCATTTCGGTTCCGTCGTTAACCAGGTCCGTCGAAACTGTTCATCTGTTTATTATCATTAGCCAGCGGATCTTTATACAAAATCAAAATTTTTTCATCCTGACTTTGACTTTGTACGGAATTAAGCGAAGCAGCTTAAATTAATTACATAGAATAAAACAAGGTAAAAGCATTTTAATGGTAATATTTCACTTAGATCTTTCGGGAGTTTACCAAAGTTACGCCTCGTGTTTGTTCCAGAAAAGAAAATATATAAAAAATTTTTTTTTTAAACCACGCTTATATTAAAATGCACTAAAAAGGAAAATATAATTTTTTTATGAGCGTTATTTATAGTCACTAATATCTAAAAAAGTTATTTTCTCCGTTTTAGTGCATTTTAACATAAGCGTGGTTTTTAAAAAGTTCTTTTTATATATTTTTTTATTTTCTACTTTTTAGTCTTTGCTCCCGAGCGTATTTACTAAGACCCGGGTTCGATTCCCTCTGAGATACTCTGCTGAGATTTTTTTATCTTCTAAACGCACAGTTTAAAAAAATTTTCTTTTTTTAATATTGCATTACCATTCAGTTCTGAGCAATGTTTAAAGTTTCAAGTCTCTAGCTCATCGGGAAGTAGTTTAAAATTCGATTACAAGATTTGCTGCAAACAACACGGCAAGCTAATATAAGCGTGGTAAATAGTCAAAAGAAAGTCACGCATGGAGATTTAAACAGCTATTGCAGAGTGGAAACTTGAATCTTCAGGCTTATGGTAGATTCGGTGACGAGAAAAATGGTCCCACGTCTTCAGGAGGGTTTTGTGACGATTCCTCCTAAAATACAATTTTTGTAGCGATAAAACCGAGCAGATAAGTCGAGGGATAAATGCAACAGCTTTCTGTGAAAACATTGTGCGAGCTACTGTAATAGGATCTATAGGTATTTTTCTGCAATGGTACAAACGACGTCGAAGTCGACGGCCGTTTCGGCCAGACGACATTACCGGGTCTCCGACTCGTTTCTTGTCACATGCGGTCGGCGTACCTTTATCCGTGGTCACATACATACTCGCACGTTCACATACTCACCTGTACACAGATACACGACCGTATACGTGGCACGAGCAGCCCGTATACATAGGAACCGAGAACCCGAAGAACGCAGATTGCTAGAGGCGCTGTTCCGGTGACCTACTCTACGATTATCACTCACTATAGCCGATCGCCGCATCGCCGGTGCAGGTGCGTGTGCGTTAACTAGCGTTGCCAACTATACCTTGCCGAGAAAAGGAGGACAAGACGTGGGGACATAATCAAAGAAATGTTTTCGCTCGTTTGTCCCCAGTGTCGCGCTCGCAGCGTCATCGATGAGGGACGTTTCATTTTCGACTGCTCGCGAACACTCCCTCCCGCCATGTTGCTTGTCCGACGAAACACAATAGAACCTCGTAGAACGCAATAAAAAAAAAATGGTTGAAAACAATTGTAATTTGGTAACGAATTTGTAAAACATTATTTAACACGTTCCGCACCACGTGTACCACCGTACACGTGAAACTAATCATCGAGGCCGCGAGTACCATTGCTGGTAAACGCCGACATGTTTATTTGATGCGCTAAAAACGTGTATTTCGTAACAAGTTTAACACTGTAGAATATATTTCCACCAAAAGAATGAGGCATTAGAAAAATGGAGTATAGGACAAAGCATATAGACACATTAAGCATATAATTGTAAGCAAGAAGCATATAAATAGATTATATAGAATGTAGAACATAACAACCATATTCAATGGATCGAGGTTTGAACCTGCATCGCAAACCTGACTCGATATTATGATACAAGGCAAAAGGTAATATATAATCATTGGACAGGAACAATGATTACTAACAAAATCTGTTATTCTGATATTATTAAAAATGCAGAATCTTATTCCGATGGTGGTGCACGCCTACATACTTATTTAACCCTTTGGACTCAAAGCAATTTTAATTCCGAAATCAAGACGTATCTTTTACCCTAGAAGATTTTTATTCTATGTAATCTTTCTTATATTGCGCACATGAAATGGAACCTGTTGACTCAAACGACATTTGAATTTTTACCAATTTATAGAATACAGAAGAATTGTATAATTTAAAAATTGTTCCAAATGATGATACAGCAATTTTGACTGGAGCTTCGCAGTCGTCATTCGAGTGCAAAGGGCTAATAAGCTAAAAACATATATTTTATAACAAGTTTAACGATGTAAAATATATTTGCGTCAAAAGAATGAGGCATTGTAAAATATGCAGCATAGAACAAAGGATATAAGTTTGTTTAGTTGTCGAGCAAAAAAGGCTACGGCATGGAACGTGTTAAAAAAACAGGATCATCGAAGAATGGGTACTTACCATTTAACACTGAGATAGGAAGTTGGATCGATTTTAACCCAGAGTTATAAAAACCCTCCGAATTGAACTGTAATTTTTGAATAACTAAAGAAGTGGATTCAGAAACGTACAAAATGAAATTGATTAACGTAGGTTGAAACGAGCACAGGCAGAATGTTTGGAAATTTTTTCCCGCAAACTTTTTCGGTATCGCTTCCGTTTTACTGGCAACATCAGTGGAAGTCGTGTTCTGCAAAACGATGATAAAAAGCAATCTGATATACAGTGACTCCCATTAATATTCTTCTTTAATAATGAACCATACAATTTGATGCTTTTTTTTTAGAAGTTAGAACACAAATTAAATTGACTACGTGATGTGAGAAAAAATTTGGTAAAAATTGCGATTGGTCGGAATTGGCAGAGAAAATACTAGAGGCTGTTTTTCAGAACCTATTTACGTGGGTCTGTATTGAAAGTTTAGAAAATAATTTTTCTAGTGAAAAATGGTAAAAATTGCATTTTTCACAATTTTTCTATAATAAATGTAAGGATTCTTACGTCTTTCAGTACTTATCATTTTTTCCGGCATCAACGGATTTTTATGACATTTTCAGGATATATAATTGATACTAAAACACGTATTTTTTATATTTTTCCGAGTAATTGCAATTTTTTCACTGTTTAAAATATCATCGCCTCTTTAAGTGTGTCCGAATCTTAACCCTTTGCAGTCGGAGCCATTTTAACTTGAAATTTAAACATTTCTTCCGATCTAGAACAATTCCATTGTATATGATTTTATACTTAAATGTGTAGTAATCGACTACATACCAACATATTTAATCATGTAAACAATATTGTTGTGTATAATGGTACAGCAATGTTTAGTGGTGCCTTTGAGTCACCCCTCAACTGCTAAGGGTTAATAATTTCTATCGTTCTTTTTACTAATTTCAGATGACCAATCTTTATGAAGCCACAGATTATGTATCGAAGAGCTAAATTTCAGAGTTAAAATTAGGGAATGATGTGTTCAGTAAAACTTTTCTCGATGTAATTTCAGAATAATAATTTTTCTCTGGAAACGGTTCAATCCAGCACAACATACCAACATATTTAATAATATAAACAATATTGAGAATAATGCTAAGGGTTAATGAGAGTCACTGTGTGTCGCGATAGTAACAAGCATCGGTTGATTTACGGGACATCAAATCCTGGGTAAAAACCGGCGAGTACGCTCGTGTCAAACCGATCCACCGTCCGGCTGGACCCGTGGAATCGTTCGCAGAGTCCACGGGGCCCTGGAAAAAGTCACTGCCGAATTTCCAGCGAGTATTCGAATGGGACGACTTTTTTGCCCACTAGAAAGTTTTGCGAGCCTGTCAGCCCGAACAGAAATGGAGTGAGCCGTGCGTGTCCAGAGGCATGCGCCAGAAAAACGGGCAGACGTTGGTGTAAGCAGAAAAAAAAGCTGATAGAGCGGATTAAGAATACTACGAAGATCGGGCCAGAGAACATGCTCGCTTTCGAATCGGTGATGCTTCATCGGCGGCTCGATCGCGAAATTGATCTGCCATACTTTTGCCACCGGGCGCTCGCCCGAAAATCGACAACGATCGAACGACTCCTCATTACCGAACCAGTCGGCCGACCGTGGTGCGAAATTAAATTAACCAACGAAAGAGCCGATTTCCAATCGGTGAACTTGTACTTCGATTTTAATTAAACATCTACACCACTCCGCAAAATTAGAGGATCGAGAATCCTGCAGTAAGTTTCTGTCAAAAAAAATCTTACAGTATATAACTGACAATTAGGACTGGCTACTAGAAGAATAAAATTCAAAGCGAACTGACGTCGCATCCATTAAAACGATTTAAAATCTTTTTTCTCTAAAATACATTAATCATTGTCTCTCGGAAAACCGATACCTAATTTTATCCACAACCGGACGGTGTGCGAATATTTGAAATATTATAATAATGGAAAAAAAATAAGAAACGCAATTGCATCTGGACGGTTGAATGAATTTTAATTTCAGGACTCCTACGGTGGAAAGTGTTACTTCCGCTGTAGGCAGAATGCTTTATATAGTGATATTGCTACGCGTGCAGTAATATTGGGGAAGAAGCATCTGTCATGTGTAATGTCGTATTGTATATGCAACATATTGCCGTGCAACCCTGCCGCACTGATACGACGTGTAAAGAATGTCACGTGCGTCGCTATGCATCCGTGAAATTGTCATAGAAGTAAGATATTTATTGCCGTGGAATATGTATACGCTGTTAAATTGCAAAGTGTGAAATAACTCAATCTCAAAGCGACTTGCACGCGTCACTTTCACGTTTGGAAAGACATTTTTAGTTCAAAGCGTTCTCCTCAGACACGATATATTTCATAACACGTAGTCCTGTGTGATCTAGAGATTCCTATTTCACGTATATTTAAATAAACCTGTATTAACATATCCACATTTTAATTCGTATTGATCTTTAGCATGCAGTTGCTAATTTTGAGGAAACTGAATTTGAAAACCACTCCTATTAAAAATATGTAATCAACTAACCCTCTAATTTATTAGAGAAAAATCTGATGTGTTTTAATATTCTGACGATAAACGATTTCTTTTGTAAACTTTTGTGCGACTCCATTGCTCGGAATTTCGATGCAACGATTTTTCTAAAGTATTCTATAAGATAAACTTATTTATATCGATCGTAATATTGTTAATAAAAAATCGTTGAATGCTATCGGCGCTACGGTTCGATCGTTAAATACACTATAAGATAATGTTAAATATTCTATAAGATAATGTTTCAAATATATTTGTTGTTCCCTTCGACGACTCGTTTCCGTCACAAAAGCATCAAATCCGCGATTGAAGCAACCGCTGTAAAAATCAATAACGCATGCATCACGACAGCAAAACATTCTCGCTGTCGACGATTGGCCAAACCGGATATGCAATTCGCAGCGCGTGATACGATTCAACAGAAACGCGATTCCAATTAAAAGTCATAACGAGCCTGTGCCCGCCACGTAATTTCCATTGCGTGACAGAAAGCAAAACGCGGTTGCGGTTGGAGAGGTGAAAAAGGGCGTGCAGTAGATACGAGTGGAATTTCTAATAAGGTCTCTTACATCACTGCGCTCTCGACGTAACACGGTATCAGAGAATGCGTCCCCGTTATGGCTGCACCGATTAAACTACGCGGAGATGATTCTCCCCTGTCGGTGGACCATGCGAAACACCATATTCCAATAGCGTTGATCTCCACGTGGCCAGCTAACCGGGTCAAGGTTGTTTTTCAACCTGAATAACGAGCCGGTAGTAAGCGTACCCTCGTTCGTCGCGGTGCTCATCTTCATCCGCGAACTATTAATACGTTTTATCATTCATATTGGTAGCGAGCGACCACTGCCAAACCTCGTCGCACGTGCACAGACTCTGACCTGTCACGATGAATTGTGTAACGCGAGTCGTCGCCACTTTGGCACACGAAACCAGAAAACAAAGTCGTTTACACGAGTTACCTGAACCGGAATTTATTTATAGCCACGGTGGATTTAGCAATTTGTTGTAAGCTGCGGAAATTAATCCGCCAACTAAAAACTCAACCGTTTTATTTATAGGAAGCCTGTAAATCTGCGCCGCAGCTATTAACGATCTACTCGTCGTTCTCTTTCGGTAATCGATAGAAACGATGTAGAAGAAACATATTCTACGATCATTTCCCTGCTCATTTTTTTCTAACAGGAAATCTTACCGGCGAATCCCTCCGGCAAACTTTTTCCAATGATTTAATATATCTATTAGCTAAATGGTGTTGGAATGGCACAGACAGGTGGCAATCTATTAGGTATGATGAGTAAGCTGCACGAGGGAAAATTGTCCAGTTCACTGAACAGGTGACATACAAATTATTTCTATATAGGTTTTACGAATCAAATTCAACCTTTTGCAAATCCATTTCGTCCATGAAGAGTATTAAAAATTAATTGCACTTGAAAGCGTCTCTCGTGAGTTCAGAGGAAGTCACCATTCGTTCGGAAGACATTCGAGACGTCTGAATGTCCAACCACAAACGTCTTTATGATTTGATTGGCAAAAGGGTGAATTTAGAGTACAAAACCTGTATCATTGTTGCGCTAGTGCTAACGGTAATGGAAAACAAGATTTTTTGACAAATCTTTCTCACATATTATATCGAGACATCTTTTTCCAGTTGGTCAACTTGAAGTGGCAAAGAGTCAACTATTAGCAGAGAGGCTCCGACGAGGACGACGGGACGCTTGGTATCAAGAAATTACTTCGGTTCTCTGTCATCGAGGGTCCTCGAGGTGGTCTCGCAGATTTCGAGCCGCGTTAATGGAACGAGAATTTGAAGGAGGTTGGTCGAGAAAGGTAAAAGAGAGACGTAAATACGAAATGTTTCTCTGCCCGGTGACGTATCATCCAGGGAAAGGTAGTCAGGTTTGGAAATAACAGGACCATGTTGTCGATCCACGTTCCACGATGTCAAGTGACAGACATGTAGGTTCGTATACGTAAAGACATCGTCTACGAGCTACTCCTGCGAAAATGTTAACAGCATCCGAGTTTCCAATTCCTTATTTCTCAAAGCGTGTATCCTGTACTCGTTGCGAGACTTGCTAACTTTTTTCTTTTTTTTTTTGTTTCTATCCATCTGGCCGACTAATTGAGCATCGCGTTTGCGGAAACGTGATTCCAGGTGGGAGACGAATCTCCTACGGGTAAAAAGAGAAATTTACGGTATTCTGATAACCTATGCTGATACGTGACGTCAGGGCCGCCGGCGTACCGTTTTCAGAGAGAATGGCTTTCGAATATTCCTGTCGGGGATTACACCGAAGCTGAATTTCCGCCAGCAGCAGCGGCCTGCTTCTAACAACCTAACCGACGTGATTGCGACGCTTATGGAACAGTTTTCGTTCGCATGAAAGTACGGCTTCGATCGAAACCGGCGAATCGCTATTTTTCCGCGGACAAGAATCAAGAATCGATCGTTTTGCATAAGTGTGCGTATTACAAGCTATCGACGCGTCTCGCGCTGTTACCTAGATTTCCTGCGCAGATTTATGTTCCCGGGATACGGTGTCCCTCTTCGGGGCTTATCATGTGTCAGGCACAATAACCAGCGTCTTTAGTATGCATGCAATCCTGATTCGATTGATTTCGGATTCGATTTCCGCTTCCACGTTCATGCAACATACCATGTAGAACTGTACATGATGGATTTTTTAAATTATTGTGCAAGAGACACTGTGAAGAATATTCACAAGGATTCATGAGGTCCCATAACGAGGATCTTCATTCATCCAGTGCCAAATCAGTTTTCGTGGTTATAAATGAATGTACAGTGATTCCCACTAATATTTGGATACTCTTAAAAAGACGATAACTTTTTCAATATTGTACTATACGATTTGAATATTTTTTTTTAGAAAGCTGGAGCAATTAGTTTGCTACAGGATGTGAAAAAAAATATAGTAAAAGTTGTATTTTACTACTTTTTTATGTGGGGCTATATTGAAAATTTAATAACTACGTTTTATAGATCTCTAATTCCATTGTTCTCTCGCGTTCAAAACTAGTCTGTAACGAAACAGTGCTGTACAATTTTTAAATACAATTGTTTGAAAATATTTCGCTCGTGATTGAATAATTCGCGACCATTTTCTAAACAGAAGCGATGGTTGGTCACACTTTAAATGATCGCGATCCATACATATCACGAGCATACAACACTCGAGCGTGTTAATATAATCCAGACTGAATATGTATAAACCTCAACGTTCCGAGTTCAAGGCTACGTGAAGGCCACATCACGGCACACGCTAGAATTCCTAAGGAATTCCTGATGTTCCGTGGAAAAAACTGAATTTACTACTAACATACATACACTGTTAAACTTGTTTGTAGACGTAGGTTGGTAGACTCTTCCTGGCAGGATCAGTAATCGAGAGAATGTCACCGAACAGTAGCTACGGCACGAATTTATGAAACTTTATTCTTGCGAGTATAAGATTGCGAAATTCGCGTACATATATACGATTGATCAAATTCAGATTAGATAAAGACTTGGATGATAAAATATTACTCGGTTAGGAGTATCGAGTTTTATAATTTGTTGATCATGACTTTAGCATTATTGGCCACAAACTCTAACTGTGATACATACTTGCATTTCATAGGAAGTTTGTTCTATGTCTCTCTACAGTTTTCTAATCGATCAAACAATATGAATTTATGAATAGCACCATGTTCATCACTGACACTAATCTTTTTTCAAGAAGAAGTTCCACCTCGTATTCTTCTATACATGTAATTCATAATTACACTGTACTTTGTAATTGTATTTCAATTGCAGAATCGAATTACACTGTAATTTTATTGAATAAGATATCGAAATTACAGATTACATAATAATTTAATCGAATAAGAAGCGAAATTAGAAATTACATCGTAATTTCATTGAACGAATCGACTGAATTTCGAATTACGAAATAATTGAACAACAACTCTGCTTTCAGGACATTGTTCTCGGTTTTGTGGTAGGAGTTCGCGGGTGACGATTGTTCGCATTCGATTTTTGCGAGATGTTATCGTGCGAAATGAAGTCGAATCGGCCGGTGCAGGCTGGGAACACCTCAAAGTGGCGTGGCTTGGGAGGGATGTGGACCTTGCGAGCGGTCAAAGTCGTGGCCTACTTCACTTCCTGCCTTCGGAACTTTCTCCTCGTGGCGTCGGTCGTGCGTTCACAAGTAAGCCTCTCTCGATTCGATCTCGGCTACATGTGCCACCTTCTTCCACTTCGTCTTCTTCTTCTTTTCCGTCGCTTCCTTTTCTATCCTGCTTGTCGCGTAATTCCTAAGCTGAAGCTATAGGCACACTGAATCCTCAACGCAGGGGATAGCATGCGCGTACTTTTCTGGACGGAGGTGACGTCGCGTCGCGTGTAATTATTTCGTGTCCTCTCCGTCATCGTTACTCAAAGGTAATCCGGATGATTGCGTCCTTGGCTCGTGCACCAGCCGCTACTAATAATCCGTAATTACAGCAAGCTCCAGCGCTAAACGCTTCCCCGGCATCGGATTTGCTAATCGTGTTGCCTCGATTATTTATGGCTGCGTTTCTCACGGTTCGCTGTGCTTTTTTAACTGTGAATCATGTTTTACGGCGATGTAAACTCACGAAATTGGCCGTCGGGTTTCGGAAAGTTTCTCCTTCTGATTTCAGGGTTTTGTTGTTGATTTATAGACTGTGAATTTTTACGTTCAATATATATCGACCGTAAACGTTACGAACGAACCTTTCAGCGTACGATGGTGAACGAATAAAATGAATGTTGCCAATAAAAAAAAAAAACGTCATAATCGAATATTCAAATAAACAGATCGTTCGTTCGATCGTAATTTCATGTGCTCGTTGCCCGAGCTACTATTAAATCACTTCGAAATAAATCGATCAAGGTAATTACATTGTTCTCCCTCGTTCACCGTTCGGGTCTGTTTAACCCAACTGTACACCTTTGTTTCCATACTTCTCGATATAAATACAGTTCATTACAAATCGACAGTTTATATTGTAATCGAGTTACATGTATGCAAAATAAAAATTGTCTACATCGATTGTAAGGAATAGAAACCGAATTGAATGCTGTGTCTTCCCTTAATGATTTTAATAGAGGAGATGTCACATATTTGATATCTTCAATTTTCAAAAGGTTTCAATAATTTTGAATTCCATTTACTCAATTTTCCTATAAATGCATAAAGATCCGCAGTTTAGTGATCACAAATTAGGGAGATATTTAGGTGGCTACATTTAGGTGGACCACCCTGTATATACAGGCTTTTTAAACAAGTTTCTTCATGAAGAGTCTACCGTATAGTTTTTGGAAAATAGATGTTGACGCGTTTCGTTGGAATCCTTCAGATCGTGAAAGAATTTCCTCGTGAAAACAGGTTGGAATACTTTTCTCTGAATATTGATGTAGCTACCGGCTACGATATCATGGCGATCGCGTTACCAGCTGGCACTTGGAAGACTTTGCGTGCCACGCAGGAATCCTGAAAAACTACAAAAATGGCACTTTCATCTTCTCTCGCCGTTTACAGTCGTCGGTGCCGTTACAGCTTGTATTTCAATCGAGTAACATGTACGTACAATGGTTTTATGCCTCGGCTTATCATTAGCATACGCTCCGATATTGTAAGAATAATACCTTTTTATCGTAACACGAAGGTACCGTTGTAGAACAGAGCCCTACCATTTATTCGGTTTATGAAACCGCGATAAAAGTTGAAATGTTGGAAGCGTTACCTTCTCTGCGCGAAATGTATAAATTTTATCATGCACAGTTTTATCACGAATTATATTCTTCCCTGCTGCATTTGAATAGAAAACCTGCAGAGCTTTCTTCTATTTAATACATTACCAAACAAAATTCCATAGCAAGTAATCGAGAATAATTTAGAAATGTTCGATAGTTTCGATAATTCATTAATGTACTCTTAGATATTATCGCATATGTGGCCATAATTATGAAAGTGATCGAACATATTTTGCGTTACCATAGTGTTCCTTTAAAATCGTCGAAGCCGCGAGAGATTTTCTGAATTCTCGTGCACGTAGAATGTGCAACTCAAAGTATTATTTGGGACGTTCCATTGGCCGAGTATCCATTACATCCGAGTATGGGCCACGATCCATAAACTGTGCATACGGACCGTGCACTGGACGCATTATTTGCGTTTAGAAAAAAACTCCAACAACTAGTGAACGACAAAACACAATCTGAACTACAACAGAGAAATAAATGAATCTGCAGACATTCTCGTGAAGCACAGAAACACCAAAAAGAACACTTCACGTTTTACTATTTTTGTGGGAAACGTGTAAAATTGCCATTCACGATTCACCGATGTAAAAATTAATTGGAAGGACGCGAAACGTTATAGCGGTCACGGAGGGGATCATAATTAATAGACCCGAAGATCTTTCTTTTTATCTCGAAGTCTACTTTCGTCGAATATCTCATTCACGCCGATTCGACTTTCACCCGTGTACAAATTTTGCGGATGATATTCTTTCGGATCGTTTCTCGGCCGTGATACTTATTTTCCGAACTCGACCGGTGCAGGATTTGTCGGCGTTTTCGTCGCAAAAATTCGTTTTCGTATCGCGTTCAGGACGAGATATCCCTCCGATCGCTATGTTCTGATTACCTGGGGAATCAGAGCGTCTTCCACGGAGCGGCGCGGCGGCCGCAGTAGATTAAATTTTAGCAAGTCACCGTTTCATCACAATGTTCGTGCAATTAGCCACCGGTGAATGGGTCCACGGTATTCTTAAACCGACAACGGAAAGGAACGATTCTTGGCAACGCCTCCGATTAGACGCGATCCACGTTCGACGGGGCCGTTCAACAAGAGATCCGAATGAAATCCGATTTTCACACACGGATCGCTGATTTTTCTGGAATTCCTAACGGCACCTGGCAACAACCGATTTCTAGAAAGAATTTTTCTACTTTACCTCGTTAACATTTCAGCACAATCGATTAACTTCCTTTCAAGATTTTTTCGCATTTTCTTGGTCGAGCACTCGGTTCTTCCTTCACTTTTCACATTTAGAATGCATCCGCTTGATGAGGCTGTCGACACGACTGAATAATAAAAATTGAACGAAACTGAATTTTAATCTAAAACTTATCTTTCCTACGCTTGATTCTTATAGTTCTTCTACGATGATTGGAAATTACAAACACACGTTTCAAAAATTCTTTCTTCTATTGTCAACCATAAGTGTATCTTATCGTTAGTAAACTTGTACTCGTAAATGTATTGAACACGAACCATTAATTTCAGCAATAATGTTTAAAATCTAAATTAATCAATATTGGAATCAATATTCTTCAAGTAAAATACTATTTTCAAATACCAAGTATTTTCTAAATTACACGTATACTTTAAAATAAATAGGATTAATTACTATTTAAAATGCTATTTTACCCAGGTTTCATTGATACGATTGAACAATGGTAATTAAACAACATTTTAAACAAGAATATTATTTCATAATATAATAGTTCTTTGAAGACGCTTGGAAATTGCAAACACACATTTAGCAACACTGCTAGTAGTATTCTTTTTTATTTATTTGTTTAATTTGCTTCAACATCAAAGGTCATTAGCAACACTGGTACATTTTCTTACAATATTACAATATTTTATACATATTTGTATCCTTGATATACTGGGCAAGACCGCCGAATTCGTCACTCGAATAAGAAATACGATGAATTACAATATCCTATTCAGACTTGAAAATGTTCGATTGCAGAGAGCCACCGCAACGATCAGAAAAATTCTAATATCTCGTTCAGACTTGAGAAAAAAAAAACGCAATAATTAGAAGAACGACGAATGTTGTAAAGATGCAGTACGGTGGACGGCCAGCGAATGGCCGACGTTCATTAGGAATCTTAGAACGCGTGTCCGATCGGAGATTAATTGCGGCGCTGCTCCTCGAGCGGGCAACCTTTAATCGTGCATGAATTTTCGCGTACAATTACATTCGCCGCTTAGAGGTCGGCTCGCGTTAGTCTACAAACGGGTCTAATGACCGATAAGTTTACGCCGCGTGAGTCAGTGATTGTATCCTGTTTACGTATCTTGGAGCCCGGCTCGATCGATTCCGGATGCGGCTCTCGCGAAAGCAGTCGAGAAGTGGATGCGAACGTGCTGGACTCTGTGGATGTGGATGGATTCTCGTCGACCACGCAGCTCGAATTCCACACGGAGAAATGCGCATCGCTGTCTATTGTTGACGCATACGACGACCTAGTCGGCCGTCGGTGAAATCATGCTTGTTTTACGCCAACGGAGGCCGAGAAATTCGGATAAAACCGGCCGGTCGATACGATTTTATGCGCCGCTGTTGATACCCGAATCCTGGAAAAATTAGAATCCTCTCTCCTCCCCTCGCTTGCTCCGATTATATTCGACATAATATCTTTTCTATAACCTCTTTTATGTCTTCTTATACATATATCTTTTCCAATTCATTTTAGAGAGCATTGCAAATATTTGTCACCATAAATTGAAAGAAATAAGTGTAGAATCCAATCGAATTTTTACGATATTGTCAATAAATGAACCGTTAGAAAGTGCTTGTTATTTTAACATTATGTGGAATTCGTTTAGAGTTGATATCCTTTTTCTTCAAATATCTCGAAGCAAGAAACACATTACTTAGACCATTTTTATAATTACGGGCACATTTGTAGAATACAAAGTTATGGCTGATTTTCTTATGGAGATCCTTCGAAACAGTGTTGTCTTTGTTTTTTGGAAGGTCCTGTAACAAGCTACACTCTCTATAGCAATAAATATTTGATTGTTTATAGTAGACAAATCGCGATGCCTGCATTTTAACGATTAATTGTTATTTAACTGAGCCGTCCCGTCTAAAATTACCCCGATTCTCACAGCAACAAACGCGATCAACCTGTTTGCCCTGAAAACAAACTAATAATGGAAAGTCTGCGACAGCGCAACGCTATTATATATATATGACACAGTGAAAATACATAATTCAGAGGATACTATATGAGCAAATATAAAATAGTAAAAGTAACCTTCGAAGCTAATTGCGAGCATCGAGAGACTCGAGAGATTCATGAATGGATTAATCAGCATTATAATTGAAAAGTGGGAGAGAACCGAGGCGGAAGCAGCAAATGAAAATTGTAGTGTTCCAAATGGATACGATCGATGGCGTTGAGAAAGAAGCGGCAACGAAAAAGAAAAGAAAAGGAAAATCTGTTGAAAATTCACGAGACAATTAAGAAAGCCGTAACACCAGCGGAGAAACGTTTCGAACAGGCGTGAATAATTACCAACAGTGTCCGGT
The DNA here is from genome assembly GCA_916610235.2 of Lasioglossum morio. Classification (NCBI taxonomy): domain Eukaryota; kingdom Metazoa; phylum Arthropoda; class Insecta; order Hymenoptera; family Halictidae; genus Lasioglossum; species Lasioglossum morio. The sequence goes on from OU744326.1 coordinate 22,040,414, forward strand.
CTACCTCCTTAAGACCGTACAGTGAATAAATAATTGAACGTTAACGCAAAACCCGGCGAGCGTGGCATTCTTATATCCGTTATTTAAAAGCGGATGCCCGGAAAGAAATAGGATAACGCGCGTTCCTAATAATCGAGTCATTTCTTCCCCGTACGGGATGTGTTTCAATCGAAATTAATAAACGGTATCTGTACAAACAAACTCCTTAAAAATTCAATCTCACAATTCGAATAAAAATAAATATACCGTGAAGCTGTGCTGAAGAGAATTTTTTTTGCAAAATTAATAGGTTCGTTTGGAAAGTAATTTCGTTTTTCGTGTAGAGATGGCATTGCTTCCATTTGTTATTAGCACACCGTGGATCTTTATGCATTTATAAAGAAATTGGCTGCATGAAACATAAAAGGGTAAACGATTGGATAAATTGAAGACTATTGTAATATTGTCTTTAATGCAAAAAAGTCATTAAGGGATATAATAAAGACCCACGAGCCAGTTATTATGCTCTAACAACATTTAATATGCAGTCCAGCATTGAATCCCAATCCATTCGCTGTCTCTCTATTTTCGTTTGTTAACGATTGAGGAAGACAGCAGGAAAGTCAGATTACACCGGAACTAATGGTTTCCATCTTGGGAAATCTGTTTCTCGTCTGATATTAAAGCGCAAAGGGAACTAGAATGTTGTTTTATGACTATAAGTGTCCCAGAAGACCGTGGCAAAGTGCAAAATGCAATTTGTGTTGTGCACGCCCCAAGACTGCGTGGACCAAACACGTTAACTGTTTAAAGATTTATCTATCTCGATGAACGCGTTTTGTACGCGTACAACAGTTTTTCGCTGGAATATCTTCAGTAGTTTTAATTAAAGCGGCACTGATACCGAAACGGATACGTACGACCGCCTCCTCTGCTCGTAATTGAACTTTAATTATAACTGTATCACGTTATCTCGGCTGGCCGTAACTGTTCCGAAGAAAATCTGTATAACAGTCTTTGGAAGTTCATTTATCTCTGGCGAATCTCATAATCTGGCTTTTCGAAACGTTACACGAAACTTTAACGTTGTAATATGCTTTCAGAAATGTTTTAAAACACTATTTTAAATTATATTCTAGTTTTGTTTTTATAAAAGAAACATTTCTGGCACATTAATATTTGAAGACAATATATCCGAGTTGTTCGCGAAATATTCGTACCTTTTTCATTCGATCAGGAATTATTGATAACAACATCACCCACGTCATCCTATTTCTAAGATCCACAAATATTTTCCACGCGCTGTAATTATGGCTGTAACAGCTGCGAACTGATTTCCCCATAACTGTTAACTATGTCTACAGGGTGTTTCAAAATTGTATATCGTGACCACTGCAGCGTGATTCTGCACCTCTGGATCGGTGAAGAAAAGTTTCAAAGGAACCACGTGTCTCATGTCAAACCGTTCTCTTAGAAAACGTTATTAACGTTTCATAAATTATTTTATTTTGTATGTATACAGGGTATCCCATGATGGTATAAACGTGGAGGGAATGATTCTACCTGAATAAATATAGAACAAACTGTTTTCATTTGTCTCACGCTTTCAGAGCAATCAATTTGAAAATTCGGCGAACACGTGTGCTATTAGCACATTGCCGACCGGTGATTATTGCATAATTTTCAAAAATCTTTGTACATGGCTAAACACTTTTTAATGGAACCTTCAATAGCAACAGCAATTTTCATTGTGAACTAACAAGTCATCCTCAATAACGTCATTTAATAGGTTCGTTTAAGATTGCAATGTAAAAGAAAATTTCTATGCTTTCTTCTGGTACAGCAGAATTATTGAAAATACTATTAATAAGCTTCCTATAGGATAGGAATCGTCTGACGTCTGCGCACGACCGAATCATTCTACTTCGTAAGAACGCTAGATAGGCGAACTTGACGGATTGTTAGTCAATTTCCTCGAAGAAGACGCGATAAATGAAAAATTTATTGTATACTTTCCATTTATTTTCCCGTGTAGAATCATCCCCTCCACGTTTATACAATTTTAAGACACCCCGTAGACATATGGAATAAACTAGTTGGCGAGTCTTTAAAGTCGTTTTTCAAGAGAACGGTTGAATGGAGATCTATAGTTCTTTTGAGACTTCTGTTAAGTCGTGACGAGTAACATAAGATGCACTAAAAAACAATTTCGCGATCAATTTTTGTAACAAATCTCCACTAATCTAGAGGTGCAGAACTATACACTACTAATTCTTGTGGTGGCTAATGACCTAGATGTTGATGCGATCTGTATAAATAAATTAAAGCAAAAACGAACCGGCCAGCACGCTGGGCGTTGCACCGAGAGCGCAGTATCCCATTTACTCGGAGAACCTCGGAGATTCCGGATGCACGAAATGCAGTCCGTGAAAGTGAGTTCAGGGGCGTAGCCTTGTCTAGAAAACTCGAAAGATTGCTCTCTTTGCGAAGACAAGGACGCGAAGGGAAAGCGTATTATGGAGGAGTGAACGTGTGCACGAAGCCGATCTATCAAATTCTACGGAACCTCGAGGTAGAGATTGAGAAATTTAGAATGAACGATATACTTGTTGTCATTATACTCGTTACTAGACACACACCATTTACCGTATCACAAGAGGAATGTTACAACGCGATGATATTGTTCTAAAATTCAGGCCAGCGATTTTTAATGTGTCTTAATGAGTCGGAGATAACAGATCTGCATCTGTTACCAGTAATCTCTATTTAATCCTTTTATATTCTGTCCTCCTTTGTGCGCCGGACGAACTTTCGGATGATTATCAGCCACGCTTACAGAGCCATCGAAAGTCGTTGCGAGGCGCAAAGTAGTGAGCAAAGAGAAAAAGAAAATACAAGATCGGTCGCAACGTTGCAATTTGCCTTGCAGTGTTCGTGTAAACCCACTAATTTCTGTAAGACTGCGTTTCTGATAAATTGCAAAATTTATTTGATCGTTTCTGTCGTGTTCGAGCTGTGTGTGTGATCTACTAATTCAAGCTGATAGCATTCTACTATCTCCATTCTAGAGTAATTTCGTAGCAACAACTGATCTGCAGATAAACTGCAAACAATTTGATTCATGCTCTTCATGCGAAGCTAGCAATTTCTGTAAAATAGCGAAATTCATTTGATCGATTCTGTCGTGTCCGAGCTGCGTGATCTACTAATTCCAGCTGATTATGTTCTACTATCTCCATTCTAGAGTAATTTCTAGCAAACAAGTCTGAAGATGAACTGCAATCAATTTTGTTCATGCTTTTTATACGAAGCTAGCAATTTATGTAAATATGTTCATTGGTCTCGGATTGTAAAAGTTAAAAATGTGTTGTGTGCTACTATTTGAATTGTAGAGTATTGTATAATTTATATAATTATATATATAGAGAGAGATAGATGGAATTGTGATCGACCACGTGTATTATCATTTCTATTCAAATACGTCACTATAAAAATTAATTTGTCTCATCAATATCTGACCGATACAGTCGACATGTTAAATAATAATAATTTCGCGAGAAAAATTACACAACAATCTACCCAGTCTACCTCTCACTCAGCTTTCCCTAAACTTGATCAATTACTAAATGCAACGGCTGATCGTCTCCGATCGTTGCGTAACTATCATTATTGTTATTAAATCGTCCCCGACGACTCGACACGATTAATAGCCGCTCTCTCTCTATTGTTCGCGGAAGAGACTTTCGGATCCGTATCGGTGGTTGAAAAATTCATCGAAAGTGGTGACGAAGCAGGAGGCAGGAAGTGCAAGAATGAGGACAGAAATAGACGATGATGCAAAAAGAGAAATGGCAAAGGGAGAGAGTGAGAGTGGGTTGGCCCACGTAGATATCGATATTGATCTCCCCCCCTGTATTAGGAACACCGGAACTAACGACATTGGTATGCAAGACGGTGACCAAGAAAAGTGAAATACGAGAGCGTGGATGGACGGGTCCGTGACGCACACATGGAACAGGACAATTTCAAAATTGCACCAGACCCGAGAAAGCAACAAGCACAACGGAGAGGTCTTTGACGGTGACTCATTGTCACGCGAATCGTTAACAGGCGGGACGGGGGCTCGTTCGAACAGAAAATTCTCGTGTAGGAGGTGAAAGTGAGTGGACTGGCGACTTAATCAGCACCCGTACCCGTCCGACGAATATCTGCGACTCCTGAAAATAGAAGGAATTTTCGTCATATACTGCCCTCCATAAATCACCGGACACTTACTTATCTTCAACAAAATGATAATTAGAGAACAGAAACTTCCGGCTTAATTTTATTGTTTGATTTTCATCAGATTTAGCTATTGTACGATAATATTTTAATGCAAAATTAAATATATACGTATATTATCTGAATAAATGTTGGAAAATAGAGATTGAGAAATTGTGGGATAAGGGTAGTCTGATGCTTCCCAGGCAAAAACCACGGACTATTTACAGAAATTGTGGGATGATTATTCAACAAAATTAAAGAATACCAGAACCCAGTTGGATTTTATTGTTTTATTTTGATCATATGTAGCTATTGTACGATAATATTTTAATGCAAAATTAAAGATATACGTATATTATCTGAATAAATGTTGGAAAATAGAGATTGAGAAATTGTGGGATGATTATTCAACAAGATTAATGAATACAAGCACCCAGTTGGATTTTATTGTTTTATTTTCATCATATGTAGCTATTGTACGATAATATTTTAATGCAAAATTAAATATATACGTATATTATCTGAATAAATGTTGGAAAAAAGAGGTTGAGAAATTGTGGGATGATTATTCAACAAGATTAAAGAATACAAGAACCCAGTTGGATTTTATTGTTTTATTTTAATCATATGTAGCTATTGTACGATAGTATGTTAATGCAAAATTAAATATATACGTATATTATCTGAATAAATGTTGGAAAAAAGAGGTAGAGAAATTGTGGGATAATTGTGGAAAGCTGTAGAAGCCAAATTGGAAAACAATTATCCCACTTAAATCTGAAAAGTTAGAACATATAAAATTAATAATTAAAATATAGAATATATAGAATTTTTAAGTACCAATTTTATTTCATAATATAGGTCATTTGATAACAAAAAAATTGTCTGCATCGTCTTCTCATTGGCTGTATTCAAATTATAAATCTGGGGCATGTAAACGAGAGAACAAGTAGTGCCAAGCACTCTAAGATTAACAGTAGTTTCGCCAGTCACTATAATTTCCATTAAAGGGTCTCGTACGTTCATTAACGTTTCTGCAATTTCATGTTAATTACGAACCGTCCGTGAACGCTTTCTATCTTCGTCAAAATTATAAACGTCCACTTTAATTCTCACTGTTGCCGACTGACTAATCAAAGAGAGAGTTCCAGAATCGATATATCCACGTCTTGCCGGTGGAACGAGAGCTAATCATGGTGATAGAACTAAAGAGGTTCGCAGGAAGCATTTACCTAAACTAAAGAAAAATACAGAAAAAAAGAGAAAGACAAACATCCATTCTTTGCCATTAAATAAAGCCACCCTCCGCTCAACCATTAATTACCCGAACTGCACTCTGTATATAAATGAACATTCGATTTTCTGTTCTTGTTAAGAAATGAAAATTCTAGAACAGTTTATTAAAGAATGTGTCATAAGTATTATGAATAAACTTTTAATAATTACCATGCCAGTGGCCAAGACTTTTTATGAATAATTAAAATCACTCCCACATAATCTGGCTTTAAACTTTGTCGGTATAATTACAGTTAATTAGCGTCTAACGTATTATTTTATTCTAATTAATTTTAATTAGCGTCTATCAGATTCGACTGTAATAATCGCTTAAATTAATGACAATCTAGATTCTTGCCAATTTAGGCCAATCTCTGAAAAATATTACAGTCAAATCGAGAGTCAGCCTAAATTAAATGGAAGAACTTCAATTTTTTCGGAATTTTTTATACATCCTAGAAAATTGGTAAAAACAAACCCTATGATTACTGACACACTAAAAGTGCTAAAAGCACAACATCTTTGTATATTCTTGTGGAAACATGGCGCCGCCGGCGCTGATACGCTCAGGTTAAAACTGTTCTCTGCTCGATTAGCATATAGACACACTGACATACTAAGATCGTGTACCCACATGATTATCCTTTTCTCCTTTCTTTCATTTCGACAATATCTCTCGTTGCTCGAACCTCCGTCCTTTCAGAGTACAATGAAAACAGATTAACTGTAGGCTTATGGATCAGTGAAATTAATCAGTTCGCAGATTACGATAAGAGAATAAATGGATTTTTTATTTCAGGTGTATGGACATGTTCAATCTTGGCGAGCATTTGAACACAAAAGTGAAAAATAGAACAACATGGAAATTAAAAACGAAAAATATGTAAACGAAGAATACACACGATTTATAAATTATAAATGAAGAAAAAAAAAGCGAAGAATCGAACGACGCAGAAATTAAAAACGAGAAATATGAAAACGAAGACTACGTACGATTTATAAATTAAATTGGAAGTTCAGTGAAAACGGGAAAGAAATAATTGGAAAATTTAAAGTTTACGGGATAACTTTTATTTATAAAAGTTTCCAGTTTCATTCAAGCCGTGGTCGTGTGTCTAGCGAAATGATTTAAGGCGTGGGTGCTCGTCTGCTCGACAACCGAGGACAACTTTCACTTCGTTCGAACTGGCACGCCACGCCATGCCACGCCACGCCACGCCACGCACGTCTCTTCCCACAAAATATTTTAGTACTTGTCAGTGCTACAACAGGACGAGCACCCTTTGTCTTCCACAACTTTTCCTTTCGATTATATAAGCGGACGTAACTTCACTTTTGTTCTAATAAACCAGACGTTTCCCAATTAGCAGCTCGCACTTCCTTCAAGCCTCCCCAATTAACAAGTTTCATTACTTCGACATTTTCAACTTTACTTTCTTTTTAAAAACTCGTTGCGTTTCCATGTACTACAACTAGCACTTTGCCCACATCGGTCATCTGGTAGATGAAGTAATCTTGTAGCACGGCATGTTATCTGAAGTCGGGTCTATAAGTATACACAACTATGGAAACGAAAGAAGCACCCAGTATAATTATAAGATATAATGACAAACAGACAATCCGCAATATCCCATGTATTCTCAGAGCTGTTCAATTAAACAGGGGAATTCTTTTTCGATTTTTACGCTTTTCTATTAAGTATGGCCGGGTGCTTCTTTCTTTCGCACAGCAGTGTATATGGTCTGAGGAAGTAAGGTTAAAATGATTAGTTCCCGGATCTTGGAGCTCGATCTGGGATCGAAGAATTCGCAAAGGCTATAAAATAGCCACTAAAATTGCTGATTCGAATGCAGAGGGCTCGCGTTTCACGACACATTCTCGAAACGCGCAATAAACCTTTTTTAAAATCGGAAGAGGACGTATCCGCAGTCGTAATAAACCCGCCCTATTTCACTATGACGCAGACGAATTATATCGCTACCGTAGGAGCCATAAGATTAAAAGGATCTGGAGCGTTTGCCGATGGCGGACGGGGATTTATAACCACTCGCGATAATTACGAACGCGGAGGTTTGTTGCGGAGGACCGTCGGACGGACACGATTGATGCATATGTAGAGAATGGTATTTACATGTCTGACAGACAGTCCCCGGATAGTAGGGGGAAGAAAGAACGAAAGAAAGTCGCCGATTCAGTGACCTAAAATTATCGTAAGGTATCGGTGTGCCTCTGGTTTCGCCGGAACGGACGCCCACGATCGATTGTTTTCGCGGCGACGTGTGTCCCGGCACGATCGAAACCACGATCGGGCACGTCCAGGTGTGTCCTCGATGCTTCCTATATAGTGTTTCAGCTTTCCCGATCCCACGAATACACGATCACACGCATCCGGAAAAATTACATTGAAAATGGAGAATTTCAGTGTCTTTCGGAATTTTAAAAATATCAACATACGATTTATAAGTTGAGAATGAAGAATAGAACGATTTATAAATTAAAAAGGAAAAATATATACGAGTTATAAATTGAAAATGACCAATATAAAATTGAACAATAGAACGACATATAAATCGGAAATGAAAAATATGATAGTAAAGAATACATACGATTTATAAATTAAAAATGAAGAATATACAAGTGAAGAATAAAACGACTTACAACTTAAGAATGGAGAATGTAAAAGTGAAGTATACAACGACTTGTAAATCAAAATTTAAAAAAAAAAATGAAAGTGAAGAGTACATACGATGTATAAATAAAAAATGAAGAAGAATGAAAAAAATGAATGAAAAAGAATGAAAAAAATGAAAGTGCAGAATAACGTTCGAAAATTCGATTTTGGTCAGTTTCTCCGAAATGTTGATTATCGTGCGATGATTGGAGAAGTTCATGTGTGACCTCGATGCGCCCTATAGTGTTCCAGCTTTTTCCGAACCAATGCCAGCGTTTGGTTTATGAAAGAATCCCTGGAGCGAGGTTTGGCACGCGCAATTAGCCCGTTGATGCCTTGCGTTCGCGCGCGCGCGCGCGTCCACGGTTTTTCCCGTTTGCAGTGCGCATCTTAATTAGCGACCGAGAAGCCTCAGATTTTACACGTCGAGGAGAAAGTTGGTTCAAGGTGAACCGTGAGAATGAAACGATGTCGCGCACGGGGCCCACTATGGAGAGACGAACACTGTGTGCCGGTTTTAATGGGCATTTTTTCGAATGATTCGTTTGCAACCTGCTGTGCCATACCTTCGGATCGATCCGAAAGCATATCCTGATTTACTTTCGAGCTCTTTTCAATGTTTACTTCGCTATTGTTTCTGTGGAGACATTTTGAATTTATTTCGCAGATTACGTTGAAGATGCCAGAGATACGAGCATTTGTGTTGTTGATTACAACGTTGGCGTACTACTTCCCTCAACGGTTCCTCAGGATGATATACGACTCTCTCTAAGTAGGTTAATCCGCTTTTGCATAACATTACAGTTCTCTTCTTAAACCCTCATTAAGTCTTCATTGATTTTTAACTTTTCGAAAAGCGACAGCACTCTCTTTGTTCGTATTTCTCTTGTGTGTAACGTGCATTGTGTAGTGGTCAAGATTGTGTGTAGTGCTTTCGAGGGAATTATTAGTGAAAGCACAATGTGTATTAATTAATTCTGATGAAGGTTGTTCCGCGACCGCATTGAATAGTACTTTATGGTAACAAGTATGGCGTAATTATTGTAGATCGCCGTTCAACGTATTTGCGAACCGTAAACGCCCGTGTTACATGGGCAAATACAGCACAATGGTGCTTAACATTAATTAATAAAATGTTGTGCAATGATTGCAATGGCTATGGTAATACTTTGTTACCATAACGATAGTAGTAAGGATTATTTACATAGGTCAGAAAGTTCGGAAAAATTGTTCTTCCATATGCTTAAGAAAAATAAAATAAATTCTCGACTTAATTCGGACTTTGAATTATTTAAAAAAAATTTAGCATAATCATGCGCTATCTAATGATCATGTTAGCAGTGATGAATAGTCACGGATCGCAAGGGTTGGTGGCGCAGAATTTGGTGAATCGCTAGGGCTTCGATCATGCGATTTGTAACGATAATTACGGTGCGGTAAGGACGGCGTTCTCGATGCGGTTTTGGCAGTCGAAAGTATGCCAGAACTAAATCTTCCGTTCGACTTAATCCGAAATGACCGATCGAAGTTGCCGTCTCGAAATCGACGCAGCGGATCGGTGCCCGGGACGCTCCCCGAATTCCTACGATTCGGTGGTTCGTACCGAGAAATCGGTCAAACGCGCGATCCGATTGGATTCTTCCACGTACATATATACATACATACATACATACATACGGTGCACCGGTGCCTTGGAAATTTCAAGTCGTCTCAAAATACCTCTGCTACATCAAGCGTTCCTCAAAGTGTTCCCAAAACGCTCTTCTTTCGCTTCGAAATGAAATTCTTCAACTCGTTTTTCTTCGGATCGATCGCGATTTCTAATACCGAGCAATCTTTACCGATAACGAAGCATGACTTTTCAAGCATTCAAACACCTCTTGCAATTGTTAATAGTCGTATAATATTTCGAAATAGTTGCACAAACGATTTCAAGGCTGATTTTAGCTGTATCTATTACTGTCTTCTAAAAGTCCATTTATTTATACTTTGAACATTTTCGAAAAATTACCAGAAACACGCTGACAATTTTACTAATCGAGAGTTCTACAAGGTATAAACATAAAACTTATATTTCATCTCTAAAGTCGTGAATTCTTCAATTTAACTTTGCAAACAATGAAGGTTTTTTAAACAGAAATTTTTATCCTTAAATTTATCTGCTCGGTTCGTACTTTGTCTACTCGTTTTTGTCATCACTACACTGCAAATCTTTATTTATTTATGGCTTCGAAAAATTTTCAAAAAATGCTAGAAAATAAAATTCCACAGAATTTAGTACGATTTTTATTCATTTCAGATTTACAAAGACAACTATCACTGGAACTAAGTTCATTCTTCTATACTTGGAACATTTTCGAAAAATAACCAAAAATACGCTGACAATTCTATCAATCGAAAGTTATAGAAGGAACAAAAATAAAACGGTTTGTCAACCGATTTCCGGGGGTTTCAAAGTTCCCATACAGAGAGTTTGGTTTTGTTAAACGTCAAGTATGAAAGGCAGCCGCACTAGGATTTGGAAAGGCTGCGCCGATTTAGCAGGTGAAGCGTTCTAGAAACCGTTTTTCAAATTCCCTTTTCACCGCGACACGGTTTTCCACGTCAAGAGCAGCCTAGCAAAATCGAAACGAAAGGAATGGCATAACCGGGTTCCAGGCTGTCTGTTAATAGTTGTCAAGACTCGTTCCGCGATGAATAGAAACTATTAACGGCGCAGTTTCGAGGGAGGAGACTCTCGAATTTTTCTTGTCTCGCATCCGGGTCGGAGGCTTTCAAAAATTGACACGGGAAATTTTTTCTGCGCTACTTTGTTAGCCACGGATCGAGCGACACGTGCCGTTGACCTCGAAGAAAAATGCTCTCAGTATCTAAAATAATTGGAATGGGCATAGCGTAGAAAAATGGATCTTTTCTATACTTATACATATTTATTTTCTCTCAGCTGCCTAATAATTAGGCTCACAAGGAGAAGCCACGGTTGATGGGTCACGGAATTTTCTGAAACTTTCACTATTTGCAGATGTCTTCTCGAAATGTAATTTGGCAAAGCAGTAGCGCGCGCTTCTCAATATTTTTCGAGAAAATTATATTTGAAAATCGGTTTACAGGTCAATAAGAAAATGAATAGCCGAGGGCGTAGCGAGGATTACTGGTAATCGGTAGGTTGCTGGTTCTCGAGTCTCCTTGTGGACTTTTTTTCTAGAAATTTATACCCTTCCCTCAATTTTAAGCCTAAATCTGTTAAATCTATTATTTATAACTTATTTTTATTTTTTGAGTAGAAAATGCATGTTATTTATTTGTGGGCAATAGGAAATAATTCGAACATTAAAATAATACAGAATGTTATTTTCACTTTATTATTGAAAATTCTCTATTTATTAATTTATATGCTAGTATAACACGAGCCAGGGTGACAATCGTCATAAAAACATCGAAAACAATAATTTTTGCGGCATCTCGCACACACAATGAACGCCGCATTCGTACTAGAGCACACTTTTTGCAGGACGTATATCGGAAAACATACATTTTCTACTCAAAAAATAAAAATAAGTTATATATAATAGATTTAGGCTTAAAATTGAGGGAGGGGTATAAATTTCTAGAAAAAAAAGTCCACAACGAGACTCGAGAACCAGCAACCTACCGATTACCAGTAATCAGCTCTCGGCTATAAATTTTCTTATTGACCTCTTATCGCGAACTCCTTATGAACGGGTAAACCGATTTACAAATGCAATTTTCTCGAAAAATATTGAGAAGCGCGCGCTACTGCTTTGCCAAATTACATTTCGAGAAGACACCTTCAAATAGTGAAAGTTTCAGAAAAATCCGTGACCCATCAACCGCGGCTTGCCCTTGTCAGTAAACTTTGCCAAAAAAGAATACATGGAAGTTGTATCCAATCCCTGACACGACAGTTTTCCGTCTAGAATGGCCATTTGGTACACTGTGCATCGGTTGCGTAGCGATTCTAAAGTTTTGTCCGGAGCCAGGCTGTATGTAGGTACGCGGACGACAAAGCAAGATCCGTGTGAAAGCCGCGCGGCGCGAGGCACTCGTGAATGGCCGCTGACGTCAATGCTCGTGGAAAAATTGCGCAATTTCACCGTTCCTGCGGACGCGAAATTCGGTTGCTTAGCTTTCTTCCGGAATCGGAACTGAGCGCGGAACCGGTGCCTTTCGAGGAAAGAACGCCGCGCCGCGCCAGCGAATCCGGGGAAATTAACGAGGTCGTTGTTTTAGAATGCGCGTTAATTGCGATCCGATTTGCCTTGTAATTCGCGGCCCGCTCTGTAATTTCCCTGGAGAAAACACCGCTCGTGCTTGCGATCCGCCAATGTTTCCCAATTTGTCTCTTATGGTGGGATCTCCTTTGCAGCGTCCTTTGCACTCCATTCGTCACACTTCGTCAGAAATGCATCTAGACGCGTGCGTCTACGCCAAGAATCAAAATGTTGTAATTCACCGACACACTTTACTCTGTATGTATACATATAACGGTTAGCTCACTGAAGTTACTAAAAGAGCAAAATATTTATCTGTCTCCAGTTCGTTGAAATGGATAACGCAGAAGTAAGTAAATGCTGTAAATGGGTCACTGTCGATATTTATTTCCCATGTCCACTTTTATTGTGAACGTACATTTACGCTTTCCGCTCCATTGACAAACACCGTTCGCCATGACCGCGTTCAACAGTGATTTTTGAGGAATAGCGATCTTCAATTAACCTTGTTATACACTTTTACCGGTTTATCGACTCCAGCTGTAGCTTAGAAATCGACTGAAATATTTCAATTTATTTTTTAATATAAGATATTCGATCGTGTCGATGTTAGGAAGAAAAGAATGCACGGTAGAAATGAATAGATTATGTGTCAATAAAATATTCATGCGCAAGTATAGGTTTTGAAGTCCAAACTCACCCTTTGCACGCAAAAATAGTATAAATTATTACACAGAAGAATAACAAGAGTAGATTGCACTTCCGTTTCGATTATGCTATTTCTTGGAAACAAAAAGGCCCACGGACTCGTCAGCGTCAACCGATCACGCGGCAAACGTGTAATAGCGTTGAAGAGCAAGATAACCACGTACGCAATTAGTATACAAACGTCGTCTCTAATTAACTGGCACCGTAAAAATAAAAACCGTTGAGGAACAGCTTGTTTCAGCAATCAGTAAAGTTTCCTTTTCTCCAGTCCGTTATCTATGTCACTCGCCACTTGCTTTCGTGTTCGCATCTCAATTAATTCAAACAGTTGATACGCATCTCGGCTCTCTTTACATAATAGACAAGTGTACAAAAAGCTGTGCGATTCAGCGTATGCGGTGTCTAAAAAGCCACAGTGACCGTGAACGTTCCACGTTAAAGACTTTCGCTGCTATCTTGACCGTGCTCCACTTCCGATACCAACGGGAGAGAAAGAGGAGAGGCGAAACAGAAGGCACGAGAGATCCAGTCTCGAAACAAACGCCCAAAAACTACTTTCTTCGAACCATAATTTCAGTTAGCCATAAACTATTATTTTATACAGGTCCTAATCAATTACAAATCTTAACTTTTTGGTAAATTCATGCAATTATCAATCAGCTTCCTTCGTTTCGGGGGTACAATTGTTTTTAAACATTCGCGCGTAGCACCTCAGTTTGCTTTTCGTGTTACTTCTGTCTAAACGTTCACTACGATAATATATACTATTTCACTTTGTTCTATCAGATTTTAACATTTCACCCACTAGAAGCCTATTAATAAATTTTTTAATAAATCTGTCCCATCTGAAAGAAGCTCAACGAGCTGAGCAGTCCCGAGAGAGATAAATATACAGACAAAATAAAAGCTGTTTGCGTGAATCGCAAGATACCAAATAAAAACAATGAAAAGAAATTTTCGTCGAACCTGTCCGTAAATTCGGAGGACTTTCGCCGACATCCGGTCCCGAGAACTTCCGGTATTCGGTTAGGTAGACCGCTGCTGACGAACGTCGTGATTCAACCTCGCTCCGTTTACGTCGCGTCGCGATTCTGTCGGCGGATGATTAAAGAAAAAGAAAGTCGGGCCCACGCGGCCCGAGACGGCCCGAAGCGGCCGAAGTACTGTCCGCAGGATCTGGATCCTTGGAAACGAGGTCCCCGAGACCAGGAACCCAACTCCAGACGTTCACCGATCGTGTTTTCCCGCGATCGACTCGATCATTTCCCTTTTTCGCTGCGGGATATCGTGGATGGTTCGAAGAATTTCGATTTTTCTGTGGCGGGTGACAGGCAGCACGGACCCGGCGAGGGATTTTGGTGAAAGCCGACGACCCTGAGAGGGGAGAGTATATAGAGTGCGTATCGTTTCTGGCGGGCTCACAACGAACTCACTTGGCGAACCCGTCGCTGCCTTTTGCCCGTCACGTTTATTAATTGATCCCTCGGGTACCCGGATTCCCTTTCGTTCATCTTTCTTTTTCTTCGTCTTCCTTTTCTACCTTCGCGAGGATCACGGCCGGTGAAGGAACAACAGAGCTCGAACAAGAGAATCAACAAGTGCCAAGTGTGTGTGCCAATAGGATTACTTGCCTGCCGGACTGCTGCGGAAAGAAAGGTTTGTGAGCTACGTTTGTGATCAGTGGTACACGATGAACTCGCGATCCTATGTGCTGGTGCGCAATCTCTGACACAGAGGTTCGTTCGATGGGACCGTTGCCGACGTTCAGTCCATCCCCTAAACGCCGCGTACACGTCCTCCATTTTTGTGAATTTTCTATACTGTTTCTCTGAGTGATTCGCGGCTCTGAGACCTTCCGGTACTGGTCGTTGGATGGAGAACGGAATTTTGCATTGTTCGATAAGATATTCTGTTGGGTTAGAAATCGTCAAAGTGGTTAAAACACAGTAGAATGATGCGAATGATCCAGTATGATGTGATCGAAAATCTGTTTAGAACAAGCGGATTTTATGCATTTATGTCGAAAATCAGTAGGTGTAAGTTCAAACAGCAACAACATTAGTAGAATTAAAAAATACTGTTATATTATTTTCGAGCTGTTAAACGTATTGAAAAAGAAAATGAATTTGTATGCCACTCCAGTTTGTTGCAATTCTGGTGGAAAAGATTTACGTTGCATGAAGATCCGCTGTCTAGTTATAATATTGAACGGAATGATTCAACTGGATAAAAAAATATTTTTGCCACTGCGGTGTGTGAAAAGAAGGTTAGAAATCTTCCTTGACATTATAATATCGAACGAAATGATTAGAAGACGTTACTGGGATGACTCGTTGATTCACAACTTAAATTGTTGATACTGTGGACTAATGGATACACAGAAATGTTTATGAAATGAAATAATCGCTTGTTAATGAGTTAATATTTATTGGGATCTCCGGTGAATAATTGTTCGGTGGAAGGGGAGGAGAATGTAAAAGTTTTCGGGCAAGGTGGCTCTCGCGGAGCTGATCTTCCGCTTCCTCGTCCCCTTCCAGGCGTCCTCTGAATACTCGTTGAAAAGGTAAAAGGGTATGTGGGGTAGCGAGTCAGTGTGTCAGCGTTCTCACGTCTCTCTTCGAGGCGTCCTTCCTTCTCCGGATCTATGTCGAGAATAAGGCCGCGTGTAGGCAGAGAAAGATCCACCGGCGCGGCCAGATGATGAAGAGAGAGATGTAGGTGGATGCTCTCGGAGCGCGCGGCCATTAGACGAAGAGACCAATCCATTCTGAATCTCACGGAGCGATCCGTGCCTCTCGATCTTCCTCCTTCTCCACCTCCATGTATACGCGAGATGAGCCCACCGATAAATACCGATGATTTAAACATCTGATCGAGACGGCTCGGCAGCCGGTCGACTTTTCACCGTGAAATCCTCCATCGACGAGACACTTTTCCGCTTCGTTTCATCATCCATTTGCATATCGGCGGGCAAGCGAATAGCCGCGATACCGCGGCCAAACATTTTTACAAACCAGAAAAATCAATGAACCCAACCATTCCAGGTTTTTGTTACTGACAAAGCGCTTGATTAATGCTTCATATTTTACATATACAATAGTAAGACAATTTTTCCGCGTTGCTTCATCCTCCATTTGCATATCGCCGGACAGCGATGTATATCAATTATAAATATTCTGAAAATTTCATCGAAAACGGTTGACGCGAAAAAAAACAAAACGACTGATGTTGTCTTCGTCAAAGTATTAATGAAATACTTCAGAAAAAATTACGAAAAAATTCATGTAGCAGGACAATCTACAAATCGTTGGTTGTAATAACGAGTAAATCAATTTTATCGCATTGAAATGATTGTTCATATTTTCTCGTGAAAGCTGAATTTTCCGTTCGAACAGCCGCAGAAGCCATTGTGAATCGTTTCTGCGAGGGTGTTATTTTCGAAGCAGTGACCGGCGTCAAAGAGAATGCCAGTCGGTCATCGAAATTTCAGCGCTGTGTAGCGATTTCGGAGCAGTTAGGACGTCGTTAGACTGTTTCACGGAATCAGCAGGATCGGCATGCGATCGAGAGAGCATTTTATCAGTGCGGCCGCGGCCGCGCGGTTCGCCCCTTTAACAAGCGAGACGAATATTCATGAAAGTTTCTGGGCAACCACTCGTGTCCACGTGAGATCAATTTTCCGCAGCGCGACGTCGCCTTAATTTCCCGCTTTCTGCCCCGGGCCGCTCGACAGGAAACCACGGAGAAATGAATATAGCCAGTCTAACAAAAAAAAAAAGAGGAATCCGAGACGCACTTTTACGAAATTCCTGTCCATGCTTTCCTCCCTGCATTTTCTCCAGGAAAATTCGCGTCACCCTCTGCAATCTTCATTCTTATTAAAGAATTCTTGTCGAACCTTACCGAACTTTCTTATTAAAGAAGCTTCCCAGTTTCGAACTGTATTCCTTGTTATTTTATCGATCTTTCACACCACCGTGTCAATCCCGCAACGAACGACTTGAACTTTTTGAAAAATAATTTTTGAAAGATATCCCAAGTTGTCGGAATTTCAGAGAAATCTTCTGATGCATTCACCATGACTCAGCAAACGCAGTGTCTCTAAATCTCTGTACGAAAATATTCCGTTTTAATTGCCAGCTAGTTTCACCGACACGAATTACCGCATTTGCAATTACTATAGTGTATACTGTTCTCTCTTTGTCTAATCTGATTTCACTGGTAATTGGTCGTTGAATCGTGCAAAGAATCCTGAAGTCGAACACGTTGCGAAAACTAGGGAAAGGAAAACTGGTAAAATGGTAAAATCCGTAGTGTGACCATGGAATAGCAACATCCCCTAACACGCTAGACAGGACGAGCGGCTCTCGGCAAGGTTCGAATCCACTTTCCAGTATCGCGAAAAGTGGATCATCGCGATCATTAGCATGGCCAGGGTCGTCTCTTCTTTTTTCCCCTCTATCCGCTCGTCCTTTTCTCCCATGTCACTTTCACAACAGGACAGAATTTCGCGGCAACGGCCGCTCTGCGCCACGCCGGACCATGTTCCCCATGGTGTTCCGCGTCGCATCCGGCATTCTTATGGGGTTTCGGACACGGTGTGCGTGTGCGCAGCCACATGGGTTGGTGTCGGTATAACGGTACCTCGTTACGTCATGCACGTTCTCTCGCACCTGTCACGCTTCGGTTGGACAAAGGGTTGCACCACCGGTCGCCCCGGATAATAATAACAACCATGCGGAAAGAAATATGGGGCGAACGAGGAGAAAGAGAGAGAGAGAGGAAGAGAGACACGAAGGAGAAGAAGAAGAAGAAGAAGGTGGAGGAAGCAACGACGCCACCCGATATCTGATTTCCGTGAGGAGGAAACTGGGACTTCTGTCTTCGTGTCTGTCACTGAGTATTCGGAGCGCTCCGACGCCCAGGGCGACGGCCTGTCTCCAGATCTTGATTATTTCAGATTACCAGCGGCACCCAGTCGAACATTAGGCTCACCTCAAAGGCCGACCCCCGAAACATTGTACTTTATCAGCCTACTCATTTCTAAAGGTTTTGTTTATCTCGATCGCCAATTTTTAATAGAAATTGTGATTTCGGCGCACAGGTTCGATCCTATATTAATATATCCTATATATAACATAGGATCGAACCTGTGCGCCGAAATCACAATTTCTACTACTCATTTCTGCCATAAATGCATCAAATCCGCTGTCTAGTTATCAATGAATATTTTTGTACTGTGGCTAATCAGAAGTTCTGTTACAAAAATGAAAGGTTGTCCCTTCTCCTGATAAAATTCATCCTTTGTATACCAGCGACTATACTTGCTGATTATAGGGGTGGATGTTGGAAAACATATCGTCCCTTCCACTACTTTAATATTTGATAGACTGAGCCTCAGAGCGAAGCAATTTGTCTCTTGACAAATAGAATTGAACATCGTATAAATATCTTTATTGGAACCACCGTTCATTAAAAATATCGAACATAATATTATACATAATTGATAAGATCCAATTTTTCGTTTGATATATTAAATGTACTTCCTTCAAGGCATATGCAGTTCTAATTTAAACTATCGTGTAACGCAAGCGTCAACGTAGCTTCATCGAGGCGTGCAGCAGAAATTTATTTGTTGAAGGAAAATTTTACTTAAAGTTTGATTCGTTTCCGACACGAAAATTTTGATTGCAACGATATTGCGCGGCATTGTAGAGCATGCTCGATTATACAAGAGGAATTGGATTGTATTCGAAGAGTGTCTGCTAGCGACAGATGCGTTTCCCTGCTGCAAATAGTGTTGCATGTTCATGTGCAATCTGTCTCCTACTGGATCGAACGAAGTTGTGTAGTTAACAGAACATTCTACTTTCGTTTAACTCGTATTTCATATATTCAATATATCATTCCATTTGATTCCTTAACCCCGTTGTCGTACTTTAACGAGTCAGACTCGTGATGAAGATTTGAACAAAGTCTAACATATATGAATGTTACGCGTTTCTTTTGTAGATGAAATGAAATTCGATTCGTTTGTAATCAATATTTAAGCATTCAAGTAAACGTAGCCATACAAAAAATATAAATGTTGTTTTCACTTCTACAATATTTTTCGGGATAAAGACGTTTTAATAACAGATTGACAGGAATCAAAATGACGAGATATTTTCGTACTCCGGTTTCGAAAGTTCGTTGAACATCTGCTCCAGGCTTGCGATTAAAAAGGAAACCCTTTCCAAGGCTCAATGTTCGATAGATATTTAATATCGAGTGTGCTTCCTGCAAGAACGAGTATCAGTTTCATCTCTTCATCGTTACATATTCTCTGAACGTTGCAGTTGTTGCATAGCATTCCAGACAGTCTTCTTAATCAAGACGTTCCGAAACTTTTCTCATTAGCTGAATGAAGCTGAAATAGTTCGGAAGACTCGTTCCTCTAAGACTTTTGGAAGATCGTTTTTTCTAAGACCCGTAGAACACTCATTTTGCCTATGACTTTTTGGAAGACTCATTTTTCTTGCTTCGTGAAATACGAAATTTTATTGTAAACTTCTGATTTTTATTTACATAAATGTTGTACAAAGATTCGCACAGTGGTCAGAATATTTTTACTCGTATGTCTCCGTTGCGATGTACGGTTGGGTCCGGCGAAAATTCTACGCAGCCATAAATGGGGCATGCAAATAATTGCGAATGCCTGACGTCTGGTTGTTCGAATCGTCTTCGTGTCTCATTAAAAGCCGTGAATGTGGGGTATCGAGACGTCCCGTAGCCGCGGCGCGTTTTTGTATCCGCATTAATCGGCTGAAAAACTTTCCTTTCTCCATCTTCCGCGGGGTTCCGTCCCAGGAATTGACGAAAACGAGGTTATAGGAAGTGGGCACCACGGGCCACGATCCCGTCAGATAATTGTGCAACAAGGTTTCACCGGGTAACGATTACTTTTGTTCGCATGCCAACTCGCCGGCCGATATATCCTACCTTAAATCCAACAACTTTTATTTATTATTTTATTTAACCCTTCGGAGCATGGGTCCAAAGTGAAATTCCTTCGAAAAACTCAGTCTTTCTTACATGAAGCTCCATGTCCACACCGAACCGACATCGAGCAATTTTATTTCCATTAAAAAATCTCTTATAAGACTTACTTATAAGACTTATAAAACAATAAGAGTGTTACACAGCAAAATTTATAGCAAAATTGAGCAGATAAAATTGAAAATTGCAGGAATATTTTAAAAATTGGCGATGTCAATATATGATTTATCATCTATTAAAATTATTGGGGGAAGAAATAACATTCTGTTATACATTTCTATTCCTTGAAATCGATACAGACAATTTCTATTTTGCATAAAGATCCGCAGTCTAATAGCGAATAACGAGAATATTAGTAACATTGTAAGAAAATATAAGAAGATGTGTAGCTTCTTCTTTTACTGAATAATATAGCAGCGAAGAATTGCCAATTTGACGTGATTTTGATGTCAGGATACTGCATGTTGCTTCAATGAGTTTCACAATGAAATTTTGGGTGGTTTTAAGACACACTTAAGAAAAAATTATTTCGGAGCAATCACATGAGAATCTCCGTGTAATAAGTGGTCGCTCGAAGACGATTTCAATGGCGAACCCAATTCCACGGATCCCGGCGCGTAGGAATCCGACGTGAGCTCGATCCCATTGGGTGTCATTTTCCTCGGCGTCTACGCAGCCCGTATTTAGGACGTGAGACATAAACGACACATTCTCGACACGCATGCATTCTTCCTACGTTTCTCCGTGTAAAACTGTGCGGCTGGCAATGCTGGTAATTGGAGAAACGACGCTTCCAAACAAAAAATTTATTCCCAAACCGGAAGAACGCTCGATTCATTGTCGTTACAACTTTGAATCATCCGTGTAGGTTTTGTTGCGCCAGTCCTGAGAACGACGGTGTTCTCTTTCCTTCTTTGTTGTTTCGTTTTACCGGAAATTGACAAAATTCTTCTTCCGTTTCCTGAAACGAAGTTCACTGTCTTCGAACAATACCGGCAATTAGCTATGTAATTTTACGTCCTGCGAGCAACAATTGATGTATTGTTGCGAGTAGTCTTACACAATATTTTGTAGCTTGCTTTTATAGCTAACATAAGAACCTCGAAGAGACGTTAACGAACGAAGAGAAGTAATGTTAATTTCTATAATAGAATATAATGTTGACAAAGATTTTATTTTGTTCGATTTTTTAGCGAGTTCCGTTATTTCTTCAGACTGTTGCGTTTTCAGAAAGCTCGCGGAAGGAAAAGAATGAGCATCGAATAATTTAACAGACGAAGTCGTTTAATAAGGTTCATTAAAATAACGAAAACAATTATTGCTCGTTCGTTATAGTGTCCATTCTTTCCCCCTATTATTCTCCAAGTTTTCTACCTTAAAAGATACTTTTATTCTTATAATAGGTATCGCAATTAGAAGAATTTATTTTCTCCGATATCCTTTCGCGTTTATATCTGGTTTCTTCGCTTAAATGAGGGACCCCCGGTTTGCTTTGCTTTTGTTTCATTTATTTCATAGCGTTCAGACCCGTGCTACTATTTTTTTCCACTGCAATTGATCGTTTGTCTTTTTTTATTCCCTTTGCAGAAAATCGAATTCTTTACGTTTGAGAAGCTGCTGTTAGAAACACAACGAATATCGTTCATTTTGTAAGAATCTCTAAAATTGAAAAGTTAATACGTCAAGTTGACAATGTCTCGTTAAATATTTTATTAGAATGATATTTTACAAGAGGGTCTATTGTTACAAGATATGTAACCGGACGGAGGAAATTAAAAGGGGAAGAGCTACATTACACAATTTTAGAAAGTTCTCGAAATTTGTTCGATACATAATGAAACTTTTGATAAAGGGAACAAGTTTCTCCTCGACAGCCAATTATTAAATGCATTTCCCTTGGATGTAAATCCGTAAAACAAGCTGCAGTAAAACCTTCAGTCACGTTTAACATACTTTTACTTCTCCATTTAATTTAGCAACACTTATATCGCGGTTAATACAAACAAATTTCACCTCTAAAATCGTTAATTCTTTAATTTATCTTTGCAATCAATAAATACTTCATCTACTCATTCCTGTCATCATTAGACAGCGTCTCTCTAAGCAAAATAAAAATTGTCTCCATGAATTACAACAAACTGTAGTGAATTAGAAATTTGTATTCTTAATATGTTCAATAGATTGAAAATAATATAACAGTATATTCATATAAATTCTTATAATGTTTTGCTATTTTAACTTACGCCCACTGATTTGTCTCATAAATGCATAAAATCTGTCCAGTCATCACCGACGATACTTTCGAATAAATCGCTTAACATCGTGACAGTACGTTCACTGGAAGCAAAATAAGCTAGAAGGAATCCTCCAGTTGATATACTGCTAATAACAAGGGGAAATGGGTTAAGATTCGGGTACGTGTCCGCGTATGCAAATCTAAAACATACACAGAGGTTGTCCGGAGGCAAACAGGTGGCCCTGGTCTCTATTCGGGCCGCGTGACTAACCAGAGAAAGATTTTGGTTTCGGGAACGAGATTCTAGGGTACGGTCCTATCGAGGCCCACGATGTTCGATCAGCTTTCGCGGCCGAAAGATTAATTTTCGGGGCCGCTTTCTCCTAATAGCCCCGTCGTTCTACCGGGTCCTGATTCCACTTGTGATATCGCATTGTTCACACTGTGGTACCCGCACGCCGATTATGCGCGCGCAATATCGTTTTCGCACTGGAATTCCTTTGCGGTTGTATAAGGTCTGATCGACATCACTGCAACCTCTTTTTTCTTTCGAAAAAATAAAAAAAGGAACGAGAAGAAGTTCGAGAAAGTCGGATGCTCGGGACCTACTTTTGCGACGCGGTGACGTAGACAAGGAATTTCTAACATTTTTAAGTCGCTCGGAGGTCGAACAGGAATTTCGAATGGCTGCCATCTGCGAATGATCGTTCTCTTCTTCACAGCGACGTTCTTGTCTCTCGAAATTGATTTTAGGAATCTAGATGATTAAATTGTGAATTTTATGCACCTCTGAGAAAGGGAAAGTGTAATAGTTGAGAATATATGGCCGTACTGTGATAGTTTATTATCTACTGCCGTTGTCAAGACATTCAGGAGAAGGCATGTTAACACTTTACCGACCAGTGAATATTGCATAATTTTGAAAAATCTATGGTACATGGCTAAACACTTTTTAATTGAATCTTTAATAGCAACAGCAATTTTCAGCATAGTTTCATTTAAAATTGCAATGTAAAAGAAAATTTCTATGCTTTCTTTTGGTACATCACAATTATTGAAAATCCTATTGGCTTCCGGCAGGTAAAGT
This sequence comes from Lasioglossum morio, assembly GCA_916610235.2. Taxonomy (NCBI): domain Eukaryota; kingdom Metazoa; phylum Arthropoda; class Insecta; order Hymenoptera; family Halictidae; genus Lasioglossum; species Lasioglossum morio. Next base: position 22,063,903 of record OU744326.1, read on the forward strand.
GTTAACAAACAGAAGACTGTACCTCTCCGAGTATTTCATACCAATATGTTTTTCTTCATTGTTGTCAACTATTTTACTTATTCGAATTAATACTATATTTATTCGTTCATCTTCTAGCATCTAATACATGTTTTACATTTTGATTAAATCGTGAATTGTATGCCATTGTGAGAAAGGGAAAGTAGGAAATAATAAAATTATGTCTGGTACTAGTGTACCAGATGTTCATTTAATTTAATCGTCGAAATAATGGTTCTATTCGCCGAGGCTTTCGAGTTGAAAGTGTTCTCTCGAATATTTTCGCTGGTAGCGCGCAATGTCGATACAAAATTCCAACAGCTGAGTCAGGAGCCGACAGTATCCGAAAAGTGAGGTGGCTCGTGATGACTGGTGGAAAGCTTCTCCGAATATTCGTACGCGTTTAGTTAGGTCTTGGAATTTCGGCGAGTATGAGTCTTTGTATCGTTCGGCGCGCAGATGAAAAGGGAACGTGATGAGAAAGACGATGGAAGTGCAATCGCACCCGGAAAAAAAACTAGGGAACGGAAGAAGAGCGGAATGGTTAGTTGTCTGTATTGGGGCGAGTCGAAATTGCCAGGAAAACAACCCTTGCCCTGAAAGGAATTTTTAAACGACCGTATATTCCCTTCGCAGCCGTTGCTCTGAGCGGAAGAAGATATTTAAAATGTACGAACTATTTAAAATATATCTTTCGGTGTGTAATATAAATTGTTAGTTAAGATAATTGCACTTAAAACTATTCGAGAAATCGAAGTACACTTTTGTCGATATTCTTGTTTATCCGATACAATGAATATAGAACTAAATTTCCAAATAATACGATTACTACGGTGATTGGTTTTTTAATCAACTTTCATATTCCATTTACATGCAAAGAAGCGTCCCATCGAAGTCGATAATCCGTCACATTTTAAATACTACCGAGTAAACAAAATACAGATAGAACTTTAGAATTTGCATAAAAATGATTATTCAGAGTCGAACATATCAACGAGATGTTTAGAAAAATCAACTTTGAACGGTTCTAAAAATTTAATAATTGAAACCACAGGAATACCATGGCACACTCTATACACTTAAAAACAAATTCACGAAACAAAATACCGATTTTTTAAAATCGGCTGGCAGGTTAACCTAATTTTGTATAGAGACCCGCAATCTATTCATAAGGCTTTGTTCAACAAGTTTAGGTGGGGATTGTGTATGCAATTACGGGATTAAACGATGCCGCTGCTCAATTTGAGGATGCTGTACTAACTCTAATTTCGGGATTAGTAGGGAAATATTGGGAAATGCAAATATCGGAAGCAGAAGGTTGCAAATGGGAAACATTCACTCGCACTTTCACGTATTATCTGCCGCACGGCGTTATCCCTGCGTATAACGACTACCATAATCCACTTCCGGATGGACGAGTCAACGCAATGCGGGTGAGGAATCTGGGCCAGACCGCCGCGCCGCGCCGGTTGGCTTTTCTAGTCTTGTTCTTATCGGTCGTGGTGTTACGCAAATCGAGGCTCGCCATGCAATTTCGAGAGTCGAAAACGAAAGTAACACTACGCTAATATATCTCCTCATTTTTTGCTGTCGATCAAAAATGCACCCTCAATGAAAATTCTATAACTATGTTCTCTACAAAATTATCACTTTTTACATCTATTTTAGTCGCCAACAACCGTAGTCCCGTTGAAACCACCGGTTCTCATTAGATCACCGAAGTTAAACAACGTGGAACGTGAATGGCACTTGGATGGGTGACCGTCTGGTAAAAAACCGGAAAGTGACCCACCCGGGTGTTTTTCACGTGTTGTTGGCAAAAGGTGGTTCGGAACCCACCATAAACAGTAGGTCCCGCTGAAAAGGCGATAGTGAGAAATGGAAAGAGGGGGAAGAAGATTGGTAAATGAATTTGAAACCCTGAGGGGACCAAATATCATGTTACATCTATTTTAGTCACACTAATCAGAAATCATTTCGGGTTTTAACATCGATATACATAATGGAAACGATGAGGTATAATATTGCAAAATGGAAGTCAACCTTGTACAAATCAATTTCACCCATTTGCAAATCGATTTGGCGTATTAAGAATATTTAAAATTAATTATATATTTATTTAGATACGCGCGAACGGCGTCGCTTCTGCAGCGGAAAGATAAGACTCAATACTCAATACGGTTTCCATCAACTTCAAATTAATACATCTCGCGTTCCGCTTGCACTGGAGCGTGACAATACCGCTTGCACGTATTTAGGTAGCTCGCCATCCTCCACCATCTCTCGTATCCACGAAAGTAGAGCGTTTTATAATAAGTGCGACCAAGACTTCGGGTTACCCGATATACATTGTAATTAATGTTACACGATAATTATGCAAATTGCACACTCGTCGCGGCGGGATCGCTCAGATGAAAGACGGTGGCGAGATCTATCGCTCCGGGCTATGATCTACGACTGTGATACGCCATTTTCACGCAGCTGGAGCTGCTGCCTGTCACTTACTTTCTGCTCTGGGAATTTGAAAATCAAACAAAATATCGTTCAATCAGATTTCCTGTCAAATACAAATTTTTAAGAAATTTCATAATTTTTAATGTCCTTAATGTTTTGGAGACTCGACTCTTTTCAGTTCCATAAAACAATTAATTTCTTTTAAAATATTTTGTGTATCTACAATAAAACAATCTTTAAAAACTTCGCATAAGCTATATTTTAACGAACATTAATTCACAGCAATGCTACGGAATGTTAAACAATGTTTCTACTATCTTATCGTTTAATCATACGAACTCAGACATTTTTATTTTGTCATCGTTAATAAGTAGACTGCGGGTCTTTATGCGAAATAGAAATTTCTTACCTGAATTGGTTGAGAATAATATAATAGTATGCATAAAATGCATAAAATCCGCAGTTTATTCATCAACTACAATACATTGATGTTCCAAAATTTTTAAAATCCGTCCACTGTTTGAAACAACAAGTGCCCATTTTCATAAAAAAAAAAATGCATAAAATCCGCAGTCTATTCATAAATTGCAACGAATACATTGGTGGTCTTAAATCTTTTAAATCCGTCCACCGTATTAAACGACACACAACTGCCCGTTTTCGTGAGAAATGCATAAAATCTTTCTATTGATAAGTCTCGATTCGCAGCGGCGATCGACAGGAATTTCGAGCAACCTACATCCGATTGCAAGAAAATGATCTAGATGCGAGCCATGAAGGATTCCATTTTGCTGAAAAATGCATAGCTCAGATAACAGTCTCGGGCACACGCGAACCGTAGAAAGTACTTCGGAATTTAGCATTCCGCGAATGATAACCTCCCGGCTCGGCCGTGTGCATCGGCCCCCGGGAAAACGCTCGCGATTTTCGATTTGCGCGAGGCGACTCGAAGCGCGACGGACCGGTATGGAACAGGTACGGTGAAAAATCGCGGTAACGTCCACGATCGGACTTGTAGTAGAGTAGCACACGCCCTCGTTTCGGTTTTCTCCTCCTCCAGCGATGTATTGAAATCGAACCTCCTCGAACGGAAATGACTCGATCCATCGTCATTACATCCACGGGTTCCGGCCGTTTGAACGTTGACCATCATTCGAGTCACGATCCACACCGTGTTACGCTCGGGAAGAGGGAAGAACGAGCGAAATATATTTTCCGCAGACATTTCTCCATCGCGTTTCAGACACCGACAGCCAGCTGACGCTATGATATTGTGTTACGTACACCACCACCGTGGCCAGTTTCTGTTCTGCTGTTTCTTTGGTTTCCTACGTGTCCCTCCGTGAATTAGTTTCTCGGCGAAATCGTGTTTCCAACGGGATAACTGCGGATCCTGATTTCTTCGATAAACTCGCCAGCCAGGAGTTTTCGAATCCTGGTAAATATGGTGGGACCTTGTTTATCCGAACTTCCGATGTCTCATTTTAAAATGCTTAATGTCCGATTTTAGAATGCCAATGTTTCCGCTTATTCCAGAGGTGGGCATCATTTGGCGAAACAAATGTTGTTTTTTAGATTTTATTTTTGATTAAAGGAAATAGTGGTTTAAATAGGATATTCAATTTCGTAAATAAAATATTTCTATTTGAGCAATCTGAACGCACAAAATAAAACATTTCTGTTTGAACAATCTGAAACACGAAATAAAATATTTTACCGCATAAACGTCAGTATATCTTATCTTTAGGAAACTATTTACACTCACAAATGTATTGAATTCGAACCATTCTTTTCAGCAGTATTATTTAAAATTGAAATTGAAAATGAAGGAAAAATACAAGTATTTTCAACATTCTTAAAATAAAATTCAATTTTCAAAAATTACTGCATCATACAGAATATTTTAAAATAAATAGGATTATTTACTATTTACTATTTGAAATATTATTTCATCGTGCTCTAGATAATTCCTGTATAAAGCTTTGTCTAAATACTTGGACTGGTTAAACTTTATCAAATATTACAATGCAACCACGATCTGTCGGTCATTGAAGATTTTATACAGAAATAATATACCGGTCTAGAATAAACGGTTCCGAATCCACTAAACTCTAAAGCAAGCAGATCACGTACACCGTCCCTCAAAAATACGGTGCATGTTATGATTTCAATCCAAATAAAATATTCCTCGGGGAAATGAACGTTTCGTTCACAATTTTATATTCTGTCGCTGAAATTGGCAGAGGCAGATACGCTCCAAACATTTCGAAAAATATTTCACTTAGTCAATATAAATACCTCGCTTAATAATCGTTTATTTACTAAAATCTATTAAAACGACTAATTGTAGTGTAAAGAGAAACCAGTAATTTTGATTTTTTTTATGACAATAAAGATTATCTTCATCGACGACGAAGAATAGCTATCGAATACGAAAGTTTTTGGTTTCGTGAAAAGTTTCAAGAAAATAATACATTTAAATAAACGTTAATAATAATTCTTCCCTCAAAGCCCAGCCAATTTCCGCGCAGACAGTAATTGTGGTGGACTGAATAGAACAGCTCGCATCATAAGTCCGTTCGCATCTGGTTGTGTCCGAAAGAAGACAGCGAGCCCGAAAATAAACACACTCCTCCCCGTTCCTTATTTAATGACTCTCGCGGCTCGTTCCGAGCCTCTTTCACCTGTGCCCGGGGAAGCACCGCTCTGGGACAGAGAGTTATATACATGACAATCGAGAAGAAGAAAGAGAAAGAGCAGACCAACAAGAGAGAAAAGAAAGTGGGAGACGAAGAAGCACAGTATCGAAAAAAGAAGAAACAAAAATTAGCACCTGAAATATCTGTTTTTAGAAAACAATCCCTGAAGGAATAAGTGAATTACGTCGATGAGCTGTTAAGAAACAGATACTCGAAATAATTGCCACATTTGTGAAGTCGCCTGCTAGTGTTTGAAAGAATAACGAGAGTCTCAAAATAGACTCTTTTCTCCCCGTTCGCTATTTTCGTGCACCTAATTATGAAAGTGGTCCAAGTCACATATTTCTAGCTTCGAGATATTTAAAGGATTACAGTAAATTAATTATAGTAAATACATATAATATTATGTAGCATTTTAATTTAGAATTTCATTAGTCTTGATTAATAATATTTATTATAAACGTGCAATCTTGTGTGAAAATCATATGAAAAATGTTGTTTTTAAAGTTTGAATAGACATAGACCATTTTCAAAATGGACGCTAAATGAATTCCATATAATGTTGAAATAACAAGCTCCATCTAACGTTACATCTTTCACTATAACGTAAAAATTATATTCAATTAATTCAGTTTAGTTTAAATAACGTGATGTGAAATAACTGAAAAACTAATCATTTTTTTTGTGAATTTTTGACTTAGACCATTTTCATAATTATGGGCACATTTAGTGACTCTCGCGCCTCGTTCCGAGCATCTTTCACCTGTGCCTGGGGAGCATCGTTCTCCGGAACGGTGGACAGAGAGACACAGAGCCAGGAGACAGAAAGAGAATGAACTGTTTGCCAAGAGAGAAGGAGATAAACAGCTACTCGGCACGGTATCAGAAAAAGAAAGAGCGAAAACGGTGGCAGAGAGCGGTCGGCACAAAGGGAAGGGGCCGGCTCGCGAGCACGGTGGGCCTGTTTGGGGCCCACTGAAGGCGGAAGGAGTCGGGGAGGGGTGATCGTGCGGCCAGAACACGATCGAGATTGTCAGTAGGTCACTGGGACGTGGCTCGTGGCCGAGACGAGCGTGGCTTGCACCTTCAGTCAGTCCCCGTTGGCCAAGGTAGCCACCTCTGGGCCTGTAGAGTCGAGTCGCCGCGCAGACAGAGACAAACGCACACTTCCTCGGGCCCTCGTTTTTTTCTTTTTTTTTTTATTCGTTTCGTTTCGTTTCGTTTCGTTTCCACGAGGGAAGTACGGTCGCGGGGCCCGATGAGGAACAACTGACCCACGGCGCGCATCACGGGGTTCATTCGCGAGACCGGGGGTGACTAATTACACCAGGGGAAACGGAACTAACGAGGATTCTCTGAGCAGAGGAGCCGACGCCAGTGTCTCCAGCCGAAGGATTCGACAGAGGTGCATCGATCTGTTCTTCCGGTCCCGGATCTAGAGGTGTGACTATCGATTATCGATGTCTTATTGATACTTAAGTGGGTACACCTGGCCGGACAGTGTTGAGAAATCAACCTTCTTGTGGAATTTTTTCCGAAGTAACGGCTGAGTGAAGAGCTTCCATCTTTTCGGAACGTGTACACGTAGCTTTTCACTTTATTCTGCAATTTTTTTTCACCTGGAAATATTGCAAAATGGCGGAGTTATTCGATTAACTCCGAAACTGTGTGCGTTGGAACGTAGCTGCTGAACGAGACGAACTGGATCGCCTAAAATGAAAATTTTTTTAGGATTTCATTAAAATTTGATCATTACAGAAATGGCGACATGATTTCACGACGAAGAAATCTATTTTTACTGGAAAAATCAACTTTGAACAGTTCTAAAGATTAAGTAATTTGGAATCTAAAGGAATAACATGGGATTCTATACGCTTTAAAAAAAGTCAACAAAACAAAAAATCGATTTTTTAGGACCGTCTGGCAGGTGTTCCTTTTTAACGATATATCGATAATATCAGTTAAATATCGTCGAGGCGAATGAAACGAGTACTGTATTAGTAATGTAATCGATTTACTGTTTGTAATCAGTAGACAGCGGATTTTATGCATTTATGAAGAAATTAGCTGGGTGAAATACCAGTAAAAGACGAGAGAAATTTTCGAATATTGTAATGTCGTTTTCAATACAACGAAATCATTAAGGGATGACATCAATTTTCATTTTATTCCTGCTTCTCATAATCAATGCACAACATTTTTATTTTGCATAAAGGTCTCGTAATCAGCTCGAAAAGAAAATAACTAGAATTAAATAATAAATCACATTACGCCTTACACTTCGACGACTCCTGTCTCCATTCGTCTTAACGATACCTTCAACATATCATCGATATATCGAAGTATTGCGACATGTCGATATTTTTCGATAACAGTATATAGTCACACCTCTAGCCGGATCGTTCGCGTTGATGTCACTCGAAGTTTTCATACTTGTTGATCTCGAAGATCTAATATCGAGCTCTTTGATGCTCGACCGTTCGCAGTTTTCCAGTATTTCCGGTCTTTCTGCCTTTATCTACCAGCCCAGTACGGGAAATTTAATTTTTCCTATATTTTTTCCCCCTCCTCTTCATCTTGCCCTTCGCTCTCCCACCTTCCCGCACGGTTAAACTTTATTTCCTAGCCAATTTCAGCGGAAACGAAGCTCTTTTCTTTCTCTCTGTCTTTCTCCGCGTGCACGGACTTTGAATCTCGCGAGATTGAATTCCCCGAGCTGCGTTAGAGACCAAAGTTCTTCTTCTTCTTCTTTCGGCATGGCGACGCGTCGCGGACCAGTTTTTAATTAAGAAGTTCGAGTTTTGAGAGGACGATGCCGGTTTGTTTCGGTGGATTGTGCGTATTCGATCGGATCGATCATCGGACGTCTTGTGTCCGACCTGTTTCTTCAGATTTTGTTGGCAGTCTTTCTATAGGCTCTTCCCGACGAGTTTCATGGGAACGTTCGATTTTATTTTGTCGCACGATGGAAGTTGCGTTTCGTCGATCGGTTGCTCGATTTGTAAAAGTGTTCGCGCGTGGCCACATTGATAGCCAGCCCCATTTTTTATTGCAGAGAGGATACACACATGATGGAGAGGACGTGGCGGAGTATACGGAAGACAGCTTTAATCTTGTTGCTGCCTTTGTTAGTGGCTGTGAGTAGCATTTTTGTATTTTTATTTGCTCTCTGCCAGTCTCGCTCGACGGCAACGAAGGCTATCGTGCTTGATTGTTATCGATTTTACAAACCAATTTTGGATTGTTTTTTTTAAAGGTGAATATAGGCAAAATTTATTTTTCGCTCGACAATGCGGACACGATGATTGAGCGGGTTTTATCAAAATCTTTGAACATTGTCGAATTGAACGAGTGTCACTGTTCACAGATATTTTCATTTAATAATTATAATTCTACATACTTTTATGTATTGCTGCTCGTTTGAAGTACAAATTCAACCATTTTCAAAATGAGGGCCTTACCTGCTTTCTGCGACAAGGTCTTCAACTACAGTTATAAAGACTGTTGCTGAAGAAATGCTGGCAGCGAACGTGTTTGGTGTATTCATACTCTCAGAGGATTTTTCTATGATCATCAGTGGGTTTCATCGAAAGAAACATACAGTGACACCCATTAATATTCGGACATTTGAAAAATACATTTTATTGATCTGTGTCAATTATATTCATTGTGAATGTTTCATCGAAATCAGTTGCCGCGAGAAAAAAAACGACAGATATTCAAAGACGTACGAATTCTTAGATTTATTGCAGTTAGAGTCCGAAAATCGCGGAAAACTGAAATTTTTACAATCTTCAAACATTTGTAGCTCATTGCAACGTCGAGCGATTTTGATGAAATTTTCAGAATATGCTTGATAGATACAGATCTACGAAACGTGTTTTCCAAATTGTCCAAATAAGCCCACATAAAAAAGTTGCTGGTTTTCTGCAATCCCGATAACTTGCGATTCTTTCAAAAAACTTTTCTCAGGTTGTGTAGTAAACCAATTGTTCGAACTTCTCAAACAAAGTTGAAATCGTATGGTCCAAACAGAAAACAGTCTGTAGACTGCGAGGCTTGTCTGCAGTAGTGTAGAACACGTTCGACAGAAGCTCGCCGACAATACGGAACACAACACAGACAACTGCATCAATAGATTCACCTGTTTTACGCAGCGCGACATAACGGTCACCGTACGAGCTGTCTGTCACTTCGAACGAGGATAACAGCCACGAGTAGTAATCTCCATTCGCTCGAGGATGAATTGGAGGACACGGACGTAATAATACCGATCACGGTAATACGACAATCGATTATTTGCCAGAACGCGAGCTACACTCCCACGAAACTAAGTGGTCAACGGCGATTTATCGGCAGAAGTCAACTCTTACTGCGATTTCGCCATTTATGTACCAGTGACTCCCATTAATATTCGGGCATTCTTAAAAAGATGATAACATTTTTTTTAACCGTTTGCACTACTTTGTCGAGTGTGACTAGACATCAGAGAAAGAAAAATATAAAGGAAACAGGTTTTTATACGTATTTGGTTCTCCCTTTATTTATTTAATTTCTTATTTTTTAATTAACCCCTTGGCCCACGATTTCTTTTTTACGGTTCCAGTGATTAGAATTTTCTTTGTTGTTCGTAATTTCCTAAAAAAAGGAGAAAATTTGTTCTCCGATAACTATACATTAACGAAACCGAAATACAATTTCATCTCGGTTTAAAGGAAATTGATAACTTACATATTTATTAGACTCTGTTCAGAATCTTCATCGTGAGTCTGACACGATATTGTAAGGCAAGGGGCTAAAAACAAATATAATTACAACAAAGTTTGAGCTATATTAAATACAATTAGTAAAAAACATTATTTAAAATAAGTAACAGTCAAGGAATCGCCCTTTGTTGTATATATCAAATAAAACAGTTAAAATAGTAGGGAATGGTTGGCAGTAAAATTGAAAACTAATTCGGAGTGCAAAGGGTTAACCCTTGTCCGTCCCTCGTGTCAATTTCACACAGTTTTCCAAAATTAGTTATTATTAGACTGCGAATCTTTATGGAAAATAAAAATATTTTGCATTGATTATAAGAATCAGGAATAACATACAAATTGATTTCATCCCTTAACGACTTCGCTCGTTCAAAAGCAACATAACAACATTCTTGAACATTTTTAATCTTTCACTATTGTATATTTCGTCAAATCAATTTCTTCATAAATGCATAAAGATCCGCAGGCTATTTATTATAATACGAAACACATAACCGTTTAAAAAAATAATTGTTTACCTTGTTGTTTCATCGATTTTTCACCACTGTGGTAGTTTGACACCGAGGGAGAGATTCAGTTCGTGAAATAAGGGACGGATGAGGGTTAATCATCCAGAATCCATTTCTGATTTCATCATCGTCTAATGAATTGTTTGTACTATTAATTCCTTCGTTGATTAGGCTTATGGCAATTGTCCAAGAAAAAATTCGCGTTGACTCCGTACTCGAGAAGAAAAGAAAACGGGGCTAGTTTCATTGATACACCTAAATGTCCGTCGGCTGGACCGCTATTTACGGGACACGCACGTGTTGGCTGAGATACAACACGACGTTAATGCTTCTGGGGAATCACTATAGCCGCGGGCCCTAGTTGTGCCACATATTGTCGTCTGCTCGAAGACTTGATCGCACAGTTTGCACCCTGAGCGGGGATAAAAAAATGTTTCCGTAGAGACTGACCCCTAGAAGATTCTTTCTATCATGATGATTTTATTAGGTATTATAGTAACCCCTTTGGAGCTATAGTGTATTAAAATTTCTCTTAATTCTTCCATTTTAAGCAATGTCTAATGTGACGTAAACATTTGTTTGTTTAGTGCGACGGATATGGAGAAATCAACTTGTTTCTGCAGAAAGTTTACCGCAAAAAAGCTACGAGTAATCATTTTCGTTTCCCGTGCATCGCACCGTGAAGTCTACAATTGTTGCAATCCGTCGGTTATTCTATTTTTTTTTTTTTGGATATTCGCGTAAATACCCACCGATTGAAATGTTCCGCGATCGCGTGACGTTTATTTCTGGCTATAGTTAAAATTTAATTAACGGAACAAGCGGCGTTTTCGCTAATCAATAGGGAGTGACTGAATGTTTCGATGATGCTGTGAAATCTATACAACGCGTGCTTGTGTTGATCCCCGAAAGGATTTTTCGGGTTTCCCATCCGCCATTTGGAACAAAATTGTCCTAGAAAAATATAAAAAATATCTTGCGAAATTAGAGACTATAAACTATAAATGAAGTCTTGGTTTATTGTCATACAATTATTCTTTACCAAATTATAAAATGATTGTTGAACCTTCAAAATAACTGGTACATGTTCCCTTATAAAAATGACAAGATTGATTTTATTTAGACTTTGTGTGGCTCCTATTGTGACACGTGCACTACTAAAGATATCTATACAATTGTTTCTTATGAAATCAGTTTTATTATTCTTCTTCTAATTGTAAAATAAAAAACCTACAACCGGTCATTTTAACCGGTGTTGGTAGGTTTAATTTACTAGATTTAGTTAGTTAGATTCAGTCCCAAAATGTCTCCTATGTTTCAAACAGAAGTCTTCGGTTTTCCACGTGTCATTTGACACAAAATGATCCTTTGTTTCGATTATTTTACGTCGCTTTTTCAACTGCTATGGTTATTAAACGACGGGACCTACAGTTTAAGGTGGGTTCCGAACCACCTTGGGCATCACAGTTTTTTAAAAAAGCACATTGAATTAATTCAAGAATTAATTCGAGACACAAAATGATCCTAGAAGAAGAAAATCAGAAATATACTGCGAAACCAGAGACTATAGGCTTTAAATCGAACCTAGTTTTATTGCTTATAAGATTCGTTTCGATCAAATTATAATAGTTGAAAGATGAACGGATTTTTGGATCCAGTACATGTAGAGTGGAAATGCACCTGCCAGAGCGACGTAGGTGCACCGTGTGTGTCCCGCAACGAAAACTACACGGTGTTTCAGTGTTAACTATACGGCGAGCAGCCGAAGCGAAGATAGTAGGTCATCGCGCCGGACGCGTTGCCCTCTTTCGACTATACTCTCTAGACGATCCTCTTTCCTCTTTGCTCGCTGCGCAACTCGCTCTCTTGTCCCCGGTACTCTTCCCCTCTCTGTCAAGGAAACGGCCCGCGATGCGATATATAGCAGGTCAGACTCTAGTCGAGTTCCAGCCAAGGATTGACTTGACTTCTTTTCCATCGGCAGCTTTCTTTCCTGAGAAACGTCTCGCCCTGTTTTCGTGCTGTTCCGTCTCGGCTCGACCCGCCTTCTTGTCGTCTTGTCTCGCTTCCGATCTTGTCGGTCTTTCAACGCTAAACGATACCAGTTGTCCTGGTCGCGTGACTGACAGTCGCCTGTCTGCCGACAACGGAAAAGTTTAACCCTTTAGCTCAGACTCCATAGTCATTGTAATTTCCCTTTGGAGGTCGGCTAACATTGGACAGAGCTTAACCCTTTGCATTCGAAACTGTTTCAACTTCAAAACCAACATATTTCTTCCGACCTAGAACATTTCTTTTGTTAAATCTATTGTCTCTTTTAATCATCTTAGAAATTCAAAAATTTTAGAAATACATCCTTGTTCGCAATATTGTTCACACGATTAAATATCTTGGTATCTAATCAATTACTACACATTTAATTAATGCCCATAAAATGAAAAGAATTATCTATAATGAAGTTATTTTACGTTGGAAGAAATGTTTAATTTTCAAGTTAAAATAGCTCCGACTTCAAAGGGCTAATTAAATATATTGGTATTTAATCAATTACTACGCATTTAAGTATTTTATGAGGTACCACATCAATTTTATATTCATAAGAAAAGAAAAGAATTATATACAATGAAATTATTCAACACCGGAAGAAATGTCTAATTTCCTAGTTAAAATTCATTTTTGCGTTTTGCCTACTCATTTTTATGTAAACACACAAAATGCGCAGTACAATGATCAATTCCAATTACGATCGTGTGTTTTAGTGAAAATAACGAAGAGAATGCGCGTAGAACAGCAATTACAATCATCGAACATAAAAATCCGACAATGGGCGATCAACCCCAATTATTGCCGTTCGTTATAGTAGAAATAATGGAGAAAACGAATGTATAAAAGCAAATAGTTCGTTGAAATCACGGATCGCAGGAGTTTGAACGCAGTTGCTCCGTATTAAACCGCAACGGCGGTCCATTTGTCAACACAGCAGATATTACTCGGAAAGGTTGAAGTATCGTCGGTGTGTAACGCGCTTGAGAACGCGATGCAATTTCGTGTAATGAAACACATTTAAAATCTGACTCCTGACAACGGGCGTGGGCGGGACGTGTCGCGGGCGAAATTAGATTAGGCTGAAATATGCTCGAGAGAATTAATGTAAACACCAAACAGGCCGCGCGAAACGTGAAAAATGTTCTCGCCGCATATTTTCATTTGGCTATAGGCTTTCTCTCTCTCTCTCTCTCTCTCTCGCTCGGAGGTCGCGTGACAGCCCGGAAAACACCCTTGACGGTTCCTTTTTCGGGAAAATTGGAAAAGTCTTTTGCACACCGGCGTCGTTAAAAGCTTTCCCGCTGCTGAACCTCTTAACCGAATAGCGGAAAATTAAATTCTCTTACCTGTTCACAGCGCGAACGTGTAAACTTTGAAAATTTTCAATCATCCGAATGAATGGTTGCGTGTTTAACGAATTTACGATCGATCAAATTTTTGAACATTCTTCTATGGAAAAGTGAACAATGTTAGGATGAAATATTCAGGTTGTTTTATTAGTATTGTATGAAAGACTGCACAGTGTATTTAAACACAGTGTGTGAAATGTAGGAGACAATGTTTGGAGATGCTGTATAATCGCAAGGATTCGAACGGTTCGTCTGACGCAAGGGAAAGTGCAAAAGAGAGCGAAAACCAACGATTTCGAGTAGTTTTCGTAACCATCGTCTAAACCACCATTCGCGCGATCCGAATGGATAGTAAAAATCACTCTCGTTGATCGTGCGGCTCTTTGAAACGTGTAATCTTGCGGACGACCGCGAGCTTTTCACTATGCTTGTTCAGTCCTCTCGATCTTGTAACTTGAGATCATTTATGCAATTCTATCAGCCAGTCTAGACCGCTTAATTATAAATTTCAAATACCACGATTCATCCGCTTCGACACGAAATATGAATTTACGTGGTTTCGATTCGTATCACCATTTCGTTGCCGACGTATTCCACAATGGATATTATTGAAATAAATACACGTACAAAGCAACAATTATCAACCCTATGAATTACCATATTGCTTCATCAATTATTGTAAAAGTATTTATTTTACGTTTTACACATTCAAAGCTGCTGATTTAAAGCTGCATAGATTTCCGTACGAAATAGTTCGCGCCGAAGAATTACAGCGTTCTGTAATTAATAACAGAGTACCGAGCTGTTAATTGGTGTTGCAGGTTTCTCGCTGCAGGTTTCTGGGCTACACACCTGTTTATGCCGCACGGTCGGCTGGCTGTATCGCACAAAAGCGGTATTATTTGAATACAGTCCGCAGGTTGAAATGATGAAGTTGTTCAAAGACGTCCAAACTTTGTCGTTTGTACATTTAAAAACGCTGTTGATTTATATGTGCCCATTATTATGAAAGTGGTCTAAGTGAAAATTTAGAAGAAATGAGTTTATCAGTTATTTCACATGACATTATTTTAAACTAAATTTATTCAATATAATCTTTACGATATTGTGAAAAGTGAACCGTTAGATAGTGCTTGTTATTTCAATGTTATCTGCAATTCGTTTAGTGTTAATATCCTTTTCCATGAAAAATCTCGAAACAAGAAATATATCACTCAAACCACTTTCATAATTATGGGCACATATTTAAATTTAAATTCAAATTCAGCTCTCAGTAACCCAATTGAAATCGAAATTCAAATCCAACTTTCAATCTGATATTTAAATCCAAATTCAAATTCTACTCTCAGCAACCTAATTTAAATCGAAATTCAAGTTTCTATCATTATATTCAAATTTACATTCTTATTCAACTTTCAACCACTATATTTAAATCTAAATTCAAATTCGACACTCTACTACAACTCAATTACAAAATATTCTTAATACTTCAAAATGTCTTTAGGGTTAATATAAAATTATCAACTCGTGGCAAGTGGTTCTAACATTTCGATCATCCACGGTACACGAACCAAACAAACAGGAAAGCAGTTGATGAAACGTTGCGATGGCCGGATCAGAGGACAAACATTTATGAACTTAATGCGCAGTCGTTTCGCATAGCAGTATCAACGTAGAGGCATTGTTCTCCTTTAATTAAAATCCCACCCCGCGATGAGTTTTCTTCGACAAAAGGCTGCCTGCTTACCACGGTCCTCAACCTGATTCTCACGGCGAGGACTCGCCGCGCGACTCCGTTCTAAGCGTCTCGTTGTAATTAGATCGGCCCCGCTTTTCCGGAAATCACGTTTTCGGCCGGAAAACGACGGATAATCCCGTCGCGTCGAACCTCGATTCACTTCGGCCGCTTGTCCTCGAACAGAAAACTACCGGTGCCATTAATCGATCACGTTCGATCCGTTGAACAATCCCACCGAGAGAAACTATTACACACCTCATTGTTGTTTACGAACGAGATGTTTGTTGAAGCTATTAAATCGACTATTTACAAGCTGCTGGCAGAGACATTTTTTTTTTGGTAACTCGCAGTCGATCCAAAAAGTATTTCAACATTTTTCCCAGTCCCGAGAAACTGTCGACTCTTATCCGTCTCTCGTGTCAATTTGACACAGTTTTCCTGAAATAAAATATACTACTATGTATGTATGTATATAAATACAGTAAATCCTTAAATACTGTCCAACAGGGGTATTCTAAAGTTGCCCCCACGAGAGAACCGTAGCGTTTCGCGCAGCTTGAGTGACCGCGGACAGCGCTGTGAGCCTCCCAACTCCCACTCCACCACCCATCTCCCACTGTCTCGACTGCGAGTCTTCATATACGCGGTATATGAATTATTATTATTCCTACCAATCAGGGCGAAGATGCGCAGCGACGAACGCAAACTGGTTTTCACGCGCTACGGTTCTCTCGTGGGGTATAGTATAGGCAGACAGCGTTTGCAAAGATGACTTTATTTTTTGATTTATGAGTGAGACTTCAATAGAGAGCCGAACATAGAGAAGGACCGAATGAAATACGGATCGCGTGACCGAAGAGTGTTGCCGTCGTCGGCACAGCGTTTGCTGGCCGTGGAGTGAGTAGGCAGTAGACAACGTTTACGTAGACAACCCTGGACAAGCATTTAAGATTTTACTGTATATGAATATTAGGTCCCCTCAGGTTTTCAAATTCAAATTTTTGAAAAAAAAAGAATTTTTTTCAAATGTTAGCACACAGTGGGTCAGTGGATAGAACGCGCGGCTGCGACCAGGCGGTCTCGAGTTCGAATCCCCGCGCCCGGGCACCTCTTGAATTAATTCAATGTGCATTTTTAAAAAACTGTGGTGCCCAAGGTGGTTCGGAACCCACCTTAAACTGTAGGTCCCGTCGTTTAATAACCATAGCAGTTGAAATAGCGACGTAAAATAATCGAAAAAAAAGGGTTTCAAATTCATTTACCAATCTTCCCTTCTTTCAACTCTCCCTATCGCCTAATTTCAGCCTATTTCAGCCTAATATTCAGCTGGACCTACTGTTTATTACGGTAGGTTCCGAACCACCCTTTTGCCAACAACACGCGGCTCGTATCCAAGCAGTAATCGACTGAAGCATATTGTATACCCAAACAGTCAACCATCCGAGTACTTGCTCGCGTCCAACGCTGCTTAAACTTCGGTGATCGTACGAGAACCGGTGTTTTCAGCAAGGTATTGGCCGTTGTCTCCTGAAATAAATTATACTGTTCTGTTATTTGTAGGTAAATTTGCCCGAAGCTTCGTGACATAACTGAAAAACCTAAGATGTAAATGGTTACTCGAGTAATTTGAGAAAACATCGAAAATTACCTGTTCACCTTGTTATTTCATCGAACTTTTATCACCGTGTCAATTTGACAACATATTTTTGCACGATGCAGCGACTCGGAGACTGGACACACCTTTTCGGTCCGAAATCTTGCAAATTGAATCGTCATAAAAATTTTTCCAGGGAAATCAATTAATTCGAATATGGGCGTTTTTTCAAGAATCGGAAATGTAGTAATTAAATACTTTTAATTATTGTAGCATCCCTAATCTGAAGATAGCTCTCCCATTATTGTTACGAGGATTCGCTGACGTCACGCATCACGCCGATCTGCCATGTGTAATTGGAAGTTTGCCGAGGCATTAATTATTATTGCGCGCGGCGAATATAGGAAAACGCTTTCCGTTTTCATTAATGGCGTATCATTGGACACTGTTTACATTCCTCTTACCAATGTTATCATTACCACGCCGCTGTTGCCCTTCTATAATACGATGTCAACCCAATTATATACCGATATTTCTTGTAATCTAATTAATTATCAATGATTTAGTGCTTCTCGATGGACGTTGATTTTTTTCTCACATTCTCTGGAATTATTCTGTAAAATTTCAATTACGAACGTATGGTTTGGTAAAAATAACGAAGAAAATGCACGTAGAACAGCAATTATAGTTATCGAACACAAAAATCTGACAATGGGCGATCAACTCCAATTACTACCGTTTGTTATAGTAAAAATAATGGAGAAAACTCGTGTATAAATGACGTGATATTACTCGGAAAGGTTGAACTATCGACTGCAGAGAGTTAATAAGGTTGACAACAATATGTGAACGTTCTTCCACTGGACGAATAGGTCTAATTTAAGACAGTAAAAATATTCGAAGAATTACAAAATACTATCATATTACTTTCAACCTATTAAACATATTAAGATAGAAAATAAATTTCTATTTCACTCCAGTTTGTTGCTATTCAAGTAGAAACTTTTTTATTTTCCATAAAGTTCCGCTGTTTACTTATCACTAGACTGCGGATCTTTATGCGTTTATAGTTTATAGCTTATAAAAATTTTCAAAAAATTTGGCAGAAATAGTACGGTTTTGATTTATTTTCGGTCTACAAATGCTGTTATCAATGAAAATAGGATTTCATTTGGTTCCACTTTCTTAAAATTTATCTACAAAACTTGAACATTGCGTAAACATCCGCAGTATACTTATCCGAGCCGACATCAAACTCGCGCACCTTCGTTTCGTCCGATCGTAAGAAAGCTTAACAAGCGAGGTCTGTCGAGACACAAATAGAATCAATTCTAATCGTATTTCAAAATCGTTAGGCTTTCAATGGATTTTCGCGTGAGGACTCGGCCGCAGCCATCATCGTTGCGCGCGGTCTCCCGACCGACAGACTGCCCGAAAACGACAAATATTATTTCGAGGCACCGTTACCTTGCCGAACTGACAGAGCCAGTGGTCATCGAATTTTCTCCGCGGCAGTCTTTCTCCGTTTCGAACCGCAGACCAGCCGCGTTATCGAAAAACCCGCGACATGTAGGTACCGTCGCTCGTGCAAACTGACCCGACCCACTTTTTGCCATTATATACGGAGAAAGAGACTCTGCCGGTGGTATTGCAAGAGGTTCGTAGCGGGGAGGGGAGCTTTTCTCTTCGTAAAATCTGCTATCTTATTTTTCGATGGCGGATGGACCCGCAGGATCGTCGGGTTGCTTTCTAAACGGCTGAAACTCGGTCGCTTCGATTCGATTTTCGCTAACCGGTGTTCTTTATTTCTCGACGGACCGTTTTCTGTTTTTCCGTTTTATCTCTGTCTCTCTCTCTTTCCTTCTTGTTAGATGTTACGACCTTCTCCGAGTTTTCCCATTTTCATCGACAACGTCCGGTTTAATGGACTCGCTCCGTACACACACCTTCAGTTTCCGTTCCCAGCAAACGTTCTTATTTGCCGCGGACCGGGATCGTCTATTTTAACGTCGAAATCTCGACGAAATCGGCTGCTTCGACAATTAACGAGTGTCACGCCCGGGAAATATGAAATCTGTCCTCGACCGTGCTCCGTTTCCGCCGGAAAATCGCGTGTCCGTGGATTCTTTCGTTAGTGGCACGAGTCCGAGCTGCGGGGAAGTGTTGAAAGTATCGTGACAACGACCGACTGCCCGCATAGAAGTTTCGTATCGGACAGGAGCATTCGTAATTTTATTGTTCGCAGAACTTTCATTCGTGGAACCAAAAATTTTCGACTTTTCTGAATATAATTGTATACAATTTGACGAAAAACATGTAAGATACATTCGATTGTTAACCATGTGGTCGCCAATGACTTAGCTGTTAATGTGAGCACATTAATATAACCCATAAACAAATAAATAAATTCGACGAAGAAAAATGATGAAACTTTACATTCTACTGCGAGGTATCCAAGACCTAAACCCAGACATACAATTACTGGATACACTCACTACTACATTGTACAGTAGATTCCCGTATAACGCGACCAGAAACTTGTGTAAAAAGACTGTATGTATGTATAGTGTGTTGCAGTAAACGTATAGTACACAGTGATTTTAAACAATCTTTTGTTTGTACTACATGCATCATATGTTGTCAGATATTTTATACTAAGATTGAACAACAGATGTGAGTTTTTTGAAAATTGTAATAGAATTTTCAATTTAAACTTGTTTAAAAATACTGTGTACTTGTATTGTATGTTGCAGTAAATGTACAGTACATGTACAAAACACGAAATAATGCGTAAGACGACTATACAGTTACTGTCACAGAAGATATACAGTGAGCGTATAGCTTCTAATTGATTATAAAAAATCAGGTCGTTTGGTACAATTATAAAAAAGTGATTCTGTTCTGTAGGAATATTTTTTACACTCGCTGTATATGCACAGTAATTTTAAACAATCTTCATCGCGTTATGTGAGAGTCTACCTGCTCTTATATATATGTCTAAAAACCAATATGGCAGCGTTCTAACCTCTGAAAGGCGCTTGAAACCGAGCAACTTGTCTCGCGTATAACTTTGAAACGAGTGAACTCCGCACACCGAAATGTGGATTGAAAGTTTTATAATTTTTTCGTGAAGTAATATCATATTCGGGGATGTTGAAAATTTTTGGTCCCCTGAGTAAAAGTTTCAGACGAGTTCTAAAATAAAACGGAGAAAACACGTCGGACCGTAAAGGGTTCAGGATAAGAATGAGATAAGTGGTAAAAAGCCAACGCGTGCCCGTTTCAGCAACGGACGGATGCAGTTTCATTCGCGTTATTCAGCGTTTCTCCAGTCTGTTAGAATGACAGAAAACGCCGATTCAGTATCAACAGGAAATACTCGGTTCGCGCCTGACCGATAGACAGCCAGAGACCGTACGCATACCTGTCCGCTTTCTTGTTCTACTTGCACCTGCACCCGATCTGGTCTAAGGACTTTCTGGACAGAAAAGTATCGCGGAACCGGTCGATGCGTGAAACGAAATCGCAGAGCGATCATCGTGGAAAAAAGAACGGACCGTGATTGAATATGCTACTCCCCCGGGTGTTTCCACTTGAAGAACTTGTCGAAGAAACTCTTCGTGAAACGCTGCCCCGTCATTTCTTTTTTCCGTACCAGTTATTAAAACGTGTACAATGTTCCTGTTAGCGTTGTTCCGATGAAGACGCCGACTATTCGGTTGTAACATAAATTCGTTGCAGGCACAAACGTGTTCTAATTTTTCACGATTCAGTTATGACTAGACATTTATGGTTTATGAATATTTTCGCAAAATGCTAGAATACAAAATTCGATAGAATTTACAATTTACAAAGGGTGTTCCCATTAAAAATAGGATTTTTGTCCATACAAATTGAATATTGCATAAACATCCGCAGTCTAGTTATTACTAATATTGAAGATCTTTATGGAATATTTTGTATGTCAATTGCGAGAAATAGAAGTTGAATTATAGATTATCTCCTTTGAACTCTCTTCCTTTCTTTCTTTGAACATTCTTTAAAAGGACTGTATTTATATGTATCTTCTACAACAGTAAGTAAACATTAATGTTTTTGTAAATTTATCGTAAGTTTACTGCCACGTAAAACAAATATATACATTTTTTCTATAGAATTTTTGATCGCGTTGTACGGGAGTATACTATAATTCTAAAAAGTTGAACATAATGTTAATATCTTACTGAAAATTCTCACAATGTTCTTAAATTTTTCTAATGTTGTCATAAATTGCATAATTACAATAGAATTCATCCAACAGGATTGTCGACATAACAACCAGACTTAATTAAAAATTGTTAATAGAACGAACATTTTGTGAGCATGCTTTTTATTACACACCGAATGAAGATAATTACGTGATTACGAACGAACTAATAACAATATTAATTTGACTGAAGTACCGAATTTAATGCACCTCGTGACACTGTTTCTTTATACAGTATGTAACTGATATAGAACAAAATAATCACAGTATTAAATAATATCATTTGAAAATCACCGTGAGCGTATCATTCCCGTAATCAGGTGAAAGGAATTTTAAATTTGATCTGTAGTTATAAATTGAAGCAATTACGAGGTTCTAACGAAGATATAATTGACTGGTGAAAACGGCTTCGGCGTTTAACGATCGTAAACTTTAACACACTCGCTATTCGTATCGTCGTTAGAATTTATGGTTTTCATCGTAGTCTAACAGAATGTTACAGTGAACGCACAAAGTGTCCCGTAGAGAAAGAAGCTTGAATTTCGTAACTTTAGTAACAGGAACTCTTGTAATTTGAGGAACTTGGCTATGGCTGTACAGTTAACTTTCAGCATGGCCTATACGTGATACTTTTTCGTGATTTTCTTCGGCATTCTATATACTATTCTCGTACACCGAAGATTTCTCTGATATGCATAAATCGTTCTGTAAAACCACATTCCGTGCAAATTCTGTACATACTCGAAACGGTTTATTAATAAAAATTAGCCACCGATAAATCGACGTGCCTTTCCAGTATAAAAACATGCACTAAAATAATGAAGTCTAAAGAGACTACACTAAATTCTAAAATACTGATAGAAGTGTTGTGTAGGTGATCTATAAATCGATGTAAATTTCGTGCATAAAAATATTAAATAAATCAATGGAGTCTAGAAATACCAGTGCGCGTACATTGCCAGAATTCGAAATATTTACGGAAGGTATAAAAGGCAGTTTCTATTAGTTGAAAATGGATAATAGCACAATGGTGCGGAGCTAACGCAGTGCAGCAGAGAGGAAGCATCGGGCGAAGCTTTCCATAATCCCGTCGTTTCGTGTACGCCGGTTAATTTCGAGCGTGAAATCGGCCGCAACAAGTTGATTTACAGAGTATAATTCGGTCGCGTGCGTATGTCAATCGCGTTAACCTGAAATGTAAAATCCGTGGGCGTTGGTCAGCACCGTCGACGTCCACAATATGCGTGCACGATCGATTTGTACCGGAGAACGTCTGTTGTGTAACAGTACCGGTGTTTTCGGTTGCTTTTAATCGAGTCAGTTAGCCGTATTAATACGAATTCTGTGCCGTGTAATTGACGCCGGTCGTGTGTCGGTTTCGATTTGTGACTCGCATGCGTTATATCGAACCTGTCGCTTAGAGCACCCAACATGAATATTGTACGAACAGGATCCAGAACGAGAGGGGGAGAGGGGGTGAACCGCTGCTGAAAAAACTGATTATTCGTTATAATGAAATCGCTCCACTTTATGGCGGATATCTCGACGTACCACATATGTATAATAATATATATGGCCATACGAAATATAATATACTACCTAAACCAGACCTAACTCAACATGAATATATTGCATCTACAGGATTCGAGAGAGGCCAAGTGCTGGAAAACTGATTATTCGTTATAATGAAATCGCTCCACTTTATGGACGAGCTCGACATCCAAAATATAATAATCTGGAAACTCGAGTGCCCCATTTTTCGGTCGAAATAGTTCACTGTTCGACGTACATAACAAAGTTTGAGACGGTTCTGCAAAAATTTTTATTCGATATGGATCATCATACCGGCGAGAGAAGTTCGTAATTGTTTAAAATATCAATTTTTCGCAAATGAATAGTAGATAGCGGATTCGATGCATTCATGAGAAAAATGAGTAGGTGTAAATTAAAACATTGAAATTGTAGTATAGATTAAAACAATGTTATTAAGAGAGAAACTAAATTTCTATGTCACTCCGATTTGTTGTAATTCAGGCATAAAATTTTTATTTTGCATAAAGACACGCTGTTTAATGATTAAATTCGGATAATAATTTATCTTTTATACGGGGGTAGAGAAGGTCGTGAAGCATAATGATTTGAATAGAAACATGAAATATTGACACTGTTAACCGTCGAGTCGTATTTCTGCGAGGCAGAGCAAAAAATGTGAGACGATTTGCAAACAGAGTGGCAGTAGCTGGATCAAATAAACGAATTGTCCGATTTTCGGCGGTAATGAGTTGTTCGGAAAGAAAGTGCAACAAATGTCGAAAAATCGATCGGCGTCGAACACGTATTCTGTGGGGTCCAATTAAAACGCTTACGGGCGTGCGCGCGGCCAATTAAAATGTTCTGTTATCGTTTTCCTGCCCTTTCGTTTTCGGCGCGTTGCATATACATATATCGATTCGATGAAATGCTGCGGATCTTCCAAGGTCGAACCATCTCCCGACAATTCGCAAGTGCAATTCCACGGAATCCCGAGCACCGTAACTCGCGTTCGATTCGCATTCCATGAAAGGTTGCAACGGCGACCAAAGCTCGTTTCACACCTAATGCAACTCGCTTCTGCACCTTCTCCCGTGAAACGAGAATTTAGAGGAAGTTAACGAATAAAATTGCAACGCGAGCTACGCGCTCGTATTGTTGTTTTATCGCTTTTCTCCAATTACATGGATCCTGTTCAAGAATGCGTGTAAAAGCTACAGTATTTTGTTCGTTAAGAGTGCCCGTTCAACGAGTGATTAAATGTTGCAGAGAGAATTACTCGGAGAAACATGAACGCGTGTAGGTGTGTGCATCTGCGGATGCATGCTAATCGATATGCATTCTTTCCATATAAATAAACTGCGTACATTATTGCATTTATGCGAGAAGTACAATAAAATATGAAAGATGAATCCATTTGATATCGTTTTCATCTGAAAATATTCATATAGTTGATTTTTTAGTAGTGGATGTAAATGTGCCCGTAATTATGAAAGTGGTCCAAGTCATATATTTCTTGTTCGAAATATCTAAAGGATTATATTTGCATAAATTAAACAATATTTTTATATTATGTAACATTCTAATTTAGAATTTTATTAGCCTTAATTAATGAAAAATTATACGAATGTGAAATTTTGTGTGAATCTCGTACGAAAATGTTGTTTCTAAAGTTTGAATTGTCAGAATGTCAGAATTATACTCTCTGGAAATGAATCAAGAAAATTTTGTTTTGTTTAAGAATTTAGAATCTAGTTACACACAAAAAAGATAGGTTTGTTAATGCATAATTCGAAATCGTAGTTTTAATCTTTTTTCCAGGGTTGCAGTAGTCCAGAGAATTAATATTATTACTCATTTATTGCTTTAAACCATAGAAAGTTTATATAGCAAATACATTAGAAAGTACATATAGTGTTAATTTACAATTAAACTTTGAGGTTATAGCCACAGAGAATTACATTTAAATTTCGCCTGCGAAACTGGGAAATTGTTAAATGCTTGTGTTCTATTTATGAACGTAGAAGTTGATGTAAAGTTGATGCACAGATTAGCCGTATTTATGTCTGTCCCCGTCATCATTCGTGGATGTCGTAAAATGAACACGAAAAAAGCAGAGGCAAAAAAAGAATAAAAAAGGTAAGAGCGTTGCGGAGAGGGGAGGAGAGAGAGGGAGAGAAAAATATAATACGCGGCGGCGACAAAGCGTTTCTCATTTTCCGGTGCCGTCTTGCGAGTCCATAATTTTCGGTTGGCTCGCCGTTATGACTCTTACCGGAGGATTTCGAAATGCAGCCGGTTGAATTGCCTGTCCGCATACGTGCAGGGCCTTGAAAAGGGCACTCGACGATCGTGAACTCGTACATACGTTCTCCGTTAAAGCCTGACTTGCCTGGATTCCTTTCTATTAAATTCAAATCCGATTGCGACATCGTTCGTCAACGTCCTGTGCCTGCTCTCTTGTATTCGGAACTTCCTCCGCCACTTTGAAAACCGATCGTACTGCGAAAATGCAACATTTAATCACAAAATAGTACTTTCGCACTCGTAAATAGCCTACTGTTTTTTTTGTAGAGTAAAGGTATCATTATCGTGTCCCAAACTTTTTCGAAATTAATAAAAATCACATGAGGTACCTAGTATTACTTTAGTTTGAAAAATAAAATTGATGTTTCCGCTTCGTATATACATCAAAAGTATTACAATAATTGTTGTTTAAGATATAGAAGACATTAGTTGAAAACCTTATTCCCCGACACAACGCAATTTTTTCTTTCCAATTATAGAAAATGCTAAGAAACTGTGATACATCAGAGGGTAATAAAATACTGATTGTGCTACGGCATGAAAAAATTGATTAATTAATTCGATCTCACAAATTTCTTGTGGCTGGTAAATAGAACCGAAACTCTGGATTAAAACTTCGTTAATATTCCTTTTGCTTTTTAACAAAATCGTCCAGAAGAAAGGTTGATAATCAATCGTTTATCACAAATAATGCGAAATAAATTACAGAATATCTTGAAATTAATAAAAAAC
Organism: Lasioglossum morio; assembly: GCA_916610235.2. Taxonomy (NCBI): domain Eukaryota; kingdom Metazoa; phylum Arthropoda; class Insecta; order Hymenoptera; family Halictidae; genus Lasioglossum; species Lasioglossum morio. The sequence goes on from OU744326.1 coordinate 22,089,888, forward strand.
TTCCAAGTCGTCACTAAATATCCGATAACTGGTACCTTTACCCTAGTTTTCGAACAGAGTTTGAATTTCTTCAGCAAGTCTCCAAATCAGTGGAAAGTTCCACATTTATTTATGTGAATAATAAAATAGACGTATTATTTCTAATTTTATTATTCACAACGATCATATTTTAGGAAAATGATGAATATTCGATAATGTTTCTGGTGCAAGTGGAATGATAGTACGTGCAATAAGTGAACTGCACTTTTCGGAACGGTTTCATGGTTTGCGGATTACGAGTTCCGACGCATTTAATCTAAACGCAATTAAGCCGAGCGCAACAATTGTATAGAGGCTGGCCAGCGGAAGTGTGCTGCAATTATTGTAATATTTCTCGAATTATTACCATAGCCATAATCGTTTTCGGCCGTGCCGAACGGTACCGATACCGCAAAAGCGACCACAACTATTTCGAGTTTGACTCGAACGACGATCGATTGTTGTTAGCCGTAGTGGTAAATGCGCATCATTTATTCCCCCGGGTCTTTAGAAATTTAAATAGATAGTCATCTTGTCAGCGATGAATACTTCGCTCGTAAAGAGAAATTAATTTCCAAATAAATTACAAAGTTCGTTGGAACGTTGCTTTCGAATAAGCACTTTTGCACGATGTACGATTATCGTGCTGTGAATAGCAGTTGATTTTGTATTTCCTGTTTTCACGCGTTCGATGTTTATGTCGGACACACTTGTTATGGAAATATGCCGATTTGTTGTTTCACGGCGAAAATAAACTCACCATCGCTAAAAATAATTAGGTAAAACGATTATGCAGTTCAGTGAAGAATTATTAGATAATAATCGAATTTTCATTGCTATATGTATTCTCCATCTCTCCCTGTTCTACATATACATACTAGTAGACAGCGGATCTTTATGCAAAACAAAAATTTTCTTCCTCAAAAAAATTGATTTTCCTTCCTAACAGTATTTTTAAGTTCTTCTAATGATTTTACTGTTTCGAAATACACCTACTCATTGTTTGTTATAAATCCATTAAAAATCCGCTGTCTACTAATAATCGATGCTATGGTCTCAAATAGTGACATACCTCCAGAAACAAACCAGCCGTTGATTTTTCAATGAGTACTATGTTGGCAAATGCAAACGGAAGGAATGTCATCTCTACACGAAAAAAGAAAAACGAGATTACTTTCCGACGAAGAATAGTAATAACTGTGAATTCTTTTTTTTTTTTTAACTTCCCGATTTATTTTTTTATTTAAGCATACCCAGACCCTTAAAGGTGTCTATACAGCTGATATAAATGTGAATTCTCTGTTGCAGAGAGTACACTGTCAGGCGCCCCTGGTGGACAGCAGTGCTTTACCCTTGGAGCATCGATCAGTGTACGGGGCCCCGGCTCAGTATGGTCCCCCAGCAACGCACGGTGCGGAAGAGAACTGGCCGCTTGCGTCCCCGGACACGCCTCAAATCAAGCACTTGCAGGTGCAATGCGAGAAGACGAACATGCGCGTGAACATCGAGTTCGATCGTCCATTCTACGGGATGATCTTCAGCAAGGGCTTCTATTCGGATCCCCATTGCGTTCATCTGCAGCCGGGGACAGGTCATTTAAGCGCGACCTTCGAGATCTTCTTGAACTCGTGCGGGATGAGCTCCTCGGCGAATCACAATGTGGCGGCTTACGGTGCACCGACGCCGTCCGGCAGCTACGTGGAGAACACCATAATCGTACAATACGACCCGTACGTGCAAGAGGTCTGGGATCAGGCTAGGAAGCTGAGGTGCACGTGGTACGACTTCTACGAGAAGGCGGTGACGTTCAGGCCGTTCCAAGTCGACATGCTCCACGCTGTCACAGCTAACTTCCTCGGAGACAATCTCCAATGTTGGATGCAGATACAGGTGGGCAAGGGACCATGGGCCAGCGAAGTGTCCGGCATTGTCAAGATCGGACAGACCATGACCATGGTGCTGGCTATCAAGGACGACGAGAACAAGTTTGACATGCTTGTGAGGAACTGCGTCGCTCATGACGGAAAGAGGGCGCCGATACAGCTTGTGGATCAGTACGGATGCGTTGTCAGGCCGAAGATCATGTCCAGGTAAGAGGAATTAGACACTCTGCTGCGAGAAGATGGTCCAAGATGGTTTATGTCAAAATTAAAAAAAAAAATAGAGTTTATCAGTTATTTTACATGATATTATTTTAAACTAAATTAATTCTAAATAAAAAGAATTAACTGTTGGATAGTGCTTGCTATTTCAACATTATATTAAATTCATTTAGTGTTGATGACGAGTAGACAGCGGATCTTTATGCAAAATTTAAAACTTTATTCTATTTTCTTCGTTAATACGTTTAATACGTTGAAAATAATCAAACAATATTTTTAAGTTCTTTTAAATTACGCCTACTCATGTTTATCATAAATGCATCAAATCCGCTGTCTATTGATGAGGATTCGTTGGAAGGTGAATAACGTTGGAGATCTTAAGTAAAGAGAGTTCTAACAAACAATATGGAAAGGGCAGGAGATCACGTTTCGTATCTTTTCGCAGGTTCCAAAAGATAAAGAACTTCGGACCAAGCGCTTCGGTCGTCAGCTTCGCATACTTCCAGGCCTTCAAGTTCCCCGACAGCATGAACGTTCACTTCCAGTGTGTGATCCAGGTCTGTCGCTACAATTGCCCAGAACCTAAATGCGGACATCCTGGTCTGGAATACGGTACCCCCGCTGCGAGCTTGGAATATGGTGCTCCACCAGTACCTGATTACGGAGTAGCACCTGCATTTGCTGATCCTAGGCATCCTAGTGGACCTGCCGGAGCTTACAGGTGAGAGACAAACACGACCTTCATACTTGAACCTATCATTTTGAATTTGAAGGAACGATAAACTTTTTCCAAATATTTGTTTCAAAATAAATGAATGAAATTGTCTGTCCTCTGTAACGGTAAAAAAAATCTCGAAACACAGAAGACGTAGAAAGTTGAAATTTGGTACATAGACAGCCGTTAGCCCAAACGAGTGCACGAATATGCTTTTATCCTAGAAATCCTACAGGATTAAGTGTTAAAAATAAATTAGTGGAATACCTCCAGAAATAAGCTTTGATTTTCCAGCCGGAATTATGCTAATCTTAACCTTCGCAAGGGTCTAATTTAGGGTCTCAAAGACTCCAGCTTCAGATTTTTTAAAAGAATTTTTATATGTGTAACATTAAATCTGTTTGTTTACTTTTTATCCTGTGTTATTCTTTATACGATATTTATTAGATACGGCTATTTATGAAATTCATTTGTTGGGGTTTAAGAGACCCCAGTTTACCATTTATGTGTTATCAGACCTTACCTTGCGAGGGTTAATAATAATGTCGGTGTCTAGAAAGACACACCTGAAAGGCTGGCCGCGTAAATTTTCAGCGACGGCGATGCCAGTGCTAATGCTACATGGTACTGTAGGTTTAAATGGGTTTATTCTTTGTTTGACTGTTTGCTTTCGAGGGGAGAGGCTAAAAATCACATGTCGGGTTAAGGGTTAAACGAGTCCGGTATTCGATATGTCCGAAGTTTCATTTTATTCGGAGTACTAAGTCAACATTGTCCCCCAACAGCGAGCCGAATGCGGACGTAGTGCCAGCCCCACAAGCGCAAACCTCATCCTCCTCGCCGAGTTCGACGCCGGGCGACGCGACGGCCAGCAGCTCGCCACAAAGTCCGCAGGATAACGTTCACTTTCATCCACCACCTCCTCCTGGCCACCCAGGGGACTACCAGACCGTGAAGAGAAAGGGAACCGCCGGTTCCGAGGAGCTCGAGGGTAACTTGGCCACCCTCGGAGGTCGACCGAGGTCGGTCGAAGGTTTTCCAGCCGAGCTTAGGGGCGCTAGGAGGCGAAGGTCCGACAGCCATGATCACCTGGAAGACGATGATTCTGTAAGCATCAAATTCTCACCTGTAATCCCAACAATAGTTTTATTTCTTATTCTACAAACCCGCACAGTATCGCAAACCACGAACAAAAATCGAAAGAGTCACTTCGTATAGATTTAAAACTATCTCCACACCATGTTAAAATATAAAAAAAGAAATTCAGTAAGCAATTAATTGCAAGCGAATATTAGCAATACCACAAATAGAACATCAGTTCATGACGTAACTTGTGATACTGGAAACGAATTTACCCCCTTAACCCCTTGCCGCATTTTAACGAGCCACACTCGTCATGACGATTTAGAACGAAGTCTAACAAATATGAACGTTACCCCTTCTTTTTTAAATGAAATAAAATTTGAATCTTATTAAAATAAATATAACCATTGAAAAAATATAAATCTTCTTTTCTCTTATACAACATTTTTCGAGATGAAGACGTTTTAATCGCTATAACTGTAAAGGAAATGATACGGCAATGATTTAAAAGGATGCAGAACTGTTGCTGTGCACTCAAAGCCATTTTCACCGCGTAATCGTGTTAATCGTGGAGGACTAGTTTGACTGGATGTCTTTTTACTCATTTCAGAATATCTATCGAACCGTGACGCTAGTCTCGAGCCACGCGCTATTCAAGCGGGCCGCGCAGGAGATGACGGACGTGAACACCTCGAGGACGATCCAGGTGGTAGCGCCAGGTGACGTGAACTTCGCGTTGGGCACGACGAACACCAGCAACGACACGACGGTGGTGATACAGAACGCGAGCGCCTCATCGGATCCAGAAACGATCTGCATGAGCTTACCAGGCTTCGTCGGCGGTTTGGTGATGCTTCTTCTGGTGGTAGTGGTGGCCTCTTTGGTGGCCGCGTTCCTGTTCGTCAGGGTGCGGGCCGTGGACCGGAAGAACATCAACATGACCGGCAGCAGCTTCGTCCATCCGACGTACGCGCCGGACACCGGCACCGTGCACAATCCGGAATTCGTGAAGGTGGCCAACTGAGAAGGCTGCTGGGACCATGGGGACAACGGGAAACTCAGTGAGGAAAAGCGGCAATCTCGAGGATCGGCGGCTTCTCAGAAGGACAGAGACACCCCGTGCCCGGGATTTTATCTAATTCGTGTCACCTCGAACATTCTTCTCGCTCTACCTCGTCATCGATCCTTTCCCCCCCCCCCCTCGCATTCACCGGAATTCTGTTCTCCGCAATTCTTTCCTCCTACTTCGACATCGAGTAAAACCAAAAGCGCCGCTTTTCGTTCGATCGACGAGCCGCACTCGAGAGAAAGACCGAGCAGAATGTTCGAGCACCGTGTAAATAAGTGCCCTAGAAACGCGACTCTATAGGAGAGAGAACAAGAGAAAAAAGGAGGACGAATCAAAGAACGACGACGTCGGAGCACGTTCCGCCCAGCGCTGCTCGCGATCCTTGATCCTTTCACTGTTATGTGGGCCAGCGTGCGTGCGATCGAACCCCCTCGAGACGACACGCACTTTTACTAACGAAACAGTTGCTAGTGCCACTGCCGAAGGCTCGACGGGTCGGCTTGCTGGCCGACAGAGATTAGAGGACCATTTCTAAAGCGATCGATCTCCAAATGGAGCCTCGTTAAGGTCTTTCACTTTTAATTACTCGCATATGGTACCTCTAAACATTAAACATAGTGTTTCAAGTACCAGATAATTGCGTGAGTTCGTGCCCGATTTAAAAATCAAATTCAATGGTTAAATTTTAAAGAATATAGCTTTATTAATCAATTATATAGTCACCATTCTTTTCTAATTGCAGAATTTTGCGATATCTATGAAAATCGGGCACGAGCTTGTGCAATCATCTAATATAAACAAAGATGCCGTCTGCACTTAGAAAATATTCATTTCGCATTGAAGTAGTTATTTTATCGAATAAAAATTTATTTATCTTCGAGTCATGTAGAGTTCTATATAATCAGTTATATAGAAGGTGGAGTGCGAGTAGCTAAAGGTTGAAAATAGTTTTTCAAATTGGAGGAACATTTCTCTGTTCAATGATCTTGCAGTTAAAACATTACCAGTCAATGGTTGAACTAAGAAGTAGTAGGCAAGACTATCGGGACCTGTTACCCAGTTAAAAAATAACTATACGTTGAAAATCCCTTCGTCAGTAAATAACGAAGGTAGAGAATAACAGTGGAAGCTGGCCGGAGCGAAAGAGGCCACTTCAACTTCTGGAAGATGGGTGCCAAGTCAGTATTCAGTTTGTCCACGCCAACCCGAGCCGTCGAGCAGACTATAGCGATAATAGTTCCGAGTTTCGTCACGAAATCGGTCCTCCGGCTCGTCGATCTCTCGTCGACGTCGGTTTTCGAAGTTCCGGCAGCGGTGGAACGTTTCTTCGACGCGTTTCTCAGGCACGTTGCGACCGCGACGGGTCCGAGTAGTAGCATGATCGGCGTGCTACGGCGGCTGATGCTCGTCGAAGGTGTCGGCCAGAGTAGTCTCGAAGGGCATTTGTAAATAAGCAGACGGAAGTAGTCAGACGGCCCTTCAAGACGCACCCGGTTTCTCCCTCGATCAAACGGGGCGCGTTTTATTTCTACGTGTGTTTTTCTATACACTCCGAAACGGCATTCCTCTTTCACCTCTTTTTTCGTTCTCCGACTTCGTTTTACCTCATGCCACGTGGCCATCAGCTCCGTCGTCGTCGGTACAGCGGTGCTCGCTTCAATTTCCGAAGTTTCGCGTCCGGAAGTGAAATTCTCCCGTTACAGGTCGACCGCAGCTCGACAGAGTAAGAGGATAGATATCGCGAGCGAAAGCGAGATAGACGCACGATTAACTTTTCATTACTCGCATATATAGTATTTAGAATCTGAACACTTTAAATTTAGTGTCTCACACGTAAGCCCAGGTGTCGTCTATACTAACATATATCGATTATTATTGAATAATAATAAGTTGTGTAGAAAGTTGAGTGCGAGTAACTGCAGGTTAAGAACATTTCAAATTCAGTCACATTCTTGTCTTACCTCTCGAGATGTGGCACCATCGGATTGCCGAGACACACGCAAATCGGGTCAGTTTTGTAGATTTCATATATAGCAATTATACGCTTGTTTACAATGTTGTTGTTTACAGTATGTATGAAACTAGTCCGATTCGCGTCGTGTTTGGACTCGTTTTAATCAGAGAACTCTGAACAATCCGATGGTACTGCGTTCGAGAGGATCAAACGAAAATGGTTGAATTTGAAATTTTGTTTGTTGCAAGTCTGTCTACTTTTCACCGAGAGATTTCGGAAATTTGAGCGAGCAGTACTGGACATCGCGTTGGAACGAATATCGGAGCTCCTGGTCGGTTCTTCACGCGCTCGCGAAGCGACCTTATTTATTGCTCTTTGTTCTAGATATTTTGTTTGTTTACTTTTGTTACATTCATTCTAACCCTCTTTTCCTTTCGAACGGTCTAACCTTAATTTATTTATCAAAATTCTCGCTATGTTACTATCTTTCTCTCTATTGTTTCTTTCCGGACTTCTCCGAAGTCTTCTGTTCCATCCTGCGATTAGCGTTTAAGAGTTTTCAAGGAAACATGTTTATTCCTCGACACCGGGGAATCTTAAGTATGTGTCTGAAGCACACACGTAAACACGTGTAAACGCATTATACGCGATGGAGACGCGAATCAGGTATGGCGGATCCATGTACATCGAGACGCGTACGTGCGCGAGCTATAATTGTATACATTGTTACACTGGTACGAGGAATGTATACATTAAGGCAAGATTTCATTATCTGATAATTATTTTAATTACATATTCATTTTTATTTATACAAAATCCGGCGTTCCTCTTCTTCATCCCTTCGACATTCCTATTGGCTACTCGCGGTTCCCGAATTTCGGAAACTGCGGCGGTTGTTCCGACGAGATTGTGAGAAGGAAATAAATGTTGCCAAATACATCAACAGCTTTTCGAACAATTTTTCCATACCAATTTTATTATGTTCAACTGTTTCGTATATCGAGCAAAGCGAAAACTTTTATTTCAAAATATTGTTTCCTTCTTGTAATTATGGATTGCTATTTTTGATGAAAATATAGAAGCGTCGATATCACTGAAAATATACATATTTATATGAGACAAATAAGATGAGGTACTTCATGTTTACATGAAAATAGATTAAAGAATAAGTATTTACTATATTTAATAGGATCTTTATTGGACTTGATATTCGTGCAGGAATTGTTACAAACGACATCTACTTGGTAAAGCCTTTCGCAACGGCAAATACGGTTTATATTTTCTAATCATAAATTTACGTTGTCTGGCTGATTTCCTAACTTCTCGTAATCTTTCGACTAAACCGCGTAAACTATTTTCTGGCTCGACAGGAGACTTCAACAAGTCATCGAATTTGCATCTATTACGAATGAAAAGAAGACGAATGTAATTTTATATTTCATGCTGATCAATGCAATTTATCGAATCTTACTTCAACAATGCATTGTTCAAGCTCGTGTCTACAAAGTGTGACGCCACTTCCTTGTTAAAATTCAGAACAGTGCCCAGCTCTATCCTGCAAGTGAATTTGTCAGTATGTTAATGAAATGTTCAATATTATTTTTGTCTTTTTCATTAATACCTGATATTTCTTCTCGCGGCGAAAAATTTCAGGCAAATCTCCCTTCGATTTGCAATTCTCAAGCTGATGTTGTCAGTCAGTTTCATACAAATCATTTTCAGCATATGGTTGTCTTTCGAAAGTTTGTCCGGTAAACTGAAAAATGACTTGCATTGTTCATGTTGTTCAAAAAATCTTTTAGTCCCTTGCACTCGGAGCTATTTTAACTCGAGAATTAAACATTTCTTCCGACCTAGAATATTTCCATTCACTATGATTTTAAAAATTGTACAGATATGAAATTGGTATAATACCTCATACATTACCTAAATGTTCAGTAAGTGATTAGTAGACTGTGGAAGTTTATACAATTTGCAATTTAACGAGTCACACTCGTCATGAAGATTGTAAACAAAATCTAACAAATATGAATATTACGACTTTCTTTTTAAATGAAATAAAAATATGAATCGTTTTTAAATAAATGTAGCTACACAAAAAATATAAATTTTCTTTTCTCTTTTACGACATTTTTGGGGACAAAGACGTTTCAATGACTGTAACTGTAAAGAAACTGACACGGCAAGGGGTGAAGTAGGGGGAACCAAATAAAATATTATTTTCAGTGGTAGTAGCCTTCGTAGATCTGAAATATATCAAAATTTCAGATCTACAAGAAAATTTTTCAGAAGCCAGATCCGCAGTTTAGTGACTAGTAGACCCCAGATGTTTACGCAAAATACAAAGTTTGTGCATCAATTTTTAAGATACAGTAGCTAAATATTATATTCTTTCTTAATAATTTTAATGTGATGAAAATAATATATTAATACTCTCAAAATCTATTAATATTTTCATTGTTTTAAATTGCACTTGCTCATTTTTGTTAGAAATGCATACAATCCGAAGTCTAGTGATTAATTTAATAATGGTACAGCAATTTTTAGTGGTGACTCTGAGTTGCCACTCGAGTGCTAAGGACTAAGCAGCGAGACGAATAATTGCGTGAATTAATTAATTCGTTACAGTTGTAAATTATCCAAAGAAATTGCCGATCATCATGCACACTTTGCCCATTAAACTATTTAGCCGTGACGCGACTGCTTCGCGGGCCGCAGGGTACCGCAGATGGCCGGTCGTTAATTGAAAAACCCGATTATTAACATTTCGCGCAGTGGGGCGATCCCGTTGTAATTAGTAACCCTCGCTCAAGTTACAATTGTACTACTTTTTTCACCGAGACGTACCCGGACGTGACCTCTTCTTCGCTGTCGTGCACCGCGACAACAGGTTTCTGTTCCACGACCTTCTTCTCCTTATTCCGCGAGCTCAACGGCGACGACGACGGTGCTTTTCCACTTCCGGTGCTTATTGTGTCAGTGCATTGTCATTTACAGGACCAAATTTCTTACTCGACAATATCATTTCGAGCTGCGAAAAATCATTCTTACCTCGTCAACGAACGATGGAGGAACTTCTCTATGCGGGTCGTCGATTTCTCCTGAAAAACGTTCGATCCTTTTTACAGCTACAATAATTAAGCATTTTGAACTGAAATTTTCCGGGAACACTGATACATACAGTGGCTGTACAAAGTATTCATACACCTTTTCAAAACGAATAACTTTTTCAAAATTGGGCCCAACAGCTAAAGTTTTTTTTTATCAGACGTTAGAAGGATTAGTTTACTAGCTAATGTGAAAATAATTTTTTTAAAATTGTTACTGGTCATAATTGTGAAGTAAAAAGTAAAGGTCGCAATTCCATAATATTTTATCTGTGCCTGTAATGAAAATATCAAACATGTATTTTGTAAATCTGAGTAAGTTATATTATGTATACATGTACAAAGTTTCATTCAAATCGGTTGACGCAAAGCATTGTAAGATTTAAAAATTTTTCAATTTATCGATTCTTACATTTTTTGCTATTTCACTCAATTAGTTTCATAACAACCTTGATCGATTTCGATCAAACTTTGTAGATGTATATAACTTAAGCACTTAGATCTACAAAATAATTAATTAAAAAATAATTTTGAAAAAGTTATTCGTTTCGAATAAGTGTACGAATACTTTGTACACCAACTGTATGTGTACATTTAGTTCGTTTTAAATGTCTTCAATGATAATTCGAGAACTACAGAATCTCTCAATAATAAAAATAAAGAACTCGCCACTTTGAAATACTGACGATATTTGAACCACGTTAGAAGGATAAAATGGCGATGTTAGAGGCAGACGAGGACAGGAAACCTACCTGGTATAGGGTTTCCACGGGCAAGTTCTTTTCGTCGACGTCCCATTTCCACACCAGCGGCGAGCCAGCAGGATTATCCCCCCAAATTCCTCCAATCTGATTGTAGGATAGCCTGCAGAAATAATTGGAAACTTGAACTGTAGGTGTCCCGGGTCACGACAGTAATTAAAAATTCCTGTGAAATTCTTTTCCGTCACGTACCTTGTCGCGGCGTCCTCGTCAAAGACAGCGCCGTTGCCCACGGTGTCGAACACCCCGACAATCTGCGACTTTCTTACCACTCCTACGCAATCTTTGCCTCCTGGGCTGAACACAGTATACATACCATCTTGAAATCGATTTGAACAGTTCTTTTTTTATATGCTTTGCCTGGGTCGCGACGACCGGATCGTTTCTGCGAACACTTTCATTGCTACGTCAATGCACGAACAACCACTGGTGGCGAAGACTTTAAAAAAAGTTTAACAAATATGTATGTTACATCCATTTTTCAATGAAATGCAATTTGATTCGTTTGTAATCAATATTTAAGCATTAACATAAATGTAGCCGCACAAATAATATAAATTTTCTTTTCTCTTCTACGACATGCTTGGCGATAAACACATTTTAACCCTCATCCGTCCCTCGTGTCAGCTTGACACAGTTTTTCGAAATAGGTGATACGGTTCTGTTATTTGCAGGTAAATTTTTCCGAAAACTTACTTTGTTATTTCAGCGATCTTTTACCACTATGTGAATTTGACACCGAGGGACAGATTCAGTTCGTGAAATAATGGACGGATGGCATTGTGGAATTTTAATGGACACCGGCGTAGCAATGAATGTGTTAAATTGAGAGGGTTGATGAAATTTTCTTTTGCTATTAATATTGTAAATGTCTTGTAGAGGATATGTACATTTGTTGTGTTTAATATAACAATATCATTGTAATATTTTAAACAGAAGCATGTGTATCTTGAATTTATATGAAAGCTTTTAATGGAACTTGTCCACAAAGGGAAATGAACGTGTCAACTGTGTGACACGCATCAATAAAATATCTCAACACATTATTTACTGGCGACTGTTTCATCGATTTTAAACGTATATTATACTGCTGAGAATTTCTTTAAAAAATTATTTAATATCGACGTGCGAATGTTTCCTCTGCCACGTATTCCGGTAAAAATTCTTTCAGGAATGTAACGTGTTAGCAATTCGATTTCATCAACCACATATATTGTTGAACGATTTTAAATGAAATTCTGGTTATTCGAACACCATATCGCAGGACCGTAGAAATAGATATTGTATTTTTGCAATTACATTTTTCATTTCCTGGCTTGCAAAACTCGATAGCCAGCACCCCGTTCGGATAAAAGACGTCCGCTGATCCGTCAGGATGGAATTTCACGAATACAGTGACGCCATCGTCGTAATATATTTTTCCTTCGTATTTGCGCCTTTCGAACCTGGTCGTTCGAGGAGATTAATGTTTCGGAGTAATAAATTGTACAAGTTAGTTTCCTCACGACGAACTAGAACACGATACCGTCTACAATGGTGTCTTGTTAGCTTTACGCTTCGACTTAATCGTTAGCTCGTTAGCAACTAATCTCGAAGTTTGCCCTTGTGTTGCCTACTATACGAGCTAACGAATATTTTATAGCGCGAGTTTCGTTTAAACACAATTTCCCTATAAACGCGAAATTAAAAGTAATTTTTATATCCTCGTACTAATTATGTAATCACGTAACACGTAAATACATTAAAATGTACAGACAGTTAAATAATTTTTTTCAGAATATCGATTTCGAACAATTTCTAAATTAAATTGCACCACAACGTGATCCATGTATTGACAGCGGATTTTATGCATTTATGACAGAAATGAGATAACATTAGAAGAATTAAAAAATACTATTATATTATTTTCAATCTATTAAAAACATTTAGAAAGAAAATAAATTTCTGTTTCACTCCAGTTTGTTGAAAATCGGATTGAAAAGTTTTTATTTTGCCTAGAGATGCGCTGTCTATTTATGAATTATTAAAACGTAATACAAGAACAAATTGAAGCAGGATGCTAATTCCTTGGAATCGTTGCTGACTACGTGACAACGCTGGTGAAAAATTATGCTTGCATAAATCTGGAATATTGCGTCACAGTAATAACGCGGGCAGCAATAAAAGAGAAATCCGTTGCATAAATTCGCGTCGGGAAATGCTCGATTAAAAAGTTGCAATTAAAACATTAAATATACTTCCGTAGGGCAGACTCATAAATGTCAGTCGCCTCGACAATAATTTCCGTAGATAAATATGTTTTCTGTCGCTCGTTTGTTATACCTGAATCGTTTGTTTAATCGTGATATCGACGATTGTGGCTATCATTTCGATAGTTACGAAATATTTACTTAGAAAATCGACGAGCGTTTATACCGTTACCATTAGGCGAACCCCACGGTAGTATGTATCGAGTCGACGGTTCGTCGATGCATGAAATATAACGAGCTACTTTGCATGATCCAATTTTATAGTCGATGCTCATACCTAATTAAATTAAGGAGTCTAGCTTCACAATTTCGAACGCGTAAAGGATTTATCATACCGTGTTTCATGGCGATATTATGCGTTCCATCATTTCACCGATCATTTGTGCGTTACAAGCAAATAAAAATTCTATCGACATTTTCTTATCAAACAATCACTTTCCACGCTTTAAAGTTATTGGATTACTTTTTCTTTTACCCTATATGTACTATTATCATTACTATTTTATTGATCTTATGTTGTAAATGAATTTCTACTAAATATTACAGAAAACAGACTGAAGTAGAAGTACAGAACTGTAGTATGGAATTTTGTTTGTTACGAATTAATTTGTATAGGTAATATTTGTTAACACTGAACCTACCGAGCACTAATAGCGACTAAAATGTTTTAGCTTATAAAAATGACAAAACTATGTTTATTCAGATCTTGTGCAAATATTTTTATATCCTATGCATTTATGGTGAAAATGAGAAGGTGTAATTTGAAACAGTAAAAACAGTAGAAGCATTTTAAAATACTATTATATTATTTTCAACATATTAAGACAGAAAAATAAATTCCTGTATCACTTCAGTGTGTTGCAATTCAGGTAGAAAGTTTTTATTTTGCATAAAGATCCGCTGTCTAGTCATAAGAATATGTTCTTGGATAAAAAAATTTATCAAGTTAGATTCCATGTAAGCAACTTCGTAGGTTTAATAATTGTAAAATGAAAAATATGAAGTTTAGTGTCAATAGGACACATAGTATCGACATACCAGTTTAGATGAGGTTTCGCTGGCTTTGTCTGATAGTGGATGACTTTCTTCATGGTCTTGGGGATCGGCATCACGGTCCAGCCCTGCTTCACAAAGCTCTGGTTGGATAATTGGTACTCGATCAAGCGGCGGCGTTCTGTAACGAAGGAATTTCCCGAGGACGTCAAACTTGGCGCACATACGTAGACCGCATTATTTGGATGCGATCCGATAATGATGACCAAACATTCCCAGAGCCCCCAAGTGTTCCCGATTAATGATGATCTGATATCGAGCTTCAGTCAGTCTCTGTGGATTCAGGAGACCCGATAATGATGCCGAGTTAGCTATCGACGTAATTGGTACTTTCACCAACGGAATATGACCATCCCTTTACTATTCAAATATAACAATGAAATATAAACTTTCTCAAACAGGCCTGCCTCGTTTTTTTATTAAACAACTAGCTGACCCGACAGACGTTGACCTGTTCAAATTTCAATAAATTCGTTTCTAATTGTCGATAATGTAAATTCCTATTGAAATATTGATTAAAAGCTGCGACGTTCGTTTTTTTTTTTGTTGTATTGAAATACGATTCAGAAAGCACTTTTAGTTTTCCCCGAAGTTTCCATTTTTCCGGGCAACTCTTCCAATTTTTCTTTCCTTGAAACCTTATTGTATATTTTGTTGAGAATTCTCTTTTCGAGAATGTGTTCTTGGTTTCGAGAAATCGAATTATTTTTGTCTACCTGTTTCAGAAAGATCCGGCGCTTTTGTCGTTCTTTGGCGAGAACGAGGTCCATTTATCTTGCTGTAATCGTCGTCCGCTTTACTCGAATCATACCCTCTACGTCCCTTCGTACTGGCCTCGCTCGTCTCTTTCTTACTCTGGCCCTCTGAATTGGGCGTTGATTTATCTCGTGCAGTGGCGCCACGTATTTTACCTTTGCACAGGAGAGAAAACTTTATTTCGACATTCTCCTTATTACATTGCGCATCGCGTACATATAATTTCCTATCGCGAAACCGGACAAAAATATATTACATTGCGTTTAATCTCTTTATTGAACGCCTGTCACCCGAAGATCATGACAGTACGTCCTCGACTTACGCGGTTAATTCGTTCCAGCGTTTTCCGCGTACACTCCCGTGCGTAAGTCATCGGACACTTATTCAAATTTGAATGCAGACGATTTTTTGATATTAAAGGACCTATGTGAGTTGAAAAATTGTTGAAAAATTGTTCTCCTTCATATTTAAACATTTAATAGTTACAACTTTTGAAAATTATATTTTATCAAGTTAAAAATGTATTATTTTTCTTACAGACGCAATTTATTAATCTTGAAAATGGTCCAAATTGTGACCGAAACGTCGATTATATAAAATTAGCAAAATTGCTTAGTTAATTTATTATTTTTTGTGTATTTAACGATCGAACTGTAGCGCCGATAACATTCAACGATTTTTTATTAACAATATTACGATCGATATAAATAAGTTTATTTAAAGGACCTATATTTTGAAATAACTTTAGAATTGCAACAAACCGGAGTGACATGTAAATTGATTTTTTCTTTTAACCTTTTGTACTCGAATAATGACTGAGAGGCCAGTAAAAATTGCCATAGCATTATTCAAAATAGTTTTAATACTATTAAAGTCTGTATTCTATAAATTGTAAGGAACTCAAAGGTTGTGTGAGAAAACAGGTTTAATTCGATGTGCACAATGTAAAAAAGATTACATAGAATAAAAATTATCTAGATTGAAAGAAATGTCAAAGGGTTAATACGCTCAATCGGTTGAAAATGATATAAAAGTATTTTGACACCTACTCATATAATCATGAATGAACGACGTACGCGAAATCAAGTTTCTATAAAAGGATAACGATGACGGAAACGAAAGTTCCCAACTTGAAAATTCTAGTTCACCTAAATCAGCCGCAGACACTCCGCAATTTTTACAAATCGTACCTACCACCCCTCTTCATTACGTCCGAATCAGCTTCGTCGTCGCTCCAGCGAGCTCTCCGCTTTCCATCACGTTTAGGAACACTTTCTTCTTCATCAAAGAGAGACCCTCCTCCCTCTTCTCTCCTGTCAAGTGCATCTGTTTTTTCCTTCCTCCGTTCACGAGCACCTACCCTCTCGCTAACATCCTCCTTGTCTTCCACTTCGTTCTTTCTTTTTTTCATCTTCCTCCCTCCACTTTGCCTTGCTTTCTCTTCATCGTTCGTATCCTCTATCTCCCTTCCCCTTCCTGATAACTGCTTCGTGCGCATGTCCCCCTTATACTCCTCGTCAATTGCTTCCAGATTCTGAGATCTCTTCGATTTCTTCTTGCCACGCGGAGTCTTCACATCGGTTCGATCATCGTCTTCATCATACTCTTCTTCATCCCTACGTCCCAGCTTCTTAAGCTTCGATCGACCAGGCTGTTCACGAATTGATTCGACATTTTGACTTCCCGTCGACTTCTTCTTGCCTCGTAGAGTCTTCACATCGGTTCGATCATCGTCTTCATCATACTCTTCTTCATCCCTACGTCCCAGTTTCTTAAGCTTCGATCGACCAGGCTGTTCGCGAATTGATTCGACATTTTGACTTCCCTTCGACTTCTTCTTGCCTCGCGGAGTCTTCACATCGGCTCGATCATCGTCTTCATCATACTCTTCTTCATCCGTACGTCCCAGCTTCTTAACCTTCGATCGATCAGGCTGCTCGCGAATTGATTCGACATTTTGGCTTCTCTTCGATTTCTTCTTGCCACTCGAAGGCTCTTCATCTCTCTCCGATTGATCAGTCTCGGCTCTCGACTTCATCGTCCTCGATCGATCCGGACCCATCCTCTCGCCTCTCGACTTTCGTGTTCCTCTTGGCTCTTTCTTTCCTTTAGGGGATTCGGCATCTGGATGGTACTCTTCGGGCTCTCTCAATCTCGAGTCCCGTGACCTTGATCGATTCCCAACCATCTCCCGGGGTGATCGGTCGGTCCCATTTCCCTCGGTGTCGCTCCTCAACGGTCTGTCTCTTTTACGATCCGGGGCGGGAGTCATGTCGCTTTTAATTTTCCTCATTTTTCTAACAGCTGTTCCTTCTTCGTCTGTGTCCGGGTTTCCTGGCTCCGTGGCGTTCAACCCGTGAGGAACATCGTCACGTTCCTCTCGTCTATCTGCCGCGATGGGAGACCCGGGATCCTTGTCGATATTACACCGGCTCCTTGCTCCTTTTCCAAGCTCTCCGTCGATCCAGCGACACGCCGCCATTGTTAAATCGCTGTCCCCGATTCCATCGAATTTATCTCCCAGCCGGCTAGCTGCTGTTCTGTAACTTTCCGCCTCTGTTTTCCGCAACGGCGATCCGACCACTCTACGACACGTCACGATTCGCCCGCTATCCGGTTCTCGATGTTTTACGGTGCGATCGATGTCGAACACATCCTGCGGAATACCGGTGGTCCACCTTCCGTTTACATTCGATCCGTCATCCGCTGCTCGGACGTCTTCGGGGTTGGAAAAACCCCGAGGGTAAGCTCTCGCGCTACTCGACCGAATGACGCTGCCCTCTTGTTTGTAGGCGTTCTGATTGCCACGGGGATTTTAGGATCAGTTACAGTAGCCTCTCCGTAACTGTCGCATCGATGCGTCGATGGTCTGGAAACCTGGTTTTTCTGATCGAAAGTATTTTAGCGGTATTTTAACCATTAGCACTCGAGCGGTGACTCTGAGGCGCCACTAAACATTTCTGTACCATTATTCAAAATACTGCTTAACTCTTCTTCTTCTATATAAATAAAAATCAAATGCTGTTCGATTCGGCTGGACCGATTTGGCTATTTTTTTTTAAATGTTCGTAATAGTCGGAATAAGGTTTTAGGGAAAGCAAAAATTGGAAAAGTTGCCCGGAAATTGAAATATTCGGGATAAACGAAAAGTGCTTTTTGAATCATATTTCAATACAATAAAAAAGCGAACGTCGCAGATTTTAATTAATATTTCAATTTTAATTTACATTATCGACGTCAAACCAACCGAAACAAAGCATTTCTTTGTTTACACATTTCCAATAGCTTTTCATAAATTCACAAAACGATCGCAAACAAATTTATAGGAATTTGGACAGGACAACGTCTGTCGGGTCAGCTAGTTATTAAATATATTGGTATCTAATCAATTACTGTACGTGTTATTGGGGTAATGGTACCAGGTACCGCGCCCCATCCGGATATCGGAAACAAAACAAACGTTTTTACGTTTTATTTAATCTGAATTTTACGGAGTTTGTCTTCAGAACGTTATATCTGAGCACAGAATAATCTGAAATGAATAATAATCTGTATTTTGAAGCTTTGAAGGGTTCTTACTCTGTTGCGAGTAAAAGGTTTTTAATATCTTAATCTTGAAAAATTGACTTTTGGTCACACAAACCGGGTTCCCAGATCATAGTGTGACGCGTCGGCCGCGCAACAGTTATAACAATTAGATTCTTTGTGGTGTGCCGAACGTAGAGATAGAGAATAGGTGCTAAGGGGCGTTCGGCAAACATCAAAGGACTCGCTAATTAAGTGGATGACGATTTGTAGAGTTTTGAGTGAAAATTTATGATTCAAATTGATAACGATCGTTTAACCAGATTTTAGGAAACTCACGGATATCGATTGATGCAGTGCCCACTCTTCCCAAACATCGTAATACAATTGAAGGATTTCGCAACAGTATGTACCCTGAAAAATCAGTTTCAATAATTGTCTTCGAAGAAAACATTCTATTACACTAATCAGATTAGATTCGAACCCATCGTTGCGCTACTTTACTGGTAGCATGATCGCAAAATCTGCATCGTGAGTTTTCTATGCTCCAATCTCGAATAAAATTGTTCACTAAACGTAAAATCCACTTTGATTGGGAACGAGTGAGTTGATCTACAAATAAAGGAACGAAGTTATTTAGTACAAATATTATTCTTTGTAACGAATAAAGTTTCTTGGAATAAATATTATTTGATATTTATTGTCATCAATTAACAATCACCTGCTGACGTTTCACGGCAAGAAATCAGTTTCTTCATTACTTCTTGGAGAAGATAGGACAACATTTTCAGTTCTACCGACATTGAAAACGTCGGGATACTTTCAATAATCCCTAACGCATCTTTCACCTCACGGACGACATTTTCGATCACGCAACATTTTTGCAGATTGCTGAATACCTTATGTATCTAATTAACAGAACGAAGTTATATATTGTCCAATAATTTGCAAAAATGTAAATGTACTGTTCGCGTCTCGCAGATCTTACTTCTCGAATTATGCAACCGGATACGTCCTCGTGCTGTTTTTGTCGTGCACAACCGCAAATATCGCGAAATAAACCAGGTCGTTTGGATTTCATTACCACCAATACAACGTTTAGCGCTCCGAACAACTGCATCTTGTCATGCTCTATTCGACAACATTTGCCTATGCGTGACCTAATTTTGCAAAATAGTTTCCCATGATATTTCTCATAATCGTCATTCTTATCGCAACGCTGGAACACCGCTGTACATTTTATGTACAGGGTGTCACAAAATTAACTGTCGCGGACACCGTAGCGCGATTCTACACCCTCGATTTAGTCGAAAATGACTTAAGGAACCTCCCGCAAAATTGACCTTGGACGTAAAAAACGGTCAAAGAAATCACAAAATTTTCTTTTAAGATTATTGATTTTTTGTAACGCTCATCTGTCCATCGTGTCAATTTGACACAGTTTTCCTGAAATAAGTTGCAACTCCCGGTTGTACACAATTAATAATGAATTTCTAGTAAAACGAACTCGAAGATCTCCGAAAAATCTTTCAATAACTGGAAAGCTCTCGAGAAGATCTCCAGACAGAAGGCCAGCCAGTCTGCATCTTCCGCTAACTCGTCTTTCCGTACGCAGAGCTTCCTGTTTGCCATTCTAACGAAGATTTCTGGGTTTCTTTCTGAAATTCAAATACAGTGGGCACACAAAATAGTCGTACACTTCTTAACGAAGAATAACTTTTGAAATTGGACCCAACAATTTGAGTTTTTTTTCTAGACGTTAGAAGGATTACTTTACTATCTAATGTGGAAATAATATTGATCGCAATTACGATTCCAATCAATTATATTTCATAACAACCTTGGTCGAATTCAATGAAATTTTGTACATGTAGTAGATGTTTGAAATTTTCATTGTAGGCGCAGCTAACAAATTTAAAAATCGTAACATTTTTTCTGTCGTAATTGCGACCAATAACGATTTAAAAAGAAAATTATTTATACATTAGCCTCGTATTAATTCCACGCATTCATTCGACACAGTGTACAATACAGAATTAATAGTTTCACTTTCTATTTGACTGGAATACAGAATTAACATAAACATTTGTACGGAAGCACACGGTAGACAATCAACAAGCATGAATCATTGATCGGAAACGCAATTATTTCGAATTCTTTGGTGCGTGTTTCACGAAATTACATCGCGGATCGAAAATTCGTGCGGAGGACACGTTCGGCCGGTTCGGCGTGGTTCAAATCGTTTGGATAAAACAGTTTAATTAACACACGGCGCGAAGGGAAACACCCCGGGGAAATCGCTAATGATGGTGCTCGATGAACCGGATAAATTTTTAAGCACTTTCGATAATCACACCTCGCACGTGAAATCTCTTTGTAGAATCAGTCCATTTGTTTCCATGCACGTCGACATCAAGCGCCGCGGTAAATCATCACCGCTCCTGACAGTTTTCATCGCATGGCCGACAGTTAACAACTGACATGCGTTATGTTGTACAAGATATATACATGCACGCTCGCACACAACGGGCAGATTCTAGCAGTAGGCGCCTTGCCATCGATGTTTCATGCCGATATTCACGACACTTTACCCGGCAGACGCATCGCTTTTTTATTCGCGCGACCGTACTTCCGGAACGAGCATCGTCCTTTTTTCACACGTTGTAAAAAGTTTATACGCTCGACTTGGCATTATAAACGTTCTCTTTAGAATCTCGTTACCGCTACACTGCGAATCTTCACGCGAGAACGTGTTCCTGCGACGT
The DNA here is from genome assembly GCA_916610235.2 of Lasioglossum morio. Lineage (NCBI taxonomy): Eukaryota > Metazoa > Arthropoda > Insecta > Hymenoptera > Halictidae > Lasioglossum > Lasioglossum morio. Next base: position 22,111,045 of record OU744326.1, read on the forward strand.
GCTTCGCGATAACTATTATCCAAATATATACTTATTTCTTGTACATACGCAAAGACGTTGTCTTATGCAATTTACAATTTATTTATGGTCTCACTATTTTTACATTTAATCCTCACAAATTATAAATAACAATGCTAAGAAATGCTCGTTGAATGCTCGTATATATTTTATACAGGTTTCGCACTCCCCATTCACCCCTTTGTAAATCAAATTCAACCTTTTAAAAATAATTTATCACTATTTTTAAGTAAGTTTTTGAAAGACTTATTTAAAAGTAATTACCAATTCCATCAACTTTGTGATGTATAAAAACTGTTGATTTTTTCTCAATTTTTTAAAAAGTGGCCCACTATGAAAACACGACATTGTCAACTCTTATGTTTTCATTATAAGCTCTTAAAAACTCATTTCTATAGGTTTGTCAGTTCTAGTCTTACAATTTAATGGAAAAAGGTTGACACTTTTCGTTACACGTTTTTAAAATCAGCAATTCTCAAGACATCAAAAAATACTTTGAGATTCGTTCATAAGTCACTAATGACTACAGTATATTCAAATTTCAACAAAATCCGCAACGTTATTCGAAGAGGTATCCGATCTTCCGTGGAATGACCCAATTATTAGTTATTTAATTATTAATTATTACTTATTGGCGCCAACTCAGAATATTGAATACAGTCGATTTAAATTTCCCGCGTGTCTATACAACCAATTTAAAGGACCAGTGAAACGACCGACATCAGAGCTACCTCCGAGACAGCCGCCTCCCTACTCTTTGGTTCGGGCCTCGGAATTGGCCATAAGAGCTCGAGAAAGTTGTCGACGATTTACGATATTCTTCGGATAAGTGTCTAGCGGCGGGGCCGCGCGCGACGATCCATACGTGCTCTGTATTAATATAACACCGCGCGTCGCGAAATATTAATATCGTCGCAAGTGTGCAGCTTGGTATGCGCCATATGAGCCGCCCCCGCAGCAATAATCGCGAGCGGTAACGAAGCGGGCCACCGTGCGCGTCAGTATGCGATGCTGGAACAATTTCCGAGCGGCAGGAATTTAAATATTCCATGCTCGGCCGGTTTTTTAAGGCAAATACCGTTGCTCGGGAAAGGGGGCATTATCATCGGGAATCTGAATTTTCGTCTCGATTCCCTCCCCCCCCTTTCTATCCCCGAGGAAGAGGGGATGGTAGCTTTCCGCAAACCCCCGTTTCCAACGCCGCGAATATGGTTAACGGACACCACGGAATAGCAAGTTCCGAGCCACGGTGAGATTTGCCAGAAGTTGGATAAGTCCCCCTCCTCCTCCTCCTCCTCCTCCTCTTCATACCCCTCTGCATCCCAGACGGGGGATAACACCAGTTGATTAGATTCACGAACTGATGGCTTCTGGGTAATTCTTCGCGAATATGAAATTGCCCTAGACTTTATTACACGTCCAATCGGCTCTGATATGCCGACTTTGTTCCGCTACGGATGACACACCGAGCGAAGCAGCATCGCGCGAGGATGTTTGCGAACCTATTTTGCTAATCTTGTTGATGAGTAAGCGGCCCGGGGTGGATGGGGCCGTGTTCGTTTTAATGGATTGTTTCAGTAGCCGGTGTTTTCGGGCCATTAATTATGGGGGTTTCTGCCTGTTTCTCTAGGAGGGTATTGTTCTTGTTGATTATTTCTTCGTGATTAAATTGGCGATTTCGCTCTGTTCTACCTGTGGGAATTTTGTACAGGTTTATACGGTGATTTTCTTTAAGGATCGAGGTTACTCTTTTTATGGATTTACTACTACTTCATCCGAAATATTTCACTGCAGTATTCCGAAGAGATTCTTCACGCGAAAAAGGGTGTCAATAAACGTTTACGAAAATGTTTCGCATAGCTTCGAAGCGGAAGTATTTCAATCATTAATGTAATTCGTTGAATCAATTTACAATACAGCTGGCCGTTGAAATTTTCGTGTGAATTTCTTGAATGAAGATTGTGGAAAAATGTAGGAAAATATTCGACGCCGATATGAACATGTTGGTGGAACAAGGCGTTTTAGTAATATTTATTTTTCATTATTCATCACACAAAAATGAATAGGTGCAACGTAAAACGACAAAAATATCACGAGAATTTAGGAACATCGATGTATTTTTGATCATTGGTATTAAATAAATATTTCATTTTTGTAAAAGAACGGAGCACCAGAGAAATATCTTTGAACTCCGACACAATTAACTAGATGGAATTCGAATTGAATGGTCCATAGAAATGCAGAACACGCGATTGAACGTTATTAAAAGTCAAACCACATGTGATTAAAAGTATTTATGTCATTAAATACGAAGTGGAATTACACGCCTGTTGTGGTCCCCTTATGGCTCCATTGAATTGAATCGTTTGACATGAGTCGTTGCAACGCTCGAAATATTTTATTCTTTGGCTCCCCATCGATCGCCTCTTTTCAACCAATTCGGATCGAATTCAAAACCACATCTGTTCGAAAGGCTGTTCTGGGTTTTCGTTCTAATCGAACGTATGTTAATTTTAATATTCTTTCGGATACAGTATACTACTTCTACCATGTGTATACAACACATCGTGCTGTTCAAGATAAATATTCTCAAAGAAATTGACATAAAATCTATTAGGCTCGAGGGAAAGTTCTGTCGTATTTTAAAGAAAACATTTGAAACAATTTATAAAAATATATGTTTAATATTATTCAATGATATAATAACCTTTTTTTTATTGTGGGGAAATGCTATCCGCATTCCGTGGATCTGAGACCTTCCTCGGGGAGGGGAAATCCCTCCCCAAGGCTACTCAGTAAAACCCCACACCCGCCTAAGCTATTGTAAGGGGGGGGGGGGCAGGATCTATGAGAACTCAACTGGCCAATGATATAATAACCTGCCAATTTCTGTTTCTCAATGATTCGCTATAAATCATCGTGTGTTCTCCATTTATAGGCTAAATTACATAAAATCTAAAATTTCCCCCGAACCTAATACAGTAAAACCTTAAATACTGTCCGGAGTCGTCATCGTAAACGTTGTCTAGTGCCTACTCACTACGCTGTCTGTCAACACTGTGCCGGCTCTATGTTCGGCTCTCTGTTGAAGCCTCGTTCGGCGCGGTGCACGCAGTCATAAATAAAAAAAAGAAGTCATCATTGCAAACGCTGTTTGCCCAGAATACGCCCGTTGGACAGTATTTAAGGATTTCCTGTATAATTATTTTCGAGTTTGGAATAGTCCGAGCTACATACGCAAACTCCATCTTTCATAATTTGACAAACATTTTGCGCATATAGCGTGTTACTATCGCCACACACTAGAGTCACCCTAGGCAATGTTGCACACCACCGTTTGCATGAAACAACTTTCAATGTTTACACGATCGATCCACGTTTCACGTGAGGGGTCATCCCGCGCGTTTCATGGACATCGTTCAGCAATTAGTTTTTGAGTAACGAGGAACACAGAAAGCAAGTTCGGTCGAAAGGACATAATTCCTTATATCCTCAGCGCATCTGCCAGGAACGCGAAATGATGTACCATGTTTGTCGTGTGATACTGTCTGAATTATTCTTTGAACAGAGTCTTAGAGTTTCCGCGAGAAAAGAAATCGCCAACCGACGGAATTCGAGCCCTTAAAGCGTGGCTCGATCAAAGAAGCTCCAGTGGCTGTCGTAATTATAGGTAAATTCGTATTTAAAATAGCTGTGAAAATACTTGTAAGATTTAAAACGAAAAACGTGGGGCGCATGCAATAGATAATTGATGTATAAATAGTTCACCTAAATCACTAAAAAATTTATTTCTCCACAAATGATATGGACTGTTGTGTGAGTTTTCTCAACGGCAGCTACTCTCTACACTCCTTACTATTATCTTGCACCCCACGTTTTTCGTTTTAAATCTTACAAGTATTTTCACAGCTATTCGAAATTCACAATTACAAATTTTTAGGACTATCAGTACAGTGTTGGGAATCTGTATGGAAGTAGGAAACATTATTTTGTACTTTTTAGTTCGTTTTTAAAAACGTGGTATTTTTTAAAAATGTATTTTTATTTACATAATTATTTTCTGCTTTCTTGTCTTATGTATGTGAAAGTTTTCAATCGATTTTTAACATTTTTACGACGTTATGAAATTATAACAGAGACATGTACTAAATTCAGACAGTATTGCGACCGCGACATATCGAAAACAAATGCGAGCAGTAACGGTGTAACGATTCTTTCACTTGGTAAAAGAAGCGATGATGTACTACGAATCTCGCGCGGTGACGTACTATCATACTATCATATACTGATTGCGAGCTCCGTCGGGGCGAAGTGGGTCCGTGGAGTGGGGACGAGTCAGAGTGCGCACGCATAGTAAAGTAGAGAACGTTGTCGCGCGGAGTGGGGATCACTGAACGCGATGACGTAGGTTTCGCGAGGAGGTGAACAGGAAAAATATTTAATCGTTATTGCTCCGAAGTGGATAGACTTTAAAAAAAATTTTTTTTTGAATAATGCATTGTCATCCAGTTCTGAGCCATATGCCCGATTTCGAGTCTCTAGCTCATCAGGAAGTTAGTTTAAAATCAATTCCAAAATTTGCCACCGAACAAACAAACAAGAAAGCAAGCTAATAAAAACGTGGTAAAAATGCGTTTAGGGCGCACAAATTGGTCGGTTATTGCTTCCGGGTGTGTTTGAGAATGATTCGCCTTGGATCTTTCACCAATTAACGTGGCAGACCCGAGAAATTCCGCTCGTCCCCAGAAGTTGACGCATAAAGGACGTGTCGCTGCTCGCCTCGGGGGTGTTCAGCCAGTCGTCCTGAAAGCGAGGGAATTCTGCGAGCGGCTCTTTGAGCCTGATTCCCTCCCTGATTACAGGTATCTGTGTCCTTGGATGCGTTTAAACGATGCGCCAAACGGCCACGTAAATGGACCTTGTCTCGCACCGCGGTGAAAATAAATATCCACTCGTAAATATTCCGCGAGGAAACTTCTGGTTTAACGCGACCGAAAAAACATTATGTCCGAACTCATTCAGATTTACCGTGCAGTTCATTAAAAACAATTTTTTCGGTACTTTCATGACGATTTTCAAACGTTCTTAATCAAATGTACAATGAAAATTCTGGAACACGTTAACGGAAGAAAGATGCAAAACTTTGAAAGTAACATGCATAAACACGGTGTACATACATTTTCCAGAAAGAAAATTCGAGTTTTCAGTGGAAAAATGCCAGACCTCTACAGACAGAGTTACGTTGAATTACTTCACGAATTATAAGTACAAAGTAATTCAATTTCATTGTATTCGATTATTTTGTAATTCGAAACTCAAATACTGGGTATATAAAATACAATGTAATTCAATTACGTAAATCAGTGACAATGTATTTAAATTAGTACAACTCTGGTTTCGATATGGATGCAATCGTAGATCCTCTAAAAATTCGATCACGGCCATCCGAGGCAGTGAAATTTTGGAACGAGGTAATGTAAGATTTGAACGATCTGGGGCGCGACGAGTGGAGTCGAAACGTAAGTCGATTTCGTCGTGAGCGAAGGAGTTATCGTAATCACCCGTTCCCGATGGAAAATCCTACGGGGGTGGTCGATTTGATTTGTCCCCGATTAAGTGGCCGGCAATCCCGGGCATCCCGGTGAACCGGAAGTCCCGATAACGGTAAACGTAAAATCTAACTACCGCCGTCGCCGGTTTGAACAGTTTTCCCGCGCTCTTTTCAACGGATCCTGCGGCGAACACTTACGCGAACCGTACGGCCGAACATCAGAGCTACGAGAGAGCACTTACACGAGATGAGCTTTTGCGGCCGGGGAAGCTCCGGCGAAAATTGCAAAGATCCCGACACGTCGGAGTACGTTCCCGGAATAACACGGAGAGATACATGTACCAACGGAATCCCGGACGCCTTTATCGCTTTTCATCAAATTAGAGCCGGACGTGACCCATTCCGAAACATATGCCGCGGACTCATTGTTCCCCCGACGGAGCCGATTTACCTATAACTGGAACGTTTACGGGAGTCGTGGGGCTTCTCTATAACACTGTGACATTAAGATGCTCCGGAGGAAACCAGACGTTTTGAATGCAAAAGCCTGAAGAGGACAGCGGACCGCGAAACTTTCATACCGTACGTTCCTACTATGCTCGAATCTCCTCGACCTGTAAACAGAGTTGTGCTCATTTAAATACATTGTAATCGAATTACATTGTATTTATTGTATAATAAGATTAGCCTTTTGCTCTTCAATTTATCGTTAGGAAATAATAGCTAAACTGGGTTTCACTGTAAACACAAGATTAAGATTTTATTCATTATTTACAACAATTATTTACATTATTTACATTATTTCCTTTCCTACCTGTAAACACAAGAAACGACATTAAAAGCTATTAATCCACGAAGACTTCTGTAAGATAATGATGTTTAATATTACTGTGATTTCTGTAAGAGAATGACGCTGTAATACACGTGGCTTTTACTCTCTTTCATCTACTCTTATCCGCTATCAGTCTGCCGTCTTGTTCTACTGTTGTATTCCGGTTACTTAATATATGTTTATTTATTAAGTACAATTTCTGAACGAAATACAAACTACAGAGACGTATACAAAAAGATCTTAGTTGTCTAGACAAGACTTGGTGAAGACTGATCAGAAGCGAAAAGAGACTGATGGAAGAAATGCTCGCGAGAAAAGAAATGAGCAGAAGATATAGGTTTTGGTTCTGTAAGGTGGGGGTTGTTTTGGGACTGATGGTCAGTAAGGAATGAATCATAGGGATGAATCATAGGGATGAAGTTCAAGGATGAGTAATGATAGATAGAGTGTCGAACTGAAGATGGAGAGACGATAGAGAGAAAATATAGAGAACTGAAACGCTTAGATTACATGAGTGATTACTAATGCTAGAGAGGATTTTATCGTTGGTATACAACACTACGGGCATGCGCAATGCGTATGTAGTTCGAGATGAGTTTTAAAAGGAATACGATAGAATTGCATACCTTCTATCGTATTTCTTTTACAATTGTATTCACAGTATTTTAAGTATATCGTAACTGCATCACATAATTCGAACCTTTCACTTAATTTAATTGCTAAGTACGCGAATCATGAGTGTCAATTTTTTCTGTAGTACGTTATCGTGTCTTTCTATAATGAAAAAGACTTTCTCAATGTCTATAAATGAACCATATACAATTTACTAAATCATGTTACGTGTAATACGAACGATGTTCAATTAACGACTGATCAATTTTCCAAATAAAACGCTTCCACATGCACATTCAGTTCTTTAGTTCGTCCAATCAAATGCATTTCAAACATTTTGCCTTTTACTCTTATTAGGTTTCTTCCTCGTTATTCTCACATATCCACATATTGGTCTTGTACGGAGTACTGGAGTTCGGGAACCGTGAATATATATTTATTCGTAGACTGTGGATTTTTATGAAAAATATAAACACTCCAAGAGTATTGTTTTTAACGTCAAAGGACTGCGAAGGTGTGAAATGAATTTTTCTTTAACCACCGTTTCTCAAAATCGATGCAGAATATTTTTATTCCGAGTACGTTGAGCACGCAGTGGTAGTTTCATTTCGGAAAGATGGTTCCCCCGGTGATAATTAAGTGCGCCGGCCGATGCAAATTTGAAGGATCTAGTTTAAAAAAGTCTTTCCGGAGAAGCCTGGAGAGGAGTTCGGTCGAAATATTGCGAAAGCTGTCCCGTTGAAATTAAACACAGCTGCGTCCCGCCGCCGCGCCGCTACGGGGACGCCATATTTTCCTTTTGCAGTGCTTGGAGAATAGTTTTAATAAACCCACGTATTCCTCGAGTTTTCTGCAATTTAGCTGGAGAAAACTCGCAGCCACGATGCTGAAAAAACGATTGCCAACAGTCGCTCTTCTTTTTTTTTTCCGCTCTCTATGAAAGTCGAGGACGTACGTGAATTACGCGGCGGGTAATTTTTATGAGGAAATTTGGCGTTTTACCTGCCTTCGCGTGTGCTTACGCAAATACTGATAATACCGGGATGCAAGTTCCGTATCCTCCGGCGCCATAATTTCCCGTCGTTGAAACAACTTGAGACGCTTATATTCCATTTCTTCTCCCTTTTTTTTTTGGTGTGACGTAACTACCTGTTCGGTGACCAACTTGTATAATAATAATTGTTGTCTCAACAATACTTTAATAATTCTCCTACCACTTTCCTTTTATTTTCCCAGCTGGCCCCAGTGATTCAATGACGTCGTCGATTCGGATAATCGAGGTTCCACTTAATCGTAAATTGCACAATCAAACATGCTCCGAACGATGTCGTGTTTGTACTCATTTTAACCGGAAAATCGTCGCACACGTATTGGTAAAGGTTTCATAAAACTCTGTTTATAAACAAGAAAGCTTTGTCACTATTTTCAGAAATATCGTTGACGTTTGTTTCGTATTTAGACATTGCAATCTCGCTTTCGTTGGCAACTGGTTGTCAATTCGGTGTCGTCGGAGCTTCTGTACGGAACTTTAGAAAACGGTCCTGACTTTCCGTAATTGAAAATGGGATCGGAGAGCGTTTCTAATATCCTGCTTGACATTGTTACCGCGCGGAACGATGCCACACGCGTGGTCGCGTCAAGAATCGACGAATTCAACCACGGATAGGTTTGCCAACGCCCTCGAATCCCGACGGGCCAATATTCTGTTCCTGATGAGTTAACCCAGACAGTTTTGAATATTAGATTAAACGCCGGTCGATCCCCTGTCATTAGCAGGATGCTCTAATCAAAGTCGATCCAAAGTTCGAAACCGTTCAACGGGCGATGCGTCTTATTAAAGCGGAGACAACCCCAACCCTCGTATTTCCTCTTTGGCTGTGCTCCGCTATCAGCTACACTTTCTATCCGCTATCCGGTTATTCGCATCGTCGGCTGCTTGTGGCACGTTTCACCCTGAGTTAAGGGATCATAGTCAACGAGTGTGCTACGCGTCAGGTCATTCCGTAACTAATGTCGCCTTCCGCCTCAACTTGCCATTCGAAACACTTATTACCACGTATCACGTGCTGTCACATATTTTATACTGTGATTAAGCAACGCAACCACGATAATATTATATTATACAATACTTACAATTATCACGTAGATTGGATGTGTTTTTTAACTTAAAATAGAATGATCAGTTCATAAAAATTTTTATTTTTGAAAATTATTTACACGAAAGGTTAAACAACGCAACGACGAAGATATTTTGTTATTATATTATGATATCTATATAATTCTGATGTATGTAGATTGGATGTGTTTTTTTTAATTATTGTATTGGCAAGAAAGTAATTTCGATATTTTCAGGGGAAATGGAGGTCAATTTTTTTATTCACGCATTGATCTTTGACGAATAAGATATTTTCCCTTTTGTTCGATGATCTTTTGCCAAAAAGAATAAATAAGAAACTATTTAATCATTAAAGTTCATCGCTTGAATAAAGAACTTCGGTTTTATTTCACTTTAAAATACCGAAATTACTTTCTTGCCAACACAATATGCAATAGAACGTTCAATTTATAAAAATTATTATCTTTGAAAATTAGACAAAGCCAACCATGTTGATATCGATGCATCTTTACGTGGGAAACATAAACGTGGAGCTACAATATAAAATGAACCGTCTTCTTGAGGAGCAGTGTAAAATATTAACGACAGTAAATGAAAGCACAGGGTTTGTTGGAAGCTTAATTGCAAATGTAATGTTTGTTGCTTACTCTGATAACGTAGACTTTTATTCTGAAGAATGTTCTCATTATGCGGTGCTAGTTGCGCAGGGGCTGCCATTGTTTAAATAAAGGAGGGAACGTAAAGAACTACGAACTCCACACAGTATACACTGTGTAGATATTAAAAATGTATGCCACGGTGCTTGCAACTTCTCCTTTATTTCCCAGTGCTATACTTGCGCCATTATTCTGATATGTTTACAGATAAACATTTTCTACCAAACATTCGTTTTTTACTTTCGAAAATAATTTCGATTTCGAGTTTTAAAACGAGTCCCAAATTAGTTACTGTACTATTTGATTCTAATGAAATTCTCGTCAAATATCGACAATTGTTATTGATAATTATTTATCGACAACCTCTAAATGTAGACACACTCATAGCGAAACCAAATGTTGAAGCTTGTCTTTGAACTCATTCCGTTTTCAATGATTGTAATCTGCATATTTAGTGTTAACAGACCTTGTTATTGTATTCACTAGTATGTAACATGATATTTGGTCCCTCAGGGTTTCAAATTCATTTACCAATTTTCTTCCCCCTCTTTCCATTCTCAGTATCGCCTTTTCAGCGGGACCTACTGTTTATGGTGGGTTCCGAACCACCTTTTGCCAACAACACGTGAAAAACACCCCGGGTGGGTCACTTTCCGGTTTTTTACCAGACGGTCACCCATCCTAGTGCCGTTCACGTTCCACATTGTTTAACTTCGGTGATCTTTAATTAATAAGGTGAGGTGGTTTAATTAAGTGATCTTTACTTAATATTTAATTAATTTAACCGGTGCTTTCAACGGGACTACGGTTGTTGGCTTGTATTCACTAGTAATTATTCTTGTAAAGCGAAATAAACCCAGAAGAATTAAAAGTGCTGAAATAAAAGTGAAAAAAAAAATATATTAACATTTGAAAGTCCAACTTGAAAATCTGTGTTCGACCAAGCCCTGATTTTTTCAGTTCCCTGAAATTGGTCGCAGTGTTTGGCGCCATGTTCCTTAGTATAGTGGAAAAATTAGCCGGTCGAGAGGGTTTTCCGAAGGAGCGTCGAAGTGTAAGCGTTCCTGAATTTTCCGGGGAATCGTCAGACGAAATACGCCGGCGGCACACTTGTCTCGTCGTTACCGTGTTTTCGAGGCGTCCATTCATGCACCATTTCCCGCGCGTTTCTGCCGCGCGCTCATTCATGGCCCGTTACTCTCGAACTGCAGGTGCGAAACGTGTGAGCACGAAAGCCTCGTTCATGCTAATTTTATCGGCGGTGGACGAGCCGCGCCGCCGAATTACCGCCAGTCGCGCCATTATCATGGATTTTGATAATGTCGCAGGCGCGTCGATTATCCGCGGGTTTTGTTCGCCGTTTACTGTAAACCAGCGCAGCGCCGCGATATTTATGCCGGAACAATGGCCGATTGTGTGCCCCAGGTACCAGGTCCTTGTAAATCAATGAAAATTTCATCGTTCAATAATTTAATCGATACGCTAATTGCCCCTAATTTTATTGATAACCGGCCCGCTACGAGCGAGCGCACACCCATTAACATAAATCTGGCGCATACAACTTCCCTGCTGTTTCAGTTTTCCCGCGCCGACGACGACATCGTTACATTGGCGTGGTGTCCACGTGTACTAATTATAGGCATTGTATTACACTTGTAGCTATATCAAATTACATAAATCTAAAGAAGAACTGTTTTCGCACTGTGCAACAAAATAATTGAAAAGAACAATATTTTTTTAGGAAATATAAGAATTCTAGTCTACATTTGTAATTCAAAATTTGCAGCATGGCAGTGGCGCAGTCCGTTTCTCTGTACTCTTTCAATATTCCACGAGTCCTGTGTTACATTGGTACAGAAAGGCAAAGAAGAATTGCTTTTGCACCGTGATACAAAATAAATGAAGAGTTACAGTATTTTTCTAGGAAACGTTAGAATTAGAATTTACAATAGTAGTTGAAAATTTGAAGCAAGGAAGTGGTGCAGACAGCTTCTCTTTACTCTTTCAATATTTCAAGAGGAGAGCAGTATTTCCTAGCCGTAAACGGCGAACATAATGAAAATTGTGCATTTGACGACACACTCATGAACTTATATATTTCCAGCCGGCTGACATTTCTGCGACTTGTATGTTCTCGTTTACTTCTTGTCACCGGGAGTCGGAAGAAATGGTCTCTACGAGCGAGGAATAAGAGAAAAGGAAGGATAGAACGGACAAAAGAAAGGATTTCGAGTGGATCTCTCCTTCCACCAAGTTTCGCTGTACCTTTGTGAAGACGAAGAAATACTTCCGGTGCGAGAAACGTGGAAGAAAGCGAAGAAAAAGAGAGCCCGGTGATAAATGTTTCAGAAGTCGTCACTGTGACAAAACGTTTTCGGGTCGGGAAGTCATGATTCGGAGTAAGGACATCCCCTTTGTCTTCTCTGGCTGCTCGTAAAAATACCACGTGGCTTGTCGTTCGAGATCATTTGCTCCAATTACCAATTCGCTTCGTTCACCTAATTGTTTCCTTTGACACCTGTAAACGTACGCTTATCTTTCATCCTCCGTTTCTTTCACCGAGAATATAAAAATCCTTAATTAATTATTCAACTTCTAAAAATTAATCGATCAGCGCTCTAATCAATTTCAGTTAATTTTTTATTAATTTATTGTATTTTTCCATTGGTGATTGCTGAGTTCATTTCAAGTCAATATTTCTTTTGCGAAAATCTTCTCCGAAACTTTATTAAGGAGTTATTAATGAAACCTTTTTAGCCACGGGGTTTTTTTCTTCCTATGTGGTGTAATGTTTTGCTCCACAGACCTACATACACTATATGTAACATCATTTGTTCCTTCCTAAAAGATTGTGAGCTGCATATATGTATAGCGTCATGTATAGTAAATGTAAGATTCTGGCAATGTAGCCTCTTCGATTTGCAGCGATCCAAGTTAACTCATCAACTGTGTAAAATTAAATTGCAACTACCCTTATGCTTAAAATGTTAGATGCCCAACCCAACATTGAAGCTTGTCTTCTTATATTTAATTTCCTAAAGAATTGTAAAGTACGAATTTAATTTGATTTAATATTGTCTATGTATGTATGAATATGTATTTACTGTAATTTACATTTGTACAGCAGATATAGATCTCAGTTGAGATCTGAAATGCTTAATAAAAAAAAAACCTTTTTAGCCATAGCCGCGCTGTGATTGGTTCATATTTTTCGTTGATAACTCCTCAATAAACCAGTCGAGCATATTTTTGCAAAGAAAAGAGTCACTTGAAATGATCTCAGGAATTGAGCAAGTCCTTCTCAAGCGAGTACATCATTCTTCGGACACCCTGTAAAAATTAGTTTGACTAGTTCCACATTTGCGTGACGACACAGACTCGTTAAGTTTCGAAGGAAGAAAAATGAACGAAGACGAAAGGGTGACTCAACGGTTTTATCGCCGGCTGTCTCTTGATTCGACCCCTTAGTTCCACGGGGTAGGAAGAATGGGGGCAAGAAGAGAATCCTACGGGATAGTCAGATGGCAACCAGACAAATTTCGAGCGAGCCAAGAGCTCGTAAAAGCTCGGCCTTCTATACGAACAACCCCCGGCATCTAAGCCCATCGGGAGTGAATGTGATCCGTCGGGGTGTGTTTCAATGACACGGGGGGTGGTCGGGGGTGTCCGTTGACGTGTTTTCGCCAATCCTGTACCTTCTTTAGAAGAGCGAGCCTCCAACCCCGCGGACGTCGTAAAGAGCTGCAAATTGCTGTCCACGAGCTACCGGACGGAATATATAAAATTTGGCCGACCGCCATTTTCACTCCATTCCACACCTTTCCATGGGGGGGAAATAAAATCTCCGGAGGATGGACATGGGTTTCATCGATGTTTCGCGCAATTAGGGTGCCGCCGTTCTGCGATCGTTCGCCGACCTTCCTGCGGCTTCGTCCTTGCGAAAAATCAGCGAAAAATTACAATAACAGGTGTAATCTTAAATTTCCAGCCATTCTTCATTTGCGAGATGTAGCTCTTCTTTCAATAAAATTCTAAAGATTAATTGCAAAAAAACAGTCGTCTTCTAAATGACACTAAATTAAATCATACTATTTGTTACATAAAAATCAGCGTGAATTTTTAGATGAGTTATTTTGCGAAGATTAGAAAAAAGATTAGTAAAATTAGTAAAAAGATTCGTCTTCTAAATGATATTAAATTAGATCATACTATTTTCTACATAAAAATCGTACTAACTATGAACGAATTCAATTTTGTTGTTATTATAAAAAAAGATATAAACGTATCAGTTGTGTTTAGCGCTCGATTTAGCTTCTAGAATAAAAAGCAGTATTTTCTGGTATTATATCGTATCCTAAACAGCGCGGTAGTGGATAGATAATACTATTTGCTATCTCCGTTTCGCGTTTCACGTGCCCAGAGGGAAAATTCGTGAATGGGTTGGCTTTGCTCATATCTATCCGAAACGTTCTCAGAACAATACCTTGGTTCCCGTGCGATTTCCAACGTTGCTCTGTACGAGCTCTCTTCCCGTCTCTTATGTGCAGCTTCTCTCCTTTCATTTTTTATTTCTTGTCCTGACTTGTCCGTCTCCGTCGTCTCTCTCTCTTTCTCTCTCTCTCTCTCTCTCTCTCTCTCTCTCGTTCTCTTTCTTCCTTTCTCTCCCCCGGACATTTTTTTTATTACCCCCGGAGGCATGGGAGTTTCAATGGACTTTGCCCAATAGTCCACCTCCTAGTTGGCTCGAAGCTAATAATAAATTCAACCCCTACCCCCGTCTGCCGATATATATATATATTTTTTTTTTCAACTGGTAGCCAAACCCTCGGTCGGAAAGTTTCTCAACAATAAAAAGACCCTCTTCTCTATCGTGCGGACAAACATCCGCGAAGATAAACGTATTCAACGATGGCCTGTGGTAAGTTTCCCAGCGAACTTTATGCACGCATAAAACCTTATAAGAATTATACCAATCAATTGGCTTCTGGATTGACGTACTTTTATTGGGGAACGTTCTCCAGTACAGTATGTATTTCACGATGTCGATCGAATTGCTAAACGAACCAATGAACAACGCGTGTAAACAAATACGATACTGTATTTGTTTCAGGGGTGGACGAGAGCGAATAAAAGACACAATCGAATACTCTTGTTTAGGGAAGTATGCAACACAAATATTTGTCTGTACAAATTACTTCAATCCATCTACAGCGATTTTATTTGTTAAAAAAAAAAATAGATTTTCTCTGTTTTCGTGAATTCTCGTAGAGAACAATGGCAGAATAATTATTTGACTGACGGAGTATAGTAAAATGATAAAGGTCACTTCCGTTGGCCATAATTTCTCGCTGGACTTTAATAAGCAAGAAATACGCGAATTTTAATAGGTGGGAAAAATTAGGCTGTTCGGATGACAGTCACGCGCGGGCGTTCCGGAATAATAAAACTGAAACGATTGCGTTTGCATAATGCGCGAGTTCATTCAATTTCGTCGGTGCAAGGAAAAAAAAAAGAGGAAATGTGTTTCGCCAGAAGTTTTACAGTTTTTTTTTGTAGGAGAGTGTATATAGGCAGAGTGAAAATCGGGCGGAATCGGAGCAGTTCGCCCCTCGAATTCGCAAGAGCTCACGATATTTTCCGGTTCGACGGCCAGGGACAAGTTTCTGCTGTCGCGTTGCATCACGAAGTTGTTTAGAGGGAAAACAAAGCGATCTCACGGCATTAAATTAATAGATCCGACAGACGAGAGGAAGCTGTTTGCGACTTAAGCCTCCCTACGTGACTTCCGTTAAGACCATCAGCTCACTTTCTTCTCTTGCCGATATCGTGTTGGGCAAACAATCGCATTAAAATCTGTTTGAAATCATTCCTCTATGTCTTCTTCTAGCTTTGCCCTGTCAACGTAATTTAATACACATTAGCTGGCTAGGAATTTTGTTCCTTGCACACAGTGTCGTTAAATAAGACGAACGTACTTCATACTATAAAATAAAACTATGCTATCGGCGCCAAGTTCGATCACTTTTAGAAAACAACAAATATGCAAATTAAATACTTAAATTTCTCAACGTTTCGATCCCTATGTGGATCATTATCAAGAGACAAAATTTTTGCGTCTGAAAAAAGAAAAATAATAATACAGATTTTGAAAAACAGAAAATAATAAACATTAGGTAATATAACACAGTCATTACAATTACCAAGAATTAGTAAAAAGAACAAAAAAAAAGAAGAAAAATGAAATACATACTTGCTGTGAAAGAAAAGGACAAAAACTTTTAAACACATATTGTGAGGTACAAATCAGCTTAACCCATACTTCATACTAGCCACGTAAATCGATTTAAAACAGTAACGGTTAAATAGAAAAGTATTTCTCTCAATTTACTGCGAAACTATCGTAAATCTTGTCGCAAATTTCAATGGAAATTGTTCAATGCTATGAATATTGAAAATTAAAATCGTTTTAAATACATGTATCATTTATAATATTTATAAAGTGTATATGTACCGATAATTGTGAAAGTGGTCTAAATGAAAATTGAGAAAAAAGTGATTTTATCAGTTATTTCACATCATATTATTTTAAACAACATTAATTCAATGTAATTATTACGATATTGTAAAAAAATGAACCGTTATTTCATTTAGTGTTAATATCCTTCTCCTTCAGATACCTCGAAACAAGAAGTAAATGACTGAAACCACTTTTTTGAAAAAAGTGGAATAATTGTTTCGACTACAAAGAACATTCCGTCTGATTGAAGAAATTTTTCTCTCGTTCTGGCTTTTATGAAATAGTCTGGAAACAAGCGAATATTATACTTCACTCGGCCGATCATTTTAAAACGCATTGAAAGAGTCGACCATGGCTCAGGACCTTCAGGTTAAAGTTCATGTCAAGGGTCCTCGATGTCAACGAAACTGCCAGTAGGGAGCAGAGTCTCTTAATCCCTGAAAACTTGCAGGAGTACTCCTTTTCAAGGTATTTAATCCGATAGACGAAAACATAATTAAACTGTTAAGCGATAATCCTAGTATCCATGGTGTCGTGCTCGAAAGGATTTGGCGATGGCAAACTCGGTTTCCTTCGAATTTGATTAAGAATATTTTTTAAATTTATTTTACGTCGCTTTCAACTATTTGTTAATGTTATTTTGCGACGTAACCTACAATTTATTAAGGTGGCTTCCCAACTACCTTTGATTCAGAATTGATTAACTGTAAACAAATACTCGGGTCGTGTTCTTGGCTTCATATTAAATGGTAAAATTAGCAATTTCATCGACTTCTCGTTAATTAAGCGAACTTAATGATGAAGTGAAATTGGGATCAAGTACAAGTTCAGGCACAAATAAGCGAACATTGTGAGGAAGTTGTATTCGCTATTATCTGATGAAACGCGAACCGTGCATGGTTTAGTGTAGCTATCCGTTGCCTAAACTTCCTCGATTCACGGTTTCTTGTTAACCGAGCAAACAGCACTTTTTACAACGAAGCGAACGTATACTCTCGCCGTGGAAGAGATGCAAGTTCGGGGCTCCGCGAAACTTGAAATATTCATACGGCGAACGTAAATGTTGGATCAGAAGTTGAAAGCATCACTTGTATGTGAACAGAGGAATACGGCCAGTGTCGTGTTCGAAAGTTTCACTCAGAAGTTAGACACGTACGATACATAATTCAAAGTCTCCATTAATCCAGCCGGCTTTTGCCGGTTTGGCACGCGGCGGAGTACACGCTCCTTTTTTTATTATCGCATTCGTGAACGTAAACAAAACGGAGATCCTCGGCCGGCGTTTTATGGCACGTACCAGAAATGACAGGGTGCGATGGTTTTCATAAATCGCCCGTGCCAAAAATCCTCTGAATCGTTGTTAAGTTTATACGTCGCGACAGATTGCGCCGATTTAGTAGTTTTACGGATTTCCGGGTAATAGCCGATCAATAGTTTCGAATACGTAGTAAAGAGTTTGAATTAGTGACGGTGCATTTATGCATTGGATTATTTTTGATTCACTTCGATTATTGCACGATAAACGCGTGCATTAAAATGGTTTTATATGTTTAAAAGAATTATTAGAAAATTAATATGTTTTGCGCGGCTACATTTATTTTAATGCTTATATATTCATTACAAACGGTTCAAATATTATTTCATCTGAAAGGGAAACGCGTAATATTCATAATTGTTAGGCTTTGTTAAAATCTTCATGATGAGTCTGACTCGTTAAAATATAACCAAGAGGTTAATAGGCTTCTGTTAGTGAAGTGTTAAGCAACCTAGCAGGGTGGTGTAAAAGAAATTTTTACAAAAATTTTGAACAAGAGTAAACAAGACCCACCGAAATGCATATCGACGAGATAGGGAATGGCACCGTGAATTTCCGCCGACTCTGTGGATCATTTTCATAATTAGGGGCGTCGGGAAGAGGATGATTGGAACGAATTTTCCGACACGGGATTAACTTCTTTCTGTCGCGGTTGCAGACAGAAACGCGGCCGCGCACACTCGTGAATCCGTTCGATTCCCAGAGCGTCCTCGGGGTCCCTTCGTTTGGTGGCTCGGCGAAGTAATTATTCCCGCTCATCGCCTTCAAATTTCCTCGCCTGTGTGCCGCGGGCCATTCGTGCCCGGTCTCAAAGAAGGCACCGAGCGAACGTAATCTAAGCGACGCAATACACCGGCTTCCGTACAATTATCAGCCGGTGCACGGGAGAAACAAAGTGCGGAATCGTATTTCGTCGTTCAGTCAATGTGGCGCGAACTGATAAGACGTCCGCGATTCAAACCTGCCGCACTCCCCTGGGCACCCTTACACGCCTCTACGGGGTGATTTACAAGTCTTCTGCGAGCGACTGACACAGAGCTATCCGATAGAACTGCTGGATTCTACTGCAGATGAAATCCTCCTATTGTCATTCCACTCGGATATTGTCAAAGTAAACTCCCGTACAACGCGATTCAAAAATTGTTTAAAAAGATTGTATACACGTCGAGTCTCCTAGCACGATTACTTCAAATAATTCGTAGGTTGTTTGTTGCACGAAAATTATTTACAAGCCGGGCACACAGTGCTGTAATCTGATTTTTTGTTACTTTGCTTTCAATTTGGACGGATGAAACAAGATTATACCAAATCGGGCTCAAAATGAATCATTCCTAAAATATTTTTGCAACACAATTTCTATTCCAAGCGGAGTCCGAAGTGTTTTCCATTAAAATCAATGCGTAATCGGATTATCAGTGAATGAACAACATTTTCTAGTGTTTCTGCGGTTATGATGGCTCGTGATTTTCATTTTTTTAATGTTTGAAGTGTGAAACAGGTTTGAGAGTATCTTAGTAATCTTATTAACAGTTTATTCAAAATTAGGTAACTTATTCATGCCAATCTTCTGCGAGAGCGTCGGCGTGCAGGCTTAATTTTATTATTACTCCAGAGAGTGAAAACGAACACGTTTTTCCGCTTTGCGAGGAAAGAGAGTCCACGGTATAGTAAATGTGGGGAATATCGGGAGTGCTGGAGTATTTTCCCTCTCGAAAAACAAAAAGTGCGTTCAAGTAACCTCGTTTTCACTCTCCGCGTGGACGTGGAAAGATAAAATGGCCGCTTTGCCAAGCGCTTTCACGGAAAATCAAGTTCAGAAAGGTTTGAAGAATAAGTGAGCGACATTTTCCAATATTCTCCAACATGTTACTTTCATTATTAATTTTTTTCTAAGCGTGCCAGACATTACAGCGCTAATATTAATTTAACTATATAATGATATATGCTTAATTATTAATTACAAAGTTCAAAAAATATACAAATGTATGCTATATGAACGAAACATGGTTTACAGCATCGATAGATAAATAAATAAATAGTATGTTATTTTGATTACCTCAATTTCACGCCCACAGTTGAAAGATTAAGATAGCAAAACAGGCGGTAATTATAAAATTAAAAGAATGAAAAATCGGCGAGAACGGAGATAAGAAAATAAAACGAGAGCATAGGAGAAAAAACTAAATTGAATGACCGTGGAAAATACTGTGCGAACTTATTAGAAGGAGTAGGAATAAAAATAAAAGAACGGCAAAAGAAAAACAGAGAGAATAGAAATGAGCTGCCAGACATAACAGAAGTGGAAATAGAAAGACAATTAAGAAGGCGGAAAACGTGAAAAACACTAGGGGAGGATGGAATATAAACGAAGTGTGGGAATACAAAAGAGGGAACAGTAACAGAGAAATTAAAGATATAACGTGCTAATTTTATCATTCGTATTTACTAACTGTGGACAGATAAATAAATTTACTATACGATCTATCTATATATATATTACCAACATAATAATGTTCGAAAACATTATAATATTTCATACATTACCAGAAAAGAAATAATATTTCGAGAAAATTGCAGCATACAAATTCGCAGGGGATTATTCGAAAGAAACATAAAGAAAAACTTATCCTCGTTAAATAAGAAGAACACATTCCCGCGTGTGTGCTGCATTAATCAAGTACCTACGAATCCTTATTAAAATCCTTAC
Organism: Lasioglossum morio; assembly: GCA_916610235.2. NCBI lineage: Eukaryota > Metazoa > Arthropoda > Insecta > Hymenoptera > Halictidae > Lasioglossum > Lasioglossum morio. Next base: position 22,131,369 of record OU744326.1, read on the forward strand.
GGAGAATTTGCTCGGTAATGAGACTCGATTTAGCAGGGGATTCGCAAATTGCTTTGTTTATGGCTGCACATGCATGTCCTGTGACAATATTGTTCTAGTAAGAACATACAGGTACGTGTGCGTCGTTGTTGCGAATTCCGGTTTCGAATATTCATCGCGCACGATTCTATGTTCATAAGCGTCTATACATAATATACTAACATCGATAATTAATTCTGCGACTGTTTCCATTATTGTAAACACCGATGTAGGTAAACAGCCTCGGAGTTATGAACTATTGATACTTCGTTAATTGTTTCGCTATGGAACGAAGGAAGGGTATTATTGTACACATTATTATATAAAAATAGTGGACACACTGAATTCTAGTCGACTCTTAATAATAAATTCTATTCGATGATTATGTGAATAATGGTACAATTGAAATGAATAGGTATTCTTATACAATTAACAGTGAATCGTGCATTTTATTTTGACAATGATTTGAAACAGTCATCTACAATTCATTTATTCCTTTTTCAGGATTTGAGAGCAAGTTGCAAGTATGTTATACGATTGTTTATTTACGTTTCAGTGGATGTACCGATTGTTGCGGCCCTTATGGCAAGCACAAAGACGATAGATAGAAAATGTACACCCAGTATGTGCCAGTGAGGTGTGTAGCATATTGTAGGATCCTTTCTATCGAGGGGTGGCTACCCTTATCTTTAACAGACAGCATTCCTATCGAAACGTGTGCTCTCCTTTAGTCCTTATAACAGAACAAACAGCTTGCCACGACCCACGCGACGCTTGAATGGGGTTAGTGAGCGATTTTCTTGTATTTCATGAGGGACACTTCATCGAATCCATTCCACGGTGATGCACCCGGTGCGCCTTCAACCATAATTCTACCAAAGGATAAACCAAAGTGGAAAATACGAATCTTTCGAATTTGTAAAAACAGTTGAAGAATTTATAAAATACTATTGTATGATTTCTAACTTATTAAACTGATTAATAAATGTCCATGTAGCTCTTGTAATATACGTTGTAAAAACACTTAAAGAATTTACAAATACCATTGATATTATTTCGAACTTAGAATGATTAATAAGTGTCTATGTAGCTGTTGGAAAATACAAAATTTTTCCATTTTGTAAAAACATTTAAAGAATTTATAAAATACTATTGCATATAGCTGTTGTGTCTTCACACGAATGCAGACGATTTCTTTGTTCCATGAAAGTCCGTAATCCGATTATTACTCTCGCAGAAGTACTATTATATTACAAGAGATACGAGGTCCACATAATAAATACAATGTACAACGTGGAAAACTGTTTTCCATGGGCTATATATCGTCTTAATGGAGTTAATGTGTCAGCTTCTTTCTTCGTAGGGCGGATTTTCCTATCAAATTGATGGGAGCGAAATGAAGACAAATGGAGGGAAAAAATAACGTTGATAAGGGTGGTAATTTCTACCATTCAGCTTGTCAGTGAATGCTCGTGTGCTCGAGGGAATCATTAATAATTTCGAGACAATGGCTATTAATGGGCAACAATTTTATGCTTCACTTTGCCTAGGCATGTTTCAAGAGTGTTTAACGTCTACCGCAGAGTAAAATTAGTGGGTGGGTAACACTCTAATCAGATATTACAGCGAATTTAATGCATGTAATCACCCTGCTATGGGTTTTGTCCATTTACAGGTGGGATACCAATTTGTAAGCTGCAATATAATCAGTAGGCAGCGGATTTTATGCATTTATGACAAAAAATCAGTAGGTGTAATTTAAAACGTTAAAAACATTAGACGAATTTAAAAATACTATTATATCATTTTCAACAGATTGAACATATATACTAAGGGAGAAAGTAAATGTCTATTGTCGTTCCGGTTTGTTGCAATTCAGGTGGACAATTTTTATTTTAAATTACCAATCAATTATCAAAATAAAAGATCTTAAGCAATAAGCAAACGTAGTGTCTGCGTTTAGCATTTCACCCATTCATTTTTCACATGAAATTCCGGGATCTGCTTATGTTTCGAACAACAGAGCCAGAACGGTACGAATGTTTTAAACAATTTTCCAAACAAAGTTGGAAATGCGGCGTCGAATGGGGAGTTCGGAGACTCTTTTTTCCCAGCCGGTTCATTTTAAAATATAAAAATCCCTCGGAGCGATAAATGGTCATAGCTCGCGGGACAATTCCGCGAGGTTGACTCATTACTAAGGGGAGTCCTCGGCGCAGTAGGGCTTGGCGTGTTCATTCGATATTCTATCGAGTTATGTCTCGGCAAATATCGATTGAGCCCGATACACGTCAGTGTTCGTCGCTCCCCTATCGAGCCGCAGTAGCATCGTCGTGTCCACATCGAAATCTAGCTTGGCCGCGATTGCTCGGCTCCCAAAAAATCTGCAAAACTGTGTTCACATCATTTTACTATAAGGTCGTTCGGAAAGTCATTTTGTATTCTCAAGAGAAAATGAACGGCAATTTTTTACCATCTAGAATAAGGTTTATGACACTTTGCTCTATTTATGGTCTCTTACGATTTTTCAGGCAAATTTCATGTTGTAGAATTTCTGTTTTTTTACTAGTAAAAAATTGAGTTACATGAGTACATGTACTACATTTTACGAATGTATGTGAAATGAAATTTGCACCGCATAAAAAATGTTGGAAAAAGCGAAGAAAAATTTAATCCGATGGTACATCGTCTCTATAAACAGCACACAACTTTTTCTTTCGTGCACTGCATTTTTACCTTTGCAGTAATAAAAAAACCAAAAAGTGGTGGTATGATGTTGTACTAGAAGAATTGCACCACGCGTTCTTAATAAGTCGGTGAATGGTAAAAATTCAACAGGAATTATGAATGTTTAATGGGATCATTCCTCTTGGAAGAAGAGTATAGCGGCGCCGACTACCGTTTATTTAAGAGTAACCTTCCTTGTTAGTAGAATTAATGAAAATTCTCAAATAATGAAAAAGTGGAAAAGTCTCGCGATACTAGCTGGAACTTTCAGCTTCTATAATTCAATGAATGCGATATACAATGTAAACTCGATTGTCGAAGAGTCTGAAACTATTGGCTCCAGTTCGAAGGACAGCCTGTGTAAATCGAATGGTTCCGTTCCTGTTCTGACAATTGTGATTAACGTTCCCGATAAAGACAGATGGGATAGACGACGTTTCTGTATGCTCCCGGTTCGAGCAGAGGGAATCGGAAGTATGGAAATCTTACTGTGTATAAAGAGCGTAGGGGGATGCTGCCACTGCCGACTGGCAAATCGAACGCATTAAAAGTCCATTATCGGTCGCTCCACAGTGGGAACAAGGGAGTTCGGGACCGAAGAGAAAGAGGCCGACAGGAGGGGGATGCAAAGGAGAATATAACGAGAGAATTAACACCCTTCTACTTGTTGACCCTTAACTCACCAACTCGTTCCAGCTTTGAAAGAGAACACTTCAATCCATACGTGCAGCGAGCGACTATAGTGTTCGCGTGTAACTCGTAGGGGAAGCTCACTTGTACCTTAGTGGTCCATTAAATTGTACATTTCTCCATAGTCTATCGACCTGAAGGCCAAACAAAACTATTCTAAACAGACGTTGAAAAACGTATTTCTTCGTTTAGCCCCTTGCCGTATTTTACGCGTTTCTTTTTAAATGAAATAAAATTTTATTCTCTATATGATACGATAGATTCTAAATGTAGCCATATAAAAAATATCAATTTTCTTTTCCCTTTTACGAACATTTTTGGGGATAAGACCGTTTCTCATCGCTACAATTGTAAAGAAAAATGATACGGCAAGGGATTAATAATCCTAATAGACATTCAAGAGAATATAAGAGCATTGGTGTTTTATCTTTAAACCTGCAAAATTATAAGTAACTCAATGTTCTCGCGGTTTGTTATCCTTCTGAATCGTCTTCGTGAGGAATGGATCGAATCCGCAATCTGTTTGTTCTGATACGGTGCGGGTCTTGTAAAACAATGTTTAAACGATCGAGAAAGTTGGCACCAGGCAGGCAACTAAAACTACAATCGTCCTTGCACTGCGTCGGAACAATGGTCGAGTCGAGTCACTACGCGATCGATTTCCGATCATTATTAATTATCAGAGTTAATGATCTGGCTGATTGGAGGGAGCTGTCTCGAGGACCTCGTTAGTCTCTCGCCGGCTGGCTTCTTCGATATAGATATTTGTTCATTCGTCCTGTCCGACGCGCCAGTTTCACCTGCTGTCCCGTGATCGTTAATTAAATAAATTCACCGCTAATTGTATTCGGGCTTTTCATTAACGAAGTGTCGAATCGTTAACGCTCCCCGCAGAGTCCTGAGACGACCCGCCCCATACCCACACCACACCCCCGCAACCCTTATATCTCACGGGGATTTGCCGAACGCAAGACACTCACTTTATCGGCCGACATTAAACATTTACACCTCCGTGCATTTTGATCGGAACGATCCGTACCCCGATTAATTGATTGCACTCGATGCTAATTTTTTTTCGTCCATTTATCTACGTTCCTCGAGCAGCGGATCAACGAATACGACGAATATTATTTCTGACGCGTTTCCGGCAAATATTCGATAATTGTAAGCACGATACACCCCCTCCCTCTTTAAAAATGCATACATTCTTGTCGCTGCGATCTAGGTGTTAATCAATTTCGCTTGATGGATATTCGCCACTTGATGAATTGCTTTCGTCGAAGCTTCGCTCGCTCTTCTCGGCCAATCAGACATTTAATTTCTGCCCTGTGAAATTAATTTTCGTGCACCCTTCGGCTTGTTTAAATATTCTTAAGATACAGGTTAAATAATGGTTAGCGTAACACACGTATGTTCAAGATAAAACTGTGATTGATTACAGGAGCCGTACGTATTAAGTACACCTAATAAAAATTATATTGCTCGATCAAATATTTCTTAAAAGCAATGATCCGTAAGAATTTAATAATTGTACTTGCTAATTAATTTCTTAAAGAAATGTAATATATAGATAAACGAATAAACAAGCATGCAACAAGAAAATAATCAACTAGTACCATCAAACTCATCTTGAAGTGATCTCAACAATTTCATTAGCGGCACGTCGACTTCAATTTATTCGACTCCATTCACATATTGACGTTCTCATTCCCGTGTGCATGGAATTCGTCGAATGATTTTGGAATCACGGGGCCAGACGAAGATTATTTGCGATGATAATGCACACGTCGAAATGGACAGACCAGCCGGGAACGCCTGCCCTAAAAGCTGCAACGATATCGAGTTGAGATAAGAGGAACTGCGATGAAGAAATGTAAACGCAAATATTAATACAGAGAGGCTAGATAGCTACGGCGCCTAAGAGCCGAGGGGAGACTTCCTCCGGAGATCAGGCTTCCTTCGCTTCTTTCGCTCGTTCAAATATTTAATGGATTTGGCTACATCCACTCCCGCGGCTTTATACATATTCGTTTGACTTTGCCGTGCGCGCACGACCATTTCGCGCAGCATAATTTAGGCGGATTCGAGATCCTTGCGCTGCGCCCCACGCGTCGGTGCTCTCTTGAACAATCGTTTCGTTGCGAGCCGGCCACTTAATCGAATTGACGCGAAATAAGAAATTTTCATTTTCTCATTTTTATTTATTCTGCTCTTCTTTATTGAATTTCGATTTATTTCATCCTCTTTTATATCAGTTTTCTTTTTTCTGCCATTATTTATTTAACGCTTCACCGCATGATTGTTTAAATTGGGATGAAAAAATTGAATGAAGGTCAGTTTTTGTGTTTTATTTAAGGGAAAGATATTAAAAAAAATTAAAACAACATTTTCAGAAAAAAACATAAATAAACATTGTAAGAAAACACATTCTTAGTTTATTATATACCAGATTTGTTAACTGTATCAGATATGATATACTATGTAGCGAAGGGTTAATTTTTATTTATTTAATAACTTCTATTACAGTGTCACTCATTTGAATCATTTTTTTATGCTCGTGTGTAAGTATACTACGTATAGACAGCAGATTTTATGCATTTATGAGAAAAATGAATAGGTGTAATTTAAAACGTTAAAAACATCAAACGAATTTAAAAATACTTTTATATTGTGTTCAACCTATTTTTTAGTATTTTTTTACCTCCGGTTTATTGCAATTCATATAGAAAACTTTGATTTTGCATAAAGATCCGCTGTCTAACTATATATGTATACTTTTATTTCATTCTCGTTTATCTAATTTTTATTTATTTTACCCTTATTTAATAACTCCTATCGTAGTATGAATTTGAATCATATCTATTTATGCTTATGGGTAAGCATACTATATATATTTTTTTTATCCTCGTTCATTTAATTTTGTATTTATTTAACCTTTTTTAAATAGATTCTATCATAGTGTGAATCATGTCGAATCATTTTTAATTATACCGATAGAACTAGATACATAAAGTATTGAGAATAATGTAGATAACGTTTAGAATGGAACTCGAAGTTGTTGAGCAAGTAGAGCAAGGTAACCTATGGTCAGACAAGCAGTAGAGTGGTGAGTTAGTTAGAAACAAGTGCAATCAGAATACGTTATAGTCAGACAAGTGGAATAAGTAGTTATGGTCAGACAAGTAGAATACAAAAGACCTGTGTTTTCAAAACTGGTATACGTACAATGTACAAACAACTAATACATGGTTCGTGGTCTATGATTGAACGAGTGAATTAGGTTAATCATAGACAGACAATTGCACTGAGGAAATGTAGTGGCAATGCACGTAGACCCATCCACGTTTTAACTGGTAGAACGAGGTATGTCTTTGATCAGACAAGTGGAATAGAAATGGCTGTGGTCAGCCAAGTGATGTAAGGCCAGCTTGTGGCCAGACAAGTAGAACAGGGATAATATATAGTCAGATAAGGAGCATATATATAGTTAGACAAGGAGAACAGACATAATATCAGACTAGTGAACTAGAGATAATTTGATATAAACAATAAGAGAGAGAATAGAGTGTCGGTTAATAAGTTGTAACTATGATCAGACGAAGAGTAAAGCAGTTCAAACGGGCAAACAATTTTTCAGATTCACCAACGAATGTTGGTGACTAAGAATTTACAAAATTAAAAACGATAAGTGCAAGAATATAATTTTATTTTGAAAATAGTAAGCACAATTAAACGTTTCAGTTTTGTACAAAGTAAGTGAAAATTATACAAAACAAGCTACGTTAAAACACAGTTTAATCATTTCTGTTTTGTACAAAATAAAATTAGAACTGTACGGAACAGACTAAAGAAAAATTTCCCGTTTCCTGCAACCAACAGCAGCACGTCGACGAACACTAAACAATCGGTTGTTTATTTGTTTTCATATTGAAATTATGTTTCCTGCAGCAGGAAACTCGACGAAGACCATGTGAATGGGAAATGGGGGCGGGGGGGAGTGGAAACCATCGGACGCATGCGAAAAAAGCAGATTGACCATTAATTAGTTGCCAATCGATTCCGATCAACTTCGGCTGTGTTCCGCGAGATTTCATGGAGTTAATTAATTCCATCCGTATAATTAAAATTCCGCTTCGCTGCACACATACCCGGCTCGATGCAGATAAATAAGAACACACTCGATTCCAAAGGGAATTAGGGGTTGCATTCGCGTGGGCGAGAAAACGTTTCGTCGAACAAAGGATTCATTTTTGCGTCCCAGGTCTGATTGGAAATATGCAATCCAATTTCTTCGTAGACGGATAGTTTCTGAAAAATCCTTGTGCTTATATTGCCTCGCTAATAAATATTAAAAACGTATTAAAGCTAACGGGCATTCAAAGCTTTTACGATATACGTGGATTTTATGCATGTGTAATAAAATTGAGTAGATCAAATTGAAAACAGTAAAAACATTTATAGAATATAAAAACACATTGTTGTAATATACGTGGATATCATGTATGTATAATAAAACTGAGTAGATCAAATTGAAAACAGTAAAACCATTTAAAGAATACAAGAATACTGTTGCAATATCCGTCGATTTTATGCATGTATAATAAAAATGTGTAAATTAAATTGAAAAGAGTAAAAACATTTAAAGATACATATAAAGGTAGTGTTGTAATATTTCCAACTTATTAGAAAGATTGAGATTATTTTTCAGCAAAGCGCATCCTGATTTTCGCTGGAGTTGAAACGGACAATTGTTCGGTAACACATACAGCGTTAGAGAGTAAATTTTCCGTTCCGCGGTTCTCGTCGAGCCGACGAGAGGGCCGAGTAAAAAGCGTAGAGGATACCGCGCCACGTTTTGCAGGATTTGACAGAATTAATTAACCCCGTGCTATAATTAAAGTCCCGTTTCGTCGACGGGGAACGCTGCCACTCCATGTAAGTTAAACCGACAAAGATCAAATCGCGAATCCTAGTTGCAAACTGTGCATGGTGTTCGCGCAGTCGTGCTGGGCGCTGCCGAGAGTAGCGAGACAACGTATGAACGAAAGGAGACGAGAAAAGGGAAACAATGACGAAACGAGACAGAGAATTTAATGGCTAGACAGAGAGAAAGAAGTTTAATTAAATTCTACCATTTCCAAGCTGCTGGGCGTCGTTCTCTATCCGATCGCCGATCGAGAATCGAAGATCGAGCGCTCTTGAAGAATTACGCGAAAATTACTTCCGCTTGACGTGTCACGGCCATTTTACATAAAGGGATTACAAAGGTATTCAAATACAGGGTACTTCGTTTAAACAGCAATTTTCTCCCTGAAAAAATAGGTGTTTTATTTTCGATTGAAAATGAACGAATAGTATTTTACTTTCCAGGACTGAATAATTGATACGAATAATACGTCAATATACAAGACGTAAATAATAACTGGATTTTTATCAAATAAATTATCTGTTACGACGTTGGCTTTCAAGTAATTGAAATTATTAACACGCAACGCATAGTGTAAATATTAATTTTATTTTCAATTCTGGAAGTTCTGGGTTCAATATTAATTTTCTGACTATCGTGATTATTATTACTAGACAGCGGATCGTTGAAATAGACATTTGTATTCTTTCTTAATATGTTTAATAGGTTGAACACAGTATAACAATATTTTTAAATTCTTCTAGTGTTTTCACTGTTTTCAAGAAATGCACGAAGAAACTAGAAAAGAGATATTGATAGAAATAATTAAATAGTGAAACAGTTACAATCGTTATGGCTTCATGTTGAATAAAAATGTCCATGTAATTAAAACGAGTTCACGAATGCAATTGAGAAGTGTCAAGTAGTTACTGAACAAAAGTGTGTTATCGAACCGATAGTATTTAATAATCCACACTGTGTACACTGTGTGCGCTCCTATTAAAGTTCCAGTTGGGACGTTACGGGCTTTTGTCTCGCGAGAACACAACAGTTGAATTTTATTCCGGCATCGAGGAGAAACTTAACAACCTGTGAAGGCGTACGCGAAGTATAAAACGGCGTGCAGAAACCAACGAAAAATGTATAAGCTATAAGATTACGATTCCGCGAGGATCTTTATTTGCACCGCACCGGCAACCGAATGGTAATGCTATCTCGCATCTGGTTTGTATCCCCGAGTTCAAACAGAGTATCGCTCCGCTCGCTCGCTGCTTCTGTTAGAATGATAGGGCATTGTGGTGTCAGGGGAGTTTACTGTCATAGGAAATTTGTGGCTCGCGAGCGTACGGCGGATATCTCTGTCTCTAAACCACGTAAACATTTCAGTGGCGGTGCCAACTTTGAAACAAGTCATTTCGATCGAATATTACCAGGAGTTGATAATGATCGCGGGAAATCTTCGCCCGAGGCAAAATGTGGCTGCTATAATTGATATCAAACGAAACTTTATTTTCAGCAATAAGTTGTTATTAAGTAGTTCGGATAGTCATCTGGTTTTCTGAAATAATTCCATTCGACATGATTTTTTATCGATATGAGATTGGTAGAATACCTCATACAATACATAAATTTGTAGTAATTGGTTAGTTACAGACATAATTAATTAGTGCTTTGAAGTTGCACTTTAGGTCTTACGACCTAAAATGATTTCATTCCATATTATTTATTTCTTTTTGTCGATGTGAAATTGATATAATACCTCATACGATACTTATACATATGTGTAGTAATTGGTTAGATACCAACGTACAGGTATCTACATATACGTTCCATACGCAACCCGTATCGATACATTTTCTATCAAAGTTCGTTTCAATTAGCATAAGGAATTTCTCTCGTGTTTCTGCCTAACTAACAGTTATTCGAATTGAGGATTGTAATTGGTCTGCTTCTCATTAGTACGGAAATTGTTCCTTATTTTAATATCTGGGAAAACTACTTACAGTTTCAAAGCGGAAGCTGTTAAAGCGTGGTTCAACTTCCGGGGGCCCCGCAATTTAAACTCCATTCTAACTGACGGAGCACACTGTGCTATTCATACATGAGCCACATGTTTATGTGTACTTTGTCTCTTGTACTGACAATCATATTGTTTCGAAGATTTTACTGAATACTGGTTCGTCAAACATTTTCTTTTCTATATTCACGACTCAAATTGGGGAAATTTATATTGAAGGATCAAAGAACCCCCAATCTCTGACTGATTACTGGATTGCGAAATTCAAAATTGTTCGAAAGTTTTAACAATTGGCGATATCAATATATGATTTCTCCTCTATTAAAATCGTTAAAGAAAGAAATAACATTTAATTTAGTTTCTATTTCATGCAATTGATGTAGACAATTTTTATCTTGTACAAAGATCCGTAGTCTTCTGCTTACACTGTACAACACCAAATTTGTTCAGCAATTACTGTTGGGTGATTCGTATAGAGTTTGTTATACTAAAACCAACTCCGAAAATAAAATTGCTCTAACACGCAACGTTTTCGAAAAGCAAAATATGAGGCGTCACGCGAAAACTAAACATGCGACACAGGTTTGACACTTATCGTTGAAATTTGTGTACTATTTGATTATTATTAGACGATATTTATTGTTCACAGAGAGCTGGGTAAAATAGAATTTGTAATAGTAAATAATTAAAGAATGCATACCAGTGAAAATGTTTTGTGATTATTAAGAATACTTAAAAAAGTGATTATTAAGAATACTTTTTAGAACAACTATTGGGTAATGGAACTAGGCCTTTTCGAGATGTAAACACATAATCTTGGAGTACAAGTGTTCAAATAACTGTATATTCTTCAGAAAAATATCAATTAAAAATCAAATATATATTGTAGATCCAATCCTAGAGACATGTGTAAAGAAATGCAGTAAACATATGTAACTATGCAATGAATTACTTTTGTTATAAAGTGTTTACAAATTATTTTTGTTATAAAAGCTCAGATAAATTCTCCAATACTGTATAAAGCAGATCGCATGAAATTTGATTAAATCCCTTGAAGATTATTTTTCTTCCAGTAGGAGAATTGAAGAGGTGTCCTCATGCTTTTGATCAGGGGTGTATATCTATTTAGTCAATTATATTTTTTTGTACTTTCTCGTAGTTGTAAATACTTGCTGAGAACCTTGGGGTTCTCTGAGAAATAGGATATACAGCGAAGAAGTCACGAGCGACTCGTATCTCTTCAGCAAATGAAAGTGTATCTCCCGAAGCAGCAGCAGTGGCAGGCAAGGGTGAAACCAGCGTGATCCGGGATCCGGCATTTCGGCGCGGTGGAAAGTTCGGCAGCGATTGCCGAGGTGTGACTTACACTTACTATGATTTGCAATGCGTACGCAGTCCGTGTTTTACCTACTGATTCGTCAGCCGTTTTCGTATTCAGCGTCGCACCCCATAAGGGCGCAGGCGCGAATCACATCGGGTTTCGTGTTCCTCGAGCGTCAGCCGTCAGTTGCGTCCCGACGCCGACGTCGCCGGGGTGGTTTCCCTAGCGTCCCGACGTCTCACTGCGTCTCACGTTGCCCACGTCGCCATGTGACCGGGACAGACCAACCCTTTCAACCATGGACCCGAACTCGATGCCTCTCGCACCGTCTCGAACCATCTGAAACCACTCGATCCCTCTATCTCAATCAAAAATCACTATCTTCAAATAAACAATACGAAATATTTTTTTTCGGGGGTAGATTCCTTTGAATTTGAGTCGGCCGAATCTTTTGTTCCGGTTTGTTTGATCCTCGATCGTGCGTTGGATTGCGAACGATGGTTTCGCGCGTAAAATAGAAGTGAGTGAAGTTCGCCGGCGCGAACTCACCCCCTGAGTTAGGGGTGGCAAAAAAACCGGAGGCGAGTGGTGCGTTTTGCGCGCATGATTACACCGGGTGCGTGATGTTATTTTGTGAGACAATGCGGTGGGGTGTTGGATACCGTAATTTGTTGCGGTGCAAGTTCTTCATCCTGCTGGTGCTCGTCGGCTGCAGCGATGGATATTTGAACATCTTTATCAGCAAGTCTCAAGTCATGAAACTGCTCGGTGAGTTTTTAGAACTTTTTAACCCTCGTTTACAGCGTGCCGGTTCCCGTTTTATAGAGGGGAAAAGCTGCTGTTATGTTTAAACATTTTACGACACGTGCGGAAGACAGTGTTCCCGATTGACGTGGCGCTTTGCTCATGGTAATTTTCAGCGAGCTGAAACGCGCGATGTTTGCGTGGGTCGTTCGGTTCGTTCGATTCAGAATTATTATATTATTTATTGTGATCAAATTTTGTGACACGTGTCGAAGAAAGTACGATATTTTGTTTGTGGTAATTTCTACAGAGTTTGGATCTGCGATGGTTGTGTTTGAGTTAGTTTGCTTGAGGAGAAAAAAAATGTGTCCATAATTATAAAAATGGTCTAAGTTGAAAATTGAAATGAGTAAGTTTATCAGTGACTTCACATCACATATTGTTTTAAAATCAATTAATTCAATGGAATTTTTACGATATTGTGAAAGTATAATACAATATTTTTTAGATCACTTTCATAATTATGGGCAGATAATTCAATCTAAATTCAAATTCCACTTTCTATCATTATATTGAAAACTAAATTCAAATTCAACTCTCGGCAACCCTATTTAAATCGAAATTCAACTGTCAATCATTATATTTAAATCAAAATACCAATTCAATCATTATATGTTAAAATCTAAATTCAAATTCAACTTTCAATCATTATATGTACCCACAATTACTTATGGCAGTGGTCTAAGTGAAAATTGAGAAAAATGAGTATCAGTTATTTCACGTTTCATTATTTTGAAACTAAATGAATACAATATAATTTTTAAGATGTCGTGAAAAATGAACTGTCAGATAGTGCTTGTTGTTTCCTCACTATATAGATTTCATTTAGTGTTTATTTTTCTTTTCCTTTAAATATCTCGAAATCAGGAATATATCACTTAGACCACTTTCATATTTACGGGCACAAATATTGTTTTGAATTCTGTTGGGTAACACTGATTTTGCTATTGTGGAGTTATTATTCAAGAGAAATCATATTTCCAGAGTGACTTGACGACCTGATAAAAACACGTGGGTAGGACGCGATATTATATGAGGATGTTCAATGTTTGTTCTTTTCAGGAATCTCCAGAAACAAATTAAACACGTGTCACATTCATTAATTTGAAATAATCAGATTCTCACGAAAATCAAAATAAAGAAAATATTATTAATACCATTGATCACAATACAATAAAAATTTAATTTTTAAATTGGGGCAAATAATTCCGATACCCGCAAACAGGTGTCTCACTCCACGTCGTTTGCTTTTCCTCTAATACAGTAAACTTCCATATAACACGATGAACAAAATTGCTTAAATTTCTTGTGTCTGTAGATTTTCTGTGGCAGTAGTGTACAGTCGTGTTACGCAAACTTACGAAATTTGTATTGATTAATTACGAAATTTTTCGAACTGTATACAGTCTTTTTAAAAAAGTTTCTGGTCTTGTTATACGGGAGTCTATTGTCGAAAAATTAGCTACTTTGGCGTGACGTTATGGGAGTAGCCGACAAGGTGGACTTCGTCGAAGCATCGGATTCGCCTAAACGCCATTGTAGTCGCCTTTCGATGCGGCTAACTCCGGTACAAAGCGCCGCCCTAGCAATTTACACCGGGAGCCATCCATTTTTGGAGGTCAACAGCTCTGCACACAGGCGCATTTACGCACCTGTATGTACTTAGTCTCCATTCCATCCGATATCACTTTACGGCTCCGCGATTCATTCGCCTCTCTGCCCGTCTGTATATGGCTCTGGGTCTATGTACACAGCTTGGGCGCGTCAGTTTTTTGCTAGCCGGCAAGAGGAAAATGTGGAATAACTGTATTTACGAGCGAGCGCGCGCGGCAGCTCGTGACTCTTCGAAAATCGAGCCAATCCTGGCGGCGGCGTATCGCTCAGAATGGCTCCATCGTTCGTTTCTGGTGTCAAGGGTCTTATGGTCGGATATCCACACGTTTTTCCATGGTTTTGCGTTAATAGCGACGTCCCGGTCCCGCGCCGTTCATCACGCGAACGCCACACGGCGCCAGGCGATAGTAACTCAACTGATCACCGATGTATCCGATTAAAAAAAGCTGCCCTTCGATGCGTTTTCCGCACTTTCGTCGCTCCGCAAAATGTTACCCCCGAACTATGCATTTTTAGAATTAAATAAGATGGAAAATTGTACGATGTCATTGGGTGTCCACAAATTTAGTTATAGTTTCATTAATTATTGAAGTTTGTTATTTTATCGGTACAAAGATACAGCCGCAAAACTGGAAAAAGGAATTTTATATTCGGATTTTTGTCACTATTACGTCAAGTTACATGCAATGGCTCACCTAACGTGATCGCATTAATTAGTTTCGTGTTAGTATTTCAATCAGAATTTTTTGATTTTGTTGGTACAAAGAGAAATCAAAAAATTAGAAAAGGGAATGTTATATATTCGGCTTTTTGTCACTATTTCATCAAGTTGCTTGCAATGGTCCAGCTAACGTTACCGCGTTAATTATTTTCGTGATTACTAGTGCAATCGGAACTTTGTTTCGAGCACCTTTATAATAATAATACAACTTATGGAATTCGTCATTAGATTCTCATGTTTTGTATTGAACAATCCATTGAATGGTAATTCTATAAAAGTTTCGAAAAACGGATTGTTCTACACGCTTTCCCAGATTATTCTCATAAAGTAAATGTGACGGAGAGAAATGGATGGAATGACAGTAGTCGTAAACATACTGAACGGAACGAACTAGAGAAAGCTCGGTTATCATAGTCGAAACTTTAAACGCGTTTCCTTAAAACTACATTTCCTTTTACGGTGGCCTGGAAAACTCGGCTAATCAACTTGAAAGTTTGCGTGCGGGTTCCCAATAAGATTCCGCATCTGTTACAGGAACCTTCTTATTTTCATCTGATTCCCCATTTTTTTAGTGGTGCAGAAAGAAAGAAAGTCGATTTATCCTCTAAGAAACCCCAAGATCTTTAGCACCAATTCGTTACTTATAGAAACTTTTTCAAACGATTCGAACAATGGACAGTCAGAAAACAAACAATCAGGTAACGCACTCTATGTGGAGACAATGAAAAGCTTTTCCTTTTATAAAACGAACAAGCGCAATTGGTGAACGAATTTTAATAGAAGCTTTCCACTTGCAGGCGAAGTATCCATAGAATGTTAATACTTGATTATTGATTTTAATATCGTGACTTACCTTTGCAATAGATATCTAGGAACACTCTGCACTTTACTATCTTTAACTCGAATATTAAACATTTCTTCCGGCCTAGAATAATTCCATGTATACTATTCTTTTCAGTTTATGGAAATGATATTGTTTTAATACTAAATGTGTAGAAATTGATTGGATACGAACATGCATATATGTATAAATACTTAATAATATGAGTGGCGACTCATATTATTGGCGACCTAATTATTCTAGGTCGAAAGAAATATTTAATATTCGAGTTAAAAATAGCAAAGTGCAGTGTTCCTAGATATCTATTGCAAAGGTAAGTCACGATATTAAAATCAATAATCAAGTATTAACATTCTATGGATACTTCGCCTGCAAGTGGAAAGCTTCTATTAAAATTCGTTAAGGGTTAAAAATCGCTAAGGGTTAAATACCGATACAAAAGTTAATTTTTCGAGTTTTGTTAATTGTCAACGGACAGTGCGGCGTCTGTGCGAAGTCTCGGATTCGTGTATAGTGAATTTCTCAGGTGGCCAAGCAGCCGTGCGACATAACGGAGGACGACGTGATCCTCGGCAGATCTCGAACATACCCCTCGAGCCGTAGCCTAAAGGTTCGCGAATCGCAGGGCAAAAAGGGAAAGGGTTGATCGTGTCGCGCGCGAGGACCGATCCGAGTTTAGCCGACGGGGCTCTTGAAAGTCACTTAACTTAGATTGCGCCGACGAAATGACTTTAGTTCTCCCGGAAAACTTCGTTCCGCCGGCGGAGCATTGCTTGAAAGCACCGAAAAAAGGGCGACATCGAAGGAATGCACTGGAGGGCTGACAGAGAGGCTGCATACACGGGATGGAGGAAGTGTAGAAAAAGAAGAGCCTGTCGAGCAGACACGCATTCGATACAGAAGCAACCTTCCCGAGGACGAAAATGCAAGCACACCTACGCTTCCTCTCATCCTCTTCGTTCAGCTGCCATTTCCGGAGGGCGAACGTTTTTACCTGCCAGCCGATACTGATTATTGGTCTCTGCGGATCCCTGCACGCTTATGGCATCTGCGACTCTGCTGTTCCACCGAGAAACGGTTTTCATAGGCTTATGTTTTCGAAGAGACTCGAATTTGTCGGTATTTCCTAGATTTTCAATTTGAAATGCTAAGATTTTGTAAAAATGATGACTAGTACACTAAAATCTTACAACAATGAACTGGCCAGCGAATAGTCCTGATTTTGGCTTAATAGAATCCGATAGAATCATGTTAACCTCTTACCGTATTTTAACGAGTCATACTCGTGACAAAGATTTTAACACAGTCTAAAAATTCAAATTAATTCTTCTACAATATTTTTGGAGATAAAGAACATTTAATCACTGTAAAGAAAATGGTAGGGCAAGAGGTTAAGTATCCTGAGAATAAGGAAGTACGTGAAACAATTAACCCCTTGTCATAAAATTGAAATTCATTGTTTCAGAATCTATAAAAACTAAAATCAATGAAGTGGCTTTAAAATCGATGTGAAATGGAAGAAATCGAAATTTTCACAAGAAAGCCGTTACAAAGTAGCCGTGAAAAAGATTGCGCGACGAGGGGTTAATTGGGAAGGCCTCGAATTAATTAGTGCAGCCGATACGTCGGTCTGTCGGCGGAGCAGTCGCAGGATTTCCCATCAGACGCGTTCCTCTGGCATAAGTGATTTGCCCGTGTCGTTTCCAGTGACACAGGTCGAGCCGAATTATTCGGCGAGAGTTGTTCCGCGAGGGTGGCTAGCCGACGAGAATGAAAACGTTGTCGGCTGTTTGTCGGTCTGTTCGTCAGCACGGCCGGGATAAACACGGGAAAACCGATTGCGCGGGGCACGCACGCGGCCGAGTGTCTGGGAGCAAATTAAAAATCAATTCCAGGTACAGGTAATTCGAAAGTGTTTCGGCCGGCCATTTCTACGGGCCAGCAAGTTTCAACGAGAGAACCGTTTCTCCCCCGAAAGTTTTCCGCGTCAGCTGGCGCAGCCGAACTTGCGTTGCTTGGAAAAATATTTCTCGCCAAAGCGAATGCATATTTTCCGCTGACTCGGTGACTTAATTAACTATTGTTTCGTCGTCAATCCCCCAGCACCGAGCGGGCTACTTCGATATCCTCCAGCCGAGCGACCCCCGACGATTTTTCTTTCATTTCGAATTACTAGACAGCGGATTTTATGCAGTTATAACAACCAGTTGGTGTTCAAACAGCAGAAACGTTAGAAGAATTTGCAAAATGATGTTACATTATTTTGTAGCTATGAACCATACTAAGAGAGAAAATCAATTTCCATTTCATTTCAATTTGTTGCAATTCAGATAGAACATTTTTATGTTGGAAAAAGATTCGCTGTTTACTGGAATCTTGTCTCTGTTCATCTTACTAATATTTTTAATTATCCTGCATAAAGGTCTAGAAAGAATTCTGAAAATGATTTAACATACTCGATGCACTTCCCAAAAATATTTTATACATTTTTACGAAGTTAAACATTTTTATATCATCGCTGTATTCGTGATTATTCTCATGATTTGTCTGTGACAGAGGCAAGATGAATGGTAGATTAAAATTGCACAGTTATATTCTATTAGAGAATATTAAAAGTTTCTGCGTTTCTATGTAATTTTCTCTTGGATGTAACGTAACTGTACTGCAATTTAATACTTTCGCGTAAAAGAAATTTAAATGTGACTCAGACATTCGTTTTTACAATTATGAAATTTATTTCAAGAGTAAAGGAGTCTTCATTTCCGGCTGCTGAAAACGTTTCTTTGTAAATGAGTGTAATACATGAAAATTTTGCCAGCAGCAGAACGTAAGAATTAATCAGAAGAATGATGAAATTAAAACAATTTTATAATAGGTTGCGATATTACTTACTGAAGTCGAATGAAAATGTTTTGTGTTACTGTAGGATGTGACAAATATGTTTGGAAAAGAAGAAAATTACATGTTAAGGGAAACTTACTGGAAACATTTATGTAACCTATCGAAGCTTTGCGAACAACTTTCTTTACACAGAACATAAACATTTGTTATCTACAAAATACGAACGGGAAGTACTGCTCGCTAGCTGATCATTATGTCTCCGAAACCCCCTGACCTACAAAGTTTAAATTTCCTAGCGAACTTACAAAGTTACTCTTAGGTCCCAGGTGCTCGCTAAGAAAGCCTGCTGAAAAATTCATTCCCCACGGGGTAAACTAAGAGTTGAACCTTGAATAATGAAATTTCCAAATGTTTGTCTTCTCGAGATCTATGTAGCATCAAACCAAAGGGAATTTCAACTTAAACAGGAACACGAAGATCAATCAAAAATTCATTTCCACTGTGCACAACTGTTTCCCAAATGAAAAACTTTCACGTAATTTTTCCACAAATTCACCTGCTGTACAGGTGGTGAACCACGAATCGTGATCAGTAGAGATTACTCTGTTATCAGCAGTCCGATCGAAAATGTTTTTATCAGATATACCATAGCTTTTTTCATGATTTTTCAAGATTACATTTTTTGCAAATACACCTAGAATTCTTTTACGTGTATCCGTTCGAGGATTTCAAAACGAATTCATAAGAATAACATAAAAGAATTGCGTTTCCAATTCTTTTTTGCAGAAAGAGTGCTATAATTTCATGAAAGCTATCTAAAAGCTGTATCTGACTATATAAAATTTCGTTAATCAAATATTTCCCCATGCTCCCTCTCACTCAAGTCCTACAAAAACATCATAAAATTGTAATCAGTAAAATACTAGTGTTGTCTAATTGCATTTGAAAATATTTATCGATGTCGCAGAGCCTTTGCTGTTCCGTTTAATATTAATTCTTCCAAATAACGCGACCGTGGACCAAAACCAAAGACTTTGGGTGGCCAGCCCGATAGAAATACAATTTTCCGCGGGGGAAAAAAAATTGCGAAATACAGCCTATAGTGCAGTGTGTGTACGTAGCTCTTTAAAGGAACTTTTCAGCCGGCCACGTTCGGTATTACACAAAGACCGACCCTTTCCCAATTATTCCGCGAGCCGCGCGCTCTACACTTTCCGAAAGCCATTATCGCAGTGCTCCAGGTCATTTGCTCGCGGAATCATTTGCTGGTGGTTGCCCGGCTTCTATGACGCGGATTCGGCGAACAATAATTGTAATTCAAATAGTGAGAAGGCTTAAACAATGTAGGAGGAACGCGCGAACTGGTTTGCCAATCCGCAGATTAAGAAAGGAAATTTCAATCTTTGCTAGTGATAGTTTATTGAAGAGCAATCGGTGCGGCGTGCAGCACACGCGTGCCTGCGCGTCGGTACGCGCCGCGCGTTGGTTCTCCTCTATCAATACGTAATGTATTTGCACTCGCGTCTGCGTGTGTGCCCCGTATTTATGCACATATCGACAGAATATGTGAATCCACAGGTACAAACGCGCATTCGCACGCACCCGACCGTGTGCACAAACACGAGACACGGGAGGATCGCTCAGCCATAAACCATGGCGGTTTACGTTATCGTCTGGCCGGATCTACCCGTCGGCAAACTGCTGCAATTTGGCTAACGCTCCTTGCAGGCTGTGTGCTCGTGGAAATTGATAGGGCCAAACGCGATGCGACGCGACGCAACGCGACGCATCGGCCCCTCTCGGCTTTTTGTCAATATTTCCAGAGCTGCCCCGCTGCTATGATAAACGATCGGCCATCGGAAGGTGGTCTGCGTCTTCACCCTAAACTATACAACTCGACTGTCCTCCCAGTCGAATAGGATCTCAGAAACTTGAAGATTAAGAAGATTAACGGCAACCTGCGGCATACGGTGTGTCATTGACAGAATGACAGCCACTCGGACCAGCACCGGAACCTACGTACTCAAAGATTTTTCCGAATTTTTTGGCGAATTCTGTTGTTTTAGTTTTGGCGGCATTTTTCCGAGTAACACGATACCGAACACGATATCTCTCGCGAAGTATATTTACCTCTGCGATTCACGATTTTGTAGAATCTCGATTATCCGAACGACGCGACGTAAATTGAATCCATATATAACGCGATGCATTATACAAATCGGAATAGATTGAATCTAGTAATGGAGCTAGTTAACTGTGTTCTATTGTACGACCACGCATGCTCAACTGATTAGTTCGGATAGTCGAGGTTTTACTGTATCCTGGCTTAAACGAGTGAATATGAACGAAATTGTATCGTGCTCGGGATCTTTTTAAAGAATAATTAAGATCGAAAGAGTTTGGCCATTGGATTCGTACTTTGCTGTCGACGTTTCGCCATTTTGATTTTCCTTGAAATTGCTTTTCTATGTGGAGCACAGCTCGATGATATTCGATTAATTGTTCGCGTCGATGTATCAGCGAAGCAAATATGTGGATGCTTAAGATTTTATATAATTATAGCTGATTTCATCCTTGATATTAGTGTTCAGTTCGATGAAACGTATGAAATGTTGAAATGAAATCACGATTCAATTATATTATCGATATCAATTTAATCGAATATTGAATATAGGATAATTTCGAACGACGATAAAATCCAATAGAATTATAAAATTCGATAGAATATTTGTACGAATACCAATCGAACAGTTTAACCTTTCGCATTCGAGTGGTAACTTGGAGGCGCCATTAATAGTTCTTTTACCATTATTCAAACTATTTGTTGCATTATTAAATTTACATTCAATAAATTACTAAACGTATTTAAGATTTAAATAAACTACTAAAAGTATTGTATAAGGTATTATATCAGTTTTATATTGATCAAATTAAGAAAATCATAGGAAATATAAATATTTCCGGTTGGAAGAAAAAATTCGGTTTTCGAATCAGAATAGCTCCGAGTGCAAAGGAATAATCACTGGAACGCGGATCATTTATGAAAAAAGATTTTGTAAGACAATTGTGAAAACAGAAGTGAAATAGAACTGAATAATTCTCTGATATTTTCCTGACGTTAAATACATATAAAACGTATATTTAACGCCTAAAAGAAAATAATATTACGTTAATGCGTGAGTTATTCGCGACACATGTATTTTGCAGCACGTGAATTACACGTGACACGCTCCGGAATATTTAATGTTCCATTTAATAGTGCTGTGAAATTACGGAGCAGCGACGTCAAACGAACCTGCTTAGGAGATTAAAAATAAATTAATCTCCGCAAACGAATACAATATAAATCTGGTCGTCGTTGTCGGTGAAACTGCAAAACGCCCCGGTGTTATTGCACTGAGTTAATTATAACAATACACAGATTTTCTGCATAATTAACCCGGGATTTCTGCACGCTCTAAAATGTCCACGTCGACAGTGACGCGGAATGTTGGAAACGTTTACGCGGCCGCGATACAAAACACAATGGATTATAAATCTGAAAATGAGTAGCAGAAAATAAGTGAATTTTCTGCTAATGCATCGCGACCCCCGGACGAAACGAATGAAAGGGAACAAATTACGCGTGTCGGGAGCACGCCGTTCATTTTTGTGGCGGAACGTTGTTGGATAATGCAGTTTTTCCATGGAAAGTCGCATTTCACCTAATGTAATTCGACACGCGGTTAAGTAAATCAGTGCGAGTTGAAAGAGATGCGAAAAGATCCGTGAAAAATGCAGACTAATTCGTTTAACGACTGACAACATTAGTTTCTGTTCGCTGCAGAGTCTGCATATGATGTCGGCCATTACTGTCGCGGTCGTAAGACAGTGATTTTTCTCGACACAATGTTTCATTAAATAAAATCAATTATTGATTACATGAAAATGAAAATAATTTATTCAGTTTATGAACGGATTGCAACATTCACATAGAGTCTAATACTCTACAAATTAGAAAATCATTTCAGCCAAACTAGTTTAACAATTAGACAGCGGATCTTTAATGAAATAAAAACCTTCTACCTGAATTGCAACAAATTGGAAGGAAATAGAAATTGATTTTGTATTATTAAATTCCTGTAATGTGTTTACTTATATGTAAATGCACAAAATCCGCTGTCCAATGATAATTATCACACGTGTTACAGAAAATCATTAAATTTTTGTGAAAATTTACTCGAGGAACAAAATATTAGAAGGCATTGAGACAACTTTCAATTTCGGTTTGCAATGGTCCGGCTGATTTACAATTGCGGCGTCCTCACACTTCGCCATTTGTTTTTCGTCGGAGACCGTATCCGTCGCGAAAAATATTTTACAACCTTCGACCGATTTATACTGGCGGACGTTATTTCTCAACTATTGAATCGCGTCGGGCGCAGAATAGAAAGAATTAATACGACAGCGTGCACTTGTTATTTATCGCAATGTTCATCGCGGTGCGTTCGCGCGCAATAAATAACGCCATCGAACTCTCTCTCTCTCTCTCTCGGTTGTGGTGGGTCAAGACTGGAAAAATTGTCGGTGTTCGTGGGTGGACTAAAACGCGAGAGAAAGAGACACAGAACTATAAACCGTCCTGACGTGAAGCGCAAAACAACCGGATGTCAGGCTGGATAGGCAAGGAGGCCTCGGTTTTATGAAATCCGCGTGATCGATGGCGGACGAACGTCAGGACGTGACGTTTCCTCTGCTATCCTGGTGACGTCGAATTTTAAACATCTCTACCAGAAAATAATTACAGTAAAACCTCCGATAGTCTAATTAAAAGATATTTTTTGCAATTTTTAGTTACTTGTTTTTTTCTGGTAGAAAGGCTGGAGAAATTCGTATTTTAAACCTGCAGTCGGAGACTTTTTTGTTACTTTTAATTACTTCCATACAGTACATACAATCTGAAAACTTTGAATTTAGTGTTTCGAGCATGAACAAAGTTATAGACTACGCTAGCAAATATATATTTTGCATTAAAGTAGTTATTCAATTGAAGGAAAATATATTTCTGTTGGAGTCACATTTTCCATTTAATCAAGTCGAATAGAAAGTCAAGTAGAAAGTCGAATGTATTTCTTTATTCGTTAACCATCGGCCAACGGACGATTTTTAGTTAAATAATTTTTAGTTAAATAATTAGCAATGCTTAGGACCGTTCACAACTCTAATTAATAGTTTTTAAAAATTTACTTTTAATGACATCACGTGTAGACACATTAGCCTTTCCGATATCCTCAATGAAACAGCTATTCAGTTCGTTTAATTGCAACAGATTGAGTGGTCAAATGACAATTTCGATGTACCCGGTCAAAAATTACTCCGGCACAGCACTCGGCGGATTAATATAGAGACTAGGTGGATTACATACATATAGAGACGAATAAAGTTTGGATACATAGATCTCTGTTATTTTTATAAAGTAATGCGAAACTTTAGTGGCTCGTGAAGCTAGTGTTAGGGATCGCCCGACTTGCAACCCGGCCGCGGCCGCTTCGGTGTCCGTTCGACGTCATTGACGTTAAATTCGACGGCAACGCGACGCACGCAGAGGAGTCCGCGTCGCGATTAATACGTCGACTGGCAAGTATACGTGGTGTTTTGCAATCCAATTGACGAACGCCAGCCGTCGGTTTACACGGGAAATTTATATAGAAACAAACACGGGCTCGCGACGCGATGCGACGCACGCCCGTGTCGATGATATTCGTGCATATTTACATGTGTTCTATGCGTGGCGGGCGAACGCGCGTGATTTACGCAAACACTCGCGAGCAAGGAAGACGCGTCAAAATTTATTCCGCTCCGCACCGCTCCGTCTCGCCGCGGATCATCGATCCGTTGATAAAACGGTTCGGGGGACCTTCTCTCGTGCCGATCGTCTGTTTGCACGGCAAATTAATATATGTTCATCAGCCAGGTCGTCTGTTTACCGGGACAATTTCGTTGTCCGAAGTACAAACCCGCCGGTATTCGAAAAAATGTTCTTCGCGCACGTGGACCGACACCCCTCCCCTGTCCCGCGGATAACATAAATCCCGAGGAATATAAAATGTAACGCGTCGACTGGCGAACACGAAAATTAGTCCGTGTTATTTCGACCGTGTCACCGTGTTATGAATCGTCAATCTGGTCGGAGGGAAACGACAGAGATGACCAATCACGCGATCTGTTTTCCCTCTCACCATAATCCCCGCCATGAGCTCCAGAATTTCTACCAGCTCGTGGTGGGGGTCGCTGGTATACAACGAACGAGGTTTCCGCGCGATATACGAGGTTGCATCCAGCGAGGTTCTACCGTGGCTATTTACGTCGAAGCAATTTATTTTCAGGCATTTTCAGGATGTTTGCACTGTGTACAAAAAGAAGACTTCTCCGAAAGTTTGTTTTTTACCTCTCTCTTGCTCCCTGTCGAGGGGCAGTCGTGAATTCGACGCAGGTGCATCTCCTCCACGGGAAAATATGCTTCGTTCGATGCGCAGAGGCAATTCCATTTTCGATTGGTGTTCCTACCGGTCTAGACTAGACCCGTCGTTCGCGGTTGAACGGATTAGAACCCCGGGATCGATAAACCATCTAATGGCGAGGAAAATGGTATTAGGGATTTTCCTTTAATCCGCGGGCTGACCTCATCGCAGCTAGATCCTAGGTAAGCATCATTTTCTGCTGAGTCGCGAGAACTCTATGATTATTAAACGAGTGATCAAATTTTCAGAGATTCTTCGCGAACCGCTCAATCGTCGTTATTCCGTAATTGCTTTGGGGGATTTACGTATGTACGTTTTCATTGGATACTTCTGCGAATTTACGCATCGTTAGCGGAAGCTCAAACATAAAACATGCACCTGTAACAACGTGAATATTGTATCAGGTTGTCCTAAAAGCATCTTCTACAATGTGTATGTTTAGTATTGTTGCACCTGATCATCTTTTGGGATAACCGAATATTAATTAGAATAACCGAAGATGAAAATAAAATCTTGCATTATTAAACATATTATATGTGCCTATAATTGTGAAAGTGGTCTAAATGAAAATTAAAAAACAAATTAGTTTATCAGTTATTTCATGACATTATTTTAAACAAAATTAACTCAATGTATTTTTTACGATATTGTCAAAAATGAAACGTTAGATGATTAATAAATTCCTTTTGCCTTGAAGTATCCCGAAACAAGAAGTATATCATTCTTAGACCACTTTCATAATTATGGGTACGTACATTATATATGTAGTACATCAGTCTGTCCGTCACACAGCGAAAAGTTCGCCACCGACGATTCGCGTGTATCCGGAAAAAGATAAAATGTTAAAGTTAAAAATAAACTTTATAAAAATTCTCCTGGCTTTTTATTTTCGCTAACGCTACGAGGGAAAAAATATGTTTGTTTTTTTTTTTCGCCGACAGTATTGGAGAACCTCTCTTCCAGATGGAAGCGCGCGCGAAAATTGATTAAAACATGGTCAACGTTTGACTTGTTTACTCTATCTCGCGTATCGCATTGACTGCGGAACGATATTGTTGAATAAATATTAATAGATGCCTAAAAGCATTTTAAACGACTGCAATTTGAAGGAATATTGTTGCGTCGGACGATCAAAATATTTAATGAATAGATCAACTCTATTGCAACGCCGGTTATTCTTTACGGGCAACAAATGTACGAACAAAGTTATGTTCCGCAGCGCTGGGACTTCGTTCGGGAGACAGATTTGATTAGGGTTGTCAAATACGATGACACCGTGCTTCGTTTTTATTGCATTCATGTCTTCCCGTCTGTTTCTGAACGTTAGAATTGAAATTACAGTGACTCTTACTAATATTCGGACACTCTTATAAAAAGACGACAACTTTTTAAATATTGGACCATACAAAGTTTGCCCCTTTTTAAGTTGGAATAATTGGTTGAAAAAAATTTTGACAAAATCTGCATGTTGTCTGAATTGTAGAGAAGATGTTAAATGTGGGGTAATATGGAAAATTTATAAAATAAGTTTCTTAGATCAGTATCGATTAAACATATTCTGAAAATTTTATCAAAATTGACCGACGTTGCAAAATTGTTGTGAAAATTGAAATTTTTCATGATGTTAGATGTAAGAATTCTTACATGTTTCAATGTCTGTCTGTCGCAGTGCATATAATTGACACAGATCTACAAAACGTATGTCTTAAATTTTCATTATAGGCCCACATAAAAAATTGTAAAATGCAACTTTTAATGTTTTCTCTACAATTCCGACCAATTGCAACTGTTGGAAAAATTTTGTTTCACTCTAATTTCTCGAAACAGTTCAAATCGTATAATCCAATATTAATGAAATTATAATTTTTTTTTAGAGCGTCCGTATATTAAAAAGAGCCATTATGCCCACTTTATAAATATTGTCGGAGTTTATTAAATATTCATATTGTTGTGAAATACATTGATATCGAGCTAGAGTATTTCATTAGAGGAATAATTATATTCGGTCGATTATGTAGTTTGTGGTCTACTTAATTTTAATATTGTTTGGAAATCATTCAGCTACGACCAGTCGTGGGTTTGAAGGTTTTTGATTGAAGGTTAATACCCCGGAGCAATATAACTTATTTCGGCTCGAATAGCACTGGGCTTACTCGACGTTTTTAGGACCATCGATCGTATAGAGGTGCCATCGGTTTCCATGTGACATATGGTACGTGCCAAACGCATGGTGCACGCATGACGTCCAAAGTGGTTTAGCACGTTTGCACATAGACGTATATGTACAGAGAAAGGGAAGAGGGTGGGGAAGGGGAAATTTATACATATTTAAGCGTGGAGTTATAACGGAAGTTGGTAAAGTTCGTTGAACAATGTTTCGCAGCCAGAAGTGTCTTCTATTTCAAACCATAAAATATCGTTGGCATAAAACAAACGAGAAACAGGTTACCAACACTCTAAAATGTTTGCTTATTTACTTACAAAATAATGCATCCTCGTTAACGAACTACAGAATTACAATGTCAATTATAACACAGTTAGTCGCATCTGACTGACTATTGAATCGTTAAAGTTTCTATTCAATCATTGAAATTCATTTATAATGGTCTGTACAGATACTTTATGTGTAAAGTGATTTATAAAGCGAACTGCGTCTTCTCTTTGAAACCTAATTGAACAGAAAATGTGCTTTCCATTCCATGGCAGTTCTGTTTTACTTCAGCGAAGACGATATTCAAGGCGACGTACACAAACGACAAAAGAATATAATGAAGTTTCGAAGTTGTGCTACGAATACTCGCAGCAAACGATGCGTATTTAATTGTGCAGCTTGAGTTTTTTGAAATATAAAATGCATACGATCCATGAAAATTCCTGAACATCCATTAACATCCAAATCTGTTTACATACTTTTTCATATCGTTAAGACTACACGTCTCAGTGTAATTATTAGACCGCCGATTTGGCGTGTTTATTTAGAAAACTGTAAATATTATTCTCAACGTCACAAGATTATTAAAGAAGGTATTGTATTTCTATGTCTCTCTCTCTCTTTCTCTCTCTCTTTATCTATCTATCTCCTGCTGCTTGCAACAGATAATTTTCATTTTGCAAAAGATCTACAACTGTTAACTTACGAGAAGACCTAGTTTGAACCTGTGTCGCGAGACGAAAATTTTTCAATGAATTCCAGCGATTTTCTAGAAACGGGCCACCGTACGACCGCAACAGTACGCGAAACGGGGGCGTGAAAAATCCCGTCGATCGCCGTTCGTTCATGGCGTTTCGGCTCGTGCAATTTTGATGAGAAGCTGTGTTTTTTTTCTCACTGTTTCAGGGCCGAGCTGGGCAAACTAGCGCGCTTGTACAAATGGGCCCCGGCGAAGTGCTTTCGCTAGTAAAATATTAGACCAGCGCGGAGTGCTCGGGGAATGACGATGACTGTTGAGCATCGTGTCGAAAAAGCGCCTGAACGGAAATCAGAATGCGTAGAAAATCGTCGGATGACCGTCTGCCGTGAGCTCGCCTGCACATATTGCAAAACGGTCGTAGCTGTCGAACTCTATCACCGCATAAAATCTGCCTGCAGGCGTAATACCCGTTCTACCGGCTCCCGATGGAAATTGCTCGTGATCCTCGAACATTTTTTATGCTTCTGCCGCTCTGCACACTCCCTCGTCCATCCTGGTGTTGCGTTGTTACATTTTTTTTTTGTTTTTGGTTGCCACACTTTCGTGACAGTCCGAGGGAATATTCCTCCTAATGCCGTGTAGTTTATGATTCACGGAGAAGCCGGGAAAATTATTTTCTCGTACTACTGCGGTTTTCGGTTTTCTATTTGTCGAAAAATCACACGGGAGAAACGATTCGTAGGTCGTAGTAGAATAGTTTGAACGATATCTATTACAAACGTTTACACATCCATTATGAACAAAAGCAACGTGAAACGGTACTATTGATTATGTATACTGAAAGAGGAAAATTTCTGCTTACTAAAATTTGCTATCCTTCAGAGGATATAATGAATTCG
This sequence comes from Lasioglossum morio, assembly GCA_916610235.2. Classification (NCBI taxonomy): domain Eukaryota; kingdom Metazoa; phylum Arthropoda; class Insecta; order Hymenoptera; family Halictidae; genus Lasioglossum; species Lasioglossum morio. The sequence continues at coordinate 22,160,399 of OU744326.1, forward strand.
ATAACGTTGCAATGGATTTAAATATCATATTTAAATTCTACTGCGGTTTACGGTTTTCTATTTGTCGAAAAATCAGACGGGAGAGACGATTCGTAGTAGAAAAGTTTGAACGATATCTATTACAAACATTTGCTCACGCATTATGGACAAAAGTAATGTAAAACGGTACCATTAATTATGTACACATACTGAACGAGGAAAATTTTTGCTTACCTTTATTGCTACCCTTCAGAGGAGATAATGAATTAATATTCGATAACGTTGGGCAGGATTTAAATATCATATTTAAATTTTTAATTGAGTCGAAGCTGCTGCACAATATTCAACAGAGCATTATAAATCCATTTACATATACGTTTAATCATGGGAACTCTAAAATAAATATCGATTTGAAACAATGTAAGTAAATCTCGATGATAATAAAAAGTTTCCCAGTAAGAGATTAATTATTAATAGACAGCGGATTTTGTGCGTTTATGATAAAAATGAGTGAGTGTAATTTAAAACATTAGACGAATTTAGAAACACTTTCATATCATTTTTAGCTTATTGAACATATTAAGAGGGAAAATAAATTTCTATGTTACTCCGGTCTGTTGCAGTTCAGGTGGAATATTTTTATTTTGCATAAAAATCCGCTGTCGACTTATTAGACAATTATTGAAATTTTTAAACGGTATCTACGATGCGAATGAAAATGTATTTTTTAAATACGAAATTACAATTTTAGACTTGTCTTTCATTGAATGAAGCTTTGGTTCGAATAATTCGTACTCGTCTAGCGTTCCCTAGAGAAACTTGAACGTTTCGTGAAATTCGTGTACGTCGATAATAATTGCGCTCTTTAACAGCGATAAAAAAGAAATGGACAACGCGAGCATCGATTGTAGTAGCGAATAATTCGATGACTTTCCATAAATCGTTGGGGTTTTCATCGGTCCCGGCGGATCGTTTCTTTTTACTCGAAAATGTACAGCCGTAAAATCCGACACGCTTGGGAAAATAAATAATCGCGAGCCTCGGATGAATATTCAGTAGGTAAATCGCGTTTACGTTCATTGCCGGCTGACAGTCGTGCATAGAATACTTTCGCTGTGGTAGTTATAACAATCGATATTCACCGAATACTTATTACGAATAAGAATTCCAACGGGAAACGTATTTGTCGTGCGGTAGAAGGAAAATATTAAAAATTGACAGTTCTCCTGGAAAATTGTCTCAACTCCGTTCGACAAACAAATATATAACCGATACCATTTATCTGCCAAGATCTCAATATGAATTTTTCTGTGAATTCATCCGCACCCGGGAGATTCAAAAGGGTGCGAAAGAATAATCGCTGCAATAAATTAGGACGTTTCGGTTTTTGTGTTTCATTACATAAATTACTTCGATTTTGTGGAATTTTTATGGTCGGAAGCAGTCAACGTGATAAACAGATATTTATTTCCTTCCGCGAGGGATTTTATGACGCTCCGCGTATGAATAAAGAATTGTCGAGAATTTTTGTCGAAACTGTTGTGTTCCACTCTATTTAATGTTCCGAGGATATCGAACGGGCCGCTACGTTTCAAATTAATGAAATATAACTGATTTGCATACGCGAGGTGATGTTTATTACATGTGCAAATATACACAAATATTTACTCTCTATGCGGAGAAATGTTTCCGCGTATAAACGTTCGATGTATGCTCAAATTTGAGTGCAAGGACGCGTATGATTTCATTGGCAAGTGTATTCGAATGCGTGCCGCAGCTGCAAAGATTCTGTGTCCAACGCTGCCTCATAATTAATTGAACGCTTGTCTGGACTTTTAGTATTTTGTGTATTTTTTGAAATGTCTTTCACTTCAATTATGGAACAGTACTGCACACATTTTTTAGGAGTAATTTCACCCGTCAGTTATACATTTAATATTTCAAACAAATATTTCAGTCTCGACATACGAAATGAAACTTTGTCGAATTGCTGTCTGGAATTGTGAATTTGCATAAACTTCCAGTTTACCCGACCAAAATGGCGGGGCGGATCTTCCACGTCGATTCTTCGGACGACCCGATTGTACACAATTATCGGCACTATGCTACCGACGACATCACTCGAAACTCTCGAACGAATATTACGAACTACTTGAAACATTAATTGCATGTATATTACCGTGTTAAGCAAGCTTCGTCAAGAACTGTTCACCCAGGCAAGAGAATTAGTTACATTGAAAGGCTCGCTTGAAAGTGTGCGAGAAAGTTATTCCGATAGAAATGAACGTATAACGTCGCGTCGTTAAGAATTGATTCAAGTTATAGTATGTTAATTTTTTAGTAACCATACATTGCCATTCGAACTCGAGTGGTAATCCAGAGTCACCACTACAAATTGCGGTAATTATTTACAAAGTACCACTCCTCTCCGATTTTCATGAAATTAAAATACATTTAAATAAAAATAAGTCACGATATTAAAACCAATAAACAGGTATTAACTAACTACGGATACTTCATCTGCAAGTGGAAAGCTTCTATTAGAATTCGTATAGCAACTGTGCTTGTTCGTTTTATAAAAGTAAAAGCTTTTCGTTGTCTCCACACAGAGCAGGGAAATTTAAGGATTGTATGAAGTGTTCTATCAATTTCATATCACTAAAATGAAAAAATTCATGTACGGAGTTATTTTATTTCGAAAGAAATGTTTAATATTCGAGTTAAAACAGCTCCGAGTGCAAAGGGTTTAACATATACAAAAATGGTTGAAACTTTTCGTTATTTTTCAATGGTATGCAACCCTTAAGTAATATTCCCCGTGTATTATTCTGGATGTCAATTAACGTGCCGTTCGACGGTTCGTTCAATGCACTTAACAGCGACTAAAAAGCTCCGTACACAGTCTCCGAATGCAGTTGAGGGGCTCATAAAAATTTCATTCGACCAGAGAACTCACCTGGCGCATCAATAAGACAGAATGGTGTTCTCGTACGATAAATCCGAGTGTTTCCATGTCGGAGGAACGTGGCCTAGGACTAGAAGGGAATCGTCAAGAGGATTGTAGGAGACGTAGGTGCATCACTGGCTGGAGTTGGCAGGATAACGGTGTGCAACGACGGAAGGGAGAGAACTAGCGTGAGAGAGAGAGAGAGAGAGAGAGAGAGAGCGAGAGAGAGAGAGAGAGAGAGAGGGTGTGAGAAGTTCTTGACGTCTGAGCGAGGATCCTTTCGTCGCAAATCCAATTCGACGAGTCGCGTGCGTAACCTGCACCGCGTCGTCGAGGAAATAAATCCGGTGACGAGTGTCTGAACCAGGAACGGTGCTTAGAACACCCGGCGAACGTACCGAAACGTATGAAAAGGCATTTATTGTCGTTAACCTGGAACTACGATTAAAGAGAGAGGGAGAGAGAGAGAGAGAGATGACGACTTCCTGCTGGCAAATAATTTGGCCGGAAGTCTGCCGGCGACAGGACTCCCAGACACCGAATCATTGTTGGCTTTCCTTCGAATCACACCCTTCGCGTTTATTGTAATGGATAATCCCTCCGCGATGCAATTAAGAACTCCTAAATGAGTTTGTATTCTTTATACAATGCCAGACGATTTAAGTTACAAACGCGAAAAGCATGTTTCACATTACAAACATCGTTTAAGGAAGTCCTTTGCTGTCGATCATTAGAAAAGATTTCCTCCTCGTTTTTTGTGGAAGAGTGCTTCGTTAATTTCTCGTCACCAGATAATGTTGTACGTCTGTAAAGACGACTATTTAGTTGTACAAGTTGACCCACTGACTCGTTAGAACGACGATTTAAGTTGGAAAAGCAAAAAGCACGTTTCAGTAGGAAAGGTCTGTTAATTTCTTATGACCACGCGAGCTCCTATTTAGATGAAGACGATTACGCAGTTGTGCAAGACAGAGTTCGGTTAATATTTGACCGACCCTTGTAATCATCGGTAATTACGGTCCGAGTGTCACTTTTAAGCTGTCCGGGAGGATGGCCGGAGTCGTCTTTTTCGGTTCCTTTGGCTGGAGCGGAGGCTCTAACGAGCCTTCGGAGTCTCTGTCGACACAGCCGCTCCTCGATCGATCCCGGGCCAAGTGTCGTTGATTGTGTTTCACGACTCGCGCGCTCACCGAAACCACTCGTATCTGGTCGGTGCTCTCTCGTTCGAAGTGCAATCGAATCGATCAGACTCGGCGACGCGCTCGTGAAAGGACGTTTAAACGAATTTCACTGTTTTCTTGGTCGTTTCCTCGTTGACGAGCCAGGCGCGCAGGCATTTCAACGAGCGCGACGCCCAGACCAGCTTAATGAATGTTTTCGTTCATGCTCGTGCGACTGCCCTTCGTCCCCCTACTCCTGCTCTCAGAGACACTATGAAACTCGACGAGCACAGTTCGCCAACGAAGGAGTTCATCGGGTACCCGCTCTGTCTGGTGTCTGTCTCTCGATTCTGCGACTCTGACGACCGTCAATTGCCGCGGTGATTACAAACGCGGCTTCATTACCGAGAGTACGGTTCAAAAGTGACTATTCCGCAGGTTCCCGCAAAAAAGGAACTGTAAATCTGCAGTAACGTCTCGATACGTGCGAGAATTTCGTCATTTCCCGACGAGAAAGTCGCATCGTCTACAGACACTGTTTCCTGATTTCTTCCCACTAGCTTAATTATTCTCTAAACAAACGTTTACGTGTTCGTGGCATTTTTACTGATTAACACTCATGACTTTTGAATCTACTAGGATAGATATTCGGATTTTTCGCATTTCTCGCCCATAACTACTGGATTACATAGGAAAGAGGAAAAAATTTCTGGTTACACAAGGTACAGTGCAGTCTATGTTAGCAAAGTGAAACTGTTTCAAAATGCTTAAAAACAAAAGAGCTTCTAACATACTTTTAAGCTAATAGTTTCCAGAATATTTAATCTAATGAATCACTTGATTAGCAAAATTGTAGAATAGAAGACTAGAATAGTGGTCCGCATTCGAAAAAAAAAATTCTCTTAGCACAACCTGTCTGTAAGAAATAATTGTGAACGGCTACCGAACGAAGGGTGTCTGGGAGCCCGTCGTTTTACATCACGAGAGGAGACAGAAAGAACAAAATGGAGGAGAAACAACGGGGAGAAAGTTGTTCGTCGTCGACGGACGGAAAAACAATGAGACAACGATAGACGACTCGCCTACAAGAGCCTCCTTTTTTTTCATAGACGGCTCGTTTCGCAGTCGGAATTCGTCGATGATTACCGCGGGTTTTTTAATTAACCGTCGCTGATTATGAAACCCATCCTATCGCTCGCGGAACGGTACCGGCGATAATTAGGCCAGCTCAGTCGGCTGCAGTTTTAAAAGGGGGCTAGGAATGGGGTGTACGACGAAAAAAACGAGAAGCTCCTTCGCGAACTGGATAACCAAGTTAGAACCGGTAACAGAATTGAACAAGAAAATTATTTCCTACCGGCCCAGCTCGAATGACATTTAATCCTCCAGCCATTTTTGTCTGGTGCACGTTACCCCACAGTCTCGTGCTATAACTTCCATCACGTGGGAAGCTGCACTCTGTTCAATTTCGTCTATCTCATTTACCTCCGTCGCGTTTGAACAATTTTAGTTTATAGTATTTTGATATCTTTTCATTTTGTATGCTTCAACCCTTTGTACTCGAAGCTATTCTAATTCGAAAGCCGAATTCTTCTTCTGGCCTGAAATATTTCCATTTTATATGGTTTTCTTTATTTTATCGATATATAGGTGATATTATACCTCGTACAATACTTTCAGTATTGTATACTTTATTATTCAGTGCGATTACAATCTGTTCTTCTGAAATCTCGTTTATATATGTAATATTACAAATGGAAACGAATAGTACGAAAATAATAAAACAAAAATCTGATAAACAACTTTTTTCTAATGTATGTTTATATTCTTAGTCAAATTGTAATCATTTAGTTTTTTATATGCAATTATTAATCTTTTGATTATATCGTATACTGTGCCCGTGTTAAATGGGATCGATGTAGGAACAATGTTGGGAACCCCTACGTTGAAAACTCGAGAAGTGGTACTTAGGAAAATAATTAATTTGTATTTTTAGAAGGTGCTTTACGTTGGATTAACCCTCGTATCGTCTTTCGCTTGTGTCGGAGCGATTCTATGGATGTTAACCTTCGACACCATGAGACTGTAAAATTGTGAGGGATGTGGCCGAATCGGGGGTATAAAAACGCCCTTGAACCAAATTAAACCAACCGATCGTTAGATAGTTTACTGAGGAAACTCTCTCTCTCTCTCTCTCTCTCTCTCTCTCTCTCTCTCTCTCTCTCTGTCTGCCTATGCCGAGTTTCATTCTCGAACCTTGTGAGAGGTTTTTATCTTGAAAGTGATTAGCAGAGATCAATAGAGAGTCAGAGCTAAGAGAAACGCTAAAAGTGATTGACATTAGTGATGGCGTGCAGAATCACGATCACGGTCATGATTTCTACTTCATTCACGCCGTGATCGTGATTTTCTAATATAGAGTGAATTTGCTCACCGTCATCCTAATTCTTCATCTCGATCGAATTAGTTCTGCTTTTAAATACATAGCTTGCATAAAAATAGTTGCATGTAACGTAAATTTACTTCATATAATGATACATCGAATCACGAGTAATTTAAAAGTAGCAGTTCACACTATCCCTCATTGGCATGCGTTGCATTATGAAAAAAATGACAGTATTTATAATTTCCCCACTATTAATTGTTTTCTAAGCGTACAAGACGTTACAGCGTTAATATTTATTTTTAACTTCCTCAAAATATGTAAGATTCAGATTTACTATTTACCGTTTATATTAATTTCACTTTATATTACGATATATACTTTTAACTTCATTACTATATTTAATGTGTTATACTAATGTATGCTATATAAATAAAACATGGTTTACGGCATCACTAAATAATAATTGAATATTTCTAATTTCAGTAATCGTAAAAAGAAAAGATTGAACTCAAGAAATTTAGTATTGGAGCTAATAGAGTAAAGTGAAAGGAGCTGGCAGCGCAAAATTTCCCTGAATAACTCGAGTTAGTTTCCATGTTCATCGGGTTCGGTGAAGCTTAATATACACGAACGCCAGAGAGCTCATGCTATCCACGGTAGGGCTTTTCTTGTCGCGCGCAGGTGTGTCATAAAACCTCGTGTTCATTGTTCTACTCGAGAGTCTATTACCGTTAAATAATCGGGGGCTGTTGGTACGCGAGAGCCGGGAACAGGCACAAAAGCGTCGAAGTTGGCTTGATACTAGGCAAAAGATGAACCAGGAAAAAGGGGTTGCCGAGTTTTTATTATATCGTAACGGCGGCAGTTACCGCGAAACAGAAGGCGCTACATCGGCCAGTGTTTCTCGGTGCGAGCTGTTTTCTATTTTTCCCAGCACCGTGCGCGCGCGATAGCAATGGAGCCGAGTGCGCTTGTTCCCGAACATTTTCGTTTACCGGATTTCACAGGAAGCTGGCCCCAAACAATGCTAATTGATGGTTTGTTGCACGCTCGTCAAACAAATTTACGAGCGTGGCATCTGCGATTGGCACTCGGCTGCTTGTTAACACTCTCTCTCTCTCTCTTTCTCTCGCTCTCTCGCCTCCATCATGGAATCAACAATTCAAAATCCATTTTTTCATATATTTTCTAGAGACTATTTTTCAAAGAACATCCGTCAAAAATTATGAGATTATTTTGATGACTCATTTCTTCATTTCTCACTCCGACCAAGATCATTCTACATGCTTGAAAAAAATCTTGCACGTTCTCCATAGACGAACAAATCAGGTAACGAAGTTTAAATTCGGTACATTTATTAGGTTCTTCTAAAAAAATTCCAAACCTCACTCAGACCAATAATGACTCTTCTAACTGCCATAACTTCGAACAAGACCGATCTACATTATTTTATATAGTTTAACAAAAATCCTGTACGTTCTTCAAAGATTGCCAGACCAGGTGTAAAAGTTTGAGTGAAACGTGTATATTAGTTTTCTCGGAAAAAATTCTGCGCATCCTCCGACCGTCAAGGTAGAAATCCTATTTCAGTATTTTCCGATTATAGTCAGTTATAGTATCGGTTGCGACCCACTGTAACTGGGTTAACCTAATCCCCAAGGCACTATAGGTTGCAGTACCCGTTCCCGAAGTACTCAGGTTACGATTCCAGTTGGATAGTCGGTTAAAATCTCCGCTATCGGAGTTCGATCGACGAAAATACGCATCGCTTCCGTTCTACCCTTACCCTGAGCGCTCCAGGGTCAGTCTGACTCTCGGTAGATCTGTTCTGTAAATGGAAACTCTCCTCCTCTTTCTCGTCCTGTTCTCTCTTAAAGTCTACGAAGCAAAACCGCCAGACCGCGGCGCGAGGAAAGGAAGCGAATTGTAGCCTTTGGAACTCCGCGAAACTTCGCCGAAATTCACTTCGCCGGTAGATATCGCTCACATCGAGAAGTTTCACTTTTCATCTAAACATTGAGAAAACCTCCAGGATCTCGACCTCGAAACTTACAGCCGAACTTTGAATTTTTACGCGCCTTACACTCCCATCTAGAAGTAACCGGACACTTATTTAAATTTGGATGATTTTTTGTTAATATAGGATGTATATTGTAGAATGAAAATACTACTTACTAATAAAGATAACATGTAAACCAAATCTGTCCAATATATCCTATATTTTGTAATTTGTAATTATTATTCTTATATCTTCTAATTTTTTTAAATTTAAATGGAGCAATTGTTTTCCAATTTAGCTTCTAGAGCTGCCCATAGTCTTCCCACAATTTCTCAATTTCTTTTTCCCAATAATTATTGAAATAGTATTAGATTTGATTGCAGGGAAAGTTATATCGTATTTTAAATAAGCAGGTAATTTTGCTTATAAATCAATAATACATGTAGTTAGTGAATGTTAGGGTGTAATCTTGAAAAATTGAATATTTTCCAAAATATTTACGTTTGTCAGTCCACAGTAAATCGTTAAGTGTTTGTATACCGAAAATGAATGGCCGCTCCGTTATACGCGGGTTTCGGTTGAAACAACTCGAGACTAGGAGGGTTAATTATGCTAAAATAGTGGTCCTCATCTCGGGGGATCGGTGTCCGCGGAGCAGCGGGACGTTTGAAAGCGCCGCGGAATAATTGAATATTAAGAATTCTGCTTGACAAACTGGTAAGTGGCTGAACGATATAAAGGGACGTTCGTCGTGGTTGTGGGTGGATGTGGGGGGACGAATGGGGGGGGGGGGGAATTTTCAGAGCACGTGAAACGGATTGCGACTGACTTTAATTAAAGACAAACAACCCTCTAACTCGACGACGCTCTTTTGCGGCCCACTCGGGGAAACAATGATTCTCCCTCTGGCACGCCGGCTTGTTCCTCCCTTCTTTGTCTTTCGCACAGTGCCGCTCGCTTTGTCTACCGGTCCACGTTCGTCCCTCGCTCGCCAGATTTCTCACGGCACTTCCTTTTTACCTTTTCCGCAAACGATCCAACGTAACTGCAGCCTGCGCAACCCCTTTCGAGCACGGCAACCGACGCACAGTGCGGAAACGGCCGATTTAGGAGTGCAACATTCTAAACGCTACTAATAATCGATAATTCTGTGTTACATATACAGAGCGTTCCGAACAAAAGTTACATGGTTTCCTGGGGGACATGCAGAGTTTTAATCTGTTTTTTATTACTTTGCTTTTTCATCAAGAAATGGGGGTCACCTTCAGTTTTTCTTAAATGGAATGTCTAATATTTTATCCTCAATTAATGGTGCATCGTACTTAAAGAAAATAGAAATCCATTCTTTTTATGTTTCTTTACTTTTTTGTAGATATCTAATATTGTACATTTGTATTAGGTCGTTAAGTATGAATCTTGACAAATAAAACACAAATTTCAAACACATTTGTCAAGTTTAATACTTAACGACCTGATATATTCAGAAAAATAATGTGCACGCTTAAAAGTGTAATATAAAATATTTGATTTGTCTTATATTTTAATATATGAGCATACCACACCGAATGATTTTTTCTACTACTTTCTTAATCATATAATTGTTGAAACGACATTTTAAATATATGGGTGAGAGCATTTTTTCAGCATCTTCAGTACCCTGTAATCATTTTATCGAATCGATTATAATTTTGTTGAACTCTGTGGAAAAATGAAGCTCCCGAAGTTCTGAAACGTGATAGGAGATCTGCAACGGAGAGTAGCGGGTAGGATGGGCGCAGATAATTTTCAGACGGAGTGCTCGGGGCTCTGACTGGCAAGATAATTTGCGAAAAGTAACGCCAGCTTGCTAAAATGACCCACCCTTGCTCGCCGACTGCGTTCGACGCCGAGGGTAGAAGCCTGGCTTTCTAAATGGGCCACTCCGGGAGTACACTTGACGTTGAAATAGACCGAGCAACGTCCCGTAAAAGTTTGAGGAAGATTATGAAAATATCATGCCGCGATTATGCCGGATTAAAGGAATTTTCGGGGGTGGGTAACGACAGAGGAGAATATCGAGTACACACGGCTCCCGACACGACGGCCGGAACGCCCGAGGGCGATGGATTTTCTGAACCTAACTGCCGACTTAATGTTCCACGGGAGTTCGAGGAAACCGCCACGGAAAAATTCAACTGCCCCTGCAAGAACCGTTTACTACTTATTAGGGGATATTAATAACTGGAATGCCGATTTTATGACAGAAATTGACAGGGTATACCAGTTTCCATTACTACACAGAATTTTGGACATTGAAATATTTATTAGTAAAGTGCTGATGTTTATGCAATTTTAAATCATTTGATTCCATTTGGTAGAAACGAAATAAAAGCATGATTCACTTTTATCTGTATATGTATACAATTTATTGTAATTCGGAAATTCGTGCGTGCCACAAGTGCATAAACATTCTAGTAACACGCGAACAGAAATTGATATGTTTATCTTCTTTGAAGTACAATCGAACTGGTAACGAAATAAATAATTCCTTTCGCTGGCTGTTTCCGTAAATAAATCCACGATAAATACGTATCTGGATAAACGCAGTTGAGAAACGAGAATTTGTTGAGAGAGCAGAGAGAGAGAGAGAGAGAGAGAGAGAGAGAATTGTAACGCATCGTATAAAAGAAAAACTATACATCGAAACAAATATTGTGTAAAATAATTCGGATAATGATACGAAGATCGCAATATTCACGGGGAAGGAACACCACCAAACAAAGTGGAGCTTAATGAATAACGAATGAGAAAGGAAAACGATGAGAAATGAAGGAGTAAAAGATTAACCGGCGCCATTCCCCTCGTTCCATCTATCTTCTTTATTGCAAATTCGACCAGTCAACGAGACCCGGTCCGCGGGTCCGCGACAAATGAGCACCGTGGAATTCCATTCGGCGGCGGCGCCATTGCAGAACCACCGAGCTGTGAATCGTATCGCGATAAATGATTCGTTATAAAATAAACTCTCTGGAACTCCAATCTACCGTGTTTAATCCTTCTGCTCCGCTGGGATAATTGCTGTATTAATATTCTACGAAGTTGATTAGATCGAACTTGCGAAATTCAGGAAAGAATCTACGAGTATGATTAGATCGAACCGATCGGTACCACGGGAGGAAAATCGACGGAAAATTTTACAGCCTGGAATGTTACACCTGTCGGCGTTACATCAATTTATATGTACATCCAATTCCTTCTTTCGCACGATTTTGAAACAACAGTGTACATGGCGGGCCGTTATAAGGAGGCAGAGTCGAGCAAAAATGTTATTGATATAAAAATTTCTAATAAAATGGGGTTTCCCAAGTGGATTTTAAACCCACTTTATTTGTAATATTTATTTAAATAACATTTCCTTCTGTCTTCAAAAGCAAGTGAGGTTTTCAGGTGACCTGTTTATAAGGCCCCACCCTGTATATACGGTGGATCAAAAAAGTATTTGAGCGTCAAGGTTCGGAAAAAAGGGACGTTAGTGGCCCTCACGTGGGGCGATCGCATTCAACAGTGGGATTTAATTCTGGTATCGTGGATACCTTTAATCCTTCGCAAATCCGATAGTAATTACAATGTCGAGCGGGGGAGCGACAGATAGATAGAGAGAGGGAGAGAGAGAGAGAGAGAGCTGTAGACCCAGCAGCGCTTGCCCGCCGCGTGGTTATTCGTCGACGAAAACAAAGTCGACAACGATAACAAGATAGACCATCAAACTCTGCCGTCGTTCGAGCGATTGTCGTGATAACGAGATTTTCCAGAATCGGCCCCGGGAATGAAATTAACGTCTATCGATTACACTCGGATAGAGGCCTCGGTTAACTCATGAAAATGTAACGGTAACGGTTATACTAGCAGAACTTCGCTCGGTTTTCTGGAAAACTTCTTCTAACCCCTCCTCCCTCCTCCGCCGCGTTCTCCTCCTCTAGCACCGTCATCGCCCCATCGCAGGCCCGTAACTAAATTCCATCGAATCGGCGAAAACTTTTCTCCGGCCTGAGTAAATCGAGAAATTCCGGAAAAGTTTCGAGATTAGTGTCCGTGATCTCATAAATGGCTGCGAGCGAGAACCGGCAAAGTGTATTGAATCTCAGTCGGATCCATCCCCGGAGAACGAAACCATTCCGATTCAACTGTTACGACGTCTGTCCTGATTTCTTGATTAGAGGGGGAATCATGTTTTCCGTTATTAAAACTTCGCCCGACGAAGGCAACCGCAACTTCTGATTGCGCTAGAAACTAGAGACTAGCTTCGAAAAGTTACAACACCAGCGCAATCGCAAAATCGAATTTATTCGCAAAGTATTATTCTGTCTTCTGCATCCCTCATCTGGCCTCACCAACATCCATCAATGAATTACAGGGGCGAATTGACATGATCAAAAACGAATATGTGGTCAATTAGGTGGCTCCTATTTTCGACTTTCGAATTTCTTTACGCCCCCTCCCCAGGGTTGTTCCGAATAAATGGAAAAGAACCGAAGTTTATTTATAATTCCGTCGTCCCATGAATTTGCTCATATTTATTTGAACTTGACCCTTGAGAAAGAGGAATTCAAACGTTATTAAGACTTAGAGAAAATATATATATATATATATATATATATATATATATATATATATATATATATATATATAAAATCACCTGTAAAATAATCTGCAAAAGAAAATATAAATTCCATAAATTCAGAAAAGACACTCTTTTCGCTATTGTTTATCGATATAAAAGATAATAAAACCATACTTCAATTTTCAAATTTCTGAACAAATTCTTGGTTTTTGGTCCGAAGTTTTTCTCAATTCTTTTCGAGAATCGTTTGTTTTACAAAAAAATGTAATTGGACCTAAAAGACACAGCTATTTTTCGACGCGCTAAATAGTTTAGAAGATATTCGAGAGAAAAACGATTTTATGAGCATTCAATTAATTATTTTAATGTTTGATCGTCACGGGGCAAGAAAAAGTCTATGGTACATGGCTAAACACTTTTTAATGGAACCTTCAATAGCAACAGCAATTTTTCATTGTGAACTAACAAGTTACACTCAATAACGTCATCTGATAGTTTCATTTAAGATTGCAATGTAAAAGAAAATTTCTATGCTTTCTTTTGGTACAGCACAATTATTGAAAATCTTATTAATAGGCTTTCGGTAAGTAAAGTGTTAACAAGTGTAAATACGAGCCAGCCTAGTGGCCAAATTAGATCGACCAGCCTATACAAATGCGTCTCTTTCAATGCACCAACGAGAGATAAATATCCTCGTAATGACGCGTTCAGAATGCGATTCGAGGTTGCAATTAACATGGCACGCGGCCCAGCTTGTTAGCTCGCCAGCGGAAACTCCGCAAGGAAACTTGTATTTTTTCCTTTCATCAGCGACAGCGGGCGGCTCGTAAGAAAACATAACTTGTTTCTCATCCGGCGAACTCGGGGATCCGAGTAATTCCCTTTCAGACCGAGAGCGCACTGTTTGTCTTTATTAACGAACTTGTCGGAGATTTTCATACAGACGCGCGCGCGGCCTCAAAGTAATAGGATTCCTGTACGTTTTATCTTCCCTTTAGCACGCGGAGCGCTAGGACCGAACGATCGACTCTCCATTTACGAATGGATAAACAAAAGGAAACTCCCGGCAGAGGAAACAGAGTTTGCAGACACGAGATTAGTCGAGGAGGGTGCGCGCCGAGAGACGCGGCGCCGAAATCCCCGTCGAGTTTTTCACCCTCGGCCTTCAAGACGTTTAGAATTTCCGTCCCAGACAACCGTATCTCGTATCATGCGAGAGACCACCACCCTTCCACATATTCGCCAGGACACGTTTCCTGTTAGGGACCTGCTCTCCTTAATGTGTTTATCTTGCCCTGTGACCCTGATCGAACCATTTTCCGGTTGGTTCCGTGTTTTCCATATGCATACACGTGACCCGTCCACTCATTTTACTGATTAGCTCGGAATCAATCAATCTCGTTCAATCATAAGCGATCTCTCTTCCTGCGTCGATGTCGATATGTCAATGAAAATCAATTTTTATCACAATCTACTAAAACGTTGATTACTATTCGCACAGTTGTTTCAAGTAAAAACTTCTTTCTAAATTGCTGGCTAGTGAATCAGTCTGAGCTGTCACGCTCCGAGATGAAACGCGAGTTCGGCAAAGGCGAATTTTGATTGGGACTGGAGAATGAGATGAACTTTGTCTAGGTTGGATCCCCGCAGAGTGCAAAATCAGAAAAATCGTTGGAGCATAATGCTCCCAGTGCGACTCGCCGCGCGGAGAATGTAACTCGTAAGTGGCAAAGACGTTCGCTTCGAGCGCGTCACGGAGAGCATCATCAATCGGACTTGCTAATGCGAATTAAACGGCTCCTTCGCATTATCTGAATGTAACTTTGAGAAACGCATCCCCGACTCGTCTCCGGCAAGTTCGAGCAGCCCGTACATTTAAGATTCCGTCGCTCCTTCGACATTAGTAGTCCGCGGTGAGTGCCAGCAGTGGCGGTGGCTGCCCGTTCATACGGCAGACATGATTTTCTACTTAGCACCAGCCAGAAGAGGCAGCCCATCGACACCTCGCCGGAGAGGAATCCATAACCTATCTCCGTGCTTCCGACGCTATTTCCCATATGCCGTCTCGAGTCCCGCGGGATCAGAACCAGGCCATACCCCTCGTACCTCGTCTGATTTTTCCATCCGCGATCGCGCCCGCCAAATTGATAAATCGCTTCGTGACACGCCTCGTCGTCGATCGGTATTTCTATGGGGGAATTTCGTGAGGAACCTTTGATGGATTCACCTGCAATCTCGGGCCGGAGTATATGGAATCTAGACTGGTGGCAGTGTTTTTTTGTTTAGGAGGGCATGTTGAGTTCACGTCCGAGGGAAACGTGATTTGTTGGATGTTTTTGAATTTTTTTTTTTATTAACCCTCATCCGTTCCTCATTTCACGAACTATATCTGCCCCTCGGTGTCAAATTGACACAGTGACGCAAAATAAAAAAAATTTCAATGTTTTTTTAGTCAAATTGATGAGTTAATATTCACATCTTAGGTTTTTCGGTTGTGCTCCGCATTAAAAAAAAAATAAAAGTCACACAAAGTTTCGGGAAAACTGTGTCAAGTTAACACGTGGGACGGATAAGGGTTAAACGAGCAGCTTGTTCGGATGTGTATATGTTAGGTAAGTTGTAGTAATTTTTTGGTGGCCGAGTCTTGAGAACTGAAATGATTTCGGTCTGAACCAAATTATTACGCGATATACACTAATGTATACAAGGATGGATTAATGTAATGATGTTCTGTTATAATTTAAAATATATAATTGTATTACTAAGCTAGCTGTATATAAATAAATGTATTAACATTCATTTAAAACGTTTCAAATATTCTAAGCTATTAATGAACTATCATTAATAGATAAATTTGGAAAATATAGGGATTATAATATTTTCTTTTTTTGTAAAATATCACTACGATCGTACGAATAATAGTTCAGATTTTCCGTTTTTATCTCTATCAATGGATAGTCGAAGAGTGTCTGCGAAATATTCGGTAAAATGGATCCCCTGTATTAAACTACACGCATGTAAATGTATGTAGATATTCGAAACATTTGTCGTTCACTCCGACCGCAAAAAATATCGTTGATCACAGAATTTGTAGTATTTTAACACGCGATGACGCGCTGACAGCCATTCCCCTATTTCATCCCTCTCGTGGGACGACTGCTTCAGGAAGACTTTAATGTATTTCGCCCCCGGTAAATTCAATTTTGCATGCATATTTGTCCCAGAAGATTGTCGTTAGAAGGGTGAATACATTTTAGTTGAACTAAAATTGCAATTTTCAATGATGGACTGGACCTAGCCGATTCATATTATGTATACGCAATACTTTAATATATTTCCTCCCTTCCTCTGCCTATTGCCTCGATTGTTTACGGATCATTAAACACTGTTTAATAAAACGTCTTCATTGAAAGTGGCCGAAACAAACAGTAATTTCAGTGATTTTTCAAATCAGACTACTGAAAAATTCATTAATAATTTACTTATAAAATAAACAAAAAATACGATAGGTTTGAAAAGTTTTTTCAATATAATTTTTCAAATCCAGCTATTAAAAATATACTTACAAAATGAACAAACAATTCGGTAGATTTTAAAAGTATTGTTCAATATGATTTATTAAAATCGGGCTACTGAAAAATTCATTAATAATTTACCTATAAAATAAACAAAAAATACGATACATTTGAAAAGTATTTTTCAGTGTACGCGGCGATATCTCGCGGTCGTAAAGAGCTACGAAAGCAACAGAATTCCTCGAACCGGACCATTGTAAACCACCCTCGGTCACGTGCGTCGCGTTCGTGCAGGTGTCGGCGGATAGGTGCGACTGATAAAGTGACGTGTAAATATGTCAACGATTTCGCATCAGGCGTATCTCTCCTGGCTCGGCTGGCCTCGCCGCGTAAAATTCGCTCGGGGCTAATGAAATTATGAATCGTGACCGGCCCGTGTGCGAAGCCTGGGGGCATGGCCGCGATAAACTTTTATAGGATGTAATTTGTTAAAACGCGCGATACCAACTCGGGTGTAACACCTGCTCTATGGTCTACCCGGTGTTTTGTCTGCTGGGAACTTCTGCTGCTCTTACGCTGCCGACTTTCCTATTCTGCTCGAAGAAGAATTACACTTCTACATTGAAAAATACCTCCAGTACATAGAATAATTGGAAATTTTACAATATAATTCGAATTTTAACCCTTAGCAGTCAAGCACTCAATTGATAATTAATCCTTTTCTTTATTTCATAACCAAAGTCACAAGGATTAATGCGTTCTTAATCATTTTCTAGCAGGAAAATAAATTGTGTGCTCGTCACGCGAACGTATGGTTACATGATGCTTCTCTCCAATTGATACCAATTGAAAAAAATACTTTAACCCTTAGTAGTCGAGGGATGACTCAGAGTCACCACTAAAGAATTGATATATAATCAATTACTACAGATTTAAGTATTGTATGATGCATTATATTAATTTCATATCTATAAAATGAGAAAAATCATATAGAATGGAATGATTCTAGGTCGGAAGAAATGTTCAATTTTCAAGTTAACACCTTACCGACCGAAAGCCTATTAATATGATGCACAAAAATTCTACTGTACCAAAAAAAAACATAGAAATTTTCTTTGACATTGCAATCTTAAATGAAACTAGTAGACGACGTTATTGAGAGTGACTTAGTTAGTTCATACTAAATGTTAAATGAAAATTTAGCCATGTACCATACATTTTTCAAAAATATGCAATAATCACCGGTCGGTAATGTGTTAAGATAGCTCCGACTGCATCTACATTGGTAGATCGCAAGTTTTTTTTTTTAAATCTTTACCATATTTTCGTAAATATTTTATAAATCCACAAAATCCGTTATTATTTATCCGAACGAATATCGTGTAATGTTCGAAGGAAAATTTCAAGTTGGAGTCCAGCATTTTCGCTGACCGAGGATGAATTTTAAGAGGCGGTTTTGAGCTAAGACCGGCCATAAATCTTTACTGTCGAAAACGGCGGACCACGTTCGTACGATATATCCGATTCACGTCGCGATCCTTAATACGACCGCTCACATTTAAACTGCTAGAAATTACCCCTCGTGCTAGAAGTTATCCGATAGGACGACTGTTCCTCGGGAAATATCACTGGGCGATTCATATTCCCAGGAAAGACACTCTATTCACGACCCGCTTTTACATTGGCCAGATTTCAGAGTCGTTTCTCTCCTCTCTACTTTTAGCTCCTTTTACTTGACGTGCATACTCCAGACTGTACGTACTCCAGATCCAGAGTACTCCCTGTCCTTGGAGATTACAGGAGATTAATCGGAATATAGGAAATAAATACGACGTGGATGTGAAACGAACAGACGGCTGCGCTTTTTTTTCGTGCGATCGACGTCCTCCCTGAATTTATACGTCCAAAGATACCCGCTATACATTGCTCCACGAAGTACAACTTATGATTACTGAAACTCTTCCGCTAGGAATCGAGAAAAAAATGCGAGTTAATTAATTATTCGTGTTCGGCAACGATGAAACTTAAATAATTATATTGGGTCATCCCATAAGTTCGTGCTGTTTTTAGAGCGGTTGCAAATGTTAATTTCGTAAACATACCTTTAAGTTTGTTTTAGGTATTTTCAGAACATCTGAGATCTTCTCAATTGATAACTCTCGCGATTTCTGTACAAGGTCTCGAATATCATCTTTGTCTGTCTGAGGAGGACGTCCGGAACGTTCGTCGTCTTCTAAACAAAAATTCCCACCTTTGAAACGTTGAAATCACTTTCTACAGGTACGAGATGATACCGCACTTTCTTCATAAACAGTACATATGTTGTTCGTGGCGATTGTTACGGAACTTCCTTACCGAAATCCATATAACACGAGATGTCGGAAATGGATACGCATTTCGCTCATGATTTTTCACTGCTAGGAATCACTGTGTTGATTATTTTACGATTTTTTGATTTTTGACCCACGAAAACCTTCTCTAGACTGTTCTCGAACAGCAACGCTTAAGTACATTGGTCCCTTATCGCCGTATAATTTATAAATCGACGTCTGAAATTGTATACATAAAAGTCAGCACGAACTTATAAGATGACTTGTTGGATATGTCTCTTTAATTTCACACGTTATTTTGCAAACTACACTTTATTGTCCTTATATACCCAATTGGTATTATAAATGTGTTTCTATATAAATAACGATACAGTGTTTCCGCGTATCCTGTATTTGTACTTTACGTAAGTAGTTTGGTTTAAGTGAATGCTCTTTAGAATGCTGCGATCTGCTCAGGCTAGCTGATTTTCCCCGACTGACTGGCAGACCAGGCTCTTGACTTTATGGTGCCGCCTGGGCCCCTCTGTCCCTGAAAGAAACCGCCCCTTACGCTCAAACCCTTATATCTAAGAGGCTAGGTTATTATTTTTTTTTTTATTATAGAAAATCTCATACGAGATTTATTTCAACATGATGAAGAATACAATACGAAAATTACAAACTGATGAAGACTTCTATACAGCAGAAAAATTGAAAGCACAAAAAGAATTATAATGAAAATATGATAACACAACACAGTACATATTTTACACATTCACACTTATCCAGTCCATACTACAGCAAATTAAATTTGTAGTTTACATTTTCTCAAAAACTTAAAAATAAGAAGACAAGCCCCAATATATGGTCGGGCAACCAACATTTCCAAACTTAGGGGCAACTGAAGCTTAATTTTATGCAACTGCTGGATCAGTTCATATCGCTGTGAATGGGCTAGGTTATTATGTTGGTGTATTCCAACATGATTTAATATTTACTATGTAGTATTATAGCATCACTAAATATTTAAAGTGACAAGTTGAAGCATTTCCTTTCCCGCAGTATATTTGTACACGAAAAAATAATGTTGGATTCACTCACCACGTGATTTGAATTCGAGCGTTGCAAGTCTCTCTCAATACGCTCCGTTCGCAGAATCTGAAATTATGTTTCCGAGAGAAAAGCTCTCGCGAGAAATTGGGAGGAGCCAAAAATCCGACGATTCGGTGCCGTCAAAGAGCCGCTCGGAACACAGTGTCGTCTTGACGGTCGCGAGATATCGAATTGCGTAGTCACACGTGAATTCAGAGACGACGGATAACGCGGTGATCGCCCGAGGAAATTCAGATCGCGTTGCAGCTAGCCTGTCTGCGATATTTTCGTGAACGGGGGTGTTCTCGCGATCCAGTTGGCCCCCGGTGTCGTATCTAGATCGTGATCCAAGAGACGAGTTCTACAGGGTGTCTGGAAAGACACGACAAATCTGCGTGATAGCCGGCGTTATTCCGCGCGGATACGAAGTTTGCAACAGTAATCGTTTGAATAGCCGTATTCCCCGCTCACAATTCTTCAGGGGTTGCGTGGTCCTTAAGAAGGGGGTTCGGGTTCTGGTGAAGTGACCGTGGGGGTGGTTTGCTCGGAGTTCTTGCGACTGTGGAGATCCTCCGAGCACGGATTAGGGATAAAATGGAGCACGGATTAAGCGGAAGTTCGTATTCCCGGTTGGCAATTAGCGGATGAAAACTGAAAACCGGGCCAACGAACAGGAACGGAACAGAGCCATGGATGGAGGGTGACTGTCTCTGTCGCGTAATTAAATGTCACAGCGTTTGATTATAATTAATCGTATCGCAGGAGTATCTCGCTGGATTATGGTAGCGCGTTTCTGAAGGACGCCTTCTAATTGAAGTCCGCCGGGTACGCCGTGTAATTAATTCCGAATCGATTCCCTTCGCGGCAGGAAGTGTGTTTGAACGTTTACACGGCGCACGACGGTGACACGGGGAAGAAGTTCGTTTCTTTGGAATCCTGCTGGCTCATCGCCGCTGATGGATTTGCCCGGGAAATGAAGTTGTGTCTCGCGATTGCGCCGCGACGCGACGTGAAGTGGATGTTAGGTACCTGCGCTTCGAGCTACTAACCGGATAAAACGTTCGTTTTATGTTTATTTTTCTGTTAATATTGGATCTGTTAATATAGAATAACATTTTTTTCATTTGCCTCCTACTTTCCGCGAAATTTCAGTGTGATAATTCGGTGAACACGCGTTCTATCGCATAGGAATCGTCTAACACGTCTGTTCATTTCTGATTGTTAGTGAATTGTCTCGAAAATGACGCGTCAAATGAAATAATTCATTTTATATTTTTCATTTATTATTCCGTGTAGAATCATCCCCCCACGTTTATTCCATTTTAAGACATCCTGTAGACATATGAAATAAAATTGTTGGCGAATCTTTAAAGTCGTTTCCTAACCCTTCACTGCATGATTTTTTAAATTTTAAACATAGTAAGAAAATATACACTATTCAGCTAATGGTTAACCCTAATCCACACGACGTGGTACCCGGGTACCTATTTCAAATTCATGCCGAATTGTGCAAAAAATTACCCGTGTGGACGAGGGTTAAGAGAACAGTTGAATTGGGACCTACAGTCCCTTTGTATGCAATAGAAAACAATTTTAACCTGGGAATTCAATGTTAAGGTGAATTCTGCGGTCAATTTTTGTTGCGTTGCGAAATCACACTACAGTGATCGCAATATTTAATTTTGAAACACGCTGTATAAAATGAAATACATTATTTTCGAAGGGCCGACTTGAAGCAAAGCGAACTGCTCTCCGGTATAGCGTTTGAATTAGTATTTTATCGAGCTCGGTTCCCCTCCGTGTGTTTCTTGAACGTATTTCCGGTCAACGTCCTCGATATAGACGACGCGTGGCTTTATTCAGTTGATTCACAAAGACGAGTCGAAGGGAAGTTTTCTGCATGTCGTCCGCCCTGCCCGTACTCTCTAGCTACTTTATAATTGATCGAGCAATTGCTATACCTTCCCTATTTTGTTTCCAGGACTCGACGCCGAGTTGTACTACGTGCAAGAGGGGGTGGTCAATACATACGCGATGAACTTCGTCGTGCCGGTGCACGCGAACATTGCGGACCTCGAGTTCTCCTGGCAGAGTCTGGTCGGACATCCGGTGAGTACAAACCTCTGAAAGGTCACGTCGAGCAAAGGAAACATCATCCTGGCGCTCCTTGTTGCGACGTGCGACGCAAATTCGTGGGTTGGTTCCTGTACAACTGCGGATTCTTGTAAATTGTTGGATCGAGTCACCTTCAAGTTTTAGTAATAATAATAGTAGGTTCTATTCGGTTTCAATAATTGCAGATCAAGGACTTATGAAGATCAACTGAAACATCTTAACCCTCATCCACACGGGTAATTTTTTGTACTATTCTAAATGAATTTAAAATAGGTACCCGGGTACCACGTCGTGTGGATGAGGGTTAAATTAATATTTAACATAACGAATGTAAAATAATGTGCTTATCTTTGGGAGTCTTAATGAATACACCAGTATATGTAACAAGAGGGTCGAAAGGGTTGAAATCGCCACACCGGCACCATAAATTCCGAAGCTCTGTGAAAAAAGAGAACAGGACAAAAATGTTCTATCTCAGGTGTAATATGCACCCTCGCTCGCTCGCCACTCCATTACACCGTTCCCTTCGAGGTTGTTCTTCGTCGAGCAGGTCGCCGATGTTCGCGCTCGCTCCCCAAAAGAGATCCGTCCATTTCGCAGCTTCTAACGACCTTTCAGGGCGCGATACACCGACGCATAACCATACAGGGTGTCCGGGGAAAATGCTTGCACCGGCCATTAGCGAGGTGCAACAATGCGGAACAAAGTAAACACGTGACTCGGCCGAAATGGTAACTCGTAGCACGGTTGTGCACCCGAGACCCGTCACGGTGGTTCTCGCGAACGGCGAACACGGGGGTGCGGAGGGTGCAAAAGGGGTGCGGAGGGTGCGGAACGGGGTGTAAAGGGAGTGCAGAGGGCGGAGGCTTGTCGAACAAAGGGGTTACAGGAGGGCTGTATCAATACTCTATCAATATCAAATACAAACAGCCAGTATTCGAAAGGGAGAAGGAGGAAAGGGTGGCTGATATAAACCGTGTGCGGTTCCGCGTCGCGTTCCCTTCGGTCACCAAGGAAACCGAGTGCTCCCATCGGGAACCTACGGAACGATCACCGGCAAGAGGGAAAACGCGGAAAGTCGTGTTTTCCCTGGTCCCTCGTCCCCGCTCTCGGCCACCAACGAATTCAATGAGCTGCGAAGACAACCGAACAAATTTCGAAATTCCTTCGCTCGCGACACCAACACCTTCGATATTCTCCAGCGACCGAACAAGTTGTACTCTTTTCTTTCAGAACGATAGGTTTTCTTCAACCCTCATCCGTCTCCCTCCTCTCAATTTCTCATATTTTTCGTCCGAGGGATGATCTCATTCTGTCATTCGTATTAGGTCGTTTGGAAAGTCATTTTGTTTTCTCGAGGGAAAATGAAAGCCAATTCTTTACCATTTAGAATAAGTTTTATGACATTTTCTTCTATGATCTCTTGAATTCCTCAAAAAATTGAGTTGTGACTTTTCAAGACTTTATTTGAAATTTGCACCGAGTAAAAAATGTTGAATTTTACCGAAAAAAAATGGTAATTCAATGGTACATGTTCCGTGCCGTTTTTCCTCAATAATTAAACAGACTTATCTGCTTTGTTATTTTCTTCCTTAATATGTTTAATAAATTGAAACTAATGTTACAGTATTTGTAAATTTTGCTAATGGTTTTTGACTTTTTTAAATTACACCTAGTCATTTTTGTCATAAATGCATAAAATCCGCTGTCTAGTAATAACAAATGGAAGCAACACCATCTCTAAACAAGAAACGAAATTACTTTCTGAACGATCGAATAGAACAATTGATCTGAATTAGACCAGAATGAGTTTTATCTCGTCTGTGGTTTTACTATTTGTTTTAGCAAAATTATTGCAACTTGAATGTCGACAGTTTTTCGAGAACTAAATATGTAGCGTTTTCATAAAAATTGATGATTGCGAATGTGCTCCGTTGGAAAGACAGTTTTGTGCGTAGGAGAACGGAAAGTTTCGAGTTCGAGGAATACGCACCCCAGCGAACGGAGAAATGTTAAGGAAATCAAGGCTACGTGGTTGTCGTTACGCGCTTCAGTTACCACGAATTCCGTATTAATTTCTGACGAGGGACCGACCTCGACTTTATTGCTGGGTTGAGTAATTGTCGGCTGAGTGTCTTGAGCGACGTGGCAGGGGTGCCGGTGCTTATTAGCGGTAATTGAATACGATGTTCTTTAACCGTACGGAGTTGCGTGAAGGAAACCATTATGCACGCGATAAGCGCCGTGTTATTTGTTGGACAGGCGAATCCGAAGGGGTGTCGATTAATTTGTAATTTGATTAGGCGTGCTCGCCGAGGGTAAGGTGCGAAGCATATACATATAGTAGGATGTCATGCGGTTTGCGAAATTCATTAACCTCTGCGGCTTAAGAAAACTTCGATGCACAGCTTTAACCTGTATATCAATTTCCACAATGTTTAACAACATTAGTTTCAATACTTGTCAAAGCCATAAATTGCTTGGTAAAAATTGTCGGTTTTCATTATTATAGAATGTTCTGCAAATTGTTTAGGTTGTCGTAGTATCGTGAAATTTTGATGTATCCTGCTAAGCACATTCTCCCTGACATCCATTAAATGTTCTTTGATCAGTTCAATGAAATAGATAGAAATTTTCTTTGTAGCTGCTCTTCAGTGGACTTAATTGCACTAAAAATAGAGGTCTCTATACTTGCTTTAAAAGCCTTTCTCGGAAAATGAGTTTTCAGTGATAATATTCCTCTTCCGCTGGCAAGGATATAAAGGTGCTCGTATTTTAAAACGCTTTAACATTAATAAGTCGGTATCACGTGCTCGAGTATCGACGTTAATGTAAAAATGATTATATTGATTAAATGGAAATAGAATATTTAAATAGAATTTTGTCGTTTTTCCATATTTCATTAAATCAAATGAGAAAATTACTCGTGGTCGAAATTCTTTTTAAAAATACAGATGATAGTCCTTTTTTTTAGAAAATATGCTAACATTGTGAAACCAGGATATGTCGACAAAATTATTAGACGTTTAAAATGTTATTCTAGCAGTATAAAATTTATAGTATCCCGATCAAATATTTTTAAATTTGCTCATTTTGAAACACTAAATATTTGAAATTCTCAATATTTTTAAGTTTGCTAATTTTTAAATTTTAGATATTATCAAACTTGTTAACTCTTAAATATGAAATATGTGAAATATTCCCGGATATAACGTCAAACTAAACAGAATCAAATCGGCAAATTAATGGCTGCGGTAATTTTCCTCGAGAACAAGTTTTCAAACAAGGGTTCATCCATTACGGAAATTGGTTCATAACGCTAATTCCTGTTTTAGTTTATCTCGGTCCGTGATATGGTAGCCATGGGGCGCATGGACTGTCTTCGAGTAAAGAAGATAAGGCGGAACAGGGTTTTCGTGACCGCGAGAATGGAGAGATTTCGCGGTTAACGAACCTACGCTGAAATCCAAGAGATAACGAGACAGGGTGGATGGAGAATGCTCCCGCGGGATAAGGTGGCTCGTTGTCCCGACACCCGCAACAATAAACCGTCACCGAAACGGTGTTCTCGCGTATCTGCAACTACCCCTTTCGACGGGGACGTCACGCAGCCCCGCCATTTTATTGAAGAACGACAGGTAACGGAGGAGGGCCATCGACAACCGACGTACCTCTGCACGTCGAGATTCGAGAATTCGACAAATTTCCCGGTTGCATTCCGTGGTAACATTGTTGCCATTCGGATAGGATGTCGTTACACCAAAGCAATGCTCAAACTTTCTCGTTCTGTACGCACACATTATTATTAGATTGCATATCATTCTGCAAAATCATCTTGCAGCCAGTAAATAGAAATGTATTTCACGTTACGCTCAAAACGAAAATATTAATAATTTCATTCGCTATTTTATTTGACGTAAATTCGTAATTCTGCGGCTTAACATCACGTTGGAAAAAGTTATATTAAATATAGGATCGTTCTATTAAAGATTTAATAGAAACAAAATAACGAGATGAGTCGTAATGTCGTTCGTAAAATTTGCAAATTAAATTATTGCTATTATCACTCTCGCGGACGCTTTCAATAAAAGTTCCGTATCCGTCGATATCGTAATTCTCGTGCCACCCTGGAAAAGGTGAAACTGTCTCGACGCAAAAATGTAACTGAAATAAGAACCGGGAAAAAGGGGATCCGAGAGAAAATCACGGACGATAATTTACATCCGAATCGTTCGACACGATGGGACGGAAAATGCGATAGAATTCAAAACGCGATCGCGGAAAATTCTCCGCTCGATCGGTCGAGGTCTCATCCAATCAATGCGGGGGAAACGTAACATTTGAGTCCAGATTTTCCGCGGCAATCGGAGCTTATCCGTATTCCTGGAAAATTGACCGATCTCAATTACACTTACCCTCTCCCGGAGGGTAACGTTTATGGCCGAACGTGGAAAACTTTTTCATCCGATACGAAGCTCGGTCAAACATTAACCAGACCTTCTACTGTACTGAATTGTTATGCTCGATTTTCTCGAAAAAGAAAACCTTAACCATCTCTTTGTATACTGCTGTTCTTATTATATAGTGTGACATAATGAAAGAAAAAATTTGTATGCATAAGTATTAGCTCATTCGGAAACTAATTTCGTTTTCCGTGTACAGATGACCTTGCTTCTATTTGTTATTAATAAATTATTGCTTAACCTTATTTTCAATCGCAAAATCCTGATATATATTGACAGCTGAGATATTTCCGACGTCATTCCCTGCCTTGTAGTGCTTTCTAACCATTCAAGTATTTTTTGCTATCACCTTTTGCTTTCTTATTACCGCAACGGTAAAAATTACCGCAAGAGTAAAAATGCAGTACACGAATGAAAAAATTGTGTGCTCTCCTTCACTTTTTTTTATAATTCAATTTCTCGCTAATAAAAAATAGAAATTCAACGAGCATGGGATCTTTAAGTTGCCGGAGAAATCGCAAAAGTTCAAATGGTATTGTCCAATATTAAAAAAGTTATCGTCTTTGTAAGTTGCATTTATTCAGAATTTCAGCGATGCGTCCAAACAAAGAAATTGATTGAATACTTCCACACGAATACAATAATCTCGGATTGATAAATTTTTAATCAGATTAGTCTCCTGCTTCTACCGTTAATAAAAAGAAAAGGAAAAATACTGGCTTCGCGAGCACCCGGTATAAACATTCCAGAATGCTGTCTGGACAGTTGTAAGCGGCAAGTACGTCGCGAGTGGACGATCTTCAGGTTGATTTGCTTGAATGAAAACCCGTTTTATTTGCAAAATAAAGCAACTAACTTTTCCCTGCGAAGGTTCGCTTGATTTTCAATCGGTATCGCGACGGTAATGAGCCTGGCCGAAGAGTTTCCGCGTCTTTGTTCTAGAAACTCACCCTTGTGTCTCCTCGACGTTGTCACGTGGCTCAATTACAGGTGGCTCAACTCTCCAGGTGGCGTCTGTGTCCCGCAAGCCTCTTTTCTTTGGCGACGGTTCTTATCTCCACGGGAATTAACGAGCCTTCCGAAGAATCAGCTCCGAATGGAATCGTGGGTATTTCGCGCGTGCGATTCCACGACTTCGGGTTCGTGAATAAGGCCTCGGGAGCAGGGACGGGGGCTGAAACGCGGGGGTTAGGTTAGGTTAGGGGGGTGATTCAGTCGACGGGGAAGAAGCCCTGCTAAGGTTCTTTGGAAACGAGACTCTTGACGCGGCCGAATGAAATTATTAAAACGTCAACGCCACGTATCTGACGATGAAGCTATTAGTCACCCTGAAACTGGAAAGAAAGACTCGACTTTAGACTTTAGAAAAAAACCTGCTCCCGACTTGTTTCGCTGATGGTATTTTCTCGTCACAGGTTGCTACCCCTCGCGGATCAGGATTTCACTACAACTACGCTGAGGATCTTCAGTGTTAAATTATTTGACAGAGTTGAAAGAATTATTTGCCGGATTACATACACCATACGTTGTCACTGCACAATTTTATAGAAATTGATCCAGCAGTCTTTCAGATATTTTTAATACGACTGCGAATTTGTTCTTGAATAATTTCCCAAACAAGAACTACTGCTTGCCGAGTTACATATACCATACGTTGTCACTGTACAATTCGATGGAAATTGATTTTCAGCAATCTTTCGAATATTTTTGGTAGTTTAATATTTATTTGTTACCACAATGCAAACAGGAACAACTAACTCTTTCATTAAAAAACATTGAGGTGAATCAAAAGAAAAAGCGACATTGTAAAAATGTCGTTGCATAATGGAAACGTATGTTTTGAAAAAGATGATAATACGAATAATTGAAGCACAGGAAAATTCAAGATACAAGAATCGCAGGCGATCGGAACGAAATGAATTCCATTGGATTTCGAAATGCGGCCAAAATCCATTTTGCGGCGGATTGGAAGCACCGATGCACGTATTCGATAGTAATCTTCAGTTTTTCTATACGCTCCCCCCCGCAGTGGAAAAAGGTAAACACAGGTGGAGGAGAGGGAAGTTTGTTACTATTGGCGATCGTGCGAGCGGATACAGCTTGGCAGCCGTCGTTTCCCATCTACTTCGCGATCACGAATCGAACTCACGAGGAAGCGGCCGATCGGCCGACTATATTATGCATTCACTATCCCAAGACTGTCTCTCTGCTTACTGTATACTTTAACATAATAAGATTGCATTATGCAGTATATACAAAATTTCCAGTTTAAACGCGGGCCACGTTCGAGCCTTAAGGTCTTGTCGAGCGGGCCGTTTAAGTTTCGAAACTTCGCGGGAGTACACGAAAAGTTAACCGTCGCGAGATATCGTGTGTGATAACGGGACAAAGTTACGCGGGATACGTTGATAACGCGACGGGTACGCGCGACCTTGCCGCGATCACACCGCCGCGCTGGTCTGGATTTTAAACAGTCCCTCCAAGTGATTCCGAATTCAATTATCATTTCTCCCACAAAGTTGTTTCGGTGCGTCGCGTCGGGTCACGTGACCGGCCCGAGGGGAACCGTGGGGGAATATTGTCCTAGAAGGGGAAGGTAGAGTGGGGTGACAACTTTTAATCTGCGACTATGGTCTGTGGTTATAAAAAAGAATTCCCTATGTCACATACTCTCACTTTTCAAGATATTGCCATTTAAATAAACTTATTTATATCGATCGTAATATTGTTAATAAAAAAAAATCGTTGAATGCTATCGGCGCTACGGTTCGATCGTTAAATACACAAAAAATAATAAAAATTAACTAAGCAATTTTTCTAATTTTATATAATCGACGTTTCGGTCACAATTTGGACCATTTTCAAGATTAATAAATTGCGTCTGTAAGAAAAATAAAACATTTTTAACCTGATAAAATATAATTTTCAAAAGTTGTAACTATTTTATATTTTATATTATATTTTATATTGCCATTTATATTTTCGATCACTAATTCTTTGAGATACGACATCGGCTAAACTGCATGATTCTTTTAAGCCTTTCGAATCTGTTTTCATGACTTTTTCCTTGGCATATACGTAAATCCTATACCCTAAAGCTCCATTAATCCATAAACTCATAATTTTTTAAATTACGACGTGCGCCCTTTCCCTTACAACTACATATGTATGAACGTTTATAAATTCTCTAAAGTCAATACTCAATTGACTTGTCAGAGTAAATTCGACTATTGTTAATTTGTATCTATAGAATGTTGATCGTTGTTTCCACTGAAAGCAGACAATGCAAAACAATAATTTTTAAGAAGTGCTCTAACAAGAACGAATAAATCATTGCGAAGTTATGTAGGGGTTTGGAGGAGCGGCGTGGTTAGACTTGCCAGGTTTAATCAATCAAAGTTAATCAACAGCGCAGGATCCCTTCGCTTAATTTGCCCGATCCAGGAACGGGAGAGGACACTGGTATCGGTCGCCGCAATTCTTCAGTGGCTCCATAGAAATTAAACGCGGCTGGACGGTCCGTCGGCGTCGGCGTCGCGTCGTTGCGTCGGACGGTCGGGTTTCGAGCGATTATGTCGTATAATCCGCGGTGGGTGCGTTTGTCACGGACTAGGCGGCGTGTATATACCGTTGGTGTCGGGTGTCTCTGTGGGTGATATTCCCTGTTATCCGAAACGCAGGGCTGTTATCCCACAGGACTTACCATACGGATGCGTCGCGGCGCGTATCGAGAGGAGAGAAGGCCAGCGACGCCCGTTGCGTTGCGTTGCGTTCGGAGGGTGCAGGGCGTCAGGGTGGCAAGAAAGGACGAGGGGTGGTTCGAGGTAAAGGGTGTGGTCGTCGGCCGACAGATTCACACACCGGGGACGGACATTAATCATCTCACGTCACCGGCCTTGATCTCAGTGAATTTGCAATTAATTCGAAATTGCCGTCATCGTTGTGTCTCCAAGACAAGGCTCGTTTACACCAGGCCGGAATCGCACGGATTCGCTGGTACACTCCGCCACAATAGTACCGCATGCACCACAGAAATTGTTTTCATTATTTCCGGATACGTTAAAATTCATTTTCTCGTAGGGTCTACAATTTTGAAAGACTCCTAATAATGTATCCATATTTTTCACTATTTCCCAATAATCTATTAATATCTGTTGCTACCAGTTCGATCAGACAATTTTTTTTATCGAAAAGAAACAATGGAAAGAAACTTACTTGTCTCGATATTATTAAATAATTATGTTACAAAATATTATTCTACAGCGATTTTATAGAGTAATGTTCGTGCACGTTTCCACTTCTAGAAATTACAGCGCCGAACTACGCGGTTTCAGTGGAAAGAAATATTTCTGCAACATAATATTTTCCGTTTCTGCTTATTTATGTGCCTGGCGTTCGCTCAGCAATAAAATATAATAAATTTTGTAAATTTGCTCTGTAATTATAGTCACTGCTGCGATACATGTACATACAAATTACTGCGTAAAAATGAAAATTTGCTCGCGCACGATGGTTTAATGAAAAGTTACATTTACGGACAACTCTCTTAATGTTTAATTAATTACGATACCCGTGCGTCCTCGTTTGTAGGATGT
The DNA here is from genome assembly GCA_916610235.2 of Lasioglossum morio. Lineage (NCBI taxonomy): Eukaryota > Metazoa > Arthropoda > Insecta > Hymenoptera > Halictidae > Lasioglossum > Lasioglossum morio. The sequence goes on from OU744326.1 coordinate 22,191,559, forward strand.
TTTAAACGCAAGCTCAGAATGTCAACGAATTTATGTTGTAATTTACTAATGTCACGAGTAAATATTTCGTGCGATGAAATAATAATATCCGAGATAATGAATGATAATATTACGAGTTGTTTTAAATACAAGAACACGTCATTAACACATGCACCTTGCAACAATATTACCAATTGGTTTACAGAAACCCAGGTGCACCGTATTAACGAATGCGCGGCGCGACTCACTGATATTATAAGTCCATATTTTATTGTGCAAAACACAGCGTTGTTTTCCCTAACAACAAGTAAGAAACGATCGCAATTGTTCCAAATATATTGTGAAGCCGATGTGAGTAATATTGTAAAATCAATTTTACTGTCAACAATTCGCTACTATTTTAAGTGTTTTATTTGAAATTTACTTCAGAGGCCAGTTCCTTGACTGCCACTTATTTTAAACAATCTTGTTTACTAATTATATTAAATATATCTCTCAAACTTGGTTGTAATTTATGTCTGCGGAGCTTATATTTGTTTTTAACTAAAAAATAAGAAATTAAATAAAGGAAGAGCGAAATACATATAAAAATCCGTTTCCTTTACATTTTTCTTTCTCCGATGTCGAGTCACGCTCGACGGAGAAGTGCAAATGGTTAAATTACTGCAAAATATAGTGAACAAGTGAAAATATTGTTGCTGAATTTTGCGAAATATTCGTTTGTGAACAGGGGACGTAGTTGCTAACAAGGGGTAATTTGTCGGGAAAACAATAACGCGGTTAGGGTGTAACTTTTGGCTGGCGTTGTATACGCGTTCGCACATGCGGTCACACTCCTGCGAGTGCCTATCGCGTGACGTAATAAATTGTTTGTGGTCTCAATTTAATTAATTAGCGGCTGGTCGCGTAAGCGAGCCGGCTGTGTGGGAGGTAGTGATTAAAATGAAAAATGAACATTAGTCTGATAACGAGGATTCGAGTGGACTTTGTGCGGAGTTTGTTGTAAAGGGATGAGCGGAGGGTAGGAGGGTGGACAAGTGGTAGTTCCGTATAATTTGATACGAAACTGTTATTCACTATTGGGAGGGAGCTAGAGAGAGAGAGAGAGATTGCGGGGGTAGTTGAAGGGGAGATGAACGGACCGGCCCCGATATGCTTTATGCGATCGGGAATGAACGATGAATTATGGCTGCGAGAGAGTTTTATTATTGTTAGATTTATTGTGCTTGAACGCCGCGCTCTGCGCGCGCGTCGAGGTATTAATTTTCAGCTCGTCCGGTTGATTTAATTAGTCGCCGGGGCCCAAGGTAGAACGTGTTCGATTAAATCGTCCGTAATGTCACTTTGCGTTTTACATTTGCCAATATGTGTACTGGTTTAATGAAGATAATAGTATTAGCGACGTAGGACGACAGCCATGGAAAGCTCGAGTCAAATTGTAGTTGAGAGAACTTTACAAATATCGGATTCGCGTTTAGTGCTCGCGTGATAATAACATTTGCATACAGGACACCGGAGTGGGTACGTGTGCGCACGCGCGCTTGATCTAACCGGTTCCGTCGGAAATAGTGAACAAACTCTGTAATTATCGACGTCCCGCTGGAATCCGCGATTTATCATTTAACCTAGAAATCGGTGCTCCCGTAAATGTAACTAGTAGCAATCGAATTTCTTCATAGTTGGTCGACGGAATGTTCAAATACTTTTCGGATACAAGGATACTATAATTCTGTTTTATATGTTCTAGATTATGTACTCGAATACACCGTGCTTTATAGAAATGAATCAATGAAGTTTATTCAGTAGTAGATAGACGCGAGCAAAACACGTCTTTACGGTATGAACGGAACTCGTCAAGCGAGGATCACTCGGGCCAGAAAATTGAACGATCCCCTGGACAAGCAAACAACGGTTTTATAAACAAGCTAAAATTGAACCGATGGTTCGTTGTGTGGTATAACAGATTCATTTTGTTTTTCATGTACGTAGTAGATTTTAACAATATGAATGAGTGAATTTCAGAAAGTATAGAAGATATTTTTAGGAATTCACTGCTTTGCAAAATTAACAAATTTTCATACTTTTCTTATGAGGGTTGTAATGGAACGAATGTAGAAAAATATATTTCTCATAAAAAGAATTTTACTAAAATATTTCGTTTCTCGCCAGGAGACGATTCGTTAGGTTCCTTACGTTCTCTACTTATTTTTGACACGGTGCAAACGCTCCCAATTATAACTGCAGAGATTCTTAAGCTTCTTACTCTCCCGCCACACAACGTATGTATAAATTTACAAAAATTTCAGTAACCTCTTGGATCAGTTTGGAAAGTTAACATTCGAATTTGTATATAAAACAACAAATATGTAAATTTTTAGAAAGTAGAAGGGTTTATTCCATTTCAAAATAGTCCGATGACTTTTGAGTCAGCTTGTATTTTAAATAAAATCCTAGATTACATTGAAAGATTTTGCTCTTGGTGGTTAGAAAACAACTGTTCCATGTAAGAACACTTTTCTAAGAATTTCTGTGTGGACCTTATCGTGAAGTTCGCGTTAAAATCAAGGGTGGCTTTTGGTGGATCATCAGCCACGTTCAACTGCGATAAGACAGGGGTTGAGAGGGGGCGTGCACTTTCGCACAATGGGGTAGAGCCGATCTAGGCTGCAGTAATATCCTTTTTTTGGTCGAAAGTACGCCCCATCAAGTGCCCATCGTCCTCATGAGACCGATGGTGTTACAAGTAATTGTCGCCCTGGGGTGGCTTGGCTCGATTCACCCCACGTTCCTCTTGCTTCGCCACACCATCGGAAACAAGCGAGACAGAGAACGACAAAATTGTACCAACGAGAAGATTCAGGAAGATGGAAAGTGCAAAAAGCTCCCTATTTAAAAAAATAAATGGGAAAATGATGAAGTGAAGCGAAGTTTCGCTAAAAAACGCGAGAATACGAGGGTGGAGGAAGAAACTGAACACCGTGATATTGGAGATCAAACAAAAAGCGTTCCTAAGAAGCGACGATGCTGTTGGTAAATCTCGATTTTCACCGGATTGACGTTCAGCATGTTTTGTTAGTGATTTAGTAAACGTCGACGATCGATTTTGCTAAAGTAGTTTATTTTGTATATGGTACGCATTCATGTCAGAAACGAGTTGATTAAATTGCAGCCAGTGCAAGTGCTTGAAGAATTAACAAAGGCTGTTGTACGTTTTTTTCGAACGATTAAACTTATTAAAGTTGCATAAAATAAAAATTGAAAAAGTTGAGATGAACGACCCTCTCCGAGCATGCTCGCACAATAAAAATTACAAATTACTTAGCGAAATGGTGGTTGAATTTCAACGTTCTCCAGGGCCGTTCATCTTCACCAAATTGTCGGACGCACCCAATTCCAATTTTTCGAGCATCACACACGTCCATTCCCATGCGCCATCATCGCTTATTAGTTTCAGATAGAATTTAAGGCCACCCTGTAGAGGAAGGGTAACACACGAGTGGCAAAGGGAGGAACTCCCCGGGATTGTAGAGTGAAACGCCCTCTCGCAACCCCGGTTGCTGTAGCTCGGGGGAAAAAGTGGCGACGAACTTACGCCTAACAAGAGGATGATTCACAAATCATCCCCAATTCCGCGGCCGCTGCGCCATGCCCCACGACGACGATGGGAAACTTCGTTTCAGTTTACACGCCCTGTCCGGGGGCTCACCGATAACTTTCTTTTTGCTCGGCCGACTGAATTGAAAACAAAGAAAGAAGAACGACGTCGCGCGCGAGTCAAGGAACGAAACAGGACAACTCGTTTCCCGCTTGTTTCTGGAATCAGAAGCTTAATCGAGGGTGCTATCATTGGGAATTTAGACCCCCCCTTTTTTTGTTTGTTTCGCCGTGCGCATTCTTGCTGAAGAGTTTCCTTCCGACCGCGTTTCTTTCATTGCGAACTTTGCACTTTCGAAACTCCGTTCGGAAGATTATTTATTATCGAGTTCCTCGGGGAAAGCGATGATATTTTCCAACGTGATGGAATTTATGATGTTGCGAAATTCGTGGAACGAGGTATTCCAAAGATTTATAGTAAGAAATTGCAGAATTATTTACTGTTGCAATTATTAGATTATGAATCTTTATGCAAACTAGGAATCGTCTTAACAAAACAAAAATATATAAAAAATATTCTAATACATTTAAACTAATACATTGATACTTTTAAATTCTTTTAATCAGTGTACTGTGTTTCATATTGCACCTACTCAATAATGTAATAAATCCGCAGTCTCGTTATCAGGAAAATCAATTTTTAGACCTGCACGAATGACGTCACCCGTCCGTACAACAACGTATTAGTCCCCGCGATAAGAACAAATAAAATCGTCCCCGATTTAGAGTCTGCTCGATTTAACAAAAATTGGTCCAGGTGGCGGGAGCCATTGCGAATCCGCCGGCCCGGTAATAAACGTCAGCTCGCAATAAATCTGGTTTCGACGAGAAAACCGCGGTGGCGACCGAACGAGGACACCATTTGCGGGTGTCAGATAAGCATCGATGAATCCTGTCGAATCTCTGCGAGCGGATCGTTGCGCACTTGCTTCGGGGGTCGATCCTTTCGCAGATAAAAGAAACAAAGTGTCGTGACTCACGAGACTTTCTGGTCCAGATCGGATCGGATTAGTCGCGGAGCAATTCTGGATCTATAGTATATTGGAGATCGGCCGGGATAAATATGGATCGGAACGGCGCCGGTGCGATAAGTTCCGGAATAATTTTCTTCGCGTTTGAATTCCTGTTACGAGGGTCAGTCGAGCATGGTGTGTCACCGATCTGGCGGTAAGCAGGTGGATTTACATGAAAAATTACAGTCGAAAAGCATTAACTAGATAGAATAATTAAGTAGTAACTAGACAGCGGATCTTTATGCAAAATAAAGATTTTTTACCTGAATTGCAACAAACTGGAGTGAAGTGAAAGTTTATTTTCTTTCTTAACATGTGTAACGAATTAAAAATAATACAAAAGTATTTTAAAGTTTTGCTAATGATTTGACTTTTTTAAATTACACCTACTCGTTTGTATCATAAATGCATAGAATCCGCTGTCTAGCAATAACAAATGGAAGCAGTGCTATCTCTACACGAAAAACGAAATTACTTTCCGAACGACGTAATAAAAAATTTATCGTTTTATGGAGAGAGTTTCGACATTTATGTCTAAATTTAATTATATTGCCAATGTCTCTATATGTAGGAGCTACTTATTTAATGTGCACGTCTTTAAGTAGTTTCACCTGTATCGATATCCATCGGGCACTCTCAGATAAAAAGGCCTGTCCAGATTACAAAGAACCCTGTTAGATATGTTCTGCAGACTAATACCAGAACATGGCCCGGTCTCTTCCGGAGTTTGCCAACTATGAATGAACCTATGGCAACGACAAATTTCCTCATCTAACTTTCTACTCTGAGATGAGATGATCGCTCAATGCCACCATCACTAGCGCTCCTATCCTCGCTATAACTCCGCTCATCCACCTTACCTGACCTGCTGCAGTTCCTCCCCCGTCCCCTCCCCTCCTCTCCTTCCTATCCGACACCTTCGGGAAAATTAATGATGGAATCCGAGAGTTTTCTATAGGGAACTTCACCGTTAGATCCCTTAGGACGGAAGAAATTCGCAAAGAAGGCGCTATGGAAGGCAACGACAATGGATTTTTCCCAGGGCTCGATCCCTGAATGGACATTGCTTCTATTCCCATTCTACGTTTCACGGGACTTTTATGCGATCCTCGAGTCGCGGGCCCGAATCGTGTCACCAGTCATGCGAATTCTCTTCTTCTAGCCAATCGGGGTACATGCTCTTATCGTCGCCGTCAACAATTTCTCTTGTTTCGTTCAGCGTGATTAATAGATTCCGGATCTTTACGCGAAGTCCCATTTCATTCGTTACTTTAAAGAAATCGGGATTAGGCATTTATCTTGAGCAAGAAACGATATTAATTCGTATTATTTGATAAATTCTGTGAATTCTTAAATGCGTTCTTATGGATTTTATAAATGAAACCTAATACGTTGTACATCAATTACAAGATATACAAACAAAATAGAATTCTTTTTCTTCGATTTCCAATTTTAAAACACATCTCGGGGATATGAGTATTCTCATATTCTTTATTAATCTTGGATTTAAATTATGGTCTATTTCTTCCGTTCTGCTGAACAGGAAAATTCCAAAAACTTCATAAATATTCTACCCAGTAGCACACAGGACAGTGTTTGCATTTCAGAATTTTTGGTTGCAAAATCGATTTTCAACAAAATCCGAAAGCTTAAAACTGCCGATTTTATATCGAAGTTTTCAGAGTACCAAGTTTATATTATTGTACTAATTGTGTCTCGTTGATGGACTGATTGTGCGAACAGGTTTGAAAAAATTGCACATTGTGGCAGGGGTACCGACTTCAAACTTATCACAGAGGGTTTACGTTGGAGGCTTTACACCCTTTCGCTTGCTTCTGTTTCCCATAAATGCATGAAGTCCGCATTTCACTAAATACAGGGTGTCCCAAAACTACCCTAGGAGCCGAAAATGGGAGGTTCCTTGGGTCATTTGTAGCGACATTTTCCTTTGCAAAAATGTTATCCGCGGCTTTGTTTAGGAGTTATTAACGAAAAACACGGACCAATCAGAGCGCGACCTAGACGCGAGTTGGCACAGACGGCCAATGGACAGTTGGCGCGCCGAGCCGATTTTGCCAACTCGCTTCTAGGTCGCGCTCTGATTGGTCCGTGTTTTTCGTTAATAACTCCTAAACAAAACCGCGGATAACATTTTTGCAAAGGAAAATGTCGCTTAAAATGACCCAAGGAACCTCCCATTATCGGCTCCTAGGGTAGTTTTGGGACACCCTGTATAATGAATCGAATAGTCTTGTGCAAAATGCTTTGTTCTATTATTCGGATGTTTGGCAAGGTATTACGAGTGAAGTGTGAAATTTGCAACAGTGCTTAAGCCGTGGAACGGTTGACGCCTATTAACGAGGAACCAAGTGGCTCTTCAATCACGTTTGGCGAACGGTAAAAATTAATGGTCGTTAATCACGAAGGTAGTGGACGTAATATCGCATCGGTATCGGATCTCGACGGGCTTCCGGGGCGGAGGCTCAATTTGGCGTTGTTCCAGATTGGACAGATGTCCCTAATTCTTAGTTTGATAAACGATGCTCGGTCCTCGGGTCTTCTCTGGCAGCATCTGGCGGCGTTTCTTCGAGGAGAGGCCGCGCCCACGGTGTCACTCGAGGAGAGGCGAGCCGTGCTTTCGGGACAAAGCGTCTGAATACGGGAATCAGCGAAGCCCGTGTAATTATGCGCGTGATTGTGACTCCGACACTGGATACAACGACGCAGGCGCCGTCTAATCGAACACGTCGACAACGGACGCAATTGGCATAATACGTCCTGTCCTACGCGATCCCGGAGTTCCTCTAATAATTCAACCCGCCGTCGACGGTCCTCGAGCTTAACCGGAAGTACCGGCGCGGCGCGACGGCCCTAGACCAATCGGAACCAGCTTGACAGGAACGCATATCACCGAGAAACTCTTGCAGCCCCCGCTGTCTATACTTTGAGGTCGGTGTGTGCACCCTGAAATTTATTGTCGAATTTCCTTTGTCTACGACTATTAACCCTTTGCTACCCTAGACATTTTAACCCACGAATAGCCGTGCCCTTTGTATTAGGAGATTAGGCGAGCGGGAGCTGCGGCGAACCCGTTTAGTTATTTATATATAAACTCATTGTTCGGTCGATGGTCGTTTTAACCAGATGTGTGATCTTTGACTTTCGTTTACAGAAGTGAAGCAAGTTTGCCATTGGACATAGGTTGCTTGATAGCTGAACCCAATATTAGTGCTTGTTTATATATAATAGCCTTTTTAAATACATGTATTCTACGTGCCTAAGTATTTTTGATTTTTCTATTGCTTATAATATTTTTGTTCTACTATACAATATACTCTGTACTTTGTTATGTAATACTCTGTACTAAGCATTATGTTGTAATAAATCTCATATGAGATTTCCAAATTAAAAAAAAGTAAAGCAAGCGATCGAAATTGTCTGCACCGATTTCAAAGGTATTGCAACCAAATAAAAATTTGTTTCGTCCATATTATGGATATTAATATAGATATTAAGTCCATATTAATCTAATCACGTGACTGTTTCTAATAATTCCCGTACTTGTCTATTGATTTCTTCCTTATGAATTGGTGGAAAGCGATATTGTCGAGTATTTATTGGAACATCATCTGCAGTATAAATTTTGTGTTGTAATTCGTTATAATTCTCGTGCAATATTAATGGAACAAATATGAAAAGAAAATCAGAAATTACATATGATTGAGTTTATTAATTATTATCGATGGCAGAACCACCGGACGTGACAATAGTTTAGATGTACAGGGTGAGTTTCAGAACACGACGATTTCGAAGAGCTGGTAAGCTTTTATTTGCCGTAGAAATAAAATTGTCAAACGCTGGAAATTCCGAATAAACTGACCACAATTCGAAACTACAATCATCATCGTGCGCGAAACGCCCGTGATAATGCACACTAACCTATAACACGTGACGCGTCGTGTTATCAGGATGATTGGAAGCGTTGATGAGCAGCCGACGCGGGACGTCTCAATCGATATTCATACGTTCGCGCGTCGTAAATGTAATTACGCGCGGAGCTCGCCCCGCGCCAAGGATCTAATTACACGGTCGCCTTGGTTGAAGGCATCGGACGCGATGCAAGTCGAGAGTGCACCTTGCAGAAACGGAAACTATAAAGCGAGTGCAACTTAGTGTGGACCAGAGAGGGTGCATATACATGGTGCGCCGTTTTAGCCTGTAATTGCATTTCTCTAACAAATTTCAATTCTCCAAGTGCCTAATTTCCGCATTCTGTGTTAAGTGAAAATAATGTATCAATTTATTCGATCCTTTTAATCTAATCACTGTTTGAAATTTCACGCGTTCATTATTCTTATGAATGTGTAAAATCTAGTTAGTCAAACTTCTTTAGGCAGATACATTTATCGAAATTGAATATTGTAGATAACCATGTTAAGTATATTATTAAACATTGCTTGTGATGGTAACGTGAAATTTCTATTAGATGAAAATAATGTGTCAATTTAATTAATACTTTTAACCCTCATACGTTCCTCAGGCTGAAAATTCACCCGTTTACCTTTTTCACATATTGTAAAATGATTGATTTCTTTTTGTCTGTGCTGCAAAATGTATTTCTTTGAAATGTCACGCTATAATTGAAGCATAATTCGTAGATTTGAAATGTGAAGTAAAAAGGGGTGTATGAGTATAAGTATGAGGGTTAATCTAATCACCGTTTTAAATTTCACTCGTTTATTATTGTTATAAATGCGCAAAATCAAACTTCTACAAACAGACATATTTGTCGAAATTGAATTATTGATAATTATATTAAATACATTGTGATCATACATCATTAAACATTGCTTATGACGGTAACGTAAAATTTCTGCCTCTGCATAATATTACAAATTACCTTTGCAAGATATTCGGCAACATATGTGAGCATGTAAGTGTCCACATAATTCGGGGACGATGGTGTAGGTGCTCGGACAGCAATATAAGGTAGAAGGTCGGGATCAGAGGTTCGTTTATCAAGCATCCAGGATTCCAGACGTCTGCTTCGTGTCCCGCGGGATGAATTTATCGGTTTTATAATTAAGCGTGTCCCGCAGTACCGACCGAATAACTCGCTCATGATTTATATCTTTCATTCGGACACGTCGCGTGACACCCGACTTTCCCATAATTTGAATTACTTTGCTTTTGAAAAGTTTCCTCATTGCTCCCCTTCAACTCTCATATATTTTTCAGTGTGAAAACTCGCCGGTTTTTGCTCTCCGAATACTGTTCATGTGATTGTCTTATTTTCCGATTGTAAGATAAATTCCTCGACATTGTGAAATTCTAAATATTATATGAGTAGACTGCGGATAAATCGTATTAAATTCTGTGGAATTTTATATTCTACCATTCTTTGAACATTCCCAGAAGCCATAAATGCATAAACATTCGCGGTCTAGTACAAAACAATATCACAATCCATTAATCGTGAGGACCATGAATCCATTTCTGTAAGTCATATAATAAAAGTAAAGCTATAATAAATTGTAAAGTTACAATTAGGCTGCGGATTTCGTTCATTTATGAGAAAACCCAGTTCATGTATTTGAAAATAGTGCAAAGATAAATGAACCAGTTCGCTTGTTGTTTCGGAATGCTAGTGGAAGCATCTCTGAAAGGTCTGTGTCTAAAAGCTTTCACGAGCGAGTGCATTTTACAGAGAATAAAGTTCGTTGATCGAGTAAAGTAACTAACGCACATCGTCACAGTAAACATATTGAATTAGTCGAGTATTCGACAGGAAGAAAGGAGGTCATTTACTGGTCAACGCAGTCGAACGGCCATTCTATTGCGTCGGAATGTCCGGCCATAGGTTACAAGTTCCACTAAACCCATCATAAACTCGGGGTGGAAAGTCCTTTATTACCAGATGTGCCACCTTACGACTGCCATTTGTCTTCGCCAATGGAGTATCACGCGATAAACATACCACTTCGATTCGGAGATATGCGGAAACTTTCCCATAAATTGATTACTATACTTTCGTAGTGATACCATTTTTTTATGGAACAAGACACATCTATAAATGTTTTATAGGTAATTCACGTTCCCTGTAATACGTACTATCCTATTTTTCGGACACCCTGTATAGAAACATTATTCTATCATTATATTTGATTAGTGGATATTTTTGCAGCCGTAAAAATGATCGAAAACAATTGTGAAAAATAGTTCAAGAAAAATCCATTTCTTCTTGGACTGGCTTTAATAGGCTGAAGAAAAAATGTGACACCATCTTTAAATTCTTTTGAAGTTTCTTCGGTATTATAATTAGACTGCGAATCTTTATGCATTTATAAGGCTTATGAAAATGTTGAAAAAATCCTAAAATATTAATTTTGGCTTGTTTTGGATCTACAAAGGCTGTTTCCATCAAAAATAGAAGTTTATTTCATGCCATTTTCTTCAAATTTGTCGATAAAAATTAAAGATTCCATAAACATTCGCAGTCTAGTTATCATTAAACTACGCCGTGTAACTGATCTAATTGTAAGGTTTGTCCTACCACGGTTTCTCCCGTCTCTTTTTTATCCGTATTCCTGTTTATATTTCAAGTTTCCGCTTCCCGGTGCGCAGAATTTGCGTTGCCAGTGCGAACCGAACATCAGCCGAGTAAGTTAGTTAATTAGAATCGAGAGGAGAAGAAACTTTCAGCAAGAGGAACACGGTAATTATAAATCCAGCGGCAGTTGTTTAATCTTAGGTGCACCGATGGTTGTTTGGGACTCGAACAGTAAAACACTGTGAGTTTGAAGTGATCAGCTCTAAGTGAAACTGCGAATCATCTACGGAATTAATAACTGGAATTGAGTGCTTTCTGTATCGTCGTCTCAGATACTTCGTTATAATAAATTTGGCAATTCCTGAACAAAGTCTTATTATTCTATTTGAGCAGAGGAAATTTATATTTCGGTTTAATTTTATTGAACTTTTTATATTTGATATATTTCGTCGTGTACTATTTGCTATAATTTTATTTGTGGAGGTAAAACTTCACTGTAATGAATTTTCACCTTCTTCTCTTTTCACAATTTTTTTTTTATTTGACGAGTCAAAAATACCAAAACTGTTTTCGATTATATTTAACCAATACTAATAATTATGATTTTGGACTTCTAAAATAATAATAAATAATTCCCGCCAAAGTTAAATTTTTAAGAATGTTGGACGTTATTGTTTCCTTACTAATAGTGATCCATCTTCAAAGTAGAAACTTTATAAACAAATGCGGTTTATGAATGTTATCGAATTAAATAAATGGATAGTTTTTTTTACAATGATTCGGTCGGAAATGTTCCAAGTGGAATTTAAGGGCTCGTTAAAGATAAGTATGAGGATCTTCCCTCCTCGATGCATCTTACAGTCATAATTTCCCAGTAATTGACTACAAAATACTGTGAATTAGTAGCGTGTCTAGAAGCATTGTTGAATTATGCAGGGGGGCTTAGGTTATGGAAATAACTTTGGCCTGCAAGGCTGACATAATTAGAATGGATTAAAAATACATGCAAATAAGCTACGCTTGATTCATCGCGCCACTAAATTATTGCATTATTATTCAAATCGAAGAAACACGTACGTTTAAGCTAAATTTAATAAGAAACCATCGAAATGAATCGATAAAATACTTGCCAAGAAAATCTTCAAGTCCATTCAATTTGCGTTTCAGAAAGGGTTTTTAATTGCTCTCCATAAATTTCTGTTACTAAGTGATATCTTAAGGGTTCGTTGCATAGAATATGTACGTTTCCCCCATCGCGTTATCGGGCCTGATTCTTCTCTGGCGATATTTCTGTCATGCGTGACGAATATGGCGCAGTAAAACTTACCAATCTCCGCAGCATTATATAAAGTTATGTGACGTGTTCATTGTTGATGTTCATGAGTAACGAAACTACAAGCTAACATACCAACCATTGCATAATATACTTAAAGATTTTTACATCAATGTAACTAAGTTTCGCGGAGAAAAAAAAATGTGGTTTTTCATTTTATTTTATCTATGACGCAGCCCAGTGTCCAGAATATGATCGCTAATACTACCCTCTCTACATTACTAATTTTTTTCTAAGCCTGCGAGACATTACAGCACTAATATTTATTTTTAACATCCTCAAAAAAATATAATATTAGGATTTAGCGTTTGCCGTTCATATTAATTTAACTTTATAAAACGATACACACTTCATTATTAATTGTGAGGTATTATACTAATGTATTCTATATAAACCAAACATGGTATACGGCACCAATAAATAAATAAATAAATAAAATGACTTTCCGAACGACCTAATAGTTTGAAGTTTCGGCGTCGGAGGAGCGGTAACCGGGATAAAGCCCGTGCCAGGCTCCGTCGAATAAATTCGGCTAATAAAAATAATTCCGAAGTTTCCGATGATTCCGACGACAGCGAGAAGGTCGATCGAGTCCCGTGAGCTGCGCCAGATAGGAAATCTGAATAGTTATTGCAGTTCCGGCGTTAGAGTGGCGTCGGGTATGAATCCGTGCCGGATCCATCGAAGGAGAGAGAAAGGATAGTTATGGGAAGTGAAACTGACAAATAACGGGTGGAATGGAAAGGGAATTCAGCCGGAACGGGAAAAGAGACTCGGAAGATAGCGCCTGTCGGTGGGGGGAGGGTGGGGGGGGGGGTTAAGGGAGTGAAATAGAGAGGGGGCCGATGGTGGATACGAGCCTGGGGTATGGAGTTTGAGGCTTGTTTGAACAGGCTCCGGCTTCCAAAGAGGGTGGACCGAGGTATCGGGAGTTGCTATGACGATCACGCCCCATCGAATTACGCGAAAATTGCCCTACGTACCCTCGACCCTCCCTCCCTCCCTCCCTCCTCCCAACGTTTCATACTCAACCCCCCCGGGCGCCCTTCATCAAGACTCCAGTAATTCGGAACTCCTGCGTTACGAATGCGACGATAAACGATTCGGCCGTACCTGTACACAACGTTTCTGAGCTTTGATGCCCGCTTGTCGATGTGCATTACCCGTAACACGATACTCTGCGACTGACAAACAGATAGCACGCCCCCGCGATTTTTCCTTTTTCGACATTGTTGCCCGGGAACGCGAGTTAAGTAGCTTTCCGTGTTCGCCTTCGTTTGAGCGATGCTTCTTTTGTTCCGGTATGACACCGCGTTCATGTCGATATAAATCAGGGTTGGTCTCTCTTTTTTATAATTTCGGTTGCTGCGATATTTCTTTCTCCTCGGAGACACTTTCGGGTCAGCTTGCTTTAGTTAGTTATTGCCCAAGTGCTGTGCCGGAGTCATTTTTGATCGGGACCATCGAAATTTTTTTTTTTTATTATTGAAAGCTTAATTAGAACTCCCCATAGGGGGTTATAAAGCTATACATTAGTAATATACATCTTACATTTGAACATTAGTAATGTAGGTACAGTAGAACACATTAAGTATATAACATATTAAGTACATAACTTTAAATCTTTAAATTGCATTGCTTGAAAAACTTGAAAAGAAAATAACATGCCTCAATGTTCGGTTCACAAAGCAACGACCATCGAAATTATCATTTAAATACTCAATGTTTGGCAATTGAACTAACCGTATAGCTGTTTTATTGAGGATATCTGAGACTAATGTGTCTACACGAGGTGTCATCAAAAGTAAATTCTTACAAATTATTAATGAAAGTTGTGAACGGTCCCAAGCATTGTCAAGTATATTGTTATAAAAATCTTCCATTGTCCGAGAGTTAAACTTGATCACAGGAACGTCTCGCAGAAACTTCAAACAGTTTCACGACGTCATTATTCCCAAGATCATTCCAATCGAACGGAAATTACTCCACCTCCCAAAGGACAACGACATTAAAATCTCATCTCGAAATCGAAGCAGGAAAGGAGGACGCGGAAGGGCAGCCAGATAATAATGACAAAAATAAAACCGCCAGTTATTGGTTAGCTTTGTCGACGCCCCTGTGAAAAGTCGAGGGTGCTCGCGTCGAGGAAAACATCATCCTTGTTTATTCCTTCGCCGCCCCCTTTTCTGACGCGTTTTCTTCGTTTTTCTTTTTTATTATCTCCTCCTTCTTTCACCCTCCACAGATCCATATCTATCTCTTCTAGCTACTAGCTCCATTGTGCATCATTGTGCTCGCCGCTTGATCCTAGTCGCCTTCGGATAGAACAAAAGGGGTTAAAGAGGACCCGAGATTTGGTCCTGCTAATGGAAATCCAGACTGCAAAGAGATATCAATTTATCCGATAAATCGCAGATCGTCGAGACGATCCTCGATTTCGTCCAGGTAGTATCGAAGAATGACGCAAGAGGTAGAGTTCATAATGGACGGGGTTGAACGTAGACAGTGGATCAAGAAAAATTCTGCTCATTATCCGACAATTTGAAAAACTTCCACAAGCCGGCCTGGTTGTAAACTGTGTTTAACGCGGGGACGTGTTGAAATGAACAAACAGAACGGACCATTACGGGCACACTTTCCGCGACGTTGACTCTGTGCCCCGTTGGCCGGCTGAAATTGCGCGAGATTAATTTTACGACAAGAAAATCCGGTTAATCGACGCCTGTAGCGCATAAACTGTTACGCCGTGACAGGAACGCCGGGCTGCTTCCGGTTAACGACGGTTTTGTCCCCTAATGCGAAAACATTGCGTCCCTCCGGTGCCACAAACCAGGTGGACCTCGGGGTCAGAACACCAATTCCACTAAAGGATTGCGGCAACTCCGAGAAAAGTTTCCCCCACAGCAGCGTTTAGCTCCTTTGGAAAACTGCTGATACACGAATCTTCTTCTTTTCTGCGCCAACGACAGTCTTCAAGAAAAGATCTGCAATTCTCGATTTTTCTCTCTATTCAATATTGATCCTCCTTAAGCCATTTGCTTCCTGAGGAAGAATAATGCACTTGTCATGCCAGCGACATTCCTTAAACATTTATTCCGAATTTATTTCTTTGTTATGTCGTTTTGTTATACTTTTATTTTCAAATAAAAGTTGGAACCTCGAAAAGAAACCAGGGAGCCCTCGTATCTCCTCCAGGCTGTTTAGGTTAGGCCCTACAGTTCGGCTCAGGAAACAATCAAACGGGATACTTCGAAATCTCTGTTTAAAAACGATTCTGAGATCGTTGATTCATTTTTCACAACGAACAATATGTTCAACGTGCTGGTAATCTTATTTAAACTTATTGATAACAGTCTTTCAATTTAATATCGATACCCTTTTTGATTGCATTTAAAAAGAACAATTTCGAATAACACCTATATCTACAGTGACTAATTAATATTCGGTCGCTCTAAAAAAAACGAGAACTTTTTTAATGTTGGACTATACGATTTGAACGTATAGAAAATACTAGAAGTTGCATTTTTCAATTTTTTTTGTGTGAGCCTAAACTAAAGCCGACCGCCACGAACTTGCGCAGGAAAATATTGTTGAAAATGTTGATTTCCGTGATATATTCAAAACTCATTAAAAAATCGGCGAGGGCGTCATTGAAAGACTGACCATGTTTTCAAACAGTGAAAAGAAACTTGTAGATGCGATGATATCGGAGCATCGATTAATTGGGGTTAAGTGGCAGGCATCCCCGATGACGTCCGTGACGGGTGCCTCGATTTAACGAGCGGTTTTAGCGACTTTAATTATTAGCTTGACTGTACTCCAGAGGGTCTTTCAGGTTATGCAAGCGTGACAGAAGCCTGGAAAGAAGGAGAGAACCAGGACGGAGGGTGAGCGAGACGGACAAGGGCTGTTTGCACCCTCGGTGTTAACGCAATATGCTCGACTTTGTAGGAGATGGAAACGTTTATACGCGAACGCTCAGGTTGCCTCTGTCTGCCTGCACTTTGACTAAGCGGCTGGTCACGTTTGTCCGTATTCCCTTTGTTCCGTTTACATCCCTCTTGTTTCGTCCGCTCGTTCTCTTTCTCAATCTTGCCCTGCCGCTTACGGATTCGTGTGTAATCTGGAGGGCTGCTCTGTTTATCATTGCACCAGTTCCATACCGACTCGCAAATCATCCTACTCGACAGCTCATTAAAATCGCATTTGGATCTACGCAGGCAACAGATTCGACAAAGTATTAGGCCGTTCGGAATTTAATTTCGTTTTTCGTTTAGAGATTGCTTCCATTTCTTATTACTTAATCTTATTTTAAATCGTTACATCGTGGTAGGGTAACCTGGTTATCGGACAGAAAATAAGCTTTTTAGAAATTCATAAAAATAACATGAAGTACAGTAAAACCTTCAATACTGTCCGAGGTCGTCTACGTAAACGTTGTCTAGTGCCTACTCACTCTCCACTGCTTGTCAACGCTGTGCTGGTTTGGCAGTGTGATTTATACAACACTCAAAGATCTTTACTTTTAGAAAAGCTCCACAAACTGGGATTTCAGTTGTTCTTGGATGTCTCTATGTTCCTGACTGGCACTAATATTGGGGCTTGCCACCATATTGTGTCCTTTCTAAATAGCTGTAATTTGCGTGTGTAGGATACATCCAAAAGGGGGGAAAAAGAGAAAAAAAGAGAAAAGGGGAAGGGGAAGGAAGTTCTTTTTTTTGTACACCTATATGCTTACATTGAAAATACTCCTCGCTATGTATATAATATTCTGTTTGTATATCATTACCTAACGTTGTAATAAATCTTGTATAAGATTTCAAATTAAAAAAAAAAAACGCTGTGCTGGTGGCGGCGACACTTTTCGATCGCGCAATCCGTATTTCATTCTGTCCTTCTCTATGTTCGGCTCTCTATTGAAGTCTCGCTCGACGCGGTAGACGCAGTCATAAATCAAAAAATGAAGTCATCTTTGCAAACGCTGTCTGCCCAGAATACGCCTGTTGGACAGTATTTAAGGATTTACTGTACCTAGTATTACTTTATTTTTGATAATCTAACGTGACAAAAAAAAACTCGAGCTGTTGGGACCAATTTTGAAGAAGTTATTCGTTTTTAAAAGTTGTACGAATACTTTATACGCCAGCTGTATGTATATTTTTGGTAGATCGTGTTTGAAAGTGTTCATCACTGCCGAGTCTGGCAGGGGTTAAGCATACTGATTTCTACAATCGGCCCGTGTCTGCGTCTCTTCGTATCATAATGACGCCGAGAATATCATATGGCTCTAGTTAGGATATTCGCCTTGAAGGCTCCTGGAGACTCGTGAAACTATCGGGTTTCTGGCAGACTCGGAGACAAAGCAGATCCAATTCGCGATAGCAATAAAGTGTCAACCCTTCCCTCAGTCTGTAGAAACATTTCGGGGCCACGTGTCTACACGGCTGCAAACTTTCGCCCTTCGGCATTGTCCTCGCGAGATTCCTCCGGGTCCATCGGAAAGCTGTCATGGCGATTGCGACCGGTGCGTGATGATCCGTTCACCGGCTTGGAAAAGGATCATACACGCGAAAGGAAGCTGCGCTGAAAAGACGGAAACCTACAACATTCCTACGATCAGCTGTGTCAAATTTGTGTTTGTCGTTCATTGCTACTTTCTTTTCTACTGCTACGTTTTATTCCTCTGGTAATTTAGCTTCCGATTATATAAATAAAATGTTCATTTCTTTAAATTTCTCCGTTACTAATATATGGCATCTTTAAACAAAATAAAACTTACAAGAACCAAATGCAAAAAGACATTTATTTTTGCCAGGAATAAAAGTAAAAAAAGGATGTACACATTTTCTACTGCCTCTGATAATTTAGCTTCTGATTTTATACATTTTATATTTCTTTAAAGTCCTCCGTTATTAGTAGGTATGGTAATTAGCTGCGGAGTGTCTTAAAAGATTTAAATATCGAGTTTTCCCGGTAGAAAATAATGAAAAGTTATCTGTTTTACTAATGGAGTTACTTTGTCGAAAATATAATAATAAAAGCTGTATAAGATACACTAAACGTTACACGAAAGTTTGCTTCGAGTTACCCTTCTGCTTCGGAGTGTAGATGAACTTTAGCCGAAGTAGAATTAAAGCGTAGTAACAGGGAAAACGGGCGTATGCTCAAGAAACACTCATTCCATTTTTAAAGAATATTTCGCTCTCTGCGATAGAAGTTAAAACGCTAACGTCTGGAAAGTTTTGCATGTCATTTAAACCGGGAAATTTACATAATTCTCTTAAATTTGCAGAAGCTGGAATTTAAAATTAAGTGTAACGTTTGGATTACATTCTGTCGCCAAAAGAGTTTCGGAAATTCAAGTACATTTTCCATTGTTAATTTCGTGTTTTAATTGAAACTTTCACAATAATCTTATATTTATACGGATTTATATTCCTCGATTATTTCTTTCGGATAATAATACAAATAATAATTGCGAGTTGTATATTCATATTTATATTCTTCGATTATTTCTTGTGAATAATAATACAAATAATAATTACAAGTTGTATATTTATATTCTTCAGTTATTTCTCATGGATAATAATACAAACGATAATTACAAGTATTACATTGATATTCTTCAATTCTTTTAATCGTTCCATTACTTAAAATCTTGCGTACTCATTGTTGCCAGATATATAAAATCCACACATTGGTGAAACATTGATACGATTTAGGTATATTCAGTAGCGTGTAGCAAATTTGGCCTGTTCCTTTTTTAAATTTTTTATTAGCTCCCCCGATAAACCCATCTATAAATTAAAATGGGTCACCATGGATTGTTAAGTATCGCGTGTACTCAGCAGGGAATCCATCGTCCACGGTATCGGTAGACTTCGTGAGCTGTTTTTCGGTGGCACGCGAACGCGTCGCTCGCCCCCCGTAATATTTCAATAAAACATTTAGCTTTTAATGGTCTTGTTCGTAGCCTAGACACGAACGAAAGGAGCTACACGGCTAAAAAGAAACTACCTTGCCCTGCCACATGCCCTCCCCTCCTCTGTTTTATCTCTTTGAGTTGAATAACATTTATGTATAGGCAGCTTAATGCCACTTCTAACGACGCGATGAATTAATCATTAACTACCCATCTCCGTTATCTACTAGGAAGCTCATCTTCCCCCATCGTGAATTACATGCCATGGTATTTAGAGGAAAGTAGCTCAAAGCAACAGAGCCTCCCGACTGACTCATTTAATCGGGGATGATCATTAGTCTTGGAACTCGGATCACTTCGAACCGTTTGGAATAATGGAATCGGAAGGACGCCATCGCGATGAATAATTTATCTCTCAGCATACGCATATGAAATTGTAACTTGCGTTTACATAGTCATTTATTTGCCCCTTTTTCATTAGATAATTGCATTAAGGGCATACAGTGCTCTTGTGATTAACCGGGGAAAATTGCAACGAATTATGTATTAAATATTACGATGTATTATTCATCGACAATTACATGCGTGAATACGAAATTGTTGTTCTTGTGATTCTGATAATGCTGTTGAGATTAAAAATGGAAAAAAGAACGTGGCAAAAATGAATTTTTATATTAACAGGGGAAAATTGCATCGAATTAGCTATTAAATATCGCGATGTATTATTCATCGACCATTACATGCGTGAATACGAAATTGTTGTACCCGTAATTCTGATAATGCTGCCGAGATTAAAAATAGAGAAAGAAGGAACGTGGCAAAAAATAAATTTCTATTTTATTCTCGATTCTTGTAATTGTTGAAAATGTTCATTTTGCGTAAAAAAAAATCGTAAATTCCAGTTACCAGCAGCCCTCAGTCGATTGCCAAGTTTTACAGAGGTCCAACGAAATCCGTAGTTTCGGCCACAAAGAGTCGCTTTCCAGACCACGGTGCACCGGGAGCAGCCCTTTCATCTTCGAAAAAATGTGGATGACACACGTGTGGCCTCGATTCAGCCGTGCGAAATCAATTGTTAGATTCAGTCGAAAGAAGACAGCACGGGAAGGAAGAAAGTGGAACGCGATTCGTCACGTAGCCATTGATTCGCGAGCTAAGAGGAGCGAAGAGGATGAAGAGACCTTGCGTTCGGTTGTTATTACGAAATACCATTGTTCCTTGCCCCTTCCTGCCTCCCCGGGAGAAAAACTTTACGCTACGATTTCGTTCTTCTTTCTCTTTCTCTCTCTCTCTCTCTCTCTCTCTCTCTCTCTCTCTCTCTCTCTCTCTTTCTCTCTCTCTCTATCGCGTCTTTCTGGAGTTGCAAACGCGGGCCGTCAAGTTATCCATCGCTACGCCGAGATTAAATCGAAAGTCTTTGACAGAGACCGTGGGGGAGAGATACTTCGTGCACACCGGGAATTCGCAGATCGAACTTTGTTTCAACGCCCGGCCTTCAAAGCAGCAAAGCGAGAATTTCGATTCCGAAGTGATTCTTCCGATCGCTTACCGGTGCTTTCCCTCTTCACGAAGTCTGAAGAGGCAACGGAACTTACGAATCTCCTTTCATTTTGACTCCCCGAACTTTGGATTTCGAACCGTGTTCCCGCTCTGCTGAATTAACGCATTCGATATTGGTGTCGGACACGTGCCCTCACCGCAATTTTCTCTATCATCTCATTAGTGAATATTGTATCGCGTTACGCGTATCAAGAATAAATAATGTGGACTGGAACACGTGAGAATATTGGACACAACGATGTAAACAAGGAAAATTCAGAAAATATTTCGTATTGTTACTGGACTTCGAATTTCATACATTTGTAGCTCATTTGAAAGAAACGTTTCAAAGAAATTTGTTGAACAGTCTTGAAAAATTCGTGGTTGCATGAAGTCACGAAAACGTGTTTTGTTTATATGGGCCTCCTCCTAATGCTTTCTCCCTTGCCACGTAATATTATATATTTGCGTGGGGTGCGCGTACATACCGTGACAGAAAATGATAAAGTAAAGAAACCAGGGTAGATAAAGTGGCAACTCAGAGAACATGAAGTGGGGATTATTGAGAAATTCATATTCGATAGCACTCACGTAAAATAACTTTATTTACACTTCGACATAACTACATATTTTTTTCTCTTAAAATATCGTTACTTCATAGATCACTTTGAGAACAGTGAATTTTACAATTTATCTATCCAAATTATTAGTTAATCGTCAAAACGATTTTCCATTGTTCCACATATATGTTTCTTTGCAAATTTAAAAAGTAGGGCATATGTACACATAATAAATTTTAGAAATTTTAAAAACAAGGTATATGTACAGGTACAGATGATAAATTTTACAAGTTTTCTTTGAAAAATCAACACCGAGTTGTTCGACGACGGCTTGTATAAATTTTTCAATTTTTCTGTTCAAATATTGAAAATACCATTTGAATAATTAGTGCTGAAACGCACGACGAAATATAAATGACAAATTGTTGGACGGTAGCGAATCGAAATGTCTAGTTAGTGCCATTTTAATACACGCGTTCCTAGCACTAGAATGAAATATAGATATTGTTGTTTAGTTCTTGAAAACACCATTTGATTAATTAGTGCTAAAATGCACGACGAGATATAAACGACAAATTGTTGGACGGCAGCACATACAAATGTCTTGTCAGTGTCGTTTTAATACACGCGTCCCGAGCACTAGAATAAAATAGTTGGACAGATATTTCTCTGAATCATATTTTTTTTTTTTGTTTTGTCAAATTGAAGTGCACGAGTTTCGAGGGAACAGTGGGCTATAACCGATTAAACGTGTCCGACTGGAAATATCGAAATGCCGCTCGTAAACCATGCACACCGATTAATCACTCGAAACAACAGTCATCGGTAATCTTTTTCGCCAGGCTTCATTCCGCGTTTATCATCGTACTTTTTACACGGTTGTTCAGTTTCATGGTTCGCGCACCGCATACCGCGCGCGCAAATATTGCAATAGAAATCAACCAACCTGCTCCATTCACCGGAACGGCGCAAAGGATTCGTGCAATAATCGATTACAAAAACGGGATTGTGGAAGATGGCGTGAAAAGGCCCCCATCAATTTTTCAATTCTAGATATTTCTTCAAAAAAATCGTACTTCGCCATTCTGTAATTTTTTTTTATTATTTATCGCTTCTTTCAAACCACAGACATGATTCTTCAATTTTTGTTGATGTTAAAAAACATCTAAAAAAAAACAAGACTTTTCAATGTCTCCTGTTTAGCCAATTTCGAATAAAATGATTGTTTTCCATGTAAAAAATTGTTGTATTTGTTGTATAATAAACTTTCGCATTATCTATCGTTCATTCTATTTTTGAGCTACAGATAAGACTATTCAATTTTTGTTGATGTTAAAAATATCTAAAAAAACAAGACCTTTCCATGTCTCCTGTTTAGCCAATTTCGAATAAAATGATTGTTTTCCATGTAAAAAATTGTTGTATTTGTTGTATAATAAACTTTTGCATTATCTATCGTTCATTCTACTTTTGAACTACAGATAAGACTATTCAATTTTTGTTGATGTTAAAAAACATCTAAAAAAACAAGAATTTTCCATGTCTCCTGTTTAGCCAATTTCGAATAAAATGATTGTTTTCCATGTAAAAAATTGTTGTATTTGTTGTATAATAAACTTTCGCATTATCTATCGTTCATTCTACTTTTGAACTACAGATAAGACTATTCAATTTTCGTTAATGTTAAAAAAACATCGAAAAATCAAGACTTGTGAATTTTTCCTGTGTAGTCTGACTTCCGAGGGTTAATACTACTCAACAGAGCGCGACGAGGTGAGAAACTGAAAAATTTCAACAGAGAGACTCGGGCTCCGCTTTATTTAAGAGAAGCAGAGGTTCGCAGGCAGCAGACGCAGAGCATCCTTATTATTGGAAAGATCCAGTTATCCCGCGTTGTCCCCGGACAGGCACAGATAAATGGTGTCCCAAGCGCAAAGGCTGTTTGGCAGCGAGCGATAAGAATTATTGGAGCAGAATGTGCTCGCGTTCGCCTCTCGTCTCACGGGCCCGCGATAGATGTCGTACACAACACGGCTTCCTTCTGGTCGTCGCCAACAATGCCGACCGATGTACGGGCTCCCGTGGAATGGAAGTTTGTTCCGTACACAATGCTGTATACACGAACGAAGCCGTGCACCATTCGAAAGTGGTTCAAGTATTCAAAGTAGCTGCCTCGGAATCTTCGCGGCCGTGAAATCGCTCCACCCGCACCCAACCAAAGAGATGCCGACCGGGGTGGGGAAACATTTTCATTCCAGTCAAATGATCCAGAGTGGATAATCAAGAAACGCTTACCACTCAGTTTAGTTCCGACCACTGCAATTAAAGTCTGATTAAACGGTCCATTATCAGAAATTCTAAGTAAACAATGTTATATAATTTTATTCGTCTATTATTAGGTCGTTCGGAAAGTCATTTCGTTCTCCCAACGGAATATGAAAGCCAATTTTTTTCCATTTAGCATAAGTTTTATGACATTTTGCGATTTTTCAGACAACTTAAAGATCCCAGAAAAGAATCGGGTTACATTGTAAAACATGTTGAAATAAACGAGAGAAATGGTAAGCCGATGGTGCATCATATCAATTTTTTGTTTCGCGCACTGCATTTTTACCCTTGCGGTAATAAAAAAGTAAAAGGTGATGGAAATGCCATTTTTAATATTCATAGTTAATTTTTAAGAAAGTGGAACCAAATATAATGTTATTGTCAGTGAGAATTGCCTTTGTAGATAGAAAATTAATCAAAATCGTACCAAATTCTGTCGGATTTTGTATTCTAATATTTTTGAAAATTTTTGTACGCCATAAATGCGTAAAGAACCACAGTCTGGTAATAGCAAACGGAAGCAATGCCATCTCTAACACGAAAACCGATATTACTTTCCGAACGACCCGATATTGCACAAACTCGAATATTATTAAGATAATTCGAATTTAAGAACGTTTTCTGCTCACGTTATATTAAATAATAATTATTTCAAGTAGATTCAGAACGTTCAGTCGCAGACTATGTATATTTAAACAGTTCGATTTTAATTGCCAGTTCGATTTCGATTACATCCACGATAAAATTCGAACCGAAGTGCCTCGCGCGATTTCATATCATTTCGATCATACTGTGAATACCCTTCCGTTTATAATTATTCGAAGGGCTGGTACCGATGACACGACATCAGCCCACTCCATTTACATCCCTATTAAGGGGTGGCAACTTGGTTTTATCGCCCTATCTGGATGATGTCAGCAATTGACTGAAGCACTTTCAACAGTCGGCCCCCAATCCGAAAATGAAAGCTGAATTTTACGCGGTTTCCGTTTTCCCTTTTGCGCTGCGTCCACGATTCGTATGAAAAATAGCACACCTTTTGCTCCGTAGTGCAAATAATACGTTTCTGTCAAAATATATTCGACAATACAAACATCACGCTTGACAATGATCGAGATTAAATTACAGAATAAATTAAAGCTTGAAATATATTATATATGTACAAGTAAGATTTATTTGAATTCATACAACATCACGAACAAATGAAATCTTGAGCAAACATTGTTTAATCGTGTCAGTAATTCTTATGATTTTGTACGTCAAATAATTATTTATTTTCAAGTAGTAGTCAATCGTTAAAGAGCAGTCTCACAGCCAGCAGAGCTTTGTTTAGCGAATCTGATAATTACGGCCGCCGAGAAACAGTCAATGTAATTTTGATAAACGCGACTGTCCCGCTGGGACAAATGCACCCTCTCGTAATTTAGGAAGAGCATCTTTACATAATCGCCGGAAGTTTCTCTTGTTCTCGTAATATGTATTAATTATTCTAATTAGCATTCGCAGCTAAGCGATTAGCGGCAGTCATCACAATTACGAGAAGAATAACACTTAGCGACGTGCCAGATAAGGGGAATAGATTGCAATTTAGAGACAGAGGCCGTCTGCGCATTCTGTGCACGATTTACAAAATGGAATTTAATGACGAATGAAAGCATAACGGGAACTCGATTAGCTGAAACCAGACGACGAATTTCGGTGTTCTCGAACGAACGGAGTTTTCGACGTTTCGTTTTCGCATAACCGGCGTCCAAAAATTTTACATGTTCCCTTATAAAAATGACAAGATTGATGTTATTCAAACTTTGTGCGGCACCTATTGTAATATGTGCTCTACTAAAGATATTTATACAATCATTTTTTACGATACATTTTTTTATTTTAATAATGATCGTAAAATAAAAAATCAGGGATCGGTCATTTTTACCGGTGATGGTAGGTTTAGTGTAAATCTAAAACAGCTGAATTTATTTATTAACATCTTATTAACATTTTACAATATCCAAGCTTCTTTATACGTGAAGATACATAATATACACATAACTTACTTAGATTTCAAAATACTTGTTTTAAATTATTATTACAGGCACAAATAAAAAGTTTACAAAAATTTTTAAATCGTGACCTTTACTTTTTCCTTCGCAATTGCCACCAATGATAATTAAAAAAAAAAAACAAATTATTTACACATTAGCAAGTAAACTAATCCTTCGAAAGTGTGAAAAAACTCAAGCTGCTGCGTGCAATTTTGAGAAAGTTATTCGTATTTAAAAGGTGTACGAACCCGCTGTACGTAAATGAGTAACAATGACTGGTGGTACGAGGACCAGACTTTTCCAAAAAATCGGTTATCGCGAGAACCGTGATTTTCAGTCGGTTGCTTGTCCGCGTGGAGAAATAAGTTTCCGAGCGTACAATGGGAAGAAAAATTCCTCGATTCATCTTATCGCGACGTAACCGTTCACGCGTGTCATTTCCAATGTACGTGGTGGAGTGAAATGGGGCGATGGCGTAGAGACAGGCAGCAGAGACGGTAGAGAAAGGTGGAGCGAAAGAATCGGCAAAGTTTTCAGCCGGACTAACGGGATAGGCAGGTGTCACGCCATCGCAACCCCCCGACGCGACGATTACAACGATTACTGGTGGCTCTCTCTGCCGACGGGGTCTCCCTCGGGTGGAATCGCCTCCGTTGACATAGCATCACGAAGCACTAACCACATTATTTATGCCACCTCGTAAAACTTGTGGCGTGCTTAAACACACTACTCGTTGCCATCGCCCATTCCCTTTTCGCCGGGGAGAGTTGCACAGAGTGAACAAGAGAGAAAGAGAGAGAGAGAGAGCCCGCGGACTCAGGGTGGCCGTCGAGTTTGCTGTTTGCGAAATCCACCACCTCCAGATAGTGGAATTGCTTGTATCAGCGATGCTTGAAGGAGACTAAACGTTACGCGGTCCTAGCATGTGGCCGGAATTCGTGTTCGGGATCAACGGGAAGGGATCTTTCGATAACGTATGGCGAACGCGTCCATTTGTTATTGAAATGCACGCTGATTCTCTGAAGAATCATCGTTCCAAACAATTTCTATGAATTTTGTTTTTCATATTCATTCCTCCACTGTTTTTACTTATTTTGTTTTTGAGTTTTTTGATGCTTCCGGAATTTTTGATCTTCCTTCCACTGTTGTTATTGGAGACATTCGAAGATAACGTTTTTTTTATTGTACAGTTAAATAAAGTTAATCTTGTCATATTTATAAGGAAACATGTGCCACTTACATTTAAAACTCTGTAGATGCATAATTTCATTAATTAAATGGTAGGAGGACGTGAATTTTACTTGTAATAAAATAGAAATTTTAATTAAGCGAAGTTCGAAGTAATCGACGCCAATAATTATAATGTAACGAAATGACATTGTTCTCAAAGTCAGTTATTAAACAATAAATATGCAAAACCGACGGATGCAGTGTGAAAGATTGCATGTGCGTAATTATATGCATCCTAAAAGGGGTTTCTCGTCGCTTTAATGCACGACTTCTTTCCGAGATATTTTAGTTACGCACGTGACGTCGGTTTGACTAATGCGAGCGTACAACGGAGATAGCTATTGTTGAGTGAAAACTGATAAAACAATATTTATGGCATCAAAATATTAAATCCCGCTCACAATTAATTCATTACGGTCTACGCTGCTAAAGAGCTTTACCGTGTAACGTGTAATCAAAAACGATAAACCGCGTCCCTTTAAATTCTTATTTTGTTAATTAACGCTGGTTTCATATTTTGGAAAAGTAACACAGGAAATTAAAGAAATTAATAGAAAGAATATTCAGTAAGTTAATAGGGAGTAAATTAGAAAAATAAATATAGAAGATGTTGAAAAAGGCAACAAAAATTTAAAAAATTAGGTAAATATTTACAACAGGTCCACATTTATTATTGCTAATAACCTAACCTAACCTAACCTAATCGAATTTTCACTATCATATTCGTAATCAGCACGTCAAAATACGTAAAAATCTAGAGTATAATTTAGAAACACTGGGTGTGTATTATGCACTGAGTGGGTGGATGTGTGTGGTGTCAAGCCGGCTCCTTCCGCCCCCCATGTTTGTTTATCATCTCTACAGCGTCAAACGTAAACAAACGCCACACCGGGACAGGCTTACGTTGCCATGGAGCGTGTAGAAATACGAAAAATTCAATACAGACAAAAATTGAAATATCTCGAAAACTAAAAGCGTCCCCCCTATATTGAAAAAGGAAAAAGTTGTTCAAAATATGTTGCTGCATATCATATTTAAATTTCATCAAAATCGGAGGACGTGGACCTGTTGTAAATGTTTACCAAAAATAAATTTAGTAGATGTTCAAAAAGACAACAAAAATTGAGAAAAAAATATCGACAATACTAAAGAAGATATAATAGAGATGAAAATATAAACAAATTGAAAACTACATAGATATAGAAAACATGTCAAGTAGAAAGTTAGAAAAAAGAAGTGCTGATTTACGTGGAAGTTGAATGGTTGAGGGTCGGATGTAAACGGTCGGAAGAGATTTGACACGGCTGCAAAGATTGATTTTTCCTTTGTCGGTTGTTTGCAGCTAGCATACTCGATGGAGTTGGATTATGACGTAGTAGGTGTCCCGGGTAGCGTTTCCGGAATGATGGCTCTGCTTCCGCCCAGAGTGAACGTGTCAGCGAAAGGAGAGGTGCCTGTCACATTGCAAGTCTTCAGGATCCGGCTACTATGTTCGGGCCACGTGAGCGCCGAAATTCCTTTGGCCCTGAGGTTGAACGTCACAGCCCCACCTGGAACCAGATACAACGACACGATCCTAGTTTTCAAGAGAAACAAAATCTGCTTCAAAGGTAATCATTGGCATTTTCACTCGCCTCGACTCCTCGTCTTCAGAATTACACAAATCTCATCTTGTCTTATTTTTCTCATTAATACATCTTGCTATTAATTCAGAATATTTTGACGTCGTATTTATACCACATATTTATCAGGATGACTCACTTCATTTTTAACCCTTTGCACTCGCAGCTATTCTAATTCGACAACCGAATTTTTGTTCCCACCTGAGATATTTCTGTTTCATATGATTTTCTTAATTTTTTCTTAATTCTCATACAATACTTTTAGTAGTTTATTAAATTAGTAAATATGTTTAGTAACTTATTGAATATACATTTAATGAAAATACAAATATTTTGAATAATGTGTCTCCACTCGAGTGCAAAGGGTTAATAATGAATTTTAGGGTCGCCAGTCTTAACATTAATGGAAGAAAAATACGTTTTACAATCTATGTTTTACAACTGACGTACGACACTTTTATTTTGCACAAAGATCCTCGATCTACATATTTCACTCGAGACAGAAGGGAACAACTACGCTTTTATTTCTGCTTCTTTCACATTTTTTACATTTTCTCCGCTGTACAAACTCGAGCGATCTGTTATTTCATCTTGTCTCGCTGCACTGCCAGGACAAATGTTTATCCATCCGCACTGTACTATTTCATTCCGACGTACTAAAAACGTTAATAAGAAGATTAATAACTGTAAAATAATCGACACGATAAAAACGCATTCATAGAAAATGACGATGTATCAATTTCTGGTTCAAGAATCTATTGTATTAGGTTGTTCGGAAAGCAATTCTGATTTCCGTGTAGAGATGACATTGGTTACGTATATTATTACTTAACCTTATTTTAAATCGCAAAATTACTTTTCGGACTACTGTTGTTTCGAATTTTGTTCAAACGTCGATATGTTGTAATCTGTAATGATATTGTTGGTTTCCCAGACGTATAAAATAAAGAGTTAACATTCTTTCAAATAAATTATAATAGCTGAACTATCAAACCGAGGAAAATAAATTTTTAGCAGCTTATAGTGCAAACATAAGAGTATCTACTAAAAAAATTTATTTATTTCTACTCAACATTTATTCTTCACATTATGAATATTGCAAGAAATACAGAGTTTATAATTTGACTTTCCGAACGACCTAATAAAATTGAATTTCACACCGCTGTTATTATTTTTCCTACTGGGAGCCTGTTAACAGTAAAGTAGTTCTGTTCATTGCAGCGGCGAAACAAAATGGAACGGGCAGTGTTGAAAGGAAACGAAAACTTTCGAGTCGATAGAACGTGTCCGTGCTACATGCAAATTCCTTCCGCACATCCAATTTTGCGAGAAGCGGTAGAATCGCTTATCGGATCCGATGCAAGCTTCGAGCACGTTCGTTCGAATCTAGAGTTCGCTAATTTTCGCAAAGTTTACGCGCTGCCTCGAAGTTGCGCGTATTTTTTTGAGAGTGTCAAAGGCGAGTGCCGCGCTGGCAACTGTTTCGTAAGTAGTTCACCGAATTCCCCGGAACTTTCGACATCGTGTGAAGGGCCTCAGACAAAGAACATGAATCGTTAGAGTTCATCGAGACTCTCGCGGAGAAAGAGGGAGGGAGCACTTGGATCTATCTTCTCGTAGCAACTTCATTTGACGCGAGCGCGGCAAGTTCGGCACTCCTTTCAGGAATCCGACGCTGCCTTCTGCTTCCAGACGGAATGAGAAAGAATTACGAAGATGAAATCCCGTGGACAGCCGACGTGAACAATAGCCGCTCGATCATGGCAGACAGTCTCGGCAGGTGCAATCATTCGATCCTCGGACTTGCTCGTTAAAATGGAAACGAAATACCGAGACTTCGTTGAAGTTATGATCGGAAATCGCGGTTGGATTTGTTTCGAGATTAATTGATGGAGAGTGTGGAGAAGGAAGTTATGAACATCTTTAAGTAATGTCTTTGACGATTATTCTTTTTTTTAACATTCTAAAACATGGTGATTAACCATTTTTCTTCATAGTTTGTAGCTTTATCTTTCTAGGGTTCATTTTGTTTTTGGAAATAAATGTTATTAATCTTGCTTGGACGAACGTCGATAGACTGCAGATTTTATGGATTTATAACAAAACTGTATAGTTCGAATACAAGACGGTGAAGACCATTTAAAACCGATTAAAATGATTATGATTTAAAATGAAATGGATATCTGCGTAGCGTCTCTATCTGAAAGTGAATACAGAAAATCTTTAGAATATTATGATTGATAAAAATTTCAATTGCGGTAGGATTATGTTGGATGCCTGTTTCGTTATTATCGGGATCGTCGGACGGCACGGGGATTATTTGAATTTTTAGATGTTCAAATATCAGGAAATCTGCGTCTCACTTTGAGCCGCGGCTTTCAACAGCACGGCAAACATCCTTGACGTGCTCGCAAATGCAATATTCGGTTTAAGCATCTCCAAAATAGAAAATATCTTTACGGTTGGACGCGAGAGAGGGAAACGAAGTTATCTTTCCGTACTCCGAATAAACAGAGACTCGCAGATACCCCCGAAATCTTGTAGCTTTCCTCTTCAATCTTCCGAAAGGAACGTTCCGTAGCGCGAAAGGATACGATATGACGTTCAGACGTGATTCTCATAGCGGCTGCCGAGGAAACATCCCGTTCCACGGCAGGAAATCGACAAGAACATCGAGTATCTTGGAAATAGTGGTAACAACATTTCGCCAGACAGCTGGATGGAGTTAGACTTCGCTCTCTCGGCCGAAACTATCCGTGTTTACAGCCACCGATAAGAAGCGCACGAGATGGAACAGGTCAGCGACAGAATCAAGAAATGGAATATATACACTCTGATAATAATTTTTCAATGCTATTTCGCTTTGTGCATCAAATTCACAATCTGTGTACAAATTATTGCAATCTTAACCCTTTCGCTATTGGAGATATAATATTTTAACTTTAAAATTAAACATTTCTTCCGATCAAAAATAATTCTATTGTACATAGGATATGAATTTTTTCATTTTGTGGATATGAAATTGATATAACACCTCGTGCAATACTTAAACGTGTAGCAATTGATTAGATACTAACAAATTTAATAATGTAAACAATATTGTGAGTACAGCAATGGGCAACCATTATAAACGAATATCTAAGAGAACATCAAAGAATAAAAAGAAAGAAATATTTCGTGAACACCAATATATTTCCAGCACACGACAAAATAAATATCATACTGATCGAAATAATTGTTCTTCCTCGATTCGAAATGTTTAAATGCAGCGTCAGCAATAAAAACGACGTGCGCAAAAAGATTCTAACAATTACTCTGTTTCGGTAGCGCAGCTATCTCGGGGACGCGGCGAGCTAAATGGGAAGGACGAAAATAAGAAAATTATACGCGTACAAAGGGAACTAGATTCGTGGAAAGAAAACGGAGGGACGCGCGAGGGAGGGGAAAGGAAATGAGAAACAGTAAGAAGCGGAGACTTGACAGACACTGATCCGGATCCGGTTACTGGCGTAGTCGCCGTTACAACGAAAAGCAATCCGCCGAATAAAATTGAATCTCGTCGGGAGTAGGTGTATTTAATGAAAGAGAAGAGAGGAGAGATCTCGCCGTCCAAGATCAAGAGGATCGACCGCGTATAAAGGAAGATGAGAAGAGCGGTCCGTAGAGAGGTGATAAGGGGAACAGAGAAAAAAAAGAGAGGGAGAGAGAGAGAGAGAGAGAGCGAGAGATCGAGTTCTGGAAGGGAGAAAAATAAGTAATCGCCTCTGAGGGGAGGTTCGTCGACGAGGAGTACTTGCGCCGTGTACAGAGTTCCTTTTTCGGCGGGATTTGCTTTCTTCTTGACCCGTTGCCGGGTTTCCGTCCCCCACATCGCCGAGTCTCCGCAGAGTCCTCCGGTTCTTAAGGGGTCTCGCAGAAATCCGAAATCGCCTGGAGACCACTCGAAAATAATCGAATCTCGCGTTGGATCCTCGAGTGCTCGTCCGACGGTCTGTGTGCGTCGCGGCACGCTAAAAACGTTTCACGACGGCCACCGGCAAAAATCCCTGAGAATAAGAGACCCTGGCTGGACGGTATTAGCGCCACTACATCGGCCCACTGCCATTTCTTACGGGACAATCGATACATTACTGTGACCTTCAGGCGACCTTGATACGAGAAAAACATGAGAAAGTTCAGCAAGAATTTTTACTTCGTCGTTAAATAAATTGGATAAAAATAATTCCGAAAGCATTGAGAAATATAATCTACGTGTGTAACCATGTGTGGAACGATGATCGTGGGGAGTACGACGACTTAAGATCAATTTATATGTATTATCCGCACGGACACGAAACGTATTCGACCAGACAAATATTCTTCAATGTATTTGAATAGAAGTGTTTATATGGTAGCTACCGTAGCGGAACCGCGTGGACACGTACCGACACTTCTATTCAAATGCATCGGAGAATATTTGTCTGATCGGTTAGGTGACCAATATCTCGATCGTTGCTAATTACCAAGACGCTGAAGGAACGTTGGAGCAACGTAGAAATTTAATTAAAGTAGGAAAACTGTCGGATGCCGCTGGGGAGGTAACAGAGAGGAATTCGAACAGTAGAAATTTCTCTTTATTGCTGTTCGATGACCCAACACGGAATAGATGCTGCGTTTAACGCGCGATAGGGACGATCCCCCTGTAATGAACGGTTTAGCGCGTGCAAAGAAACCCGGAGGTGCTTGATTTTTAATTACAAAACGCGGCTGTGGAGGTAAGCGGGACAAAGGAATCAATTTGGCCCGGTTGCCTCGAGCTCGGCAAAGGATCGATTAAACTTCGCTTTCGTCGACGCACCGACAAGTAACTTGCGGGTTTAAGAACAAGCACAAAGTCGAGAAGCCACGGGTCCGGTGGTATATCTCAGTTAAATCCTGGCCGCCGCGCGGCGATGCTATCCGACACTATCAAACAAACCTTAACCGAGATTTACGGAGGCCCAGAATTAAGTCCCTGAGGGATTAATGGAATGACCCTCCTCTCGAGCCGCATTCAACGGCTACCCGGTTCTCTCTCTCTCCCTCTCTCTTTCCCTCTCTCTCTCTCTCTCTCTCTACCTCTCTGCCCTCTTCTCAAGCAAATTTTATCCAAACGTGAAACACGCGGCGAAACTACGGAAAGCTCCCGTGAGAAGGACGATATTTTTAATTTCACGTGATTAACTATCTAACCGGTATTCGGTTCTAACGAATATTCATTGCTGATGGCGCTGTCAACGGCTGTTAGAGAAATCGCGGTGCATCGGGGACACGTAAAGAACACACTTAAACCAATCCCTGCGCCGAGGTCGGTTTCGTTGTTAAATGGAGAATTTGAATTACTGTTATCGCGCTACACAAATCGTTACAATAATATAGTTTCTGGTTAAATAAATATGAAATATGATTCAAGTATAGGTATGAACACGATTTGCAAAGTTACTGTAAAATCATGTGTAATTATAATTCAATTCTATTAATTATCGTATAATGTACATTATTAATTAATGTGCAATGCATATGAATTGCGATTAAATACTGCGAATAATAATATATCACAGATAACAAATAGTCATTTAATGTTTCAAACTAATTACGTCCGAACAAGATATTTCACTAAACTTCTTCCACGTATATATTCGTGGGTCTCGAGCACACTTGACTGTTTCATTTTCTCAAGTTTCTCGTAACTCACTCTCAACTGCCTGCTCGTTTAAAATGCTTCCCTCTGGGTATTAAATAAAACACATGTACTCGTGTTTATTCTATCCACTGAACGACGTCTGTACAATTCGGTGACATTCCCAAATTACTGCTACATTAAATAAATTCTCGGTAAACTGAGCGAAACGTGTACACATCATGAAATGTCAAATTCGGAAGGAAAAAGATTCGTAATACATTTTCGTCTAGACAATCTTCCAAATTTTATTAGGCCATATAGGTACGCGAAATGAGCGGTTCGCTCGGTTAATCTGATTGTGCGCAAAATCCGCGGTACCTCGGCCAGCGCAAACACATCAATTAAGTAACTGGCAGTTAATAAATATCTCGTTAAACTATTTTCGTCGGGCGAGTGTTTAGTTTGTCGAAATCCGATGGTTTAATGCAAATTGGTGGCCTGTCCTTCTTTGTCCGTGGTAGCGAGGCGAGCAACGAAAATCAGAGTCGGGCGGCGGCGCAGCGCGGCGCGGCGTTTTCGTCAGAATAAATAACGCGAGGCAGACAGATGAACTTTACACGATAACCGACAGGAACGTTCGCGGAACACTCGGACAAGGAGGAATTTGCCAGAGCGTGATGAGATGTGCTCGCCGGGAACAAGCCGAGGATCTGGAAAAAGTTAAATAAATCGTGCGGGCTCCAGCTGCCTTCGAAGCTGCTCGGGTCTCGACTACTTCGAGGGATCTTTGCTCTTTTATTTACGGGGAACGGGACGGGCGAAGTCTTTTTAAAATGTCCGGCTCTTACGCGACACAATGCTCGCCGAAGCAGACCGAGACTGCCGCGTGCCGTGCCGTCGGAGCCGAACTTTTTAAGTAACTTTAGTTTTCATTCCGTCTGTCCGTCCCGTCGTGTAATTTTCGTCCGTCGGAACTCTCGGTTCCGCGCGATACGCAGCGCCGTTTCTGTTGTTTCTTCGTTCGTTCGCTTCCCGAGCCTGGTCAATTGAATTGTTGCCGCAAGTTTACTTGTTCCACGATTATTCTCCCGGTTAGCCGGCGTAATTATCGTGCGAGGGCTAATTGCCGCAATTCCACCGCGAAATCGTTCGTGTTTCGTAACGGGAATGGCGCTGTACGCGTTCCCTCTCCGCGTGCATCGGGACGCCATTTTTAGGCGAACTCACAGTTCGGGACAAAATAGTGCAGTTTTCCCTCGCATAGTGTGACTTTCGTATCTATGGATAGTGTTACTTTTCTATCTCCCTTGGACAGATGGTTGCGCTACAATGTAACACGATCCAAGGTCGGATATTGGTAAGGCAATAATAATGCAATACAAATGATGAAGCTTTATTAGTTTTAGTTGTTTCGTTACGAAACCTTTACCAACAGACTGGTGAATTTTTTCTGATTAAAACGAGACCAAACACATATGGACGAACTATATCGTTCAAGAAAGTTTCACAAAAAGTTATTTCTTCATAGAATATTTGACAGATAAACATTTCTGTGTAATTAATCTTTCGAACGATTGTTTGTCCAGGAAATGGAGGAATGGAAACGCCTCCGAGGAACGACTCAGTCCGTTTGGAACCAGGACCTCTGGTAAACGGTGCCGGGGCCCTTTACATTGCTGCGACTTGTGCGTGCGCCTTAATATTAGTCGTCGGCAGTGTGGCGAGCGCATTGTACATTCGCAACAGCAAGGCTCGTATTCAGGAATCACAGTGAGTACAATTCCCACACATGAAAATTATCCTTAGGGGCAAGTAGTTTTATACAACCAGCACTCGGCTAGCCCGAGTTTACCCGAATAGCGTTTCACCTCGGAGCGTGACGGATCAGACTCATTCACTCGCTAGCAATTGTGTACGCAGCGCGCTTAAAGAACTTTTCACTTCAATCAAATGAAAACTCATAATACTGGAATCACAATGGAAATTTATCAATATTATCAGTAGACAGTGGATCTTCATGCAGAATAAAAACTTTGTACCTGAATTACAACAAACTGGGGTGAAGCGGTAGTTTATTTTCTTTCTTAATATGTTTAATAGGTTGAAAATAATGTAACAGTGTTTTTAAATGTTTCTGATTGTTTCACTTTTTTAAATTACACCTACGAATTTTTGTCATATCTGCATAAAATCCGCTGTATAATTATCAGCTTCTATTTTATCGTATCGAAGATCTTCGGATTGATCCAGTCTCTTCAGCGAGTCTCTCAAACTAATATATGAAACAATTGCGCAGTAACTGGCGTCTGTGTGTAGTGAAACGGACGCCATTATGCATCCGTCGAGCGTGTGTCGCTTATTAAATCCATAATTTCATTAAATCCATAAGCTCGGTTTCTCGTAGGGTACACACGTCTCACGGTTTAGCACGAATACTGGGAACCAAACAGTTCCTACCTTGATACTTGTAGATGAATATCTCACACTGAATGCAATGATTTCGATCAATGCCTGTTAAATTTTCTCCATTGGTCATTGCAATATATACATGAAAATTAAATACAGCAGAAGTAGTTGCACAATTTAAAAATCCTACTATGTTATTTAAAGAATTCATTTGGAAGAAACAGACACAGAAAAGTCATGATCGAAAATTTTCAGAAAATCACAAAATCAAGTACAAAGAAAATCTTCAAAAAATAACAAAATTGAGTAAAACGTAAATCTTCAAAAAATTTAACCCTCATCCGTCCCTCGTGTTAATTTGACACAGTTTTCCCGAAATA
Organism: Lasioglossum morio; assembly: GCA_916610235.2. Classification (NCBI taxonomy): domain Eukaryota; kingdom Metazoa; phylum Arthropoda; class Insecta; order Hymenoptera; family Halictidae; genus Lasioglossum; species Lasioglossum morio. The sequence goes on from OU744326.1 coordinate 22,228,752, forward strand.
AGTTATACTGTTCTGTTATTTGTGTACGTAACGCCTGAAACTTCGTGCCTTTAATTTTTTGAATGCGAAACACATAACCGAGATACCTAAGATGTAAATGTTAACTCGTCAGTTAAGTTTGGATAAAAAAAAATCGAAAAATAAATGTTTACCTTGTTACGTGAGCTATTTTTTACCTGTGTGTCAATTTGACATCGAGGGACAGATTCGATTCGTGAAATGAGGGACGTATGAGAGTTAAACAAAACTATTAAAAGATTAAATACATCGTAAATCTTGAAAAAATGACAAGAAAAAATACAACGACTGATAGTCTGACTGAATACCCTGACGACCCTGTTAGTACATTCTGATTAAAAGACATCAGTTCAATGTGTCGAGCTTGACCAGTTCCAGGGTTCGTTTTTTAGTGAAAAGCGAAGACACAGCGGTCTCCCCAGATGTTCCCCAGTACCATCCAGTCCAATTCATACCAGAATCCGTTAGGAAGAGTTCTAGTCGGTCCGGGATCAGTTGGCAAGATCCAGCGAAGGCTAGCTAGACTCGATTCTTCGCCGGGGTGAGTGGTAGAGAGACAGTAGGCAGAGCCGGAAGATTTCCACACCCCGCGGGGTATTCGCCGGATAAGCTGGATAGGAAGAACTCGTCCACATGAAATATCCTTTCAATAAGCCCCGGTGATCTGTCGGTCGCTTGGCACGGCAGCCGACATTTTATTGCGCGGGTACGCGCCCCTGTACGAGGGAGCTCGCTCTTCAGGGAGAGGATGTCGGGAAAGGAGGAAGAGGAACCACTTCCACGGTCTTTCCCAAGCCGGATATTCTTCCCTCTGCATGAACCACTTGTCTTCTTCGCCGGATGTGCGGATCGAAGATGACTTTAACACGTATAATACCTCTCTCGTTTGTAATCACCGTGTAGGATGATGGATCTTGCGCCCCGGGACTTTCTCTTCTGCGTACCGTGTCTTCCGTGACCGGGAACAAATTGATTTTAACGAGATCGCGTGCTGGCTGGAAATATAACTATAGTTGTCTGTCGCTTTAATATTTTACAATAAATAATAGCCATTATAATTACAATATTTTCATTAACGTAATGTATTAATCACAGAAACGTTACGAGTTCTCCGAATATCATGCCACCCACGTTACAATTATAATAATTTTCCACCGACAGGTTAGCTACGTCACGCAGCTTCTATAACCTATTTCACGATGCACACATTATTAACTATATCTGCTAGGAATATCTCATCCAACGAAATTCTTGTAAAAGAAGATCTGAGACAAAGTTTCAAGGAGAAGAGGAACTTTTCCTTCTTCGGCCGTTTTCTCATCCCCCCCCCTCTCTCTCTCTCTCTCTCTTTGTATCTCTCTCGCTCTCTTTCTCTCTCTCGGCCTCCCTCTTCTTTATGCAGACTTGTCATATTTCCTTTGAATATATTAATTCCTCCGAGACTTCCGGCACGAGATTTTACGCGCGATTTACTCACAAAAGATATAATTTAAATCCGCGAAACAGGATCCGTTTCGTCTTTCTTATTTCGTTATTAATTTCTTTCCGCCGAAATCATTTTCATTACCGTCAATAAAACTTGCCCGTTGTTTTTCGCGAACTTAAAACAATCTACTCGAACTGAAGAGATGAGTTTCTTGCTTTGGATTTTTAAGTTTTTGTACGTGCATTTATAAAAAAAAAATCGTGAAATTTAATTAAACGCAAAATCGACACAACGTGTATTATTATAAGACGTATATTAGCATTTAGAGTAATTCAACCAATATTGCAATAATTTATTACAAATTGATAAAATGAACGGAAAAATTGATTGCCCGACGTTAAATAAATTACTGGCTGATACTTTGTCAAAGTTCTCGAGGGTCCGACGACGAAATAAGTTTTATTAACAGAAGTATCCCGCGAGATATTATAGCTGTCGCGTTATTCAATTAAAGCCCTTATTAAGTCTAACTGTAATTAAGAGACGCTCTTTGCGTTACTCGCATTAAACCTCGAGTGTACGAGAAATCTACTTAACGACGACTACGGCGGAGAATCTCTCGGTTGTGCATATTAATTACACGTGCAGCGAAACGATAGTTGTCTTTGGTATTAACGATTTAAATGTTCCCTTGCCGGCAGCAAGGCTGCGCGACGGAGTACGAGCAATATCTACCAAATGAATTCCATCGTGTTGAGATTCGAAAAAGAGATAAAGCGTAGCAACGACGCAAAGTAGATCGCCATCTTTCCGTTTCATCTTTGTCCCCTTCCGCCGCCTTTCCAATTTCCCTCTAAGTGGCTCAATTGTCCCTCGGTGGATTTTATTAAATCTTTTGATGCCACCAATCGCCGTTTCTCTTCCTTTTACTGCCGATTTCCACACTTCGCGCATATCTTCGCTGTTAATCAAACACATTTTTAATCACAATAACATTTCTAAAAGAAAATATAAACAAGCCCCTTTCTACCCTCCAAATTCCAAATCAAGTTAGAAGAGAAAATATACAAGGTGGTCCACCTAAAAGTAGCTACCTAAATATCTCCTTTATACGTTAAGACATAACTAACGTTTGTTAATGCAATGTAAATGGTATTACAAGGCGAATTTTTTTCTGATTTTATTTTTTTCCTCAGGTCATTTTTCCTCGGAGTGTTCAAGGTTATCGATATTTTTTTCTTGCGAGTGTATATTTTCTTTCCTCCTCGCATATTCATAAAATTTGCAATAAACGTAAAGCCAATCCCGTTTATTTAGCAATTTTGTAATAAACGGATGTAAGAGGCGTGCTGCCACAGGATACGATGTAATTCTCGTTCCAACGACGGAAGTTTACGTTTATAATCCAGATAGAAGTTCCATCAGGCTCGCATCGTTTAAATAATGACGGCAGTCGGCGGCGTAATATTTCGCGGCGTTAATACACCGGGTGTTTTTATGGAAAGGGATCTTTACAGCGGCGTCCCTTTCAAAGCCTCGGCATCGGCCAATTGTCTCTCGAGGGATATATTAGCTCTTTTGAAACTCTGTGGCCTGATAACGCACAGGGAAACGAGGCTGCCTCGTTTCTCCTTCTTCTTCTTCTTCTTCGTCTTCTTCTCTGCCCCTTGTAGGTCTCCCTGCGGGGACGAGGCTACAGATTTTACATCCGTTCGCTTGAGTAAACACAGCATACACCCTCGCACCCTCATCCCCTTCGCCGAGCGTCGAGATAGACGAGCAAAGGACGAATTTGGGGTTCGACAAGAACACCGTGCTCTTTGTGGCCGAATGCTCCGTTCGCGAATGAGAATAAGAAAATTCTGTGCTTGCGAGCAGCCTGCCGAATGAATTACACTCCCTTGTGTTCGCATGCTTCTTTCCATTTCGTCGAACAAAATCATTAACTTCGCGTCTCTTCGGTTTTCTCGAAGACGAAACTTTTCGTACATGTTTAACAGAAATGATCATTTAATCACTGTTAACTTTCGCAAACAATTAACAGGCTACTCGCGGCCGTCACGCGAGCGAGATCGTTGGCCGCGTCCTCGTCGAATGACGTTTCCCGTTCCATCGGACTCGTCGAAGAGTGGAAAATAAAGTACGCGGAGTAAAACAAATCGAAAGCTGCAGCGCACCGTAAAATACAGTCGCCGGGGGTCCGACGCGACCGTGGAGATACAGAAACTGGTGAAACAAAAAAAAAAGCACGCACACGCGTGTACAACACACATACAAAAAGAGAAGAAACAGGATTAAAAAAAAAAAGAGCGGTGGAATCGCGGAATGTTTGAAATCGTTGGCGCGATGCATTCCGCCCGTTTTTCGCTCAACTTTTTTGCCAAATCGTGCGCCGGGGCGGATTTACATGTGCAAAACGGCCAATAAATCCAGGGAAATATCGGGACCCGCGCGGCGCGGCGTTCCTCGACGAATTCTCCGCGCGCAGTATTTCAGCTTTCTCGCGCTATCTCCGTCCTCGTTCCTCCGACGCTCCGTCCCTCCCTCTCTCCTCTTCTTCCGTTTGAGGCTCTCGCCGCCTCTAATATCGCCCCGGCAAAGGGAGAAAGACCCTCTTTGAAAAATTTTCCCCGCCGCCGGCTAAGCGGTAATTTCACACGCTACGAGGACCTTCGACGGAATCGATCAAACGCGATACCACGGATGGATCCCGCAAGCTTTTCCGGTGTCTCCTGACAACAGTCCGAACGAAAACGAGCGGATCTCTCTCGTCGGACTTCAGCGGAACACAACCCCCCTACCCACCCTCCTGCTCCACCAGGAATCGGATAAGTATGCCCAAGGGGGCTGCAAACGAGACATCTGCATGCCTCGTGAATTCCGCGGGAAAGAACCGAGATGAGATCAAGCGTAATCGCGAGCGCGGTCGAATAACCTCAAGTACGAAATTTATTATACAAACTTTAGTTTATTTTGTGTAATAAGTTCTCCTCAATTCAATCGTTTCGTATTCATGGCCATTTTTTACTTACTAAATCAAGAGAAAATAGATTAAATGCAGCAGAAATAATGACTACTTTATTATACATACTTGGTAAATATAATACTGATAAATTCAGTATTAGTGACGTCAGGTAATTGAGGTAGCCCCACATTTTCACGCAGTTTTAGAGAATGAAATTTGTGTTGTGTAGAATGTAGCAAATTCAATATAGAGAAGCTTATCACACTTTCGAAATATAAATCGAGATTTGTATTGAAATTGAAATTACCACTTCTTCGAATACTTTCAATCGCTGAAGTGAATGTACGAATCAATCAATTGTTGATTTTTCTATTGCATATAATATTTTTATTATACTATACAATATACTCTGTACTTTGTTATGTAATACTCTGTACTAAGCATTATGTTGTAATATATCTCATATGAGATTTCCAAATTAAAAAAAAATAAATCAATCAATTGCGTCGTCACGTACTTGCATAAAATGTGAACTTTTGAAACTCGTCCAAATATTATTTTTCTAAAAGAACTTTGCACTTTTGTATTTTATTATTTTTAACTGCCTTCACGATCCCTTACAACGTTCAATCTCAATTGAATTGAACAACAATATGTTTTCGTATTTCTATGTCGAACTGCAATGCTTCTTCAACACCGAAAAGATTATTACCAAACCTGCAAAATAAACCGTGAAACGAGAACAAACATCTTACAATCTTGAAAGTTTTTAAGTCTTTCCAAGTTTCAACATTTGCCCGCGACATGTACTTCATTTTCGGTCGGACAAGTTGAAATCACTCGCGAAATACTTTGAAAGCATCCATCATACTTTCGCAACAACTTCCGGGAAAAGTTTTGTGATCATCGTGAAAAAGAAATTGCAGGAGATAAGGCAGGAGCGTCGTGAGAAATCCTGAATGCGTTAAAATCTCGAAAAGCACTGTTAACTTTCGTGTAATATACGATGAACAATTTCTCGCGAAGAATTGTGCGACACGGTAATTTTTGAAATATAATTGCGTCCAATCTGCTCATACTTTCGCTCGTACGTTTTTACGAGACAAAAGGATGTAATCTCGACACGATATTACAGAAGAATAATTGCTCGAAACAAAACACAATTAACCTTCAGTTACTTGCACTCCATTTTCTACATAATTGTTTACATGGAACTTTATATGACTCCATATAAATGTTTATTGAACAATATAACTACTTCAATGCAAAATAAATATTTGCTAGTGTAGTCAACACCTTTGTTTATGTTTGAAACACTAAATTTACAGTTTTCAGACTGTAAATATAATATGCGAGTAATTAAAAGTTAAGAAGCGAATGATAGCAGTAATCGAATTTGTTTTATTCTGGATCAAAATTGACAATTCCATAAAATTAAACACAATAATGTTACTAGACTGTAGAATGTATTACTAAATAGTACGAACGAATTAAATACCGTCATTAAATGAATTTCGGAACCCTTAATTCCCTTTGATACTCGTCTCGCTTATCAGTAACACAGACGATCACTCAAAGTCTTGCCACACAAATTTCCTATATGCACCAGTCGAATCTTTTAATTTCGTCGAGCGGAAAATTTCATGTGTGATTTATTCCCGCTTCACCGACAAATTTCGCGAAAGAGGATCGCGCAAAACGAACAAAAATTAGTTCGAGTACAATAAATTCGTCATCGAAACAGAGCGTTATGCGTGATCCTATACCGTCATAACAGCTTCAACTGGAAACATTTCAAAACTATTATTCCCCCTCAAAAAATCGATATCTTCATTACAGTCGTTTTCAATAAATGTTACTGCTAGTTAGATTTCTGATTAAAAACGTCGAATTTTTTTATTTTTGAAAATTTCTAGTGCCATTCGAAATATTTAATGAAATATATTCTCCCCGAAATTCCACAACTTCTTCACCCCTTCGACGACAAATAAAAAAAATACGTATTTACAAAAATACAAATATTTGTACGAGAATTTATTGTTTATGTATTTATGAATAATGTGCATATGTACAATATACATTAATACTCGTAATATACAGGGCGTTTCGTAACTGGAGGTACAAACGAAAAGTCGGTGATACTACATAAAAAAGTAAGTCGAAAAAAGGGAATAACATTTTTTCGACTCGCAACTCATTTTCGAGAAAATTGAGTTTGAAAATGCAGCGAATACACGTGCTATTGCATAGGAATCGTCTGACCATAATCAACCAATTCTACTTTCTGCTTATACTAAAGCACGTACCCGGTGAAAATTCGAAGTACATTTTCTCGAGTACAAAGCCTCACATCAAAAAATTATATTCTATAGTTTCGACTTATTTTTTCATGTCGTATCATCCCCCCTTTCGCTTGTACCGCCAGTTACGAAACACCCTGTATATTTATCGCTCACCTTATTTATGTTTATATTTTCATTGCGTTATTATTGTTACTCGTGTTATATCTGTGGCATAATAGTACTATTAACACGATTTTTAAAACATTCCCTATTATCTGCCAAAAAATGTTTCCAACAAAAGTCGATCAGTATTTCTCTCTCTACAATTTCAATGTATAAAAATTTAAGAAAAAAATTTTGTATCAAAGAAATGGGGATCACTTCGATTTTCTAAATGTTACTATCAGATGATTGCAGAAGTTCGTGTCCGCGATATGAAAATTAAATTAAATGTTTAAATTTTAAAGAAGACAAAGCTGAATACAGCTTTATTAATAAATTATATGCTCACCATCCTTTTCTACAATTAGAAAAGTGGTGATAATATAATGTTATAATTTTATATATTATAATATAATATATAAAAAATGGTGATAATATAATTTTGTTCTTTTACACTCCGCCGTGCAGTACAGTTTGCGACATCTATGACAATCGGGCACGAATTCGATTATCAAATATTAATTTCTAACTTCGTAACCTTTAACTTTGGAATAACACTACAATACTTTCGGCCACAAAAAAAAACGGGTTTCCAGAGTGGCGCACTGTGTATTGGTGGAGGTAGCACCGGAAGTAGCCAGACACAGTAGCAGAGCTAAACGATAAGTCCTGCTATGAGGAAAGCCCGTAGCCCGGGGTTAGCGTTCTCAGGGTTGGATGATTATTTACGCAGGTGGATAGGAGGCCGCGGAGCATGTCGTGCATTACAGAAATAATTAACTCCGTGTATAATCATTACTTGGCTACAGAGTCGTCTGCCCTTTTAGGAAAACACTGCCCTGCTGCAGCTATTCAGCGGCAGACACCGGCGGCTTGGCCAGAAGTTCTGTTCTGGTTAGGGTCGACCCACGACCCGGAAGCGCGAATTCCGGAAGTTACGCGACCATTGCGGACCTGGAGCCGCTCTATGCGAGACCCTGCGGTTCCAGAGCGAGTTACTACGCCTCCAGCCATGTGACGCATCTCAGCCAGGTATGGTGCAAAATGATTTTATGCGAAGTTCGACCAAGATATTGCATTAAGTATCCCAGCTACCCTGCTCGCTTCCGGCCTGCCTCGCCCCCGTCCAACCCCCGAAACTATCCGAACACAAACCGAACCCCCGTAAATGTTTAACCGGCTTTGCCTTAAGCGCGATGCAATATCCGCGCTTCGATCCACTGAATTTTATATTCGATCGAACGCGCCGCCCGGATTACACGCAGATTATGCACAGTTGGCGTGTGCAAGCTGTTTCATTTTTTCCCGTGGACAAGCTGCGGTGCTCGGGGCTAGTACAGCCTGCGAATATTAGCACTTTGCTCACCTAACGGGCTTTCAGATATGGAATACTAACGAGTTTTTAGGGATTTTAGAAATTGATCGACGCCGATGGCAAATTATAAATGGATTGTTAGTGATTTATTTACAGTTTACTTTTAACGTGGTAGCTTTACCAGCAAGGTCATTAGAGACCACATGGTTTACACTTGGTTCTAATATATTTTACATGTAATTTGTAATAAGGCCTATAGTTAAATTGTCGAATATGTCGTGAAGTATTGATATTTCAATGACCTTGGGTTGGTACTTTTATACGTAGGATAATGAAAGGGATCGATTGGTTTAACAAAACACTTGGGTTGCATTAAAGAATAAAGTGCAATTCTGTACTTAGCGGATGCATCGGTGCATCCACAAAAAAATGAGGTCATAGGACTATGTTTACTTAACCCTTTGCACTCGGAGCTATTTTAACTCGAATATTAAACGTTTCTTCTGACCTACAATATTTCCATTCTCTTTGATTTTTTAAATTTGATAAATATGAAATTGATATAATACCTCATACAATACTTAAATGTGTAGTAATTGGTTAGATACCGACATATCTGATAGTGTAAACAATTATTTAAATAATAGTACAGCAATTTTTAGTGGCGCCTCAGAGGCGAAGGGTTAATACTAAACCTACCACCACCGTTCAAAATGACCGGTTCAGATTAATTATTTTACAATTATTGAAATAATAAAAATCTAAATACAGAGTACAGATACTAGGCACAAAGTCTAAATAAAATCAAACTGGTCATTCTTATGAGGGAACATGTACCAGATACTTTTAAGGTTCGGTAGGTTCAGTGTTAAAACGGAACAGTAACTTGTCCCAGTTCCCAGAATAAATCACTGTATATACATATAATAATGAACTATTTAAAAATGCAACCGGTTATGTTTAATTTGAAACGGGGCACGAACTTTCGCAACCATCCAATATTTAAGGCGATCAAGTTATGTTGTTCGCCCTGTATAAACGCTCGCCTCGTTCTTGGATCACGAGTCGCTGGTTTCGAGGGGGTGGGTTCGGAGGGTGGCGTTTCGAGACGGCAACACGAAGGGGCCCGACATACGCGTACACCCGGTAAATTGATCCAAGATCAAAGCCGAAACAATCACAGGACTCACTTCAAGTTTCCCTCTTCGTTTTCCCCGCGCCTTTCACCGTTCGCTCGTCGGTCTCCCTCGGTTTCTCCGGTTGCGGAGGGTTCCACACCAGCAAGGGAGTGGAAAGGTAACCGCGTGTGTAACCTCTCTCTGTCTCTCTCTCTCTCTCTCTCTCTCTCTCTCTCTCTCTCTCTCTCTCTCTCTCCCCCTCTCTCTCTCTGTCCCCATCCCCGACAACCACCCTCCTCAACGACTTCCTCTTTGTACCGCGGAGAGACCAGGTGATACCGCGCGCCGTTTCTTTCCTACCCGAGGAAATTAATGTAAAACGCTCTTTTCAAGGCGGAAAACGCCGGTTAGACTTTGTTACGCGAACGCAGCCACGGTCAGCTGCTCTTACGGAACTCGATTGCATATTTATTCGACATTTCCGCGATCTCTGTGTTTTCTCCATCACCCCGTTCTCCTTTTATTCTCGCTCGAACCGCCAGGAAAACCCGCGGGACGGTCTTATTATTCTGATCGCCGCGTCCTCTCGATGCACCTCGAGCGACTTTAACAACTTCTTCGAATGTTTCTTACGCTCGTTGTTGTTACAACGCGCTTCGGGGATGCAACGATTTTTCCAGTGCACTCTCTTCCGTTCAGTTTTGCCAAATTTCTTTCGACGATGCTTCTGAAACCAGGTCGTTTCGTTTCGACACGAATATTCCGCAGAACTTCAATTTTTCTTGGCAGTTTCACTCTTCGAGGAAAGCGACAACTAGAATCGTTCATTTCATTCGATTCGATAAAAATGTTCAATATTACATTAAAAAAAAAAATCAGAAAAATAGAAAAGAAAGATCGAAAAAATTGATTTATATTTTATTTAAGTACGATGCACCATATAAAATATCCTGAACAAAGTGTCAATTTACTACTGCATTTTTATAGAACTGGTATCTTCAAAATTTCAATACTAAATATGCATTTGTCTCGAATTTTTCGAGATTTCCAATTTAAACATGTTCGCAAAATCTGAAGAAAATACTTACGAAATAATCACGATGAGATACAACTAACATAACAACATAAACGTGGCATTCAGAAAATTTCGATATAAAATCGGTACTTTAATGGTTTCGGATTTTCTTAAATATCGATTCTACAGCCAAAACTTCTGAAATAATTCACTATTTTGCGTGCTATTTCGTAGAGTGTTCATGAATTTTTTCATAATTTTTTTGTGAAGGAAGAAATGGAGAATAATTTATGAAAAGGGGCTTGTGGTAGGGGTACCGACTTAAAACGTGTTGTAAACTTCGACTTGTTGATGAAAGACGACGAAGAAGTTGAAGAGACACGAAACTTGAATGTTAGAAAATAGTTATGAAACCGTGTCGGATAAAAGAAAGAATAGCTCGGTGAGAGGTTCCGAGGGAGAATGATGTCCAAAGATTAAACTCTTTCCCGATCGTGATCGTAATTTCTCCGATAAGTCGTCTGAAAGGAACAGTTCTTATCGAACGTCGGCGCGACGCCTCGCATCTTTCCGTATATCGTTCGATTTAGCGGGAAATCCATTGAAATTTGAATTCCAAGCGACTAAAGAAATCAACCGACTGCCTGGGCGTGCACCGTTCGAAAGAATCGGCGGAAGTGAATAGGGTTGATCGTATTCTTCAATGGAGAACAGGAGGAGAAGAGGTAAAAGACCGAAAGAAGAGGAGCACTCACCCCATATTCGTTCTTCCACAGTAGACTGCGCCCCATCGGAGATGGATAAAAATTGTAAATTGCTGATTTATCCGCTTTATTCGCTCAAGCACGGATGATCGATTACTCAATTACTCTCGGGTCCCTTTGTACAGATGATGGGATACGTAGCGGAAGATACGTATTTTGCATCGGCAAAGAAATACTCGAGATTCAAGCTGCCACGCGAAGCTAATTCCTATAAGCCCTGGACAAGGATACTCGATCTCGTTTGCTCCGACTGAAAATGGGAAACAACGCTTTCGTTGTTTCCAATAAATTCTGTCCTAGATATGGAAAAATATTCGATAAGATTCTCCTCAATCATGAACCAACAACTCACCCTCGATAATGTAATCTTATCATTTCATTTCGGATCAGTTTGGGTAAAAGAGGATTTTTAAACTTCGTCAATTTGCAACGAGCAATTCTTCAGGACTTGAATATTAATTAAACAGTCACAGTATATGTTTGTATTTATATTACAGAATGTTTCTGCAAGCAAATACAGGATTATTCTCCTCAATCTCGTCAATCATGAACCAACAACTCACCCTCAATAACATAATGTAATAATTTCATTTAAGATTATTGTGTAAAACAGGATTTGAAGCTTTTCGACATTACAGCATAATTATTGAAAATCCTAATAAGCCTCTGAAATCGAAATGAAAAATTTCAATCGCAACTAATAAGATGATAATGCAGAACAGCCATATTCAGTGTCGGCAAACATTCGCTGAAATTGACAAGATGAACAAACGAGGTTTACTGAAACCGTACAAATGCAATGAACGTTCATTATAGCCGAATGAACGTCCCAAAAGATAACACTGTCCAACAAATTTCAACTTTTTTTGACGTTCCGATTTTCATAATGCGATTCTGATAGAGTTTTTGCACTGATTCCGAATCTGCCGTTAATTATTTTTCCTAGACGCACAATTTTTGAGAAATTTGATTCTGGAAACAAGACAAAATTTTCAATTTTGAACAAATATTGTGATGTTATTATAATAGATTTTGAATTATTCTTTACAGCAAAAGATTCTGTAGACTTTTCCGAATACAATGAATGTTTAAACGTGTACATACATTAAACACGTTTAAACATTCATAATGTACTAATATTAGATTTCGTGTATTCGGGAAAGTTTACAAAATCTTTTGCTTTAAAGAACAATTCAAAATCTATTATAATAACATCACAGTATTTTTTAAAAACTGACAAAATTGTTTTGTTTTCAAAATCAAATTTCTGGAAAATTGTGCGTCTGCGAATTAAGGGCATCGAAACATTTTGTTGGACAGTGTAATCGATCCGGGAGGCTCCTCGCGGATGGAACCGCAAACCCCGTCCGAGCAGCAAAAGTTCAAGATCAGCCCTTTATCCGATCGCTGTTTACACGATGCGGCAAACACCGTACATTTTCCCGAGGAAAGAAAGCCGGAGACCGCCCCATCATCCACGAGGAACGAAGAGCTGCGGGGAAACTGGTTGATGGAAGGAAAATCCGTACAAAAGAGCCGGCAAGGAAAAAAAGGACGAGAAAAAGAGGGGGAGGTTTTACACGTGTACCAGTTCCTCGTGGACAGTGTGCTCTCGGTGGTTGCTGGCTGTAGGTTGGCGGGCTTGGAATAGCTGAATAAAGGCGCCGAAGGGCTGGAAAGGGTCGAGAGAGAAAGTTGTTGGTGGAAAGCGGCCCCCACGACCGCAAATTCGATAAAGTTTCGAGCTCGCCTCCCTCTCTCTCTCTCCCTCTCTCTCTCTCGGTTTCACGGGAGACTAGTCGAGGAGAGAAGCTGAGGAAAGCGGAACCGTCTCGCGACCTCCACTTCCGGCGCTGAAAGAAGGACATGTGGAACGCTGAGACCAAAATTCGCGGCGAGAACAGCACGGAGACAGCGAATCTGGAGGAGAGAATGAACAGCTGAGGGAAAATCGGATTTCCTGATATGTAATGAGTGTTTCTCGTCTATCTTCGACCCTGTTTCAAGCACTATTTCGCCGCGAACCTGTTCCCGCGGTTTCGGAGACGCGCGAAGCACTGGTCGATTCTTCTAGAAACTGGGACGCAACATTCTATTCGATTCTTCGAATACTGTGATAAATCACGGTTAGTGAATTTGCACGCCATCGCTGGTTCTTACTTTAGACCGGTTTGTTATATTCACAGCGAAAAATCTTTTATACCTTGGAACGGTACGATGTCATCTTGGAAAGGACGGGGCGCGAGCGTCGAGATTTTCAAACAAAATCCGACGGTAATCCGTCGCGCTCGCCCCCGGTTACCGCGAAAATGCATAAGTTTATTTAATATAGCAAGTTCTCGAAACTTTTGTGATTTAAGCAGCTCGCTGGAGGCTCCCGGTAGCGAAATACCGCGGCGGATCACGCCGGATATTAGCGTGTAAGAGGATTAACTCAATTACGGTCTATTAACTCTTTTCGACGAATATTTGCTGTGACGGCTGGCGGAAGTTCATAGCGCGCGCGGCGAACCGGCGAGATATAGCGTCGAAGACGTGTCATTTTATCGAATTAGGTGGTTAAGGGTCTTCCAGTTCGGATCTTACCGTCAAATTAGATAAAATTCTCTTCGAATAATAATTTATAAGTATAGTATAAAAAATTCTATTTACAGCCTGTTAACCTTCACTGTGCATACATACATATCGCTCATGCACAAGAAAAACATCGCAACTCAACATTTTTCATTTTCGTTTTGATGCATTAAAATACTCGACAGAGTGTTAATAAATACATTTTTATGTTAATACATATTAGTTAGCTAGTTCAACTATAGAAAACTTTGAAGCGCTTTCCTGCAAAATTGGTATTTTTATATTTGTGACGTTTTCAGTGCAAAATGTAAAGAAAATACATTGACTGCGTAAGGATTTGTGCAATTTCATTGATCTTCATCATAGTAGGCGTGAAAAGATGACGCAGAAAAATCCTCTATAAATAAAAATGATAAATTTAATAATATCAACTCTTTTTTTGTGAAATATGTCGCAGATAGCATTCCCAAGTTCAATCATGTACGTTTTTATCAATCTGGGGTGCGTTTACACTCCTATATGCAGAGTGAATTAAAAACTAGAAAACTACTAGGAAATGTTTGTTTTGCATAAGGATCCGCCGTCTAATTATTGCATTCTCATCCAATTTTCCATACCAATTTCCGCGCCTCAGTAACAGCGTTGTAAGAATTCAGCAAGCTTAACCTCGTTTCCCCTAAAATGATGATTTTCGAGCACTCGGATCTTCTATCGCAGTGAACAGTGAAGTTGCAAGAACGTTCAGCAACAATTGCACCGACTAAATGTTAAACCCTCGGAATATTTCCGAGTAACGCGTTTTCCAAAATGCATATAAGATCAAACGGGACGATTACATTCTGAAAACACCTACCGTGTCGAATTTCGCCGGAAACCTATTCACCGCGTTCTTTGAAACTCAGCCAGTCATGTAATCCAGCGACGTCTTATCCCTCTTGTAAAACGATACGCTCGAGATCCCATTGCTAAAGAAGTCATTACCGTGCCTGTCTACAGAAGATCTTCGGTATAGGAGCAAACCCGTTCCCTTACCGATTTTCCCGATAGAAGCGTGCCCACCTTTGTCCAATCCTCTGGCACAACCCGGAGAAAGGAGATGCCCCGGTATGTTTTTAATATGCATAGCTTTGCAGTACATGCAGTTTAGTTGCAAATTTCTTGTTGTTCCGGGGTAACCTTCTTCCTAGATAATTTCCTACCCAGGAAATTAAGCTTCGGGTTCTTTGAATAATTTTCATCCTCGCTAGCCGGATGCTGCCAGGGAATACACGCGTTTCTAGATACTGTAGGAATTTCAGACGAGCGAATTCTTCGCCTTACATTATGTAAACGACTACACATTTTTCGAAATGTTACAAGGTATTCGACGTGGAATCTAGGGTAACTGTAACGATTACTACGGAATCATGCTTCGATAGTACTTTACTTTAATATTATTCCTAATATTGTCGTGAAATAATACTATGTGTAAGCAATTTATGGAATAATCATGTGTTCTGAATACAAACAAAAATTGGTGCCCCTCAAAATTTAATAATACAACGTAGGGAAATATTAAAAAATAAAATCGATATGTATTATTACTGTGGTCTAAGATTATAAAAATATGAGAATCATTGACAATTTTGTTTGCCTCGCCAATTCGAATATACTCTCATTGAATTGTACAAATTCATTTAGAGCAAAATATATATTTTTACGTATTTCAAGCTGATTGGGGAAAAGTACTGTAGTAATTGGTATATTTATTCTACAATGAATCCCATTAATATTCGGACACGTTTCTTAATAAGGACTATACAATTCGGATTTTTTTCTACGAAGTTAGAACAATTAGTTCACTACATTACGTGAAGAAAATTTTTTTAAAAATTGTAATAGGTCGGAATTATTGTCATGTAATGTTCTACTCTACAGACCTACAAATGCTATGTGTAAAAATCTTATGTTTCTTCCTGAAAGATTGTGAATTATGTTGTATACGTGTATAACGTCACGTACTGTAACTATTAACGTCATGTAATTATTACGTTAACCACATATTAGCACAAGGTTACTACTGTAATATTATTTATACAATATAGATTGCAGAATAAACGTTTTTTTTTAAAAAGAAACAGGTCAGAATTATTATACATATATAGGAAAGATTAAAACTTGTATTTTACTACTTGTATCACAAGATACTTAGTATATTTATTTGGCGTCAGAACTAGGTCCACCCTCCGAGACGATATATTTGCATGACGTGAAATAAAAATTATGAAAAAAATTCCAATTGGTCGAAATCATAATAGAAAGTATTAAAACTTTTATATTTTACTACTATTGATGCATTAAAAGATACTTAGTAAAATTTGGCGTCAGAATCGGGTCCACTCTCCGAGACGGTATGTTCGATCGTGCGCGGAATACGATTGGACCAATCGCATCGCACAAATGTATTATTAATTTCTTGATCGAAGTGGAAAGCAATCCGGCTCGCCTTCAGTCGGACGACCCCGGTTTTCTGGGAATATAAAGCTTTTAAAGCGTCCACCGCCGCAAAAAAAAAACAAACGGCGATGTTTGACGATACCATCCCGCTAAATAAAACGAATTGCCGCTACGTGCGCATCTAGCAAAAAGTTCGCTCGCGGCGCCGTTAAATCAATAGCTCGATTGTGATTGTATAAAAGCGATTCGTCAGTCTACATTCATTACAACAAAAAACGTTCGGCCGACGGACGGTTCAATTTCGTTCCCCATTCACTTACCCCGGCAATTACGAATCCGTTATACTTCTTCCTTTTTTTTTATCTATTTGACTAATAGCGACACATGCTGCAATTATACAACTCGTAAGTGTGAGACAGCTTGCAATTTTTCCTGTCTTCCGGCGATCAATTTTGCGGATTCCGAAGACTGGTGCAGGAAATCGAAAAAATTATTAACCACTGCTGTTGGTTGTTCCAACACTGAAATAGATTTTGTCTCACAATAATGGACATTATAAAAATATTTCGACTGGAAATGCCAATTGCAATTTTTCTAAAACTTTTTTCCACGTCATTTAGCAAACTTCTAATTAGTAATTGAACATAAATCAGTACCGCAATATTATCCAACTCCCTCGGGTAATATAAATGTATGAACGTTGCAAATAATTTTCAATTACGTCCGCCTAATATCCCATACACAGAGCCAACTGTTTTCGTTAGAAATGAGAGAATTGTTGTAACTTCGCAAAATTGTTGAAGCCAAAGCGTGCGTCGACGAGGCACTTCGTCACCGAAAGCAGGTCTGTTTTTCAATCTGTTTTTCCTCTTTTCTCTGTATCCCCCGCCTTTCATCGACGCGCTTCGTCCATTCGTTGATTTCGTTTTCTCGTTCCCCTTTCTTTTCATTTTCATTGCGTTGAAATCCTTCCGCAGTTTATCTGTTTTGTTTCTGCCTTTTTCCGTTTGTTAATGAAAACGTGATGAGACAATTTGAATTCGACGGAGCCGCCTGCCGGCGAATAAAACGCTGCGGCTGGTTCTCGTGTTAAGTTCGCGTGTACATATATGCGGATTCGCAGAGAAATTGAATCTCTGTTTGGCTGATTATCGCGGAATCGCCGCGGCTTTTAGTAATTAACCGAGCGCGATGCTTTTTCGCTATTTTCAAAAATAAAATTCACGTTAACGTTTCCTCGAAGCTGTTGTAAACGCCAGGTCAATGGCAGATGCTCATAAGCATGACATTCGACGGCTGAAAAAATTCACGAGCTAACTATTATTTGTTCAGGTTTGCTTTTCTGAAATTCCACAGTGATCGTTAGATATGATCTAGTATTAGAATTATTTCTTCTTAGTTTAACCCTTAGCAGTCGAGTGGTGACTCGAGGCACCATTAAAAATTTCTGTACCATTATCCACAATATTGTATACATTATTAAATATGTTGCTATCTAATGAACTGCTACACATTTACAATGGAATTATTCTAGGTCGGAAGAAATGTTTAATTTTCAAGTTAATACACGATGAAGTAGAAGCTCGATTATATAGTTCATATAAATATATATAATCGGACAACGGATCTTTATGCAAAGTACAAATTTTCTACCGGAATTGCAACAAACCGGAGAGATATAGAAATTTATTTTCTCTCATAATATCAACTAATATAAAAGTATTTTTAAATTGATTTAATGTTTTAAATTACACCTACCCCTTTTTATAATAAATGCATAAAATCCCGTCTAGTTATAATTTGTATAATACAATTTATGAAAGAAAGGAAGAATTCTGGTCGAATATGTAATTTCGGTGTAGAGGTCGACACGAGTTTGTTTAACCTGTGCGCAGAGGTCGGGAAATTGTAGCATTAGTGTTTTGCGAATTTAATTGGATCAGACCTGATGTCCAATTACGGCTTATCTGGAACTCGATTATAATATGCATTGGGGAGGAGCTGGCTGTATCTACTAGTTAGATCATTCTCGCTCACAGTGTTTCATTTACCTGTATTAAATACATTTGGTTCTGAATGTGCTTCCCCGCAAAGTCTTTCTGATAAATAGATATAGTGTCTTCATTTTTGTTTGAGACTCGACGCAGAAAAAGTTTGAAAATAGAAAATAGCTTGCGAATAAAGTAAATATTTGATTTTGGTGCACGTAGAAAGTAGCTTTTAAAACATTCAGTGAGAGAACCGTGAATTAAAATGGATTCAGTGTCGTAATATAAGTTCACTGGTCACTAACTAATGCTTTTGAACTGTCGCACTCGCTTTTAATTAGACATCTACGTAGAGCAAACATATATACTGTATCCGTTTAATTAACGTTCACAAAGTCCTGAAGAATTGCTTGTTGCAGAATGACGAAATGTAGACAGACGTTGCTTCTATCATTATAATTATGCTTTAATGGATACAATGGAATAAATGATTTAACCCTTTGCAGTCGGAGCTATTTTAAACCAGCAGATACGATGGAAACTGTATCGTGTCTGTTATCGTTTCAATCAGAATATTAGGCGGACAATTGTTTCATCTATTCTGTATTAGTTCGGATAATCGAGGTTCTACTGCATCATCTACTATAAAAGCAAATATAGCGAAAATTGCATCGTGTATTAAACAAGTAAATACGATGGAAATTGCATCGTGTTTGATATCGTTACAATCAGAAAACTAGATGGACTATCGTGTCACTATCATGTATTAATTCGGATAGTCGAGGTTCTACTGGCATCGTGTATTAAACAAGCAAGTATGATGTAAACTGCATCGTGTTTGGTATCGTTTCAATCAGAAAACTATCACCAATAAGCCGATCGCAGTTTCACAAAAAACTAATCTTATCAGCGATAATAGTCGAAGAAACTGTACACGGTATCCCGCATATCGAGACATTAGCGTAATCGAATAAATCCGGAAAAATGGTCCGGTATTTGTCACACGGATTCCGTCCGTAAATCCGTCCGCAGCGTCCTTAGCTAGCACAGACAACCCTCTCGTTTCAACAGCCGTATCGTATCGTATCGTGTCGATTCGCGGGCCGAGTTCCGGCAAATGACGCCGAGCGTGGCTTTTCAGCCGGCTTTCTCCCTTGATCCCCTACGGTCGCGCCACTGTCACCGTGCCCTTTCGAAATCCAATACATCGTCCAGTAATTTGCGCCAGCGCTAATACGTTTCCCGGGCTGGTTTTCGACTGTCTTCTGGGGTTTTTTTGTCCCTCGGCGGTCATGCGTGCACACGTCGCGCCGCTGTGCCGGACCCGTGAGCGTTCGTCTAAGCGCGTGCAAATGGAATGGGTGGGGCCGGAGGCAAAACTCCGGAAAATTGAAATTAATGAATAACCGGCCACCCCCCCTTCCCCTCTCCCTCTCTCTCTCCCTCTCGGTGCTCGTTCGCCGGCTTTCCAGCCAGCAAGAACCCCGAGAGCGGAAAACTGTCGAGGAACAAAGGGAAAACGCGGGCTGCTGCGATGGGAACACGACGATATAACGACGACACGAAGAGCCAAGGGATTGTCCTTCCTTCCTTCCTTCCTTCCGTCCTTCCTTCCTTCAGCTCGTCCTTCGGGGACGTCGCGATCTTCGTTCGTGTTCCGTTACAAGGCGACAAATGCTTTTTTAATGAGTGCCTCTCCTCTTACACCCCTACGTCGCGTAGGGATTTCGTGCTGTGATGAATTATGCAGGCCGGACGCGACGATCGGGAGCTGGGACACCGTCGCGAATTGTTTAGGAATCTCCTTGGCCAGGTTTTAATGTTCTCGTCGCGGCTGTCTGGTTAATTTTCAGACGAACGATCCCTGCGACAAGGCGAGGGCGCTGGCGGTTTCCAGGTCCGCGTTGTACTGTCGCAATCTTGTGCAGGAGGGCACCTTCGGCCGTGTTTACAAGGGAACCATGGAGCTCGCTGGCCGGGAACAGGAGGTCATCATAAAAACCGTGACAGGTATGAATTTCTGATAACGGAACGTTCGTTTGCATGATCGTTTTTGTCTGGTTCCTGCGGAGATGGGTTTAGCAGGCCGCCGGGTCTACTCTGCTGTTGTCAGAGGACATTCACCTATTCGCAAGTGTCACCGAAATGTTTCATGGATACGCTGTCTTTTATCAGTTTATTATATTGTGTTGTTAACAAACGGAAAGGTTGTAAATTGTTATTGAAAATGAAACTATTGGAAACTTATTTCTAAACATTGCAAAATTTTTAAATCGTTAGTAAAAGAACATTACATTCTTTCTTTTAATCGCACAAATATTTCTCACATAATTACAAATGTTTAAGTGCACTTTACAGAAAAATAACTAAAAACGGGATGAATAATTGCAACAATAACGCTGAAGTAACAGCCCCTGATAAAGTAGAGAGTCTCATACCAGCTGTTGATGTTCTAAACCATGAATGATCTGTAAGACCGAACCACCGACGAGATAACAGTATCTCGTCGGTGACCGAACACCTTTGCAGAAATTCACTCGAGTCGACTACCTTACCGACCTACGAATCAAACGCTGATTTCAGCGTCCTCTTCGCAAAAACGACAGTGCAAGAACTGTAGCCGCAAAACTATAGCGCAAAATTAAATACGAGATCAACACGTTGACTGCCAAGCCAGACTACAAATTGATTACATCGATTTACTTCTTTGTAAATACGTTAATCTTTTTACTGACTCTAATACAGTAATTCTTCATTTAATTCAATTCGCTAGAGACTGAATAATTAAAAGACGATTATAGGGTCGAAATTTTACACCTTTCTTTTTAAATGCAATAAAACTTGATTCGTTTGTAATCAAGGTGCCCATAATTATGAAACTATCAGAAGGTTCAATAACTGATAAACTACAAGTGACTGATAAACTCATTTTTGTCAATTTTCACTTAGACCACTTTGATAATTATGGGCATATTTAACCCTTTACACTCGGAGCTATTTTAACTTGAAAACCAAACGTTTCTTCTGACCTAGAATATTTCCATTCTCTATGACGGTAGACATGAAATTGATATAATACCTCATACAATACTTGAATGTTTAGGAATTGGTTAGACACCGACATATCTAACAATGGAAACAATATTTTAAATAATAGTACAGCAATTTTTAGTTACACCTCAGAGGAGCCACACGAGTGCTAAGGGTTAAGCATTCAGATAAATATTGAAATATATTTTTTTTTCCCTTCTACGAGGTTAAAGGCAGAAGAAAAATTGTTGTCACTGACGTGCTGGTCAACGAGCTAATTAGGACATAGTCAAACGTTGTCTACAATGACGAAGATTTAAAGAGCGATTTCCAATTCGTGCAAATACGGAATAAACTAACATCGCGATCGGTGACCAGCAGAAATAAAGATTACCAGCACAGTTTCGTACCTGTCCGGAAACTCGGAGTAGTTTCGAGGCTCGTGTTTCGAGCTTTGAGTTGCAAAGCGGGAGGCGCGACGAGGAATCGGTGTCACGTCGAACTAATGCGAAAACTTTGAAATTTTAGAAGTGGCGTCCGCTTATCAAGCATCTTTGCTGGTGGTGGAGGGCTCCCAGTTGGCTGGATTAATGCATGCAAACATAGCGTCGCTCGCAGCCGCCTGCCTGGATAGTTCTTGCCCGTTGTTGGCGTACACCAGCACGTCGGCCGAGCTGAATTTAAAGTTATACCTCACCGACGGGAATCATCATCCTGTGACCAGGGACCTGGTGCACGTTGGCACTCAGGTTGCCAGGGCGGGAGCGTTCATGCACGGCCGGGGACTTTTGCACAGGTAATTACCTTTTTGTTACTTTATTCTTCGCTGTTAACCCCCACCCACAGTGTACCGAATTCCCAATCTAGGTGGAAAATAATCATACGTTATCCTGTATCTAAATAAACTTATTTATATCGATCGTAATATTGTTAATACAAAATCGTTGAATGTTATCGGCGCTACGGTTCGATCGTTAAATACACAAAAATAATAAATTAACTAAGCAATTTTGCTAATTTTATATAATCGACGTTTCGGTCACTGTTTGGACCATTTTCAAGATTAATAAATTGCGTCTGCAAGAAAATTGAAAAAATTTTTTTTTAACTTGATTAAATATATTCTTCAAAAGTTGTAACTATTAAGTGTTTAAATATGAAGGAGAACAATTTTTCCATTTCTCAACTCACTTGCTTAGGTGTGATTTAGTTTGAAATTAAGAAAGTCATGAGACTCGTGAATCACTTGTGTTCGGCATGTCAATATTCACTATACTGATCGTTTTGCCAGAGATCTAGGTTATATAGATCAATACAACGGCGGTAAATTCGAATACACAAAATGTGTTTTTACCTTCAACTTGTGAGAATACCTTAATGGTAAATCAGAATTTTATTAACATTCAATTGTAACTGGAATTCAATTATGTATATACATTGTATGTGTTACATATATACTTCAGTTATTCTGTATCGCTCATAACGAATTCAAATACTATTCTAGATCTCGGAATAAAGTTTTCATATAAAACGGAACCATTAAAACAATTTTACATATAACTACATACAAGTTTATTCAAAACTAGCTGACCCGACGGACGTTCTGTCCAAATTTCAATAAATTTGTTTGTGATCGACACCCATCCTTCGAATCGTGAGTTATGGTATCGAATCGATACCGAGAATCTTGAATTCATGCAAAAATCCCATAGAAAAAAGTCCTTTCATATTTCCGGACAGCTTTTCCAATTTTATTTCCCTTAAAAACCTTATTCGGACTATTACGAACATTTGAAAAAAAAATTAGCCCAATTGGTCCAGTTGTTCTTAAGTGATGCGTTTACCAACGAACAGTATTTAATTCTTATCTATATAGATAAAAGAAAAAGATGAAAAAACACATTTAACACTTGGCACTCGAATGATGACCAAAATATATAATGAATGAAGACATTTAAGAATTGTATGGCATATTATACCAATTTCATATTCATAAAAGTTTGAAAATCATAGAGAGTCTGCACTTGTTTGAACGGAAACACAATAATGTTCGAGGCGAAAGTTGTCTTTCAGTTTCAACCTCGAATTTCTATTTTGCATAAAAATCCGCACGATGGTCCTATGAATGTGTGAAAATGTATACGTGATTCACGTTTTAGGGACATCGCCACCCGAAATTGCCTGATCGAGCCAAGCAGTCTCCGAGTGCGGCTAGCTGACACTGCTCTGGCGCGAGATCTCTTTCCTCAGGATTACCATTGTCTCGGCGATAATGAGAATAGACCCATTCGCTGGATGGCCTTGGAAACACTCCAACACAATCAATATAGCACGGCTACGGACGTGGTACGCTCATAATTTGTATCGAACGCCAATAAAACGTTGACACCCCCGACGTCTGCCGAAGACGCCGACCGATCGAGTTCCAATAAAATTCAGGTCTAAACGAGGATTCCAGTTGTGTCATGGTCCACAAGCGCTTCTATCGACCTATCGAACTTTATCGCGCCGTGTTGCGATTTTATAAGCTTTGCTGCGACATAACTCGATGCATCGTCTCTCTCTCGTTGCACCACGGTATCCTACTGCCTTGTAGTTTCGACAATAATGGAACACCGCGGTTAGATCCAATATTAGGTTGTCTCATTAGTGGACAACGGTTTTTATGCATTACCAGTTATTTATTTGCCTCTTGTATTTTTCTATCGTTTAATCCCCTGACCCTTCATTCGGAGGATTTGTTACTCTTATTCTCTACAGTTTGTTTCCTCTCTTAAGGGAATGTTTAATCGATGAGATTTGTCTATAAAATTTCATTGCGCGTTTCATTGTAAATTCCTGTGATTTTAATTGCCATGGAAATTCATTTATTATTCAGCACAAAATACTATTATATCATTTTCAATCTACTCAACATGTCAAGAAAGAACTTAAATTTCCGTTCGATTCCGGTTTATTGCAAGCTAGGTAGAAAATATTTATTTTGCAATTTATAAGGCAATTCAATTATATGTGCAGTCTCTTCATTCGATTAAATCATAATGTAATTTGTTTTTACAATTGAAATACAATTTCAAAGTAGAGTGTAAGTATGAATTATACAGGGTGTTTCGTCTAGAACAGGCCACCTGAATAACGCGGCTGTATTGCTGTTAGGAAGAAATAAATCAGATTTTTTAATGGAATGACTAACTATGTACGTACTAACCTATGTATGTCGACAAGTTAGTAGTTCAGGAGATATTTCAATTTAAATAACTCAAAAATACCATTGCAATCGTATTGAGACGTTACCTAGTAAATAAACGCTGACGTCTTAGTACGATTGCAATGGTATTTTTGAGTTATTTAAATTGAAATATCTCCTGAACTACTAACTTGTCGACATACATAGGTTAGTACTTTTTTATAACGAATGTCCAGCTGCATCGATTGATGTATTAAAAAATACCTCATTCCATTAAAAAAAAATGAAGTTGACCTTCGTATGTCCTTTACGCGTCCACCTACAAAAAAGCTACTAACATCAGATTACTGCCGCCTCGAAACCATGCAAGTTCCATCTGATTTATTTCTTCCTAACAGCAATACAGCCGCGTTATTCAGGTGGCCTGTTTTAGACGAAACACCCTGTATATACGAAGAATGAATGTATTTCAATTAGCACACTACTCCGACTATGACCATCTTGACTTCTGTTTTAGTGGTCGTTCGGAGTGTTCTTGTGGGAGCTAGCGACCCTGGGCCAGCAGCCATACGTTGAAGTGGACCCATTCGAGATGATGGCGTGTCTTCGGGACGGCTACCGATTAGCTCAACCAAGACCATGTCCGGACGAGCTGTTCGCCCTGATGGCAGTCTGTTGGCTGGGCCTGTCCAGGGATCGTCCAACAATGCCTCAGCTTCTCGCCTACTTACAAGATTTCCACGACGCGCTCGGTGGTTTCATCTAAACCAGCCCATCGTTCAAACATCCCTGAAGAAACACCCAGCTGTGTGCCGCGAGACAAGTTCGAGCATCCAGCAAAATTCTTCGAAACTTTCTTCGCGAACAGTTTTGGAAACAGTGACGCAGGGGTGGGGGGAAGCTTAGACTGATCGAGAGAAATAATGACTCTTCGTTAACGAGACGCTGCCGCACGGCGTCGGAAGAAAAAAAAATCAATGCAACGAGGACCGTGAAAAGTCAGAAAGTACGCTCGCGGAAAGCTCGCGATGGTCGGCGAGCGTTGCCCGACCGAAACGAAAGTTCAAAGTGGAAAATCAAACCCTGCGGAATTGAAAATCACTGCCCGTTTGCGATTATCGATTGTAACCGGCGCGATATACTACTCGACATCCCCTCCGGCATGTGTCGAACGTTTTCGCGTATTGTTTTAGGGATTCCGTTTCGAGGGCACCGGAGAATCAAAACAGACGAGTTGTCGAGGCAGCTCCCTCGATTCAAACCGATTTTTAGTCGAGCGCGCGGCATTGTACTCCGGACCGAAGAATTTACCTGTGTTTCGGGACCACTTTCCAACTGTGTCGCAGCTCAATCCGAAATAAATCCTGCTACCGAACAATTGCTTTCTAATTATGTACACATGCGTTCTTGTACAATTAAATAGAAACTTAAATTCGAACTGATACTTTTAGTAGCAATTTTACGAACAAACCCTTTCTTCAAACAATTTTCAAACGGACTTTTCATATCCATGTGTTGCAAAAATGAATCATAATTTTGCAATTATTCGGAAGTTTTATTAACACTAAACCTACCAAGCATTAAAAGCATCTGGTAAATATTGCCTTGCAAAAATGACAACGCTAAATTTATTGAGATCGTCTTGTAATGTTGTGATATAATAGATGATTGGACAAGGAAATTTATTCCATTATTTTCCATAAATGGATTTTTATAATTTCGATAATTGGAGAATATAAAACCGGTCGTTTGACCGTGGTAGATTTAGTGTTAATTTATATTGGCAAGTTGGACAAGCGACGCGAGTTCACAACGAGGACTGTTGACGATCTGCGAAATTCTGATAAATCCTTCGATCTGAATCGCCACGTGTAGCCCCATCCCCGACGAAACGATCGACGCGTATACATCCGTCCATAGCAGTTAAAATAAAGAATGCACTTGAAGCGCACAACGTTTTTTATAGCGTGACAGGTAGATGCGCCGCAGTAGCTGAAACGCGACGACGCCTGCACCTCCGCAACCGGCGTTCCACGTGCAAGTCGCATCGTCGTTGCACAGGCGCCCCTTCGGAATTATTCTCTGCTCTATTCCCATTCTTTCTTCACGGTCTAGCGAGTTTTCAACAGTCTGGAAACCGAGTTTCGATGAACCACAGTGGTTCTCTGCTCAAGTTCCGCGTACCTATCGCGATCACTCTGCGAACACTCGAACACTGTGCACATTGCTCGGCAATGCAATTTTCAAAATCACCCAACATCCAGATCATCTACCTACACTTCAACGCACATTGTCTTTCGCGATACGCTATAGAAACTGTGACAGAGAAATTTGAAAGCACAATTGAATTTCCCGGTAAAATTTTGGACAGTATCGTCGTCAAAAAAATCATTTCTTTTTTCATTACATCAAGTATTAATCTTGTTGCTAACTATAAAATGTAGACACTCTTTCCCCTAATTCCAATATGGACATTTTCTTGATAGTCAATATATGTGAAAGTAACAACGTAAATTATTGGAAATCGATTGTATTTATATTCTACAGGAAACACTATTTTATACGTGCAATTAAGAATGCATCATTTATATTGAAATCAAACGGGATTGTTAATCTTCGATGTTTCACAATATGTGTCGATAATCAAAACTATGTTAACATTTCAACAACCATACATTCCGACGAGTTAATCGAAAGCATTTGTAAAACACAAGTTGCCGAGTTATCGACTCTATAATTTTGGGAGAGGCAATTCTTGCAATTTATAAAAAACAATTAAATCAAACCTACGTTAAAATTTGAACAGGCTCGACGAACATTTATAAAGCACGATCTAACGAATTATTGAATTCGTAATGATTCCCGAGGGAGTTTCTTTAAGAAAATATCGAAAATTCTTTCCAGCGCATGTATAGAATTTCTCGTGTCAAAAACAGAATTACGTAACTTCGCGTAAGGAATTTAACTAACCGGTGTTTCTATTACATAAGAAAAGTTTATGTGCCGTATGATCGAATCTCGAAATTTCCGAAGGAAGTAAATCTTATGAAAATCCCCGATACAGAAGCTCGACGACAATCGTAATGACAAGCGTAAAAATTCGTGCCGTTCAGACAGACTAAACACAGCGCAATAACTTTATCACAGTAATGAACATTCTCCGTTTTTCTGCGACGTGTTATACGTCGTCGTTGTCTTCGTAATATATCCGCGTTTTTTCTACGTAAAACTTTCAAATTAATCACGCAGGCAATATTTCTTGTGCAACCAGGAGTGTAGCTATTCGCGGATTTCTACGTTAATGACAAATATAAGACGAAGTGTGTAACAAGATGTGTTGATGCATTCGATCTCTGGGAAAGTACTTCCCCTTCGGTTAATCCTGATTTATGTAACAAATCCAGAGATTCGGATTAATTTACCGTGTATCCGCCCTCTGAGCCCACCAGTTTCCAGACTCAAGTATATTTTGCAAGTGATCATGTTCATAAGAAGGAACAGAAAGTGTAAATCGAATATTGTTTCGTTTAGTATTTTAATGAAATGATTGACGATGTTCATTTGAAAGTTTCACCGCAGAAAATCGCAAGGCTACGAGATTTATTTACACCGACTGAATTAATTCTCGTCTTAAAAACGACTATTCCTATAAAAGAAATCAGTTTCAAAGTTCGAGGCTACGTCCAACTCTCATTAACGAGTCTGACGTAAATGCAATTTGCTATCAGCTTCATTAGCTGCACTGTGAAAGTCGCTCGAAATGCGTGTTACCAAAAAAGAGATTGATACTTTCAACATTTTATAAACGGAGGAAGTGTTACATATATAGGGATTTTTGTATAAATATTGAAAATCTAAGAGAAAGACTTTCGTTTTCATCCAAGTCCGAAATGAAGAAAAGCCAGAAATTTTGTAAACTCTTGTAAACAGCTTTCGGAATGGCAAATTACGATTAATGATCGAAAACTTCTTTTATTATGAAATGTTGAAACTGTTCGTTCCTTTGTAAACAATCCTTGACGGATGTTTCACGAATTATACAGGATGTTAAGTAAAGTCCGTGACGTCACTGTCCACCCTCGCAATTCACTATAGTCTCCATTCTTCTAGAGGCTGATTGCGAGTTGGCCCAGATGATCAAAAGAGACCGTCGTTGGTGCTAATCATCTCTGAGTACTTATTCCACAATTTAACCCCGTAACCTAACAAACAGATTTTGGTTTCGTTAACTTTCTCTCTGTGCGTTGCTATTCTAATGTTAACTCTTTGGACTCGAAGTAATTTTAATTCGAAAATCAAGACATTTCTTTCAACCCAGATCATTTTTATTCTATGTAATCTTTTTTAATTTAAATTACACCTGTTTGAAACAACATAAAACAGTTGAGCTTTTTACAATTTATAGATTACAGACGAATTTAATAATATCAAAACTGTTTGAATAATGGTATGGTTATTTTTAAAGGGTTAACCGTGTGCAGAGGTATCAATTGGACCCTATACATTTTTATATTTATTTGTGCGATTTTATTGATTTTATAAAAGATATGTATACACTGTTTAAAAATGGTAATTTTCGCATTTCCACCGAATACACAGAGAGAAGGTTAAATCCCTGTACGACGAAATGAATATGTGAGACTTAATTTCATTCTAAAATACGGTCGAGCGATTTTGTGGAAAACGATTTCAAAGAAAATCGTGTCGAACGATTAGCACCGATTCAAGAACTACAAACTGTATACAACGATACAGGAGTGAAGTGAAAAAATCGTGAACATAATCAGAGTCAAAAATGTGTGTACATAGTATCGATATAACATTTATGACTTGAACCGCTAAAGAAATGTAGTTGTTGTAAATAGTCGATTTGTAAGGAAGTCACGATCCAGGAAACGATGGTGGTCGGATTTGAATTGATATTTGAGATGTTCGAAACAAAGTGCTGCCTCTGTTTAATTCTCACTGTATGTAGATATGTACTCGCAGAAGTTAACGCAGTATTATTCAGGGGTAATGGTTCAACGCGTATTACGATGAACATGTGATATCTCTTTGTGAATTAGAGTACGATGCTCGACAGATTAGTTCCCATCGATAATTTTGTATAAATGTTGTAAAAACCAATTTTATTTAATGATATATTCGTGGTGCTGTTTGGTAATTTTTCTGTTACAATAACAATTGTGCCATAAACATATTATTATAACAAAAAAAACTGACTTGTCACACCGCCTCAGCAAAAAAAAACATAAATTTTCATTTACGTTACCGCTATTACCGCCATTATTTCACATCGCCTATACGATAATGGTTCGAGTGCAGTCACGTTTTTTGAAACTACTGTTTAAAATTATCTTTAAATTTATCTTATGATACATCTTATGATATTTAAATGTTATCTTTAAATATAGCATGTTTTCAACGTTTACACGAAATTATGGGTCAAACCACTATTATGAAACAGAACTTCCTTTATAATCATTTCGAAGTGTATTAAAAACTTACTCGATCAAATGTGCACACAAGAGTGACACAGAATAATCTAGACACCCAATTTAACGGTGAACCAGAAAACTCAGTATACTCTAATCTGCGGAGCGTCGTACCACTTTTCTTGTAAATTCATTTCGATGAGCTCTACTGATAAAATCGATCCGAGAGCTGCGTCTAATTCAATTGAAACATTCCGTGTCTCACGTATATGTATCTTTCCCCCCCACACAGTAAGCAACGCTAAATCGCCAAGCGTTTACGAAGCTGACAATTATTTTTGATAGATTTATAAAAGCGTCTTTCGTAAAATTCGGTCGCGCGTTCAACAAGTTTGTTTCGCATTGTGAAAACGGCGGAATACTGAATTTGTATAGAAGAGAGAGAGAGAGAGAGAGAAAACGGAGATTCGTTTGTACTAGACTCTGGATTTTATGCATTTCAAAAAGTGAACAAATTAAAACGGTATGGACATAGTATTTTCAACTGATACAACTTATTCAAGATTTTTCCATGTGTAAGGTTGGTGCACAACAATAACTACAATTTGTGTGAACTTTAAAGATATACAGGATGATTCCCAAGGTCATTTGAATTAAATTATTCGCAAAAAAACACGGACCAATCAGAGTTGGCCAACGGCAGCACCGCGCTCCGCGAGACCTATGCTCTGATTGGTCCGTGTTTTTCGTTAATAACTCCTGAACAACATTTATGAAACACCGTGTTATATTTTACGCCATGTGATTCTGTCAGAAATATCACTGAAGTTTAAACTGATAAAGACTGAAGAAATGATTAAGGTTGGGCAGGTGCCCGAAAATGAGTGATACTCGGGTACCCGAAGTCGATGTCGGTTCGGGAAACCCGAAAATCTTTGACGTTCGACTCGGAAGAATAAAAATTTTCGGGTTCCCGACCCGAATTTCCGGGTACTCGGCACCGCCGCTAGAAATGATTTCTGCACCAACCTAATAGCTACCGTTATTTGTTGTGATCGATGGAGAAAATGTTTATTTCGCAAATGGATCCGCAGTCTAGTTTTCACTCGTAGATGATAGAGGATTCAGTATTTTTTGCACGGCAGATGAAAGTCGCTTGGCTATCTCTCTGGTAGCGATGATAATCGCGGCAGAAAATCCACGAAAAGACGCGAGATGACGCAACGCGGACGTATAATGTACTCGATGTGTAAATGTCGCATGTTCCTGACTACGACCATTAAACTTTATCGCACTCTCTCTTTTTCGCCCCTTTACCCCCGAGCTCCCTTTTACGACTTGATACTTCGACGTTTGTAAACGACCGAAGAAAATCGGATATGGAAGTCGAGAAAGGAATAATCGCGAAGTCTACGATCTCGCTTTTAACCTACGAGCAATCTCTTCAACTACTAATCATTCGTATTGCTATTTAAGCTAACTATCGCTATTTATTATGTCGCGACAACACGTCCTGAGAAGGAGGTTAATAATAATAAAAAGAAATCCGAAAAAAAAACATTACATACGATTTACTATTGTTTCACGAAATCGTCGTTCACTATGGTAAATATTCGTCCGGAATTCGTTGTTCATTCGATGTCTCTTTCTATGATAATTAATGGAGGAACAGGGTAGGCTAGCACTGCACACGTTTTTCGCTGTCGCTGATTATGAAAATCCCTCTACTTCTCCTGACGACCGCACGTACCCCGAAACTTCTTTTCCCTTACTTCGATCAGGGTACGCGAATGAAAACACGAGGAGAGGAGCCCCGATGTGTTCTCTTTCATTCTCTTGTATGTGTTCGGCACCCCCCGACGAAAATAAGAAAACACAATTCGAAAAAAACCTCACGTCGCGAGAGAGTTACGATCACTTGTAAATACTTCAAGCGAATAGTGGTGCGCCGAGCGAGTTGATTTGTGCAGATTCTATTATTTCCTACGACGATTTACCGCATTATTTTTCAACGGAAAGTCGAAATATACGTGTTAAAAAAAGGATCTGGTTGTGGTCCCTTATTTCTTTCGAACCATTCCCTTCTGTCGCTCCCGCCTTTACAATTTTACCATTAACCGTCGCAAGTTACTCGGATAATATTGCAACCATTTTTGTGTGTCACTTTAAATAAACAAATTCTTCCTAAAGGTAAGTTCTTGTTTCTCGCGCACCAAGGGATCAAGCAAATGAGTCCGCTTTTGGGCCCGAAATATGGGCCTTAGACTCCCATTCGTGTGAATTCCGTTGCACTGCGGAGACTCAAAATGAAAACTGCGATTCCCCAGAGTAAATGGCAAAGATCTGGTAGTAGAGATCCAGTTTTGGGCCCGAAATATGGGCCTTAGACTCCCATTCGTGTGAGTTCCTTTGCACCGAGGAGGCCCAATACGAAAACTACGTTTCTCTAAAGTAAATGGCACAGTTTTTTTTCGTAGAGATCCAGTGTTGGGCCCGAAATTTGGACCCTAGGCGCCGCGGCCGGCGCAATAGGTTGCATAAGGCGGCCCTGGCGTAGATCCTCGTCGGATCGGTGTTCTCCAAAGAGCGTAAAGGTTTCATACGGGCAGCACACAGGCTGGTAGGAGACCCTTTCTAAAATCGCGGGAGTTGGCCGGAAGTGGCGCGAGGGCCCCAAGAAAGAGGGACAAAGAGGGACAAAGCTTGGCTTGGAACGGCGGCGGCGGCAGCGGCGGCGGCAGCGAGGAGGGAAGACGACGGAGCGAGGGAATACGAATGAGAAAAAGGAGGGCCCCGGCAAAATGGAGGGGCACGCACTATTTCCTAATCCAAGCGAGAGAGAAGCGAGAGAGTCGACCAGCCGACCAACGAAAATGAAAGTGACGGAGAAAGTTGGGGCATTGTTACGAAGCGTAAAGCCCGGCGTGCGACGATGTTATACCTCGGCTCTTTGAAATCGTTGAATTTCGATTAGCGTGGGCATGCACACGCACGAACACGTCCAACAAGCATCAACCACATACTTATACTAATATTCGGACGATCTACCACACCAGAGAATCCCTTTTTCGAAATTCGGCCTAACGAGCTGACCTTGTTAAGAAAAGTTAAGTTTCTTTTACTCGATGTACCGAAAGCGGCAGCCCATTTCTACATCTTTATAATTCATTCTGTTTCAGACGACTCAATGTTTTAGTTATCAATCTTTTTAAATATGTTTTTGGTGATATGTGCCCATAATTATGAAAGTGGTCTAAGTTGTCTATATTTCTGGCTTCGTATCATTTAATTTACAGTTACAGCGATTAAAATGTCGTTATCCCCAAAAATGTCGTAGAAGAGAAAAGAAAATTTATATTTTTCGTATGGCTACATTTATTTTAATGCTTAAATATTGATTACAAACGAATCAAATTTTATTTTATTTAAAAAGAAACCCGTAACATTTATATCTATTAGTGATTAGTTAAAATACGGCAAGGCGTTAATATTGCTAAATAAATATTAGGGTTAGGTGGACAAGTTTTGTGGACAAGTTAGTATTTCTATTGTCCCTAATGCGACAGTTGTTCATTTCAGTAATTCGTCAGAAACCGAGTAATTAAATGACGATTTTGATACTCTGGATCAAAATAGTCCCAAACTCATCCTCGGCGATTTTATTCGTTTTTCGGTTTTGGTGTAAGGGCACGGCCCAAGGACACGGCGAACCAGCAGGATTTCTAAATTATCGACTACCACCTATTTCTGTTTGCGGCCGTTGAGAAACGCGTCGCTCTCAACGAGAAATTGCGCCGCTAAATAGAAATTCTCACTCCGTGACTTTTTTCCATCTACCGGCACGGTATTTCGGCTTCGCGGTGCTCCCATGCTCGCCGCCGTGACCCGGTGATAGTTTACGCTTCATGGTCGCTTTCAACTAACAATCGGCTAAGACTTTGGTGCCCTCTGGCATTTGGCTATCGTTTAGCCCGCTTTCGGTGATGTGTGTTATTATTCGTTGACTCGTGATCAGATTTTATGGCAATGGAAAATTGCTTTTTCAAACCGTCGATAGTTCACGCAATCTTACAATTTTACTGGTTTATCTATGTATTACCTGCTGTCATTACTGGCAGTAACTGTTACTTGCTTGCTTCTTGTATTTTTCGGTTGCTTAATCCGCTGCCCCTCCATTCCGATGATTTCTTAATCTTATTCTTTACATTTTGTTTACTCTTTCAAGGGAAAGTTAAACGATAAAATTTGTCTATTAAATTTCATTGCACATTTCATTGTAAATTCCTGTCATTTTATTCATCGTGGACATTCCTTTACTCTGCAGCACGATCTCTTAACTCTTTTCACTCCAGTGATGACTCGGAGACGCCATTAAAATACTTCTTATACCATTATTCAAAATATTTGTTGAATTATTAAATGTATATTCAATAAATTACTAAACGTATTTAATATTTTGATAAACTAATAAAAGTATTGCATGAGGTATTAACATCAGTTTTATATTGATAAAGTAGTGAGAGATGACTGGGATTAAAACTATAAATGCAATGATAATGAATGAACTTTATTTTAAACGGCCTTTTCCGGCGACGGACCTAACGAAACTGTTCGACGTTCGCTAAGTTTTCGACGTTCGCTTGTCGTTGGCAACGAACCGCTTGTAAATAACATTAACAATGTACCGGATGGCGCAACATAAACAACAGCTTGCAAAATTAAGAAAATCATATAAAATTGAAATATTTTAGGTCAGAAGAACAGTTCGGTTTTCGAATTGGAATAACTCCGAGTGCAAAGGGTTAATTAATCGTTAGACAGTGGGTTAGATGAATTTATGACAGAAATGAGTGAATGTAATTTAGAGCAGTAAAAATATTAGAAGAATTTAAAAATATTGTTATATTATTTTCAACCTATTAAACACATTAAGAAAGAAAATGAATTTCTGTATTTGACTCCAGTTTGTTGCACTTCGGAAAGAAAATTTTAATTTTGTATAAAGATCCGCTGTCTCATTTACTATGTACCCATGTATCATTTATTCAAATGCCAATGCAAACTTTGAATTCCATTTTCGGGACACATGCAATTATTGCGCAAACGTATTCTGATTTCAGCAAATGACCTAATAAATTGATCGACAGACTTTTACGTCGAGCGACTATCGTTACCAAAAACGTCTTACGAATATTTGGCAGGGTGAAAGCCCCAAGAACTCTCCCCTCCCATAATGCTAGTTACGCCATTCACTATGGATCATTGGTATTACGATATCTCGAAACTTTCTCTTCGGCTTAATAAATCGTAATAGATTATTAACCACTATTGTAGTGATAAAAACGAAAGCTTTCTATGGTTCTATGTCTCTGGCTGTATTATTTAAATCGAATTATTCTTGACGAGCAGTGATGTCACGTGCGTTACGTAATTAGAAATTCTTTCTATATCCATCCGCCTACGTTTTCATGATAGGTGCGGTGTCATCATAAAAATCGACACACTTTTATTCCAATCATTTTGTCTGCCGTGTATTCGAGTTCTATCAATGATTAGCTTACCGGAAGACGTATAACAAAAATTTTGCGAAAATTTCTGATTTAACATTAAACCTATCGGTCGAAATGACCGGTTCCAGACCTTTTATTTTACAATTATTGTAATAAAAAAGGAATTTATAAGGAATGGTTGTATAGATATCTTTAGTAAATCACGTATTACAATAGGGGCACACAAAGTCTAAATAAAAACAATCTTGTTATTTTTATAAGGGAACATGTACCAGTTACTTTTAAGTCTCAGTAGGTGTATTGTTAAAGTGTGCGCCGTTAATTATGTAACTGACTATAGTATAAAAATTTACATGTATTAATAATATTACGTTAAATACGATAGTATCTAATCAATTACTAAACATTCAAGTATTGTATGAGGTACTATGTATATCATTCATATGCATACAAAGAACAATCTTAATATAGAATGAAATTATTCTAGGTCGGAAGAAATGTTTAATTTTCGAGTTTAAAATAGTTCCGAGTGCAAATGGTTAAAAAAAAATGATTCACACATTTGGTAGTAAACTAATCCTTCTAACGTCTCGAAAAAAACTCAAGCTGTTGGGTCGAATTTTAAGAAAGTTATTTGTTTTGAAAAGTTGTACGCGAATACTTTGTACACCCACTGTATAGGGGTGACAGAGCAAAGATGCTGATAGAGACATTCCGGGTCAGAACGGACCCAGGCTTCGCCGGCCGATGGTCACCGGGGCGGCATCGTGGAACGGAAGTGCCGGGTAATAAAACAAAGAAATGTTTCTCGGCCCGATCCAAGCGGGGCGAGCGCGATTATATACTTTTTTTCTTCCGAGAAGCAGTAACAAAGTAGAAAAGTTTCTTTTCTCGTTACTTAATTTCCGTTTTTGCCCGCGTCGCAATCGCCGTTGCGACAAGGTTAGCCACAATGAAACACGGTTTGAAAACGAGACACGAGAGCGAAGAGAACACGTCAGAAGAAGAAGGAGGAGGAGGAAAGAGGAGGAGAGGAGAGTAGTCGAGTGAGAGGAGGGAGAGAGAGAGAGAGAGAGAGAGACACAGCGAGGGAGAGGGAGAGAAAGAGAAGAGGCAGAAGAAGAAAAAAGGGAATCAAATACGTGTACGTGTGTAATCAACGCGTTAGTGCCTGTGCACGATGGTAAAGGCCTACTGACATAAGAGCCACCGACGAAAGTGCGACGTTACATAATTCGAGCACGGGACATGCGTCCTCGCGTCCGGTTGGCAGGGAACGAATTGCCGACAGTCGTAGGAAAAAAGGATGCAAGACGCCATCCATGAAACCATGCAAGAAACTAATTACATTGTTTTGTCGAGCGGGCGAAACGTCACTTTCGACCTGGCTCACGGTTTTTGCGAGAGCGACCGCTCGCACGAGAAATCGATTTTCCATGTCCTCCAGAAGATGTGCAATCATACCCCGACAAAAATTCGATCGCGCGCGTCGCTCGTCGATTCCGTCGCGCTTCGATTATATTAGCGGATAATCCATCTTTTATGCAGATTGCCGATTTTACCGGCCGTTTTGTACTGCGAAGCGAAAGACAAATCGGCTTTGTCGGTGACTACGGTGATAAGACAATTCGTGTTTACGACTTTTGTTAGATTGCCAGTCTTTTGCAAAATTGCAAATTTGTTTCTTCCTTTCATTGTTTTATTAGGTTTATGACGAACATATCGGCACACTTTTTCTTTTTTTTTATGTATACAGAGAATACAAAAAGCGAAGATCCGAGCAACTTTGAATTGCACTATATAATGATAGGGAAAAACATCAGAAAAAATATTTATTTCTTTGAAGAAGGTATTACGTGTCGAGACTGTTAGACATCGTTTCGACAAGTTATGTCGAAATTAATTTTCTTCACTAATCTCTCCGTCATAGTTACTTCATTATTTACAGCCGTTTCCTTACATTTCTGGATTTTTCCTTTTCTCAGTCAAGGTTACGTAAATGTCATGCCACCGTGGATCATTGTATTGCTCTTGACCTCAACTATTACGCCACGATGATAAAAATGTGTGTCGTCGTACTTAACAATATAACGATAACCTTGAAGTCTCGACAAATGTGACCTTGAGAGCAATTGTTCGCTTATCTGAACATTTGTAAAAAGTGTTCTCCTTCCGAATATGTTTCCATCGTGAAAAACAAGGAAGTTTCATAAGTGGACAGCGGATCTTTATGCATTTATGACGAAAATGAGTAGATGTAAATGGAAACAGTAAAGACATTAGAAGAATTTTAAAATCCCGTTATACTATTTCCAACCAATTGATCGTATTAAGAAGGAAAATAAATTTCTATTTCATTCCAGATCGTTGCAATTCAGAAAGAAAATTTTAATTTTGCGCGAAGATCCGCTGTCAATTCTGAATCGAGTGAATGTCACGTGATGTTTGATTTTATTGACCACAAACTCCGAACGTGTATTATTGGATTATTGAATTAAATGATCTTCGACTAATTTCTTCCTATACGTCGGAATCTTAAATTATAAGTTGAGCTGTGCCAAAGTGGAAGGAATATTAACTAAAAGATTAATGAGCGAAGATACATGTTGCAAATAATCTCGAACCGAAGTGAAACGAAAACGTTGTAATTGACGTTTGTTCAAATGCCAAATAGCATTTAAACAGTTGCACAATGACAAGTAGGTCGAGGCAGTGTACAATGTTAGAAAAGAAAATATCTCGTGTATAAAAAACTAAAAATATAAAGGAAATATTTCTATTGAAAGCAATTTGTGGTCACGGAAATAGCAAATGAGACCAGCTCAGTGTATTACATTACATAATTTCAATTCCAAAGCACAGCAAGAGCACAGAAAATTGAAATAAATTCTAAATTGACATTATTAATTGCATGCATTATTACGTAAAACCGACGAAAACTTGATAACCTCGATACTCAATCCAAATTAAAATTCCACGATGCTTTATGCTCTCTAAGCACCCCCATAATCGCTGACAACAATACCATCATTATACCAGAGAATTCCTGAAAAATGTACTTGCTTACCTCCATAAAATGTCGAGCGATTTCAACACTAATGACCCACACAATAATTAGTTCAAGTATTAATGAGCATCGGCGCCATTCGAAAGACACGACCAACCTAAGCCACGATAAAACTGAAAAACCTCTATGTCTAAAACCGACTGCATGAAATTGGCGAAGCGTGTCTAATGATCGCATACCGGCCGTCCGTAATTAACGAGATGAAATAAACATCGGTGGGAAGGTTATAGAAAAATTCATGGACCGAAGATCAAGCGAAAGAGAGAAAGACAGCGCTGCCACCGGGCGTTTATATTATGATCGGTGAAAACAAGCTTCCGTGTGTCGATGTCGAAGAACGACGGTCGGTGATCGGCGCTCTGACGAAACTCTTTGTTTCTTGCGTCTTCATCTTAAATAGCAATTATCGTGTTTTCCAGTTAGACCGGGTAAAACAATTGACCCTCTCGGGCTACATAAACCAACCGGGTATCAGCCGACCGGTCCATGTTCGGACAAGGAAAAACTGGTCCCAACGAGCGGCGGACCGGAGATAGGAAACCGCGATGAACAAACTCGGGAAAAGGAACGATACGAACGGACGTTTTGTCGCCTTGATAGCCAGAGAGATTCAGCCGAAAGTGATGAGTCGCCTCCCCTTTCATTCCAGGAACAATATCATGCGCCGTTTCCGTGACGTTCTGAAACTGGTCTTCGTCGTCCACTCCATCCACATCCACGCGATCATGATCACTCCTCTCCTTTTCGATGAGTACCCACGCCAGCTTATTCATTTCGTTTACTCATGAGAAAATCATAGCCAGTTTTTTTGCCATTTACAAGAAGTTTCATGACATTTTGTTCTATGATCTCTCACGATTTTCAGGTAACTTAATCCTTTGCACTCGGAGCTATTTTAACTCGAAAATTAAACATTCCTTCGTAGCAGCAATTTTTAGGGTTACAGTATTTTTTCAATTTGTATCAATTGGAGAGAAGCATCGTGTTCATGCAACGAATACATAATTTATTTTCCCACTAGAAAATGATTGACAACGTATTAATCGTTGCGAACCAAATCAACTTGCAATTATTATATTTAAATCTAAATTCAAATGCAACTTTCAATCATTATATTTAAAGCTAAATTCAAATTCAACTTTCAACCATTATATGTATTCATAATTATGAAAGTTGTCGAAGTTAAAATTAAAAAAAAAGAAATGAGTGTATCAGTTATTTCACATGACGTTATTTGAAATTAAATTAATTCAATATAATTATTACGATATTGTGAAAAATGAATCGTTAGATAGTGCTTGTTATTTCAACGTTATAAGGAATAAGTAAAAGGAGAATATCGATAGTTCGAAACGGGTAATCGACTGTCTGCTGGATTGGTGTTCCTGTCGGTTAAAACGAAACGGAAAAAGTGAAAATTGTCCGGCTCTCGCGGACAGCTGGACGAACGGATGAGCGATCCGAGATCTAATCATAAGGAGACTCTGATCAAACCGTTGCGATTGAGCGAATGATCGGGTTAGTGAAACACTTGGAAAGGCGGCTCAAGGCTCGGCTAGCCTTGGACGCGTTAGATTACCCAATATTCAGGCTTCGAGCAATGCTGCGTGTCGCCGGCATGGGGCAAAAATACACGTGAAACTGTGTGGCACAGTCTACAATGGACGAATAGATCTCGATCTTGTATTCCAGCGGTACTACTCGACAACCAGAACCAAATTTCGAAAAATTCGAACGTTCTCAGGAGATACCTTTCTACTACCAATTCTATTGAGCAACGTATACATATTGCTACTCTTCAATTCATTTAATTTTTCGAATTTTTTCACTCGTGTGTCCACTTTCTAATTCGCAGTCGAATCGTTATTATCTAGAAGACTGTAGATTTTTAATTAGACTGTAAAAATTCAGGTGGCAGCGAGTGCTGCGTGAATAAAGCATATATGAATTTTTACGAAAGCATTTCAAGAAACTGTCATTGAATGAAATGTGATTTCTTTTAAAATTATTAGTTAAAGTGAGAATTGAATTGTACTATGTGGATTGAAATTGGTTTGAGGTTTGTATGACATCTCTCGAAGGTTTTCGCACAATAGAACGCGGTCCGGCAGTTCTCCCGTTAGTGTCGAAAAGTTGATTATTTGTTATACATACGTGTACGCGTATAAATATGAGAGCTTTGATCTTTTTAGTATCCTGATTCATGCGAAAATGACTAACACTAGCGTTATTTATACCCTACTCCTTTCAAAATAAATTTCCCGTGCAGTTTCATACAACTCTGCCAAGTTCGTAGAATAGTTGGAAACAGTTCTGCAACTCATTTTTCGACGCCTCGTTCAGCTTCTCTGTCACATTCTCGTATCGAGAACCATAAAAGCACTTTCTATTTGTGCGACTGCAATTACATTTCTCACAAACGTGATTTCATTTCCAGTGATTGGTCTACCAAAAAATTGTCTCTACATATATGACGAGTGACAAGCACTTTCGATCGAGTGAAACGTTGCGAAAGATGTACATAGGTGCTGTTAAAAAAATGATTTGCAATGTATGTAGTTATCAAAAAGACCTCTCGAAGCAACTGTCAATAGTGTTGTTCAATTTTTCAGGTTGCGAAAGTATAATCTCACGTTTCAATGTGCTGGCATTCAATGGAAATTATTAAAACGATCGTTTACCATCCGATAATTTATGAACGCTGTTTGAACAATTTCTCACACGAGAAAATAATCGTAGAAAGCAATTGATAATTAACCCTTTGCCTTGTTTCGTAACCAGGATGGCAACGATTAATTCGTTGTTAATCATTTTTTAGCATGAAAATAAATGATGTATTCGTGGACGTATGATTGCATAATACTTCTCTCCAATTGGTACAAATTCAAAAATACTTTAACCCTTAGCAGCCAAGGTGTGACTAATCAATTATTACACATTTAAGTATTGTGTGAGGTATTATATCAATGTCATATCCCTAAAATGAAAGAAATCATATACAATGAAATTATTCTAGATCGGAAGAAATGTTTAATTTTCCAGTTAGAACCGCTCCGACTGCAAAAGGTTAAAAACGGTACTTTTCGGCCCGCCTCAGGCCACCTAGATATTGTCCTCGTAGAATGCGAAAAGCGGGTCAGAGGACAATATCTTCGGCTAGAGAAAAGGAGTGTTCAGGATCCTTTCGGCTGCTGGACAGCGGGGTTTCAGTGGGTATGTCCTATCTTTAGTTTTATTTCGGATGGATGAGCCGCACACTACCCCTTCGACCATCATCGGCGAAGGGGTGTGCGTAAAATGCATTTCCCCGCTGTCCTGAACCCTTCACTGCATGAGTTTTTAAATTGGAACGAAAAAATTGAAAGAAGTTCAGTTTTTGTGTTTTAATTTAGGGGAAAAATATTTTAAAAAATTAAAACAACATTTTCAGAAAAATAAATATACATGGTAAGAAAACACATTCTTAGTTTACTATATACCAGATTTGTTAACTGCATCAGATGCACTATGCAGCGAAGGGTTAAAGAAAAAAAAGGCCACTTAGCGGTCGCTATACGGGTAAACGAGTGACACGGGTCACCGATCGGGCAACGTTCAATGGTTGTCGGCTGCCGATTGCTTTTCATTGCCACGATTGCGACGATCGGCCGGTTTTGCTGGTGCGTACGTGGCTCCTCATACTTTTCATCGGCCTGTCGGGTGTGCGAGCTCGTTGCTCCTAGGCCGCACGGCAATTGCGTACACGTAAGTGCGTCTGACACGCTTCGATGTACATAGATCGTGATGCGTGCAGGTGTGCCGTGCTGTGGGGACCGTCGTCGATCCATGTCCACGTTGCTTCGGATTCTGCGACCTTCGCGGGGCATGCGAGCAGAAGTAATCTTAATCAGAACCGAGCCGGTCCCACGGGGGGAATTTATTTCTCCGCGAATGGTCGGCAGGCGTCAGCCGCCGCGAACATCACTTTCCATTTTGATTAGACAAATTCCATCCGAGCGTGGACATCCATATTCGACTTGGCTCGTTTATCCGAGCCCCTATCTATTCATTCGTCGAATTGACCGAGTATCGTGCTACGCTTTCACTTACACACAACTTTCTTCTCCTTCTTTTCTTATCGCTCCACCGTTTAGCCGCTTGCTCGCGAATAATCCGTTCTCCTGCGCACATCTCTCCGGAAATTTATATTTATCGTGTATGCACTTCAGTCCAGTCACTATAAATATTCATAATGGAGAAATAGGATTTTACTTCAATTTTAAAGAAGAGAATAACATCAACATATATTTAGTTGATTATATTTGAAAGGATTTATCGTTACGAAATTCATATAATACCTCATGCAATGCTTAAATGTGTAGTAATCGATTAGATATCAATATGGTTGAAAATCTAAACAATCTTTCAATTTATATTATTAATTGGAGAAAAGCATTATGATCACGCAATGAATACATAATTTATTTTCCTGCTCGAATATGATTAACAACGCATTAATTGTTGCGACTCTGATTATTTTCTCGTGTGAGAAATTGTTCAAACATCGTTCGTAAATTATCGGATGCTAAACGATCGTTTTAATCAATTCCATTGAATACCGTTTTTAACCATTTGCAGTCGGAGCTATGCTAACTCGAAAATTAAACGTTTCTTCCGATCTAGAATAATTTCATTGTATATAATCTCTTTCATTTTAG
This sequence comes from Lasioglossum morio, assembly GCA_916610235.2. NCBI lineage: Eukaryota > Metazoa > Arthropoda > Insecta > Hymenoptera > Halictidae > Lasioglossum > Lasioglossum morio. The sequence goes on from OU744326.1 coordinate 22,271,741, forward strand.
GGATACGAAATCGATATAACTAATCACACAATACTTAAATGTGTCGTAATTGATTGGATTCTAATAGATACCAGCATACGTAATTTTTAGCGATGACTCACCCCTTGACTGCTTAGGGTTCAATGTAAATCTGGATTTTGATGAAATTTTAGCGAGAGGCAGTTTCTGCAAAATCAGCTTCCGTGAAGAATGTCTGTCACGCGATAGCGGCAATCATTCTGCGATTTCCAAATTGTCTACGCGAAGAAAAAAGTGTCGGTTGGTACACTTTCTAAGACCGATGACTGTTTAACCAATCACCCATTACCAGCGCCGACGTCGAAGCAAAAGGGTTTGCGAAATGTTAGTGCTACGTATACTTGTCTCTCCATTGCCATAATATACCAGCACACTCTCGGGAACAAACGAACAGTATTTACCTCATTATGGTAATTCACCTACCACAGTTAAGTGAAAGTATAAAGGAATCGAACTTTTCTCAATGAAAATGGAATTTCTGACGATATATCTCTGCGTTGCTGCAACAACAGGAGACTATTCAATTGCTATTTTAATTTAATTGTGCCACGCAAAAAGATTGTTGACGATTCGGATAATTATATATAATGAATTATAGAAAATACAGTAAAAATAAACCTGAAATGAAATGTATCATTTATTTCTAATTCCATTCAGTTATCTAATAAGTCTACCAGTCTTTGTGCAGAATAAGAATTGTCTCCAGCAATTGCACAAAACTTGCCAATTAATAATTTCAATAAGTTACAAATAATATATTGAAACCACTAAATTCTATCAACATTTTGGTCTTAAAATACATCAAATCGATACTCTACTAATAAGAGAAACGTTATTTTCGTGAAACGATTACGTTGACAAAAATTCGAAAATTTTTTTCGTACATGAAAAGAGGTCTTTACACCGGTTCGATCATCCGTTGTCAATTAACAAACACCGACGAAACGTGAACGAACAAACAGGATTGATTTGTAGCATTCATCGATTCACCCACCTTCATATACTATTTCATTAATCACGGGTCTTGTAATTTGCGAGAAGTACAAGCTCGTACGTTACGAGTCGTCGGGTTACATAACTATTTTCTGTAGATTAATAAACGAACGTGTAATATTATTCTGTGTCAAATTTAATGAACTTATCGGTTAGCCGTTCGATAATTATATTAACCGGCAAATTGAAACAGACTCGCAGAGTTTACAGAGACACGGGGTCCCTGAACGCGTGTCGTTCAACGTAAAAGCCGGCGAACCGGTGAAAGTGAGCACTGCTTTCCCTCATAAGAAAGCTCGCATCTCCTCGATAGTCTCCTTTAAACGCATGCATTACACGGTTATGTCATAACCGAGCCGTATACGAGCGAGAAAACGCAACACGCGTGTCCGCGCACGTGTTGCAGCCTAGCACTCTTATCGTCCATTTACTTTTCATCCTGCTGAACACTTTGATTCATAATTGCGTCACCATTAATCATTCCAATTTGCTTGTGCGGACAGCGCCAAAAAAATATGTTTAACGTTAGACACGTTGTACTGGAATGGTAAAGCTTCACGCTTTTAATTGAAAGGTTTATACGAATTGGAAAAATAAATGAAAAATCAAGTCGACGCCTATAGTAAAATTCCTAGAGAAATATATAAGGAACAAAATGATCGTTAATTATTGTTAGAAACGTTATTTAATGTTAAATACTTTGTGCTGGAATTTTAAAGCGTCACGCTTTTAATTGGAAGGTTCGTACGAACTGAGAAAACTTTATAAATTAAAAATTAAGTCAAAATCTATAGTACAATTCCCTGAGAAATGTATAAGTAACAAAATCGTTGGTTGAAGGAAGGTTTTGTACGAACTGAAAAAACTTTATGAATGAAAAATCAAGTCGAAATCTATAGTAAAATTCCTAAAGAAATATATAAGGAACAAAATGATCGTTAATTATTGTTTGAAACGTTATTTAATGTTAAATACCTTGTGCTGGAATTTTAAAGCGTCACGCTTTTAATTGGAAGGTTTGTACGAACTGAAAAAACTTTATGAATGAAAAATCAAGTCAAAATCTATAGTAAAATTCCTAAAGAAATATATAAGGAACAAAATGATCGTTAATTATTATTAGAAACGTTATTTAATGTTAAATACTTTGTGCTGGAATTTTAAAGCGTCACGCTTTTAATTGGAAGGTTCGTACGAACTGAGAAAACTTTATAAATTAAAAATTAAGTCAAAATCTATAGTACAATTCCCTGAGAAATGTATAAGTAACAAAATCGTTGGTTGAACATGTTTAGTGAATTGTTAATGACTCTTCTCGCAGGCCAATGAAAATATATCATTTCAGAAAGAACGCGTTCAGTATAAAATGTTGGGAAAGCATTTATCTCTTAAAATACACAATTAGAGAAATCGATGTTTTGGACCAGCTACCCGAGAATCCCCGGTTGAATGTTTGATGACAGCTCCGAAATATTCGTGCGAGGAGTGTCCCCCTCCAGAGGCGAGTATTTCGAAAACGGTTCGCGCGGGCCAATTCAGTCGAGAAATTTTCACTTGTTCGTGTGGTGTGTTTGCTCGATCCGCAGGCACGGCGGGCAAGCAGGCAAGTAAAAGCAGGAGACTAAGCGTGCGCTCCTTCATAAGATACCGCGTATCCTCGCCGCGATACGTAAAGTAAGGCGGGCACTTTCGAATTGCATAACCGCGGCCCGCGCCTTCATTCGGTTATGTCAGAAGAAAGCTGCCGAGAGCCTGCCTGGGAAATGTAGGTAGGATACGCGCCACATACGTACACACAGCCATTACTGTCTGCCTGCTTCTCTTTAAACGTTATAAATAAACGTGCTAGCTTCTTGCACGGCGGGCTATCGGGGCCCGATCGACGGTCCGGACCAGACGGGGGACCGTCATTCACATGCATCCTCGAAAACACGAAGAATAAACCTCGCTTATCCTCTTGTCTTCGCGACTAGACTGCGAATCTTCGAATAAACCTCGTCGTCCATTGTTACAAACCGCAGCCAAGACATTTCTTTATTTTATGAATAATATATGGGGCACCTACTCTTAACACTAGAACTGCTCAGACCACTTAACACTATTTTATATAATAGTGTGAAAGATGAAACACAAGCCAGTTTATGTTGATCACAGTTACAACAATATTTTTGTAAATGTTAATGCGACAAACAGCTTTCTAATTATGTAATGATAGTTGAGTACATTAAGTTTAATACTGGCGTCACTATTGTAACGCGAAACGCTTGTTTATAGCAATCTAGCAGGCGTGTCGTTAATTAAATAATTTAAAATAGATCTCTTGGAATAGCATTCAAAAGTTATCTTAATTTTTTTGTCCAAATTTTTATTACTTTCCTGAAAAGTCCGGTTGAAATTTCTGTTTCAATTCTTCTTAATAAGTCGTGTCGTTAATTAAATAATTTAAAATAGATCCCTTGGAATAGCATTCAAAAGTTCTATCTTGATTTTCTTGTCCAAATTAATATTACTTTCCTGAAAAGTCCGGTTGAAATTGCTGTTTCAATTCTTCTTAATAAATGATTTCAAAAGTAATTACAAAGGGACTGTGTTCATTAAACGTTTCAGTGTTGGTAAATCTCTTGACATTTCTCCTTACAGTAATTTATAATAACTAGACTGCGAATCTTTATGAATTTTCGGCATTTTCAAAAAGTGCTGCAATGTAAAATTCTATAGAATTTGGTACGATTTTCATTTATTCCAGATGCAAAACGGCTACTACCACTGAAAATAAGATTTTGTTTAATTCCACTTTCTTAAAATTTATTTACAAAAATTGAAAATTGCATAAACCTCCGCAGTCTAATAATAACGCTTAAAAATTATTTACTAACTAGGCTTTTTGATAACTGTCGTACACCGACTGGGATTTGAATCCTGAATAAATAAATTGATGTTGACTCAAACTTCATGTATCGTTGAACACCGTTCAATTTATAATTCGGGAAGCAATTAACGCGAATTCGTTCGCAGCGTACGATGATATGTTCCCTTCAGTCATAGACAAACTTTCGTCATATAATCACGTAGTATGCAGACGACAGTTCTCAAGATAGTTGCATGGATCTCAATTAGGTTTATCTTCGGGGCAATTAACGACACGCAATGACGGTAGCCGACGTACCCTAATATTAAAGTAACATGTTCGACCACGTAGTATACATTTATAACTTTATTATCGCGTGCAGACGCGAGCTCAGAAACTCTTTGACTGATTTATTCTACGTACCATTATAAATTATTATAACGTTGCTTTAATCATCATTATCAGTGGTCGTACATTTCATCGATTCGTTACTTCGAACAAGGAAACATCTGTGTTGATATTATTTAACATTTAATTAAGTTTGATGACTGAAAAGCAGACAACTTAATGAAAGTATGTTATTCGTCATGAGTTGTTAAAAAATGCATAAAACGCGCATTAGCCTGCTGTCTCTGTGTGTGTGGGGATGTGGGGGGGGGAGTGCAAATGCACTTCAGGCTGACAAAAACGGAAATAAAAAGTTGAATGGAAAATCTCCAAAAATTTTCTAAGAATGCTATCTATGATGGACATGTTTCAAAATTTTTTAAATACTATATATTTATTTTCTAAAATCTAATAAAATTTCAACTGTATTTTCTTCAAAATTTCTTTCACGTTAAAAAATTATCCCCCTGTACACGGTTAACCCTTTGCACACCTTTGTCGAGTGTGACTCGACATCAGAGAAAGAAAAATGTAAATAGAGTTCTTATGAATTTTTGGTTCTTCATTTATTCATTTAATAGTCTTATTTTTTAGTTAAAACAAATACAAGTGAACATCAGAACAGCAGTGCACAGAGAGAAGTTTAAAAGGGGTACGAATACTTTGTACACCCATTGTAACCATGACATCGAGAGGATTCCTGTGAAAGTGATGGTAGCAGAAGAAGCCCCCGAAAAGGTAGTTTCTAGGTACCGCTGGCATGTTGGCGTCTCAAGGCGACGGCCAGGACCACCTGAGCCCCCGATTTCATCCGGATACCTGTTTGCCCTAAACATAATTAACCCCCAACAGCGGGGCGAAGCTACCTTTGTCGTACCCTGCGGGGAATTGTCATCGTGGAACGGTCCCACGTCAGTGCCACGCGCCTGACCTGATTTACAACCGATTTGCATTTTATTTCCAATCTTTTCAACCCGTGACACGAAGACCCCCCGAGTACCTTCTCGCCTCTATTTTCACCATTGCGATCCGTTGCACAGCACGGAATGGCTAAACAGGCAAAGAGAGACAGTTACGAAGTAAGAGAGAGAGAGAGAGAGAGAGCGAAAGGGAGAGAGAACGAGAGGAGATTTTTCAGCGGATGCCTTTGCAAATCTTTGCGAACGATCTTTCAGGGAAACAAGGTCAGTGATGTCAACATTTCGTACCGATTTCGAGACTTGCTGCAGGAATGCCGTCTCCGCCGTGTCAAGAGACTCATTGTTCTGTGGAGATACAGTTTCGTGCAGAATTATTATTATCGTGAGGACCTGATGCATTTGTAATGAATAGACAGCGGATCTTTATGCATTTATAACAAAAATGAGTAGGTGTAATTTAAAACAGTGAAAACATTAGAAGGGTAAAATTCTAGCATCAGTCTAATAAAAATACAGTGAACCACGAAAGTATTTGAACGCACTTTAAAACTATATAACTTTTTTTATAATTGTACCAAACGACCTGATCTTTTGTAAGCAATTGGACGAATTGGTTTACTAAATGATCTGCAAAAAAGATTTTTCAAAACTTACAACTTAAAAGGTTGCATGCAAAAATTAAAAAAAAAAAACATTTTTTTGAAACTATTTTATTTGGGCCCTTAATGGAAATTTAAAATATATGTTAGTTATACACACTTTTGGTCAGTTTCTGCTTAAGATCCACAGATTCTTACACCTTTCGATTTGTGTCGTTTTTTTTCTGCGTCAACCGACTTCGATGAAATTTTCAGCATGTGTATAGTTAACGTACATCTACAAAACTTATATTTTAAATTTTCATTACAGGATCTAATAAAAAATTACAAATGGTGCCTCTTTGAATTTCTCATGTAATTCTTATCAATTTCGATTTTTTCAAAATCTATTCTGCATGTCATTTGGTAAATCGATTCTTTTAATTACTCAAAAGAAAATCAGGTCGTTCGGTCGGATTATAAAAAAGTTATACCGTTTTAAAGTTCGTTCAAATACTTTTGTGGTTCACTGTACATGCCATGAGTAGACCGCGAATCTTTATGTAAAATAAAGAATGTTCGCATTGATTGCAAGAAACGGGAGCCAAATAAAAATTGTATTCTTCTTTTAATTATCTTATTAAGCTGAAAATAATACATCAACGTCCTTAAATATTTTTAACATGTCCACTGCTTTATATTGTACTTTCAGTACATTTTGTGCATAAAATCCAGAAATTAGTAACGATGAAATGGGGCAAGATTTGGGGTCGTATGTATGAGAATGATTTTCGAGTGGACAGGGAGTCGAGGAAGTTGAAACGCAGCTGCTCTAAAGCCGCTGAAACGAGCATTTACGCCGAGGGCAGGTAAACGTCGCTGCTGCGTGTACACTGTACACAGTCCGCGACACCTTCCACGGCGAATGAGAAGGAAAGTGGCTAGCACGATTCCTTTTTTTTCCTTTCATCAACGGCGTCACACCGGCGACCTATTTCCGTGACAATCGTGAGCACGCATTTGCACGTCCACGCGGCGCAGGTATTTCTCCCTCGATCAACGATCCGGGACAGCTCTGCTATCCAAGGGACCATTGCGACTCTGATCGGATCAAATAATATCAAGATTATTTTCCTCGTCTTATTTCACCATGAAGAGACCCGGGCTTCGAGCCTGAGCAACTGATTCGCTCACAGAACCGTCTCAAATTAATAATAATTTGCGTGCGTAGGATACATCCATAAGGGGGGAAAAAAGAGAAAAAGGGGAAGGGGAATGCTTACATTGAAAATACTCCTCGCTATGTATATAATATTCTGTTTGTATATCATTACCTAACGTTGTAATAAATCTTGTATAAGATTTCAAATAAAAAAAAAAAATTAATAATAATACGAAACCCCTTACCTTGCAATTAACACCTTGCCGTACTTTAACCGGTCATACTCGTGATGAAGATTTTAAACAAAGTCTAACAAATATGAATGATACGCCATTCTTTTTAAATGTAATAAAATTTGATTCGTTTGGGTAATCAATATGTAAACATTAAAATATATATAGCCACACAAAAAATATAAATTTTCCTTCTTGTTCTACGATATTTTTGGGAATGAAGACATTTTAATCACTGTAACTGTGAAGAAAATGTTACGGCAAGGGGCCAATTCCAAAGTTTCGCATCGAAACATTTAAGTACTGACTCGTTAACGATAAGATTGAATTGTCTTACCAAAAATTATGTTAACGATTTTTTTCTCGAGAGATACATTTTAATGTTGCTAATTATAAAACTTTGTACAGTTTTTATCTAGTTTTTCTTTTTTTAATAGTATATTTAAATACGTAGAGAATTGCAACTACGAAGTGACACTCGGTTAAAATATTCAGTTCGCAAATAGCCTTCGACTTTGTAACAAAAAAGATAAAATAAAGTAGAGAAATTTGAAATTGTTATCTTTCCTGTGTGGAATACATTTTCCACATTGTCGACCGCGTTCTGTGAACATCGAACATATTTTAAGTCGTGTTTTTCCCGCATTCGTTTGAATAGATCTGCAACATCATCGACAGATATGCAACGTTGTCGATAATATTAAGCATATGGTAACATTTATCATACATCATTGAAAAAAAATGCATAGTTATACGTGAGACTGTATAACAATACTCGATACAAGACTGTATATAACAAATAGTCATTTAGACAAATATTCGGTACAGGACTGCATAACAATGCTCAAAAGTTATTTCTTCATTAAAAATTAAATTTATTGTTAGTTCCTGACGTTCTGTGAAGATAATAATGACAAAAGGAAAATAAGTTTTCGATACGCGAGTAGGGAAAACGAAATTACACGGACGATTGAAATCGCTAATGAGAATGGAAAAAAAGCCGATAACGCCGGAGACTACAATTGTTATAAAGTATAATTAACAACACTCGAAAGATAAACTGCAAGTTCCCTGAAAAACAATGACTGTCCGTGAATGACAGTTCATTATTGTCCGTGCACGCCGGCAAAGCGATAAGGTAATATGTACTTTACTAATTTTACATCGTTATCGCGGTTTTTACGCAAAACGGAAGCCGTCTCGAAAGTGATTCGATAATTACTGTAAAGGGCGATTGATTTTGTTTTATTATGGGTATCTACTAATCTCCGTTTCACGAGGAAAATTAATTGTTCCTTATCACCGATTTCATATTTGATTCTTGTTCACTGACTAATTTCAGTCGCCGGTCGACTAATTGCTTTTCATCGATAGCGACATCGATCAAAGATGTTATAAAACATAATTGATTTAAAATAACAAAAATTGTAGATTCAATGATTTTTACATCTTACGATGCCTACAGCTTTTTTTATGCGTCAACCGATTTCAATGAAACTTTGTACATGTATACATATAACTTACCTAGATTTACAAAGTACTCGTATTAAATTTTGATTATAACATTTTTTAAAATCGTGACCTTTACTTAGACTGCGGTTCTTTATACATTAATAGCAAAATTGAGTAGATAACATTAAAATGATTGGAAAATTTAAAAAATGCAAGACATCTCTATTATAATCATTGAGGGAAAAAGTAAAAAGAAAGATCTGAAGTCTATGGACTACAAAGTTTCATCGGCATCGATCAAGCATGTTATAAAATATAATTGATTGAAAATAGCAAAAATTATAACATCTGCGATTTAAATGAATCGCCAACCCTACATTCGTGAACGAATGAAATTCAAAATTGTAAGAAAATTTTAAAAATTCAAGACTTCTCTATTATAATCATTAAGGGTAGAAATGAAAGAAAAGATCCGCAGTCTCTGGACTATAAAGTTTCATAAAGAAAATAGCAAAAGCTGCAAGATCTGCGATTTAAATGAATCGCCAACCGTACATTCGTGAACGAATGAAATTCAAAATTGTAAGAAAATTTAAAAAATTCAAGACTTCTCTATTATAATCATTAAGGGTAGAAATAAAAGAAAAGATCCGCAGTCTCTGGACTACAAAGTTTCATAAAGAAAATAGCAAAAGCTGCAAGATCTGCGATTTAAATGAATCGCCAACCCTACATTCGTGAATGAATGAACTTTTCAAGTGACAGTGATTTTCGTGCGAGTTTTCCGAAAAATCGAGCACTGTGCGTCGCGTCGTCGTCGTCGTCGTGTCGTGAACGTCACCGAGCCTCCGACAAACAAAAGTGCGTGAGAGGCTATCGCTCTGGTAGGAACTGGGTCATAGTGCTGGAAGCGTCGATGTCGAAAAGAATCGAGGACGAAATGGGTCAGCGCCGGAAACGATGTCGAAACGAATCGCTCGTCTAGCCGCGCTTTCTTCGTGACCTTCCTCCCCGGTCTATAAATACGCATGTGCGTGTGTATGCGCGGCCGTGAGCACACGTTAGAAAGACACACGGTGCGTGCGAGCTTACAAGCGCGTCTATCGTTTGTGCAATAATTGTTCCGAGCGGAATATAGGTCGGCGCCGAACACTGGTCTAGGTACTTTCGACTTTGCCGGCTGCGCTCTAGGCGGATCCCGCTGCGCTGCGACGCACGGTGGGCCAAACTAACGAATTCTGTATTAAAATCTAGAAACATTTTTATTTCAATTAAAGCTGAAATATTGCAAAATATGGCAGAAATAGAGAAATTACGGTGCGAACGTTTTTTTAACTTTGAAAATCTGTGTTAAACTTATAGAATTACAAAAAAGTCGTGGTTCATCCAATACCATATCCACGGTTAGATTTTTTCTTTTCTGTAGATTTTGTCACGCTGATTCCAAATTCGGTCGCAAAGTGTGTTTACTATCTCAGGATTTTGGGAAAAATCGATTTGTGAGAAAGAAACGAATGAAATCATAATTTTCTCGTTGAAATAATTACAGTCTCTCTATTTCTCCTTATTCTGCAGTGTTTCAACTTTCATCTAAAAAAGAAATCATCGCTCTATCTCATTTCCATCGAAAATTCTTGCATTTTGGTACAGAATTCATCAGTTTGGCCGCACTGTGCACCGCACGCTGGGCCTAACGTCAAACATCATAATCGAATAGCATACCGATCGAAAATCTTTGAGTTCAAACTACACTCGAAAACGGAATGAAATAGACGCCATTTAAAAAATCTCTTTTAAATCGAACCAAACCTCTTGAGTCTTCTCAGACATTAGTCCGCTAGGTAATGTGAAGAAAATATGTTGTTGAGCTTGCTACCGCTCGAGATTTCGAAAAGTGGCGATACAGAGCGACGATAAAATCGACGCGCCAGAAATTCGACTGTGCTCTCTCTAGCTGAAGCTATCGTGATCCGCCTATCGTGACCCGAACGACGCATTTGTCTTTCTAATACAGTTTTTCATTTGCAAATGAGCCGGCAGGCAATCGACATGTTCCGTGGAAAAGAGGACACGTTCGAACGCCTAAAGCTATGTGCACATTTGTTTCCAAAACGCAATAAAACATACACAAAGCAGCCACAACGTTACAATGAATACAGGAAGAGTATAGCTAAGAGAGAATTTTAATTTATTTATTTGTTTTCACGTCGTATCAACTACTATGGTTATTAGCGAGGGGACCTCCAATTTATTAAGGGGGGTAGGCATTCGAGGATTGCAAGGGTGCGGGATGCGCCTTCTCATTTCTCTCAAAAGCATTAATTTAAAAAATCAATCCAGGCCGCAATTGCCCTCAAAAGTGCTATTTTTACGTTTGCGAGGAGTAATTTGCATTATTCGACAGCGTGTAGTTGTCGTAGCTTTATGAAAATAGCTACATGCGCAGCAGTATGCTTTCGCATAATGCAAATTACGCTTCGCAAACGTAAAAATAGCGCTTATCTAGCGCTTTTAACTACTGAAAACCCGATCCTTGCATTATCGAGAAATGAGCGTGTCGCACCTTGCAATCCTGGAAACGAGTCTACCCCCATAAGGTGGGTTCCAAACCACCTTGGGCACAACAGTTTTTGATATCACATGGAACCTTTTCCAATGAGAAGACTGCATTGATAGTATTTCCAGAGGTGGCGGCGTGAGAGAGAATTCGAGATGGAGCAGAAGATATTATTGTTTGGTGTCGTAAAGCATCATTGGACAAGATACTTAACCATTGTCAGAAAGATTGTAGTCTTCCATTGTACGCGTCGCGCGTCGTGTAGCTCCGCCATTGGCACGTTTACACCATTGCCATCGCATAGTTAATTCGCTGAGTTCGAGGCGCAGCTTTCGTCCACGGAGCGTAGATCACGGTAATTTACAATGATCGTAAATCTCGGCGTTAGCGGAGTAATCCTATTGTCGATTTCCGGTAATAAAAAGCGAGTACCTACTTGGTTTGACGGTTCGATACGTCGTTCACGCGAATGCGTTATTAGTACGCGAATTTCGCTAATTTTCTATTTCGTCCGAGTACACGAGAGGATACAATAATATCATTTACATCCTTATTTGCAAGGAATAACGTTACACAACGCGTAGATGATATTATTAGTGACCCGTCTGGATGATTGCTCGGCAGCTGCCTCTGCCAAATGGTCAAACGGTCTAGGCGCTTTCTTCCCGACCTTCCTCGTCTATAAATATACGTATAAGCTTACGCGACTGCGTTTATGCAATTGTCCGTCGTAAAATAGGTCAAGCTATCATGGATAAGACTGTTTTATTATACCGTCAATGCCGTTTAACTATCCTCCAATTTTTCTTCCTGTTTACAGACGTGCCGACCCCGCGCGGCCCACTGTCAACAGATTATTTTTTTCGCTCCCGCAGTTTTTCGCCCCGCAACATCGCCCACGCACGCCGATGGAATTCGTCCTCGATGGATCATTCTTCACGCGAACAGTTTTTCGATGCTCTAATTAAATGTTTAGGTCGAAGTTGAAACCCTCGGAGAACAGCGTTTGTATTGTGACGTTCGATTTGAATTCATTCGCCAGTTCAAAGTCTAGCAAATATGAATCTTACCTCCTTCTTTTTAAATGAAATAGAATTTGGTTCATTTGTAATCAATATTTAAGCATTAAAATAAATGTAGCCACAGAAAAAATATAAATTTTGATGAATACGTTTTAATGATTGTAACTGTAAAGAAAATAATGTAACAGTATTCTTAAATTTTGCTAATGGTTTTACTTTTTTCAATTACACCTACCCATTCTTCTCATAAATCCTCTGTCTACTGATAATAAGATACTGACTTCTTTCACTAGAGGAAATATTTCAGTAGTTTAGCACTGGAATTACCAACTAGTACAGGCAATACTAGAAAGTACGACTCTTTTGTTACGGGAGATTATAATGATTTTTAAAAATCAATACTTTCCGGAACACCACCGTCTTCAGTGGTGAACGCGCTGTTACATGACCCATGGGGTAAAAGTGGTCGTGGAAAGTGAAAAAACGTTTCGAGAACGCGGGCGGCCGAGTTCCGAGCGCTGAAAATAGGTCAAAGACCAGCGTGCGACAGCCGGGGGGTAAAATTCGAGTCATCGGAGGAGGCTTTCTTCGTGGCCTTCCACCTTCCTTGACTTCTCGGTTCTCTTCGTTTTCGACTGGTCGCCTATAAATAGTGCGCCACGCGTTTGCGTTCGAACGCGTGTCGAGTGCTTGTGTGTCGTCGCGTCGCGGCGCACGCATCGCGACGCAACTATCTGCCCTGCCATACCGCCGCGCCGCGAGAGTTGCCCGTCGTCGTCGTGCCGTTTGCGACATCGCAGTCCAATTGTGACAGAGCGCACAATGAAGCGGGGGAGGAGACCCCCTTTCCCGGTCCCAACGTTGTCATCGATGATCCACGTGCGACTATTCCCTCGTTTCTACAACTGTTCCCCACTTATCATACGGTTGCCTAGCTCCGAATCAAGCGCACGTGTTTCCACTTTTTACAGGATAAATGTACTTTAGACTCTCGCTCTTATTTTCGACTTTCGAATTTCTTTTACGGCCCCCCCCCCCCCTCAGGCTTATCTTCTATCTTCTATCTTCTTATCCTATCTTCTATATAAATAATTAAAATAATTAATTCAACGCTCGTAACATCGCTTTTGTCGAACATCTTAGAAATATGTTAGAAAAAACCTGTAAATCTGGACAGGCCTTGTCTTTGATGTCCTATTCTGTTTTCGAAAATATTGAGAAAACCGTCGGATAGAAGTCCAAACATTTTTGTCTGAAATTTGATAATTGAAGTGTGATTTCATTAAATTTTATCGATAGTGTTTATCATTAGTGAAAACTGTGTTTTTCTCTGAGTTTACGGAATTTTTTTTTTTCATTGCAAATTATTTTGCAGAACTTTTCCATATATTTCTCCTGTTATATTATATGTTACGGAAGAGAGATGAAGATACGATAAGAATTCGAAATTGAACCTGTGCAAAGGGGCGTGAACGATGTTACGTTTCTATGAGGCTGCCGAGTCACGACGATCTCAGGCCGACCTTAACTCTAGTCTTGAAACGGGAGCATCGTTTCTAAATGCGTCGTTCGCGATACTCTTTGAAGCCTGTTAGCGCTGCTGCAAACAACACCATCGACCACGACTAAATTATCCCTATTTTAACACTCGTACAAACGGCCGCGTCGAAAATTGCGCCAATCTCACGTTTTGGCGATTTGGGTCGTTACCAATGCATTGCCTATTCATTGTTGTAACTTTTAAATTTGCAAGTATTTGCAAGAAATTTTTCTATCGTCATCTCAAGGAGGCTCTAGCAAACAGTCCTATGCAAAATTCATCGTGACTTCATCGTCATTACTGAAAAAAAGACAGGAAAATTGGTGTTCCGGAAGAGACAATTTTCAAAGTTTTGTAATATTGTTATACTCTTAACAAATTATACTATAGAGCTAGTTTTGCTGAAATATTGCTCTAAAAAAGTACGAGGCAAACAACATCACCTTCAGGAAGAAGTTCGATCATTCTAAGACTTGCATTTACGCGTGTTTTCAAACTTCTCTCGAAAGATAATGGGCGACTTATAGCAATTTATATTTATGCTAAAATTTAGTCTGTACAATTAACACTAGGTTTACAGGACCCGTCACAATGACGAGTTCCAATATTCTTAATTTGCTATTATTAAGATTACAAAGATGCTTTCCTAAGGAATTATTTACTAAATTTATTCCTTTGGGTATATATTATCGGAAAAATGGCAAAAAATTTGTATAGACACATTCTTGTTATGTTTACAAAATAATGCGAGACAGTTATTTCTAGAGCTCCGTAAACCTAGTGTGAAGAACCTATTGTGTTTATATATAATAGCCTTTTTAAATACATGTAACCTACGTGCTTAAGTATTTTTGATTTTTCTATTGCTTATAATATTTTTGTTATACTATACTATATACTCTGTACTTTGATATGCAATACTCTGTACTAAGCATTATGTTGCAATAAATCTCATATGAGATTTCCCAATTAAAAAAGAAAAAAAAAAGAACCTATTGGCGCAAGTTTCTTTCACTTTTTGAGGAAGTTGAAAGATTGACTTTTGGCCGTGTTTTGACGATTCTGAACTACTGGTGGTATCGTGTCGCGTCGTGGCAACGACGATCAGTGGTCCGCAAATATTTGACGGTCGATTTCGAGTAGCATTTCTTGGCAGCGTATCCCGGCGTTCCCGATCAGAGAAGCAAAAGACCGGCCCGAGCCGCGTCGACCAGTGGCAGAACAAGATACATAATAAGAATGGCCACTATTATTTTGACATGACTTGGATCGAGCAACGCTGCTGTGGTGAGCCGCGTTCCCAGCTTACGTAATTTCGTCCGACCGCCAACGTGCCACGAGTGGCGACGAAATGAAAATGAAAGTAAAGTAACCAAACATTCGGTCGCCACCATTCTCGTCGCTGCCAAGGAGGATAGCGAGAGAGCTACCCGGATGCCCGAGAAAGGGGGGACCTTTGTTTGGTAAAAGTTTCTTCCCGTGGAGAACTTCCTGTCCCCGGTTTCGGCCCTGGAAAGCGACGCCTTCAACCCGTTCAGCCCCAACGAAAACACACGATTTTTATTGTACATAGCGATGAATTTAATGCACAGTGACTTTTATTCATATATTCAGACTTAACGTACTTACAATGAAATTGTTCAACAATTTTAAACCAATCATTTCAGCCTTTCTGAGCAGAATTGAGGGAAATTTTAATTTTAAATTAATTTTTGAAAAATTAAGAGGAATTCTTATAATAAATTCATTATATGTATATTATATTTAATGCTTACACCATTTATTACAATAATAATAGTATAACATACGATAAAATTTCAAACTTCTCGAAATTAAAAATTTCTCATTTTTAAAATATTAGCCATTTCGTGTGCTCAGTGCAATTATGGTGATTAAATGAACATCTACTAGTATTAGCAACAAATATTGTTCCTCGTTTAACTGCTCAATAGGAAACGTTGTACGTACCAGATATTTCACAGTTTTGTACAGTAATGTATTGTTTCGTTCGACACGTTTCTCTTCACAGTGGGACTATTGTTATTTACAATGTCGGGAGCAGGAAGTGACAAACAAATTTCAACATTCTTTAATGTCTGACCTGATATTTCTCGGACCGGTCTATTTTCTTACAAGTTAGTCAGTTGACCAAGGAGTTGGCTCCGAGCCACCTATTGCACCTTAGCAGCCTCTTCCTAACTTCCCGGACCTTGCTCCCATTTCTCTAGTCGAGGTGAGACCATGTAAATAGATTCGCATCTCGAAAAACGGTTATTTTCACGAAAATTGATCGCGCGTGATCGTGCGTGTCCGCAAATAACAGAATTGCACCGTGCCGACGCAAAACATGCATCGATGTCATAACTGGACAGCGGATCTTTATGCAAAATAAAAATGTTCTATTTGATTTGCAACAAACTGGAGCCAAGTGGAAGTTTATTCTCTTTCCTCATCCGCTTTCTAATCGTAACACATCGAAAGAAAAATTCTTACGAAAGTTCTTTGTTCATGCAGTGGATGAAATGATCAATTTTCATAAACGAACCATATAGGTTTGAATTAGCTTCATAAGTGATTCACAATGTCAGTGCGGCTATGAGACTCAGGATATTCACCATGTGCTGTGGCAATGTCCCATGTTTGACGAACGGAGGCTGAAGTTTATCAAGCAATTACAGAAATTGCATCTTTTCCTCCCGCTTTCATGCAACGTTCTACTCTCCAGTCCTACGGCGGAAATATGTAAAATAACCTACTCGTTTCTGAATGACTGTGGTCTGAAGGTTTAAGAAAACAGTCCATCTTTAAAATAGCTTGTGCTTTGGTTCACGATTGTTTATAATTTGTATTATATTATTCAGAATATCACAATGTATTGAAAAACAATGTACGGCAAAATAATCTCTAATTTCAGATTCAAATTGCACTAAATAAAAAAAAAGAACCATATAGGTTTAACAAAACATATTACGTGTAATATTCTTTCTCATTCTCACCTCGCACTTTCTTTCCGTACATACTGTACACAAATCCATGTATACCTAACTTCTCAAAAAAAAAAATCGAGTGTCCAAATATTATTTGCGAGCGCCTGTAATTACACCCGGTGATTGATGGAATGTAAGATCTGAACAATGACAGGCAGCCTTCTTGCAGAAATAGCGTTCGCGAGATTAAATAACGATTTGCGAGTACTAATTTCAACAGACATGCGGTTTGTGTTCATTCACTGGACAGGTCACCCTATCGTTGAAACTCGAGGTTGTACGTAGCTGGAAGGATTCGCAGCGAAACTGTCCGAAAGCCCGATTTCACCGACACAGTTTCCCATCGAGAAGAGTTGGCAATAAAATCAAATCGTGTTCCCCTCCCCCTCGTTTCCGTGTCGGTGCCCTTAGACGCGTTAATAGGCGCGCGTCGAAGGCCAATTTCTAATCCCCTTGCGACTCAAGGATAAGAGAAACACGGTTCCCGGCGTTGTCCGAACAAAAACACGTTACGGCCAGAACGAAAAACTAGATGAAGAAAAGAGGCCTGGCTGGCAGGGTTCGAGTGAAAATCGTTTTGGATAACACGGCGGTTTCCTCCTACGCCGGTGAACCGAGCCAGCTTCGAGCAACGACCGAACAAAAACGACCAGGCAACTTCCTTAAACCCTTTTCACGGTGGTAACAATAAAAACAAAAAAACCACTGGAGTAGAAGAAAGGGAAAGAGATGAGGCCCCGGAGACGCAGGAGAGGGTTCAGGCATGAAAAAAACTCTCATAATCTGGGCATTGTGCCCGATAACGGCTCGAATAATTTCCAGCTGGACGCCTGTAAATGACCTCGTAAACACCTCGTAATACTGGAGACTGTGGCCTTTTTTTTCTCACCAGACCTTCGAGAGAACGATCAAACAAAAAGGGTTCGATTTTTCTGGTCCGGGTTAGGAGATGGCCGTCCTCGTGTTCCCTTTCTTCGGCTTCCGATATAGTTTTCGGTAATGCTGACCTTGGCCGTTTCCTTCGGCATTACGCTGCTCCTTCAGAATTCAATTTTTCGGACAATGTGGCCCATGGACCACCCGAAATATTTTATTGGCCTCACTGGAAAGTTCTCTTCAGTTTCTAACGTCGTGGCACTAGAGCCCGCTCTTCAGGGTTGGGAGAAATAGAATATTTTCATGTATATCTACATATTTTATATATGTGCTCATAATTATGAAAGTGGTGTTCATATATCTCTTGTTTCGAGATATTTAAAGGATTACATTTGACTAAATTAAAAAACGTTTTTATGTAATGTAATATTTTTATTTCGAATTTCATTAGTCTTGATTAATGAAAATTCATTATGAACGTGAAATCTTAAAGTATGAATTGACACAGGCCATTTTCAAAATTAACTGAATGACCTATATAAATGGTTTAAATTTAATTTTTAATAATTTAATTATTAACCCTTTGCACTCGGAGCTATTTTAACTCGAAAATCAAACGTTTCTTCTGACCGCGAACATTTACATTCTCTATAATTATTTTTATTTGGTAGATACGAAATTGGTATAATACCTCATACAATACTTAAATGTAATTGGTTAGATACCGACATATCCGATAATGTAAAGAATATTTTAAATAATAGCACAGCACTTTTTAGTGACGCCTCAGAGGCGCCACTCGACTGCTAAGGGTTAATTATTTTTAAATAGTAATCCATTTTGATCGTTTTAGGCTTTATAGAAGATTAACACAATTCTCGAAGAAGCGAGTTGAAAACTACATCGAAAAATTAATAAGCAACAATTTTAGCGATGATTGATAAAATCATCGAAGCCTTCGTCTAAGTGTTAAAATCAATTTCACGAATCATCCCAGTGCGTTCGTTGCATGATTTAATTATTCAGTTGTTACGCATGATATATCGACCTTTGATTCATCGATTACCTTGATTCTCTATTCTTATCGGCAATGTAAAGTCACGAGTCTGCAAATCACAGCTTTTTTCCATATTAAAATCGTACCCTTAATCGTTTCCATTATGTATGCCTGTGGTCGTCGTAAAAATCAAATTCAAATATTTCAAAACAGCTTTTTTCGTTCGCGGCGTCGCGTCGCCTTCGCCATGTTTACGCAACAAGTAAACACCGATACACGTCAGCCTTCGCAGAAACGAAATGCACATTTTTCTACAAGAAATTCCGGGGACTTTGTTGCTAATTCCCCGGAATAATTTAGATAGTACACTCTATCGTTTCCCGGTTGCGACGGAATATTCATTTGGGGCCGTTCATTTTCACGAACGCGAAGCGACGGAGAAGGAGAACGGAATCATGACGAAGGAAAAGCGCCTCCCCGAGGAGAACCGATAAGAGGCGGTAGGAAAAAACTTTTCCGCGTTTGAATAACCATGAAGCACTCCCAGGTTCTCTTCGCGAATCATTAAAATAGCTCCTCGGTCAGCTCGACAAACTTCACGCGAAGCTAAGCTGCAATTTGCATAGTTATTGCAACCATTAAAATCAGCATTTATGTGATTTGCGGGCGGGCACCGGATGAAACAAGACTATCGGAGAAACAATATTCTTAACACGATCGCGGGAAACATTTATTGAAATGTAAATTTCTAATAAAACCGTGGTTAACTGAGAAATAGAGGAGCGAGAGGTATCTCCTGGAAACGAAACCGCGAATTAACTGCCGCGTAACTACACGGCTCGGCGAGACAAACGCGTGCTCGTCGAAAACATAATTGCATTCAAATGGCCATTTTTGTCGCGATGTTAATCTCGCGTAGTCGTCCACGGGACAAAAATGAACGAACCTACTTTCTTCGCGGTGATTAGAGACACTTGGTATCATTAAAATGAGCGTTAAGAGTCAGTTTCATCGAGATCACGCTATTTGTGTTTGAACAATTTATTTTACAATTATTAAAATAATAAAAATGGTTTCACAAGAAACGATTGTACAGCAATCTTTAGTGGAGCACGCATTACAATACAGGAGCCGCACAAAGTCTGAATAAAATCAATCTTGTCATTTTTATAAGGGAACATGTAGTGTTACGCAAACTATAAATTGTTTAAACGCTGACATATTTATTTAATGCCTTAAAAACACATATTTTATAATAAGTTCAACACTGTAGAACATATTTCCACCAAAAGAATGAGGCATCATGAAAAATGTAGTATAGCACAAAGCACTCTTAGGCGACTCTGAGGCACTACTAAATATTGCTATATCAGTTAATGTAAAGTAATTGTTACGTTCGTAAATGAATTCATATGAAATAAATCACTAAATATTTGAGTATTGCATGGGTAAATTGTATTAGAATGGAAATATACTGGGGTTAGAAGAAAGTTTTCGTGTTAAAATAGTTCCGAGTGCAGAGGGTGTTTGTCTTGAATCAGTTGGAATGTAATGCACAGACAAATAAGCTGGAGAATTGGTACCTTCGCGGAAAGCTTTCAAGCTGTGAGCGAACGAGACGAAATCGACTCGAGTTTTCCCTCTTTCTTTCTCCATCGTTTATTCCGAACCGCTTCTCACCTCCCGGCCGCCACCGCGCCGCGCCAATAGTTGAGTACCATGAGTGTCGTTTATGGCCATGTCTAAGTTGGCCGAGGCTACATTTTACAGCGTTTCTGTCTCAGATGGTTCTTTGGTATCTACGCTTCGTTTCTCCTATCTGCTCGTCCAAGGTTGCAATTTTGTCGCGCGCTGTTTCCTTCAATGTGCCACCTTCCGTCCGCGCGAAGTTTTTGCGCTTGTTGCAGCGTGCCGAAACGGGGAGAAGCCTTATTTTTTTTTCTTATTCCCCGGTGCCTCGTCGTTCGTTGCATGCTTTACGCATCGCCAATCGGCGGCTTCCAGTAAAAGAAACATTCGATGTGCATCGGCAATTCGCTGCATTAGGAACGATGTTCTTGCAACTCGCCGAAAATTAGACGGCAGCTTCTGTACTGTTCTATTGTAATTAAACAGCTTCCTGACTTTTTTTTATTACTTATTGTTTTTCCTAGTAGACTGCGGATCATTATGTACAGTTAACAAGTTCTTCACGAGTTCTCTTAAAACACAAACTTGTTAAAAGAAACGTACAGTAGGACCTCGATTAACCGAATCCCGATTATAAACAAATATGCGTTTGAATATGATAATATTATGAAGGGAAATACATTTTCAAAAATGAAAAAGTTGTTTTGGAATATATTTTATATTTCAATTATGTCCCACGGATATCGATTATCCATCGGGCCTTAATTTATCCGGGCTGTTTTGTCTCCCGATCAAGCCGCCTACTGTATTTGCAAGCTTCAATGTACACGAACTTCGGTAGACTGCGGATTTTTAAGCATTTATGAAGAAATTGGCTGGACGAAATAATGAAATAGCAGAAAATTAGAAAAATTTCCAATGCAACAGAATCATTAAGGGATGAAATCAAATTTTATTTTACTCCTGCTTGCCACAATCAATGCAGATTATTTTTATTTTGTAAACAAATCCGCAGTCTATTCATCAGCTACAAATCTGAATACTCTACCGAGTTAATGAATCATTCATTTAATTTGATTTTTACAAGGAGCTTGTGCTTGCTTCGCACTATGTATTTTGTGAAGTCGAAAATAAGTAGACACGCGGATAAGTTTGAAGTGTCTAAAATTTAAGAACGCGCATTTTTTCTGTATTATTAGAATTTATTTTTTCTGATTTGGAATTAATCTAATTTAATTTTTCTTATTTCGAATGAATCTAATTTTATTTATCTGATTTTGAATGAATCTAATATTTGTCCGATTTCGCCTACTTCATAGTAATTGAAGAAAGTGAAAATCCGTTAAAATCTGATTTAGAGAAAATGAGCTTTCGAAATTGACAAGGAATAGCCTCTTAATTCGCAGCTTTTGCTTTCTCACGTTGTTGATAATATCAATCAACTTTGATAGTTGTATTTGGATTGTGTAACTTGCTGATAGAGTGTTTACACTGACGATGTAGCAAACAGAACTTGAACTGGAACCTAATCTTAATTCTATAAAAGAGAAGATGTTGGTGTTAACCAATGTTAACCTATATAATTAACAAATATGCACTGTTTATCGCTGCTGAAGTCTCTGGATACCTATCATACAAAAGCTAAACAGTTCGGAGATCAGATACACATCGGCAATCTATTTTATTACTATTGCATATTAGTCGTATAATCAAAACATCAAATATTTTATACGAATCTGATACTCTGTTAATCAAAAGTACAATTTCATCACTCGTTTATAATCTGTATAATTTTATAGTAACAGAAGACTCGGGAGCAAGTCGTTATGGCTCACCCAATAATTGTAGTGTTGAAGTCGAGATTTGCGATGGAAAACATCGGAAACGATTAGAATCGAACCGATTAATTTCGTCGAACACGCTATTTTTTCGACGCAGGTAGCAGATAAGGTCAAGAGGCTGGAGAGAATGATAGATCAATCATGTTCCAGGTAACGCAGGCACTGTCAACAGATAAGGGGGGAGGGAGCATGAATTCAGGGGAAATTTTAGTGTACTCTTGTATACTAGTCTAGCGGGGACACATGCTTTAATCTAGCGATACTGTACACAGGTTCGATACAGCGGATATTGGAAAGATTGAGGTGACAGGAATTCCGATACGGATCTCTCGCTTCCATCGAAGCGGTCAATGAAAAATCGACTTTTACGCCTGGCGGTAGGCCACCGAAAAGAAAGATAGCGCCGCTAGCAGATAACAGGAAGATAAACAAAATAAAGAACTTTCCAAGCGAAGGTGTAACTATGGCGGACGAATGTTTACATTTGAACGTTGTTACGTCGCAATCGAGCGAGGATTGTTCGACCATTTCACAACTATAAGTCAACAGCGACGGCGGCGGCAGCGTCCATATGGTAACCGAGTAATCAATTTCCCGTATTATTGAATGTCGATACACCATCACAGCTCTAATCGCTTAATTGATCAGCCGATGGACGGCAAGCCAAGCATTCGCAAGGTGGAGCGGGACGATCGACGAGAGGATTTCTGCGAAACGAAAATCTAGGAAAACTGAAACGGAGAACAGGCAACCAGCCGTTCGCGAACAACGAGCTACGAGTCCCCGTGTCTCTCTCTCATCTATAATATTGCATAATCCCCCTGTTAGCATCGGTGTATAAATAGCAGGCGTTAAATGCATTCACGAATTTTAACGAGCCGACGCCGCTGCGCTCTTCGCTAAACAAATACAACCCCTTGAGGGGTTAGGACACTGTAACAAGTGGAAATAAAATAAGATTTTTAAACAACAGCACAGAACGAATTGAATGATGGATTAATATAAGATTTTGTATTTCAGTTTACTATATTATGAACTCTATAGACAAATGCTTGTAATATTTAAAAGATAATTTGTTCTTATACCTTTCGTCGTCTATGCTTGGAATATCTTTCCTTCCAGATCACCAACTGGTGTACAGGATTCCTACAAATCGAATTAACTATATCAAACGTCCCAAAAATTTCATAAACTGTGATATATTATCTAGGCATTGACGATCCCACATTTCAATTTTTGTTAATATTAACAATATGGCAGATTCTTTAAATTTAATGACTGAATTTTGGTAGAAAATTTGTTAGTCTTTTATTATATTTAGCAAAATAATGGGAAAATGAAAAAAAATCGATTGTCAATGCTTAATGGATATTATAATGAAGATAACTGTAAAATTTTCCTGTAATTCCTGAGGTAAAACTCGAGATATCCTGTACACTGTTTTGGGAAACGCAACTCTGAGAAAAACACGTTTAAAGTTTACAAATCTAACTTTTCTATCAAAAAAATTTCGATTTTTTCTAAACAGAACTGTATCTTAACTATGTAGACTCCCGAATAACCTGGACCAGAAACTTGTTTAACCTTTCGCTGCAGAGTGTATCATATCTGATACAGTTAACAAATCTGGTATATAGTAAACTAATAATGTGTTATCTCACTATGTTTATTTATGTTCATTTTTCTGAAAATGTTATCTTAATTTTTTTCCCTTAAATAAAACACAAAAACTGACCATGTTTCAATTATTTTGATCCCAATGAAAAATTATGCAGTGAAGGGTTAAACAGATTGTATCTCGATGATCGTTCTATTTTTAAAAAGGAATTAGCACATCAATTCTATTTATACATTTTAAGGCAATATTTCTTCGCTTAATCCTCTGCGAAATCAGTTCGGAACGACTCATCATCATAATCTTCTCCGAAACTATTAAAACATCGAGATACTGATGGGTATACATACATCCATGCTACCCGCTGTATCTCGCTGTTAAATTTTATTACAGTTATTCGTCGAGCGTGCCCGTCAGTCGGTTGCCACTATTATGCGCGTTTCCAAGATAAAAATGGAAAGTTTCTCCGAAAAGTGTTTATCGCGTGGGGCGAAGAGGGGGGGGGGAGGAGAGAAAACGTTTCGTATATCAAACTGATTCGTACATGTTGGGCTTAAGCCGCCACGCAGGGAAATGGGTTAGTTCTCATATTTTTTTTACGACTTCGCGGCATTCGCGTGGGAGCATTAAATTAGACTGAAACTGAAAACATTCTAACGTACACCGGCGTGGCGGCGTTCGCGAGACCCAGACGCTCACGCCTAACGAAGTTGTTTATCAGGTTTATTGAATGCCTCGAATAAACAACGTTCAGATCGAATAATCCAGGAATGGAGAAGTCGAGTCGCGGGGATCTTAAACATTTACGGATTATTCTTTGTACAAGCAAGCATTTTTATTACTTGCTTCCTCTTGTTTAACTTTGCGTCAGGAACTGTTTTGTACACTGAGTAAGTTAACTTCCAAGTTATGATACCCGAAGAGTAGATTCGAATTCAGGGGAACAAGTTACCCTCTCTTTGCCAGTACCGAATTAGTCACGTGACTTAGCCGAGATGCGTCGCGTGACCAAGCCGT
Organism: Lasioglossum morio; assembly: GCA_916610235.2. NCBI lineage: Eukaryota > Metazoa > Arthropoda > Insecta > Hymenoptera > Halictidae > Lasioglossum > Lasioglossum morio. Next base: position 22,296,413 of record OU744326.1, read on the forward strand.
GATGGAAGAGTGGAGACACAAGTTTTAATCTGTGCCACTCTGATGGACCCTTTGAAATTTTTTTTTTTTTTTATTAAGCATTTCAGATCTCAACTGAGATCTATATCTGCTGTACAAATGTAAGTTACAGTAAATACATATTCATACATATATAGACAATATTAAATCTAATTAAATTCGTGCTTTACAAATCTTTAGGAAATGAACTATAAGAAGACAAGCTTTAATGTTGGGTCGGGCATCTAACATTTTTCGGCAAAAGGGTAGGACCCTTTGAAATTACTTTATGTGCATATAATACATATGTATTATTAAGTTCATTTATTATTCTATATTGTTCATAAAGAAATGTATAATTCTTTCTAAATATTTAATATTGATTGAATTGTAGATTTAGCTCTTCTTCTTTTCTTGTATTTTGATAAATAACATTGTTACCAGTTCTTCTAAATATCTAGGTGCACGGTTGTGCACCAGCCAAGTTCTCGCACTACCACCTTTTACACGAAACAACTTAGCCGTGTTTTAGAGACATATAAATCGACACTGGAGGCAGATGGAGAGATGTAATTTCGTACACTTGTTAAATGCTATCATGTCTCAATATTGACAACACATTAATCTTCCAACATTAGTAGGTTCCGAGATATAGGACCTCAAAACTCGCTAAATTTCTCACTGTGTAACAAAAAAGCGTTTGTAAAAATTAGTTTAAAAGAATGTTATTTAATTCTTAAAGAGTTGCGTGGAGGGTTAAATTATTCAAATTTGTCGCAATTCATGTGGAAAATTTTTATTTTGCATAAAGATTCTCCGTCTATTATAATTCAATCGTCAATTATAAACCTTTCAAGTCGGCTTACTAATTGCACGGTCGTAATGTTGTTTCTGAAAGTTCAATCAACAGTTTGTTTAGTAGAAGAGGCAAGTTCTTACACAAAGTATATACCGAGACGTGGCAGAGTCCATTTTATTGCTAGATAAGGGTGGGAGCTTGAAGTGTAAGATTTATGTTAATACGAGGTAGTAAAAGCAGCGCAGGATATATGGCCTCACTAAAATGTGGTTTTCTTCCGACGTATAAAGTGAACTATTACATTTGGACAGGGACATTAATTCGTAAATGTCGATTAGAAACTATTCGAAGAATTGAATATCGGTAGACCGAAGCATACTGCAACGTCAAAATGAAAAACGAAATTGTGATTCTAAGCGGACAGATTAAAGGAATAGGGAAATGGAAAGAGTTCGCAAGAAAAGGGTCAACAGTGTTGAATTTAGCCCATCCGTGCGTGATAAGTGTCCGAGTCGCTTCGTTATCGGTAAAATTTCACGTGTCGCCTTCGCAGTTGCCGTCATCGCCGCGAAGAACAAGCGGATCAGCTTCAATTTCTGGCCGACCCAATTTCGCAATTTGCCGTATGTACGTACGGGCCTCGCGCGCGCGCGCGCGCGTATGTGTGCGCGCGCGGCTTCGATCCGCCAAATGGCGACGAACCGTCGAATCGTCGGCTTATTGTTCGTAATTCGTCGCTGCTTTCGCTGATCGACCGAGTCCATCGATTATCATCGACTTCGGTCATCGAGAAACTGTTTTTAGTCGACGACAATTCCATTTCTAATCGCGCGACCGAGTATACTGCAGCGTGACAATTCACCTGCCGGAAATGGACTTCCTAATGACTGCTCCACTTTGAACAGAAGCGCAATCATTTTTCGAGAAATGATGTTCCAGAGACGATTTGTGCTCATAATTATGAAAGAGATATTTCGAGGGAAAGGATATCAACACTAAATGAATTCTATATAAAGTTGAAAGAGAGAACAAACACTGTCTGAAGGTTCATTTTATACAATATCGTAACAATTAAAAATAATGTCATGTGAAATAACTGACAAGCTCATTGTTTTTTTCAATTTACACTTAAACCACTTTCATAATCATAGGCTCTTTCCTGAATCGATCATTAATTTTTCGAAGAATGTTAACGCTCATAAAGTAAATATACTTGACACACGCAATTCCCTGTTGCAATAGCATTAGACAGATTTACAGAGGAAGATATGTTTTGAAGTATGATCTTTGTTTTTGAAGAAAGCAAATTGAATTCGTTCGGCTAGCAGCTTCTCCTGTGTGCCAGACTTTATCATCGTTAGCTTGCCAAACAGATAATAATGCGTGAAGTATGATTCTGCTATGCACCTCGCTGCTCATAATTAATTTTCCGTGCTGCAGCAGCCAGGAAACAATAACTATTACACTTTGCTTTCGTTATACGAATTAGAAAAATGAAATTAAATAAAAAATACAATAGTACAAATAATCAAAATAAATAATTCAATCAATAACCTCTAAAAGTCGTAGCTGTATGGCCAGACCGAAACTTATGTCCCAGCTCTACCTTCCCCTTCTACGACGCTTCTCCCCACTCTTTCGCCACGGCGCGGTCACGTGACTAATCCGGTACTGGCAGAGAAAGGGTATCGTACTCATCTGACGACATTGGATCAAAGCAACAATTCAATTGCGCAAGGAAAAAAATGTTCACGAATGCCCCCACTGCCCTCGCCATTATAGAAATGAGCCTGAGCGAAAAAAGTGATTGTTATTCGCTGCTCAATATTCTAGCCCGCTACATTATGCATACCATACATCGGCTCCCGATTACAATGCAATAGTATCTAAAGATTTGTCCCTGGAGGGGACGGGTTTCCATCGATCGGGACGATCATTATCGCCGCCGAAAATATCAATCGGCTAGCGGAATATATGAATTTCAGGTGTGCAAGCTAGCCCCGGCGAGCAACGTCACTTGTGAAACAGTCGTAAATAGAAAGGGAACTTTATTTCTGCAGGCACGTATGTAGGTAGGCTTTGCACGCTTCGACACGCCGCGCTCTGTGTGCGTATAGACGAGATGCGTGCATACGCGTGCGATCACGTAAAACGTTAAAGACGCGTATAACCACCGCGTACACACCGAAGCCAGAAGTAGGCCACGGTGCTTTCACACGATAAGACCTTATCAGAAATGTACGCATACGGCTTTGCTTCCACCGTTTTTTCCTCCGATGCCCCCACCATCTTTTCGTATTTCCTTGTACCAATCTCACTAGCCCCCTCTTCGCGAGCCGCTTTGTCCGTCTTCTTCTATCTTCTTTCTCTCTCTCTCACACACTCCTTTATCGCTCGGTTTTCGATTTCCTCCGTTTCTCTCCGCCATGTGCTTCTTCCTCTTCTTTCTCCGTCCTCATCCCTTCCGAGCACTCTCCCCCTTTCTCTTCAGATTCACCTGCCCCCATTTTTGTTCTCCAACCACTTTTTTTCAGAGACCCCGCTCTCTTGTTTCCTTTTCATTGATTAATTTCGCGCGCGCATGCAACCACGTTTTCACTTCATTCAGACGTTTCCTCCTCTTGGAATTCGCTCGGGCACCGCACCAACGGAGTTTCAATTATTTTAATGATTTTTTTTTTGAATGAGTTCTATCGATTAGATTAGACAATTTTAAGGTGTTCGTGATTGGGTGTAGTCTGTGGCGTTGGTGTTTGATTTCTCTTAGAACGAATTTTGTCGAAATGAATGCAATTTTTGTCATTATTACAACCTAGTGTTTGCTAATTGCGTTTAGTAGGCTACGTAGCTGCGCTCGGTAGTCGATTTTTAAGCAAAACTTACTAATAATGAAAAAGTTGAGAAGATCCAACAATTCGAGAAATGAGAGAAACACGCAAAGAAGTGCAAAAAAAATAAGAATAGCTCGTCGAACGGAACGCGTTCGTGAAGTAATAATATAATAGTATAATAATAAGTAGATCAAGATATTTTCTGGATATCATCAAATTAAATGTTAATAATCTTTATGAATAATGAGCACTGTCAAAAACTCTCGCACATGGGTCTGCTTAGTTTTGCTCTAGATTCACCAGAAACAGTTCAACCACTTGCCGTGCCATTTTCTTTATAGTTACAATGATAAACATCTTTATCCCTAAAAGTGTCGTAGAAGGGACAAGAAAATTTATATTTTTTGTACGGCTACATTTATTTTAAAAAGAAATGCGGTAACATTCATATCTGTTGGATTTTGTTAAAATCTTCATGACGAGTCCAACTCGTTAAAATACGACAAGGGGTTAATAAAAATCGACGACCCCGCCACTGTGACCTCACACATTTCCCCGCTTTCTTTGGCTAACGATGTCAATCAACTGGAAGCATCTTCATTCCGTTCCGCCAGCATTCTCATTGTCCCTTAGCTCGCTCATGTATTTCGATAGCCTATCTTCTTCCTCAGTTTTTACCCTCTCCCAGCTGCACACGCAATAAAACCCTTCCCACGCACGAGAGCCGAGGATTCTAAAGACTACCGCCATATGAATGAAAGCGTTCCGGAGCAAGGTCCTCGTTCCCTTCGTTGCCCCACTTCTTCGAGTCGCGGTCCTTCGTGAACAAAAGTCTCTTCGAGAGGATTAACCCTTAGCACTTGGATTTTCTCCCCTGGGCATATATTCCGGTAACTTACACAAGGTAGTCCACCTAAATGTAGCCACCTAAATATCTTCTGTATTTTTGTGACGACAAGATAGCGGATCTTTATGCAAAATAAACATTTTCTACTTGACTTGCAGCAAATTGGAGACAAATGGAAATTTATTTTCTTTCTTAATATGTTAATAGTATTTTTAAATTCTTTTAATGTTTTTGCTATTTTCGGTTGCGATCACTTATACATTTTTGTCATAAATGTCATTACGTCTAATGACGACATAACAAATGTTTTCAATGCAATGTAAATGTTATCACAAGGTGAATGTTTTGCAAACGTTATGTTTCTCTCAAGGTCATTTTTCCGGAGTTTTCAAGATCATCGATATTGTCTTTCTTGTATATTTTTTCACCTTGCATGTTCTAGTTGGGATTAGAACGCATTTAGACATATTACTAACATGACCTTGACGTAATCTCTGACTTCTCAAATTCATAAAAAATAATGGAGATTTTTAATTGGACCACCCTGTATATCTTCGGACAGTGAAAAGTACTCAACTCAGTAACAATACCCCGGATAAATGTAAATTTGCACATCTCAACAGATACTCTCACAATTATGACAAGAAAACAGACTGATCAGTTCCACGAAAAAAAAAGTAATTTTTTATTCATGAGCGTCCGGTTACGGAAGCGAATCTCTTAGCGGAATATTGAAAGCGTTTTCAATGCTGTCCGAGTGCGTTAAACATTGAACATCGGTAAACAAATTCGAAGAAAAATTGCACGAATGAGTAAATACACAAGCACGCTGGACAAGAATGAAGAAGATCGTAAAGCGTAAGTTTATTTCCACAACTGGTACTGAATGCGTCTTTCTCTGATGCGGCTGACAATGAAAGAATTGCATTACCGATCACGTGACGACGCGAAATTACGTCTCGCGCCGGAAGTATCGATTTCAGCACTGTTTAATCACTTGCCATTCGATACTCGATCCCGTTACACCATTATCAATAGACTGCGGGCTTCATGCATTTGTGAAATGGCCGACTGTAATTCGAGAAGATCGACACATTTTATGCAGTTTAAATGAAACTTTTATTTGGTTCCTGTGTCATGTAATTAATGCAACAAAAATTTTCATTCGTCCGAAGATCCACAGACTAATTATTACACTGCGGATCTTTATGCATTTGTTCAAAATATGCTAGAATATAAAATTCCAGAGAATTTAGAATGATTTTTATTTATTTTAGAACCACAAAGGCTACTACCACTGAAAATACAAGATTTTACATAATTTCACTTTGTTATAATTCACCTACAAAATTAAAAAAAAATGGATAAACACCCGCGGTCTACTGATTATAAATTATACAAATCACCTCAGAAACTACCCCTTTCTAGGTTCTTCGATATTTCTCGCACACCCTGTATATAATTAAAAATTAATACTGTGACCGCTTGTTTTCATCTAATCATTTCGGAAGGTTAATACATATGCGTATAGCAGTTCGTGGGATGTTTCAAGTGCAAAGGGTGAATATCACGTGACGACCCATTTGATTTTTCCTCGTCCACATTCCGCGCGGCGAAGTTTATTAAACTACCGATAGAACGGCGCCAGTGCAGTGTTGCGGTGCAATTAGCTGTTCGTAATTATCGTATATACAGGAAGGAGGATATAATTCTTCTGCTACTGCCGAGTGAGAATGGTGTTTACGGAATACGCCGTTGCCAAGGCGGTCTGAGAAGGAAAAAGCCGGACGCGATGGTACTTACGTAATCCCGTAATAATCGAGATAACAAGATATTTAGTGGATTTCATGAAATTGTTGCTTTTTACATCTCTTCTGTGTACGGTTTCTTGCGCAATTATCCCTGGCGAACTTCGAACGGGGTGCACCAGCGGTCCCGACCTCAACTGGACCAATCCTCCTCGCACACCTCGACCAATTAAAATATTTATAAAATATATAATTTTATAATTTATAATATTTATAAAATATATAAAATATTTTATTTCGTTGTACAATTGATTTACGATAGGCATTTTACTTGAAAGTTTCGGTCAAGTTCACTATTCGCCTTTGAAGAAATGTCAGAAAATTCTTCCGGCCCGAAATATATCCATATTACATGATTTTCTTAATTTTATCGATACAAAACCGATATAACACCTCGTACGATACTTTCAGTGGTTTATGAAAATATTTAATGCGTTTAGTAATTTATTGAATAAAAGTTATCAGTGACGCCTCTCTCCTATTCACCACTCGAGTGCAAAGAGTTAATGGTGTTCGTGGTGAATAATCCACGTCAAATTGCCAAATTAGAATATTATAAAACATTATAACATTTTATCAATGATTGCATCATTTTACGGACTCGCTTTTCCAGTCAGTATTTTCCAATTGGAAGCAATCGACGGAAAATCCGAGTCTCGTGTTGCCTCTGAGATGAGACACGCGAGCGCGGAATTGAATAATTAAGCATTCGTCAGCGTCTCAAGGATAAGACGCTTCTCCCGCCGAGATTTAGCAAGAATGTTTGGAGATAATTTACGAACACAGTAAGGAGAGGGGGCGACAATGCGAAACATTCTCGAACAACGGACCTTTGTGAAAGGGGTAAGTTTACGGACTGAGATGGGGCAGTTCTCGAAACAACCGATCCGTCGTCGTTGACCCCTTATTTATACCTGCTCGAGTAATTAACGTTTACGACGCCGCGCGCCGCCCTAATCGCGAAGATGGGAAAGCTTCAACGATGGGATTGTTGCGACTGTCTTCCACTTTTCTCCGGTTTATTGACGCGTTCGGGACCAGTTGCGACGAACTCGCCCGCACGAAAGGGTTTCGAATTTCTGGCCCCGAGGCGACCGGTTCACAGAATTCGACCCCGGAAATTTTCCTTCTTTTTGCAACATCCAGCAGAGACTATTTGATCTTCAGGTCTGTTCGCAAACAAGTTCGTTTACGACGCCAATAATCCTGCTTTTCTTCTAGAGAATGGACAGTTTGATCGTTGAATTATCAAGTCTCTGCTTTCACCAGTCCCTAACGAGCTTGCCTGAAGTTTTTCTAGCTTCGCGATAAGGGAAAATCATGTAGCTAGTGATTCATTTATTCAACTACGCTGTTCCGATTTTCCTTTTTCGCAACATCTCGCAGAGACTATTCGATCTTCGGATCTGTTCGCGAACAAGTTCGATTGCAACACCAATAATAATCAACGCTCTGCTTTCACCACTCCATAATTGTTCCCGATCTGTTCTTCTAGAGATATTGAAACAATAAATACGTTTCTCCGAGAAATTTCTCTGGTGAACTTCTCTATCGAAGTACACATTTCAATAAAACTGGTACGAAATCTAAATACATGCAATTTTGTAATTATCATAGGGGACTTTGCCAATTGCGTTTAATGCTCGGTAGTTCCAGTGTTAATTCTAATTAGACAGCGGATCTTTATGCAAAACAAAAATTTTCTACCTGAATTGTAACATACTGGTATTAAATAGAAAATTATTCTCTTTCTTAATACTATGTTTAATAGATTGAATACATTTAATATATTGATAAATTAAAGTGGTTCGGAACCCACCATAAACAGTAGGTCCCGCTGAAAGAGCGATACTGAGAATGGAAAGAGGGGGAAGAAAATTGGTAAATGAATTTAAAACCCTGAGGGGGCCAAATATCATGTTACAAACAATAGATTGATAAATTACGGTCACTCATTTTCGTCATATAAGCACATAAAATTCGCTGTCTAATTATAATAACAATTATACTGATTTTTAAGTAAGACTAATCTGAAATGTTGAGATAGTCCAACCATTCGAAACTTGAGGGAAACACGCAAAGAAAGTGCAAGAAAACGATAATGGTTCGTCGTCGAACGAAACGCGTTCAGAGGATGTAATCGCACATAGTGCCGGAAGCAATGCAACCGGAAGTGGCGACTCGACTCGAACCGCACGGCACGGCGTATTGTGAATTCGAATCGGAGGAAAATTGGTTCGACGACAAAACGCGGCGGCGCGGCGCGGCGGCGCGGCGCGGCGGCACGTTTTTCCAGCTAGTGTGACAATGAATGTGTTCCGCGAGGCGCCATTGGGATTTTCTCCAACGAGTACGTCCCTGGATCGCATCGACGCGTTAACTCGTTGTACACACAACAATGTAAAGACCTTGAGACCGCAATGGTGCAAGGCATCGAATGTAAAACGTTCACATAACGTTATGACATTACATAATGATCTGTAATGCCGCTGCAATGTCGTGTCTGCCGCGCTCAACCAGCCAGATGAGAGATCAGGATCGTCTAGAAAAAGGCAAAAAGCTACCATGTGGGATTTAATGATACAAGTCGAGTCAAGGTAACGGAAGATCGAGCAATATACGTTTATCACGTATTTTTCATTTTTATCGATCGCCGGGACTGTCTAGCGAATGTCAATTGATGCGTACGGCTCTCGACGTGGAACGCGGAGACGATACCAAACACTATACGCATTCAATTCTCGATATGGGATCATCACGGGCTACCCTAACAGCCGGTAGCGTTCACCCACGTGTCGATGGTGTTACAACACTCTTCGTTGCTGCTGAACAAATACATTTTTATCTCGTAATCTACGATGCTACCACATGAAAATTTCCTGCGTCTCTGACGAAAAGCTGGGCTACTTTCCTTGGTTTCTTCTCGTTACGGATACTAAATAGGCGTAGCCTATCACAGTCTTGTCAGATGTTACGATAGGTATTTTACTATACTATAGATATTTTTAGGCAAGCTATTTAAAAAAGGAACTTACTCAGTAGAGATGTGAAAATGAGGATGACAGTGAGTAAAGTTACTTTACTATTAAAAAATCACGGTTAGTGATTTTGCACGCCATCACCAGATGTTACACAATGATAGAAAACGCTAGTTTCTGTTTTTTTCAGCATTCGTCCCTCTAAACATCCCTCCAAAATTTCGAATCGACTTTACTAACGACATTTCTGTTTCTGGTGGATCTAGTAAAAATGATTTTGTTGCGCAAAGGTTGAAGTGTTCGGACGATGACCGTCGTTCGCCATTTCACTTATTTTGCAGAGCAACCACGGCGCGAAAAAGCGTTGGAAATATTTCAAAATATCCCGACGCTTGTAATCACTATTACTTACACCGTGTGTCACAGCAGATAATTAACCAGAGTGTATATACATACGGCGCTTCCTGTGTTGAGAGGTGATTTGTTTTCGTGTAAACAGAGCGGCGCAGTTTGTAAATCATTTTGACGAGCTCTGGGAGCATCTCGTTAATTAAAAAGAAGAGAGGAATAAATGCAAGAGTAATCTGAGAAGCCAGCGATTTGGCGTTAATCTTGTCATCGGAGTGTGTTAGACGGTGGGAGAGATACAGTGAACTCGCGAATTAAATAAAACGCGCCGGCGGAAATCTGTCTATGTGTGTGTATATATGTGGAAGATCGCAAAGGACGCGCGGATGTAAATTTTATAAAAAAAACTTTGCAAATTCAAGCAGCGTTCAACGTATGTGGGCGGATTAGCAATTGTAAATGCCGCACCCTGACAATTACGACAAAATATTATGGTCAGATAGAAATGGGATTGTTCAAAGATATTGCTTGCAATTAAAATCATCTACCAACAAATTTCCAACTCCTTGAACCTCCCTCGTTATTTAGTAAGTATAATAAATGTGGTAATGTTTTAGCAAGAAAAAAGATTGTGTATCACATGTTATTAATGACGTGTGAAAGCAAATATGTTAACGAAGTAGTTTAATTGTTTCGAAAGATTCATACTGGAGGTTCGAAGTAAGAATATATTTATAATTTCATATCGTTATTCTGCGGATCTTTATGCAAAATAAACATTGTTTCCATCAATTATAAGAGACGAGAATTAAATACACATTTCCTTTTTTCTTAAATAACTTCAATAAATTCAGTATAATATATTAGTAATTCCAAGTTCTTTTAAATTGCACCTATTCATTCTTATCATAAATGCAGAAAATTCGCCACCCATTCGCCCCATATAAATATGTATATTTCAGAGGATCTTTGGTACATTTCAAATAAAATTTCTACATCCAGATTGTTGAGTTACCTTCGAGTCTAGTGACAGCGTATGAATAAGTAGCTGCTAAATATCGCATTTAGCGGCAGCTACGTTCAGATATAATTGCGCAGAGTAATTAAAACGTTAGTTTCCGCGGTGATTTTAATTGAACGGCCAGATCGCCGCATTGTGCGGCGGGTTTTCCATCTGTCTCGCGCCAGAATCGCACGGTATTCGCACATAATTTGTGCTCTATCAGTTTCGGGCTCGCGCGGTACAATCGCGCAACAAATCATACGTTGCGAAGATGACTATCGGCATTGAAAATTCCGCGAAGTAGCATTTATCTAGAATCAGGTTTCCTATTTTTCGTGAAAGGCTCGTTTCGAGCGACGCGGCCGCCAGGCGAGCTCCCGCTGGATGCCGCGATTACATCAACGCCGTTGATGTTTTCATCACATTTTCTCTTGCAAGCCGGCAACTATTGTTTTCCGAAGCTATCGGTCTATTCAGAGGCTGATATTTTTCTTTTCTACACGCAAAATGGCAGTCCAGGTGCGTGCGCGTGCACGCTTTCCGCCATTGGAAAGTCGAGGACCTCCTCCGACCATTATCTGGTCACGTTCACGGAAAACGGAGTCTTATCTGCAGCCGTTCACTTGTCACCGAAGGATTCGTCATGGACTCTTGTTCGAGAGAACTATTTTCCACTGTCCAGCACACGATCCCCGATTCTATTGTTTATGCATATTGGGAAAGAAATTTTAACTTTGTATTGCTCCCTTGCAGAACACTAATTTCTACTTCCCGTCTCTTATTCAATTAAATTGTACTTAATGTAATTGGTTTCAATGAATTATAATTAAGAAGAATAAAGGTGGAAAAAAAAATTAGTATCAGTGATGAACATGTTATAGTATTGATTAATTCATAATTTATGATCGACAATAAGCTTCGACAACGCTCGTGATTACGTGTAATTGGCAATTAAATTGAATGAAAGGTTCGAATTGTGCAATGCAATTACAGGGTAATTCAAATACTGAATATATACAATAGAATGTAATTCATTTACAATGTATTTTAATTAGCAGAACTCTGGACGAGATATAAATATTTTGCAAATATCCGAACAACTTAATATAACATTGAGGTTGTACTCTGACACAGATTTTTCCTGGCAATCCGGACCACGAAAAAAAAAATATAGATCGAAGTCCGTTCGGTTATTCCGGGTATCGGATTTTTTCGGAGTAACATGTTTTCCGGAAATCGATCAGCGAGTGTCTCTGCGAAGTATAAGGCCCAAACGAAAACGGTAACAGCCGCAAGGCGACCGCGGAATTCGTAATTACGTAAGAAACAATCGCGTTGGACGTTCCCTCGACTACTTCCTAGGCAATTTTACGACCGCTTCGCGGGTTTTTTCGCCGGATCGGTGGACACCGCTCTGAAAAATACTCTGTTCGCCGAGCTGTTTTGTGTAGCGACGCAGTAAGCGAGCGTTTCTGTGAATAGCTGTACGTGCAAAGTAGAAGGTTAACGCATGACATCAGCCTGCGCTGTTACAACATTCTATTACTCCGTTCCTCGCGATGACAGCGAGCGACCGTTTTCTTCGGACACCGAAAAACCACTGTCAAAAACGGACTGCCGAACGATGCACGCCTCTTTATACTACGCTCCACGAATGTTGCAACTAGGGATGCCGTGAACTACCACTTGTATTCGATTCGATCACGTTCGTTCCTGATCACGGTGATTTTTTTACAGTGATGCTTGATCGTTTCTGATTGACGGACAGCGAAGTGTTGTTCGCCCAAGTCGCAGAACCATAACCTGAGAAAATTGCGAGTTACATTGCATTTCTATCAAATTCATTAGATTTGTAAAACGTCAAACTATCGTTTGCATTTCCTATAATTGTCAAGTTATACTCTGGTATTCTGTAAAACTTTATACATAGCATATACATACATAAACATAAGAGGAATGCCTGCACTTTTATACAATTTAGATAAATTCGTATTACGATTTCAAAATCGAGAGGAAGAATTAATTTTTTACTTTTTTAACATGTTCCGTGGCAAACCGTTTTTGCTCGACAATTAAGCAAACTTATGTGCTTTGTTCTATACTGCATTTTTTTATAATGTCACCTACTTTTGGTAGAAACACATTCTACAGTCTTAAACTTTTTACAAAATATACGTTTTTACCACCAGTGGAAATAAGAAATAAGGAACGAAAAAGATTTTTTATTTTTGTCATTTAAATGCAGTAAATTCACGTTGTATGCAGATATTTTTATGCAAGCTAATCGATGTATTTAAAAAAAAAACTAGTTCAATCGAAATTAATAATGAAGACAGTGTGCAAATTTACTGTAGATTAAAAAATCACGATGACGACGTGAATGAAGTTCAAATCACTATCGTGATCGCGATTCTGCGATCACTGTGATAAATCACGGTTAGTAATTGAGCACACCGTCACTAATTTCAACGCTATTCCTGCACCGGAGAAATGGCATGTATCAACGTTTGAACCGCTTTGCTAGTTTTCAGTCTCACTGATTTCAGAAATATTTCTTTCGTTTCACTTTTTCCTTGGAGCACTTTCTGCAGACGTTGCGCTATCCTTATCAGTAGACCGCGGATTTTTTGCGTTTACTCGGTTAGTCGGTGAAATTTAAAACAGGAGATAGAGTGAAAGAATATACGAATATGTTACTTGTTTAATCATTTATTATATTTAAATTTACTTTCTGAGGCATTGAAAAATTGCACAGTATCATTTCAAACAGAGAAAACCGACATAGAACATAGAAAAGTTAATATTATAATATCTGTATTTCTACAAGAAACCTATTCTGTTTTGTAATCTTTATACTCTGTATTATATGTAGTGTATTTCTGTATTGTAATTATGTTGTAATAAATCTCATCTGAGATTTTCTATAATAAAAAAAAAAACAGAGAAAACACTTATGTATCCATCTTTTTCAGAAACGAACGTCAAACGTGACAGATGTGTATTGTATATTATAAAAATATGAAGATTAAATTTATTTACATTTTGTGCGATTTTTATCATAATATGTATTGGAATAAAATAATGAATTCAATTGAAACCCACGAAAACGCCTTTATAATTTCAATAATCGTAGAATAGGAAATCTAACACCGGCGTTTTTGTAGTAGTTCGGTGTTAAACGTTGACGGACTCGATGGAACAATCGAATAGCGTTCATAGAAGTGGTTTTATAGTCGCCGGGATGACGTCGATGAACAATCAGCGAATCCGAGTTAATACACAAAAGAGTACGGGGAGCGGTGTGGTCACACACGTGAGAACAAATCACTCTCGCCCGAGCGCTTTCTATGAAATGCAAATGCAAGAAGCAGGTTGAATGGATAAGAATACAACTCGATGGATACAAGTACAATGCTGTTACGCTTACGAATCGTTTGACGACTTTCAAAGTATTTTTATGAATAATAATCTCTCTTTCGAACGAAATTTTTGCGGTACACGCGTGGTTTAACGAGAAACCCGCTTAGCATGACAACAGCGGCACGTGATTTTGCAAACGACGAGAATCGACCGCATAAATAGACGTGTTTGTCCGTGTTTTTTCCTATAATTAGAACATCGCCGAAGGCACATTAATCATTCGAGAAACAGTTACTCGAAACCGGCGGAAACAATAAACGAAAATATCGTACGTTCAAATAAACATTCTAAAAAGTTCTCTTTCCACGATTGTTCGAAATATTTCGACAATTATTAAAATATAAAAACAACCATTTTCAGTTCGACTCGAAACTACTTAGAATTCGTAAAAAAAAAGTATGATTTATTAGATACTCGCTATAGGATATTACTTGTACAACAATTTATGGCGTTTTTATCTGGCTACATTGAAATTTAAACGCGAACTGTTCCACCGCGCGTAAGCACGTGCACGTACAATATAAATGCTAATGCAGCAACGAACACAAATAGGTGGGTAAAACAATTGTCTGAAGACGACCAAATACTTGCTGATAATTATGAGAATTACATAAATCGGTCGCTTTATGATTCTTCATCGATTCTGGGTTGCAGGGGTCGAATAAAAATCAATTTCATCCCTCGATAATTCTGATGCGAACACATTAACGAAGCCACATTTCATTTCACTAAGCATGCTCAATGAAAATTTCATTCCAATGAGGTATAGTTATACCCTAACAAAACTAATGTAAATTAATTGTAAGTTAGACACTAAGCCTCATTGTAACATAAGCATATATTACATAACATGTAATGTATATGCTACATATAAACCTTGTACGTTTAAAAGTTTACAAGTTTAAAGCAATAAATAAATAATAATAATACATTAACGAAGCGACTTCGCTATTGCGAGTAACTAGGTTAGAGCAAGTTTCCAGCCACGTTGGAACTGCGCGCGAAGTATAATATCTGCAGACGTCGAAACAATGCGCGGGAATGGCGCTTACGAGCCTCCTAAAATTTTATCAAGCGCGGCACACATTCGCGCCGCGTGCCGGAACGAAAATAGGTAGCCACCTATCAGTGTTAGCGCTCGGTACATATACACACGCTTGCACAACCTTGTTTTGGTTCGCGATGCAAGCTTGTATCTTTCCACGGTGAAACGGCAAAGCAGTTTTTCCATTGGCCGTGGCGCGATAGTTATCGCGCAATTCAACGGCAATTAGAAGAATCTCTTTCGGTTTGAATGTGTCTCGCGCGCACCGCTGCTGTATCGCGGACGCGCTCGTGCTACAGCCGGCACAGTTCCTGGTTCGCGGAGTCCATTAAAGCGAACGCAATTTTCCTGGCGTCGATATGCGAATGTATAATTAAATCTTCCGGACCGAAGTATTATGGTAAAGTCTGCAATCAATTGCCGAGAGACTGTGATACTCGGAGCAGGAAGACAAAGCGCTGCCAGTGACGTAAGATGATCGGAGCACGATGGAAAGGTATTTTCCTCGATTCATGCCGGGGTGCGGCCGAGCAGCCGCCGCCTGCGCGTCTCGCATCAAGGGCTCGCTCGTTCCTCTTATTTTTCAATCATCTTTCACCTATTAGCAGGCTCGTTACACTCGGAAAATGAACTAGTACCACGTGCGACAAATTAACGATTGAAATCTATAATTCGTAGTTACTGTCACAAACTGCCGAGTGCCGCACAGTGGCACGAAGTGATGAGGTTCGTGTCAAAATCATAGAACAGTGGATAAAAACGAGATAGAGCGATGATTTTCTTTTTAAATTGAAGCTGAATAAGCTCCTTTGCACGTTTCCTGCTAGGTCGGTTATGTCTGGACAAATTGAATCTGTAATTGATAGCTGTAATTCCTATTCTAAAAGGAATGATACCTTCGACTAGACTTAGCAAAAACGTCCGAAATTTGTCCAAACAGCGGGGAACCTCGAAGAGTCAGTTTACCAGTCTGCAACTTGAAAACTGTGTCGAAAAGATTAATCGGCGAGAGCAAACAACTGAAGAAGAAGGTGAAAGATCGCAGCCATAATTGCAAGCAATTATGCGTAGACTATTGAAGAAGACTACATTCAACGAACACGAAACGTGCTAACATTAGGGAATCCCCAAGAGCCACCTTACCAATCCCCAACCTGAACATCGGGTCTGAAAGGGAAGATCTACAAGACTAATCAGCGAGGATTTTCGCGAGGAGTCGCAAGAGCGTACACGAGACCGTTTATGCCTAGCAGATCTAGTTAACGTATATACATACATACATACATATATATGTATATACCCAGATAGCACGGACGTCCATTGATGTCCGATGTACGTTCAATTCACGTCCAAACGTCGATTGGACGTACTTCGGACGTCCGGGTGCTATATATACATATATGTGTGTGTGTATATATACCCTGTGTGCAAGTAGCAAAATCGTCGAGAGCAGGTAACCTTGAAGTTGGCCACCACCTTCCAGCATCCTCACTTCTATCACCTACACCAGCGGTGCGTGGTGCGCATCAGTAGCCGGACAACTGGTTGGTAGCAACTAGACGGTAGCAACAAGAACATCGAGCATGGGGTACGGGCCCGCAGCGAAGGCAGTAGGTAGCAGCAACAGCACCAGAAACAGCGACAGCAGCAGCAGCAGCATCAGCAACTAGAGCAGAATAAGAGGAGAAAGGGAGGATCCGAGTCGGTGGAACGACCAAAGAAAGATCACTCCCTTTCCTTTTCCTACGACTCCTCCTCCTCCGCTTCCTCCATCAGTCGCAGCCCTCCACTGCAACGGAGCTATCTCTTTTTCGCATTCTGTCTCCTCTCGCGACTCCTCTTGCGCCGTTGTTGGTCGCGGGGAGCAAACCGGATTCGCAATAAAACGAGTCATCTCGAAATACACAAGACCAACGAGGCTCTAACCTATACGGTCAAACTGGATCTCCATCTTTCTACTTCTCATTCTGCATTCTCTTTCCCCGTCCCCTACTCTTTCCTCGTCGTCTGTCCTCCTCTCGTTCGCCTTTATAATATTGCCCCCGTGTCCTCTATCTCTGTTTTTCCATTCCGGTGTTCCATTGCACCTCGAAGAGCTGCCGCTGTCCTGCTCCGGCTAACTCTCTCTATCTCTCTCTCTCTCTCTCTCTCCGTTCTCCCCCTGCCCTTTTCTCTCGGTGCTCCCTTCTTTTTCGCATTTCGCTGAACCTGCTCTCCTCGTCTCGCCACGGATCCGAGTGAAAGGGACGAGGAAAGAAGGGATACACGGCTAGACCTGCGTTGCGTCGCGCGCTGTGAGAAAGGTGCAAGTACGATCGTCCAAGACCACCTCGTGGGATGAGGTGCACAGAGCCAAACGTTCGAGTGTTAGAAAGGAGCACCGTTCGCCGGAGGGAGGGGGCAGACCCCGGGACACAACAGGGAGAGCGGAAGGGGGGAGCACCACGAGCAGAGGTGAAAGAGTTCGGAGGAGGGTGAGACTGTCTCACGAGAGACCGAGTGACCCCGGGGGGTGTTGTTCCATAATTTTCGGGACACGGCGCCGCCGAACAACAAACCGACAACGGGCTGGCTGGTTCGATGACTAGCTGGCTCTCTTTTCTAGAGCTCTCGACGATACTGCTCCAGAGGCTATTCCCGACCGACTCCCGGGTCCGCTATGACATTTCGAACGGGTGCTGCTGCTGCTGCTGCGGACACGCTGTTTGTAAACAGCCACGGAAAATGACTAACTTGTTGCGCAACCACCGATCGAAAATATTGCGCAAACCGTGAAATCTGGGCCGCGCGAGATACGAGTTAAACTGCGTTCTGAATCGAAGTTAGCAAGTGTTTGATACACAACTACGGTAATGTTTCGATAGATGTGCACGACGTTTGTCAATTGCCGCGGGAAATGACTAACTTGTTGCGCAACGTCCGATCAAAAAATATTGCACAACCGTGAAATTTGTGCCGCGCGAGATACGAGTTAAACTGCGTTCTGAATCGAAGTTAGCAAGTGTTTGATACACAACTACGGTAATGCTTCGATAGATGTGCACGACGTTTGTCAATTGCCGCGGGAAATGACTAACTTGTTGCGCAACGTCCGATAAAACATATTGCGCAACCGTGAAATTTGTGCCGCGCGAGATACGAGTTAAACTGCGTTCTGAATCGAAGTTAGCAAGTGTTTGATATACAACTACGGTAATGCTTCGATAGATGTGCACGTCGTTTGTCAATTGCCGCGGTAAATGACTAACTTGTTGCGCAACGTACGATCAAAAATATTGCGCAACCGTGAAATTTGTGCCGCGCGAGATACGAGTTAAACTGCGTTCTGAATCGAAGTTAGCAAGTGTTTGATACACAACTACGGTAATGCTTCGATAGATGTGCACGACGTTTGTCAATTGCCGCGGGAAATGACTAACTTGTTGCGCAACGTCCGATCAAAAATATTGCGCAACCGTGAAATTTGTGCCGCGTGAGATACGAGTTAAACTGCGTTCTGAATCGAAGTTAGCAAGTGTTTGATACACAACTACGGTAATGCTTCGATGGATGTGCACGACGTTTGTCAATTGCCGCGGGAAATGACTAACTTGTTGCGCAACGTCCGATCAAAAATATTGCGCAACCGTGAAATTTGTGCCGCGTGAGATACGAGTTAAACTGCGTTCTGAATCGAAGTTAGCAAGTGTTTGATACACAACTACGGTAATGCTTCGATGGATGTGCACGACGTTTGTCAATTGCCGCGGGAAATGACTAACTTGTTGCGCAACGTACGATCAAAAATATTGCGCAACAGTGAAATTTGTGCCGCGCGAGATACGAACAAAGTTGCACTCCAAAAGAGATGAACGGAAAACGCTTGGCTTTGTGCAGAAGTACAGTAAGGCGTCGATAGATGCGACAGAGTATGTATCAGTGTCTGTCTGTCTGTTCTAGAGTACGTAATTTTTGAGAAATGGGAGAGATAGAAGACGCAGAGTACAAATAGAATGTAGGCCAGAGCCAACAATGAGAAACTCGTGGGACTTTCTGAATGACCTAATACCGCTATTCCCTGTTTCGTAAAAAAGAAGTGGTTATCATTCGGCTCCGGAACGCACTGGTCGTCGGCGAGCAAACTAGATTGGCCTAATTATAATGTCGCGTGAGTCAGGCGAGGAAAAGAACATCCACGGTGATAAGATTGCGCTGATAACCGGAGAAATGTTGCGTGCCCGGCGACTGTCTAGTCGTGCGCTGCGCAAACCCCCTAGACTTTTCAGTACATAATGATATACACTACGTATGTTCTATATTTTGTATTATTATTTTTTTTTTTTATCAAGTCACACGTATTTTTTTCAGATTGCTCTTTCATTAAAGAACCGCCTTAATTTGATATTGTTCTATGATTTTGTAGAAGTTGCCAAAGATGTCTGTTAAAAAAGTGCATTTATGCAGACGTACGAAAATGTTGAAATCTGTTTCGAAATATGTATTATTGAACTAGTTAACGTTTAATATAATAACGATGGATCATCTGAAAATTGATCGGTGTGTTCGAACTTTCCAAAAATCAACAAGTGATTCGAATCTTTTCCCCGATAAGGTATGCGTCAACATTTTCTTCGTAAATCCGATAAATCCATAAAACCCAAATTAATAACGACCATGAAATTTTCTCATTAAATCATATCTGATTAATAGAAAACACTCCACTCGAATGAGAGAACTTCCGCGTATAAAACCGCTCGGCTACCAGCGATCGTGTTTCAATCAAAGAAAATCGACAAAGTGGTAATTGCAGTTCCAGTTTTTGCGACGATCTAGGCGTAGAATTAATGGAAAAATAGTGGAAAAGTAATGACGCCGGATGCAAATGAGTGTAACGGCGGCGATAGCGAAGCGAAGCATCTAGGATATTAAAAGCATAAACATCGAGAGAGAGAGAGAGAGAGAGAGAGAGAGAGAGAGAGAGAGAGAGAGAGACAATGCGAAAAAAGCCTGGCAAAGTGCTTAATTGCATGCGTGCCGAGGTTGAAGAGGACCTTGCAGTCTTCCCCTCTTTTTCTCGCTTCCCTTTCTTTCTCTCTTCCTGCCCACCCCGTCCGCCCCTGCGCCGCTCGTCTAGTCCACATCCTCATCCACCTCCTCTCCTCTCTTTCACACGTAATGATAAACAGCCGCGTGCTCCCTGCAACGATTACGCAAGACGTTTGGCCTTCTCGACGCGCTTTTAATTTAGACCGCACCATAAATAAATAAATAATATCGGGTACGATAACTCGAGGCGGTCGCCGGCGACGGGATGGCCCGACGTCTTCGTAGCCCCGCCAAACAAATTAATTAGTTTCTCACAATTAGTTAGCCGGTGATAACGCGCGCGCGAATATTCGACGCCGTCCTGCAGAAATTCTTTTCGAGCTTCTCGTGTTCTTCTTTCTCATCTTTGTCGGCCAGCACTTCTTGTATTCTCTTGAAACTCCGATTAACGTTCCACGCTTGTTTATATTTTGGAACCGATAGCCAAACAGTTTTTTGACGAATTTTGTTGTTAACCTGTAGATGCGAGGGGTGACTCAGAGTCACCACTAAAAAGTGCAGTACCGTTATTCGCAATATTGTGTTTTAAATTACATCGATAAAACTTTTATTGAACACGTCTTTCTCTAATTTTAACACTGCGATTTAGCTCTTGAATGCATAATATGGTTTCATCAGAAAAATTGGTCACCTCAGATTATTAAAAAGAACAGTAGAAATTATTAACCCTTAACAATCGAGGAGTGACCACTAGAAAGTGCTGTACAACAATGGAATTGTTCTAGGTCGGAATAAATGTTTAATTTTCAAATTAAAATAATTCCGACTGCAAAGGGTTAATAATATCCTGTATATTAACCATTTCGCTACTGCGGGACAGTAGATAACTTTCGTGTTACTTCGATGAGATAACTCGTCCATGATAGCGAAGTGATTAAAAACTGTTTTAGATTGCATTAGAAAGCACTTTGCGAAAGTGAAGACTGATAGGAAACATGTTTTGTTTCTTGTTAAAGAATGATTCGGCAGCATGATTTCGACAAAAATAAATGAACATTTGAATATCGTTGATTGGTTAATATATTATTAACTGGGGAAAGATAAATCGTATAAGCTGGATAACACAGATGTTGAATCTCAGAACGATTAAACGACGCTATTGCCCGTGTTGCAGCGTTCACATCTGTCCAAAAGGTTACCTATTTCTCATCGATTACCGATTAAATTATTACTTAAGACGACGACATTTTTAACAATTGAGCAACGGTGCAGGCTCCTGAACGTCTTGGCGGTTAACCAAATAGAGAGACGCTCGATTCGAGCAAGATTCATTAGGCTGGTGCATACGGAGCCGTTGATTCTTGATAGCGTGAATGTTTCTTTGTTGGAGAATATTGTAAAACTTGCTAACAATGGTATATGTATTGTATAAAATCGATTGTAGAAAAATGCAACATTTTTTCGTGAAACGCTTTCTTGTTACTCGGTAACAATGAATTTTTGCGACATTACTGTGGAGCTGTTGTGAATTCTGTTAAAGAAATGGCTGTGAAGAAATATTTACAATTAAATACTTCTCCTAAAAATAGCAAGAATTCAGTGTAACTGTAATTCCATTCGAAGATTGATTATATATCAACACTTTATCAAGTGTCGGTTTTATGAACCCTCGGACAACGAACGGTTTTTACAGCTATATAATTGACAATGCTTAGGACCGTTCACAGGTCTAATTAATAATTTCGAAAAATTTATTTCCGATGATATCTCCTGTGGACACATTAGTCTTTCCGATATCCTCAACGAAACATCTATTCAGTTAGTTTAATTGCCACAAATTGAGTACTTAAATGACAATTTTCATGTTCCCGGTCAAAATATAGATTTCGGCACAGTATACGGAGGGTTAAATCGTACATAAAGTTGATGCGAAAGGTGATGTTGATTCTGGCTCGTGCAAGTAAATCACAAATAGCCAGAAACATTTTGTTATCTGGAAATCTGGTGAAACCACGTGGTTCGGGGAATAGTATAGAGAAGGTCTGGATCTAAACTGTATATCGAGAGGAATCGGTTAGATTGTTCGCAGCGAGAGTCTGTTGAAAGCAAAAGGGAAGCGTTATCACGGTGGATTGCGGCTCGGTGCATATCGCATCAGCTGTTCCCCGACCTCGTTTCTAAGCGGCCCTCGAGCGAAATTCGTCTGCCGCTCTAAGTATAGCCGGCCGTTGCCGTAATCTCCGGACGCGTGCACATCGTTGACCGAATCTACGAATGGCAATAGCTGCGGGTAGGTACATTTACACCAGAAGCGGCAGTGGTACATAGAGTACCTATATGTATACATACGTGCAGACACACAAACACACATATACACACATACACCGTGTGCGTACGTCCCCAGCCACGGCACGAGCCGGCCAGAGAAAGAGGGATAAAGAAACAATCACGTATCTGGTACACCGACTCGAATTCAAGCCGCACTGGTCGGCCATGAAATTCTTTCGAAGAATGTTTATAAATAGTTCCAATGAAAAGTAAAACGTTCTCGCGTGCTTAAAGGTTGCGTTAATGAAACGGGACGACGACGCGCGCGCCGGGCCGCGCCGCGCCGCGCGCTCTCGCCACGAGAGCAGCTCTCCGAACAGATGAATGAAAAGAAGTTTTTCCTGCGATCGGAAGCAGCTTCGGTATCGCGGTGACGACGACGACGACGACGCGGTTACATAAACTAGTTGCAGGGAACCGCACCTATCAATTTGGAGCAGCTGAAAGAGCAGTTGTACACGCGGTGACCAGCGAGCTTTATTATTTACGAACTGTCTAATACAATGGCAATTACCCGACGCGACGCGCGTACGTCGCAGGTAGAACGGAGTTGGCCATTCTCCTTCGATGCTTCATTCGTTTTCCTGTCGTTCTTGCAATCTTCTTCGGAAGACAACATTCGACACACCGTTAACCCCTACGATATCGACTCGTTATCGAGATTCTGAATAGAGGGAGTCTATTAATTGGCTTCCGGTAGGTACAATGTTGAAGGACAACCTACACACGTTCACTGCCACGACGAACAATTTGTTCACTCTTATCCGTAATTTGACACAATTTCCCCGAAATTCGTTGTACTGTTCTGTAATTTGAACGCAAGCTTCCGCCGAAACTTCGACACTTTTATTGTTTCAATGCGACACAGATATAACTGGAAAACCTAAGGTGTGAATGTTAACTCATCGATAATTTATATGGATAAAACAATATCGAAAAGTAACTGTTTACTTTGTTATTTCATCGATCTTTCACCACTGTGTCAGTTTGAAGTCGAGGGATAGAATCAGTTTGTGAAATGAGGGACGGATTAGGGTTAATGTAGACACAGCAACTGACCCCAACGATTTTAGGGATTTATGTTGAAGGTAACTAGTAGAAATGCTAAACTGTGCAGCCTCTTCAAGAACACCAAGAACCTTCTTATATTTTTAGATATTTATTCTACCTGTTCGAAATTTGTCGTTTTCTTCTTAACACCCCCAATTTGCGTTAGGCTACCTCTTAAATGATCTATTTATATTACTTCAAATTCTAAAAAATAAATGATAAAGTATAAAAGTGTATCGAGTCTAATAGTTTCACCGTGTAAAAGCAATTTTTAAATATTCTTAGAGTCAGTATGATGTTCTGATGTCCCCAAAGGGTTAATGTAACCTTTGCTAACGTAAATCATTTTTACTATCCGTAAAGATCCGCTGACTACTCATCAAGTATCTAAAAGAAATCAAAGTGTTAATGAAAAGACTATAACTCGATATAAGCTGAGCAGTTGACGTGACTCAAAGTACCAGAAGAAATAATCTTCTTTCGAAATTGTTTGAATACTAGTTTTGTTGGCGACACTCTAACGTTTGTAGTCGCGTGGTCGTAATTTGCACACTTCGGCTTATCGCTGCAATTTTGTTGAAATTCATTTTTGCACGGTTGCGCAGCGTATTTTTCCAATTTACATGTTCGAACTGTTTAGATTTAAAGGAAAAAGACACTGTATGGTTAACTGTATCCACGATTATGTGTAGCATTGAAGCAACGCCATTTTTTTTTTTTGCCACATTTTATGCAGCTTCATTATTGCGTTCTCATAGTATACATACAGTATTATGTACGTACATGTTCTCACAGTCATGTGTATTATGTACAATAGAAAACTTACGTAGAACATTTACGAAAAGATACACATCGCAGTTTACGTGTTCAAGATCGTCATTGAAATATGATTCCTATTTGAGCATAGATATTATTTCTGAGGAGAAGTGTCGGAAGTAGATCGTTATGTACGCAGATAAGTAGCCGAGTCTCGAGGCTGTCTTTGTATGGTTAATAATCACAACTGTACTATCTATTATTATTTTTCGTCAGCTTCGTTCGGTTATCGTCTCTTTCAATTTCTGTCGCAATTGAAACAACGCATGAAATAAATCTTTCAATTAACCCTTTGTTGTTTTAACTTGAAAATTGTACACATTTCTTCCGATTTAGAATATTTCCATTGTATATGATTTTTCTCATTTTATGGATATGAAATTGATATAATTATCTTATACAACACTTAAACGTGTAATTGATTAGTAGACCGCGGATTTCATGCATTTATGGGAAAAATGAGTAGGTATAATTGAAAACAGTGAAATATTGGAAGAATTTAAAAATACTGTTATATTATTTTCAACGTATTAAACATATTCAAACAGAATACAAAGTTCCATTTCACTCCACTTGGTTGCAATTCGAGTAAAAAATGTTTATTTGGCAGAAAGATCCGGTGTTTACTGATTAGATACCGACATATTTAATAATGTAAACAATATTACGAATAATGATGCAGCAATGTTTAGTAGTGACTCTGTATCACCCCTCGACTGCTAAGGGTTAATAATTTCTATTGTTCTGTTTAATAATTTGAGGTAACCAATATCTTTTTATGAAACCAGATTATGCATTGAAAAGCTAAATCTCAGAGTTAAAATTAGAGACAGACAAGTTCAGTAAAAGTTTTCAAAATAATAGTTTTTATTTTAAAGGGTTGCGTCGCAGTATGACATACCATCGTATTTAATTGTGTACACAATATTCTGAACAATGGTACAGAAATTTAGTGGTGACTCTGAGTCACCCCTCGACTGCTAAGGGTTAATACATTGAACTGATACACTATATGAAGAATGTGAAAAAAAAAATCCATGTCATTTGAAAATAATCAGAGATAAATCTTCACGTAAGCAGACGAGTAGCTGCATCTCAAAGGTATCCTTGCAGGTGTAATTCATACGAAGCTGAAATTCAGAGCGTTCCATTCGATCATCGCATTTTTGTGCACCTCAGTCAACCACGAACGTCGTCGTCGGCACGAAGAAAAACCAGTCGCCGTAAATTCATTAGAAAGTCCGAGTACTGTGTAGCCCAGCATTAAACCGAAAAAAAAAGTGGGGAGAAGGTGTTCTGAATATCGTCAAACTAAATGTCCGATCAGGTGTAACCCGCTAATCTTATCAGATTTAATATTCACTTTCGCGCGGGGATAAGATCTGATGTGTGTGTGTCCGGTAATTCTACCCCATTTTCCTCGGGGCATTTTCGAATACAAGCAAAGGGCGTGAGGTGGTGTCGAATCGAAACGTCTCGTCTACGCGTTTTTCTCGGCAAGGGAAAAACGTTGATCCGCCGATTCCCGCGGCTGCCTCTAATCCTCTGATAAGAGCAGTCAAAGATGTTTGCGTCACGAGCTAAAGCCGTAATTAAAATAAACACACGGAGGAAACCTGAAGCCGAAGGTGTTTACCAGCGAGTCATTCAAGCATTTCACTATCGATCACGGCTGAGAGCGTGTCCGATGCATAACTGGAGCAACGGCATTATAATTCCTCGGTATGAAAAAGAACTGTATCGAGAGGCTTTGGTATCTGTGCTAGGCTAGCATGATTGCGCTCGCTCGCGTTCGCCCGTGCTCGCGTGCCGATTGGGCCAGCCGTTTTCACCGGAAAGAAAGCACGTGGGAGTGATGGGCATGGCGGGAATGGATGAACGGGTTCGGAGAAGGTCGTTGAAAGAGGCGACAAACGAACAGCGAAAGAAAGAAAGAGAGGGAGAAAGAGGGAGGGAGAGAGAGAAAGAAAGTAAGCAAGCAAGAAAGAGGAAAAGGAGCAACGAGAGGGAAGGGCAACGTGGAAAGGGAAGAAGAAGAAAAAGAAGAAGAAGAGGAGAAGGAGTAGGAGGAGGAAGAGGTGGAGGAAACGCAATGTTCCATCTCCTAGGCCCGCGGGACGACCGAGCGCAAGCGCGTTCATTTGGAGCTAAAAGGGATCCGAGGCGGAGAAAAGCAGAGAAACAACGAGGGAGAGTGGGACGAGAAAAGTGAAAGATAAAGTTTCCGGCGTGTACGAGCGAGGATGGAAATTGCAGACGAAGAAAAGGGAATGGGGGATTCACACGGGAAGACGGCGAAGAGAACGGAAACGTAGTGCCAAGGGGATAGGGTCGTCGAGAGAAAGAGGGGTCGAAAGGGAAAGAAGGAGAGAGATAGAGAGAGATAGAGAGATAGAGAGATAGAGTGAGAGAGAGAGAGAGAGAGAGGGTAAGAGAAAGAGCCGGGAAGGAGGGGGAACTCTTGCCTCATTCTTACGTATTACGTGCACGGGTACAAACGAAGTCTTGTATTACACCATTACCGTGACAGAGAGGCGCTTCTGTGTGGCCCCGTTTGGCCGACGAGGACGGCCGATGTACAGCCTATAGAGAACCGTTGCGATTTTCGCGTGTGCGTGGTACGCGCGCACACTAGAGCCGTGAAAGACTTCGTGCATACGGCTAGATACAGAAACGAGAAAGAAAAGACGGGGGGGGAGAGAAAAGGAGGGAGAAAAGCGGGAGACGGAAAGAGAGGGTTGGGGGAGAGGAGAGGAGAAGAGAGGAGAGAGGAAGGCTAGCGAACGAAGAAAGATAGATACAGAGAGGGAGAGAGAGAGAGAGAGAGAGAGAGAGAGAGAGAGAGAGACTATAGCCGCTGTCGCGCGACGACGGCTCGTGCATGTGCACCGAAGCCACACGCACATACGTGTAGCTGCTGCGCGCACACGTGTGCGGCTGATAGACGAGCTAGACTGTGAATCGAGGCACGCGCATACACACAGCGCGCCGACGCGTATGAATGTACACGGAAGGAGCAACACCTCACAAACGAGGCCTAGGCAAGAGAGCTATTTGTAATGTAATAGTGAGAGCACACCAGTGGGGAAAGGGAGAGTGGAGAGGAAGGTGGTTAGGTGGTAGGTGGAAGGGCGATATGGTGGGAGGGAAGAGTAAGCGCAGAAGAGAGAGAGACACACACGTGGAGAGGGAGAGGCGAGAGGTGGCACTCGACGAGGAACCAATACTACGGTCCTTTACAAACGAACTCACAAGACTCGCGCGAGAGAGGCCTCCTCCTCTCTATCGGCCGTGAGTAGTATTGCGCCCGGGAGTTCTCTTGCCGAGAGAGACAACCGTGCTTTTCGGACCCTCAACCCTTTCTGGGCTCGCCTGTAAGCCACCGGGCCCACCTGGCCTCTTCTCTACCACCACCACCACCACCACGAACCACCATCGATACTACCATCACCACCACCACTACCACTACTACCACCACCATAGCACCACCGTCGTCGTATCACACATAAACACACACACGCCACACAGCGTACCGCGTGCTCACCAACACCACGGTCGGTCGACATCGTCTCGACGCTACGATCGGTGGATGTTGTGTAGACATTTCGAGCGGCGTTCGTGTGCCCACCACTACCATCGAATCGCATCAGCCACCACCATCGTCACCACCTCCACCACCACCATCTCTTACTGACTGCCCAGTCTACCTCTCTCCGCGTTTACCTAGGACCAGAGAGAGAAAGAGACAGCCCGGAGAGCAAAAGGGAGAAAGAGATAGAGAGGAAAAGAAAGAGAGCAGCAGAGAGACGGAGAGAAAGAGAGAGGGAGGAAAAGAGAGAGAAGTAAAGAGTAAGAGAGGGTCTCGGCTTTGCGCAAAAGTTACGACGGAGCGAGGAGCAGTGAGACACACCGCGGAGACCGGAAGAGACCCTCTCTCCCTGAAGAAGTCCTCCGGCGAGAAGCGAGAAAGAGAGAAGACCATAACCACACGCGAAAAACAACATCCATCGTTTTTGATCGAAGTGCGCGAACCCGAAAGTGTTGTGTGTCTGTCCTGTCCCTGTGCATATAGAAGGGTTTCGGTGGCGTGCTTGTATATATATATATATGTGTACGTGTACTACGTGTGGAGAGTGCGGCGAAATATCAACGACGACAACCGACACCACGCAACGCCTGTCAACCTTGTTTTTCTTTTTTCGTGATCGGACCGCGCGCGTTGTCAACGGCGCGCCGCTGTCGTACGGTCGCGCGCGCGACACATCGCGTAGAACCGAAGTCACGTGGGTCCGGTGTCTATCTTCTTCCGGGTCGGGACCATCGGATCGAATTAAACGGGTAAACCTGATCCGGTTCTGTTCACCGATACGGTGACACTTTGGAGATATCGGTGGTAAAATATTGCGGGGCGGACAAGGAGGAGCCCCGGGAGTCGCTATCCTGCCGGACGAAAACAGCGGACACGTGCTCATCCGCACGTGCTTTCGTCGATGCACGTGCTCTTTGGACAGGCCCGGTCGGGTGCGCGGAAGGTCCTCCGGAAGAGCTCCGCTAGCTCGGACAGTTGACGCACGCGGGAACCACGACCGCCGACACGGTTTCACTTTCGAAAGGGGAAATTTTCGTGGCCGACTGCCACGGAACGGCAGCGGCGTGTTCTGTCATATCGGAATCGGATCGGCAGCATCGCAGGCCGCGCGCGCGCGGCAACCGAGAGGATCGACAAGCACCAGGGAAGAAGAGAAAGGAGCCGAAGAAGGAAAGGGAGGAACGAGAGAAAAAGAAGAAGCTTCGAAACGAAGAGCGAGGTGTTCTCGCGAGCACTCGGTTACCGCTTACGTACCAGGCAAGAGCGGCGGGCCGCGTTGTGTAAGAGCTGAAAGTAAAAGTTGAAACCGCCGACTAGGGCTCGCGGGAGCGCGTGCGGAGCGCGCTAAAATCCGATCCTGTCTCGTAGACTGGACACAGCCGAATATTCCCGCCTCTCTCTTTCTCTTTCTCTTTCTCTTTCTCTCCGTGATCGGCCGGTCTTTCTCTTGGCGGCTTTCGGATTTGGTTCCACCTTCTCGAGGCTGTTTCTCTCGTCGTCGTCGTCGAGAGACACGGTAACCCGTCTCGTAACCGAGAGTTGTCGATCGTTCCCGCGGAAACGGCGCGCGGGCCGAACTGTTGTCGCCGGGGAACTCGGAACATTGGAGTTCGATCTGTTCTGTGGAATTGTGCAACGACTGTTTTCTAGTCCCGTGTAAAATCCTCTTGTGCCCGGATCCTCGAGTGTACATACGTATGTGTTCGCCAAAGTACAAGGGAACCACAGGTGAAAGAAGAACGTGTTTATCGGATAACACCAGGCCGTTGAACAACAAGAAAAAGAAAGCGGTTCTGTTTCGTGAAATTAACGTGATCAAGGTCGACGTCGATTCTCCTCATCATTGTTCGCGTATCGCGTAGGTAAACCCGCTTCCGGGATACAGTGGGAGAGAAAGAGAGCAACAGCAACAGCAGTAGCAGCAGTCCTCTGGATGATCGGCGGGCTGTCCATCGTACAAGAGGGTATCGTTCGTGTCTCCTCGATTCGTCGATCGTGTCCCGTTCGCTCGGCAGTTTCGTAAAACGGATTACAAAACCCGAAGAGAAAGGAGACAGAGAAAGGGAGAGGCGACAGACGGAAGAAGAGAAGCTCGAGCCAGAGAGAAAGAGAAAGAGAGAGAGAGAGAAGGGGGAAACGAGAGAAGAAGAAGAGGAGGAAGACGAAGAAGAAAACGAAGAGAAGAGAAAAAGAAAGCGAGAGAAAGAGAGAGAGAGAGAGAGAGAGGGGAGGGAGAGAAAGAGAGAGCAACACCCCGGTGATCCCGCGCCGCAGGAAATCGCACGGACAAACGATACACGGTGGAGATACGGTGTTCGAGCACGAGCTCTCCGGATCGTCCCGAGGGTGAGCGCCGAGTGGACGACGCGGACGGTGTGTCTCGTGAAAGAAGTCCCAGGGCCGAGGAGAGGTGAAAAGAGGAAATGCGCGGTACGCCGGACGTCGTTGTCGGAGGACGAGTTTGAAAGACGATCCGGATGTGGCTGGATCCGCTTGTTTTCTTCATCGGCACCATCGTCGTCGTCGTCGTCGTGGAGCAGCTCCGCTTTCTTGAAGGCTCTCTCGCAGCTGTGCGGACACCTTTCTGATCGATTCAGCAGCACCGATGCGCTTCGCCTAAGGCCCGCAACAAGATCCGAGAGCTTGCGAGCGCGCAGACCGCGGAGACACGCGGCCGAGCGGAATTAAAAGTGCGCTTAAAAAGGTTAGCGGGATAAAAAAGGCGCGCGCGCGAAAGGATAAGAGAAAGGAATAGGAGCCACCTCCGAGTCCTTGAGAGTACCCAACGGGTAAAAGTGCCGCGCACGGAGCCAGCCGGTTGACCCTGGGCAGCCAACGGAGCAGACCCCGTTGGAAAAAAGTTCGTCGTCGTCGTCGACGTCGCCGTAACGCGTCGATCGCTGCGTCGTCGTCGTCTTCGTCGTCGTGCTCGTAATTCCCGCGGCACCTTTCTCCTTCATCCCTGGACCTGGAGTATCCGTTGCGAAACAGTAAATCAGGTGTCAAGACACGTCTCTCTCTCTTTCTCTCTTCTCTCTCCTGCTCGACGATCACGTGCGTGTGTGTGTGTCCGTCACCAGGTGTGTTGTGTGTTTGTGCGCGCGATACGACACAGTGTTTGATCATCGAACGACCGATTTTCACCGCGCGTCAATCGATCCAACGATCCGTCCGAAAAATCCGCAACGAGCCCGCTTTCACGTGATCCGACTATGCGGACGTGCTCACCAGTGTGAAGTGATCCAAGTGCCCGGCCAACGATATTCTTCCGGTTTTTCTCAACGTGATCCACGTCGCCGTCGTCGTTTCGCTATCCCGCACGTCGACCGTTTTCGCCTGTGTTCCGCAACGACGTGCCGTGATCTATTTCTCGGTGGTGATCCACGCTCCGGTATATCAATGTACGTCACGTGTATGCACCGTCGTCGTCCTCGTCGCCGCTATCACGGGATTTCGGGTCGTCGGCTCGTGGAGATGCTGCGTGACTCCTCAAGAGAGTCTTAACGGAAAATATATATATATAATATATATCGCGTTCGCCGATTTATTTTGTTACCCTTGGATACCATATTGGATAAAGTGCGGACGATTCAAATTACAAGGTGAGAATCTTCGATACATATTCTATTATATCGTAGATGTAGATCTATTTTCCTCTTCTTCTTTCTTCTTGCGATCAGCCCGGTGTTACATGGCACACTTCAAGAGACTCCGACCACCACGTTTCAAACGGAATCGTCAATCTGCGTTTCTAACCCTCTCGCTGCGTTTCGGCTTCTGACCCAGAAGCGAACCTTTCTCTTTGACGCTACGAGTGCCCGCTGCCTCGAAATTAGGGCTTCACGAGAGAACGAAGTTGAATCTCGTTCGACTAGCTTCGATAAAGTCTGATAGCAGGATAAACACTTGGAAATATTTTTGAAATATTCTTCTAAAAAGTTTCTTGCTAGGTAGCAAGAATCTCCTCGAGGTCGAGGATCGACGATGGGCACTTGTTGAGTTAATCTACTGGCAGACAGCGTGTCACAGATTTTCACAAGCTTTTCGAATCTCGTTTTAACTTTCAGTTGCTCGCATTCTTTACGTAACTGATAGTATAACTACTTAAATGCAAAACAGATATTTGCTTAGTGTAGTCATTTGTGCACATTTGCTTGTGCATGAAGCATTAAATTTCAAGTCTTGAAATGGTCAGTACTATACGCGAGTAATTAATAGTTAATATTTTCAGTAGCCTCGAACGAGTGACGTAACAGCTGGACAGTGCGAAAGTTTACTATCTCGACGAGTAAATCGAAACACGATATAACTTAAAACATCGTATAACCTTAGTAGATCTTGTTCGCATAAACGCGCGATCTTCCTATGCGGAAAACGACTACGGAAGAACTCGACTTCCTGCGTTTCTATCAAATTCTAAAGCTGCCAGCAGAACAAATAATAATACTCGTAGAATTTGCTCAGTACAAAGTATTCAAAAACGTCAATTTGCGTGAATGTTCGAACTCCTTTTATTGTATTATATTCGTCCTCGGGAAGAACAAAATGTATTGATTCGACAAACACGGACTAACTGACTGCCAAAAACGTTTCACACGTGTCCCCTGTGCATACATAGACGTTTGCTTACGTTTTCAATAAATACAAATGGAAGTGTACGAATAAGTGTGCTTAATCAATTGTGTTTTTAAACGTTTCTTACGTTAAGTGGTATCGAGCCTAGTTGCTAACATTAGAACAAGCAGCGCATAATTTGTGTTGCCTTTTTGAAACAACAAGACTGCGTTTATCGAGACATTGCACTAAAATAAGTGATAAATAAATATGAATAAGTGTGTCAAGTACATTGTGTCTTTAGAATTTGAATTGTAAAATGAAGTCTGGCGTTCAGGAAATTTATTCTGAATGGGAACAGTGTAAATGTCGAGCGATTTGCCAAGAAAAATTGGGAGAATCTGGGAAGGAGATCGATCAGGTTTAACCTCTGAACAAATTAATATTTGTGCCGGTGCAGATCGAATCGACATGAACTTTTCGATCGACCTGACACATAAAGCTCGATGATTCGCAGCGTGGCCTCGATGTGCAATTACGAGTACGCGAGAGAGAGAAAGAGCAAATAAATAGCACTGCGAATCGCGAAACAGTGGCTATAATGATCCGAAAGCTTCCTTAGTCTAATCCTTAGCACTCGAGTGGTGACTCTAAGGAGCCCCTAAGAATTGCTGTACCATTATTTAAAATATTGTTTACATTATTAGATCTGTTGATATCTAATCAATTACTAAACATTTCAATATTGTGTGAGGTATTATATCAATTTCATACCATGAAAAAATAGACGTCATGTAAAATGGAACTATTCTAGGTCGGAAGAAATGTTTAATTTTCAAGTTGAGATAGCTGCGAAGTGCAAAGGGTAAAAGAAAAACAAATAATTTAGAGTAGAAAGTGTTATGGGTCACCCTATATATAAAAATTCCAATTTGAAAGTTACTTTTGTCTGTCAGTATCCGTGCCTATAATTATGAAAGTAGTCTAAGTAATAAATTTTTTTAAAATCATAGGGAATGGAAATATTTTAGGTCGGAAGGAACGTTTAAAGTTGTTTAATTTTCGAGCTAAGACTTAAGAGATTACGTTTCGGAGAGACAGCGAGCGACGATGATTTCTAGAGCAGTGAATCAACATTCCGCGGGATCGAACGCAAGACATCGTGCAAATTAAAGTAGCGACGTAATTGGAAGCAGAAACGATCCTAACGCACCTAGAAACGGACGGGCAAACTATAGCAATTCACGCTGACAATGGGACGACACGATCGGGATAGGTGTAGAGCGAATTACGTGATTATTGACCTCGGGAAAGTAATGTCTGCCTCCACCGAGAAATGCCCTCTGCAATTCGAGCGAGTGGGTTCCCCTGGAAATATTCATTTTCACGAATTAGTCTATGGTTATCGTGCTCGAAAGGAAAACTTGTTTCGCGACTATATTCGATGCGTTACTAACAGCAACAGAAAAATCTGATTTTCTTCCAGAAAATTAGTATTTTGCGTTCCCTTACTCTGGTTATGATAAGGTCTGCTACGCGACGACATTCTTCGGATTGCGTTGATGTAACGGTTTCGAAATTCACGTAACTGTCTATTATCTCATCGAATTCCTGATGCCACAACGCTAATTCATTCGCACATTTACGGAGAAACAGCCGGAATCAGAAACGCCGCTTTATTTAGGTTTTTCTGACTGATCGAGATCAGGACACTTTTTAAATAAATTCTAATTTTTGTTTTCAAGTTCTGAATAATGTTGCATATAATTAAATTGGTTTTATATTTTTCATCTTACGATTATTGATATTGTGAAGTTTCTTCAATGGAAATTGATTCGATAAATTTCTTAATCCGAGCACATTTTGTAAGAAAAATTAGCAGAAAATCGAAATAGAGCCTTGTCATTTTCGTAAGCTGAAAGATTTGAATTGTTTTTAGTGCTCGGTGGATCTGCAGTTCTACCGATTTTTCATTGTATAAGTGCGACATAAATTCGCGATTGATTACGAAGGACAGAAATAACAGGATATAAATTTGCTTTTAATTACGAGGTGTGCATCATCGTGTTCCCTGTTTGAAAATGATTCATGTGTTCCCGCGTTCCGGGGAAATTTCAAGCAGATCATAGGATATCGCCGACTCGATCGCGTAACGATGCAAATTCTTCTTCTGAGCGCATAATTCAAGTTCAGGTGCTTCATGGTCGCATGTGAGCGTTAGTTGCGCAACCGTTTTTAAGAAGAAGACGAAGAAGAAGAAGAAGAAAAAAGAAACAGAGAAGGAGGAGGCGTTCGCGAGTCCAATGTGGTCATCAATGGCTCGCGATGACGGATCGTAAAGAAAAAGCGATCTTGAGTCAAGGTCGGGCTCGTCGAAAGGCGTCTTCGCGTTCGTCATTTTGTATTCGTGCGACCATTATCCCTCGGTTATACTATACATATATTTCTGTTGCACCGATATGCACATACTCTCGCGCGATCCGATTGCGTGCCCGCGCAAATGTCCCGGGCACACACAGAAATTATGGTCAAGTTGGAAAGGTGAACCGGTCGAAATTCCGGGTTAACGTATAGCTTTACCTACGAATGCGTCACCAGCGAATTCTTTTCTCGCCTCTAATTGAGCCTCGCGTCAATAATCAAAATTATTCGACGAACTTTCCGCTGACCGGATACTTTCGACAGGTATTTCTGTGATTATAAGACTGTTTAAGACACTTTCACGATACTGCAATTTAAAGTTTCGATCACTAATTCTGTGACGTATAGATTTTCCACTCCGAACGCACCCTTTTGCAAGTCAAATTCAACCTTATGCAAATCAATTTCACCGTTTTGCAAATCAACTTGAACCTTTTACAGGTAAAGTATTTTTAACTAAGTTTTTGTGAAACAAATTAAATGTAAATTAACTGTTAAGAAATTCAACATTTTATTTATTGCAAAGATGTACGTCACACAATTAATGTACAATAGCTACATAAACATTTATTTCCGAATGATGTATTTTAAATGTTTCTACCGTGTTAAATTCGATTAACTTGTTCCTGTCGCAAATCCATAAAATATTCACTGAAACGAGAGGTAAAAAACATGGTTAATAATTCATAGAATGTCTCGCATTTCGGAGGCGAAAATAATTACTTGCTTTCTTTCGAACCCCCAGTTTGTCCTTTCACTTATTCAGTTTATATTTTATTGCACAATCTTACTAAGAAAATGTATACCAAATTGGCGTACATGCAAACCGACACTTTCGAGGTTTTAAGCCAGTCAATTTTTCCATGTACACATCAAATAAATAGGCAGGTCACGAATAACGCGATTACGAAATTGCTGAAAAGTGCTGTATACACGTATGTATCGGTTGTGTCAGTAAGTGTACAGTCTTCTTAAACAGCTTTTGTATATATTACTGTCACGTAAAAGATATATAAATATGCCGTCTTTTTAAACAATTTCTTGATCACGTTATACGGCAGTTCACTGTATTTTTTATTTTGAGTTACTTTGGTCTCGGATAGAATTCCTGAGGCGTATATTTAGAAAACCGTGGAGGAACAGGTTCTGAATAAATATTGATTATAAGACCAATTGAACCGATTTCTTCTTCGAAAATGATGTGAAAAGAACGGCATAATCCAGCGGAATAAAACTTGGAAAGAAAAATCGTTCTTGGGCAATACCTAATACTCGGACCATTAACAGTTCCTCGATTTTATGAAGCGGAAAAGAATCTCGCTGGCAAATCCCCGGGTGCATTACGCGTAACTCATTTTTGGACTGTTGCGTTTAAGAATGCGTTGCAGAAAGTTGTTGCAACAAAACATTCGTACGTTGATGCGCGTAGCACGATGAAAATTGGCAGACCGATACAGAAGAGGTTAGAGAAGCGACCAGCAGGCGAAGCCATCGAATTCGATCTGATACCTACGCGAGGAAAACTGACAGAGTCCGGTTTCTTTTCGATCACACGTATTCATCGCGTTACGTGTCCGCCGATTCATTATATTCCGACTGTTATGAGTTTAGCGTTCCAAAGGCTGCGGTATCTACTGGAAACAATGTCGCAGACTTTTTTTTTTTGCCGTCTGCGATGATCGGTGCAGAGTCGGTTAAATCGATCGTGAATCATGCCCAATCGATATTACGTAAGGCGAGTTTACATTTTTCTGTTCGGATAATCGCCCCGGGGACTCGACGGTTTCTATTTGTTTGTGCATCGTTCCTTTCGAAGAGAGTCGCTCTCGCTGGAACGAATCCCCGGACTTGGTCCGACGATTCCGAACGGATCCGTTGATAAGAAAGCTGGGATTATCAGGAAGCGATCGTAATTAAATCGCTATAAACGTGATGTTCCGCAGCAACAGCTGTAATTAAGCACAACAGTGGTACATCGCGTGTGCATTTCACTGTGCATTTCATTTCTTTCCT
This sequence comes from Lasioglossum morio, assembly GCA_916610235.2. NCBI lineage: Eukaryota > Metazoa > Arthropoda > Insecta > Hymenoptera > Halictidae > Lasioglossum > Lasioglossum morio. Next base: position 22,333,285 of record OU744326.1, read on the forward strand.
CGCGTTTCCTTTTTTGCCTGCTAAACGATAGGAAGATACAGTGTGGCGGTAACAACATCCGGCAGTACGTGGACGCGTAAGCATGCTACCTTCGAATGGACTAGCGATCTGCTACGACTAGAACGTGATTAACCTGAAAACTCGTACCGATCTGTAAACTCCTTCCACGGGGAAATTATCATAATCGGCGATCTTTTAAATGTAATCCTGTTCCTCGAGTCTGGAATCACTCGTGCAATTGCTTTTCCGGTTTTGCGAACGTTTCGGCGGCTTTTGAGGTACATGTCCACATGTATGTACATTATTGTAGCACGGTATTGAGAGCGCTAACAGAGAGCTGCACGAAAAAATCTCGGCGAGTAACTATCTAGTCAAGTACGAACTAGGGGTGAAGAATTATCGATAGTCAACATCATGGATTGTTTCCGATAGTTCGACTATCAACTGTCGATAGTGACGGTGTGCATATGTATATATTTTGTATAACACAAGTCATTATTAGGAATAGAATAAAATATAATGGATTTGTTTCAATGTTATAGATTATACATCAGAATCTAATAACCATGAGTTAATAACTATTGATAGCAAAAGTAAATCATCGATGGTTTACCACCACTACTACGAACGCCATTCGTACAGATGTCTTTTAATACGAAAATTAAAAGTTTTCTTCGATCTCGAATAATTCCATTCTATATGATTTTTTCTCATTTTTTTAATATTTCGGCCTCTTTTCGGGTGACTCAGAGTCACCACTCGAATGCTAAGAGTTAAAATAGATCGTTAATTATGAGTTACTAATTTTCCTGGAAGCCTGAAACGACTTTCCATTATTTCCTGCTTGTAATTAGTGCTGAGTTTTCGTGTTACGGTAGAATCTCGATTATCTGAACATGAAACGTGAGGCACATGACTGTGCAAATATTTGAACAGTTACTCAGTTATTAGTCTAAATTCTATTTTTTACATTCCAATTTTGGGATAGGAATCACTTCATACTACTGTACTGCGAACTTAGTTTATTTGCATTCTTTCAGATGTATTACGCCGTTGGTTTTTCGTTTACGAAAATATTGACCCGCTTCAGAGAACATTTGTGATTTATTAGAACGCCCAGATGCACTTTGTTGCATACTTGAGAGCAAACATTGTGAAGAACGATAAACAGCACATCTAGTGGAAGCGATGCACTTAATTCTCTGCTCGTAAGATAGAAAGGAAACTTTTCTAGATGTGCATTTTAGATAGCGCGTTTTTATCAACGTGATTAGTAGGTTGCATCGGAGAAGTTCGTTCGAACAATTTCGAAGAACGCTGCAATCTGCTAGATTGGTCTATATGTAGAACCTGTTGTTTACATTAAACCGTGCTGCACAAGTGCATAACTCGTTCTAGATCTCCTTTACATAATTGCATAGGCTGATATACTATTTCCTACACTTTTTCTAAAACGCGATCATCTTATCAACTCGATAAGAGTTAATTAATAGTCGCTCCTTGAAGCCCGATTATTTCTTTCGATGGCAGAAACATAAACTAATAAACATTGAGAATAGTAACATCGATGAATCTACATATTTGTTATTGTTTTTAATGAATGGAACATTTATCTTTCTTTTTTTAGATGAGACATTCAGTTTGGTAGATTTGGTAGTAACAATGTTTTAAAATGGAAGATCTATAGGGAACAAAACAATTCCACTTTCATCGTTTATGAATCACCAGGTTTATCAGTTGAACGCTTATCCTCCTTCCGCTCATCGTTTTCATCATTTACCGAAGGAATTGCTCATTCAATACTTCATCGAACGTGTGTACTCCATTCATCTTTAATTTCTCGAAAGTTTGGAAGAATATCTCTCCATTCAATCAATGGAAATGAAAGGATGCCGTGCAACCGACGGCACATTATGCAGCCTGTGCATCAGCCAAAAAGGCTACTTCAAATATGCCAAGTAATTACCGTTCTCGCTGAACGTAATACTCGATTATCCATGCTACTTGCGTCAGATCGAAACGTGTGCGAGATCGGTATTAAATTCAATAAAATTAATATTCCTAGCAATTGCGAGAATCTAGCTTAAGTTTTTATAAATAGACTTTCGTAAAGTTTTTGTGTCCATAAATTATGGACACACATATTATCATAATTTTATGAAAGTGGTCTAACTCTAAGTGATGTATTTCTTGTTTCGAGATATTTCAAAGGAGATGATATCATCACTAAATGAATTCCATATAATATTGAATCAATTTAGTTTAAAATAATGTGTTGTGAAATAATTGATAAACTGATTTTCATGAAATTTTGACTTAGACCACTTTCATAATTATGGGCACATAAGAGGCTAGACCAGAAGAAATCGAAGGTCGAAAATCAAGCACCCTAATGTACATGCAAAATTTCGGTTCAGTGGCAATAATTCGCGCAGCTGTTTCGACAGCGAGGAAGTAGAATGATCCATGACGGATCCAGGACGATCCATGACGATCCATGACGATCTCGCTTGATACCCTTGACGGGGACGGGGCGTTTGAAAGGTTTTCTGTGGGTTTCTGCACGGCGCGGCGTCTCGGACATTTTCACCTTCCACGGTCTGGCTGCGGTCGGTCGTGGTGCTCTCTTTTCTCTCTCTCCTTTCTCTCTCTCTCTCTGTCTCTTTGTTTCTCTTGTGTCGGACGATAAGACGGTTATTAAGACGCGGTTTCGCGGCGCGAAGACCTGGGATTGGCCGGTTGTCCCGATGTGTAGGGTACGTTAAATGAAGTTGCAATTAAGAGAGCTAAAAGCTGCGCGGCTGACTATGCTTCTCAAGGCCTCGGGCCTCGCCGGAGCGTACTTCCGCTTCTGATTAGCTTCCTCTTTTCCCACATCGTCCTCACCGTTTTCTCTCTTTCCCTCCTCCTTCTCCCGCCTCTTTTCTCCCGCTCTTCTTTCCTTTTCTCTTTCTCTCTCTCTCTCCCTCTCTCTCTCTCTCTCTCCCCGTCCCTCCCCCTCTCTCTCCCTCTTTCTTTCGACCGCGCTTATTATTTCTCTTTCCTTTTTTTCCTACTCCTTTTTACCTCGTTTCCTCTTCGCCATCTCTCCCCGTCCCGTCGCATCGCGTCGGTTCCTCTCTCGACTCTCTTTATCTCTGACGGGCTTATCTCGCACCGTGGGAAACCGCGCGTGCGATTCGCGCCGCGAAGAGAGAGGAAGTTCTCGAGTATCGTTCCACGGCCGGCATTTCTGTTTTCGGATCTTAATTATTGGCTGTGGCCCGCGCCATTGGCCACGGTCGTCGCGCCGTCGCGCGTCGAACGACTCCCACCGGTTCCAAATCAGAATTTTATACTGATCACTAAACTGCGGATGTTTATGCAATTTTCGATTTTTATAGATGCATTTTAAGAAAGTGGAATCATATAAAATCTTATTTTTAGTGGTAGTAGCCTTTCAAGGTCCGAAGTAAAGCAAAATCGTATTAGATTCTACCAAATTGTAGACTATCCATTTTTCGAAAATTTTCAGAGTGGAACCTCGCGCGTTTCATCGAAAGGTTACATCGAAATCGGTTAATGTAGCAATGAGCTATAACCGTTTAAAGATGATCACTAGACAGCGGATCTTTATGCGAAATAAAAATTTTGTACCTGAATTGCATCGAACTGGAGTGAAGTAGAAATTGATTCTCTTTCCTAATATGATAAGCAGATTGAAAATAATATAATTATTAAGCTGCTAGCGACAAATATATCTAGCTTCTTATCTGTAGTTATCGTTAGCCTTCAAGTCGCAAAGTAGAGTAAGGACGAGCGCACTTAAACTTCAGGATGCTCGATGTAATAGGGTTACGCACACAAGTGGCGAGAAACCAACGAATCCGTAGGCAATGCTAGGAGCGATCGAACTACGAAATTATTTTACGAAATTGAGAACGTCGGAATTGTTGAAAGTGAACTTTTCTAGCGGGTAATGAACTTTGTCGCGTCTCAAAGGAAGTAAAAACCGTATTAAAATTGATTTTATGTTCTACTGAAAATTTAAACATTTTCTTGAACGTGAAAATGTTTACTAGATTTTTCTCCCGTAGAAGAAAAAGAGTGTCTGACCCGGTATTATCGTAAACTCCCGTGCAACGCGATTAAAAATTGCTTTAAAAATTTGTATAAATTTCACTTAATTCTTTGTTGAGTGAGACTCGACATCAGAGAAAGAAAAATGTAAAGGAAACGCTTTTTTATGTGGATTTGGTGCTTCCTATATTTACTTAATTTCTTACTTTATAATTAAAAATAAATATAAGTTCTACAAATATAAATTGCAACAAAGTTCGAGAGCTATATTTAATATAATTAGTAAACGTAAAAGGAAGTAAAGGAAGTGTTCTTTGAAGTAAATTTCAAATAAAAGACTTAAAATAGTAGAGAAATGTCGGCAATAAAATTGAAAACTAATTCGGAGTGCTAAGGGATAATAGTACAAATTTATAAAAAATTTGTTTGAAAAGTCCAACTTACTGTTGGAGAAGAGACAGAGTAATCATTTCATAGAATCATTGACCGCGTTGTACGGGAGTCTACTGCAAGGAGTATAGTGCAAGGGGTTAGAAACGGAAAACAGCTGTTTGTTCGGATCCTCGGTTGGGAGTGGTTGAAATTCATCGGCGGTTTCTCGAACCCGCAGCAACGGACCGCGATTGTGTAATGCCGGTATGCAAGAACAGACGCCCGAGCGGGCCCGCGTTGTTTTCCGATTCGAATAAAAATCGGGCGCCGTCGTCGGGCCGCGATAAAACTCAGCCGCGCGCGATTTTAATGGTTCAAGACGTTAGGCGAAAATATGTTCCGCACCGCACCGCGCCGCGCCGCTCCGCGCCACGACGGCGTGCACTTTCACTCGAGCCGGTCGTCTCGCCGAATTGGCAGATACGATTACGTCGCGCGATGAAGTTCTGTCGATTGTGCGAAACACGGTTCCGCGTGTTCGCCAGGCCGTGTCTCTCGGTCCCTCCACGGCCGCCATTTTTCGTCGGTCAGTCGAAGAAAACTCGAGATGTCCTTCGTGTGAACGCTCCTAATCGATGCACAGTAATGCCTCGATGCTTGGGCCACAGATGTCCACGATATTTGTATTTTGTTGTTTAACGCCTTTCATTTACAAACATATATTTTATCACAAGTTTAACACTGTACAATATATCTTCACCAAAAGAATGAGGCATTGTGAAAAATGCAGTATAGAACAAAGCACATAAGTTTGTTTAACACTGGGTTTACGGAGCTCTGGAAATAACTATTTTACATTATTTTATAAACATAACATGAATGTGTCTATCCAAATTTTTGGCCATTTTCCCAATAATAAATACCCAAAGAAATAAAGGTAAATAATTCCTCAGGAAAAGTAAAATATTCCGCGTCTTTATAATCTTAGTGATCGCAAATTGAAAATATTAGAATCCGTCATTTTGGATTCGAAGCAATTTCAATTCGAAAATCAAGACATTTCTTAAACCTAGATAATTGTTATTGTATGTAATCTTTTTTACAAAGGCACATAAAATTGAATCTGTTTCGTCATACAATGGTGGAGCTTTTTGCAATTCATAAAATACAGACGAGTTTAATAATACTAAAACTGTTTTTTTAATAATGCTATGGACATTTTTACTGGTGCAATATGATTATTACTGGGTTAGTACTGCAGCTAGGTCCGCAGCTATGTATGTGAGCGACACTACGTCGCAGTAAATATGTCAGTGAAAATTTTATAAAAAGATAATTTGAAAAGAAAAAGTTTCACTCGGTACCTCTTTCCACGTTCGATGCTAGCAATGAACGATCAAGCAATTCTTGTATGTGTACACGATATAAGCGACATTTCGCTCCCGAAATTAGTACATGCATCGAAATCTTACTGTACTTCCACGCGTGTCGCAATGTTGAACAGTTCGCTTTGAAGAAGGCTTCGAGAATCCAACCGACTCGTCACGTACGTCCGATTATGAAATATTCCAGATTATCTTTCAATGGAGTGTCGCTCGCATTTTTTCGCATTCGGAGATTTGCGAAACACGCCCAGATTTGGCGGCGATTTCATGCACGCCTCGCCGCGCGGCCTTGAATGGACGGACGGCTAGATTCGTGAACGCTTTCGATGTTTTTGCGGAAATTTGCTTGCATCATGTCGCGAGCGCACGATGATAGAGCGTAAATACACCTATCTATGCACTTGTCGCATCACGTATGAATTTCGAAAATGAAAGTGTTCGCCGACTGTCAGGTGCAGGATGAAGTTTCAGATTGAATTCCACTGATATTTAAATGATTGAATATCATCATGGATTTCTATTTCAAGCAACGATATCAACATGTTTGTAAAAGCTTAATTAAATGAAATTGGATGCATTGATTACAATTATTTTGATGAACGAACTTTTCAAATTCCATTCTCTTACCAGTCTTGCTCTTTTTGTTCGTCACTTTAGTACTTTCATACGATTGCACTGTTTTATTATCTTCGAGATAAACTGTTCTGTTCATATGAACTGTTATAAAATAACTTTTATCTGTCAATGCTACATAAACACTGTAATCAGTGTAAACCTCGTAATGGAACGTTATAAATATTATCATAGACAACTTTCTAGAACAATTTTTAAACGTGTTTCTGATTATATCGATGACTAAAGATGATTCCGCGAAATTGCAATGAAAGCTGAAACAGACCGATTTGTAAGCATATTACATATCTATACCTGCGTCGTCGCGTAGGCGACGCAGTCACACTCTATCGATGGAATTATCGCGATACCATTTTCCTCTTTAGATTTCCGCGGTTTGCGGTCTCCGCTGGAAAATTATCGCAAAGATCGTTCGAATTGCGCAGGAAGAATTTCCACCTACGCGATCGCCGGAAAAAAACATTGCAATCTCTTTCTGGTCGACTGAAGAATCAATTAAGGACGCGTACACTGTCGTCTGTGTTCCATTGCTAACCACTTTCATTCGAGAAAAATTCACTTCTGCGAAAATAAATGCAGACTCAATGGTGATGTTTTCAATCATCGCGGAAATCGAGTTTCCCAACGTAAAAGTATTTTTTGTTGTGCATACTATTATGAAAATAATTGTAGGGGGAAAGATTCAATCAATAATTTACAGAAGAAGTTGTAAAAATGAATTCAATCATCCTGTGTAAAATCATAGTATAAATGGTGTTTGTTGCGGAGGTAATTCTGGAGCAGAGAAATGGCTGAAATTCGAGAAATGTTTCAATCATTAATTTACACAAGACGTTATAAGAATGAATTCAATCATCCAATATAAAATAATAGTATAAATGGTGTTTGTTGCGGAGGTAATTCTGGGACAAAGAAATAGCAGAAATTCGAGAAAATCTCCAATCAATAATTTACAGAAGAGGTTGTAAGAATGAATTCAATCATCCTGTGTAAAATCATAGTATAAATCGTGTTTTTTGCAGAGGTAATTCTGGAGCAGAGAAATGGCTGAAATTCGAGAAATGTTTGAATCAATAATTTACACAAGATGTTGTAAGAATGAATTCAATCATCCAATATAAAATAATAGTATATTTGGTGTTTGTTGCGGAGGTAATTCTGAGACAAAGAAATGGCAGAAATTCGAGAAAATCTCCAATCAATAATTTACAGAAGAGGTTGTAAGAATGAATTCAATCATCCTGTGTAAAATCATAGTATAAATCGTGTTTTTTGCAGAGGTAATTCTGGAGCAGAGAAATGGCTGAAATTCGAGAAATGTTTGAATCAATAATTTACACAAGACGTTATAAGAATGAATTCAATCATCCAATATAAAATAATAGTATATTTGGTGTTTGTTGCGGAGGTAATTCTGAGACAAAGAAATGGCAGAAATTCGAGAAAATCTCCAATCAATAATTTACAGAAGAGGTTGTAAGAATGAATTCAATCATCCTGTGTAAAATCATAGTATAAATCGTGTTTGTTGCAGAGGCAATTCTGGAGCGGAGAAATGGCGGAAATTCGAGAAATGTTTCAATCAATAATTTACACAAGATGTTGTAAGAATGAATTCAATCATCCAATATAAAATAATAGTATAAATGGTGTTTGTTGTGGAGGTGATTCTGGGACAAAGAAATAGCAGAAATTAGAGAAAATCTCCAATCAATAATTTACAGAAGAGGTTGTAAGAATGAATTCAATCATCCTATGTAAAATCATAGTACAAATGGTGTTTGTCGCGGAGGTAATTCTGGGGCGGAGAAATGGCGGAAATTCGAGAAATGTTTCAATCAATAATTTACACAAGATGTTGTAAGAATGAATTCAATCATCCAATATAAAATAATAGTATAAATGGTGTTTGTTGCGGAGGTAATTCTGGAGCGGAGAAATGGCGGAAATTCGAGAAATGTTTCAATCAATAATTTACACAAGATGTTGTAAGAATGAATTCAATCATCCAATATAAAATAATAGTATAAATGGTGTTTGTTGCGGAGATAATTCTGGGGCAAAGAAATGGCGGAATTCAGCGTAGAATTGGTTCGGTGGATGACACAATGCGTTATCACCGTCGCTATCGTAATTTGCCTGTTCGTGCAGGTAGTCTCGACTGCCTGGTGGTATTTTCCTCGGTTTCTGGCCCGTTCTGGCTCATGACGATTGTAAATCTTGGGCCCCCGCGGCCGAGTACATGCCGAGTAACAGCGGCTACGAGTATATACGTCCGCCAACCCTTTCTACCTTCCCTTTCACTTTCATCTATCGCGTATACTCGAGGCCCCTTCAGAACTCGCCTGCTTCTCGCTCGCTTGGCCTACTCTTTTGCTACCTACTTGCTCTCTACGTGCGCCGTACGAGAGAGAGACAAAAAAAAAGAGAATATATAGGAAAGAAAATGTATGCCATGTCTAACGAAAGAATTGTTTCGCTGGTTGGGCTGGCCTTGAATCGGCGACCATTTATTTCATACCTCCGCTAAACTGGACGATCTCTCTGCCAAATTAGTAGGTCGCTCGGAAATTAATTTCGATTTTCGTGTAGCAGATGCCATTGCTTCCATTTGTTATTACTCAACCTTATTTTAAACCGCAAAATCCTAGTATATCCTGACAGCTGACATTTTCGACGTCATTTCCTGCCTTATACTGCTTGCTAACCTTTCGAGTATATTTTTATCATCGCACCAAATATGCAAAATCAAAGTACGCATTTCTGCTTTTTTATTTATGTAGGAGTCGTATGAAGTTCCATGTGACCAGTTATGTAGAAAGTGGAATGCGAGTAACTGAAGGTTAAGGAGAAGATGTACCATCGGATTACCATTTTTTGCGTTGTTCTCAATATTTTTTATGCTTTGCAACTTTCATTTCAAAGAGATTCGTAAAAAGTCATATAACTCAATTTGTTGCTAATAAAAAATAGAAAGTTGCCTGAAATGGTCAAAAATTGGCTTTCATTTTCCTTCGAGAAAACGAAATGACTTTCCGAAGGACCTCATAACATTTTTACTCTTCAAGGTTCTATATTGCTATCAACCTCGGAAGGGTTATTAGCGACTACAGGTTTATACAGATCGTTTTCTAGATTTGTTTAATTAATAAAGCTACGTTTGTTGGATGTTGTTGCGTAAAAATCCAACAGCCTAATATCTAGGTTTGAGGTAGCGATGTTTGGATGGTGAGTTTAAGCGTGGACGGATGATCGTTTCTCTTCTGGCACACGGAATGTATATTCCTCTCGTCGAGGCAGCGGTAACAAAGCTATGCAGAACGAAGAGGCTAGTGTAATTGAAAGTGGTGACCTGCCGACAGCCGTCATTGTAACCTTCCTTCGCAGCCTGAATGAAATATGGCCGGTGCCGAGGTGCCGAGTCTTTCCTGCGACAGTGAAAGTGTCCCAATTTTGAGGAGAGAAAGAGTTTCCGAAAACATTAACGGTAATACGGGGCACGTAACCGTTGTCGACCGTACGGTTAGAGCTCGTCGTTGCTCAACGGTTAACAGGAACACCGTTCAACGTCGACAAAAATAAATTCTCGATCTATTAGGCTAGCCTCTGCAACAATAACGGCCGAGTCCTTTCGCTCGGCGCGTTACAAATCATTTTGCTAATGGTTAGTATTTTTCTAATCTTTTCAAATAATTTTTATCCGCATTCTATTATACTTGTAACTTCTTTATTATTCGCTGCTTCATTCATGAATTTGTCAAAATTTATCTCTTAAGGTACTTATTGCTATCTTTTCAAATGTTCCTAATGCAGAATCGTTCGATTAATTCGAAAAACTGAGCAATGGACCGATGATTTTAATACCCTGGGTCGAAATAGACCCGGACTTTGAACAAGGTTAGACTGGAATGAGATTCCGCAATTTTCATGTACAGGTTTTGCACTAGAATTTTACCGTTTGGAAATAAAGTGTTTTTCAGCAAGTTTTTGTTAAAATATTCAAATCTTTAGCCTAATTTTTACGTAAATTATCGAACAGCAACATTCGCCGGTATTATCGGGGAGTTTCAAGTTCGAATATTACTAATTTCACTTACTATGTTGCTTCGTTGAAACGATGTTACAAATTTGAGAACAGCCGATAAGAATTATCGAGAATCGTTCGAAACATTCCACGTGCGCCCGCCACGTCGCCGAAGAGTCTCTCCCGGCTTTTAGCATAACCACGTATTCATTTTGCAATAATAAGTTGTTGGTGCAACCACCGGTTGAATTGTCGTTTGCCCGTTGTGTCGAAAGGGTATAGCACGCCTCATTAAAGGCCATGACTCTAAGTCGATTGTTGTGCCTTTATTTTATACGAGACGTACCCGTTTGTCTCCGTTATTACTCACGATCGATACATGTATACGATTCTTTCGCTCCCGTATCAAACACTTTCCATCGCGGTCCCGCTGAATAGTTAATTAATCTCGATCCTGTGAAATAACAACGCCTCGAGACGATGCTCATTCGAACTCCTTTGTGGAGCGTTAAACGCGTTTGTTTATTTGTTAATAAGAATTCTTTTCCGAACTGAGAAAGCTGTATATATTCTGTTGAGAAAGTTCGAGTCATTTCATGTTAATTAGTAGCAGTGTATAATCTTCGTTCTCAAAATTAGGTCGATGTTCAACAGAAATCCTATCCATATCATATTTGCTGTAAACTAAAAAATAATATTGTGTCTTAATAAATAATCCTGCGATAATAATAATAGCTCTCTGAAATTATTGGTTGACACAAGTTTACCACACAGGCGCCATCTCTTCGCCAGCTGGCGACCACTTTGGTCGGAATTTCATTCAATTTGCGCGGCGTAAAAAACAATTAGTTTTAATCATTTCGCAGTAACATACAACTTCAACGTCGTTGGCAACCTGTTGCTCGTAATCGTTCATTTTCAAAGTATACAACTTATTTACATTCTCAGCTGTTCCAGAGTGAGAGCCCTTGGAACGGTCATTTTCGAAATGGACCAACAGAATTTCAGTTATTATAATCAATTGGCACCGATGTCGTGGAAACGCGAAATTTGTTGAAACAATGTACATATATCGGGGCTTCCCGAAGCAATTGAACGCTTACACACCCGCTTTCGTGTCCCTCAGTACCGGCACACTCGGCCGACAGCGTAATTTCTCTTTCGCCATTGTTACTGTCAAACGATCTCGTAATCGTCTCCCTCTCGTGACACGCTAATCATCCCCAAAGCTTGTTACGTCGCGTCGCGGAACGACCGACCCAGATACCAAATTTTGTCTCGGTTTGCCCTACCCGAAAGCGTCCGGCAACATCCCGATTATTCTCGTTTGGTGTTCCATTCAAGTCGCAACCATGAACGAAAACACGAACGCGGGGATCGATGTGACGCAAACTGGTTCGATTAGCTGCTCCTAGCTCTAGCTGAATAAAATTATGCTTTCGTGTCAATTATCAACACACGATACGCAACCGTTTGTAACGCATAAAATCCGCAGTTTACACGCGATTTTCACTAGACAGCGGATTTTATGCATTTATGAGAAAAATGAGAAGGTGAGATTTAAAACATTAAAAACATTAGACCAATTTAAAAATACTTTCATATCATTTTCAACCTATTGAACATATTAACTTAACCCTTTCCATTCGAAGCTATCTAAGTAGAAAACCGAATTTTTCTTTCGACCTGAAATATTTCTATTTTATATGATTTCATATGATACAATACATGGAGTAGTTTATTAAAATGTTAAATTCGTTTGATACGTTGAATATAAATTTAATAATGCAACAAATATTTTGTATAATGGTATAAGAACTATTAATAGCGCCTCCGAGTCACCACTCGAGGGCAAATGGGTTAAGAGAGAATAAATTTCTATGTCGCTCCGGTTTGTTGCAATACAGGTGGAAAATTTTTAGTTTGCATAAGGATCCGCTCTCTAGTCATTACAATCCCCACCACCGAGTGCCGCGACCTTCAACACGTCGTGGTGGAAGGTAAACACGGTTGCAACTATCGAGGTTTTACTGTACACTCTTCAACTGTTGAAAAATTTTGCTGGCATGGGTCATTCGAAATCTCAGATCGTTATTTCCCTTACTAAAATATAAAATTGACAAAATGACGAATTATTAAATTGTATATTCCGAAATCTCGTTTTTTTTCAGGGAATTTTTCAATAAAACAGTATGACAAATATAATGTAAAAATAACATTTCTACCGGATGCTATGAGTCGTCTACGTGAGACTGCCCTGTTAAAGGATCCCTAGTAGCACAAAAATATTAGATAGATATTTTTTTCAAATATTGGAAAAATATTTTTTAAGCCACACTTTTTCATATGAGAAAAATATTAGATCTGAATATTGTATACATGTACAAGAATAAACATTATCTGTATATTAAGAAGAAATATTCTATTTCTAATATTATATAAAATAAATAATATTATTTAAATATTAAATAAAATAATATGAAATAAATATTATTGGTATATTAGGAACAAAATATTCTACTTCTAATATGAAATAAAGATTCATTTAATATTTAGAAAAAACATATTTCTCTCTTAACATGAAATAGATATTTCCTCCATATTTCAAAAGAAATATTTCTTACTTATTACAAAATAAATATTGTATGTATATTTGAATATTAAAAAAAGATTGAATCTCTTTTTAATATTATATGAACGTGTATACAATATTTTGTGTTACTAGGGATGTGTCAGAGAAAATTTTCAAAAAGGAAGGAATCGGTATTCGAGCGTAACAGTTATCCGGAGCGATCTAGCGTCCACTAGAGCGGCAGTGCTATACGATACACTTTTATGCGCGTCCACACCGTGGACTGGACACTTACGTAATCGCAGTGATCTCACATTGTGGGTGGGGACTTGTCCCGAACGCGTGTGCGTTTTGCGGCCGTGTTGGTCGTCACCTGGATCACTGTATGGGTGCGTATGCTGCGCAGCTGTGGAACAGAAGCGTACACCGTGTCCGAAAAGTCTACGGCGCGTCGAGAGGCGCCATTGTTTCTCCAAGGAAAGCAAGGTGACCGGCTTTCCAGCCCATGAAAAGATATTCTTGAAAACGGCAGATCGACAGTCATCCATCTCGCTCGAGAGACACTAAAAGGGTCTCGTTCTTTGCTGTACAATTTTCCTATGCCCTATTAAACCTGGAATCGTGTCTCTCGTGACCCTAACAAAAATTCGCTATAATAATACACGAAATCAATTTTGTATATATAAATTTTAAAAAATACCTTTGTTATAATAATTCCCAATGGTTCGTGTATCTTGGGAATTTAACCTTCAATTACTCGCACTCCACTTTCTACATAACTGGTCGCACGGAAGTTTACGTCGCTCCAATTAAATAAATAAATTTTTATTCAATGAAATAACTATTTTAATGCAACATAAATATTTGCTAGTGTGATTGACATGTTTGTTTATGCTTGAAACACTAAATTCAAAGTTTCAGAGTTATGAAATTCACACGTGCAACTAATAATTTTACAGATATTGATCGATTGTCAGATTCAATGACATTTAATTACAATGAGTGACGAATTGAGCGTTTGAAATGAATTTGGACGAAAAATTGAGGGGGATTAGTTTGGAATGATGTGCATTTTTTATTGGATCGTGGTTCGAATAATTGCAGGTCAGTTTATCGCGAAATTGTCTAGTATAATTGCTCTGAAAAGAGAAATGTATTCTTTGTAGCGTACACTTAATTTGTTGGCAATCAAGCTATCGCAAATAGGCAGTTAAAATTTACATTACAAATAACGGGCAAGATAGCATAAACGTAGAATTGAAATTTAAACGAATTTATCATCAAGAATATATATATATATTCTTCCTGTAAAGGATTTTAAAAATGTTCACAATAATTTTGAATGTCTATATACTCAGATGTTAAATTGTTCTGACTAATCCACTGTAATTATGGTTTTTGCTATGTCGTATGAGAACATTGAATCGTAGCATGTACATACGGAGATAATTGTCGTGTGAATGCAACACTTTGGTGATTAATTGCGCGTTTCACAATGCTGGCTTTAATGGCGAAAGTTAATGCGGCGCCAAAAATAAGGAAAACATTTCGTTTCAAATATTCAACTTGCTTGACCGCATTCGCAGGTTGTATACTCGATTACTCATATTTCGAGTGGAGATACTAATTCCGTTAAACTATTCTTATATAATGTTTCGTATTTGTTTTTTAAATACTATGTTAATACGGCGTGCTCATTAACTTGTTGACGAACATAGACTTAAAGCAGTGGTTCTTAACCTTTTTGAAGCCAGGGAACACTTGTGATCATATGAAAAATTTGCGGAACACCAAAATTAATGATCCAAAAAAACAAACAGAAACGTCCCGTGTAGAAATTAATATTAATATATTTTCGAAAATATATTTAATATATTTCGCGGAAAACTTGCGACGTAGGGACACAATTACAACACGAAACTCGACGGAATTTCTACGGATTAGTTTCTATGAGAGAAAAAAACAAATAATATCTATTTATTACATGTACTTGTATTAAAAAATATATCATTTTGTATATTTCTGGATGAGAATGTAATATGTCTTTATTTGAAAATCTTGTTTCTCTTGACTATTTCTCGAAGAATTCTTATAACCTCATTTTTCAGGCTTCGTAATTGCAAACGTTGTGTGTGCTGGATAAGGGGATTCCATGATAACGTATTGTACTATGCAATTTATTGAGTCTGACACAGTTGCGCTAGGAATGCATGAATTCGAAATGTGATTATCATATCATATCCAGGACAATTTTCCACCGTCAAGTCCTCTGAATTTCATTGAAGAAAAGAGATAAGCTCTCGGGAATGTGTGAACACCCGTGGACAAAGCGGAGAAGATGATTTCCAACGACTAGTTCAGGAATTGCAGAAATGTTGGAATCGTTCTATCAGCGAAGAAGGGAAGGACTACCAAGAAAATGGAAGAAGTGACAGATAAAAATTTAAAAGATCGTGACCTTTACTTTTTCCTTTGCATTTGCGACCAGTAACAATGTAAACCAATCCTTCTAACGTCTCAAAAAGACTCAAGCTGTTGGATCCAATTTTAAAAAAGTTATTCGTCTTTAAAACGTGTACGAATATTTTGTACACCGACTGTATTAATTTATAGTCTTAAAACGATAATTTGTGCGAACATATTAAAAAAAATACAAAAGGTTTTTAATAAACTATACAATTTAATTGGCTACAGAAGAGTTAATCTGGTTTCTTTCCATTTCTGGCAGAGAAATTGGCAGATTAACACTTTAACGACCGCCCGTTTACGCAGTTAAACGTCGAATTAATTTTAAAGAACTTTATTGAATTATTATTAATAAAGAACTTTATTGAATATTTTTCCATTGTATGATAATTATTAAAGCAATCACCTACATGTAATGGTATTTTACATGTCTTACACATAAAACGGTTGTTCCGGCTATCACACACATGTTGTGTGAGCGGTCGTTAAAGTGTTAATACACAAGAGCATAGGGAAGCCTGGTTTCTTTTTAGCACAGCAGAAGACAGATTCCCAATGAAAAAAGGTTGTCCCCTAATTTCGCTGACGAGTGCGGCGTAGGGGACGCGAATTGCAAGTGCAAGGAGGATCCATGATCGATGGAACAGTGGCGCCAGCAGCGTGGATCCGCAGGTAGCGCACGATCAGCCGGAACGCGGTTGTTGCGTAACATTTCGAAAAGTCGACGTAATGTGTCGGAAGTCATCGTTAACTCCGGCTATGGTCCCGTCACGACCGACCAAGCGTGAATAAACAAATGAATAACCGAGCAGCGGTTTGGATCGGTGCGGCGCGGCGCGGCGGTCCGTCAGTTTCGTGCGATTCTAACGATTTTTTTCGTTCGTTGTTAAAACGGCTCGCGACGACGACGAGCGACGGGGAGAACGACGACTACGATGCAACGGGACGGGGACTCGCTCGTTTCCGATTGACAACGAGACATCGGGAATAATTATTCAAGGCTGCAGTGCGTTGCAATTGTATCGGCCAGTGCAGTTGTGCCGGCTGCGCGCCGATGAAAGTCTCGTCGAGTTTAAAGAGCGCCGGTTAATACGCGCAACGCACGCACGCACGCACGCACGCACACGATCGAATGCACGCGCCTCGACTGAACACTGAACGAAGCCCATGCTACGAGCGACACTGTTATGAGAATACACCATTTGTTTCTGCTCCATTGACGTCAAACGAAAAATACGGAACCTATAGCGATCGGCAGAGAAGTTGCAGAGGGAAGCGAATTATTCTCTTAGCCCCGCTCGCCTCGTATCACATCCTGTCGGACTCGTCACGAATATTTGTGCCCGTAATTATGAAAGTGATCTAATTGAAAACTGCAATAAAAATTCGTTTATCGGTTATTTCACAGGACATTATCTTAAATTATGATAAATGAATAAAATGGGATTTTCAGTGGTTGTTATTTCAACATTGTAGTGAATTCATTTAGTGTTAATATAATTTTCGTTTAAATATCTCGGAACAAGAAATATATTGTTAGATCACTTTCATAATTACGTGCACATATTTAAAAGCATTTCAAAGAAAATCTTATCAAGACGGAAATTGTAGGTGATACAATAAAAATTCCAGTCCTTCTAAGTAAACCACTAGGAAAATTTCAAAATACTGTTACATTATTTTTCAATCCATTAAACATATTAAGAAAGATAATAAACTTCCACTTCACTCCAGTTCGTTGCAATTCAGGTAGAAAATTTGTTATTTTGTTTCAACATCTACAGTATACGAGCTAAAAATAGAAGTCGATAATGTTCTGCTAATAAAATTTGGGAGCCGCGAGATCCGTCAAGTCCCGTTGCTTCAGAACGTAGTTCGCAATTGCGCGACAAGTGCGGAATATTTATTCGACTCGTAGAACGGAATTCTACCAGAAGAACCCATTGAAATGCGTCGATATACACGCGCGTCTTTTTCTTCCAGAAACGAGCGCGTCGGACGCGCGCCGCTTCTTTTATTTGGTCGTGCGTGCACTCTCGCTACCTTGCGATCGCCTTGCAGGTATATTTTAATAAAGCCAAGATCGCTGCTTTTGGCTCGGCCTTGCTACCGCGTTCAAATGAGTCAGACGGAAACGAGAAACGTCAAGTGATGACCAACGGCTCTCGCGAAGTAGGCTTCTCCCGTTTTCTATGCAGTCGTCGTCCACTCAACACCGGCAAACTTTCTCGAAATAGATCAAGCGCGGTTCGATCGATCCACGCGTCGATCCATATTTTTTTCTCTATCGATCGAAACGCCTGCGATGCACTTAGCCGAGACAAAACCGCAAAATTTATTGTTCAATGTACATACATAGCGTGAGCCACGAAACTATTCCAACGCTCTTTAACCCTTTGCACTCGGAGCTATTTTAACTGGAAAATTAAACGTTTCTTCTGACCTACAATATTTCCATACTCTATGATTTTTTTAATTTGATAAATATGAAATTGTATATAATACCTCATACAATACTTAAATGTGTAGTAATTGGTTAGATACCGACATATCTGATAGTGTAAACAATTATTTAAATAATTTCCATTGCTAAGATAAGTAATAAGAACTAAATCACACCTAAGCAAGTGAGTTGAAAAATTGTTGGAAAAATTTGTTCTCCTTCATATTTAAACATTTAATAGTTACAACTTTTGAAAATTATATTTTATCAAGTTAAAAATGTTTTATTTTTCTTGCAGACGCAATTTATTAATCTTGAAAATGGTCCAAATTGTGACCGAAACGTCGATTATATAAAATTAGCAAAATTACTTAGTTAATTTATTATTTTTTGTGTATTTAACGATCGAACCGTAGCGCCGATAGCATTCAACGATTTTTTATTAACAATATTACGATCGATATAAATAAGTTTAGTTAAATAATAGTACAGCAATTTTTAGTGGCGCCTCAGAGGCACCACTCGACTGCTAAGGGTTAAAACAGAATAACTTTTCTATAATTGTACCAAACGACCTGATGTTTTATAATTATTTAAAGGGCGTTCAAATACTTTCGTGGCTCGCTATGTGTCTAACGATGAAACATCTGTTATAGGTTTTGCACTCCAAATTTACCCTTTTGCAAGTTAATTTCACCCATCAAGAATATTGAAAATTAATTTATTATTTATTTAGACAAACACGAACGGTAACGTTACCGCGAGGGAAACGACATTTTCCAGGTGGATATTTTTTCACGCGGAAGATCAGTGAATTTTTACGTGTCTGTCTATTGGAAGAATTGAAATGCCGCGTACGGATGGAATGAGTAAAAACACCTATAAAATCGTCGAGTGTCGTTTGAAGCTGTGCGAGCAGCAGCGAGTCGCGTCGCGTCGGTGAGTTTGCCCTTCGAAGCCAAAACGGTGGAACGACGATCACGCTGTCGCGCGTGTGTCCCCTCGACTTTACGCTTTTCGAGGGAGAGGACGCGGTGAAATAGTGGAAACGAGGGAAAGACGAAAAAGGGGGGAAGCTGTGGAGAGCGAGAAGAACGATCGTGATTGTGTAACATGAATGCACGCGAGTATCTCTCGCGGCCCCGCGTATATACATACCATGTATACTCGCGGCGCGGCGCAGCGCGGTGCGCACGTAGGTGTATGTAGATCTTCTAGGTAGTGAAAGGTCATCCGTTTAATAGTCCTCAAACAGCTGCATGCGCGATCGGATCTCCGCCAGTCGATGACTAACTCGCAAGAGCCATCGGAGAACCGCGGTGCATCTGCCGATGCGTAATCAAAAGGTTCAACAGAAGATGCTTTGACATTGAACGGATCGAAATCTCGCGGCGGCGTCGCCGATTCGCCATACATCCATGTACGCGTGATACTAATTACAACGATCCTATTCTCCCCTCGCATCCTCTCCCAAACCCGACCATTTCGAACGGCTTTCAGAATCTACTTGCTCCAAATACTTTGACCTCTCATAGTTCGCACTGGTGCGTTGCTACCCCGTCGAAAAGTTAACGGATTGTAGGGCTTTCGCTCGAAATTCAACCTTATGCAAATCAATTTCACCTATTAACACTTTACCGATCGGAAGCCTATTAATAGGATTTTCAATAATTCTGCTGTACCAAAAAAAAGCATAGAAATTTTCTTTGACATTGCAATCTTAAATGAAACTATTAGACGACGTTATTGAGGGTGACTTAGTTAGTTCATACTAAATGCTAAATGAAAATTTAGCCATGTACCATACTTTTTTTAAAAATATACAATAATCATCGGTCGGTAATGTATTAAGAATATTTAAAGTTAATTATTTACTTATTTAGACACACGCGTACGGTGTGATTACTACGAAAATTTATTAATCAGGAAACGCCTACAACGAATTTTTCATTATACATTACAAAGTTAATGAATTGGTAATTACTTGTAAATAAGTATTTGATGTAGATCTTTGCAATAATTCAAATTTTGAATTTCTTACAATTAATTTGTATTTGATTTATATTGTTTTTAACTTAAGCTCGCAACGGTTGTTTGTCCTGCCAGTGCTTCCGTTGCTTATCTTCATTGTCGAAATGCTTGCTTACCATTTAGCAGATAAAAGTCGTATTGTTCGAACTGTAAGCTATAACGAGATTATATTTGTTTATAACCAGAAAAATATTTTCTGCACGCATTCGTTGAATATTTATTATTCGAACACTCGGTTCTTGTAAGGTGAATTTCATCACAGAGAGAAAAATAAGTGGATCGCGGAAGATTCCAGCTAACGAATACAAATTAGGTTCTGGCAGGACCTGTTTGGTCACTCTTTACATTTCCAAGCTTAGTAATTGCGAGGCGACGTGCAATTTTTCGAAGGAAAGAGGAAGCTCGACGCTGTCACCGAGAGCAGATTTCAGGAAATGATTATAGGCGTCGATGGCATCGATACGACGCAAAGCCAGTCTCGAGATTATGCGCTCGAAAGAAGCTGTCAAATGGTTTTTGCGAGGGAAAGATGTATGCTCTTCACGTGCACGCACGAGGCTGTGCGCATGAGTATACAGCGTACAGGCAAATACATTATAGTCGAGTTTGGAGGAGAAAGAACGATCGTCGAGGTTCAAGAGAAAGAAAAAGAAAGAAAGAGAGAGAGCGCAACGTTGCCCAAAATCATGCAGAAATGCACGTTATTTTTCACCACGTTTTTTTTCCTTTTTATTTTGATCGGTTTGCGCTGGCGCGATATGTATTGCTTCCTTGCGGTGTTTCCGTGTTTTCCACGCGATCCTGCGGCTTCGCCGAGCCGAGCTCGCTTGTCCTTCTGGTTACGCAACTGAATAAAAGTGTCAGTCGTTCAATATTACGTCTGACATCATGTTTATCGCCCGAGATCCTGAAAAAAAGGCAATCAGCTGGAGAAAAGAAATATTCAACGCGGAACACTTTCTCGGACCGCGGGGCTCAAGCAAAAACTGGAACGGATCTGTGCGTTCGGTAACGCACGTGTTAGTCCTCTCGTTATTTTATTAATTCCTTTTGTAATCACTGTTTTAGAATTGCCTGTGAAATATTTGCACGTCGACTCAACGAGACAATAAATTTCGTCTCGATTCATTCAAATGAATCACGAATGAATATAAAATTTTAATGAACGAAATATAAAATTTGCGCGTAACTTAACAACAAATTGCATTACTAAGATGTACATGTTAACTCGAGAATTTGAATAAGAAAAACATCGAAATGTAACTGTTTACCTTGTTATTTCATCGATTTTTTAGTTCGTGAAACGAGGGACGGATGAGGTGGTCAAGTAGAGATAACAAATTTTTGTGCTCACTGTGTAATCTCAGTGGATACCAAACGATTTCGTGGGTATACGAAGTACAAAAGAAAATTTTCTCAGAATGTTACAAATTAGACCAATTCCGTGATTCTTGTCTATCGGTAGTAACTTTTTCCTATTCGAATATACGTGTTTCGTAGTAATTGGTGCCTTGCATTGTTCGCAAATAGCTGGCTCATGATTATTTAGCGAATGCGAGTGTGTCAATGCTGGCTGACCTATCTTAATTCTGCTAACTAAAGCCGAAGACGTGTTCTATTCAATGCGATTCAAACATTTTTGCCATTCAATTCCAATTCCAACATTATTCTGTAAACACATTTCTATCTTCGAGATGTCCATGAAGCACCAAAACACGCTGGAGAAGACGCAATAGTAATTGTCTGTAGCTACCGAGACGCTAGAAGACAGTTTGGGTCAGTCTGTCGGTGTGACAGCGCGTTTCTCTAATTTTGGAAGGCCTGCAGGAGGAGCCTGGCACAGCCAGGTCCCATAGAGTCCCGGTGGAGGTGCATAGCGCAGGCGCGCAACGAGCATGCCCTTCAGATCCACAATGATGGAGCATCTATTAGAGGAGGCGATTGTTCTTATATAATGAATGGATCATGTAACTAGCCGCTTCACGGACTTGCCTCGAGAAACGAGAGATACGAAGAGAGGCGAGAAGAGAGCGGAAGAGAGAGAGAGAGAGAGAGGGGGGGGGGGGAGAGAACCAGAAAAATAGAGAAAGAGCGAAATGAGAGAGAGAGAGAGAGAGAGAGAGACGCCTTCGCGCGTATACATACAAGGCCATGCGACGTGTGTCGCGTACACGCGACTGGTATACCTGTGCGCGAGTGTGCGCGGCCACGTACCAGTTAGAATCAGCTAGGTTGGTACGTAAGTGCAGCTGAAAAGGCTTTTTACTTTCTGGCCTTGAACGAAATGTATCCGGTGACTCGACGACCGCTGATCGGCCGAGGGAACTTCGTCGTTCCCCTACACGAGAGAACCGAGAGCCGGCGAAACGAATGGGTAGTCCTCTCCTCTCTGCTCCGGCTACATCCTAACCGCGCCGTTATTTTTCGCGCGCGCATCCGATGTCGCATGTCGCCGTGCGAACCGATTCCTCGCTTAATTGCTGCTACGGACAAGTGGATAGGATAATAACAGGTTACCGAGCACACCACTGAGGCACACAAGCATTCGAGCAAGCGCAGTTACCGATCCCTACGGTTCGCTCCCGGAACGTGTCGCGTCGTCGCCCGCTTATTGTTTCTTGCTCATTATGAAAGCATTTCAGAATCGCGGAAACGCGAACGAACGCGAACACGAAACCGATCCGATCCGATTCGTTCCGCGAAATTATCCGTAAGTACGGGAAATATAGTCGACCGGCGAGGTGAGCGTAGCGTTGAGGTGAGCGGTGCGGTGATTTTTGGTTCTATGTGCACCGCTATTTTTTTTTTCTTTTTTTTTATTATAGAAAATATCATATGAGATTTATTACAACATAATTACAAAACAGAGATACACTACATATAATACAGTGTATGAAGATTGAAAAAGAGAATAGGTTTCTTGTAGAAATACAGATATTATAATATTAACATATGATTAAAAGGAACAGTATATGAACAGAGAGGTGCACCGCTATTCTGTCGTCACTGCTCCACTATATACAGTCGTATTTCATTTTCAATTTTACCTCGATCTTCACCGCTTCACTATATCCATACCATAACTACGTGAATATAATGGAGCGGTGCGGTGATTTTTGTTTCACCGATTTTTAAACATTTTTCTCGGATTATCTGCTCAACTTTTTGCATATACAATATTTTCTATGAGCATTGCAAATACATTGGTTGGATTTATCCGCGATGTTTACCTCGTTGCTATCCTCGATTTTCACCGCTTCATTGTATCTGTACTAGTGATGGGCACCATCGACTAATTTCAACTATCGACTAATTACTATTTAGTTGCTACATTCTATCGAATATTTAGTCGATAGTTTTTATTCTATATAAAGGCAAAGTGTTAATGTACTTTTTAGAAAAATATCTGTTATTGACAGATATAATTATAAAATACTACTTTTTCTTTAGATTATGATTAAAATTTTATAATCTAAGTATTGTTATTTAATAATTGTTTAATATTTCTAGTATAATAAATGTTATTTGTGTTTATTGAACGAATTATTCGATATCGCTAATAAGTGAATGTATTTGATAGTAAATCCTATAAAATCTATTCAAAACTCCCGCCCGTTACAATTCAAATTCAATCAATAGCTCGGCGACTGATTCAGTTAATTGAATTTAGTCGATAGTTTAAAAAATCAGTCGGAAATATAATGGAGTGGTGCGGTGAGTTTTGTTTCTATGCGCAGCGTTATTCTCTCGTCACCGTTCCGCTATAAACAGTCGCATAATTACGTTGGTTTTGATTTTGCCGTAATGTTCACCTCGTCGCTATATCCTCGATCTTCACCGCTCCACTATGTACATCTGTAGCCTAAGCCTGTTTCAAGGCGCAGCGGTTGGCACCATTGCGAGTCCGATCGTTTCCAAACGATTTCGCAGCTCTCGAGCACCGACCGCCGTTCTTTCCCCGGTTTTCGTTCATTTCCCGCGTTATTGCTTTTCGTAATTCACGCTCGCCGACGGATTTTCGTAAGAACCCCGGCGAATAGAGAGGATTAAGAGAGGGAGAGTGGCGGAGAGAGCACGTCACAGTCGACAGAGCGATGCGTAAGTGGGAGAGCGTGAGAGACCGGCTGGAAAATAGCGATTCGAAATCGGGGAAAGGTGTGAGTCACCGGTTTCACGGGGTGTCATAACCCTGCCCTCAGACCGTCAGTTACGCGTTTTCGTTTCGAAAATATATGAAACACCGTGGCCGACTCGCTGATGAAGAATTAACGAGCCACGAACGATGTTTCGAGCAACGGTGAAAATGACGCTCGATCTCGTACCGATTGTCAAACGAGCCTCGGAAGTCGACTGCAATAAATAGGCGATTTAGTAACGACTAATGGAAACTTTTTAGAAATTTTATATTATCAGGTCGTTCGGAAAGTAATCTCGTTTTTCGTGTAGAGATGGCGTTGCTTAAATTTCTTATTACTAGACTGAGGATGTTTATGCAATCTACAATGCTTGCAGACCAATTCGAAGAAAGTTGAATCAAATGAAATCTTGTTTACAGTGATAGTAGCCTTCGTAGATGTGAGATAAATAAAAATCGTACCATACTCTGTCGAATTTGATATTCTGGCAATTTTCGAAATTTTGCGGAAGCAAATCGAATCGTCTAGTTAACATTATTTTAATTCGCAAAATGATGGTGTATTTCAACATGGTGTGCATCAAAACTAAAGATCGCATTTCCTTCACCATTCAATTCAAGAACACTGAATGTATCGGTGTCAGCTTGTTAAGATGAATCAAGTAACTACGAGATTTTAATGTGGCTGCTGTTTTGGGTAATCAATGCAAATATTTTTTTACGTTGCACAAAGATGCTGAATCCAGTGATGGCACTGTACCTTTCGGCTAGTTCGTTGATGTTCCGTGCGAATGGTTTCCGTGGCTGGCGAGCGTATGTATACACGAGAGGCCCGATGAGACCGCGAAACATGGCCTATTGAGACTGGCGAAACGTAATTGGGCCCACAAAAAATGGAGCGGAAACGCCCGGACCCCATTACAGGCCTCGTAACGAGTTCTCTCTCCGCCTTGCTCAATCCTCTCCGGCTGGTTTGAAGGGTTTGAGCCGCCTCGCCTTAATCCGCGCCGTCACGATCTGCTCTCTCCCTCTCTTTCTCTCTCTCTCTCTCTCCGTACGATAAATACCAAACGGCTCCATTATTTTCGTGAATCGTACGGACGATCGGGTGACAAGGAATTCCACGGATTTAATTCACCTTTTGCTAAACCGTGTACGATAATCAAACAACGACCACCGATTCGACGAAGCCCGTACACGATACACTTTCTCGTTAATCGACTTTCAGCGGTCGCAATTACTTTCTTTCCTCGAGGTTCGATTATCGGCCGTGTCCTACTCAATAAGCAATTCCGATTATCAGCAAATCGTGATTAAACGCCGTGGAGGATAATGTGCTACCTTTTTAACCGTGCGCTGTTAACGATTCCGCTATTTAATCTGTAGACGACTGCGCTCGGAATTCGAAATGGGGTACGGTGTTTGTATGCAATTACTTACGTTGGAAAATCTGTTTGCACGATATTTTTCATTGAGATTCAAGGATGTCGGACGAAAGTCCACACGGTTATTTGAACGTTGCGCAAAAGTACTTTGCTCTTGAGGAACAAAGCACACAAATTTTTTCACGATGCTAGAGAACCATTTTATTTGTCGTACACTTTCTTCGTGGGAACGTAACTGTGTAAACTGGACTGCAAATTCGTAATTTTGATTATTTACCG
Source organism: Lasioglossum morio (assembly GCA_916610235.2). Classification (NCBI taxonomy): domain Eukaryota; kingdom Metazoa; phylum Arthropoda; class Insecta; order Hymenoptera; family Halictidae; genus Lasioglossum; species Lasioglossum morio. The sequence goes on from OU744326.1 coordinate 22,359,069, forward strand.
AATGACCGATCGAAGACCATTCTGAACATTTACTTGAATGGTGACGTTTTATGCTTGTACAGTAGGCTCCCTTACAAGGTGATCAAAAAATTGTTTAAAAAAAAATATCTACTGTGGCAGTAATAAGGTGAAAAACTCTCCGTCAGTAGTTGCTGCGATATACTGCCCGTAATTAGATATAGCACAAAAAATTAACCTAGATATAAGAACATCAGTTTTCACTGCAATCAGTAATCCGCAATAATGGGTACACAGTAATTGCTTCACGGATTTTATTTCTTAATATTTTCTTTTGTTGTATTAGGCATTGACGGCCACCTTTTTCTCTTGTATTCAGAACACACGATCCTTCCATGAAATGTTTGCATATATTATTTCATGATAAATTAGGAATAATATTAAAATAGAATTAAAATTGTTTTACCTGAATTATAACAAACTGGAGTGAAATACAAATTTATTTTCTTTGTCAATGTGGATAAGAGATTGAAAAGCTGACATAACAGAATTTTCAAATTCTTCGAATGTTTTCACTGCTTTAAATTGCACCTACTCATTTTTGTTATAAGTGCATAAAGATCCGCTATGCATAGATTACGATCGAAGTATGATACCGCAGTAATCGGTACAGTTGCCCTATGATTGCGTTGTTCATTTATTTTCTGTAGTCTTGCTGCGCTCGCGAAGAGTGCGTCGCGTGTCATCGCGGACGCGATTCACTTTTCCGAAGGAGAATCGGGACGTCATTTTGATGATACGAGACGCACGGTGCAGCAGACGTGTCGAGAGGGTGTTATTCAACCGCGGAAAGTAACGTTGCCGTGTGCTACAGACGGGCGTCTCCTCTGATCGAGGCCTCGGGTTTTTCATGCGAGGTGCTCGATCTTTTTTCCGGTGCCCGTGCCCCCCTTCGACCCCCCCCCCCTGTCTCGCGCTTTAATTTCCAGCCTCGACATTTGCGTAACCCAGTTTCGCCATTGTTCGATTCAATGGTAGATCGTAACGTCCGCCATCCGGATAGAAGATTATAATGCCCGCGTGTACATGGTACTGCGCATCGTTGCACCGAGGCCTGTGCGAATGTAGAACCCCTGAGAGAGCGCGCGCGCGCGCGCCTGCCTGCACGCAGCCCGAATGCACATATTACACATGCACACACGGAATCGCTACGCTGCTCGTGTATTATATCGCACACAGAGACCGAGAGCGATAAGCGAGCCTCGTCGTCGACAATAAGCTCGCGTAACCAAATTTACGAATTCCACCAACTTTCTCCTCTTATCTTATCTTATCCCGACCTCGCGAACTCGATGCACCAGTTCCCATTCTATCTGCATCATCCTTTTTCGCGAGCAAATGCCAGCTCTCCACCAACATCCATCGATACTTCGATCGCTCGTTTATCATCAAACCGATGATCTATTCGCATTTTTTTCGAAGATTATTTTAGATTCTTCATCAGAGGACTCATTCGTTTCGATGGATGGGAGGCTTCTGGAAGTGTAAATGGAAAGTAGTTGCTGTGTACTCTTCGCAAAGTGTTTTTGAAAGAAACGTGGTTTTAAATATTAGGAATCTGAATTTTTAATATTAGACTAGATCGTTGAGGGAAATAAAAATTGTCTACGTCTCTTGTAAGAAACAGAATTCTTTCTTTAAAATAATACATTGACATCCAATGTTATTGAACGTCGCAGAAAATTCTCGGAATCGACACAAGGGTTGAAGTGAAGACAAAGTTAACCAATTGTGTGAGATAAAAATAAAAACTACAACAACTATAATCTTGTCTCTCGACCATCGTAGAAAATTTCAAAACATTGACACGAGGATTAGACTCTATTTTCTCGCCAGGAAATTTTGATTCCGCCGAAAGATCGTTGAACCGCCAGGCAACCGCGATAACAGAGAAGCGTTACAGGTTATTCTGAACCGGGAATCGACCGTTCGCTCTAATTTTAAATTTCAAATATTTGAATACCTCGTCGTCGTCACTCTACGTTTATCGGCGAACGAGCGGACAGGGATTTACGAGTATTTACCGACAGCTTTCGAGAGTCGGGAGAGCGGTTTCGTCAGTGAGAGCGCAGCACTATCAAATCGTCGAAGACACGACCCGGTCGGTAAAACGGACAAAGTCGTGGGGCCCTGTTAGTCCCCCACTTGTCGGACAAACGGGCACTTATCGATGCAGGGCCTTGCTCCCACTAGGCTCGAACGGCACGAGACCCCGCCCGGCAGGTCTTCAAGGCCCAAATAGAAGAAGAAAGACGAACGTAAGCGTAAGCGTGGACGTAATGCAGCCGGTCGGCCGGCGATTGACCCTGAACTTCAGGCAGTGCTTGTTAACAGCAGCAACACCGACGCAGATGTATCAGCAACGATTTCCTTATTCAGCGATTTTCTTCGTGAGAAACCGCCGGCCGATTATGTCGGACGATGTGAACGATCGTGCACCACGTTCCGCCATAATTCTTCTTCTTTCGATGTCGGCATGTCTCCACTATTTTCACCTGGTTGATTTGCAAGGTGTCTTCTAAACGCTTGGGTTTTTCACTTTGTTTACTCAATTATCTCATTTTTAACATTTAATTACTCGCAATATAGTACTGACAATCTCAAAACATTAAATTTGCTTCTCGAAGCGTAAACAAAGGTGTCGACTATACTAGCAAATATCTATTTTGCATTCAAGTAGTTAGTTTATTGAATAAAAATTTGTTTAGGTTGGAATCATGCAAAGTTCCATGTATCCAGTTATTTGCAAATTGGAATGCGAGTAAGCAAAGACTAATGTTACTCATTCAAGCAGGAAACGGAAAATTCAGATATCGCCGGTTCGGATAATCGGGGTTCCACTATAACGCGGATTAAACAAGCAAACGTACTCCGAATTGTATCGTGTTTGGTCTCGTTTTAACCGGGAAAATGTCACGGAATAATTAAAAATACAAGGGAATCACTTCCATATTAGATTTATTCGTACCAATACTATGAAAAGTTGGAATTTCTTCTGGTATGTTCGAGTTAGAATCGCACACGCGAATTCTATAGTCGGATCAAAGTCAATTGGTCACTTAATATCATCTCTCCAACCATGAATGACATCATAAACTAGTACTCCTATTGCGGCCGCATTATGTATCCTGATTTTCTTTAAAGTAGTGGGTCAACGCATCTGGGTGAGAGACAGCGATGGCGGCCGTTCTTTCATAAACGTTTTCACGTTTACTGTAACGTTCCTTTCGTCTGTAATCGAACGCGCGTATTCCACCTTGAAATTCTTTCTCGACATTTCTCTTCAGCGATGAGAGAATTATTGGAGAGAGACACGAGGTGGTGCGCCGTTTGCTGGAACACCTTTTTTGGCGAAAAATCCTGGCAAGAAACAGTTATCGTAACATTCGATTTACGTGTGTGGTTTTCGATGAATTGCTTCGGTGCTCGCATGCAGTACGGCTGCATTGACAGTCTCTCCATTTAAGACAGCGTGTGCGCGTGTGTGTATGTATGTGGTTTATTGGCAATATGAAACTAAATTATAAAATTTTAAGTGTCGCAACATAAATTCACTCGATATCACAGGTTTTGCAAGTCAAATACACCCTTCTGCAAATCAATTTCAACCTTTTACAAATAAAGTATTTTTAAGCAAGATTTTGTAAAAAAAGATCAAATCAAATGTAAATTAATTGTTAAGAAATTCGCATCTTTATTTATCGCAAAAATGCACACCAAATACTTATTTAAAAGTAATTCATTAACTTTGTGAAAATAAATGTTAATGTATGAAAATTGTGTGTAGATATGTATATTCATTGTAGCCATTTTCTGATTAATAAATTTTTCAAGTATGAAAGTACATATGTATGTATCGAACCGTATTGAGTCTTATGTTTCCCTCGCAGTAAGGACACCGTTCACGTGTGTCGAAATAAATACATAATTTAATCTAAATAATTTGATTGGCAAAACCTATAAATTCCGACTAGAGAGATTGTATCTATGAGTTTACACGAAAGCTAGCTGTAACTTAAATAATAGTATGATCTAAGGACAGTTCAGCTGTTCCGCGAACGTTAAATGGCGTGTGGGATCTTATGAAGTCGCGATAGTGTGGGTGAAACGACTATGGGAAAGTGTTCGTTTTTCTCGTGCAGTGACGACGAGTTGCGTCTGAGGTATTGTCGAAGAGGAAGTGCTATGAACACGCAACCATATTGATAACAAATTCACCATTTTTCCTGCAGTTCTCATTCCGATCAAAATAACACTCATTCAATAATCTTCCAGGCTGAGCTTTCACTCGAGACCAAAAATGTTCGGCTTTTCTCGTTGTAATATTATACAATGTGACGAAAAAAAATGGTAAAACATTAAATTCTAGTGCGAGGAATTCAAGTCTCGGTGTGCGGAGTTGAATCGTTTAAAAACTTTAAAACTTAAAAACTAAGTTTTGGATTTCTCGCGCTAGTTTTAAAGTTTTACCATTTCTTCGTTGAATTGTTATAACAAAAGTTGAAAATTTTTGGTCCACCGAGTGAAAGTTTAACCGATCTTTCATTCTATAACGTCTACTCTTGATCAGAACAGAAGAACAACAAATAAACCACGTGAATTTTTGTTATAGAAAGCGGCCATTTAGTTTCCATCGACCTGATATCAAAGCGTCTAACATCGTAGCCTTCGATCTTCAATATGTCCCTCGTAAGATACCATTATTATTTTGTTTCTAAATATAGTTTTAAGCGATACCGACACTTGCCGTGCAATCTGAAAAACATAACCGAGGAAAAAGCTTTACGTAACCAGCTAGTCGGTCACGTGGCCAGAAATGATCGTTCGCAGAAGAAAGCTATTGACCTTGGATACGCCTAACTTTTGCTTCCCATAACAGGAGTGTCTATTGCTGTGAAGCAACTTTCGTAATTCTCAAAGCTATTTGCCTTTCTCTTTCACTCGTGTGTGTCTTTACTTTTTCATTAACTTCGAGCGTTCACTGTGCGAACATCCAGGCTGAATACGTGTGCGCTATGAAAAGATCGATGTCGATTCGCTTTGTTCGCGGATCAAGGCACACTCTTCGTACTTTAGTAGTTGAATAATATTCGGTGAAATTACTCGAAAGCTTCATTTGATCAGGCACTCCAATTTGAGTAATTACATTCTTTCACTTCTAATTTTGGTCACGGAAGTTAGTCGATTTTTATAGTGGTTCGAAACCCGTTGTTCTAAATTCTAAACACGTGGGCATCAGGATGAGAATGGACAGTGATTTTAACAGCTTGAAGCTACCTCCTTTCAGTTGCAATTTTTATACTGCGATATCGGTAAATTATCCCGGAAATTCATTTGAAAAAAACTTGTTCGAAGCCCATTTGTTCTGCACACGTGGATATCAGGAGGATGGACAGTGATTTTTCCAGCTCTGAAACATTGGTAGATTCTCCTGGAAATTAATTGGAAAATCAGTTTGTTTGAAACCGTTCCATCTAAACTGCTAATCGCTGGGAAGATCGACAACGATTTTCACAACTCGAACGTAATTGTTTTCAATTGGCAGTGGTAGCAGCTCGAACAGCCTTCTTTCAGCTGCAACTTTTCTTCTCGACAATATCCGGATAGAAGAGTATTTTGTCTGAAATACGAGATACGTCTATCTAGGCGAACCAATTTGAAGGAACGATTTAAAATTTATTGTCGTGTATCTCTATCAATAAATTGCAGGAATATTGGAAGAAAGTGGTGTCCGTTAATGGCCGCGTAAACGGCAGGAATCCGCGTCCTCCTCGTGACTTTTACTCAAGGTCTTCCTTTCCAATTCGATCGAATCACTCATCGAAGGTTACGCTGATGAGTATCTCGTTGTTGTGTCACACACCGGCAGCGCGCGCGCACGCTGGCGATAATGATGGCAGGCGATTCGCGAGCGTTTTATAATCCGTTGATTCGCAGTCGGACGAAGCTTCACGGTCTGGTTGGTTCCGATAATAATTCGCCGGCGATTATGGGATCTCTTTGGGAGGCTTTGCATCTAGCGATCGCGATAAATCTTCTCGTGCCGGCAGCGACAACTCGGCAGAGACAGAGAAAGAGAGAGAGAAAAAGAGAATAAAAAAAAAGGGGAGCGAAAGTTTCGCTCGCGATCATGAGTCTCGATCGTGAAACTCATTGTGCCTGGAACACGTTTGACATTGCGGAACGCGTCGATGCTTACGGCATTGGTTTCATAATATTAATTATACTTCTGCTCCTTGGGAGTACAGCGTGAAATCAAACTTTCTCTCCCGTGGTTCCCTTGGAGACACGATGGAAACGAGCGAGCGAGCGAGAGCCGTTCGATTCTCGATCGGCTGCGGCTCGGTATCGGATGTCAAATTTATTAAAACGGTAAAGCCCCCGAGTGCTCCGCCAGGAATGCTCCTCCGTCTTGTTTATCGTTGCGTCACCGGCACTTATAGAGAGCGACACGTGTACGGGGATTTGTTATAAATAAATCATATTGTGCACCGTGCACAATTTGTTAGCTACGCCTCCGGCGAACGCCGTAATTTATTCCGCGACGGTCGCGTTTACCGCGTTATTTTCTAATCGCGAATGAAATTGCACCACACCGGCCGGTCGCATGACTCACGTCGCCGACGATCTTCGACGTTTCAACTCCTCCAAGCGGAAGTCTCGCGAAGAATCGCCGCGATCCGTCAGGGTTTTTCCTCTCGGCGAGGATCGTTAACGAGATCGCTTTTTATTATACATAGTATGTATATTGTTCCAGTCAGTGATTCCATCTACCTGCTGCATATGGAACGGACGATTGCATAAAGCTTTCCTTGCTAATTGATCAATGGACAATGTGGTTCTTCCTGATAAATTATCATTGTCAGAAACGGGAATACCGTAGAAATTGGTTTTTCCTCCTAATCGTTTCCATTCGTCCAAAGAATTTTTTTACCTGAATTGCAAAAACTGGAGTGAAGTGGAAGTTTATTTTCTCTTTCTTAATATATTTAATAGATTGAAAATAATGTAACAGTATTTTGAAATTTTCCATAAAGGTATCAAATCTACTAATGATAGACTAATAGAGAAAGCGCTGGGTAAATATAGTGGAGTGTGGAATCTTGATTATGATGTATTGTTGGTCTCGTTAAAACATAAAAATGTTTGAATCGTGTGTAATTCATTATAAGACTGCGGATCTTTATGCAAAATAAAAATGTTTGCATCGATAGCAGGAAACAGGCTATCAAGCTGAAACTAATATATGTACATTGCTGTGATCAAATATTTTTGACATGTCCACTGTATTAAATTGTACGTGTCCATTTTTGTCATTAATGTATAGAATCCGTTGTCTAGTGATCACGTTCTTACACCTGTCGGATTTTATTCATAAATGCAGAAAATTCGCAGTCCATTGATTAACTATACGCTCAATTGTGAATTGTAAATTGTTGGAACGCCGATCTGTTATTTTATTTCAACAGATAAGAATTATTTGTGTACATTAATCTACCTAATATTTATAAGCTAATGTCATACCGAAAGTAAATATTTATATACACGTCCTTCACAAGGTCGCGTTGACACGAGTACAGAAGGTTAATGAAAAGTATAATATCAAGTGACATTTATCGTGTATAAATATGAACACTGCAACTATGGAGTCCTAAAAGTGTACAAACAACGAGACTATATGCATTGATACTTCCGCAGTATTTATTATAGTACACGAGCGAACAAGTTAAAATAATTTCACAATGTAAAACTTATAAAGTTCAAACACTCTTCGCATGAATATAAATTAGTAAAAACGATTCAAACGTTGCTAAGAGATTACAAAAACTAAACATGTTTGAAGAACTAAGTAAAACCGAAAGTTTCTTTAATAATCATCTGTATACTGTCTTACTGAGTGACGATTCTGTAGAGGACAAACACGGATTTCTCTTCCCAGAAAGATAAAACTTATCGTTTCATTTTTCCGAGTAGCCGATGCAATTTGAACCGCTAAGTTAATTACTAGGTTAGCGCATCGTTTCCTCGAGATTTGCAATTTCGAGGTGCGCCGTACAATATCCATTTACCGTTTACATAAATATTACATGATGCTAACTTCGGAGCCAGACGGATCCATACTACTCGGAATATTTATTTTACAGTTATCGAAATGATAAAAATGCTCCGGTAGCGAATTCTGAAGTGAGTTTACACACGCGCGTGTATACAATTACAATAAAGACCGCGTTAAATCTTAATGAACGTACTCTTGCTATTTTTACGACGTTCCGAACCAGTTACTTTTAGCGATCGGTGCTTTCACAGTTAATGAAGGAGGAAACTAGGATAATGAGTTCGTAACCAAATATAGCGGCCGATAGGTCGCATAGAATTCTTGCAGCGCAGGCAATAACAAACATGTAGTATATATCTTACGTCTTATTCCGCTGAATTGATATTTTGCGTAATTGATAAGAATTAACAAACTTTCAATTATCGTTGAATAAGCTGGAATATCCATTCCATCGTTCAGACCGACACCACTAAAAATCCTTGTGATAATTCACAACATATTTACATTATTAAATATGTTGGTATCTAATCGATTACGAAACATTTAAGTGTTGTACAGCTTTTGCACTCGGAATTCGCCCCTTCGAATATCAATAACAAACATATAGTATCTGGGGTCTTATTCTGCTGAATTGACATTTTGCATGATTAACAAGAATTAATAAATTTTCAATTATCGAAGAATCATTCGGATCATTGATTCCATCATTGAGTCCAGAAGCTTTCGGAAAAACTAATTTCACGTGCGATGATTTAACCCTTAGCGATCGAGGGATGACTCAGAATCACCACTAAAAATTGTTATACCACTGTTTACATTATTAAATATGTTGGTGTATAATCAATTGCTACACATTTAAGTATTGTATAAGGTCTGATATCAACTTCATATCCACAAAATGAAGAAAATCATACACAATGGAATTATTCTAGGTCGGAAGAAATGTTTAATTTTCAAGTTAGGACAGCTCCGACTGCAAAGGGTTAATATACAGTACGTACATTAGATAATACACGTTCTCTAGAACGTCGCACGGGCTAGCATTGTCGTCCTGGAAATATTTCTACAAAAGTGAGTTCCACGAGCGAGCAATTTCGCAGCTTAATTACATGGACGAGCTATCATTAGCTAGAATTCAAGTCCTTAGCAGAAAGCTAAGCGAATGTCAGAGAAACGTGAGAAACATAATCTTGCAACACGTCACCGCCTTCCGCTGTTTCTAGCATAGGCGGGGCACGGAAGGATGGAATTAGTGTAACGAAGCTGTCTTTGCATGACGCGAACCGACAAGACCGCATTATTGGGTTAAGGACGTCACACATGTTTCGTTCGTTTCGCTTTCGTTGCGACACGACAGAATTTCCACGGAAATTCTACTCGTATTTTTCTCGGCTATCTCCGGAGCCGATAAGAAACCAGACCCAACACACAGTCATGATTCACGAGTCACGAATACATTATCACGATCTTCTGTATCATCCCAAAGACCCATCTGTTCTTAATTTACCGCATAATCATCGTACAGAAGACTTTGATCATTTCTTTGAGCGATTCTTCATATTTTGATGATGCGTATTCACCTAACTTTACTGATCCAACGAAAATGAATCTGTCCTTCGTTATCGTAGTTCATCATGCTAAAGACGCTGCTCGCTTTAACACGTTTATAACCTCAGTCACACAGATGCGTGACACATCCGCAGTCCCACAATTTGCTTAAAGACAGTTCTATTGATGTCTTTGTTATAATCTTTGGTATAATATTCAGAGAGTCCACGACTTTCTTCTGCTAAACTGTTCCAACATTTCACAAAAGTACATTGTATTTAAATAAATACAATGTAAGATAGAGAACGAGTGTTAAATGATTGTTCATATTTTTAAGGACAGTGTTAATTGACCATTTTCTAACTTTCATTATTTTTCTGAGCGATTTTCTTTTATGTTTACAGACGATGTATACTGACGGTCTCCTAACACTTCATTATGGGAAGCATCCAGCGACCTTGGCAGCAGAGGTCGGAGCCTGGTACACCGGGGACCGTCACGTGGACGTGACGTTGGCCTGCGACGACGGGTCCGTCGTCAAGGCCCACCGCGTTGTTTTGGCAGCAGCTAGTCCTCTGTTGGCTGGTCTCCTTCGCAACCCCGCCTTGGATCACGTGGTCCACTTGTCCGGGGTCCGGAAAACCCAGCTGACTCATCTGCTGGAATTCCTCTACAATGGAGAAGCTCTCATACCGGTATGATCGCGCAATCCGACGATTATCTCCTCCCCAAGGTCGTTTGTACACGGTAATGTCTCGATACATGTAGGAGAGAGAGATGAACACGATGCTTCCGAAAAACTTACAGGTTTTGCACTCGAAATTCACCCTTTTGCAAATCAATTTCACCCTTGTGCAAGTCAAATTCAACCTTTTGTAAATCAATTTTGTCCTTTTCCAATTCGATTTCAACCTTTTTGCAAATCAACTTCACCCATTAAGAATATTTAAAATTAGTTATTTATTTATTTAGATTAAATTATATATTTATTTATACACACGCGAATATAACATCAATTCACTTCAATAAATACATATGTACTTTCATTTAAAAAATTTATTCATCAGAAAATGGCTACAGGAGCCTAGAAGCTCTGTCGCGAATATGTTAGTAATGGTTTCATTAAAAAAATAGTAAATATGAACATCGTGACATTACCAAGCAGTGAAAACTGCACAATGCCTGACCACGAATTCTTCAAATCATGTATAAAGTAGTTCTTAGTAATAATCGTTCCGTTTCACAGTCGACGGAGCTGACGCCTCTGAGAGAGCTGTTCGAGCTTCTCCAGATCAAGTCGGAATTGTTCGAGCCAAACCAGCCCCAAACCTCGAACAACTCGGACCCCGAAAGGATACCCACCCCTCAGGCCTCGGAGGGCCAGGAAAGCTCGAGTTACGAGTCGCAGTACGACGGCAGGTTGGTAGACTTCTAACTCGACGCGAAGCGTTCGTGAAATGTCACAATGATCGCCGTGGCAGATACCGCAATTTCTCAGATAGGAAACTATTAAGATTAATTCCAACTTCTGCCTGATCTTTTGCGCCAGGCAGAAAGGAGGGCTTACGCAACAGATCGATTCGCCTAATGTCAGTCCTTCACGCCTCTAACCCCTTGCTTTCAACATTTCTGTACCAAGTTCCCAGATGCGAGCGACCGATAATACCGCACGGCAGGATAATTTGAAGATTGCCGGTAATCAGAGTCTCGAGAAAATATACATATCATTTGTTAATCTGACATTTCAGACAGTCCAACAACCCTGCGGACTGCTGCTCGGTGCTCATCAAAACTGAGGGCTGCGAGGAGGAACCGGAAGTCGACGTGGAGGGTATCGAAGGTGAAGCTCTGCTCACGGAAAACAGGGAGAGCAGTATAGAGCCGCCTCGAAGAAGGGATAGCTCCGACCCTGTGAACCTCAGTCTAAATTCTGGAACCTCCACTACCAGCGAAAGCTCGCACGACATTGTACCTAGGTAGGAATTTGATCGGGAGTCCTTGGATCCTGATGCTTCCGTTAGATCTGCGATCTCAAACGCAGCTAACAGCCAATCAATCAGGTGTACACAGATCTTGCACTCCAAATTCACCCTTTTGTTCCATCGTGTCTCTAGTGTTCGTCCTATAGTCCCACCGGCATTAACATCCTTAAAATACGGAACAAAATTCAAAATTTTATTTACTGCAAAGAAGTAATATACATCAAATACTTATTCAAAAGTAATATTCTTAATGGGCGAAGTTGATTTGTATAAGGATGAATCTGGAGTGCGAAATCTATATTAGTCGAATTTTCGAAAAGAGATCATCGGGGCTGCTTGCTATCTACTAGTTTGAGACCCCAGGCTTAGGGTATAATGATGGGTCTAATTGAATTTTGTTGCCAACAGGTCAGAAAAACAATTATTGGAAAGGCGAGAATCTCTAGAGGAGATGGAGGAGAAGAGAAGACAACTAACAGCTCGACTCGCGTTAGGCTTAGAACCAGGAAAGCGGAAACCAGAAGAGATACCTATCCCACCTGCGGAGGCGTACGTTGTCACTCCCCATCGGAAACGAAGGCCAGGCTTTCACAATGCACCCGCTCAGAATCCGGCTTTCGTACCGTTCAATCCTGGATTCGAGACACCGAGGCGGTTGCCGGCGCCACATCCCCTCAGCGTCTCAGCACCACCGTACCTGGTACTGATTTTTGATCCGATCATTTGACATCCGAGCTTCCAACAGTATACGTCCAAAATCCACGTCCTAGGTGTTCTACCTTGAATAAAATCCATTTATTTGGAGGAGAATCGTTGGCCTCACAAACTGAACCAACTTCCGAGCTCGCAACAGTATACGTTCAAACTCCACTTCTTGATGTTCTAGCTTGAATAAAATCCATCTAATTGTAGTAAACTATACTTGCAAATTGATCCAACATCTGATCTCCCAACAATTTGAAATCCCCCTGAGCAAAAAGACAAAACAAAATTCATGTGTTGATGTTCTAGCTTGAATAAAATCTTATTGTAGTAAACTATACTTGCAAATTGATCCAACATCTGATCTCCCAACAATTTGAAATCCCCCTGAGCAAAAAGACCGAACAAAATTCATGTGTTGATGTTCTAGCTTGAATAAAATCTAATTGTAGTAAACTATACTTGCAAATTGATCCAACATCTGAACTCCCAACAGTTCGAAATCCCCCTGAGTAAAAAGACCGAACAAAATTCATGTGTTGATGTTCTAGCTTGAATAAAATCAATCTAAATAGAGAAAAATCGTTGGCCTCACAAACTGAACTAATTTCCGAGCTCGCAACAGTATACGTTCAAACTCCACTTCTTGATGTTCTAGCTTGAATAAAATCTAATTGTAGTAAACTATACTTGCAAATTGATCCAACATCTGATCTCCCAACAGTTTGAAATCCCCCTGAGCAAAAAGACTGAACAAAATTCATGTGTTGATGTTCTAGCTTGAATAAAATCTAATTGTAGTAAACTATACTTGCAAATTGATCCAACATCTGATCTCCCAACAGTTTGAAATCCCCCTGAGCAAAAAGACCGAACAATATTCATGTGTTGATATTCTAGCTTGAATAAAATCAATCGAAGTAGAGGAAAATCGTTGGCCTCACAAACTGAACCAACTTCCGAGCTTGCAACAGTATACGTTCAAACTCCACTTCTTGATGTTTTAGCTTGAATAAAATCTGATTGTAGTAAACTATACTTGCAAATTGATCCAACATCTGAACTCCCAACAGTTTGAAATCCCCCTGAGCAAAACGACCGAACAAAATTCATGTGTTGATGTTCTAGCTTGAATAAAATCAATCTAATTGTAGCACAATATACAACTCGCAAACCGATCTAACATCCGAACTCCGAACAGTACGCGTTTGGCACCCATGTGAACAAAATTCAGTCTTTCTGAAGTGGACGACTCGAGTCTGATCGTGTATGTGATGTTTTCAGCAGGACAGATCCGTGACACCGCCGGGAGCGTCGCACCGGCCTCCGAGCGCGGATCCAGCGTCAGCGGCGGTCCTGGAGCCACCTTGGGGCTCGTGGGCATTGCCGCCGGCTAGAGCCCCACCCCCTCCCCCGTCGGACGACCCGCCGAAGTCGACGCCAGTCCGCGAGTACCGGTGCAGTTATTGTGGCAAACAGTTCGGGATGTCGTGGAACTTGAAAACTCACTTGCGAGTGCATACGGGCGAGAAGCCTTTCGCGTGTAGACTTTGCGTAGCGATGTTCAAGCAGAAGGCCCACCTATTAAAGCACTTGTGCTCGGTGCACAGGGGCGTGATCGCGGCGCCGGACAACACGTTCACATGTTGTTTCTGTTCGTTGAGCTTCGACAGTCTGCAGGAGCTGATCAGGCATCTGTCGGGGCCGCACAATAACCTGCTGCTCAGCAAAAACCTGCACGACTAGCGACAATGTTAAGGGCCGTACACCGGTGATCCGGATGGAGATAGAGCTTTCGAACTAACGCGTCTCTCGACCGAACCATCGTTCAACATCCGCGTAGCACCCACCCGCACACACACGGTCGATCGTTCGATACGAGACACTACAGTCGCCTCGAACTCGTTCACCGGACCACGCAAATGCACGAGTGCCTTCGAAGAAAAAATGAAAAGCAAATTGATGAATCGCGACAAGCTAGCCATTTCCAGTATTTCGCTCCTCGACTCAGCATTTCTCTTTATTGTTGCTTTTAAACAGTGAAATCGTTGGTCTGGATATTTGATCTCGAGATGCGAAGGCATTTACGCGTCCCGCCCAGAGACAGCTGTGCACCCTCTAAACGTTCTCGAAATGGAAAACAAAAGAATTAAATTGTCCTGTTCCAACAGCGTTCTGGAGTCGCGGACTGCCTCGCGAACCGTTTTCCAAGAGCTCGTTCAGACACGGCGGAAACCGCGCGTTTTCAATCACACGCGCGGATCTTATTTACATTAGCGTCTTCGCATTCGTTCACACGTGTCCGCGCGGAGGAAACACACTCCGCGCTGTTTCCGCGTGATTTTATTTACTACGATTGCTACGAGAGCGTTCAGGTGTTTGACGGAAATCGTGCGGTTTGGACGTGTGTCACCACGATGAGTTCGCTTCGACACAGAATTATTTATCGATATCTATCTTAGCACTGAGATAAAACTTCGCCTCTCTCCTGCATATCCGCACGGTTCCCGCCTCTTCCTGAACGATTGTCTATTTTCACGCGGTTCAAATCGCGCGGTCGAAAACCCGCAGGTTTCGCCGTCTCTGAACGGGCACTTAGCGTCTTTGCATTCGTTCATACGTGTCCGCGCGGTCGAACAATCGAAAAGAAATATCGCGCGATTTCCGCCGTGTCTGATGAACGGGCACTTAATGTTTGGAGAGGAAGAGCGTCGTGTGTCACCAGCTGTTGTTTCTTCGCGAAGAGAACGATTCTCGTTTCTGGCTGTTAAATCGAATGGAAAGCGGAATGATATTCAAATGCAGCGAATTAGATTGCTTCTGGCTGTGCACTCGACCGAAAGTCTTAGAAATATGTTCGTTGCTTTAAGAGGAAACAGCACAAGGGCTAACCGGAAGGGCCTTCGACGGTAGCGTCGGATCGAATACTGTCGATCCGAAATGTCGATGCGACGATCGACCACCATTATTGTAAGAAGCGATGACCAGTAACTCTGACCAAATAACATATTTCCGACAGTCGACGTCAGGCGGAAGTGTGTCGGGTATGTTGACGGTCTCAAGCGCGGAAACGTTGCGAAGGGCGAGGCGAGAGTGAGACGGAAACAGCGCGACGACGACGCACGGTGACGAAAATTTTTAACGGACAATGCGATTGCAAACTGCACTGGATTGTGCGCCGCGGTGCATCTCGTCGCGTCTCGCTCGCGCGCATTCAATTTGCTTCCCAACGTTTCCCGGTCGCGACACGCGACACTGACAAGAGGACGTCTCGTTTACCTCAGCGCGCGCGCAATACACACACACACGCACACACACGTACATGTACACGCATAAGTCCATACACACACATGCACACACACACGCACACACGAACACAATCTCAGATGTAAATAACGTTAATGTTAATAGTAGGAAACAAAGCGGACGGATAACGATTTTATTTATTTTACACTTTGCAAAGGGACCAACCGATTTTCCACCGACTTCTGTCTTAGGTAGATATTAGGTGACCTGCCCCATCAATCGCCTCGAATCGATTTCTCACGGCAAAATTCGTGTTCTCGAAAACCAATACCCTATATATCGGCGTTCGCCCCGATCATCCCCCTCCCCCTTCCACCCCGCTGAAGAGGAACATTATCGGCAAGACGCGATCTTATGGGAGAAGAGCAACTAACCTCTTTTCGGAAATGGCTCGAATAAACGTTGCGAATGTTCTTCCAAAAAACAAATCCTTGTCTTCCATCGGTCGATCCTTCTCTTTCTCTTTCTCTCTCTCTCTCTCTCTCTCTCTCTCTCTCTGTCCATCCCTTTCTTTATATATTCCCGGCAATCCCGCATTTTGTCCTTTCTACACTCTGTTCGTTCGAAAATGAAGAAACATGTTTTTATTTTGGTATCTCAGCGACTCGAGTGCCTTGTCAAATGGGTCCAAATTGGTCGATTGGGCAGTGATTTCATGTGTTCATAGGCTTAAGATACGTACACGTGTAAGATGACGAATACGAGCTCGCTTAGGAATTGAAGGAAACGTTAATCGATTCACATAGAAATGTTTTTAAATATCACTCGAATTAATCCCCCAAGTTTCGTTAGGGTCTAGATAGAGAATCATTTTAATGTAGTAGCTTTTTTGTTTCTTTAATTCCTCTTTACGTTCTGATGAACAATTCTTCCTCTCTTCTCTTTTTTTTCTTCTCTCTGTCTCTCTCTCTTTCTCTATCGTTGGCGCAGGACGTCATTTCTCTTTTTAGGTAGGTATTATTACCTAAGGTGCCTTGAAGAAGGGCCTCAACCTCTTTTTAACACCTCGACCACCGAAACGCAGCAAATTTCTACTACGTTTACGCGCCCGTCAAATGTATACATTCCACACACGCGGAACACGAGCGAAATCCCGCCGAGAAGCAAATATTATTCGTTTTTAAGGAGTTCACGCGTAAATGATGTTAATGTTCACCGATTGTTGACGAAAACAAAAATACAAACGACTTTTCTCCAAGCAATTCTCCAAGTCCTTCCCTTCACACACACACGTGTCCCGCGTGTCCTGGACGCGCGATCGATAAGGGATGGTAAAAAGAGGTTCGAGGGGTGGTGTGCGCTCTCATTAAGCCAGACAAAAAACGGCCAGCACAAAACAGTGAACGCAATGTGATACTAAATGATAATAAAGATAAAGTAATTATTATTTAGCGTGCGACGCCTCGGCGAATGGCACGAGCGCGCAATCCGCGCGGCTCCCGTACGGGAACAAGCGAGCGGAAAGAACCGATCCTTTGAATCTGCGAGCCGCCAGAATAACTTTTAGCGACCAACGTTTTCGTCGTTTCTCTCGTTTCTATATATTTTTTTTTTTTTTTTAAATTCTTCGACCCCTTTCTCCTAGACATCCCGATCCAAAACAACTCCCTCCCCTCCCCTCTCCCTCTTCTGGAGTCGTAAGTGCACTAGGGTTAAGTATACAAATTATTTTACCGTTCATTAGTTACGTTTATCGCGTATGCATACACGCGCCCGCTCCCGGCCAGATGTCGAAGAAGGACGCAATCGTCTTTTGCGATAGATATTAACCCCGCGGAATAGCCTGGGTCCCCACAGACCCAGTTACCGTATCCGGATTGAACACAACCGCGCGAAACAGTCATTTCTCGCGAAACGAGCGGCTCGCGGGCTGGTCCTGCTTCTCAGCGAATTCTTGTAAATTGTTGAGGAAAATCGAACAATTGTTATTTTGTTTAATTCGATCGTCGAGAGTCTGTTTTACACTTGCTGCGTGTTCGACCGTCCCGCGAGCCATTCCTCACACGGTTTTTTAAAATTTTAGCAATTCTACAATTATTGTCCAGATAGAGAAACCACTCGCTTTTCGTTGTCGTCGCGCGCGTCGTCACCCTTCTCGTGTCTGCACGTTGTTGTTGTTGTTGTTGATTTCCATACGTTCCGTCCTTCGGACATTTGGCCAGAGTTTCGTAGATTTTAAGCATCTTCCGAGCGGAGACCGTTTCCGCGTGCTTTCTTAGTGTTCATAGGTTTACAAAAAATAAATTAATTCAAACAGCATATGCGTTAGGATGACGCACCAGCCGCCTGAAACCACCCGGTCTTTCGCCGTATCCTTTCCCTTTTCTTGCTGGACAAGTTTCCCTCTCTCTAAATAGTTAATTAACGGTGTTGGTGGTCGTTCGAATCGTTCGAACAGGATATTTTCGATCTTCGGATTCTGCGGATCCTTTCGGTTTTTATCGTCGCGGCTATTTATAAACGCGATCCGTTTCTCACGTTCGAAAAAATACGAAAGAATCTTTATTGTAAATATTCGAGATATGAGAATTTCCTTCTTTTTCCATAGATTAAACCGTTTCGAAACTGTTGGCGATTAGATGAATGAAAAGGATATATTCGAAACACGTAAACGCATAGTTTAACTTTCTATTAATGTATTTTTCCTATTCGAAAAATGCTATCGAGTGACTAGGAAGTTTGATCACATTTAAATGTTTATTATGAAATTAGTTTTCTCGATATGGGAAGTACGTGTTTCTTTGTTGATAATAAATAACAAACTAAATTAAAATTACTGGTACAACGTTTAATTTGCGAAGGATCAGAGCTGCGTATAATTCAAGAGAATTTGATCTTTTCTCAATTTGTCATGCCTGAAATTCTTCATTACAATATGTCAAACATGAAATTCAGGTATTGAATTCGAAAACGGAAAGAATGAAAATTGATATTGATTTTCGGTGTACACCCGATAGATGAAACGCTAGGAATTGGTAGTACATCCTTTGTGGTCGTCGTCGCTTCTGTTCCTATAGTTAATGACAACATAGCTAGTCGAAGTGGGTACTCGAAAGTAACGGTCCGATGTCTCCGAGGATTTCAACGAAAAAGAAAAATGCGACAGGGAACCCGTTACCGGTGGTGGTCTCCGCGTTTCACAGAGTGTCCGGAGTATGCTAAGCGTCTCGACGACAGTGTCGATTGCATAATTGCAACGCGATAAGTAATAGTCGGTTTCTTGTTTTACTCCGCGGAGAACTCGCCGATACATTTGCCATCTACCTGTTTCATTTGTGAACATAAATACTCGCCTGCGCGAAAGGTCGAGGTTGCTAGAACCGGCTTCATGAATGACTACAGGAAGAGGAATAACGCCATCAAAGGTGTAAGTTTCACAATCATGCATTCCAAGATGGCCGCCCGTGATGCACTCTAGTCCCACACCCCTCGTAAACAAACCAAAAACACGGTTTCGAAACGAAAACCGTTCGAGACACCGCATGCGTCTTTTTCGTTTCGATAGAACCAGTTACATCGAACATTTTCAGATCGTTTTTAATCGTTTATTATCGCTGAGAAAATGTTGCTTCCACTAATTATTGGGTTAGTGCGTATCATAGTTCAGGCATATTTTTTTTTATCTGGTATAAATTTTACAAAAACTTGTGCAATTTTAAACTGTTAGGTTGGTGCATATAAAAGCTGAGTAATATTTATTGTTTGCTCAGTACAAATTCTATACAAGCTTGTGCACTTTTAAACTATTAGGCTAGTGCATATAAAAGCTGAGAAACATTTGTTTGTGCAATACTATACAAGTTCGTGCAATTTTAAACTATTAGATTAATGCATATGAAAGATGAGTAACATTCGTTTGTTCAGTATAAATTTTATACAAACTTGTGCACTCTAGGTTCCATTAGGTTAGAGCATGTTTCAGGTCAGGTTGATTCGAGTTCGGAACGTTCTAGTTCGCGGTCGAGGTGGGGAGGAATTTTGGAAAACGGAATCGCGGGTCCAACCTGTGACCCAGGAGTCATAGACACACGCCGTGGCCCGTTACAATTGCCATATATACCCCGGAGAATCTTGGCATCCCATCAAATTGACTGACACCAATCCGCCGCTCCGGGGGATTCGTCTTCATCGGTGTAAAAGTCCCGTTGCCGATGGAATTGCATAATGGAGTCTGTGTGTTCCCCGAGCGAGCTGAACGGTCGTCCGAGCTCCACAACCTCGGCTGAACTTCTTGGCAAGAAGTCGCCGGCAACATTGACCAATGACCATCGGCTGTTGACCAGATTCTGGGGCCACGAAGAGTACCGTAAGGCTTTTCACGTGTAGGTAAAAAAAAATGGAGGGGGTAGTGCCCGGTCAACGCTCTTACACTCACCGGTTATTGTATATAAGGCAAGAGCTTCGGACAAGACCCACGGCAGATCAACAGAAGACATGATCGGGAAAATTGTTTTGGTTCTATCGACACTGGCCCTGGCCAATGCCCAGGTGCCCAGTCTCGGCTTCTGCCCGGAGTATGTGCCCATGGCGAACTTCGACATGAGCAAGGTACGCTGCACCGATCAACCTCTATAATAGTATTCGTGCTTGTAAACATTCCGATTGTATTCGTATATTTTTGATAGTGCTTTGTTTGGGAAGGTTTAACGTAACGTGGCCATTACAAAAGTTCCATTTTAACGCGAATTGTGCTTGAGAGTATAGATGTAGTTTGATCAACCTAGCCACTGTTGTAACACTGTACGGTACTCGTTCTTGTAAATATTCCGTTTTTATTGGTAAATTCGTTAGTGATTTGTTTGTGAAGGGTTCAGACCATTTAACGTAACGCGACCATTTTATATAGCATTATAAAAGTTCTATTTTAACGCTGATTGTGCTTTGAGAGTACAAGAGTAGTTTGATCAACCTAGCCACTGTTGTAACACTGTACGGTACTCGTTCTTGTAAATATTCCGTTTTTATTGGTAAATTCGTTAGTGATTTGTTTGTGTAGGGTTCAGACCATTTAACGTAAAGCAACCATTTTATATAGAATTATAAAAGTTCTATTTTAACGCTGATTGTGCTTTGAGAGTACAAGAGTAGTTTGATCAACCTAGTCACTGTTGTAACACTGTACGGTACTCGTTTGTGTAAACATTCCGATTTTATTGGTAAATTCGTTAGCAATTTGTTGGTGAAGGGTCCAGATCATTTAATGTAACGCGACTATTTTATTTGCCATTATAGAAGTTCCTTCTTAACACGGATTATGCTCTGACAGTAATAAATATTAATTTTTAAAGAAACGTGAAGCTTTGAAAGTCTAAATTCCAAATTGATTATCATTAATTACTTTCCGAATTTTGATTTCAGTTTCTGGGTGTCTGGTTCGAAGCTGAGAGGTACTTCCAACTTACGGAGGTAGTGTCGCGTTGTGTCATGGCCAACTATACTCTTGCTCCCGATGGTAAATTCCGTGTCAGCAATGAAGTTACGAACAGATTGTAAGTACAAATAAAATTTTTATTAGATTATTTGTTTATTCGCGCGCACACGGTCATCATCTATTTCAAGAACGAGGAATTCATTTGTAAAGATGGCGAAACATTCGGAAAAATTGTTATTTGTAATCGCTACATAAAGTTTATTTTACACGGATTCGATATAACATTCGGCACAGTAAATCGTCTCGGATGCCGTATACAGTATTTCCGGATTACAAACGCAGTGAATATTTAAGGATCTACAAATATATACATGTCTTTATCCACACTGTTCAGTACTGGTATCAAGAGGGTTGTCGAGGGAGAAATCAAGAAAGCAGCTTCGAAAGCCGAGGAAGGAAAGCTGGTGGTGAAATACACGATACCGTTGACCCCAGAAACGAAATACTCTGTACTCGAAACGGACTATGATTCCTATGCAGTTTTATGGAGCTGCGCTGGCATCGGACCGTTCCACACTCAGAATGCTTGGGTTATGACGAGAGAAAGGATTGCCCCGGGACCAACCTTACAAAAGGTAATTCTTCAACCTAACTAATCAATACTCTACATTTAGTCCATGAAATATCTCAACAGACCTATTTTCTGCGTCAGTTGTTAATTGATAAAAATCCTTAAGGACTTTTGAGTCTACACTTAAAATATTACCATGTTTGAGACACATTCAATCTACGCTTGGAAAATGTCTATAGCAATGAATACTTGCTACGACAATTTCCATATAAGTTCAATCACTCTACCATACAATTTCGTCTGAGCCAAGACACGTTCAAACTACACTTGGAAAGTGTCTGCAACAATGAATAATTGCCACGACAAATTTCTCTACAAGTTTCACCACTCTAAAATACAATTTCGTCTGAACCAGGCTTACTCCGTGCTGGACAAGTACAAGATCTCCAGAACGTTCTTCGTGAAGACAGACCAAGACGATTGCGCCTATTTAGATGTGACAGTGGCGAAACCAGAAGAAGCATCAGAGGGAGAAGCGCAGAAAAATTCAGGATTGGTCAGATCGGCTGTAGTGCCGGACTCCCCAGCATTGATCGCTGAAGAACTCGCTAAAAAGGACAAGGAACGTCCGGCAAACCTCCCATCTGGCGAAAATCTGGTGAAGCTCCCGATGAAGACAGTCCCTGAGCATATTCTGGATGTAGCCGATGCTCTTAAAGAGAATCTGCAATTGGATGATAGTGTAAAAACATTGGCGAAGAAAGAAGCCAGCAAACCTGCGGACGAGAAAGCTCCTGAGAAGATCATCAAGGTAGTGGAGGAGACTACTGCCTAAAGAAATAGTATTACCAATCGAGCTTCGATTCAGCCCATTGATGAAAACGCGTGTAGATCGTATTGCGATTAGTTTAGTAGCCTCGAGAGCTCGTAGCGGTTTTTATTCATGAAACCAGTCTCGCCCGAGAATCACGATCATTATTCATCGTTCCTTCACGTTTTATCACTTTCATGAATCAATGGTGGGGTAGGGGTAGGCTTGAACGTTTCTTCTTCGATTATGTACAAATGTTTGAAAAAAAAAAGAAAAGTTGAATAAATTGTTACTGAAAATGTTGATGCGAACGTCTTGTCAGCTTCTTCTTCCTGCAATCAACTATGCGTATGCTTGCGTTGAAACATTACGATAACAACGAGAAACCAGAAAACACTTATCCTACCTGACGAAATTCAATCACATCCTCTTTAAGAAGGTCTTACGTTAATGTACAGATTTCCAAATGTACAGTGGATCTTTGCAATAATCTTTGATGTGTTTTGCAGAATATGAAAAAAATATAATTGATGAAAGACTATATCAATTTGATTTCGATACACGTATGCTATATCGTAATTTGTATACTCGTATGCTGTATCGTAAGCGAATCGCTTTGAACTGGTTTAATAACTGAATCCAAAAGGTATAACTTCATTCTGGAATTCGATAGACTAAGAATGAAATAATGCAAGTTAGTGTAAATTAAAAAAGAAGAACTGCAAAGAAAGTTTCGAAATATTTCCAAGATGAACAAATTGTTAATAATATGAAAGAAATTATTTCCACAATAGAACGGCTATTTCAGAAGGCAAACCTTGAACCTGCGCGTAAGAATAGTAAACGATTTCGCCTGGTTGAAGCTAACGGTCCATCGCAATAAAAATGTCTGACACTTCCTCGACAGACTCATCCTATTCCGAGCTATACAAGTCAATAAAACCATAAAAAGCTGATATCGTGAATACCTCTCGTGCATCATAAAAAGGCAAGTGTCAATGAACGAGCTCCTGTATCTTCCTATCATCCTGTAAGAATTTCCTCGCTGCTATGGCTTCAGCAATGTACAACATTCTGAAGAAACGAGCGAAGCATAAACAATTCTACTTATTCACTTTTCGATAGAGTAATCGATTATATTTATAAAGTAAAAAACTTTTCAGAGAGGCCAGAAATATGTTCATATATCCGATTGTTCCCTAGACCTTCGATTACAGCAACGCATGGTAACATAAATTCATTGTTTGTTCGTTTTCACCTGTTTTTGAATACAGTGGTTCATAAACCAGTCATTTTGACTTTGTTCAAAAACAAACACGTATATCAATCAATTTCCACTTTGAAAACCAGTTAAAATCAATCCTTTCGAAGATAAGCAAGCGATTAAAGGTTCGCTATATAAGTTAGGTTTACCGGTCCGGTAGGCGCAGGTAGCGATTTTCGAAATTGGTAGTGGAGGAGATTACGTGACGGCGCGTCGGTTTGGCGGAAGTTGGGAGACTGGTCCACGGACAATATCGCAGCAGTAAATCCGAATCGGAGACCCAGGTTTTTTGAACTTGAAATGTACCGTTAGCGACCCACTAACTGACAGAAATTTTTCGAACGCATCCAGTCAGCCTTCAAGAGTTCGTAAGTGGAAGGTGTACGGAACGGGAAGAGACCAGTCACCGGCGGACGGTTCATCGCGTGAGAAGTGTAACAACAGTCAACCCTGTACCAGTTTCACGAACCAACATTCCGAGTGTACCAACGATTATCGCAACACGGTACGTTTATCCATTATCATTTCCATTTAATTTGCAATTCGACGACACGCGGTTATTATTCGGCCGCGACAGAGTCCCTCCGAACTCTGGGCACGCTATACTCGAGATCATAACCGGCTCACAAATGCTAATGCGCGCCAAGAGCAACGTCGTTAATGAATTCCTATTCTAATGAGCCTGTAAACATCGTCGAGAAAAGTGTGACAATGGACGGAATACATTGGATCGAAACGTTTTCTCTCGACGAGTATCGGAGCTGTGCGTGTGAATATCAATTAATTATTTAAACGCCTAGCAATGTACCGTTACATAATAGAAATTGATAGGATTAAGTATACCGTTTAATGTTTCACGGTGAACTATCAATGGAATGTTTCGCTTCCGTTAATATGACAGTTCTGCAGCCACAACAGCAATGTAAGATTTGTTTAACGTCTGTCTATTACTTTTCGTATTTCTTTGGAAATGATTGCTGTCAAACGTGATACTCTCTGACACCGTCTTCAATTTTTTTCCAGCAACATCCATAAATAACGGTGACCATGCAATGCCATGATAACTGCATCGTTGCTGCTGTTTTGCAGACTGAAAGCTAACTGTTCTTTCGAAAGGCGTTTTCGCAGATACTGCTGTCACATTTTTATATAGAGAATTAAGAATCCTTCGAAGTGGACCACTTCTAGGTCCTGTTTTCTTCGAAATAACAATTTAAATATATAGATATCTGTCAAAGTTTCTTCTAATTTATGCAGATAATTTTTATTTTGCACTCAGTGTCTTTTAATTGGTGCAGACAATTTTTATTTTGCACTTTGTTTCTTGCAATTGACGCAGACAATTTTTTTTGCATTTATATCCACAAATAATGAATTGCTAAAATGAAATAATTCTTTGTACATGGTGTGTGTATATAGTATATGGTTACAATTGAATAACTGATATTTGTGTGTTTATTTCCAGGCAAAAGAATGTTCCGAGCATGTCTACTGTTAATTGTGGTGGCGGGAGCAACAGCACAGGTGCCATTTCTAGGCACCTGTCCTAATTTGGAAACTATGTCGAATTTCGACATGAGTAGGGTGAGTATGATCGTCTAAACTTAATTGTAGGAAATTAGAATAGATTTCTTTCGTTGCTGCCTGTGTTATTGACTTACTTATCAGGCAATGCAACCTGCACTTAGAAAGTTGTCCTCGATGGGATGTACATATAGTGATATACATACATCCAACGAAACGCGACGCACGCGACGAGCACTTCCAAAGAAATTCATTCGAACTTTCCCGATCACTGAGAAGCGCCTTTTTCCTGTTTGTTTCAGTACATCGGAAAATGGTACGAGGCGGAAAGGTACTTTGCTCTGTTCGAATTCGGCGGGAAGTGCGTCACTGCGAATTACAGCCAAGGTGAAAACGGATCGATTAAGATCTTGAATAAACAGATATCAGCTCTGTAAGTAACATTCGTTCATGCTTTCTAAACGCCGATGCTCTTTTGTGAAATTCTTTGTTGTCCCGAATATTACCATTTCAAAATTCTAGCGGTAGCTTTCAAATTAAATCTTCAGACGTAGTAACATTACGAAACTGTTCAAATGTTAGAACATTATTAGCAATAAATGATGTAATTTGTAATTCTATGGAACTGGGATTAACATTTTTGTGGTTGCTGTAGGACCGGAGTCTCTTCAAGTATCGAAGGAATCGGAAGGCTAATTGGCAGGACAGAGGAGCCTAAGATAATCGTGACATTCCCTTCTCTTCCTCTACCACTCGATGCACCTTATTGGATTCTACATACTGACTATAGTTCGTACGCCGTAGTATGGAGCTGTTCGAACTTTGGTGTATTCAGGTAAACATTCGTTTAACTATTCTTAAAACTAATTTCATATGTCTTCAGACTTACATAATAGAAATAATAATAATACAAATTTTATAATAACCGATTTTGTATACCAAAAAAATGTTGAAAATTCGATATTATACAAAAATTCAAGTTTCAATACTGCGAATCGTTTTATACCAATATTTTCATTCGATTTTACATTGATAAAATCTTTATTAAGGTACATCAATGTTTACTTGATTTTACTTATATATACGTATAAATGAGTTATTAAAATTACAAATTTCAATAAACATCCGCAGTTTACAGTTACTGTGAAATAGTATAAGATATTTTTACGTTAGTGTGGCAATGGTAATAAACAATGGATGAATGTTGTCTATTATTATTTTGATAAATAATGTATTTTCAGTTGAATAATGTTAATTGCTCTGCATTTTAGTGTACGAAACGCTTGGATCCTGACGAGAGAAACGAAGCCACCGGTTTCTGTTTTGGAGAAAGCATACCAAGTGATAGATAAAAATGGTATAAGTAGAGCATATTTCATTCGCACTGATCAGAAGAATTGTCCAGAAGAGAATTAAACGACAAAATATTGTAAAATGTCGAAGCGTGTTTCACAAACAGTAGTCTTTCGTAATTGTGATGTCAGTCGATATTCCTGGGACAGTATTTTTTAAAAAAATTTCTAATTATTATTTGAACAAATTCATTCAACGTTCAATTGAATGGAAATTTATTTATTGTGTGCAGTGATTCGCTCTATCATACATCGGTAAAGTCAACTTTATGCACGAAAATGTTCTTACGTGTTTAATTTATTTTATTGTAAAGCTTCTAACGCTTGATTCCTTTCCGTATAGGCTAGACGGCTTTTTCATAAAACGCCCATGCTCCGAATTCGATAAAATTTTGGAATTCGGTACATTTTTGAAAACCTTTTAAAACAAAAATCGTGAGATTTCATCAGAACTCCAAATTTGACAGAACTGTAGCAAAACTAATATTCTTCAGGCTGCAGAAATTACAATGACCGAAGTTACAGGCTCAGATTCGGTTGTTAGAGAGATTTTCTTAATTTGCAGGGATTTCCTGTTTTCCATGAACTGCAAGAAAATGTCAATAAGGGTGTCTCCTCTAATCAGCGTGTTTTACAACATTAAAGCAACCCCCAAATCAGCCTAGAGTACATTCACGATTACGACTGTGTTGGTAACATTAACAAATTTTTGTTCAATCTCTGAAAACTTCTTCTCGCAATCACCATTTCAGTCGAGAAAAAACCTATTCCCATAATCTCCTCCAATTCGGAGCATGGACGTTTTCGAAAGTACAGCCGACTAGGAGTTAGAGGCTTTGCAAATCTTCAATTACACAGTTCTACAGTTATAGCCATTGGATTTGATGCATTTATGGCAAAAATGAGCAGGTGCTAAATTCGAAAAATTTGAAGGAACTTTTACATTATTTTCAACCAATTAAACATATTAAGACAGGTAATAAATTGCCATTTCATTCCAATTTGTTGAGATTCGCTGTCTCACATAACTTATGTGTTTAAATGAATCTGTACTTTAAATGCATGCTTTACACATTGTAATTTTAGTCATTGAATTTACATTTTGTTAAGTTATGATGTTGTATTTGTAATATTTATTTATTTATTTATTGTATAATATAGTGGATTGAAAAATATAATGTGTTAACTAAATAAATGATTGAAACTTTAAGAGTAATTCGTTTTGCAATTTGTTATTTGATTATCTCTCGTTTCCACATTCACCTATCATAATCATTTTCACCTACTCCGATTCAAAATGATTGAAAATACAAACGTTTGTGCTTTCTTACGCCCTCCTGGATATATTGCGGCTGGAGTAAGAAACAGAAGGCCACCGACGGCGTCTCGTCGGTAGTGGAACTTCTAGCGGTGTCGGTGTTTCAGATCACTGTTACTTTCGTGAGTTCCACCATTAATAAAAAAAATAATGAAACCACCCTTCAATTTACAAATTTTAGAAAATAATTATGTATTTTGGTCCTACGTTTTTCTCAATTATTTCGAAAACCGTTTGTTTTACAAAAAAAAAGTAGTAGGACATAAAAGTCACAGTCTGTGTTTCTGTGATCAGTAGGCCGTGGATCTTCATGCTTATCAAAATGTTCAGAAAATGCTAGAATATAAAACTCGATAGAATTTAGTTACATTTTTATTCGTTTTCGATCTACAAAGGCTGTTCCCATTAAAAATAAGATATTATTTCATCCCACTTTCTTAAAATTTCTCCATAAAAAATTAAAAATTGCGTAAACATCCGCAGTCTAGTGATCAGATTAAAAGATCGATCAAAATCACGTGAACGACAAATGTCGCAGCTAACTATATGAATCGAAGAGCCCATAACTTCCATCTAATCCATACACCACTTCGAAGCATGGGAAAACCAATATCATTTATTCAGAGAAAAATTGTTCATCCCGCGCGCACAATTCCGGAAGTGGTAACGCATTATGTACCGTGAATGCGTATCGATGCAATATGGAAAGCGTGAGTGCGAACGTACGCATGAATGGCAGCGTTTGTCACGCTGGCGGAGCTCGTAAAAACACGCAGTGATTTTCGCACGGTGGTCGGGCCACGCCAGCGAGACGTGTACTCAAGTAGATACACGCCTGAGTGTCCCAACAGTATTTTCTCCCACGTTAAAAATGCGGGAGACGGTCACGGGCGCGATAAATCGAGCGTAAACTGGCGAAAACACCGCGGCACAATGCCGTTAAATTAAACAAATAACGCGGGGCGCAAGAGCACAGGGTTAGGGGCCATCCCCCTAACGCGTCGCGTTGTGTCACGTGTCGTCTGCGCAAACAGACAGTATTCAATCGACTGGACCTGCACGATATGTCATCAGCGGTGCATTGTGGCTCCCATATAGTGGACATGGAATCCCCGAGTCCCACGGATACATCGTGAAAGAAGAAAAGGGGCGTGTACGGTGGCGGACGTACACTTATGAACACAGTATTAGTTGAACTTTAACGAACTACTGCCCCTGTTATTGTAATCATTCTTAGAATACAAGGATAAGCCTTGACACGCGTAAAGAAAGTATTAACGTAAAAAATTAATATGTTTGTTTTTCCATAATGTAAGGTAAAGGCACCAGTAACTGACTTCGTATCAGTAGTTGATCATTTTTTCAGGATACGTGAAAAATAATGTTTCTGGACGTAACAAGACAAACGTGTGCCCAGCGAGGCTTAATTGACATAGTTTTCTTGTCGAGTGGGCCCTCCATGGTGGAGCAGCGTCCTCGAGGTAACGATATCTTTTGAACATCAATCCGAAGACATTGAGGCGAGAAACTATCGGTCACTCTGCGGAAGAAAGGCGTAAATACGCCTTTCCGTTAGTTGACTGTAGGAGACGATGAGGGGATCTCTCTCTTTTTCTCTTGGGAATAAGCGTTCCTGTAATCGGCACGATCGCCAGCGATAAATTAAAATGCGGTGGAGTCTAAATCAGGATCTAGATAGGCACAAGGCCCCCGTCGAGCAGAGCTGAGCAGGGAGTAGGCAGCGTCCCGAAATTTATTCGGCTATCCTCCTCTTCGTCTGGGACAACGCGAAACCCGTGGAGAGAACAACGGGCCAAGAAGAAGGAGAACTGAACGCCTTGGTCGGAGAGACTGGAGAGAGAGACAGAGTGGGGAGAGAGAGAGGGGGAACGCGATCGTCTCTCCGGACCCAAATATCCGCATGGGCCATTCGGTTTTCGAGCAGCACCGGCCCCTAATAATAGGGTACACACCGAGGATAAACAAACATACACGCCCCTGGCATCTCTCGTTGAAAGAACACACGAGAGGAAACGCGAACAAAAAGAAACAATTTAGCAACGCCACTTAGAGGATGCAGGGTGAAGTATGATAACCACCGAAAGATGGAAGAGTAAACCAGTTATCGTTTGGAAATATTCGACGAGCTCAGATTCGGAATGAACGTTGAACTGTGGAAGACAGATTTGCTGTGGGGAAGATCGAGGGTGACGTGGGAAAATGCTTTTTGAGACGTTCACTATGTTCCAGGAATCGAAATAAACTTGTATTTTGTTTTTAAACGTATCTGTTCGAACTTCTACGTTTCGTTTAAGCGTCTATATAATTGCAATTATTACAAAATGAACAATTTTAAACTGGCCTTTAAACTGAAATAATAATTTTTCACAGTTCATTTATTGTAGGAAGCAAAGAAAACATTAAATGAGTGTTTTGAACGTTACACGAGCCTCGGCATAAAATACGAACTAGAATTTCCGTTTTCCGGAACGAATCCTTATAAATGTAAATCTGCGTAAAAGCTCGCTGTAGAAACTGTAGGTACATATTTTACTTCGAGAGGAACCGCGACGGTTCTAGTTTCATTTTAAAGGTTGTAACAGTGACTGGATCTTGAAAGATTGCACGAAGGTTCTCTGTAATCTCGCTAGGAAAAATTCGATCAAAAGGATTGCGGTCTTGACATTTGATGTCGATTTACTCGCGTTACACACCGCTGTCTCTCGAAATGAAAGTCGAGATGTGTATGTGCCGGTCTTGGCAGGATCTTGAAGCCTGTCGTGTAATCAAGGAAAGTACAGATACGGGAGAGAATGGAACGATTGTTGGCAGACATTACATCTTGGATTTTAGCATTGTTTCTGAATAGACGCTAGTATTACGCGTGTATACATCTGCAGCTGCAGACGTTTCTAAGGATAATGGGATGACACCACTTCCGTCGCTGTGCATAGGTCAGATGGACGAGACACTTTACGTAAATAAAAAAAAAAGCTTTCAGACGCAAAAACACACACAATAAAATAATCTTTTCTTTCGAAACGAGCTCGATGTCGCAAAGAATAATTCTAATCTAATTCTTAATTCTTCTCCATCTAGGTATCGATTTCTTGTTGAGAGAAATTCATTAAAAGATTCATTTCGTAGACTCTTCGAAAATACAAAAATATTTTTTGAAAAGTATGGACTTGGTTCAGCTCTGCATTAACATTTCGCATAACATGCAACACAGGGATGAAGAGTTTACTACAACGACGGGCAGCTGCTTCTTTCCAAACAACTGGCAGTTTTTATCTACCTTAAACAGTTTCTTCGGGTACGCCGCGATACGAGCCGAATAAATGCCGGCGTAGTTTGTCGCCGAATTTGTAAAATATCGAGAAGGATTTTTTAATCTAAATGGAAATACGCAGCGTGAAAGTTAAATGCCGTAGGGGTCGATCCATTTGTCTCTAGCACGTGCAAAAGACCAGCGAAGAGACGCGCAAAATGCGAGACTACGGGAGGGTTTCGAGTAAAAAGACTCGAAGAAGAACCGGGCGAAGAAGAAGAGCGCAAGAAAGAAGAAGGAGAAAACGAAGGTAGATGAGACAAGAGGCATTCTGGTTTGTGGGCACAGCCACTGCCTGCAGCCCACAATTATGATAATAGCCCCTGAGTCCTGAGTCTTGTTAGTCCAACGTGCAGCAAGCTCTTTTTATCTATATCTTCTTAATTTCAGGCTCACCCCTTCATATACCTTGTCTACTGCAATTTCTACTTTCATCCCTCCGCGCCATAAGGTTGGTTAACGTCGCTGCAATCGAATTTTAAAAATGGTGTGCACCATTCAAATTGAACACGTTCCTTAACTCTTTTACACATTTGATAAAACCTTGCAATATTTCTATACTCCGTTCCGCTAAAGCCATGCAAATCGAATTTTATAAAACGCCAATCATTTTTATAAACTAGCTAAAACTACTTGCTACGACGATATCTACTGCAACTGTTTCGATGCAATATTTAAAGGCGTGCGCGATTCGCTTTAAACATTTATATAAAACAAACTACTACCGTGATTGGTTTAAAACGACTTGCGCACAAACGAGCCTGATGAGAAACATATCAAAGCCGAAGCAGCGTCAAAGAGCCTCGGTA
Source organism: Lasioglossum morio (assembly GCA_916610235.2). Taxonomy (NCBI): domain Eukaryota; kingdom Metazoa; phylum Arthropoda; class Insecta; order Hymenoptera; family Halictidae; genus Lasioglossum; species Lasioglossum morio. Next base: position 22,391,032 of record OU744326.1, read on the forward strand.
CCGATAACTCTAGAAGTCCGTAAACAAATCTTCGCTTTGAGTCGTGCTGTAAAAAACGTTAATTAAAGCAATTACCAAGCGGGAGCGTTCAAAAGTAATAATCCCCATCGCTCGACCGTTCGGAAAGCGTCAAAGAGAGGGCAGAGACGCGAAAAAGTCGGTTTCAAACGGATCGCGTACGCTACTGTGAAGCGTCGATCGAAAGGCGGTACAATTCGCGGTTTGACAAAGCTTTCTCTCTCTCTCATTAATTGAAATTAAACCGGGCTACGCGTTTTCGCGGTGATCCGAAATCGAATGAAACGCGCTCGCGTTCGCTGCGGATTGAATGCGCACAGAGAATCGTGTGCACAGGTATAGTAAGAACAGAGGTGACGACGAAGCACCGGGACCGAGTATAAGCTTGTACAAGCAGTGTGTACACTCCTGAACAAAATGATAGCGCACGTGAGCTGTATACAGGGTGGTTCACCTTTCTCCGATTTCCATCTCGACTTCTTCCAACAATATTCATTGTAGCGGAAAAATGTGTATGAAATTTGAATTGCTCTAAAAGGTGCCTATTTCGATAGCTGTTTTAGTGGGTGGACGCAGGAAGGAGTTACGAAGGTCAACTATTATCTCGCAAATAAAGGTGCATTCAAATACTAAATAATAATAATAATAAATATTCAAATAATAAAGGTTCAATGTACTGTTCGATGCAGTTCGTCCTTCACGTCGAAAAAACCATTGGTTGTGGAGATATTTGAATTTGAATACAAGAATGGAATTTCATTCAGAAAGTCTACGTGCAGCTTGTGAAACGAGAGATAGTGCGGGTGCGCGTATCATTTTGTGGAGGAGTGTACACGCGTCCGCGTTTGTAAATGTTGTAAAAGGCGGTGGCAAACGGGGCCCGCTTTAATCCACTTTGGAGCGCGTAGTCGGTGCCTTTTGACACCCGCGGAAAAGCGTTAATTGGAGGCCGCGCAACGATCGGGCAAAGAAAGCTTTTCAGAGCGGAAACCCGGTGGCGTGATAACGCCGTCAGCTTTTTCCCAGGATAAGAAGGAAATGCCACGTTCTTCCTTCTTCCGCGCACACGTGCGCCGCGCCCCGCAATTTCAATCGACGCGACGCGACACGCGCGTCAAAGCTTTACCAGCCCCTCCCCTCCCCATTCAAAACGCCCGCCATTATGGCCTTCTAACGAGATATTATTACGCGCGAGCATCGCTGCCACAGCGAGACTCCACGGAAACGAATAATCAATTCACGCCGGCAAGTCAATGACGTATCACCCCGCGCAATTGTGATCCACTGTTTTCATAAAGGGGTGATTGTGGACTTTCTGAGCGTGAAGTATGGTTTGAACTCTTTGCGGTCGATGCCCGGGATTTGCGTCGCGAAACATTCGCTTGCTGTTACTGCCATGGCTCGAGTGTTGTGCGGTATTTATGGCGGTGTTGGTGGAAAGTAGTTTTTTTCGAATGATAAGAGACCTTTGAAAATGTTAAAAAATTCTTTGGTAATTGTGCAGAAAAGGTTACACATTACCGATTTTGATGAAATTTAGATATGTTGTGAAACTCAACATTCCGAACAACTTTTCCTGTACATGTAACCGCCGTTCAGTCGTATTTCTTCAGATATTTGCGAAAAACTGCAGCTACTACTACTACATTCAATTTTGCCTGCACCTGTAACGTCCGTGGTGTGTATATTGGGATCTGAAATTTTGAATGGTGTCGCCTATTTCCGAAAAGTATAAGTGGTTCGGAACACACCGTAATAAAAAAATAGGTCCCGCTGAAATTAGGCGATAGTGAGAGTGAAAGAGGAGGGGGAGAGTGGTAAATGGAATTGAAACCCTGAGGGGACCAAATATCATAAAAATATTGCCGAAAAGTAGAAATACTCTAAGCTTAGCGCATAAACTTACAGTGTCAATTAAAAATAACGCTATAGAAGTTGCAATCTTTCCACCGTGTAGCAAACAAATTAATCAGCGAGTAAAAATATGTTGCTCCGTTTCCACACCTTTCCAAAGCCGAACAAACGCGTAGTCGACATTACAATGGAGCAAGTGGATAGATTAAAAGACATTTCAAGAAATCTGATTATGCATGTATTGCCAGATAAGCTAATATTCAATTAAAATTAAACTAATCTATCCAAACTTACATTCTTTTATGATTCAGTATAATGAAGCATGCACATTTTATTACAGATATTGATTCGAAGAAGGAACGCTTAAAAAACACAACAGTTCCTTTTCATAATGATAAAAACAGATTAGCAAAAAGGTTAAAGAAGGCCAGAAGAATAGGAGTATCGTCCTCATGATCAGCATCAACAAATGAATTAATAGTAGAAAAAGTACATTCGTAAATAATTTCAAAAGAACGAAATTGTCATATATGTAGTTGAAAAGCGCAAATCCGTGCGATCGAATAATCGCTAAGGTAAATATTGTATTTCATGGATGAAACCGTTTCACAAAGAGAGCATTGACGGCCCAAAATTAGAAGCTATCGAAGGTATTCCCGGTTCCTTTGAAATCCTCGGTAGCCGTTACTGGGATAAATGTGGATAAAACAGCAACCTGGACGACACCGTCGTGATATACGACTGTTTGTCCAGATTAGACCCGACAAAGGAACTGTTCTCTCTTCTTGACTCTGTTTTGATTTAAGCGGACCGCTCCGTATTTGCTCTAGATTAAATGGAGCTTCGTGGCAGAAGCAACAGAGAGCCTCCTCTCTTCCTTCCTCTTTTACCACGGTATCTCGTGCGCTATACTAAACGCTTGTACGTTTATTGTACATTGTATTCATAACGCGTTCCCGGCAAAAAAAAAAATCCTTACGATGTTCTTGCACGTGCGCGTTTGCGACCGTTTAATCAGATTACACGACAGCCGCGTAAATAACCAAACACTCGTGTTCGCAACCCTTAACTAGCATCGTGTATGCGAAAGTTGAACTGTTTAATACCGTATAGCAGCTATGCCAACGGAGAAACTTCTCAAATAAATTATAGTGGGAGAAAATTGGTACATACGTAAATAGTAAACTAGTCTGTGGATTTTGACGCAAAATGAAAAACGTTCTGCATCGATTGTGGACTTTTCTGTTTCCTCGGCAACAATTTTGTCGAGCATTCGGATAAATTATGCTTGGCGCTTCAACGGAGCATTTTTCGAATGTAAATTTTCCCCGTTTGAGATTGAACGCGAGCAACCGTCCATCAAAAATCGATTCGTTACAGGCTCGATAAGCGATAAACTGGTAACAGTTACCAGATACTCATCGACGAAGCCCTGTACAGCATGATTCATTATTGAAGTCATACACAAGGGAAGCCCGGGGGCGGTGTATCGATAAAACATAAAATCGTAATGAAGTTAAGCGTATAATCATTGAGATCAAGTTAATAGCTGTACGGTGAGTACTTCAGCAACCGAGAAGAGGAGAGGCGAGACGTTAGGGTGATGAAACGAATTTGCTTTTCCTGTGGGCAGCTACCAAGCAGCAATAGCGAGAAATTGAGCTCGTAGATGAACGTGTCCGGGTAATGCTTCTTGCGATTCACGATGTACATACAACAGAGTAATCATCGTTGCCTTTTCTCTCCCCCCTCTCTCCCTCTCTCTCTCTCTCTCGTCTCATCGTGTTCAGTGACGTCGTTTTGCTCCACGCAGGCTTTTCAATCAACCGCGAATTTGCAAAACGAGTCCTGCCCGTTCGTCTCCCATATTTTCGCTCGTCTTTTTGCCCATCTCTCTATTCCACGTCGACAGAGAGACCAAAACCGTCTGTTGTTGCCTCTCTTCAGCCTCGAGGCCGTAATAACGAAGTTCGGTAATCAAACTCGTCCTGATAGGCTCCAAACAAGACAAAACGAGCACCAAGGTAGACCATGATTTGCAAGAGCTACGTGGGCGTTCTCGTAATCCATTGTAAATCTCGAGCTTCGCGAATAGTCAACATAGAAATTATGGACAAATTGTTCGTCCATTCGGGATGTCTCCTTTCGAAAATCCATTCGCATTACATAGCTGCGTGTGCTGAAAGAATTCATGAAAATTGTTAAAATTTACATTTACATTTTTATTAAATGTAGAACTAAGTAATTCTCTACGTCGCACTTTTTCAGATTGTCGAAGTTTCATAACAGAAAATCAAAAATTTTTCTAAAAATTGCAACTATGCAATACATTAAAATCAAAGGGGTAATTCTAGCACATATTATAGATTAAAACTTAAAATTTTAGTATGTAAATATTATGGGTTACGGACGTTACGGTACCGTCGAGAGATCGACTCCCGTTGATCAATTCCGCGCGAGACCCTCGTCGGATTTGTCGAGACTGTCAGCAGAAAAACAAACGACATCTGAACGGTGGCATACGCGCGCGGGTGAAAATGCAACAAGTAACATTCGCGAAGTGCAGAAAACAAAAGCGCGGGCGTGCTCGGGCGCAGATTGTCGAGCGTCGTCGCCGGTGTTCCATGATTTTCTGGTGTTCGGTAGACGGGTTATATTTAAGAGCCGGGAGCAGGGTAACCGTGTGCGTCGACGAGTAGCTGATATCTCCAAAAATGCGGCCTGATTGCACCCTGTCGTAAATCTTGCCGGCGTGTTTGCGAATCGCAATTTTAATTCTCCCCTTGGCCGGTCGACGGTGCCCGAAGTTAGCCGACGCACGCTCGGGCTGGTTCGAGCGTCGCTCGCGGCGGCTGCTCGGCCGTGATCGGTCTAACTCGGTCGTGCTCGGTTCGGCGAGCCTGCGTCGACCTCGCTCGACCCATGGCGGTCGGAGCACACAACTGGTTGTGGCTTTCGTGAGGAAGGTATGTCGCGCGCTCGTCCGTGTGTGCATTCTTATTCGTTCGCGTCATCCGATTTCGGTTTCGCGTTCTCGTGGCTCGTTTCACGGGCCGTCTAATCGTCCGAACGAACAACGTGCACGCTTCTCGCAAACGTCTCCGCATAGCGATCGCCGGGGAGTGCCTGTTACAAGTATAGAACGTGATTTTCATGCCACGAACTGTCAAAAGCATCGTCCGGTTCGAAACGGCGGCGGCGACGGCTTGCCGATACTATCCAAGCTCGTTCTCGACCGCACCGGAATAACCTGCTGTCACGTGGACCCCGTTTAATATCGTTCGTGAATTTCTCTGCTAACCCCGTCGATCATGATCGTCCCGACCGCGAAACTGTAACGTGCTCGGAACGGTAACGTGTAACGCGTGTTTACGGGTGCTGTTAGTACATATCGCTTAAGCACGTGGTGGTCCACGATGCTCCTAAAATTGGCAGTGTTGCTGTCCATGCTCCTGCGGCCAGGTGCAAGTTACTTCAACCTCTTCCTCAGCGAGGCAGAAATGCGGAAACTAATGGGTAAGCGAAAGTGTGCGATTCTTTCATGATCGCCCCTCTTCTTTTTTTTTTCTCTCTCCGACGTTACGCTCTCGTTCTAAACGCGTCGCGTGCTTAGGTGTCACGTTCTTCGAGCTTTTACTGCTCGAGATGAATGAAAATTTTAATGCGCGCTTTTTTCGTTTCGTTTTAAACTGGTGGATATCTTTCGAATAACATACGACGAATATAGATATGTAGTAGTATTATTCGTCATTTCTATTCGAACAGAAAGAATATTGCGATTATTTAACTGTTAATTACTCGCATATGATACTTACAAACATTGTATGTAGTGTTTGAAGCATAAACAAAGGTGTCACGCTAGTTTGAAGTAGTTATTTTAGTCAATAAATATTTATTTATGTTGGAGTCTTATGAACTCCCATGTAACCAGTTATGTAAAATAAGCGAATGATTTTATCTGTAACCCTAGTGTTTTTTTGTAAATAAAAAGCAATACTCACATTTTGCAAATTGGAGAAAATTTTTGAATAAAATGGTTTTCAATGCAAGATACGAAGTACCCATTTCCGCGTGTTTTGTGAAAGAAATTTTAATTAAGTCATTAACGGAAGTTTATTAACTCTCCCGTTGTGCATTAAGGAGTTCAACTGGCGTGAATTTCTCGAACGAGTTTAGAAACGATTTTTTAATCGATTCGTCCGAATGAATTCATTATGCGTCACCGTTGAAAACCTAACCACCGACCGAAAGCCTATTAAGGTAGCTGTGTTCAGAATTGTAATTGAGTATTGGACAGTGAAGAATGATCGGTGTCAAAGGTTCATAGCATTGAGAATCAAACTAGTTGTGCAACTTTACGCACGATTATTCCGTTCCCGATAAATCATAAGTAATATGTACGTAATTACAGTTTTGATTCGAGCATTACTACTCTTCTATTCAGTACACGATCAATTGTCTTTCGAGAAAATGTTTATTATACGACCTACATACATGCATTTCACTTTTCCACGAAGTAGGTGCATTGAGTACTATGAAGTTATTTCATAAAATACCGAGGTGGTGTAAATTATACACGTTTGTCGATTGTGAAACAATCTTAGTCAATGCATTGAGTATTTCAAGTTTTGGTAATTCAATGTAAATTTGGTGTACATAATTGTTTCATAGTCGAAGCTTATTTTACAGTCTTGTTATTTATATAAAGTAAAATATGTAGTCACTTTTACACACTGAACTTTAATCAATGTTTAAATACTTTAAACACTGAATCTACCACCATAGGTCCGAATGACCAGATTCTGTGTTTTACAATTATCGAATTCATAAAAATCATTTCACAAGAAATGATTGTACAGAGATATTTTAGAAGCCGCACAAAGACTAAAGAAAATCAATCTTGTAATTTTTATAAGGGAACATGAACCAGTTACTTTTAACAAGGCTCTATTCAGATTTCGTGCAATGTTTCTTACAATATGTGTTTGGATAAAGAAATTGATCGACTCAATTTCCACGTAAGCAACTTCATAATTTCAATAACCGTGAAATAAAAAATATAAAACCGACCGTTTACCCGGCATTGGTAGGTTTACCTTTGAATATCCACAAAATCCATCTGAACCGATTCGTACAAAATCCGTTCGACAAGCTCGTACACGTGTATTTTTCCCCAAGAAGAAGTCTCTGCGCAAATCAAAATCGATGGTGTTTCAATAGCAAGGTGTACGACAGGATCGCGTGACTTCTAATCCGCGCGAATACCTCGTCGCAACAATCGTTCAATTAAAACGCGATTGGCGGTTGAAGCGGGGGATAGAGCCACGGTTCAACGACCTATTAAAACGACGAAAGGATAAACAAGGCTGGTTCGAGAACCTAGCCGGTCGAATCTCAAACTCCATCGCATCCATTGCGATCGAGCGTATCGTGTAGGTATAGTGTTCGTTTTATTCTCACGTTCCCGATTTCCTTTTCGACAGTATGGGGCGCGGGTAGCACTCTCGGTCGGATTTCATTTGTAGTCGCTGTTAGCCAGAGATCGTCGTTCAAGCTGTTGCACACGAATCGCCGTACCGGAAACGGGGTAAAAGCCACTCGACGGCCGCGAACTTTCCAATATTTCCTCCATAACTTCCACGGCGGTGGATAATTCGCTCTCGGCTCGTTGATCCGCAAAAACCGTTCAACCGCCGCCACCGCCCCGATATGCGAACTACCCGGCCCTCTGATGCAAAAACGGCGGTACAGGGGTGTGTGAGGGGAAGAGAGGGATACACCCCAGGGGGAGGTGTGCACGTGTAATTCAGCGACACCTGAACCTCGGCGTGGCGAGTCGCCACGGATTCGCCTTTTGCGAGAGGAACTCGCTCGCGCGTGGGATTGCGCGTTTTCAACCAGCACGCACTTTGCGCCTCGTTCCACGGTCGACGACACGCATTTCATATGCATCCGAACAGCCTCTCCCGGCCAACTCGAACGTGCTCTCGCGTCAAGAGCTTCGCGTGGAATCGAATTGTACGTAGCGTTGCCACGCCAGAGCAGAACGGAGTCGGAGTCGAGTCGTGCCGAGCCGCGCCACGCCACGCCGCTGGTTCGACCCAATGAAAGCAATCGGTTTGCACGCCTTGCTAAATAGCGAGGCGTTATTAATTGCACCTATAAATTCGGAGCGCGTTAGCTGTTCCCCCAGCATGCAACCAGCTTCCAAAGAATTTCTTGAGCGCATTCTCTTCTTCTCTTCTGCGGGCTATCGCGCGCGCCTTAGAAACCCTCTGTCGCGGCGGTGTTTAATTGGATCTCCCGCTTGCCTAATCGAAACGGTCGAGTTACCGCCGCTTTGCGGAAAAGTGATTATTTTGGGATTGAGAACATTTTTATTCCCCAAAAACTTTGGCAGTCTAAGATGAACGCACCAGTAATTGGCCTCGTATCAGTAATTGACCATTTTGTCAGGAAAATGTGACAAATAATGCTTATGGACGTAGCAATCTTTCGAAAAAGGTACGATAGATAAGTATATCAGGTCGTTCGGAAAGTAATTTCGTTTTTCGCGTAGCCGTGGCATTGCTTCCACTTGTTATTACTTAATAATTTTCATTTGTCATTATTTAATTGAGAGACGCAGGTAAAAATTACTTTCCATATACTGAGATCGAAGAATGTTAATTGGAAGATAGCATTGAAGGAAAATACAATGACTTCTTCTGATAAACATACTTAGGATTTCTATTAGGTTTAGGAGACCTTGAGAATCCACTTAGGAAAGTGCAGACTGTCCCGTGCGAGGAAAATTCAACGGGAAATGTACCGTGCCACATAAATTTAGCGTAAATAGATATTAATAGAAATTCCATCCTGACGAAACGACGCGTTTCTGGCATCTACATAAGCCAGCTACCCCAGTTTAACGCAGGAACGAAAGTTATGAGTGCTCTGTGCATTTTAATTAAATGGCAAACTCGGCGAAATTGAAAAAGTTGACATGATAATAACATCGCGTGTTAGCCGCGCGTATCTCATTAATAATAGAAGATGACATGATTTTATGGTTAAAGGAATATATTTACACCAAATTTAAATATTTATGAACCGTATCTACATCCGTTTATGCGATCGTAAAAACATTATAGTTTAAAGGTTGTGTAAATCGCCTTATTCCCATACGATTTAACGCTGTTTTTTAAACTTGATGAGCAGGCAATGAATTTCACGTTAATGTACCTAATGGTCAATTTTTCTTTGTCATTTTTTATTTGAAATAATAGTAAAAGTCAAATACTGTTGAAAACCTAAAGTCCAAACTGAACAATTAATATTACGCTGATTCAGTGCAGCAAGTTTCCTTATTAGCAGCGTAAGTGCTAAGTTTTGGAACAACTTAACATTTCAACTATCCACTTTAGGATAACCATGAATAGACAGCGTATTTTATGCATTTATAACAAAAATCAGAAGATGTAATTTAAAGCAGCAACAAGATTAATAGAATTTCAAAATACTGTTATATTATTTTAAACATGTTGAACATATTGAAACAGAAAACAAACTTGTATGTCACTCCAGTTAGTTGCGATTACGGTGTAAAATTTTGATTTTGCATAATGGTCCGTTGTCTAGTTGTAAATTGTAAATTATTTTGAAATACAGAAGACATTTAGGTGACGCGATCAAACAACAGAGGAATTCAAATGTGTGTCGTAGACATTTTCACAGACGCTACGCAAATGGTGAATTACAAAGAAAAAGGTGGTTCTCATGTAAATGTTAATGGCCACTATAAATCGGTCGATCAGATATGTATATTTATACAATTCTCTCGAAAAGAAGCGAGGACCTTCGTGTAAATGCGAATGATCACAGCGGGACAGCGTATCGAACGCATTTATACAAATAGCGATCGGCTCGCTGGCAGCCTTAACAAAGTTGGTTTCCATGCAAATGCGTTGGCACGAGTGCGAAAGTATTCGCATTCCGCTGATTGTCTCTTCTGACCTGTTCTTATCCGTACGAGTGTTTCGTCGCCGTTTAGCGATAAGGCGGGTCGCGACGACGAAAAAATGTTGATCACGGGACGAAGTTCGCAGGATACCACGGCACACACCATCGCCACCTGAACACAAGACCTCCGCACACAGGTAGGCGAGGCTCTCACAGATACAATAAAATATTATAACGAGGTCCTTTTGAAGCGGAGGCAGCATGGGGTGCCGAGAAACCCGGGCCCCGAGACTAGTTTGTTTAGACACCGAATAATCGGCTGTCTTGGTCTTGTTTTCTTCTGGCTCGCCGTTCTCGCGTTGCTCTTTTTCGTCACTTTCTCGTTTTAGTCCGATGGCCATGTTGCTGCGTGCTGGATAGGGCCTCCGTATAGATAGAGCCCTTGATACCGATTTCGGAGGGTCCCCTTGGGTCGCTCTCCATATGGACCATCGCTTTTTCGAGCTGCGCTAACGCTTCTCGGAACAATCCGGTCTCCGGTTTCGTTATTTACTATAGGGTTTCCCATCTTCCCTTACCCGAGCTCTTCCGTGTCGAATTGCACCAGATTCTATGCGTTATCATCGATTTTTTTCTCACTCTCTCTCTCGTTGTTTGTTACATCGACTTCCGATAAGATGTCTTTGAACTTTATCACAATCAAAATACTCTCCAATTTTTTTTAGAAGAAGCAGATTATATCAGAATCTGATTATATCAGAATGATAACGCGGTATCATTCAGAATAGAATGATTTAAAAAACATTCTATTTGCAATAGAGATTGTGGTTTTAAACGTGTATTAATAACACACTTGTCTTTACATACTCGTGTGTGTCATTTTAACTACACGGGGACACGTGTGCTATTTCACGTGTATTAATGCATCTTCATTTTAGTTAGTACAATCTTTAGAACATTGATATGAATTTATGTATCTAGACTATGGTTTCACAAATTCTGCGGTTGTTAGTACAACAATAAATTGAAACATCATTTTTAATAATGGGATTAAATGGTAGACGGAGAAGCTAAGCATCTGAAAATTGTAGTTTTTTAGATTTTTATGGTTTTTATGCATTTATAGCAAAGTTAAGTAGAAAAGATTCAAAATTGTTGGTAAATTTAAAAAATTGAACATGTCCATATATGATTTTTCCTCTATTAAAATCATTAAAGGGAGAAATGACATTCAATTTAGTTTCTATCTCTTGAAATCGATGCAGAAAATTTTTATTTCGCATAACGATCCGCAGTCTATTCATGATTAACTCGCAGAAAATCAAACAGGATGATCAGCATAGCACGATTCGTCACGTCCACTTTCCGCGCAGCGTCTTCGAGAGGCGACGAGGCTAACAGTCGACGGATCAATAATTCGCCGTTCAACAAATATGTACACGAGCGGAAAGCTCGTTGTAAAATTAATACGTCCAATCAGGGGAACGTCAAGCGGTGGACGAGCGTTGCTCGCAACATCCGTCAGAAATCCGTGTCAAAACACGAAAGTAATGTTCGCTCGGACAATCTCGTGCCTGGGGCGGTGTTTTGCTCATGTGAGTCCGGCTCGGGCCCGACCTTAGCTAGTTAGGGCCTGACAGGCCCATCTTGATGTTGCTGCGGGAGTGGGGTGGCCTCAAAGGTCCCGCCGGGGCTCCGTGAAAACGTTTATGCACGCACAGTGGCGTAGCAAACGCCGGCCCCGAACAGTAATAAAACATATTCCGGTCTCTGCGTGTCCAGTTGGCGCGAAACAGCAAGAATTTCTCGCGTCGTTTGCTATACGGACACGCTATAAATCGGATTAATACGGTAAATCGGTCGATAATTTACTGGGAGAACATTCCTTCAAGATTCGAAGATGATCGAGCCGATCAAGGTTCAAGGTTCGAACAAGGATACGTGTCGTACGAGAGCACGCGAGCGATTAAAAAAGGGCGACAGGGTCAGGCAGGGGCGAAAGAAAAATTGTAAGATCATATCTGTCGATGCACGAACGACAGAGAGCGATGTCTTACAAGCGAAAGGCCGCGAAGAAATTCTCGTGCACGATTTCTAGATGGACCCCAGCGCCGGCCGGATGCTGCACCGTTGTCCGCATCAATCTTCGACTCCTCGTTAAGATCCGCGCCTTAAGTTTCCGCCTGTGTCTGTGCGCGTTCGCTCGTTTCGTTCGGCTTACGTGCCAGGGACACTACGCGCGATGTGTTGGTCAGACATTTACATAAAGAACCGTCAGAAGAGATGCTCTCGACCCTCGTGGATTTTCTTCCAAGACCGTTTCCTCGCGTCTCGCCACTTCCGAACCGCGACAAATATATGTATTCTGCGACACCACGCTGCTTTTCGATAACCGTGCGACACGTACTCGTCGAGCAACATTCCTGCCGTTGAAAAGAAATTCGTTAACTTTCTATCATTTTCGAGATTTTATAAGTACGAAAAACTCTGTTCTTCTTAAGTATTCTTTTTATGGAACTGTCACCGATGTATTTCTGATTGGTACAAAGAGCAGTGCACAACGAATGAAGCCATAACTAGATTGACTGTTAGGCTACGTATTCCTCCAGAGACGCCAAAGATGCGCACAGCACGAGGGTGAAAACGCTTTACCCTAGTTTCCCAAGGGTACTGGGGAGTTCTCTCTGTCAAGTGCTGTTATGAAAGAAAGAAATATATTTTAGGGGGCTTTCTTTCTGTAGGGTACATTTTTAAACATAACGTTTACCCTACTCCAATTCATTCCCACAGAGCTAAACAACCTGTAATCGCTACAGTAACTTCCCCACATTGTTAACAGTAGAAACTTCATCCTTAATCGTACAAATGACAGAAATACATCTGACGAAAGAAATGAAAAATCATTTTCTTTTTTAATATCTTTAAATTCTTCTAATGTTTCTACTGTTTTAAATTACATCTACTCATTTTTGTCGTAAATGCATACGATCCACTGTCTGGTAATTATTAAATAAAGACATATTCTATTAGGTTGGAGGAAAAGTTCAGTCACATTTTAAATAAGCAGGTTATCTAAAAGATTGCAACAAGTTGTTACAAATAATGGAAATGGTACCATCGAGTAATATTAAACATATATTTTTATAAATTAATTCAAATGTTTTCTTTAAAATACGACAGAACTTTCCCTACAATCTACTATTACATCAAATAAGAAATGAACGTTGATTCCGAAGAAGCAGGCTTAGGAATAAAAGAGATCGCCGTATGAGGATTTGAATGGGTATGTCTGCGACTCTCGTTAAGTCGTCGGAAGCGTCCGCCATTGGAGGCTTAATTAAAAATGAAAAGACCTGTACTTCGTCAAGGTACAATTTGCACACCTGGATAGGCAGCATATCCGCGCGCAAATCACTGTGAAACGTGCCCATACGCGTTGGAAAGAGTGAAACTAATTGCGGCTGGGAGGTTTCAACAAGTGGTTCTAATCGCAAACATTAGGCTTGGTGTTTCAAGCGGTATTAATCGAACGGCCAAGCGGGGTCTGTTCGCCTGTTCTTTTTCCCAGCCTTTCCCTTATCCTTTAACGAGAGTATTCATCAATTTCTCGATGTTATCCGCGCCGGGAATCTTTTAATCCTTGCTCATGCGTCTGTTTTGGCTTCGCAGCAGCCAGCCCTTGAGTGACAGGATCTTAACGAGCATCTACTTCTCGAAGATGAGTCGCCGTTCCTTCTCGGTGAAAAACATATCCCGCGCACTTCGAGTACTTAGGAAGCCGTCCCTTGATTCAATATAAGATCGTGATTCAGGCACTCCCGGAGAATACCTAGCTTTCTTCCTTTTCTCCATCGTCTCTCTTTCGTGCTCGAACCATAAACACCGTTCCTCACCGACGCGCCAACTGCGCTCTGCCCGGTGCGGCGATGGTAGAGAAACCATGTTTCTGACGTTCGGACACTATAACCGCCGGGTCCTTATACAAGGTGACTCGACAAATAAGAAGTGGAACTCTTTCCAAGGACCACCGAACGAACAGTTCCTGACAAATGGGGTCCCCCGAAGTGGCAGCCGTCCTCATTTCTACGCTGCTACTTAGAAAACCAGCCGCCACGGAAACGGGAACTCGGAGGCTGTTTCTTCGTCGTTCGCTGCGTTGGTAGCCTCGGATAATTTACCGTTTCGTGACTGCGTTTCACGAGAATTGGCGGCGTGCGGTTTTGGAAATTAGCGTGTCCATCATAATAGTTTTATAAGTCGGATGCCGGACTAGGGCTTGTAATCCCGCAACGTGGGATCGCGCATCAATTTTGCTCCCGCATTTCTTAAATAGGTGACGCGAAATTTTGTTTCTTTATTAAATAGATATTTATCCAAATCTATCCCGCGGGATTACGAATCTTATGCCGAACTTCCGCGGGCTACGGATTTTTAATTTTTCTCCTGTTTTCAGTTACGCCAACCCATTAGTATTATAAATGCATAAAATCTAATCATAATATACGAGTTGTAGCGATTATTTAAATGCAATTTCAATCAGAGGAAGCTTCGTCCACTTCGAAGTGCATTTGCAGAGTGCAAGTGGACTTCTTGCGCCGTATTTTATGCAACGATCGCCAACTGCGCGAGCGAACGGGCAAACAGAGGAGCGTACACGAGTACAGTTTTTTCGTTTCGAGTAGCTCAGTCTTGTTCTTTGTCATCCGGCTGACAGCAGACGGAATTCCGAACTTGTCTCTCGAATTATGAAGGCATCGGCGCCAGGGAGAGAGAGAGCAGCACATGGTGAGGCCCATTTAAAACTTTGAAGCTCTCGGACCATGGCTGTTAGATGCGATCTCATCCGGGGTCCTCGAGAGTGTTCCGCAGCAGGGGATGCTCTCTGCCTTTTTCTGTTCGGCCGTGTCCTTCGTTCCCTCCGTCGGAGATCGTCCTTGCAGAAGGACTCATCCCTCGGTAGTCCAGCGGTGATAAATTACACGTGACAAACCCCTCCGTACTCTCTCTCTGCCAGTGGGATTCCTGACGGGAGATTGATCTCTCCGGAGACAGTCGAACGAGTCCCTCTTTGACACTGAACACGGGTAGTACACGTAGGTCAGTTCCCTCTCCTGGAATTTCGGACAGTTTTACAGGAACGGAACTTCTTACTCCATTAACCAGTTCCTGTCGACCCACCTTTCCATCGATTATTTTTCACTCCGATTTTTAACGCTGAATATCGACGAGTTTTGCCAACAGCTTGCGTATTCAAATGTACCCGTTGATTTCGATTTAAATTGAGTTGCTGAGAGTTGAATTTGAAAAGTTCTAAACCACGGAATGCTGAAATGAATCGTAACGCGAGGGGTTAAACATTCGTCCATGGGAACTTTACAGTTGTCCAAAAAGAGAGAGTTGTTTGACGTGATCGAACACTGGGAATTGGTTGCATACGTTTCCGAAGGTCGTTCAGATCGAGGCGGGCGTCTCAAAGGAATTTTGTCCGTGATATAATTCGGAAATAAAAGGACTAGTTCGTTCGACGTGGCGAGGCTGACAGTTTGAAGGATTAAGCCCCGACGAGATGAAGATTGTTCGCAACGGATCCTAAAGGATCAGGATTGCCGACGCTTTCGAGTCACCTTCTCTCCTAGCGAATCCTTCTTAACGACTGCTGTCGATCGTGGAGCACGAACGTGGAGAGCTACAAACGAAAGGACACTCGATCCAACGTCACGATAAATTCAGTCGTCGCGTAATCCTCTTCACGTCCGAGTCCTGATTGCTAGCGCTATAGCGTGGTGTGCCATATGTCCCCTGCACGGTGGCGACAACGTCTCAATCAACCCACCCATCTGTCAGTCCTCGTATACTGTACGGTGTGGGCTTTTACTATCGCTACCATACGATACGGAACAACCGTGCCAACCAAAGCTCTCCCAATCGTATTTCGAGGGTGCACGCCGGGAACAATATTATTTTAGTTTCTGATGCCAGAATCACGTACGGATCCCCGAGCGGGTTTGCTTTTGCTTCCCTCTTTACGCTGCTTCCCTACCCTCGACAAATAAACGAGACCTGGCTTACCAATAATGAACGGTGGCCATCTTTCGCGGACATCGCTCCTCTCGGGGAACAATGAACCGGATTCCAATGCGAACGGCCGCAAATATACTTTGCACGGATTCAGCGATGGCTTCGAGCGGCGCGTTCTTATAGCGAGCAGGTTCGCGGACAAACATTGTTCTGCAAAGTTGGCTACTACGCATGATCGAGGACGCCTTACGCTTGAAATAAAATGCAGAGAAGCGAATTGACCTTTTGAAATTTCACAAAATATTCTCTTAAACGGTGTTACGCGAGAGACAAAATCAACCACGGAGAGAAAATGGAACACTTTACAGAACGCTATAAATATCCGTGCTACAAGATTTCCCCGAACGAATAATAGCCAAGGGAACGACCGAGAAACTAGCGAGGGGCGTTTCGGAAATGCGACTTTCAGCTGCGACAATGGTTTACGATCGGCGGTCGAAGAAGACCGAAGATTTGTACGCAAGGAAGTAGCCCAGCAGGAAAGTTTTCTTAATCCTTCCGTTGGTTTTGGGGCTATAAACCAGAGGCAGAGTTTCTTGAAACCCATGAAAAAGTATCCCCGAAACAGGCCGAAGCCGGTGTGCGTGCATTCTTCTCTGTTCTTTTTTTTTCTCTTATTCTCCTTTTTCCTCGAGCCCTGCTAGCGATCCTCTAAAGTGAATTATAACTGGTGTCGCGTGAAGTTACGCCTTCCTGGATGTGACCTATGGCCCTCGTCGAGAAACAGAGAAAGAAGCGAAGAAAGAGAAAGAGTCAGAAGAGAGCGGCACGATGTAGCAATAACGGAGGAGGAGAAACTAAGAACGAAGGGAGAAGGAGAGTACAAACGACGACCAGGACTTGACCAGGACTTATGGGTTATTCAGTAGAGACCCCCGTTGGCGGAGGAAGAACCCACGTATTCGTTCGATATATGCTAAGCAGTTAGCCTTCTGTATTATACAGGGTGGGGCGCGTTGAACATATTCGTTTCAACGTGTCTCCCCCGCGCGGCGTTTCTTCGTGGAAAAGTAAACGGGAACGGAAACTTGACGGGTGTCCGGGTACCCGAGCCCTTCGGGTCAGGTCGGGTCGGGACCCGAAAGTTTTCAATCTTCGGACACCCGGCAAGTTACAATGCAAAGTTAGAGATTCTAAGGTCATGAAAAAGCGTCAGATTCCGACTTTCTGGTACCGAATATGGCAAACTTTCGGGCTCCCAAACCGACCTCGATGAACATTATGATGCGAGCCCGATCCCGAGCAAATTTGTCAACCTATCCCGAAATTTCCCCTGTCATTGCCAATTTGGTAATGGAAGAGTTAGAGAATATTTCAATTCCTAAAATACCTTCCAATTTAATTTTCTACAAAAGGTATGTCGACGATATTGTCACTTGTTTAAAGTTGGAGCAGTTACAAACTGTGCTGGATATTTTTAATGGCTTCCATGAAAGAATTCAATTTACGCATGAAATAGAAGTTGATTCAAGGTTGAACTTTCTTGACATCAGTATAATAAAAATATACAATTTAAAATAAATCCACATGGTCAGGCAGATATATTAATTATCACTCTTTTCACCCTTTGCAAAATAAAATAGGCTTGATAAAAGGTTTGATTGATCGTGCGATTTTACTTCCTCATCCGCAATTTAGACCTGACAATTTATCTCTTATTAAGAATGTTTGAAGTCGTAATGGATATCCTACATTACTAATTTCAAAAATAATATTAATTTGTAAAACTGCTTAGGAAATTAGTAACATAGGATCGAACCTGTGCGCCGAAATTACAATGTCTATCTATCCCGAGCTGATTCGAATGATAATTGACTACAACTTACGTTTATTCGCTGAAAAGGTGGTCATGTAAAATCGAGACGCAGTAACGTCGAAGAATGATGTATCAGCTGCGAACGAAAGCTGCGCGAGGTTTCGCAGGTAATTTCGCGGGATCGCAGCAAACAAGACACGCCGGATAGGCGTGTACGTACGGCCCTGGGCTCGCACGTGGGCGACTCTGCCGATACACCGGGTATATACGCACGCCCACGTCGTTTGTACGCGCTGTGGCGAGTAAGTGAAAAATATCCCATGCAGCGGCGGCAGCACGCGCTCGCGCTCGTGTGCGTGCCCGCGTATACGTGGTCCCGTGTACGTGTGCACGGGACACGTACACGCACGCACACGCTCGCACATAAATGCAAACTCGTTAGTACCGTGGCGAGCGTGGATACGTTATTAGATCTTTCGAGGCTGTGCGTGTTGAGGTATCGGTGAGAAACCAGCTGCCCGATCTGGTCGTTAACCTCATCTCGCGGATCATTTTTGGATCAGTCTGACGAGTTCGAGTTTCCGTAGGAGGAACACCCCCCTCGTAGATCCGCGACGAATTTCTCGTAAATCGTCGATCCCGATCGCAGACTACACACGGTCTCGGCGAAACTATAGCCAGCTTGTGTTCGCAATGGTTCTGGTTACTCGGCTCGATTACGGCTCTGTTCCGAGCACTGTTGCCGGAGTGTGCCGTTGCACGTTTTCTAAAACTAGTCGACGCAATTTTACTTGCAAATCGATACTACTAAAAACTTGATCCTGTCATAGTTTACGAGATCACTTATTTTTGTATGTTTCCACTGTAATGAGAATTGCGGTGAAATGAAACTTGTGTGCACTCATTACGTGATCTATGATCCACGTAGAATTTTATTTCTTCTTATAAATGCTAAAATTAACTGATATAAAATTGCTAGGATACGCAGACGAAATTGCACAGAAATGGAGGTGTATTAGCCTCGAGATTGTCAGCTCTTACGGGCATTAATGTGTTTTAAGAAGACCGTTTCACCGTGGATAAAGTAAGACGTTCTTCATATGGAATTGATCGCAATACTGACGCATCGGGGAGTTGTTTTCGCTATGTACGGTGAACTTGTTGGTAATTGATCCAGTTTTTCTGACCGACTCGTACAGGCGCACGAGAAAGAGCCGTTGCGAGCTGCACTTTTCACCGATGGAACGCGATGACACAGTAAATTACCAATAGAAAGCCAGGCAGAGTTCTCCGGACGCTGAAGAAAAAGCTTGCTTCGATCCTCTTGCTTCGATTCCTGTTTCCCCTTGGCACGAAGTATTCGCTTTACACAGCTCGATGTACTCATTCACGCTTCATTAATATTCCTTTATCAATAAATCTTATTTGAACTTACAAATCGGTATGGCCGTATTGGTTCGTGCAATGACCACTCTTGTATTGGATTCGTTTTGCGTTCGACCCGAAAAAAGTTGGTCGTTTCAAAATCTAATAAAAATCTGGTCCTGTTCCTTCGACCTGCGCTTCACCCTTCTGCCTTTTCCTTTTTCTATATAATGCTTCCCTCCTAGCCCTGCCACCCGCCGTCATCTCCTTTTAAAATGCCTCGCCACGGGAAGGTCTCGTTATACGCGTACCGTGGGTTTTGCGCTCGAAAGGTGTTGGGTTTCTGACCCAAAGCCCTGGGCTTTTCGGTGGGGACCTACGGGGAGCAGGGAGGGGCGTACACCGGTCCCCCGCAGCTAGGCTGCGATTCAACAGGCCGTTTTTTTTCACGTCCCCCTTTATGCCGCGACTCTTGGAACTTCGCTCGTCAGCTCGCTTCTATGCCGTATTTTGACAGCGGAGGACACGGTGCCCTGCGAAATTTTGCCGGCTGTTTCGCGCCTCGCGAATCGAAGATGCCTGCCCGCTTTCCGTCTTTGTCCGAAACCTTTGTGCAACCACTTTTTTTTACAACCCTTTGTTGGCTGCACGGTCGAACACCTTAGATCGCCGTGAATTCGTCCTGACGCGGCGCGGCGTACGCGCACCGTTTTCTACGTATCCGACACCTTCGCGACGCTTATTAAATTCAGTTATTCATTAATGGACCGCACATTACGAATAAGTATCGATACGATATGGTAAAGACACCGATAGTTTACCAGTTAAGAAGAATTCTCTGCGCGAATAATTTAGTAAATGCCTTTTATCCTCTATTGAATAGAGACTCTATGCGTGAAAATGCTGTTTGAACTTCTCACGCTGTGTAACAAAGCTAACTTATTAAAAATGATTGTATTATTAGAATTTTATAGACACTTTTGACCATTCAGTGAGTGCGCTTCTACCGCATTTCTTGCAATTGATGCAGAAAATGTTGATTTCGTCTAAAGATCCAATCTAAACGTTAATCACTATACTGCTGATCCTTATGCAAAATAAAAATGTTTTGCATTGATTGTCGGAAGCAGAAGTAAAACAGAAATTGATTTTATCCCCTGATGATTTTGTTTACTTTACTGTTTTCTATTTCACTCGACCAAGTTTTTCATAAATTCATAAAGATCCACAGTCTATTAATTACGTTCACGATCAGACCTCTGTAAAGCGTATCCCGTCGTTAAAAACGCTTCGTACCACCGAATCACTTTATTCGGACGTAAATTCACTCGGTTTAATCGCTGCCACGAGTGATTTACAAGAATCGTCGTCCGCGAGGAATGTCTCAGAGGTTTCTCGAAGGTGTTATGGTTATTGCTTCCTTTTCTTTCGCGCGTCTCCGTTGTTTTTGCCGTCGGTCCACGCTCGTTAAACCATCGCTCCGGCTATATTTTCACACGTCAGAATACGACATCGGCTATTCTCGGTCGTTTTCCATCTGCAGTTTGTGCGTTCGCCTCGGCTCGACTTCGAGAGTGATGCGTCTCCGAGCAGTCATCGGGTTCTACGAAGATTGGTTGGTCACTTTCGAATGGGTCTAGGGTTGTTTCGCAGTCTCCTTTATCTTCCCTTTGGTCTCTCACAATTTTTCTGTGACTTTCTCGGCGCGCACTCCAACCGTATGGAATTAGAGACTTCGTTTCAGCCTGGGTTTTCCCGTGCTGGAAAAGTAGCCGAGTCGCGCGTGCTGTATTTAACGAGCAGATCAAAGGCTCCGAAAGAATAGGGCGAAATGTACGTCAGAATTCTCGCGAGCTCTTTTCTGCCATTGTTTCATCTCCCGCGTGTTGTTGATCGATATCTGTTTGCGAGCAGCAGGTTCACCGTGCCGACAGGCTGTCTGAGTTTCCTTGCCACCTTATCTTTGATCTCGCACGTTTTCCGGGTGTCAGCAGGCTGTAAGAGTTCCGTAACAGTAAGAGTTCTCATACTACAGTCGGATCAAAAGCCGCTGGTCTCTTGGCGACGTTGCGCCTGCTAGAGAAGACATCCTTCGTTGGCAATGCACGTGCTTTCTCCATTTTTCATTCCGTGGAAAGCAAAGCACGCGGTCCCGGTCCTCGTCGCTCGCTGTCGGGAAAGTGGCTTAAACGGCCAGTTGATTTTGATTCGACTGTAGGCTAGTCGCTCACCGTAGTTAGAGATCGTACATGTTCCAAGAGAAAAGGTTCGAAGTGCCGTAGAACCCCTCGTGACAATTGTGTCTGGCACTCGTTGTCGAGGGTCGACGCCTTCGTTGAAAGGGCCCTCTCTCTCTCTCTCTCTCTCTCTCGCTCTCTCTCTCTCTCTTTCTGCATCTCCTTCGTCTTTTTCCTTTCCCTTTGCCGCTCTTGCTTGCACTTTGGCCCGCTGCAGGCGTACCAGACATCAAAGGATCTTTGGTGTTCAACCACCCCTCGGTTTGCCCACATGCAAGCTTCTCCCGCATAAATGCGTGAAAGAAGATCCCGACCGCAGCCCCTCACTAGATAAGGGTTTTAAGGACACGTAAGCTGGTAACGAGGTCGCGGCGATAGCTTGCCTTCCTTCCAAACGTAGACCTGTTAATTATGTTGAGCTCGTTGACCTCTGGCTCTAGCCTGATATCGGGTTTCAACTTGTCAGGACTCGTTCGAATCTTCAGGGATCTATCGAACGATTGTATCGCCAACCCTCCTGTGACACGATTGGAAATACAGTTCGCGATTTACGCGGTTAATTCGTTCCAGCGCTTTTCGCGTAAGTCGAATAGTGCCTGATTTGAATCTGTTTTGTAGATACTATATGTATTGTAACATGATATTTGGTCCCCTCAGGGTTTCAAATTCATTTACCAATCTTCTTCCCCCTCTTTCCATTCACACTATCGCCTTTTCAGCGGGACCTACTCTGTTTATGGTGGGTTCCGAACCACCTTTTGCCAACAACACGTGAAAAACACCCGGGCGGGTCACTTTCCGGTTCTTTTTACCAGACGGTCACCCATCCAAGTGCCATTCGCGTTCCACATTGTTTAACTTCGGTGATCTAATAAGAACCAGTGTTTTCAACGGCACTACGGTTGTTGGCTTCGTACATACTATATGTATGTACACATTTGAAAGGAGAATTCAAATAAACCAACTATGTTCATGGAAAATTGATCACTGATAAATAGCTGAAAGTCTACACAAGCAAACACTTATCTTCGCTTCTGTCGCATAAACGAAAAACGAATGTCACAGTTCGGAATTGGTTTTCTGATTCGCTTCTAAGAACTCGCATAAATCGAGGACTCACCGCAATGGAAATTGGAATGCGTTCAAGTCTTTCCTACTAGAAAATGTTCGCAAACCGTGCACTTTGACCAAGAACCTTATTAGCAAATGCATAAACACCGATGTCGTTCACGGTGGCGAGAAACCCCAACACCACCGTGATAAATCAGGTGCTAGAAACCCTATTCGACACAGCGGTTTCGAGCCACGAAAATTCAACGGGGAGGTTCTAAACGATCCAGCTCGGCTCGTGGGGATGTGTCCACAAGCACCGTGGCAATTCGATGTTACGCTACCAAGAACTCGCTGGGCAGAGTTCACTTTCAGGAGCCGCAAGGTCACGTGGGCGAGCGAGCCGGACGAAGGTGGAGGGTGAAAAAGAAACTGGGGGATAAAAAGGAGTGAACACGAGGAGAAAGAGAGAAGGGGGAAGTGAGGGGAAGGGAGGGGAAGGGAGGAAAGATCGCGGCGAAGAGAACCGAAGGACCTCGCGCGTCGTGTACTCCCTTCGAGGGCCCACGCCGGTTGTATCAGATAGGACGGTTAACGAGGCACGAGTTGGATTTTTAAGTCACCCGAAGACAATGTGCCGTGGCCCCCACAATCGTGTCTTTGCTTTTGGTCCTTCTCCTTCGTCCCGGGATCCCTCGTCCCCCTCCGGTTCCATCGGTCTTCGGCCTTTACCGGTTTTCTGCATCAGATATCGTATACCCACGACCTCAGCGCTGCCCGTTTCTCCGGCCGACCAGAAACTCTACCTCTCTCTCTCTCTCTCTTTCTCTCCCAGCTTCTCGCCGGGAGACCAAGCGCGCAATGTCCGTCGTAAAAAAGGCGCCGAACACCCCGCAGGATACCCTCGGAAAATAATTACGTTCGGAACGCCGTGCCTGGGCCACGTTGCTATTATCGCCGGTAAAAATCGAACCGTCGTCCCCGCCGTGAATAGGACACTTTTATAGATGTTCCCGGTATTGATGATCCTGACTTTTGTCCGCAGTCACTGTCACTGAAAGGACAGGTCAGCCTCCCCTCCCGAAGACGCTCGCCGAACAATATCAGCCCCGCCAGAAGGTAAACTCGATAGTTTAGGACGCGGAATGCCCAGCCTTCAGGGTATGCTCGCAAAAACCAGTGATTATTATTTTTTTTTTATTAGGAGATCTCTTACGAGGTCTACAATATAATGATTCAAACTAGTCTAACAAAATTAGAATTTAGACAGAACAGTTGCGACTGTGGGTGAAAATGGACCCAAGTCCTGCTAGCCGATGGATAATCTCGATTTAGAGCGAAACGGTTCATCGATTTCAGGAAACATAAAGGATTCCTGGCTAAGTGGGTAGCAAACAGTCGTTCTTTTAATAGAATAATGAGAAAATCCACTTTGTCCGGTTCCGGCGCAAACTATGGCGATCATTATGCTGATTCAGGCGTCGCCGAAGCACGTGCAAGAAAATAACAAGCTCGGTGAATCGACCACGCGAGACCGACCTTCTTTTGAAGACAGTGTTTCCACCTCGGTTGCTTATCCTTTCCAGCACGGTATCGATATAAACTGTAGCAGCGAGGAACAGGAACAGGCTCTTTGTTGCTCCGTTTTCGTTCACACGATTTGTATTCGTACCTGCGCTACGAATTACTCTCGGGACTGTGAACATGGTACTCCTCGCGTGTCCACAGATAGATAGGACGTCGAGAAATCTATTTTTCCTCTCTTTATCTGTGCTGCTGATTAGAGACGATCTACGTCCACCGCTTTCTACGTCGGTCGTGATTCTCTAACCTACCTCCCTACTTTCCATTTTTCTTCTGTTATCTGATCAAATGTACACTTTCCTGCAACGCTTGTAGGCTGCGTCCAATGGTCACGATCGTAGACAGAGGAGGACTGATCGATCTTCGTTGGAGATCGGTGATCCAGTTTTGACTCGTTTAAATCGTATCACCTTTGCAGGCCTTTGAGACGTAGTTTTATCTTATTTGGAATTGTGATTAAGGGTTATTCTTCTTTGAGAACGCTTTCTGGATCCTTTCGAATCACGAAGGGAAAGATAACTCTTAAGCTTCTGCGGATAGAGGTGAATTTTTTCTTTCATTCTCTGTGGTTAGGGATCGAGGGATTACTGTTTGATTGGTATGGAAATGAAGGGGTTGATCTACTTACCCGTTCGAGCCAATGAGCTTCATGAATAAATATTCGAAGCTCTCTTCGGGCTTTATATTGAATGTATATTGGTTAAGAGTTTTCTTATTTGAATATGTAATTTTATGTTTTAACAAAAATGAGTAGGTGTGATTTAAAACTATTGTATATTATTTTCAATTTGTTCCATTTCCATTTCACTCGAGTTTGTTGCAAGGCAAACAAAAAACTTTTATCTTGCATGACAATCCGCTGCCAATTGATAAAGTTATAAATTATGGTTACGATGAAGGACAATGTTAGGAGATTTAAGGCAGGAGTACACGCCAAGATAATTGCACCACGAAATTCACTGTGAGTCATCGCTGAACACGAAATCCACTACCAATATACAGCTTCACCCTCTCTTCCCTATGACGTCATTCCTTTTGTTTTAAATTGACAGCCAATCGATCTACATATATATAACAGAACGGAAATGCGATAAATTCGGTTGAAATAGAGTTCTTTAATTTTAATGCGAAACTACAATATTATTTTTAAACATTTTTTACAGCTAATAATCATTGTTTTACCGATTGCCTCCAATTAAAAACCACTCGTCTTTTATTCCAGGCCTGAAAGCGGAATTGTTTTACGTGCGAGAGGGCGTCATCAACGAGTACGCAATTAAATTTGTCGTCACAGTGCCGGCGCAGGTTCACAAGCTGCATTTCACTTGGGAAAATCTCGCCGGGAGGCCGGTAAGTTCCACAAAGACGCATGACCTTTCGCAAAAGGGGTTTTTCTCTGGATGCAAATCCAGGGTCTCGGGGGAGGGATGGAGAGAGAGGGAGAGAGGGAGGCAAAGAGGGTGGACTTTGAGAAGCGTAAGAAAACGGGGAACGGTAATGGAAAGAGAGAGGCACCGTCGTCGACGTCGTCGTCGTCGTCGTCGTCGCTCCTTGAAGCGTCGCGACAGCGTCCCTCGCGCACTTTATTCCTCATTTACGTTTCTTTGATTCGTCGCCTTGCCGGATCAAAGTTGCCTAGGCCGGGAAGGAAAAGGTGAATTCGCTCGTTAACGAAGGAATCCGCGTCTTCGCGCGATCTCTCGCCACCCGAACCAAAGAGGAAAAGAGGAGTCTTTACCGGATGAATCCTCCTCCTCCGAGCACACTTCAAGCTCGAACAGACACGGACCAACCATTCGGAAACTCTTTCCATGCCTCTGCTTGAAGGTGGATCTCTTTATTCCTTCCGTTTCTTTCGCGTCCTTCCGAGACGTACTTACCCGGATTATCGACGCATGTCGGTCTTCCCAGTTTCAACGATTCCCCAGCACGAACCTGGCCGTGCAGAACTCTCGAACTTCTCTCGATATTCGACGCTGAACTGGGATAATAAGAGAAGTCCGGCTTTACTCGATGGGGATTTAACTCTCATCGAGACTGCTTTAAACTCTGCTACTCTTCGAGTCGTACTCGAGAGATTCTTCCATCATTGCGCGCCCAGATCCGAAGCGATTTATTGACCCAGTTGGGGCGAGGGTTAATATCCCGATGGTAATTAGGCTCTGGCTTGAAACGAGCTGATTTTATTTCACGACCGGTAGATTAGCCGCTATCTTGAGATTCCGCGCTCGTAATATTACATCTTCTTGTTGATCAGGTACATACAGAGGACCCAAAAAATATTAGGTTGCTGACAGAAAAATTACACAACTCTGTAGAGATGTTTTCGCGAAATCAACTACTCCAAACATATTATACAATAGAAATCGCGTTTTTAATATTTCATGGTTAGTCCCCGCGTCTTCAATAAAGAATTTCAGTAGTTATGCATTCTACATCTGATTAGAAAAAATACAAAACTATCCATAAATGTTTCGTGAGATCAACTATTGCGAAACTAAAAATCGTGCTTTTAATATTTATTACCGTTGTCGCTGAAATTTGGCGCTTCTTCGGAAGAGTATTTCCAACATTGGAAATTCTCGTGTGAACGAGACCGTTAACCCTCGTACGTTCCTCAGAGTGAAAATTCACCAATTCAGTATTTTCACATACATTGTAAAATTATTCATACTTTTATGTCTACTCCTCCTCGTGAGATGTATTTCTTTAAAATGTGACGCTATAAATGAAACATAATGTGTTATTTAACGTGTAAAATATAAATGGGTGAATTGTTATCCTAGTCGCTTTTATGCAGCTATTTTTGAGGAGCGTACGAGGGTTAATGATGAGCCGAGTGTAAAGGCGCGACGAGTGATCGGTTTGCGCGAGGAGAATGAATTTTTGCAAGAACCAACGGCCTCGTTGACGACGAAGGTACGTACGCTGACAAAGTGGCGGCGGAAAGTGGGTAGAATGCGGCACGGTGTCGGATTGACTCGTCGACGATGTGCAGAAAAAAAAAGGAACAGATCCGAGAGTAGGACAAAGTGGTCCAGCCACTTCTTCGAGCTGTCTCATTGGAAGGAAGAGGAGGTAAGGGAGACAGAAAGTTGAAGACTGATGACCAGCGCCGAGACATCCGTCACCTTCGCGACAAAACCGAGTGTCCTGGACGTTACTTAGGCGCACGGGGGCTGCCTGTCAATCAAACCGACGACTTTTCAATTATGCGAACGGTTCCCCCGGACAAATTCGTCGCATATTTTTTTCAATTCAACGGATACAATCTTTTTCGACGTGTACCAAATCGACCAATGGCCGGTTCGTACATTTAGAGACACACGGAATAACTGCGATTGTTACGTTGAACATTTATCATTACAAACAACAGCAAAATAAAAATATTTTAACTTCATCGCCACAAACTTGAGTGAAATAGAAATTCATTTTCTTTCTTAATACGTCTATTCGGTTGAAAATAATGTAACAATATTTGTATATTCTTTTTGAAACAATCACTTAAAAATTGCTCCAGATAATAAATCCAGGTAAATATTGATGTGGTCTTCAAGATATTGCAAATTAAGAATAAATTAACATTTTTTCGGCGTAAAGAGAAGGCCAACTATATTGAGAAATTATTTTGATTGAACAACCATTCAAAAATTGCTCGAGATAATAATAAAAATTGAATATATCCAGGCAGATGTTGATGCGTTTCTCAAGAGATATTACGAATTAAGATATTTTCAATGTGAAGAGAGGAGGCCAACGAAAAGTTGTCTTCGCCGTTACGAAACGTTCGGTACAAAGAGAAAGTAGCATTGCCCGATATAAAATGTTTTACAAAATGTCATTTGCTGTCGGCGAGCCTGTTGCAAACAGCAATTCCGAGCGTGCTGCGTATTCGCGCGGCAAGTAAAAATAGCCCTGAAATTACGTTGTTTCGCGTGCGTATCCAGTAAACAAAAACTAAAACGAGGCTGTTACTTTGAAGCACTTCTGCGTCGAGTAGAACCGCGTTTTATGCCTTGTCCGTTTCCAGAAGCAACCGGTGTCGATAAACAAGAACGAATGCATATAATCCGGGTACATATTCGCGACATTCCGGTGCAACTTTGAATACATTTCCAATATCGAGAAGCAGAGAGAGAGTAGTTGGTGTTGGATGCAGTGGCGAGCCAGGATCGTTTTCTCTCGTATCTCTTATCAGTAACGCGTTTCATAAATTCCGTGCGACGATCGTGCTTTTCGCGCGAGGACGCGTTCGTAAACATGCGAGCACGTCGTGTCGGGCCAAGTTGCCCCGCGAAATCCTGAAGCGTTACGAAACGGGGGTGAGAAAAAGAGGATCGTAAAAATTCTTGACAGTTTAAATCGAACGGTTAGCCGGTTTACAGAGGC
Source organism: Lasioglossum morio (assembly GCA_916610235.2). Classification (NCBI taxonomy): domain Eukaryota; kingdom Metazoa; phylum Arthropoda; class Insecta; order Hymenoptera; family Halictidae; genus Lasioglossum; species Lasioglossum morio. The sequence continues at coordinate 22,419,304 of OU744326.1, forward strand.
ATTCACTGTCAGCACGTAGTTGGCTGCTCGCGGCCATAAAAGACCGCAGAGCGCGGAGAACACCGTGGCAGAACGGAGTGTAACGTGTAGCGACAAGCGGGCAGGTTGACGAGGTGCCTTCTCCGCGGCTAGTTGGGAACCGATCATCATTGCGAGCTGGTAATCAGCTACGAGGCCTTCTCCGGCCTTAGTTCTCTCTCTCTCTCTCTCTCTCTCTCTCCCTTCGTCTCTCTTCTCTTTCTTTCGTCTAGCCTCTCGTCCCTCCTCCGCCGAATCCCTCGGTTCTTCTTTCTCCTTTCTGTCCGTTTCTCTTCTCTCTCTCTCTCTCTCTCTCTCTCGCCACTTCCTTCTCGTCCCTTTTCTTCCAAGTCTCCCTTGCCCGCGGTCCTGCAGTTTCACTTTGCTCTCCGTTGGGCGCAAATTGTCTTCCAAGAATGGTACGTTTCAGATTATAAGAAGGTTCAATGCTCGCGTGATTACGAGCGAGCAGTAGCGAACTCGTCCCTCACATCCTTCGACTTCGTTCCATTTGCCTCTCGTTCGTCCGTGTCTGTTCTCCGCTCTCCTCTAACCGAACGATCGACGGCCTCCATTCTCCCATCCGCAACCCAGTTTCACTGCGGTCAGACTGCGGATCTTTATGTATTTATGATTTATAAAATTTTTTATATAATGCTGGACTATTAAATTTTACGGAATTTAGTACGATTTTGATTTATTATCAATCTACAAAAACTATCGCCAATCAAAGTAGGATTTCATTTGATCAGAATTTTTTTTTTTCTTAAAGTTTGTCTACAAAACTTGACAATTGCATAAACATCCGCAGTCTAGTCTCGACATAAAAGGGGTCCTTGTTACCAGCGAATAGTTAGGCTGTGACGCCACACACTTTAGCCAATAATTCGGCTAGAACTGAAAATGCCAGTGGAATGATCGAATCGGACGGTTTGCTGCCGCATTCTCTGAATGCGAAACATGTATTGGGGTGAAATCTTCCTGAAAAAATGCATTGCCAATGTATATCAAATCAATGTCTAGTTTCGACAACACACAACACGTTCCTCCAGTACCTATTCCATGTTTTTGAAGAGTTTATGTGCCATTTCTACAAGTCCGGGAAGCTTGGCACAAGACAGATCCAACAGAGGCTTTAGAATGATTTATTTTCCATTTCCAGCTGCCATACTCGATGTTAATAGACGTCAGCGATCCAGCAGCCTTGAGCAGTTCCTTGAACATATCGCAGGCCGGCGAGATCCCGGTAGGTGGTCTTCAGACCTGGGCTTTGGCGTTGCATTGTGGTCCGTACGACGCGGAAGTCGATCTCAGTCTTCGAATAAATGTCTCCCTATCGAGACGGAACACGACCAGCCTGGACTTTAGGCGGAAGAAGATCTGTATGAAGGATAAAAGCAACATAGGCGCCGAAGAAGTGCTGGTCGCCGCTTCTGGTACCACTTCCGGCGGCCAAGTGTTCTACGCTGCTGTCGGCTGCGTCTGTGCCTTCATCGCTGCCATCTTTGTTCTGGTTATTGCCTACTACGTGCGCGATAAAAAGGCCAGGAGGCATCGTGACCCTCTACAGTAAGCGTTACCTTATCTTAATCGACTTGTTCTATAATTACTAGACAGCGGATTTTATGCGTTTATGGGAACAATGAGTAGGTGTGATTGAAAACAGTTTAAACATTGGAAGAATTTCAAAATACTGTTATACTATTTTCAACCTATTAAACATATTAAGAAAGAAAACATATTAAGATAGGAAATCTTTATTCTGCAGAAAGATCCGTTGTCTAATAATTACATTATCCGAATCCGAAAGGAAAATTGCAGTTACGTTGTTCTTATTTTTACAGGGAATCGAGAGGTCTCAGTTCCGCGTGCAGCGTGGAACGCAGCACCGGTGTTGGACCAGCGCAAACATTTTTGTCCTCGGAAACACCTCCGCCAGCATCTGCTACATCAACGTCTACTTACAGGCGATTAGACGATCGACCCAGTCGAGAACTACACGAGAGAATCCAGGAAATCACAGTCCAGAGGTGAATGAAATGCTCATTGCAGATGCAATCGCATTTTCAACTGTTTTCAATGAACATGGAAAGATGATCAGCCTCGGTTTAACTTTTAATTGCTCGCATATAGTATTTATAATCTGAAAACTTTAAATTTAGTGTTTCAAGCGTAAACAAAGGTGTCGACCACACTAGCGAATATCTATTTTGTATTAAAGTAGTTATTTCTTTGGATAAAAATTTATTTATCTTGGAGTGACGTAAAGTTCCATGTAACGAGTTACGTAGAGAGTGGAGAGCGAGTAGTTAAAGCTTAAGAAATCAATGATGAAGCATTTATAATTCAGAAATGTGATTCGTTTGCGAATTGCATAAAAATCCGCAGTCTAATTATTATTGACAACCAGGCTAGCTTGAATCGACTAGCAAACTATAGACAGCCACCAGCATCTTCAGTTCCCCGAGTCTAAGCATTTTTCTTTTTATTCTTCGAGTGGCTCTGGCGGAGGCCTGCATCGTGTTTTTAGGTTAAGCATATCGTTCGCGAGCCGGGGAAAAAATCTTGATATTCCGCGCGTTTAAGTGCACGGAAGGTGCTGATGAAACCGTTCAACTATCGATCGGTCGAACAATTGCAACCGGACGACGTTTCTTCCCACAGAGAAAAATGTTTAGAACGCCGTCGACGCAAAGTGGAACAAATGCCCGATCTAGCTGGAAAAAAGTCCTGCTCATTAGAAACAGTTATTTATGCTAACTTGTATGGGGCCATGAAAACGGGAGTCTTCAAGCTTTCACTTTCTGTTGATTTCAATCGCAAAAAAAATGTTTAAGTTGTAAAAATTAAAAGAGAAGTTTTATTTTATTTTCTACATATTTATAACACAGATAGATGTATAATCTCATCATGTTACGATTCGAAGTGTCTGGTCAACTATTTCTATGCTTATATGGTTACCAAATAAATTATTTTGGATACCATCAGTGTCGGTAAACATTCTGAAACAAGAACCAATAGATGATACATATATCTGTTTCCGAGTATAACTTTTTTCCAGCTAGTTTGAAACGTTTAACACGAAATATATTGTCTAACTCCGTTTGTTGCGAATGATTCTTGCGTAAAACTTTCGCCAACATATTCGTGACACGATCGAAGCACTGCCATCCGTGATCCTTTCAATTTCACCTGTTCGGTTGTTGAAATCCGGTCCGGACGCAGACAGGCTTGCATTCTAGCAATTAGACGATCAGTTCGGGGCATCGGTAATTTCGGAGAACGGTTTTCAAAGTTTGTACAGAATAATTACCGGTTCCGTCGATGCTGGGAGTCACGAATCTTGAGGCAATCTTGCTCGGCACTTGTTACAGATGCAGGGTACGCCTTCTCAGCATTGAAATGGAAGGCACATTCGGTCGCGTGTACAGAGGCAGTTATCACGAGGAGGGCGCGTCTACCCCGAGGGATGTCCTAGTGAAAACTGCTGCTGAACATGCATCACAGTCGCAAGTGAGTAATTTTTTCTTCCCTTTCCAATTAAGTTTCGTCGAAAGCTGGCTAATTAATTTAGCACACGTTTCCCCGGAATCGTCTCGCAATTAGACCCTTGTTACCTCGTCCCTTTATTTCGCGCGCTCGCTGCATCCTATGCACGGACTCTAATTAGTCTTAAGACACCGAGCGACTGTTCTTGCTGAACTTAACGACGATGGGAGACAAATGCAACGGCACAGATGTCTTTTGCGAGAGACAAATTCTCAAATAAGTCGATTTTCCTTCTCGTTCTTCGGGTTGTACACTATCTGTTTCGTCGAGATTGATTTTTAACTAATATACTTAACCCCTTGTCGTATCATTTACTTTACAGTTACAGCGATTAAAACGTCTTTATCCCCAAAAATGTCGTAGCTTAAATATTGATTACAAACGGATTAAATTTTATTTCATATAAAAAGGAAGACGTAATGTTCATATTTATTAGGCTTCGTTTAAAATCATCATGACGGACTCGTTCAAATACGGCAAGGAGTTAAACGTCTATCATATAATCAGTAGGAAGCCCATTCATATTCCATTTTGTACAGTATAATCTGTAATATTTGTTGAGCATTATGAAACCAGGATTGTGACGGAAATTCGTTCTCCACGTATTGAAAATTAAATTGGCTTTTAATTGGGAACGCGAAAGACATTGTGCTGTAGATAACGGTGCCTAGAGGAGTCCCTTTGACGCTCCACTATCGTTCGAGTGAGTGCTTACCCCTTTTCTGACGTGCTCTTTAATTTGGTTTCTTAAGGTCGCCCTCCTCTTGCGCGAGGGATTAGCACTGTACGGTTTAAGCCACCCGGTGCTGCTGCCCGTTTTGGGTGTCTCGATCGAGGACAGAAGCGCACCTTTCCTTTTGTATCCGCACACCGGCTACAAGAACATGAAGAGGTTCTTGCTGAGGTGCAAGTTGAGCAGCGAGGGGCCACCGAGGGCTCTCACCACGCAAGAAGTCGTGGAAATGGCCCTTCAAGCGGCGAAAGGCGTCCAGTATCTTCACAGAAAGAGGCTGGTGCACAGAGACCTAGCCGCCAGGAATTGCGTGTAAGTCAAAAGAACCTGAATTATTATATAATAATACACGGTGCACAACACAAACATTTTTCTCCCTAGCTCTTTCCCCTATTTCTCTCTTTCTCTCTCTCTCTCTCTCTCTCTCTCTTGATTTCTTTCCGGGTTGTTTTATAAAGTTGCTCGTTTCCATAACCCTGGGCTGCTTAAAGATTCGGTAATATCGTTCAATCCCAATATCAAAAATGATGTCTAAGTTTATTGTTGTACCAACAACCGCGGAATTTGTGAAACCACAATCCCGATACATAAATCAATATCAGTGTTTTAAAAATTATACAAATTAAAATGAGGGTGCATTAATGCACCAATAGTACACGTGTATATCCGTGTACTTTAAATGACACGCGCTAAAGTACGTGTATATGTTTAAAAATGCCCGCGTACACGTATACACGTGTGTTATTAATACTCGTTCGAAACCACGATATCTACTTTTTACGAGGTCTGCTCGAGCATAGGAAGTCCTCCCTCGAAGGATAAACACACCGTACAGAATAATTCACTCGAGGCGCCGTAAACTTAAGGTCGTTACGTTTCGTTACGGAATTAATTGGCCGTGCGGCATTAATTAGCAATAAATACACTGGCCCGAGACTGTTTAATTACCGGCAGCTACCGTTTCGCCCCGCAAGGATGACTTTTAATGCTCGCTCCGAGCAGCTACTTCTTCTGCGACCTTTTTTTTTTTCGATATTACCACGCGAACTGCTCGACAAATTTAGCCCGGGGCCGAACATACTCGATTCGCCGAGCTGTATGCACGTGCCCCGTGTCCCTTTTTATCGCCGCGTAGTGCTCCAAACTCGCAAAGGCCCGGACGGAATTTGAATTCTCGACTTCTTTCGATACTGTACGCAGTTTTGATTACAGATTTTTACGTGTACACATCGTACGAGTGCGTACGTTATCCATATTTGTTGAACGAACTTTGAAGTCGGAAGAAATATTCTAGAACGATCACATTTTCTCTGAAACAGATTTTTTAAAATTATAGCACTGCCAAATCTTAATCGTAAGAAAAAAACGGTACCAAAATTGTAATCTGTGCGATTCCAAAAAAGTTTTGAACTTCCCTGCTCCTAAGTAAAAATGTATAATTAACCCTGGAACTGCACTGTGGGTCTCATAAACCCAGAGTGTCATTTATTATAATGTGACATAGGTGGGATACTAAACCATTAAATATTCACATTTTCTGCTTTTCTTTTCTAAAAAAGAACTGGGTTTCTCAGACCCGAGTGTGAAGTACATGTCTCAAAAATTAAGTGCGTTGTTCCAGGGTTAAGAGATTTGTGAATTTGGTCCGAGTTTTGAATATTTCAATTAAATTCTTAATATTACTCCACAATAATGTTGAACCTTTTTATGAAATTGTCGCGACAGCGGTCCGAACAGCCTCGGGGACGTTTAACGATCAATGTTACCTTTTTATTAGCGTGGACGACGATCTGAGGGTTCAAATCACGGACAATGCTCTGGCCAGGGATCTGTTCCCCCAGGATTACCATTGTCTCGGGGACAACGAGAACCGGCCAATCAAGTGGCTCGCCATTGAAAGTCTTCTGAACAAGACGTTCAGCACTGCTTCGGACGTGGTAAGTTAACAAATTGCATTTGTAGCAAATTTTCGGTGAAATACGCAACATTAACCTTCTCTCTGTGTACTGCTATTCCAATGGTAATCGTGTGCAGAGGGGTAACTGGACCCCATACATCTTTCGAGCAAAATGAAAGACCAAAGTTGTCTGCATAATTCTTTGTGAAATTGTATTGATTTTTAAATGATGAGTATACAAATCTTAAAAATTTTAAACATATTACAGATAGCATTCCTAGAAAATTTTTCGAAATTTTCCATTCGTCATCTTTTTATTTCCGTTTTTGTCAGTCTAGGGTGCATGTGCAACAGAGCTAGATCATTGAATTCCAGAACTGCTTTAGGGAGACTATCGACAACATTGTTTGTAAAGGAACCGTTCTTTTGCTGTGATTTTAGTGGGCATTCGGGGTGTTATTGTGGGAACTGACGACACTGGCACAGCAACCATACGTGGAGGTAGACGCATTCGAAATGGCCTCGTATCTGAGGGACGGCTACCGATTAGCACAGCCAATCAACTGTCCAGACGAACTGTTCGCTGTCATGGCATATTGCTGGGCGATGTCAGCGGACGAGAGGCCGACGTTTAGTCAATTGATCGTCTGCCTACAAGATTTCCACACCCAGTTGACCAGATACGTCTAATAAATAAGCTCTCGAAACGCGAACCTTCCATGCAGAGAGATTCCCTTTCAATTCCGCTTGTAAAGGAAACAATATACTGAAAGCACCTGTACAGAATTTTAGTACTTAAATGGAGCAAGCATCTCCGATTGTAGAATCGTCGCTTTGATCGGATAAAGTAATTCCTTGCACCAGTACTGTCAAGAAATCGTTATTTTTTTCTCTGTTGTCGGAGAAACCTATTTATGAAAAGAATAACATTTTATTCTGATATATGCCGCCTTTATACGATATATGTATAAATTAGAGATCCCTATTTCACGTGTATTTCACGTACACGTACTTCGATACGTGTCATTTTGTGTACACGGGTACACGTGTATTATTTCACGTATATTTAATACCATAACGAAGGATCTTACATCGAATAAATAAACAAAACCGATACGTAAAAAGGGGCCCAATAAAATAACAGCACTGGTGTAAAGCACACTATAATTTGACAGACCAAATATGGGACTGCGATGTTCATTCGCAATAATTACTTGCCAATTTGTATTATTCCCACACAAGGTCAGCCAAACTTTAGTGTTTAAAGAAATATTATAAGGAAAATAATCCGAGCGCTATAGCCAGAGTAGGGGAGTCAGGGAAAATGGAGGAGCCTCGCTTTTTTAGAAAAGCGAGAAACGTTGCAATAAATATTTTCCTTTCGAACAGGTTTCGAGACGAGACATTTCAACCGTTTTGTGGGACCTGCCACACATTTAGTTTTCAGTGTAGTATAGTAAATATCGAGAATGTGTGAGTATGTCTGGGAGACGGCGTCTCGTCCGAAAGAGCCAGAAAATTTGCAATAAGAACTTGTTCATATAGAGTAGAGACGGTTGTATGATCGCGTGTAATTTTTCTATTAGCTGACGGCAAAGAGTAACTGTAGAAACTGACATGTATATCTTTGTCTCCTCTTTAAGTGTTAAGACTGAATCGAATGTTGATTATGCGATGCACGTTCGATCGAGAAGAAGTACAAGTATGTACATTGCATTTCTAGAAACGCCGAATATTCTGATCTCGCTTTGCGTTCTTGCGTTTACTATTCGAAACGTTGCGGAGAATTGCTCGTTTAAAAATAAGTCGCGAATGAAACTCTGAAGGAAATCGATACTAAAAAAACTTTCCCGATGGCCAGTTCATTATTTCTCGTGCGTAAATATTTATTTTCATTCGAGTTGAATCAGCTGAAGTACATTACTTGTATAAAAATCGTTGTTCCTCGACACGATTTTTGTCCAACATGTTTAAACAACGAACTAAATCTTCGTGGGCTTAGTTCTGGGATGAACAGAAACCAGTTGCGTGCGTTCGAACCGACCAGTATCGGTTTCTATAATCTTTTATCGTTTATGTGTCTTAATTTATTCGACTTCACGGTCGCGCGAAAACTATCTACTTGTACGAAATTATAACAAACTCTTCAAGTGTTCGTTTGGAGTTTGCGAGAACGACTTGTCGATCAATCGACGGAGCCAAAGCTTTCCCGAGGGACCTTTACGCGATTGATATTCGAAATTGATTTTCGTTCGGCGGTATCTGGACCCTTTTGTGGTATCGTACAGTATACGCTACACAGTTTGGGTTCACAATGCTAACACAAGTATCTTGTATCTTATCTGCCCGTATCTAAGCGTTCTGCCCCGAAGAACTCCGATTGACTAGTATTTTACGACGAATGGTACGACGGAAAACTGCCAAATTGTATCCATTGTGTGACGAACTGCCAATTTCGTACTCAGGAAGCTGCGTAATCGGGCAGGAGAACGAGTCCGATGATTCTGAACGATGTGATACGCTTGCCACATCGGCATTTCGAGTGTGCCAATAATCCTTTTTGTATTTTTGTACATATTTATCCGTAGACATACAGCGCCGACCATGATCGTTCGTTAAAACGCAACGTTACACTTGTAGAATTCAATGATCTCACACTGCTAGCCTGAAAATCAACACTTTGACTGTAATGTCAATCATATGTCACAGTTCTTTTTATAAATCTTACGAATCGATTTTTTATTGCAATTCATAAAGTAAATGATACTTGTTTGCAAGGATATAAAAATAATGATCATTAGACTGCGGATCTTTATGCGTTTGTGGCTTTCGAACATTTTCAAACAATGCCGGAATATATTCTTCGACAGAATTTAGTCGAATTTCGATATATTTCAGATCTACAAAGGTACTACCACTGAAAATAATATTTTATAATATTCTAAAATAATATTTTATAAACATCCGCAGTCACATGGAACTTTATATGACTCCAACATAAATAAATTTCTAGTAAATAGAATAACTAGTTCAATGCAAAATATATATTTGTTAGTGTACTCGACACGTTTGTTTAGGCTTGAAACGCTAAATTTAAAGTTTCGGGACTGTATCATATGCGAGTAATTAAAAGTTAAATAAGTAACTGTGATTTTATGTATGCTTTCGTGGCAATATTCTACCTCGAAAAAAGAAATTCTTAAGAACAGCATTTATGTTTGCCGTTAAAAGAGTGATGAAGTGGAAAACCTCTGTCGTTTGCACGATTATGGTCGAAACTGTAGAGATAAGCGTTAGTTTTAAAGAATAGGTGCTGCAGTATGCCAAGTCAGAGATATTCCTGTACATAACGTAGAAAAATGTCGACCGATATAATGTACAAATCGCGGGCGTTACGAGCACAATAAACCGATTGATACACGACCTGGTTGTTTTCCTTCGCGTTCGAAACCTCTCCAGTCTTATTTCCATGGAAGCCACGGGAGCGATCCCTTTGGGCCAGCTATTTCTGGCGATTCTTCCGCCACGGGTGAGGCAACGTGAGCATCCACAGGGAGAATGAAAGAGTTTTTGTTTTCTCGGAAATCGTTCATCAAACCGTGAGATATCGTCTCGTAAACGACTCCTGTAATTCGTGCGGCCTGCACCGGCGACGTCGAGTGACAAAATTAATGGCGCCACCCTGACGTCTTGTTTAAAATGACGGATGAGTACACGACTAATTCTCTGGTGTCCCTTGCTGCCTCTGTTTCGCGTGTAATCGGATATACCGACGACAAAACACGCGGCGGGTTTTAAAGGAATCTCGAAATTATCTCCGTAACGAGGACGAGTGAATTTCGCTTGCTACTAAAATGGGAAGCGGAGATGCAGCAAGATGTCGGTGCCTCGTTTCTTCTTCTAAACTGCCGGTGACAATCTCTGCGAAATAATTATACTGTTACTGCATTGAATAATACTGAATTTTACGTTGAAAAATAAATGTTCACACTGTGAAAGGGTCATTTATTTTAACACTAGATTTATGGAGTACCAAAAGCCACCATTTCATATTGATAAAAGTAACACGAATGTATTGAATCAAATGCGATTTTTATTATAACATAGGTCCCAAGAAATAAATTGATTGAGTTCCTACATTGTGCGATTTTTATTATTGAATAATGTCTCATGAATGTATCCGCATATAACTGCGAATTAAACAATTCTGAACCTGTCGTTTCGGAAACTACTGCAAGAATTCAAGGACAATTTTTTTTGTGTTTTTTGTTCCTGAAATATATAATGTGAGTTTACCCGAGCACTTTAGATTTTTGTGAAACGTGAACCCGGTTAGACATGGTACATTAACCACTCCGTTTCCTACGCTCCATCAGCAGTAAATGTGTCTGGAAGCCAGACGTGCCTGTAGTTCTCGGGAAACCGGACATTGAGTATGTGTTAGGTTGCCGGAAAAGTTTTAAACCTTCTTGAGCTCGCGGAAGCCGCAAGACATTCTACACCGACGGAATAATGGCGGTACCCATAAGCCCACGATGTGGCGGAAGAGCACCCATGGCAATGAAGAATTATTTCATTTAGACTCTTTTCAAAGCTTTTTTAGCATAATCACACTAGAAAGCCGGTTTCATACATCTATCGCAAAAATCTGTAAGTGTAATTTTATGGGTTGGCAAGAAAATAATTTCGGTATTGTAAGGTGAAATAAAACCGAATTTGTTTATTCAAACGATGAACTTATCAATCTATAAGATATTTTCTTATTTATTCTTTTTTGTACAAGATCATGGAACAAAACGAAAAATATCTTATTCCTTAAAGATCATTACTTTAATAAAAACATTGGGTTCTATTTCTTTATTGGGTTGCCAAAAAATTACTTTCTTGCCAACCGAATAAAATAGTAAAAGCGTTAGAAGAATTTAAATATTTTGTTATATTATTTTTAATCTATTAAGCACATTAAGAGAGAAAATAATTTTCTATTTTCCTTCAGTTTGTCGCAATCCAGATAGACAACTTTCATTTTGCATAGAGATGCGCTGTCTGATAATCACTTGCAAATTTTCTCAATTTATTAGGGCAATATTATACATAAATTAATTGAAAATACTCGAGTCTTACATTAAAGTCTCCTTCACGTGTGTGAAAAATTGAACATCTTCAGTTCTGGAAAAATAAAAAGAAAGGTATTTGTATCAAGTTTATTAAAGACAATGTTGCAGCGTTCTTTTAATGCAACGTCGGAAGACTTGCGTAACATGATTTCCTTCGGTTGACGGATAATTCCTTGCATTACGGAGTTGTTTTCTAATTATACGATCATCCTTCGCACGACAATTTCAAAGTGTAACCTACGTCGCGAGTCGTTTAAAAGGAACATCTACTCAGAAACTATATTATTCAAAATAAAAGGAGAAATAATTTTGAGATTGGTATAATTGTGAATGAATATCAAATATAATTATCTTAGTTTTCTGTTTCTTTAATCGTGCCGCTTCTTGATTAACAGGGAATAAGTTTGGAATAGTAATTGGAGGGGATAACAAGAGATTGATTTAGGGGTATTAAGATTATGAGGCAACGCCGTCACACATGACGTTATTAAAGTCGGATTAAACGAGTGCGATGATTGAGAAATCGATTACTGCAACCGTTGAGGGGCGGATAGATGCGCGAACAGTTTTAATGAATTTCAATGAGCTTCCACGACCCTCCGTTTGCTCAGAGGTTTAGGCAAACGTTGAACGTAAACGAGGGAATGCAAAATTGCTTAAGCCCCTTGCGTACGGCAACGATGGCGTTTCAACAGGGTGCATTTCAGAGTAGTTAGTCGTTGTTTCTCGCGTCGAAAGAGCAACATCACATCAATTACGGCTCCGCTCCGTTTTTCTCAGCTCATTCATCTTCGAATCTCATCCTGGCAAAAGCAATTTTACAGAGCCTCGCGCTCGCATTATTCGCAGTAAACATTTTACATTGCATCTGCTTGCCAGGCGATCCCTATCTTCATTTCCAATGCGATTTCGTTTGATCTGCAATCAAAACTCTTCAAATCAACTACCACAAAATTAAAGAGAGAGGCTAATTTATAAAATTAATAAGAAATATCTTATTTATTTAGTGGTTCATTCCTTTATGTTCAACTGTATAAATTAGAAATGGTGTGATCAGTGTTCATGAAATTGAGTTTAACAGTTATTTCATATCACAATATTTTAAACTAAATTAATTCAATGTAATATTACGATACTGCGACAAATGAACCGTTAAATAGCGCTTGTTATTTCAACATTACATGGAATTCATTTATTGTTAATATCTTTTTCTTTTAATCCTTCACTGAATGATTTTTTTAATAGGGGTGAAAAAATTGAAAGGTTAATTTTTGTGTTTTAATTTAAGCGAAAAATACTGAAAAAAATTAAAACAACATTTTCAGAAATATAAACATCATTTAGAATAGTAAGAAAACACATTCTTAGTTTACTACATACCAGATTTGTTAACTGTGTCAGATACGATACACTACGCAACGAAGGGTTAAATATCTCGAAACAAGAAATATATCTTGGACCACTTTCATAATTATGGGCACATATAATATCACGAAAAAATATATCTGAAACGCAAATGAAGAAATGAAATCGTACCAAACAATTATCGACGAATAAAGGAAAATCTGATTGAAGCAGCGTTGATTATTCCATCGTGTTTCAATCTACACACAATGGCCGACACTTCCACTCGCTTCTAATTGCCCGTAATACCAAAATGCTCGCTGCAGATCGAGATCGCGCGTCAGATACCTCTTCAGGAAGCAATTAAGATCAGCTATTCGGATTTTTTTCTAGGAGCCTGATCTCCTCGCGAGTCCGACTTCCTTCTTTTTTTTATATTCCGCGAGTTTGCAGAGGTCGTTGCAATTTTCTTACGCGTGCTGTACGGCAATCATTGTCATTACTGTACTACACACATCCTGTCCCAATGCTCATCCGTTTCTCCAACCAGTTCCTTCGCACGACAGTCAATGTTCCTCGCGACAAAAGACTGTACGAGCAAACAATGGAGAAACGGATGAGAGGTATCATTGTCGCAATTCTTCTCGTGGTTTACGCGCCGAAAAATTTTGTTTCCTGCGCGGACATCTCTTCGCAGATTAGCCTCGAGACGACCGAACGTGACTGGAACTTCGGCGCCCTCGATTCGAAGGATGTCGCGGATTTCAACAAAATCAACAGCCAGTCGGAATTCAGTTATTTACTCGGAGAGCTGAGGAAACGGAACACCGATGTTGCACGAGTGAGTCAATATTTATTCCCTCTAGCTGGAATTCATTTATTGTTTTTGTAGAAACGAAGCTGGTTCAGGGATTTGTGAATCTGCTGGCAAAACTGTGAATTTTAATTGTAATTTGCACTGTAGGTCTTTAAATTGATGTTTTATTCAGTGTTGTGATAGATCACTGTAGAGTGGTTCGTTTTCTGTAAATTGTTACTAAATGGCTAATAAAATGGTCCATTCTGTATGATTTTGCAAAAAATTAATAAAATGGCTCTTTTCACGTAATTTTTTATGAAGTAGCTAAACTTGCTTCTAATGATAAGTTCCTATAAAAATAGTTTAAACGGTTAAAAGTGTGTCAGGAGTAAAGAGACCAATCTTGTTGGAGAGTATATCTTGTAATAATTCGTGAAGGAAACTTTCTATCGATACGTCATATTGAAACAGTCTTGTAAATCCTAATCTTATGGTGAACGAAACAATGAAGCAGGTCCGGCCGCAAGGTACATGTGTATATCTACATTACTCATAACAAACATTTACCACGAATTCTACCATCGACATTTATAGTTCGGCAAACTGCTGAACTTTCCAGCACGTCAGAACATTCTTTATTCCTATTTGACGGTCGAGATCATAAAACCTCTGGTTGGTTATGGATTTACGGGAACCTCGGCGCAACGTCATAAATTCAGAGACATAAATTGATCACACACACACATACACGCGTTTCTGACAGTAGAAGACTTTGAGCTCGTTACGCGTAAAACATTTTTTATGACACGAGTAAATGGTAAAAGTGTAGGCTAACGAATTTATTGACATATTCTTACAGTATTTCTCTCCGACAAGATCATAATTGAATTTAAGAAATTGCTGCGGTCAAAATTCGTGATATAAAAAATATTTGTGGAAAGAGAAAGCATAGTACTATGTTGACATTTACTCAAGAACTCGGATGATGAATAAAAACATGGAACTATTTGTTTTCTAATTTAAAAATTAAACATCTCTTCCTACGTAGAATATTTCTATTCCCTATGATTTTTGAATATTTATGGATACTGATACAGTTAACAAATCTGGTATATAGTAAACTAAGAATGTGTTTTTTACTGTGTTTATTCAGTTTTATTTTTCTGAAAATGTTGTTTTAATCTTTTTTAATATTTCTCCCTTAAATAAAATACGAAGGCTGACCTTCCAATTTTTTCATCCCAATTAAAAAAAATCATGCAGTGAAAGGTTAATTAGGTATACAGGAGCTATTTAAACTTTAACTCTAAAGTCAAACGTTTCTTCTGTCCTAAAATATTTCCATTCTCTATTATTTTTTAAATTTGGTAGATATGAAATTGATATAATACCTCGTACAATACTTAAATGTTTAGTAATTGGTTAGATACCGACATATCTTAATAATGTAAAAAATATTTTAAATAATAGTCCAGCAATTTTTAGTGACGCCTCAGAGTCGCCACTCGAGTGGTAAGCATTATAAACAATATTTGGAATAATGGTACAGCGATTTTTAGTGACGCCTCTCAATGTCACCATTCGAGTACTAATGGTTAGTATGCAAAACATGTTTCCAGGGGGACCGGTCGAAGATGTCGGAGATTATAAACAATGTCCAGATTATTATCGACGGGAAGGAAATAAAACCAAGGTTGGACGGTTGTGAAAATAGTGTTTGCAAAGTGTCAATGTCGTCGACCCGTGATGACGAGGGTAACGTCATAACCGACGTGCACCTCAGAATAATAACGAAGCCTGAGATCGATTCTAAGGTCAATGAAATTCCGGTTGTCGATGGCGTTCGAGGCGTAGAAGGTTCGCATGATCACCCTGTCGTATCCTCAAGACCGACGACATACTTGCGTAACGATATTCCGCAGGTAATTCATAGCATCCTTTATACAGTCATAAAACTAACGAGAACGTAATTACTCAGACCATTATCAATTTTGATCATAACTGCACCGAGGATTTTATACATTTACGATAAAAATAAACGTGAACACACAAAATAGTAAAAATGGAGAAGATTTTCAAAGGGTAGATGTTACAATTCCTTCTGATTCATAGTGACTCCTATTTAGAAAAGTGATACCTTTTTAAATATTGGACTATACGATTTGAACTTTCTCGAGAAGTTAAAGCAATTAGTTTACTACACGATGCGAAGAGATATTTCTCCAAAAATTGCAATTGGTCGGAATTGTAGTAAAAATGCTAAAAGTTACATTTCACATGTTTTTAATGTGGGCCTATATTGAAAATTTAAAAAATACGTTTTGCCAATTATATGGATTATCGTCTTTTTAAGAGTGTCCGAATATTAGTGGAAGTCACTGTAAATAAAATAAGAAAATTAATTAGTGCTAGACTGCGGAAGTTTATGCAATTTTCAATTTTTGTAGACAAATTCTAAGAAAGTGGTGCCACATAAAATTCTATTTTCATTGGTAATATCATACTAAACAAATATCATACTCAAAAATCATACTAAATTCTGTTGCTCTAGCATTTTTGGAATATCCGCAGTCTAATTATTACAGATTCGAGCTCGTTTCCAAGGCGACGAGACTTTTGCTGTTAATGAGATAAGAAATTTCATTGTTACAGATTCAAACTCGTTTCCAAGACGGCGAACCTTGGCATCAAGGTGGAAGAACCTTTCAGAGGCCACAAATTATGTGGCGTTACCATGTTCCGGTGCAATTTACTGGGAGACTATTTCCACAATATGGCGGACGGCCAGCTGCTGTGCCCGTCGTTGACGATAAGATAGAGCCACCACTTAGCAAGACTCAAAGAAGCAATAAATAAAACTCCATTGATCCCGGTTATAGCACTTTGTTCTTGTAACTACTATTCAATCAATAAAACACAGACATCATATGTAGACAGCGGATTTGATGCATTTATGCCAAAAATGAGAAGCTGTCATTTAAAAATACTATTTTCAACTTCTTAAACGTATTAAAAAAGAAAATTAACTTCTATTTCACTTCAGTTTGTTGCAATTGGGGTAAAACATGTTTATTTTGCATGAAGATCCGCTGTCTAATCATATATGACAAGAACGAGTTTGTAAACTATTTAAATAAATTCCAATTTCTGATCATATAACTTAGTATATTATTTTCCATAAAAACTGCAGCACAACCAAAGCAAAGAGTTTTAAAATAAGTCTATATGCAATATTTTTATTTTTAATAACAAGAAATTAATCGGTTGGACATTATATTTTTATTGTCGACAATTACTTGTATGTAACATTTCAGAATCTTTTTTATCTAGCACCAACCCTTTTTCTTTTTATTATGAATTTTCACACACAACGTACAAGAATCGTCTCGGAAAATAAAACTATCTAGCTATCTCTTTGTTTTACTTAGATCTTTGATCTTTTCGTTTAACACGATAGATACTTCTTTCTATATTGTGAAAACACAATAGCGTACGATTGTAGGCGCTCGGCGGTTCGAGTTTTGTTTAAATAGATGAGTATTTCTATGGCATTAATGCAATTATATTTGACAAGTATTCAAAGTATTGTTTGTGACCCTGAGTTACAAAGAATCTCGTTTCAGAGAGGATAAAGGAGAACAAAAGCTGTTGCGTACCGAACGCAACATGCGACGCGTCGCGACGGTTCGGCGAAGGCGGTTAATTCGTATTGCACAGGTGAAGGTGTTTAATCTTCGACGGTGCGGAAAGTGATTTTTCCATTGTCGTTGACACCGGTCGTCGATATTTTATGTGACACGGGTTTGCCATCTGGACCAACCACGGTCTTCGAACTCGAGCTGGAGAATACTCCGAAACTGCCTCCAGAGGGTGGTGAAATTTCTTCAGCGAATCTGGACTGAACTCCCGGTGCAGCCTGCAAAATTAAACATTGTTATCGACCAATAAACCGTGATTAGCCTCAGCATCATTAGTAGAATCATTGATTAATATAATCATCTTATGATTAACATCCCTGTTTTGTAAATTTTGTGAGTAACGAACTAACTGTGTAGACATGTGTGGTGAGAATGAAAAAGAAACTAAATGAGTAGACAGCGGATTTGATGCATTTATAAGAAACATGAGTAGGTGTAATGTGAAACAGTCAAAACATTAGAAGAATTTGAAAATACTGCCATTTTATGTTCAACCTATTAAACATCTCAACAAAGAATATAAATTACTATGTCACTTCAGTTTGTTGCGATTCAGGTAGCAAAATTTTTGTTTTGCATGATGATCTTCTGTCTAATAATGAGTTACAGGGAATAGGTATGAAGTGAATTTACGTCTAATGCGAATGATAAATAAACATAATGAGTGAGTGGCAAAATATGTGAAGTTAATTCGATTGAATGAGATAAAGGAACGAGTATGCGCGATTAAAGAAACGAGTGTGCACGAGGGAGAGTTTTTGTTTAGACAAATTGGTCAGTTAATTGAACACCGTTTGCATTACATGTAATATGTTTTGTTAAAATATATGGGTTGTTTAGGAACATTAATAATTCAGAGAAAGATAGAAATAATTACACTGGTAGAATATTGATCATACCGGATTGATTGCGCCAGCTTGATAGCCACCCTGAGGTCCCAAACTAATGCTGGAAACAGCAGAGTGACCGCCAGGTTGTCCTGAATAACCATCAGTGCCTATGCGATTGGCTGTCGCGAAGATCCTGTTAAAAATGTAATTGTTACAAGCATACCCGCAGTAATGCATTGCGCATGGTAACTATGGAAAAGTATAATGTTAAATTGGAGTAAGAGAAAGTATTATACGAATAATTCAATGAAACTAATAAATCGATCATTTCGTACAAATATAAATTAATAATAAATTCAACGAAATGTGTGTTTAGGTTTTGCATTCCAAAGTCACCCTTTTGCAAGTGAATTTGGAATGCAAAACCTGTATCAACTATAATGTTTCTCTTATTTTGAATTTAATATATTTTTCTTTTTGATCATCCAAGTTCTCCAAAATTAAAAGTGTTTTTGCTTTTCCACTCACTGTTGCTGCTGTTTCTGGAACTGGTCTTGCCACTGCCTGAAATAGTCGTCCATTTGCCTTTGGAAGTTGTTCGGATCGAATCCAGGGAACACGAAAGAACTAGGATCCGGGAATGAATTGCCTGTGAACATCGAAACACGCGTGAACAATATCCAAAATCCACAAATCCGCTCGGGGACGAACAAAACAATTCATGCAAGCCTACACGAAATTCTCAAGTATGCCAAATGAATTTTTCAAAGCTACAATAGCCACAGTTACAGAGCAGCCGAACATTTTTAATGCGGTGCAAATGTCACTTCGAATAACGTCGTGAGAAGTCATACAACTCAATTTTTATGCTAACGAAACAGAAATTCAACGAGCATAGGATCTTTAAGTTCCCTGAACAAATCGCAAAACACCGTAGAACAACAAAATGTCAGAAAACTTCTTCCAAACAGCCAAAAATTCTCTTTCATTTTTCCTTGAAGAAACGAAATGATTTTCCGAACGACCTAACAATTCGACATACTCGTAATCTCGACACGTGCACATCAGTCTAGAATCACCCAACTTTGCCAATCTCGAATCGACAATACAAAAATCAGTTTTGATAGACAACTAACTCTAGCATCCCGTAAGAATAATCGTGGCTTGCTCATAATCCTACTCTAAATCGAATTTCCACCGAACAACGTTTATCAATTTTCCTGAACGCAGATCATCGTAGCATGCATGATCCGCCTGAAACTATCTCGACGATGGGATCCGATCCGCCCGATACAGTCATCGGGATCATTACCTACTCCGGTGTAACTAAATCCTCCAGCGTTACCCATGTTCGGTATATATCCAGCATTCGGTACGTATCCAGAATTCGGCACATAGCCGGTGTTCGAATTGGCGATGTTCGGTGTGTTGTCGACGAAAGCTCCTCGATCAGCTAGGGAGGGCTGTTTGGTGCCGTAGCTTGAACCACCTCCGAATCCTCCAGCGAAACTTCCAGCTCCAGTCGACGAACCTCCAGCGAAACTCCCAGTCGATGGACCTCCAGCGAAACTTCCGGTCGATGAACCTCCTCGATCAGCTAGGGAGGGATGTTTGGTGCCGAAGCCTGGACCAGCACCGTATCCTCCAGCGAAATTTCCAGTCGAGGAAGCTCCAGCCGAGGCGAAAGACGCAGCCGTTCCTTGTCCATTGTGTGTCCCGGTCCAGGCGTAATTGTTAGGACCTGGGATAGAGTTGAAAGAAGGATCACCGTAAGGGTTGTAAGGCGACGCGTAGCTTGAAGGGAAAGAGAGCTGAGGAGGTTGGAGTTGTCCGTTCTGAGGCAAGGGAGAACCGGAAGCTGCAGGCTTCGTCTGAGGCTTCTTCGGCTGGGCAGGCTCCTCGGAATCGATACGTGAACCAAGTCCAACCTTCGGAGTCGTCGACGTCTGCTCGTCCGATGTCTCGGAGTCGGTTGGTTCCGTTGACTCGGGTGCAGATGTCGTAGGATCTGTTTTCGAAGGTGCGGGTTTAGCAGCGGGGGCCGTTGAACTTCCACCAGGAGTGGGACGGGTCGGATTCGGCGGGTTTGACTTGGTCGTGGGTTTAGGCTTCTCTGAGGATTGGTTCGCGGAACCTGTGCTCGGTACAGAGACAGTGGTCGGGTCCTTGGGCTTAGGCGTGGCGGTGCTTTCAGCGGTGCTCGAAGTCTCGAAGACTGATTGCCGTTTCGCCCTCGGCGTTTCGACGAACTCCCTGCCAGCCGTGATATCGCTTTCTTGCGACTCGCCTTCCCCGACGAACAGAAACAGAACACCAATAGTCGTTTGGTTAATTGTTCCCAGCAATACGCGTCGTCATGTTTGCTGCTCGTCGTTATTCCCCACATGCTTTCCTTGGGAGAGTAGCGTCGCTTAGGTCTAGCGAGCATTCGAGACTGTCTCAGATTTTGGATACACCACTGGTGGCGAACACCTGAATGGCAGGGCTTCAATGAAACGGTAAACTTTTTTAAGTGAACGTTATTTTGTAAACTCGAAATTTTTAAACCTTTGCACTCGGAACTATTCTAACACGAAAACAGTTCTTTCATGGGAACTTTTTCCCATTTTCGAAAAAGTGAAGATTTATTTAATTGATCGAACCAATGCGCCGATAACATTTAAAATTTTGCTTATAGTGAAGATTTATAATTGGTTTCTTAGAACAGAAAAGTTGCAAGTCAAAAAATTACTGTTATATGAGAAAATGAAAATTTTAACAGTTTCCTCTAAACTCTGCCTAAATGTTTCAGCTCCGAACGATTTTCTTGACGAGCTGCCATGGTCATCAATAGACAGCGGATCTTTAAGAAAGTTGTTGTGACTGTCTCCAATGCTCAGAAGACCTACAACTTCAACGAAAACGCATGCGTGTGAGAAGGAAAGTTTGAAAACACATTGGATAAAGTAGACAGATAAGAGGTTTACTTTTCTTCTTTGCTTCCGAGACGGGTTCCATATAGCTCTATTGAATTAGGAGGAAACAGTGACCGAGTCGCCGAATTACATGCAAGAACGTTCTCGTCGTGAAACTTCTCTAACACACACATACACATACTGAAACGCTGATTTCTTCACGAGGAGACATTAGGATTCCCCAGTATCCCAGCCAAGTAGAATGAAAGTCGCGGACGTTGTTAGCCATTGGTAAATAGAAATATGATGGAAAAGTTCGTTTTGCTGTGGAACATCAATTTGAAAGTTGTACAGTAAACTCTCGTATAATGCGACCATAAATCAGTTAAATAAATTTTTAATGTTATCGGCGCCAGGTTCGATCATTTTTAGAAAGAGAAACAACAAATGTGCAATTAATACATGCTTTTAACGTTTCGATCCCTATGTGGATCTTTTTCAAAGAATCATATTTGCGTCTGAAAAATTTTTTTTCAATGAATGTCCATTTTCTATACAACATGTAAGTTTTAATGGTCACTGTTATTTCTAAAAATTTCTCATATTTCATTCATTGAAAATAGTTCTTATATTGTTTATTCATTGAAAAAAAATTTTTCAGACGCAAATATGATTCTTTGAAAAAGATCCACATAGGGATCGAAACGTTAGAAGCATGTATTAATTGCACATTTGTTGTTTCTCTTTCTAAAAATGATCGAACCTGGCGCCGATAACATTAAAAATTTATTTATCTATAATTGCGATCAAGAAGAATTTAACCTTTAATAAATCAGTTAACTCCTTTATAAAAATGACAAGATTGATGTTATTTAGACTTTTTTTCAGCTACCATTGTAATATGTGTTACGCTAAAGATATCTATACGATCATTTCTTATGAAATTATTTTTATTATATCAATAATCGTAAAATAAGAAACTGGAACCGGTCATCTTGATCGGTGATGGTAGGTTTAGTGTTAAAAAGATTGTATACATGTATGTATTGTATGTTGCAGTAAATGTACAGTACTCAGCAATTTTAAACAATTTATTAATCGCGTTATATGGGAGTCTACTGTATTAACACTTCACGGAAAATGTCGAATTCTTAACCCTTCGCTGCATAGTGTATCATATCTGATGCAGTTAACAAATTTGGTATATAATAAACTAAGAATGTATTTTCTTACTATTCTAAATTGTGTTTATTTTTCTGAAAATGTTGTTTTAATATTTTTTTAATATTTTTCCTTTAAATAAAACACAAAAACTGACCTTCTTTCAATTTTTTCATCCCAATTAAAAAAATCATGCAGTGAAGGGTTAACTGTCATTTATTAAGGTCTTCATAAATTGATACCATCGTGTTAATTAAATTGGTTTGTGGCGGAATTGGTGATAAATGACCGTACAGTATATTGTTCACATTACTAAATATGTTGTTATGTAATCAATTACTACACATTTCATTATTGTAAGAGATAAAATGAAAGAAAATCATTGTACAATGGAATTATTCTGGGTCCGAAGAAATGTTTAATTTCTTAATGTTAAGTTAAAATTTCGGTCAGATTACACAATCTTCTAACGGCTCAACAACACAAATGAAAATATGTATTTACGCAGAATCAGGACTGCAGAGTACGTTCGAAAAATCAATAATCTCTTATCAAACATTTTCTCGTTTCCATTGAAATTACGTGAACTGTTTTTAATAATTATGTAACCACGATACGTTTGCAGAAAATGTAAACAGTGTGCATTCGATGTAGCAGAAAGATTTCAATCACTCGGTCTCGTTGTCGCCGATTGCAAGAGGAGAACTCAAGCAAAAAGGAAGTCGAAGGAAAGTATCTTGGCAAGGGTCAAGGTCGAGAACGAAACGAGGTCACGGTTTAATAATTCACAAAGAATTATCGCCACTTGTTGATCGGAACATGCATTACGTTTTACAAATATGTAGAATCGGGAGAAGTGCATTGAAGAGACGACCAGTTAATGTTACATACGTGAGAGATTATCGATTACCGATTTGCTACTTTGCATGCGCCAACTCGCTATAGAATCGCGTGCATTTGTATAGTTTGTGTCGATTTTACGGAAACGTGACATGCGGACAGAATTGATTATCTGCTGACACTTTTATTGACACTTTGTCGCATTCAATCATCCGAAGAGTCCCATAAACGCTTCCGGTCTTCCTTTATTTCATTCGAATCAAACAAATCTTGATTAAGCGATCAGATAATCTATATTCAATTAGTCGTTGAAATCCAGCGGATTCTATGCATTTATAACTAAATAGCGGATTTTATGCATTTATGATAGAAATGAGTGGATGTAGATTAAACCAGTAAAACCATTAGAAGAATTTAAAAATCCTGTTATATTATTTCGAACCAATTAATCATATTAACAGAGAAAATAAATTTTTACATCACTCCAGTTTGTAGAACATTTTTATTTTGCCTAAAGATTAATTTTATAACGTATGAAAACTATGTGTAGATATGTATATTCATTGCAGCCATTTTCTGGTTAATGAATTTCTCAAATCAAAGTATACATATGTATTTATTGAAGCGTATCGAGTCTTATGTTTCCCTCGCAATAACAATACATAAATATGTATAATTTCATCTAAATAAATACTTAATTTGAAATATTCTTTATGGATGAAATTGATTTGCAAAGGTGAAATTGATTTACATAAGGTTGAATTTGACTTGCAAATGGTTCAATTTCGAGTGTAAAACCTATAATTGAGCAATTCTTGGTAATAATTACGGATATTCCGATATTCTTGGAAGAAGCATTGCCCGAAGCAAAATCGCAGTATTTTTCTCGAGTCGACTCCGACGTAGAATGTAGAATGACGCTCGCTTCTGCCATTGAAGAAAGCCGAATATGTAAATACCGAAGCAACAGCCTCGGACCTGTTCCCAAATACAAGCATTCCTCGGTATTTGCGTATCCGTCGGATTCGAGTCGCCTACACTTCTCGGATTAACAATAATTTATGAACATTTCACGGCTGCTTCTTCGCCGGTTTCTCAATTATCCTGAAATTTCCGCTTTAAATGCGCGGCCGTTACGTAACTTATTGTTGGAGATAATTCGTATTATCCTTGGCTTACGCAATGGAGGAGGATTTCATCGGAAATTAATATTCGACCAGTTCGACGACAATGGAGAGACTTCCACGAAGTCCTGACAGTTGATAATTAACCAATCGTGATCATTCACGTGGAAACGGACTGCCCGATTTGTTAAACAAACGATTGGATACCAAGGGTGCAGAAAATCCGAATTTTATGTCGACAGTTTGAATTTCATTGACCCCGCTACATTGATTTTCTACGATTTTCTACAATATTTAATTATGTTAGGCGGAAGTCTACAATAAATATAAAGAGTCCTCGGCGCAGTTAATTA
This sequence comes from Lasioglossum morio, assembly GCA_916610235.2. Classification (NCBI taxonomy): domain Eukaryota; kingdom Metazoa; phylum Arthropoda; class Insecta; order Hymenoptera; family Halictidae; genus Lasioglossum; species Lasioglossum morio. The sequence goes on from OU744326.1 coordinate 22,443,661, forward strand.
ATGATGCACGCGAAAAAGAACCGTTATGTCTACGAGACTCGGAGTTTAAATTTTCGGCGAGTCTTCTTCCAGTAAAAGTGTCAGCGTATTAACTTTTGCGAATCACTTGGACCAACGAATCGATTAGCCAGTTCGACAGTCTGCATCGCACTAATTACCACGCGCAACAATCCCGTGTGTCCACGTGTTAATAACATAAAGAGTTTCGTATCTTTGTGCATCGATGACTGTTACAGCGAAGCGAGTGCGTGGTCTGTGGTTGTTGAACGACTACTCACTTCTTCGAACTCTGTAGAACGGCACGCGAACATCCGCGAGTGATCCCGCGACGCTGATAATCACGAGTAACGTCAAGATCCTGGTATCCATTATTGTCTGGGAACAGTGGATAATCAGAGAGCGAAATTTGTCCAGAGAGTTGGTTGTGTCACTACCGAACGCGGGAATTCGAATGGTCCTGACGCTGCCGCTGTTTCTACCGGAATGACTGTCTCAATTGGCACCGCCGTCATCTTATATAGCATTCGCCGGTACCGGCTTCTTTCCACACGTGTGAAAAATTGCACGGAAACGCAAAACTGCAGAATTAAAAGTTCCCCGCACGTCGATGGAAACCGAACGTTGCAGTAGCTCCGACACTAAAATACTGCGATACTTATAATTAATCCTCTTTCGACCATTTTCATTAATCAACTGAAAACACAGATACATTAGTAAATATAGATACATTATAGTAAATATACATAGATATATTATAGTAATTATCAATATATTAGCATATTAGTAAATATTAACCCCTTGCCGTATCTTTTCCTTTACAGTTACAGTGATTAAAACGTTTTTACGTACAAAAATGTCGTAGCTGAGAAAAGAAAATGTATATTTTTTGTATGGCTACGTTTATTTGAATGCTTAAATATTGATTACAAACGAATCTAATTCTATTTCATCTAAAATGAAACGCGTAACATTTATATTCGTTAGACTTTGTTAAAAAGCTTCATCACGAGTCTGGCTCGCCGAAATACGGCAAGGGGTTAACATATTAGTATACTAATAAATATCAATATATTAGTATATTAGTAAATATCAATAAATTGTACAATTCGTGACCGTCGCAATTAATCATTTGTAACGCCGTTTTACATCGAAGTTAAAAACGTTGGTAACTGGTGCACTTTGATCAAAAAAACTTGACATCCTTGAATCTACAAATACTTTTGAGGCCATACAACTTGTATGTACAACCGCACATCCATATGTATGTACTCACTTAGTAAATACTTTTTGTAATCAACCTCTTGCAAACTTTGTGAAGTTACTTTTACTCGATCATCGTATTTGAATATGCAACCTACTGCATCCTGTGAATGTGTCCTTTTCCAATTCAATTTGTGAATTCAATATTAGCAAGGTTTTTGTGTTTGTATTCACGTTTCCTTACTCGTTATATATGTTACAAAATAACGATGAACAAGTGTTTCCATCATAGTGCTTGCCTTCGAAGGAAAAATCCTGAACGTTATACCAACGCAAACAACAATGAATCATTTTGCAAATCGACTCCTGTCTTCCTTACTTGATAATTGCATGAAAATAACATATGAATGAACATACATTGAGGTATAGTTTTTTTTAGTTATTTACATTTAATCGGAAACAAAATCATTCGCATTGACCATACTTAACAACTCAATGCCCTTGATCTGTATCGTCACAAAATCCATTTTTTTTCCTCTCGTTCTTGGTACTCTGTAATTTTTATTTTAATAACCTTATAATAACAACGATAACAGTTGTTTTCTTTGAACATGATAGATGATTACGGGCTGAAGAGATTTTGGAGTTAGGTTGTTCGCTTGAAGGTTCTGTCCATTTCCATCATAAACCAATCACAGCGTCTACCAATCAGCTTTTACTTTTTGGATCATGCGAATGACCGAGACATTCGAAATTGAGCGTAGGCGATCGAAGGATGAACAAATCCACAAGATTTTTATCCTTTTTGTTTCTCCTTCGATTTTTACAACTTGCGTCGGCTGAAATGGGAAATATTCGCACACTTTACACATTTTAACCAAGAAAGACGACCTCGAAAAATTGTAAAATTGTATATTGTAAACAAAGTTAAAAAGAAAGAGAGGCGCGTACTCCAATAAATTATATTGGCAAACTGGCAATGTGTTGCAACATTTTCCACTGTTTTGTATTTGCGCTTTCACCCGGTGATCTCTTCCATTCAGATTGATCATTCCAAGAAGTGCGTGTCATTTCTATTATAAAGAAATTTCAATAAATGTATCAACAAAAATTGTTAACCACATTCAAGTGTGTAATCGAGATTTATTATTGTCGCTGATATAACTATGAATATGTATTGTAACTGATATATACTTTTATATTATTTATGTATCCTGTTGCAGGTGATAATCGATAAATAATAATCGAGACAGTTCATTCGTCATTTTTTCCAATTAAGAAGAGAACGCATGCTTCGATGATGAATTATCGATGAATCGATCAGGATCTGCCCGCGGTTAGTTGATTATTGGGTTGCAATCGACAAATCACTATGTTCAGCTCCTTCTTTCGTAGAAATCATTGACACTGTGGTTCCTTTGTGTGTTTAACAAAATATCGTGAATCACACCGATGCTGAAATTTCCACAAAGCGTTTTCCTCCTTTGGGAAAACTCCATAAAAGAACAACGCAATCATTTGAATTCTTTAGTAACGATGTTAAAAACAAGAAAACAGTTTAGTCAATGAACAAAACAGATCCCTTAAAAATTGGTTATATATTTCATCCTCTCTTATATTTATTTCAATCACGAACACAATGATCATTATAATAAATAAGACAATTTAATATTTTACCTATATATTTATCTATTTGTAAAATAAAAGATAGCGAACACCTCTAAGCGTCGCCAATACTTTCGCAGTTCAATCGTATTTTTAAATGTGCATAAAAGTAGTTAGAATTCTGAGGAATTCGGAGAGGTCACAGTCAAGGTCACAATCAAGACATCCTTCTGAAAAATTGACGCGACATATGTGCCCATATTGATGAAACTAGTCTATGTTTATGTTTATGATGAAACTAGTCTAAGTCATATATTTCTTATTTCAAGATATTTAGAGGAAAAGGATATTAACATTAAATGAATTCGATAAAGTTACATGTAACAATATTGTACTTGTTAAATAAACCGGTCGGCTTAAAGCAATAACGAACAAATACAATAGTATTGAAATAACGAGTACTATCTGACATTAAATTCATTTAGTTGAAAATAATGTCATGTGAAACGATTGGTAAACTCATTTTTCTTAAATTTTCACTTAGGTGACTTTCATAACTATGGGCTTCATAACTATTTCTCTCGTTTGCTATGCTTGTCACTTCCGAATGACATTTCTCTTCTTCATAAAATGTTTAAAAGAAAGCTGAAGTCGACGAAAATTTGTTGGTTCCACTCTCAGCGAGGACACTGTATGAAATTCGTGCGCGTGGCGACTGCGAACAGAATTCCCACATTATGCTCACCGTGATGACCTTAAAACTACTACCTCATGGTAGTACATTAGTATATCTAGGTTCGCAATCAACGGGACAATTGCCAAAAAAAACAAAAGCGCTATCATCGAAAAATCAAACCGTCGATCGGGAAACAAAAGGAAGGATCGCGAGGCTCGTTTCATAAGCAGAAACAATGGACGAGCATGGTTGTTCCTCGATTCACACCTGTGTGCGTGTTGCGTATAGTATAGCTAGGCGACGGGTAGGTTGCGCGTCTTGACATTGAACCCGAGAGGCAGATGTACTCCTTGGTTTCAGAGACAATAAACGCCTTCGTGAAACGGAACGAGCGGCTGTCCAAAGCCTCTGCGGATTGATACGCAGAAGGTAATCAACTTTCGCAAGTGGGTATTCCCCAGACGGCGTCATTCGGACGTCCACTGTCGACGGAGCTTATCTATCAGCAATGCTGCTGGAGATTCGACGCAAATCATTTGTTTTTATTTTTTTTTTGTTTTCTATTAATTTTGCTGAGCACCGTACGATGCAGAACTCTTCCGGATTAATAAACAGCCTTGTTGATCAATCGCTGATGGTTATTGGCGAGTTGAGATTCGCTGTGTACACCAAACTTCGTCATGCTTTTGTAGGGGCCATGAAAGGAATGAACAGTTATCTTCCGGTTTCAGCAAGCTCTCTACGTTGTATGATTTTCTTTAACATTTTCCCTGTCAATATTTATTTTTGCAGTGGTCTTCGCGGTTGTAATTCAACTGCAGATCTTTGTGCTGTACAGGACGATTTTGGGAACCAAGACAAGTTACTGCTCTTTCTTAAGTAAAAATAGAAACAAAAACGATAGAGAAAAAAATCAAATGTCACAGTACGTCCTAACTGTCTATGACCTTTCACTTTTTATGTAGATAGCACGGATGCCACCGCCAGGAGCAATTACATATTCTCACACACATGTTCATTACTAGACTACGGATCTGTATGTATTTATAACAAAATTGAGTAGATGAAATTCAAAATTGTTGAAAAATTTTTTAAATCGAAGATGTCAATGTATGATTTCTCCAATTTAGTTTCTATTTCTTGCAACCGATGCAGACAACTTTTATTTCGCATAAAGATCCGAAGTCTACATTCATTGTATTCATCACTGATAGTAATCTTCTTAATTTTCCACCTCTTATTCTTCTTATACATAATTCGTTATTTCACTATTCGTTGTAATTGTATTTCAATTGTAAAATCGAATAGCATTGTAATTTTATTGAATGAAAGACCAGAATTCCAATTACATTGAAATTTAATTGAATGAAGCGACTGAATTTCGTATTACAAAATAATTGAATACAGTGTAATTAAATTACTCTGTTATTATAATTCATGAAGTAATTCAATTGTAATGTAACACAACTCTGTCGGTTAGGGAAGGTTCTGCCTTGCTACCTGTTTGTGCTTATCGTGTAATCTGTGAAATGTTACGAACCCACGATAGAAGGGCAGAAGGATATGCAGCTAAATGTATGTATAGGTTTCTAGTGATAAGTTTCTCGTTTGGAAATCCTCGTTAACGCGACCTCTAAAAGCCTGCGTGTTGTTGTCGCCATGTTACTTTAGGATTTTCAGGTATATAAATCGACCGTTGAAGGTGGAGTATTTAGTGCGGGTTTCGTTTACGTGTGACAACTTAAATACGTGGGACTAACGAAGACCATCATGTCGAAAACAGGAATTTTAACGCTTATGGTCCTTTTTATATCGTTGCACGACGCTAAAGGTAATTTTACATATTTTATTCCACGATGAGTAATTGCAACATTCTTTTACGTATATTAGAAACTTCGATGTAGGACTATAAATGATTCGTAGTACATCAATGTTGAAATGAAACAGTTAATTTTAAGTATACCTAACAAATATTTAAATAGTATTTACATACCAATCTTTGCACATCATTATTTTTTACATGGTTTCTCGAATGAAATATATTTTTTTTATTTCATCTTACACATTTTTTGAATAACATGGAACAAATCTCCCATTTTATTATAGATGTTTTTTTAGGAATCTGTCTTCAGCGTGAAAAAAGAGTTGCGCGTAGAAATGTTCGAATACATTGAAATGCAATAGTTTTGCTAAAAATATGTACAATGAAGTGACGTAACAATGAATAATATGCTTCTAAAGAACGAACAATGTGAATCATTCGCGTAATTGTTTAAAACCGAGAAATTCATGTGCATCATTTAATAAGCTAACGTAGCAACGATTATGTTATGATCGATCAGACGTTCCTATGATTAAATGCTATGTTTTTTTTGCAACTGTCCGACAGTTCACGGATATTTAATGACGCACAGATTTTTCAGATAACGTTACACTGTAGTACACTACAGGAAGTATGTATATTAAGTGCTATGATAAATAGTATTCGACATGGGTAATGAACAAGGCATAAATAATGATCACATAAAGAGTAATATTGAGTTGGAACGAAAGTTCGTAGCGTGTGTAAATTAAAATTGAAAGCTAAAATTCAGATATTTATTCATAGATTTATTCAACAACATATTTTCCATTCTATTCTATTACTTTTTGCCATTTTCGAGGTAACTTCTCGTGCTATTGAATAAACGTGAATAAATACCTTAATTTTATCTTCGATTCTTAATTTGAAAACGCTACGAACTTTCTTTCCAACCCAATATAATTTAAAGGAAAGAGGTTTAGGGACAAGGCAGGATTAAACAATATGTATACTTCTCATATTTATTATGTTCAATATAAATATAATCTTAAAAGCATAATTTATACATATATTACATTCGTGATAAAAAAAAAATTGTTCTATCATTAGTGTTTTATACTTCATCAATTTGCTCGCTGAATCTGACACAAAAAAGCGAAATTATACATATTATGCCTGTCGTGATTTGAATTCGGAGAGAAATCCGTTTGATTCGTAGAAAAAAATCTTTTAATGGGATGACGTTGGGATTCTACGTAAAAAAGCGGTATAAAAAATTTAAGGTAATTCACATCCGTGAGTGACTTAACATTATTTATGGACAACAAATTGTATACACAATGATACTCGAAAATCTGAGATCATCTACCACCACGAACAAAATTCCCCGTTCCCCCCCTTGTTTCGTTTCATTCTTTGTCGAGTTACTAAACGCTGTTAGTGACTTGTTCAATAATATCTTTATACACTTATGCTTTTGTACCTTTATACATTTACAATTTCACACTTATACTTTTACATTATTCCTTTACACACTTTTCGATTTGTTTTTGTAAGCAGTGGACAGTTTGTTTCACAACTGTCTGTTTTTTAAAAAATTCTTGCACGTATGTATTGATATGAAGTTTAATATTTTTCAAGTCGTAAGTACATCTTTTTATTTTAGGTAAACCACTATCGGGTGATGATGCCGTAGTTAACAACGAGTTAATTAGAAACCCAAGGTCATTTGGATTAAACTTCCATGGAGTACCACATTCTCATTGTCGTTGTTTGGTACCATTCTCGAAATTCTCGTTTAGTAATTTTCTCAAAGACGATACCAACGACATGACGGTGTTAATGAACAAAGTCGAAACAATGGAGAAAAACCAGGAAAAAATACTGAAATTGCTGACAGAACTGACTGAAGGTAACAATGGCATACTGTTATATTATTTTGAACCTATTAAACATATTGAAAAATAATACAAACTTCTGTTTCGCTCAAGTTTGTTATAATTCGCGTAGAAAATATATATTTTGCATAAAGATGCGCTGTCTACTTATTACATAAATCAAATGGACAAGGTGAACCTTAAAATACCGAAATTAGTTTCTTGCCAACCCAATATAATAAACAAAAGTTAATTTAGAATAATGACAACGGGTAAATGAAAATTTTCAAGTAAAAATACAAGTTGAAAGATAATATTTCGATAATATCCAAGACTCCCACTAAAACATGCTAAAATGGTGAAATTTTCTGCACAGCATCTAAAGCAACATCTTGCGTGTCTCCACCTGTTCCAACACCAAATGATGATTCGAAAATAGAGTCTGAAAACATCGTGGACTTACCACCCGATAATTTGAATCCGATAATCATCGATATTCCGAATAGCGAAGAAGGAACACATGAAGACACAAATCAACATCATATGTCAGACTCTAAAAATGAAGTGAAAAATGATGATCCATTGAGCATTGTTGCAAATGAAAACGAAATAACACCGACACAAGTAACTGTTGTGGAAGTCGTGAAACCTCTTCAACCCGTTAATTGTATTGCGAAATTAGACTCGAACGAAACTGCTGACAAAGAAGTGGACCGCTTACCTCATTCGAACGCTACAAACCTTGAAGAACCAACGGTCGTATCAGAGAAATTAGAAAACTATTCGATAAACGAAGAGGAAAGCACTGAAAATACTTTTAAAGAAATCAACGATGAAAATAATTAGCCAGTAAACGAAGGAAGCAGTATCATTACGTGGGAAGGAATTTCAAGGGAATGTCATTGACATATGACGGAAACGGAAGTGATGCTTCGCAGTTGCGACACCGAATACTACATTAATGTCGCGAAGGAATGAAAAGTGTTTACCAGAGGTTAATGGTGATTTAATGTTTTAGATATTGGAATGAGTTTTGATGAAATTTTATAAACACTTGTACAATTCATTATAAGTACATCAATTAGTTCAGTAAGGAAGAAAATTGTCATGATAAATGGATTTAAATACACTACTTTTACGAATGTTATAATACAAATTACACAATTGATGCGTGCACATGTTTCTTTACGGACAATCCAATGAGTAAGATAATTCGACATTGACATAGTTAAGATGCAAACAGAAGCTGTTAGCATAAATAAAACTGTATACCCATAAACTTGATTCTTCTTGTAGAACAGTGTTTTGCGTTTGTTAATAAAATAGCGATCCATAATTTTATTGTGAAATTTCTTTTTAGACTATTCCTGTCAGTAATTTTCCGATTTCTCATTCTTAGGAACTGATGTTTTTTATTTTGCTTCGTTGGAAGTATTTCTTTGAGTTTATTATAGTTAAAACTTGTAGAAAAAATTTGTTGCAACGAGGTCAATGTGGTGGCACGTTAATATTGTTTAACACTAAACCTACCGAGCCTTAAAAGTAACTGGTACATGTTTCCTTATAAAAATGACAAGATTGATTTTATTTAGACTTCGTGCGTATATAAAATCGTTTCTTATGAAATCAGGTTTATTATTTTTCTAATTGTAAAATAAAAAAACCTGGAACCGGTGATTTTGACCGGTGTTGGTAGGTTTAGTGTTAAAAGAATAGAAGTCGACGCGAATGCACCGTGCAAAATCATTTCTCCCCGAAAATCACATTTCTTCTCGTGCGGACGAGTCACCGCGTGATTGCGACTCTATTCATCGAGAAGTATTGCGCAAATGGACACACGACGAATATCAATAAGGAGTTCAAGGTCGTTCGTACTTGTTGAAAAAGGGCGGAGGATAGTCGTGGGGAAGTCAGAACTCTGTTAGTCATGGCCAAGAGCAGTTTCTTGATCGTGTCACTCTGTGTCGCGTGTATAGTCGCGTGGGCAGGTAAAACAACATTTAATATCAATCTGAAACCTTCTGTTGTACAGCTGTCCAAACAATTTCGTTCTCCGAGTTATCCAACCTTTCCCCATTGTTCGACAAATCTCCTCCTACGAACGTGAACGTGTGAAAATCAATTTTATACGGAAGTGTCTATTTGAAAGTCGAATAATAATAATGTTTCGCAACTGTGTAACGAAACGAACAGTATTTGTTTATTTAAGAAACGATTTAGTTCGTAGCGCAGAGTTCCGTGAACAAGTGCTGAAATATGGTTCTTATTCAACGCGTGCTGTTAAACAATTAAATCATCGAACAACGAGTTTCTTTAGACTTTAATAAGATTGTTCACAGAGTAGAACAGATAAGTGGTGTCTAATCATATATTATATCAAATCTTTTTCATGATAGATTGTATTGAATAACGTAAAATAGTTTTTCTTCAACGAGCAATGCTGCTAAAAAAGACAAGTGGTGTCCAATCAAACGTTACATCAAACCTTTTCATGATAGATTGTATTGACTAACGTAAAATAGTTTTTGTTCAACGCGCAATGCTGCTAAAATATTAAATCTTCGAACAACGTGTTTCTTTTAACTTGAATAAAATTGTTCACAGAGTAGAACAGATAAGTGGTGTCTAATCAAACGTTACATCAAATCTTTTCATTATACATAGATTGTATGGAATAACGTAAAGTAGATATTTCACTGCAGCCTCGAATGCCACTTAGTTCTCGCTGATTTTGAAATAAAAACGACAATAAATGTGTTCTTTCATTTCGACCGCGTTCCCTAGAACAGGAAGAGCGAAGATGAAGACACACATCCGGAGAAAATACCGTGTCCCCTATATGTCAGTTAAAAACGTTTCTCGCTCCCCAGATGATCGCGCTCCTCTCAGAGAAGACGAACGACGATGGAATACACCACCGGAGCTCATACCGGAGGAAGTCATCAAGGGGTCTAACGCGAAGAACGGACGATCGTTGTCTATTCCGATTACGGCGAATATAAACTTGAACACCGGGAACAATGCGCATTCTTTAGGCTTTCAAGTAGGCCCCGAAGGTCTCAGCTACTCGGAGAGTAACAGCTTCAACCATCCGTACGTCTCCGTATAACCAGGAAAATCTAGAAAACCGGTGTATGCGTCGGTAATTATCAAAGTGTTCCAAGTAATAAATCTCAAATGTTCGAAGTTCGTCACTCACGTTGTAGAAATATTCTAGAACCACTTCTACAATATAGCTGAACACATTTTATCGTTAAATTGACAATTGCCAGAATGCGATATTTTAATGAAAAATCAGAATTCACGAACATGTATTTCTTTTTCGAATAATTTTGACACTGAATCTATCGATCTATCGATTATTTGTTTTACAATCGTCGAAATTGTAAAGACTGTTTCTGCGTAGAATTTCTACAGTATTTCTTCTTTTAATAATTTTAATACTAGATCTATCAGTCCCCCAAATTATTTATTTCACAATCGTTGTAATTATAAAAACTATCTGTGTAGGATTGTAGTGGTTCTTCTTCTTCTAATAATTTCAACACTGAAACTATCAATTGTATATTACTCAGTTTACAATCGTTGAAATTCTAAAGACTTTTCCTGTGTACAATTGTAGAATGTGGAAATGTAGAATACACTTTGATTCGCTTTAATAATCTCCGACGCATTTAGTAAAGAAAAAAGTACGGCTAAAATAAAAATGAATATAGTATTTCTTCCTGAATGTTTCCCCAGAAAGAATTTCTGAAGGGAACGTATTCTAATGCTGTTTTCAATATTGTATTGCTAATAACACGAATTTCTGTAGCCTCCTCTCACAAAGTCAAGCAGCATCATTGGCGGTAGGAGCATCCGGCATTTCCGGTTCAACAGCCCAAGCTATTGGCCACCATTATCCTATCTATAATAACCAGGGACATGCTAACAGTCAATCGCTTAACGTTAACGCGGCTGCTTCTTCGTCAGCTTCACTACAAAATGGACAAATAGCTACGTCTGCAGCTTCTTCTGTTAGCTCTTCGCAATCCTCAGTCTCGTCGAATGCAGGAAACACTGGACGCGCTCAAGGAACGAAGATTAGATTCCCGGGACAAAATAATAGATACCCTGTGTGGACCAATATTCGTCCAAATAATAATGGTAAGTAATCATGTAAATAATGTAATGAATAAACTCAGAAGAAAGGTGCAAACTTTCTGGCGAACCTAACAGCTTGTACTATTATTTAACTTCTCGATTTATAGGGAAGTTATTGTAATTTAGTTAATGAAACTAATGAATGATGAACATTGTAGGTCGCAGACCCCCAACTCAGCCAAAATTGGAAATTGACGTAAAACCGAACAGAGGACGGCCAGTGCAAAATGGCGGGCCTGTAGTATTAGAAATTACGTCGCATCCAACGCAACAGCCAATTAGGAGACCGATGGTTCATGTTCGTAAATGGCGCCCTAGCGATAACAAATAGCTGTTTAAGAAAATTTAGGAATGAAATTGTTGAAAATATGTTTTACATTAAATTTATGTTAGAAAATGTGTGATTCAAGTTTTTCCTATAAAGTATTATTTATTTAAGATATTCGAACATCAGTTTACTATGATGGACACAATTCTCATTGTGAGAGCTTATCGTTGAACTGCGGATGTTTATACAATTATTAATTTATGCAGGCTTTCAAGAAAGTAGGAACAAATAAAATCTTGTTTTCAGTGGTAGTAGTCTTTATAGATCCGTTATGGATAAGTGAAAATCGTAATAAATTCTGTAGAATTTTATATTCTAGCATTTATTGAACATTTTCTGAAGCCATAAATGCATAAAGATCCGCAGTCTACTTATCATGTTGTATATTACATGAAACTGCGAGCAGAATTTTTATACCATTAGATCTATCTGCTAATATGTAAATAGTTATAGATCAAATACGTTATCAAGTTATTTGACATTTTATTTGAACGCGAAATGGTATTGTACTGTACATTATACAGACTCTACAGCATCTAAGGGACTGCTTGTTGCACCTTCATCCGGACTCTGTGCAGATATCGTACCAGAATCAACTTTCTGCATGTACTCCACAAGATCTACAACACGGTGTGCATAACCATATTCGTTGTCATACCTGCAAACATTTCAAAATTAGTACAAAATATGTACAGCGCGATAGAAAATATTTCGAAATTACCAGGCGACTACTTTGATGAATGTACTCGTCTGAGGTATGCCAGCTTTCGAGTCAAATACACAGGAATAAATGGTGTTCAAGAAATCAGACGATACACAATCTTCATCTGTGTAACCAATGATGTTCTTGTAAGAACCCTCCGAAGCTGTTTTCATTGCATCTTTTACTTCCTCGTATGTCGTCGGTGTATTTACTCTGAAATGTTAATTTTTAGTTAAATTGTTAAATATCTCTGCCTATAATTGTGAAAGTGGTCTAAGCGAAAATCGGAAAAAAGAGTTTATCAGTTATTTCACATTAGTTTGAATTAAATGAATTCAATATGATTTTTACAATATTGTGAAAAATATTTTTTCATTTAGTGTTAATATCCTTTTCCTTTCAATATCTCGAAACAAGAAAATGGTTTTCACAATTATATTCACCTATCTTATATTGACAATATTAATTCCATTATAAATATTATAAATATAATAATTCTATATTCATAATTATAGGCACATTTAGAGAACAAGAAAATGGTTTTCACAATTATGTTCACCTATCCTATCTTGAAAATATTAATTCCATTATAAATATTATAAATATAATAATTCTATTTTCATAATTATAGGCACATTTAGAGATTTCATTGATTTATAGGGTGAAAGAGCATATATTACCTGAAAGTCATGTCACATAAAGATACATTTGGAACCGGTACTCTGAAGGCTATTGCGGAAATCTTGCCTTTCAGATCGGGAATGATTTTGTCCAACGATTTGGCTGCTCCCGAGGAGGTTGGAATAATGTTTTGGACACCTCCTCTGCCATCCCTCCACAACTATATCATAAAAATGCATTCTAGCAATGTAAAATTGTAATTAGACTGCAGATCTTTATGGCGGATAAAAACGCTGGAAAAATTCCAAGGTGCAATTTTCATTGTTTCTTTAGTATTTTCAGTGAGTCGAGAAACGTTATATCGATATTCTTGGATTTTTCGTTTCACACATTTTTATCGTAAAATCCACAGTCTAATGATAACACGATACAGTACTTTTCCTCTCTCTATAGGGCCATCCAAAATTCTCTGCGACGGTGTCAACGCATGAATACTACTGATCATCACCTCGATCACATCGAAATTTTCGTGCATTACTTTAATAAGTGGCGCCGCACAATTCGTTGTGCAAGAAGCGGATGATACTATTTTACTTTTTGTTGGGTCGTAACAAGCCTGATTCACACCGAAAACAATCATCGGCGCGTCGACAGAAGGGGCAGTAATAACGACTCTCTTTGCTCCACCGTCCATGTGTAACTGATTAAAAATCATGAATATTATGCTGATGTTGACTAAAATGCTAGAATATAATATTTCACAGAATTTAGTGGGATCTTTATTTATTTCGGAATTACAAATACTACTACCACTGAAAATAACATTTTACATGATTCCACTTTCTGAAAATTTGCCTAGGAAAATTTCAAACTGCATAAACATCCTCTGTCTACTTACAAGGGTGTACAGATACATGCACGCATATACATTATTCGCTACTTATCTTGAGAAATAAAAAAATAGAGAGATCAAGATGATGGGAAATAATTTTAATAGGATTTTCAACAAGAATTTTAATATAACAAGAGGCAAAAATTTGAACTCCTTACTCCTGCTTTGTCCAAGGTATTAAACACTCCGGTCGCTTCGATCACATAAACAACCCCGGCGTCTCTCCATTTTATTTTGCTTGGATTTTTTTCTTGTGATGTGGCGATTTTCTTGTCTTTAATAAAAACAACCATTGTAAACAATTATTTATCTTTCATATTATCATCTATGGTCAAAATTAGAAATTGTACTGTTGAATACAAGATAATGAATATCATCATATATTAGGTTGTCCCAAAAGTTTGTTTCGGAATGTATTCCTTTAATATTGCTAAATAAATATTAGCATTGTTCATTCATGCATTGGTCGTATTTATTTAACTACATTAAAGGAACACATTCTGAATGAAATTTTTGGGACAATCTGATACAATTGTATTATCTACAGGCGCGGGGCCCGTAGAGAATTTACCAGGAGGCCCTAGGTTTTGTATGATGATAAAATAAAACACAACTTTTAGTCTAGACGATCTTATCTCATCATGTTCTTTAAACATAAATATAAATATAACCGCCGCTCAGTCGTTCTTGATCAGACGCGATGAATGACCCTTTTTTTACAAAAATTTTACGAGTTAAACATTTTCTGCTATCGGCACGGGGTCCCTCAAAAGCGCGGGCCCCGTAACTTTTGCTACTCCTACCACAGGGCTTAATTCGGCCCTGATTATTTATATGTAATATAAAATAGAGCATTTAAACTTTCGCATTTGGATTGTATGTATTAAAAGAAAGAATTAAGACAAATTAAGATTATGTATAATTAAATGCGAGGCAGTGAATTAAATTTTTTGTAGAACGTGGATATACCTTCAATAACAATATTTCCGTCTTCGCACTCCAATCTTAATGGAAACGATCCATGAGACGAATCGTATTTGAATAAATATATCATATAATCGGTTGTAATGTAAGGATCATTGATTAGTTTAACCTATTGAAATATGTCATTTGTATTCGCTCGGTATAGAAAATGTATGTATACTTAAATAGTTGGTATTACTTCGATATTCTTTTCTATGCAGGCACGCAGACACATTCTTCCTATTCTACCAAACCCATTAATTCCTACAGTCGCCATAACGTTAATATTAAATTGTTAATTGTTAAATTACATACACAGCTGGTACGTATCTGATTTACTTCAGTTGCTACAAACATTGCGCGATCAATAACACGAATTTGCTTGCGAAATTGTTTATGAAGCGAGAACAATTCTGTACCATGAATTCTCATGGCTATAATACATGAACAATTAATATTGTACCATGAATTCTCATGATTATAATACATGAACAATTAATATTGTACGGATATGGTAATTATAACATAAAAATCAATTTGATTAATTGAATTAATTTTCTAATAGAGGGAGAGAGAAGAAGGATGTGTGTGTGAGAAAGAAAAGAAAAAGTTATATATATTTTGTACAGAGACAGAGATAAAGAGTAATTGTAATTGTAAAACGTTACATTGTAACGGGAACGATATCTCCTTGCAACCCGTAAGGGAACAGGTAATAAACATACAGTTAATTTTCTAATTTTATCGAATATAACTCGCATAGAATAAATGTTTCGTGCGTGTCTCCGAATATTTCGGATTTAACGTTGCCTCGTACTGAATGAGAGTCGTAAATTCCATATTGTTTTTCTGTGTAAATAGAGGTTCTTACGCTCAGTCATTGTAGTGTATAGTGTCATTGGTAATGAGAACCGAACACCAACAATTTAGAATCTAGAGGATAGAATGTGACTGGGACCATTAACTGATCCTCAGTCTCGTATTTGCAGTGAAGGAAGCCAGTTCAACATGATCAGAGAGATGCCGGGTTAAACGTTCGCTGAAAAGTTAACATTATTCCTTCGAGAATTTCAACTGTGAGTAATTTAACATACCTAATCCAATTTCAATGTGATAGAAGCAGTGCAAATTTTATGTAAATTTAATCGAATTGAATTTAATTTGATATCAGTTCTATTGAATTTCTAATTTAATTCAGTACAAGTTGAATTGAATTACATTTCGTTTAATACAAGAACAATTGAATTTGTTTTAATTTAATACAAGTTCAACTGAATTACATTTCAACTAATTCTAGTCCGATTTAATTAAATTTGATTTGATACTAGATCAATTGAATCAAATTTAATTCAACATAAGTTCAATTGAATTAAATTAAATATAATATATTAGTGAAATCGAATTAAATTTAATATAATACAAGTTCAGAGTTGAATTAGATTCAATCTAATCACATTTGATTTCATGTAATAAAGTTTTTTGTAAAATATCTGAAAGATCAAGGTGAATTTAACAAAAATATAAATTTGCAGCGACAATATGAAAAATTTCAAGATATTCGAAGGCGTTCGGTTGATATAAACGAAAAACAGTAACAATTATATATAAAATGGATCTAAAATCTGTTTTAAACATGAAACAACGACTGCGCGAGGCGAAAGTGAAGAAAAAACGCAAGTATGTTTAAAAATAAATATAGAGATTGCTTAGTTTACAAGTAGTATTATATGAAAATCATTCGTTACGAACTGTCGTGAATTTCAGAATATTTTTAATGTGTCGGCCCGGGACTGGAATGTTTTAAACAAATAAATACTGTCATTCATCGAGAGCATCAAATAGGACGGACGAGCACTTGAAAATTGTTTTAAAAATGTTGCGTGCACGAGAGCGTCGGGGAACAATTATCCACATTTTTTTCATACTAGAAACGGGATTGGAATTTAACCTTACAGGGCGAAAGGAGGTGAAAAAAATGGCGTGTGACCGTTAAGGGTCGCTTGCACACGTGTCATCTGAATTAACATTACTTCGAGAAATATTAATAATTCTGTTATAAAATAATATTGGACATTACTTTTTCTTAAATATAAAGGAATTACCAATATATGCGACACCGTTACACAGATCCGCTTCGTTGTAAATCAAAATATTGTTTTATATGATAATGGACCGTGAAACGAGTGTTGAATTTCATTCAACAATTCTTTAATGAAAGAATATTTTTGTGTTTCAACGAAGAAGAATTTGTTAAAACGTCGCATTCATATTCATATTTCTGTATATTCAAGAGAAACGAAAAATCAGAATCGAAAGTCATTAAATATTTCTCCAAGTAAACGATTTCACGTTTCCGACATCGACATTGAAACAGGGCAATGATTTGCGATCTCGGATTAGTGGAAATCAATATTTACTCCACGGTGTTTATATTTTCCGATGATGCGCGTGTGTATGTGTCGTGAATAGAACTAACGAAGACGTTTCCGGTAATCTAAGAAATTCGTAATTGTGTTAGATTCGCGTAAGAATTAATGACTGCTTCAGATATTAATTGAAATCTGTTGCTGAAAGAGTTATCCATTGTTTTTACTAACTGCTAATTGCTATTTAACGCACGTATGCGACACGGTTGATGATGTGAAATCATTGTATGTTCTACCGAAATGGACGTAAACTCTTCACCGATATAGTTGAAAATCATCGATCATCAGGGGCCCTTTTTCGCTTCGGCGATTTCTGCTTTATTAAGGATCATTGATGAGGGGATGACTTTGCTATTTAATTCGTGAACTATACGTTCGTATTTATCGCACAAAATACTTTTTAATTTGTTTGATTTAATTAATATGTATTCGAATTTTCTTTTTTATTTTCGCACTGTTTAGTTCGTTAAAATAGTATTTAACAGTTTTGTAGCATTCGCTTTTCAATGATCTCTACGAAAAGAGAGAACGAATGTATATTAATTCGAAAGTGTTCGAGGATAAATAGAACACGAAATATGAAAATAGAAAATAACTCTTTATTTGTACCCAGCGTTGATAATCGATTCTTAATAAATTGTAAACGAATTTTCAAACAACTGCGCGAGATCTTCTTCGGATTGTTCTCGTGGCGCCAATTTCGTGATACGATGCTGTAAACGAAAAAAAAATCGAATTAACTGTTTAAAATAAGTTCAGAGGCATGTGTAAACGTAAGATGTATATGTATATATAAGATGTATGAAAGTATAATTGCGCAAATCCGATATAATGAAAAATGTTTTGAAAAGTACGTACTTTTAAGACTTCATACAATTATGAATTCGCAATATGTACAAGTATAATCTGCTAGTGATATGTCGAATTTATTTAATTGTCATGAATTGCAAATGGCGATCAATAAATCGCTATTCTATATTCGGGTTTCGGTTTATTTCCTATCCCAACAAATTATATCTCCGTACCTCGAAAAATATTTTTACAGTTAGAAATATTACTAAAAATAAATACTTCTACTATTATTTATATCAAATATTAAGCGATTAAAGTAACTGGAAAGAGAGAGAATAAGGGAAGAAAATAATTATAGTGAATGAAAATAGTATTAAAGAAGAGTTATACAATAGTAATGGGGCAATTATCCATCTATCGATCTAAGCAAAATATTAAAATAAAATTAGTGTATTGTCAAATGAATTGCATGGTTAATTTAGTTCAAAGTTGAAGGATAAGAGAACATATTGAAGCACACCTGAGGCAATGTGCCCTGAACCAGAGTAGGAATGTCTTCCTTCTTGAATCCCAATTTCGCTAGACCGTTCTCGACTTTCATTACGTGCATGTACTGTTTAACAGTGTCAGCCAATATTTTGCCAGCGTCTTCCCTCCTTGCTCTGTTGACGTCGGCGCCCAGCAGCTCTGCAGCTTCCAAATGCCTTTCCGGGCATGCACTTCCGGTGAATGAAAACACAGCGGGTGCTGATATAACGACTGAAAGACCGTGTGGCACTATGGGATGATCTTTCGCGTAGCCCTGCAATTTCATTATGTCCACAGTTTATTTATTATCTTTGATTTTATCAATCTAAGATATGATTCTTTAAACGTTTTCATTGTTTTACTTATTCTTCTAATAAATCTATAAAATCCACGGTTCCGTAACATTCAAACTTTACTATAATAGTCGAACAATTGTTTAATACTTAATTTAATTGACACAATTGTTGCGCCTTTTCAAGTGAATACTAACTGCTAAAAGGCAGCATTTTAGTAAAATAATATACTATGTATTATCAAATGTATCAAATATCCATTCGAATTTTGGATTAAATGTGCACAAACTGCTTTTGTTCTCTCTCGGATAGATTTCATAGTTGTTTATTTAACCTATTCTCTGCGTGCAGGGTGTTAATGCACCCCAGACTGATAAAAACGGAGATAAAAGGTTGACGAATGGAAAATCTCCATTGATATCCTAGGAATGCTATCCTGGATATCTTTTAAAATTTTTAAGTATTATATACTTGGCTTTTAAAAGTCAATAAAATTTCACGAATACTAATGTAGACTTTCTTTTTACATCATACACAGTGTTTACGTAACAGTACACACAGAGAAGGTTAAATGTAGTGTACACGGTCGTTTCAGAGTTTCGATTTAAAAACCGATATACAGTTACTACTTAAACTGCGGGAACTTTGAAAGGAGTTACCTCCGGTTGAAAACTTCGCACGTTTCCGCTAATAGGGTAAGAGAGCCCGTGGCACAGGTGTACGCCAGCATTACCAAACCCAACTCCCGCCATAGTACTCGCAAGATGCATGTTGCTTCTTGCTTCGAGGTCGTCTTGGTTGTAAACTGCTCTTTCGAAGTATCTGAAAACAAGAAAATAGAGGTAAGTATAGTGTTGCTAAAATATTCGAGAGAGAATTTTCAACTTCTCCTTCAAACAATGTCGAATTTTTTATTGGAAAAACGTCTCTACTATTATTTGTATAATTTATACAATAAATACTCATAGCTTCTCAATATTGTAGAGAGAAGTATTTGTATTTTTGCTTCTTGTGAGTATTTTATAACTTTATTTGATTTTTTCTATTGTTATAAATCGATTAATTGTAAGATGTCTTAGTAAAAACTTATTATTAAGTAAATTCGACGCGAAATGGTTATAGTACAGGTTCGTGCGTTTGTCAATAAAATTTGTACTTTTTCTAGTTTCAAGGAAGTTTACGATGAAGAGAACCAGTTTCATTCTGTTTAATGTTGCGTCTGTGTTTCGGCTTACAGTTATAAGAAATTGTGCTCACTTGCGCATGGTTTGAAGAGCATATTTCGACCATACATCGCTGACAGGATTACTGCCCTGATAAGCAGGCCTGAGAATAGGATTCGTAGGGCATGGCGTCCTCTCCGAGTATGGTATCGCAGTAAAAGATTCAAGGGCGTGACAAAGTACATCGAAACCGGAATAAGCGCAGATCCTCTCTGGCATAGTCAGCGTGTGCTCCGGATCGATCAACCCCAAAGTAGGTTTCAAAGCTCTGCACTCACAGAAAAAAACTCGACGTCATGAAAATTGTTACTTTCCACACATTTTGCAACGTCACGCAGTTTGCTATAATTAATGTGTACTTATAATTTGAAGGGAAAGGATATTAACATTAAATGAATTCCACGTACTGTTGATATAACAAGCACTATCTAACGGATCAATTTTCACAATATCGTAAAAATTACATTGAATTAATTTAGTTTAAAATTATGTGATGTGAAATAACTGATAAACTCGTTTTTATTCGATTTTCGCTTTTAGACCACTTTATTATTTAATGACGAAAAATTCGAATCACTTTCCACATAATTCGAAGCTTAGAACTCTTGAAGATCTTAAAGGTCTTAAAGTTTTTTGCAATTATCTCGCAAACTAAAGCCGCCCGTCGAAAACTATAAAGGGAAATGTTTTTTGTCATTCAAGTCGGAGAAGGAGTCTTGATCAAAACTTTCAAGAGTTTCAAGAATTCTTACATCGAATTGAATCGAAATCTTGTATCGATTGATTTGTTTGAAAACTTGCAAGACAGCGTATTGAATGCCCATCACTACCTATACCTCGTCTGTAATTCGTCGTGACAAATGTTTTACCTATTAGCGATACCAGTCTTAGCTTTCAGCGGTCGATAATCAAAGATGGAGACACCTGTGGTTTCCGAGCCGGTACCAGATGTTGTCGGTACAGCAACCAGTGGTTTCAAGGTCACCCGAACCGGTTTACCTTTGCCGATCGGCGCATTCACGTAGTCCAAGAAGTCTGCGTTCGGATCGCAGCTGTAAAGATTCGCCGCTTTACAAGTGTCCATCACTGAACCACCGCCGACCTATCGCAAAATTAAATATGAATTGATCATTTTGATGGATCTCATAGGTCAGCTGTCAACTAATATTAACATTGGAACTACGAGATCCCAATGTCTTAAAAAAAACTCGAGCTGTTCGGTCCAATTTTGAAAATGTTATTCATTTTTAAAAGGTGTACGAATACTTTGTACGGGTACACCCACTATCTCTCCGAAAATTCAGTGTTTCTATCTAACACCGTTCGCCTCAAAATTCATTTCTCAAAATTGTCAGTACACTTTCGTATACGATATTATTGTTTAGAGCATCTCACCGCTATAAAAGCGTCGAAGTTCCCACGCTTAGCACAATCGATGGCATCTTGAAGACTTTGTTCTGTTGGTTCAACGCGTACCCTATCGAACACCTCGAATTCGATGCCAGCTTTCACAAGACTGTCCATTGCAGTTTTAACTGGCGACAGGTTCACCAGATTCGGATCCGTCATTAAGCATGCCTTTTTCGTGCCCATGTTTTGCATATCCATACCCAACTCTCTGGTGACACCGACGCCATATCGTATCGTCGAACAGGCCATCTGTAATCACCTTTAACGTTGTAATATTAATTTAATAAAGAATTTAATGTAATACAAAATTTCACTCAATATAGTATCACAACGAAATCAGTAAATATTACGTTTCGACTGTTATTTAGTAGTAACGAACTTTTTCTGTGACAATATTTTCGAAAATTAGAAATTTTCTGGAGCTCCTGTATACATTTTGCATTGTCTAGAAGCCATCAAAGCTTTCAAATAAAGTGTAGACGACAGTATTAAAAAAGTAACATTGCCCGTAAAAAGGACTTAGCTGATAAAAGTTTGACTGTGTATACATATACGTTATTAGACGTGCTCCGAAAACCCAGTTGGCAAAAATTATTTGCAAGCGGATACCCGAGTTAGATTGCTATGGAGCTGTAAACATAACGACTTTGAAAACATCTTTATCTCAGTATACAGAGATATACACTGTATGATTGTGTTTCGCAATCTTATGGTCGACGTCAAAAACGGATAATGACAGTCTCGTTACAACTAGTCATTATTATTTCGTGTTTGCAATTTATTTTACAAATTTGATCAATGCATACCTCAAATGCATATTCTTTCTGTGGCACAGCGTTCGCAGCTGTACTACGGGCTTTAGCCAGATCGTGTCTGGTTGTGCCCTCTACGTGTGCATGTGCTGGACACTTGCATCTGTAAAAAATGTTTTTGAATAAATCGTTATGAAATATTATCAGCAAGGAATTGCACCTCATTATCAGAATGAAAGATTAAGCAATATCTCAGAATGAACTTTGCAATATGATTCGCAATTGTGACAACAAGTAAATTAATATTTCACTGTAGGGAACAGATTTTGACAAGAGATTTAAAATGATTATTATTGAAATTTTCCAGGAGACCTGTTTCATTATAAATGTACTTTCTGTTCCTAACAAATTCAAATGCGAAGAATGGTGCCCACAAAAGATGTTTTTTGGAGTACTCCAAATATGGTATCGTTAAAAAAAATTTATAAATAGTTATTTGGACGTCTAATTAGCATTTTCGATTTATCATTTTGACCCTCATTGAAAAATATTAGAATAATTAATGAATAGTTAAGAATTAATAATCCAACATTTTCAGGAATGATTGTAATTGTTATATACCTTAGCTACAAACATTATTCGAATGTAAGAACTAGACAGAGGATCTTTATGCAAAATACAAATTTTCTTCCTGGAGTGCAACAAACTGGAGTGAAATAGAAATTTATTTTCAGTCTTAGTATGTTTAATAGGTTGAAAATGACATAACAGTATTTTTAAATTCTTCTAATGCTGTTACTGTTTTAAATTACACCTACTCATTTTTGTCATAAATGCATAAAATCCGCTGTCTAGTAATAACAAAGTACAGTTTTATTTTGATTGTTACATATATATATATATATTTACATATGGAACTAAATCAGTTGTGTGAATACACAGGAAATATTTAGAATAATAAAATAACATTGTATACACTTGGTGATACAAATAAACACATCCGAAATATTTGTTAATGCGGTTTTATATGGTTATCAATACAGTATCCATTCTCGAGAGAATGTTCAACTTGTAAACAGTCTGTATAAAAATCTAATGAAATATATAATGTTTACTTACGATTGGGAGGAGATAACTTGCAACAGTTCCACGACACGCTTCCGAGAGTACATTGTGCGATACTAGGAAATATAACAATGACAAAACAATTAGTAGTTTAGTGAAAAATTGATGATCGGAATGTAGGCGATTTAGTCGTTGATATCTCGTGCTCCGTTCTGCGACGACTGGTCGTACAGTCCGTCTTGTAACTCTTGTTATCCACGCATGTTGATGAGATAGAGGTCCACGTACATATACGAGGCAAACAGTGCCGTATCAATTTCCATAATAGCGTGCACATACGGTGTGGTGCCAAACGTTCTCTGTTCATCACAAAAATATTTGTGCATCTTGAAATATGTGGAAATAACGTTTACTCATTAGTAGACAACGGATTTTATGCATTTATGGGGAAAATGAGTAGTTGGTAAACTTTCAAAATACTTCTATATTATGTTCAACCTATTAAACATACTAAGAAAGAATACAAATTTCTATTTAACTCCAGTTTCTTACAATTGGCATACAAAATTTTTTATTTTGCACAAGCATTCGTTGTGTGTACAGACACTGGCAAAATGAAGAGAATCAAAGTAGTACATGCATTCTGGATTCGGTCGGTTTAAGTCTAACCATTTCAGAGTCACGTTCCTGATCCTGGCTCAATACCATCACAAAGTATATTAAACTCGAAGCAATTTGATCTACTTCTGCAACGTTCAACCGGAGAAGATGCTTGTTTTCTAATACAAATTCAAATAGCTTTATTTGAATTAGAGTAAAATAACGTGTTAAAACGACGCAAGCTTCAGGGAACGCGGGAATGCATTATTGTAGACTTTAATGAAAATTTTATTAAAACGTTATACATTATTTACACAGTACGTAGTATAATACATAATACATAATGATGCACTACCTATATTATGCCACGTTAGTTTTCTTAGTATTATATGTGGTGTTTAGTAAATACTTATGTGTTCATGGCTTGAACGAGACGTTGCAGTCACTGCACTTTAAAAATCGCTAGCCTTACATATTATATCTTATAATATATTACTACGACCAACCATTTTCATTTTGCTCTCTCGATTACTTTCGTTCCTATTCATCTCGAAATGCTAATTCACCTACCGCCCAAAGCTGCGTCCCCTCAATGATTAATAGTAAACGTAATAGATATGCAATTACGTGTTACATTTAAATATACAATTGGAATTAAATTAATTGTGACTCCATGCTGGTCCTTCCATTTATAAAAAAAAAATCGACGATTTCGATATATGTAGATGCGAAATACTGACTCTTCGAAAACGGATTTCACATAAGATTTATTCATCATCGAAACACATTGGAGATACACTAACGTCGAGTCTTACAAGTCGTAAATTACATATAGTAAATTCATTTAGTTAACGATTTTTCCCCTAAAAACATCGGTAGCGGTATATTGTTCAGTTTCCTGTTTCGTTGAAATACCTGATTCGACAGTTTCATTAAAAAGTTCCTAAAAGATCGAGTAATATCCTTCATGCATTGCATGTGCATCAACATCGTGTCGCTCAAACGTTCGGAGTCGCTGTGTCCTCTCGAACAAAATTATTCTTACGTCATAATTAGATTGCGTATCTTCATGCAAAATAAAAAATGTTCGCATCGATTGCAGGACACGGGAATCAAATAAAAATTTTATTCGTCTTTTCATTATCCTATCAAGCTGAAACTAATACATCAATGTCTTCAAATATTTTTTACATATCCACAGCTTGAAATCGTACATGCCCATGTTTATCACAAATACATCAAATCTGCGGTCTGATAATATATTAAAATCGGAGAACTTCGAAAATCACTCAATCCTTGAACGACGTTATTTGGGTCTATTTCGACCCAGAGTCACGCATGCTCCGTCTGGATTCTAATTTTCTGTATTCTAATTATAAAATCGAATGGATCGAGAAAAGTAGATCAAGCGACGGAACCTGGACCGTTTGAACGACAGCATGGCCAGCCAATGGTATTTGTACAAATTATGGTTCGTTCATCGACTAACTCGATTTACGCATGATAGAAATCAACTTGAACCGCGTCGATTGACTGGTAATTATTGTGTGCAGCCGCGTTGCCTATTAAACGCTCTCCGGCACGATCTTGTCGTAGTGGAATGTGCTGCTGGAATAAAAGCTGCCGCGTTTCGGCATGTGCGGCGTGGCGATTTCCTCCTGGAGCGGCTTGTAAACCAGGCCGCAGTTCTTGTTGTCGATCAGTCCACCACGAAGGATCATTGGTGGCCTGATCACAGGACCACCGCCACGTCGCTTTGCCAAATAAAAAGCAACGTGTATCGCGAAGAACACGAGCATCACCGTTATGATCACGATCGTGATCACGGGCCAAAGAGCACTGGTGTACCAAGGATGGTACTCGGAGCTCCCCTCTGCTACGAAGTCCTCGTATTCCTGATCCTGAGTGGTCCACGCTTTCTCCAGGCTCTCGTCGGTTCGCATACCTCTGTCGTCCAACAGTTTCAGCAGGTCCTGTATCAGGAAAATTACTTTAATGCTACCGATACAGACTTTCGATATGTATACCCACCCAGATAGCCAAACGTAACTCAGGTAGAAATAGGGTAGGGCGTACCGAGGTCAGGTATAGGGAATTATACGGGTTGAACGTCGCTTGGACGTGCCGAGGGTAGCCCCTACCGCGTTTCTACCGAAGGCCGATATGTCACTGAGGGCTCGTACCGTACCCTCGGTAGAAACGCGGTAGGGGCTACCCTCGGCACGTCGTTCCTCGTTTCTGCCAAGTTTTAAGTAGGTCCCAGATTGTAAGAGGGCAGCACGGTCCCATTAATGTGCACATTATTTTATATATCTACCCTCTCCGTGCCGAGGGTAGCCCCTACCGCGTTTCTACCGAGGGTACGTTACGAGCCCTCAGTGAAATATCGGCCTTCGGCAGAAACGAGACATTTGGCTATCTGGGCAGTCATCCAGACCTGCCTCGAGCAGATATCGAGCACAGTCTGGGGAGCAGACGATGGGTATTGTGCTGTCAGAACGACGCTCGTAGCTGAGAATGCTCGGAATCTGCTCGACTTTGGATTAAGGTTGTAACTTCTTCGAAAGACTTCGAAGCTTCGAAGGATTCGAAGGAACGAAGGGAACTTCGATGTTTCGAAGTCTTCCAAGTGCTCGAAATTTCAAAGTCTTCGAAACGTATGAATTTCTTGGTCTTTCCCATGCAAAGGATGCATCATATAAAAAAGAATTGCTTGCCACTTAGCCCAGAACCCTCGAGAAGCACAGTCTCCTAAATTAGTTTATTGTACACGATATACATAAATACCTTCCGTCGCGTCGTTTAACCGGTAAAACCCTCCGTGCGAACGAACAAGCGCGAATCCGAATTCAGGTAAACTCTCCACCGATGACCGTTTTTTTTTCAATCTTCTAATAATTTATTACGGAGGTTCGAAATTCGAAACTTTGATTCTCATCGTCTTTGAATTTCGAAGCTTCGAAATCTTCGACCTTGGAAGGAAAAGTTACAGCCCTATTTTGGACATCACACCCTGCCATCATAAAGCGATACTTCTGCGGACGCAGATGTTAGTCGAAAATCGAGCAGATCGCTCACTGGATAGTTTCTGCGATGATCGTTCTGTGACAACTTACCTCATCGTTTTGTTTGCTCAAAATCGAGTCAGAGTCCTTCGACGAGTCGAGTTCGTCGAGCATATTCTTCATTTTGTTCTTCAACAATGGGAATTCTCTGTTTGGCGGTCCATCGTTCACATCGTCGCAGACTACCCCGGCCAGATCGGTCCACTGACTGATACCTTGGTTATCTTGATAATTATCGTCGTTGACATAATCATTAAGATACCTGTAAAACAGTTCCATCGAATTACACGAAGATTCGCAAGTGCTTGGTCGTTGGACTTTATGTGTAAAAATTCACTTTCATCAGAATTTATTGAAAAAAAATTCAATTAGTCCATCTTTAGAAGTCCATCTTGAACAATCTAATAGACGCCTTATTTCAGACATCTTTAAGACAAGAAACTGTATATTCTTCGTTTCCGAGAAACAAAATTCTATGTGGTTTTAGGCGGATCTATTAGACGCGGCTGATTTTCAAAGTCACCTGAAGGGTTCCATCGGCGAAATTCCGCGATCTGTCAGCCATTGTACAGCCTCCCTAAATTCATCATCGCAGTCAAGAGGATTGTGCGCCAAATTTAAGCCGACGATTTTCGGAGTTGCCTTCAGTTCCTCTATCGTGATTCGTGCCAGGAGATTCTCGCGAACTGACAGGAACCTAAAAGTACAAAATCAAACACGGAATTGTAGTAAAATGTCGAAAAATTTCAAGCAATACATCGAATCCTATCATTCAGTTGTTTCATTGTTTTTAAATCTGTAAGTTGTCTATCTGATAGATATAAAGGGGTTCTTACTTCAAGCTCTCTAGAGGGACTCTAGCTTCGCTCCAAACCCGCTCCAAGGCGCATCTGCTTGCGTCAAGCTTAGTAAGGTAGGGGGTCGACAAGAATGGCGACACCTGTAACGTTGCCAAGGGATTACCCGCGAGACTGAGCTTCACCAGACCACTGGCACCGTCGAACATGTTGCTCTGTAAGTTGCTGATTATGTTGTCCGAAAGATCGAGGACTCTCAAAGCGACGAGATTGCGCAGAAGTCCGTTCGGCAGACCGGTCAGACGATTCTTCGAAAGATTCAGTTTCTGCAGCGCTGGCATGTGCTTGAACGTGTCTTCGTGGAGTATATGCAAGCCACAGTTTGTGCATTCAAAACGATAGATACTGTAACAATACGTGGCAATGTTTTAACGAAGATGTGACAGATTCGAATGAAGATCAATCAAATTAGTCTTTCTAGCTAGCCCTACAAGGTGGTCCACATAAATCTAGCCACCTAAATATCTCCTTCAATTGTGATGGACCATCGTTATTAATGAATTACACACGTTCCAAACATTCTTATCGGAAATTGTTTCAATAATTCGAAGGATCTCATTGAAAACGTTCAACCATTTACTTGATTTCGTATCAAATTCGAAGATGTTAAAGTAGGAAGGTAGCGTTTACTTGAAATCATCGTCCTCGCTGCGAGTCTTGAAGACAGGCAAGGTTTCCAATCCAGGATTATCGTTCAACAGCAAAATTTGCAGTCTCGCGTTTCCCATAAAGTGAGTATCCAACAAGAACTTCAACTTGTTGTTGCTAAGATCGACGTAAGTGAGCCTATCGAGACTAGCGAGAGCGGTGGGGTGGATCCACCTGATCTCGTTGGATCGGAGAATCAATTGTTCCAATACTGGCACAGCAACGAGTCCATCTTTCGCTATTATCCTGATCTTGTTGTGGGCAGCGTCCAACTGTCGCAGTTCAGGCGCGTGTATTGATGACAGTGTCGTCAAATTGTTCCCTGCACAATAACAACAAGTCTGTTATCCTACGAGATTCAGAAATACTAATTATTAACACTAAACCTACCACTGCCAGTCGGACGAGCGGTTTTATATATTTCATTTTACAAAAAGAATTGGGCGGAGGAAATCAGAGAGATGGTAAGGAAGGAGGTAAAGAAGGAAATAAGGGAGACGCGGGGAGAATGATAGGAAGAGATAATTGGAATGATGAAGGATCTGAAAGAAATGAGAGAGAATGGAAGAGGGAAAAGCAAACATGCAGAAAATCGTGGCGAGAGATAGAAGAAACATATCGAGCCTTTTGATTTTTCTAAGCGGTAGGTTTAGTGTTAATAGAAGAAGCCAGGAAACCAGGAGGAGCCTAATCTTACCGGCAACGTTCAACGTCTCGATTCCTTTGTCGTAGAACAAGTCGTTGGGGATTTCGTTCAGCAAATTTTTCGAGATATCCACTTCGACGAGGGATTCGAGCGAGTTGAAGATCGCGCTATCGATCTCCTTCAGCTTATTGTTTCTCAGATTGATGTAAAGCAGATTCGGCATCTTCGCGAAAGCGTTGCGCTTCAGCCTTGTCAGACCGTTTTGAGAGTAGTCGAACTCGGTGATGGAAGGTGTGTCGAACAACACTCCGTGCTTGGACGATTTCGGGTCGTGCGGGTGCTTCAGCGGGTTTCGCGAGATCGACAACAACGTGAGCTGCGTGTTGTTTTGGAACAGGTTCGGTGGGATCTCTTGCAGACCGTTGCCGGTCAAATTCACGGCGAACAAGTACGCGACGCCGTCGAACGCCGTTTGGTTCAGTTCGGTGATGATGGTGTCGGTGATCGTGATCGATTCCAAGTGCTGGAGACCTCGGGATCGGAACGCGTGCGGACCGAGCACGATCGGACCGGCGTTTTCGATGCGCAGGTGCGCGATGCCTGTGCCGAACGTTTGCTCGTCCTCGAATTTGTTGCATCTGCACATATATAAAAATATTCGAATCAATCGTTGCCTCAGGATAAATCATTACCGACTGCGGATCTTTATGCAAAATACAAAATTATCTGCATCAATTGCAAGAAATAGATATTAAATTGAATGTTGTTTCTTCTTCCTCGTGTCGAAGATTTTGAGCACAATCTAATAAATATATGTATGTTATTAATCTCCTTTAAACCAAGATGAAATTCTATTTTCGTTTCGTTAAGTATCATTATTGAAGAACATGTAGACACACAATAGGTATCAATTTTCTTCTTTTTTAGGAAGCTACGAACTACCAAGAAAGTTCTGATCATTGAAACCGTAAAATAAATCATAGGGCGAGGGGTTAATGATTTTGAATAGAGGAAAATGTTGAAAATTTTTCAACAATTTTGTAATTGATTTACTCAAAAAATTGAGCAAAAGCTATAAGTGCATAGAGATCGGGCAATCTAGTCGATTACCGATCTTCATTGAATTTCTTTGAACGTACGTTGCAGTTGTTGCAGCTGCGTATTCTCCAGCGCATTTACAGTAATCCGGACACCCTGTCAACACTTGCTCGTCATCATCGAGCTCGTCGTCGTCGTCGTCGTAGTCATCCAAGCTCTCGTTCTCTTCTTCCTCGGTCATGTCATCGTAAGTCCCATTCTCAGCGTCCAGCAGCTTTTTGATAGCACGAGCGTAGGTAAGGCCTTCCTTCTTCGCAGGAATCAGACCAATCTTTTTCTTCAAATCTTCAGTCTGGAATCATCGTAATCAAAGATTAGGGGAGTTCGTTTAAAGAATCTTCTAACTAAAATGTTAGAATGCAATGTAGCAATGATCACCTTCGCGTTCGAAACATCCTCGTCCAAAGTCTGGATTTCCTGCATAAGCATGTCCTTTGGACTGAGGAAGCTCTTCGGATCCCTCAGGAGCAAAGGATCCTCGTCAGGATCAGCCGTAGTTTTCGCCTCCGTTGTTTGACTAGGAGGCGTCGATTTATTCCTCAAAATAATCTTGTTCGTGGTTGAAACGGACTTCCACGACGTCGTGCTGGTTCTCGTCGAATCATGCTGCGGTTCTGATGAGGATGACACCTCGGTGGTGCTTGGTAATGTGTGCGTACTCGAAGCGACGAATCCGACTGCGAGAGCGACCAGCAGCACTGCTGCTAGGATCTTCATTTTGCCTCCTGTAAATCAGGCAAAAATAATTGTTTATTTATTATTTATTGATGCCGTAAACCATGTTTGGTTCGTATACCACATATATTCTGGACATTGCCAGATAATGTGACACTTTATCTTAATCAATAATGTGATAGTTTGGAAATGTTTCGTGTGTGACGATTAATAATCTCTTTGTTATATTTCTATTAACAATCTCTTTGTTATATTCGGAATGATCCTACATGTGTACCGTAGAGTGAATTACGTAAAGTTTCTCTGCGAACCAGCACACAAGAATCCTAGATTCATCGTGCGTGGTTTCAGAGTTAGGCTCGACCATATCCCGACCGGTTTTCAAAGCGGAAGTGCAGCATCTTTACAAGAAAGGGAAGCACCTTTAGGTAATCAATCTGGGGAAGCCTTTATCTTCACGATCCGATGCTGCCTCGATTTTCGATCGCTTTCGTGGACAAACCTCTGTACCAAATAATTCTTCAAAAGTTCCCTTACATTATAGATAGAAATAGAATTCACATATGTAATATGTTATTCGATTTCTTAATCATTTTAATAGATGAGAAATAATATATTGACATCTTTGAATTTCCTTGATGTTCCTACATTTGAAAATTTTACCTGATCAAATCTCCAGTCTACTAACAAACTGCTGACAGTCTACGTAAATCTTCAGGTATCCACCTAACTATAAATTTAAATCTAGTTTCCTTTCTAACTCGATTTGAAGAGAAACATCGTCGAGAAATATTTTAACTGTCGCCTATTATTATAACGTTCACTCGGTTCGAACATTACGGTCGAAATAACAGATGCGCCTTGAAGTGCAGCTTTGATAACTGAAGATAAACGCAATAGAACATTGAACACTTCACTCCGACGACCAATGTGTTATAGAACAACAATATATAGTAACAAGTGTAATCGATGTTACATAAAAATCATCGTCTGGAAAGACGTCACTGGTTTTGTGATTCTGCGGTATAAAAAACCACCGGCGTAATCAAGATTTTCGAGAAATTGCGAGCTGCCAACGATATCGCAGATTGTGCCTGCCTTGCGTTAGTTGGATTACTGATAACAGACGAAGGAATTGCAGAATATAACGTTCGAGCGTCTTTGGATTGGCGCCGAATGCGCTCAGACAGTGCGAAATAATAGATATCTGACAAGATTTGCAGTCGAAGAGTATGACAAAGCATAAGTGCTGGGAAACAATATGAGAGCTGATTACTACACAAAAAAAATCAGTAGGTGTAATTTAAAATAGTAAAACCATTAAAAGAATTTAAATATACTGTTATATTATTTCAACCTATTAACACTAAACCTACTGACCATCAAAAGTGACTGATGTGTATAGTATTATAGAAATAACAAGATTAAATTTATTTATATTTTGTGCGATTTTTAGTGTAATATATACTTGAGTCAAAAAAATATATTCAATAAATTCGCATGAAAACACCTTTGCAATTTCAATAATTGTCAAATAAAAAATCTAAAATTGGTCATTAGACCCCTTCGTGGTAGGTTTAGTGTTAAACATGTGAAGAACAGAAATTAATCTCTATTAATTGGAGTGAACTCCAATTTGTTGCAATTCGTGTAGAAAATTGTTATTTTGCGTAGAAATCCGCTGTCTACTGCTTATACAAAATTAACTTTCAGATTTAACAAAATTAAGACCACCAAACGTTGCATTAAAAAAGAAAATGAAGAAATTAATAACCAACATAACAGTATATGTTCATTGAAATTGTATCTTGTACCTGAGTAATTTAATTTGTTCGTTTATGAACAGGACTACGTGGTTGCGGATGCGTTTCCAGATAAGCATCGATTGTATCAACATAACCAGTAGCCCTGAAAACACGGACTAGTCGGACGATGTGCCAACATTGCAGTTGTCATTATCGCGACACGCGCGCAGAAGTCTGTTGCATTTTATTCGTCATGATAATATATCGATGACTCCAGTCCTTTTGTTAGAAGCGAGCACGAGCAACCAGTTTGTAAACGGCGAAAACCGCGGTGCAAAATTCAACGTCCATTTACATCGCGTCGCATCGTGGACAAAGCATCTCTACAATGTGGATCATCGTCACGATTAGTACCGAACAAGTAATGCTCCTCTGAAGTAATATGTTTTAACTGAAAGAACACTTGAACGATAGAAATTTGTTCGAAACAAAATTAAAAATAATTCGGATTGCAAAATTACTCTAGAGCTAGAGTAATCTTCGAGTGTTCATTTCAGTTTTATGGTCGTTTATGAATAATCCATCAATTTTGTGTACGAAATAATTGAAGTTAAACTAGAATTCAATAATATGTATATTCCACGGTAAACTGGAGAAAATGTTTAAAATCTGATTATTCGTACAGGACATTTTTGTACGCTATATTGGCAGTTTCCAGTTTGAAGTACCAATTTCTCAATAATTTTTAAATACAAATCCTAATGTAAAACATTAAATTTCATGATAAATGGACATTTATGGGAAAACTGAATAGGTGTAATTAGAAAAAGAGTAAATGTCATTGAAAGAATTAGAAAATACTCTGATATAAGTTTCAACCTATTAAACATATTCACTTCAGTTTCTTGCAATTCAGCTTGAAAATTTTTCTTTTGCATAAAGTTCCTAATGATAAAATCAAGCTAATGCTTAGATAAAGTACGATCGAATAGGAGGTACAGTTACTCTATCGATAATACTTTCTAGGAACGGATGCGTCGGTGAGACTGAGGAATCATTTTCATAGGAAAGATTTGAGGGAATATCGTAAACCGAGGAAAATCGATTATTTTCGTCGATCGAAGGAGCCAGGAATGTCCTGTGCAAATAGAGAAGAGCGTGAGCCTAAATGGAATGCGGTTTAAAGAAGCCAACTCGGTGGAGTCGTCAGATACGGCATGTGAATGCCGCTTTAGAAGATGAAAGGTGGGCTTAGGTCGGGGAGCGCACGACTACCAGCTGGGGCTCTTTGTTCAATCCTCGAAAAATCTTGCCGGCCAGGGACCAGGTAGAGTTACCTGTCCCCGAGCATAGCACAGGTGGTCCCTTCCTTCTTCTGTTCCATTCCGATTCGGTTGGCACGAAGCAACCCGTACGAAAGGGACCACTCTGACCGAAAAGGGAATCTATAGGGTAGAAAATATGTTGGAGTGGCGTTTTCAAGCATCCTTTGGCCCACCTAGGTGATCGGCGACCTATTCAAAGAGTTTCCTGTCCAAATAGATTAATTGACTTGGAAACGATGCTTGACGATGGGACACTACACTTTAACCTAAATACTTTTACCGACATCAAAATTGTATTAAATTTTGTGGAATTTTACATTCTAGAATTTCTTGAAAATTTTTAGAACTGAATTAAAATAAATAATAAAATCAAAAGTATTTAAAATTTCATTTCTTATAAAACAATGTTTAGAATCTTCTCCGGCAAGAATGATTTGTATCGATTGAAAAGTTCTCAAAATAATTCTCGCTGTATACAAAACTGTCCATGATCATTTTTATTGTTATTTTTACTAAACGGATAATATAATTTTCCAGTCAACGTGTAAAAGCCTGACTACAATTATGTAACGCGACCACCGAAGTCAGCTATTCAATACGAAAACGTTAAGAAATTCGATCCTTCAGCGATAAGTAGTCGTATTTCTTTCTTACTGGTTTTATAAGCGATGTTTATTACTATATAATATTACTATAGGCGATCTCTACATAATAAAAAGCGCGTATCGTTCACTGCAAGTGATTCGGTAAAATCCAGTGCTATCGAATTACCTGCGTCACTCTCCGTTTTATAAATACTAAACCATTGCTTCCAATAAACTATTTAGAATTTACTTAATTTTTATACAGTAAACTCCGCTACGTGATCAAAAATGGTTTAAAAAAATATTTAATTGTATCTGCTGTGGCAGTAAGTCTACAGTCTTTTTAAATAATCATATGTTTATTTACTGTACATTGATTGCCATCTAAAATACATATAGACAGTCTCTATAAACAAGAATTGCAAAAAATGATTCTCAGTCAATTCATTTTTACAATTTTCAATTGTAGATAATTGTGAATAAAACCTTCATTGCTTAACACATAATTTACTGTTCGACAAAGTGGCCAAAATTAATATCTAATAAAAATGGTAAGTATACATATATTTAAATGAAAAGAAATGTAACAGTCATTAGAAAGACGCCTTTACGATTTCAGTGATCATAAAACAGGAGATCTGAAACGATTTTAATTAGACCGGCGTTTCTACCAATAATCGTATAAGGAAATAGAAGCGTCTGATTGATAACAAGAATGTCGACGTGCTTAATGTTAGTTCTTCTTATGCGATATCAACTTGTTCCATCTCCTAGAAGAGACTCCGTTGGCGTGCGTTGGATGTCAATTATAAAGCAATGTCCTTCGAAAAAGAGTATCAAAGGCGTTCTCCGAGTCGGAATTACATATATCGATCTGATCGATTCCCTGTGTACGACCTGCATGACCGATTCGTCGCACGACGGTTAGCTGATTTCTTGTGAAATCAACCGGCTCGAATATCAATCTCTACGGGGAACCATTACTGGTCACCGTCAACACTGATACAACATAATCGGCCGCAATCCTAGTGTCAATAACAGTAAAAGTGAGGATTTCGTAAAACGGCGATCGTCGTCACGAAAGAGGCGTGCAAAGCAGAGTCGCCAGATCAGGGAGTATGAATGCAAGGGGACAAAGTTACTCTCTCACTCTCTCTCTCTCTCTCTCTCTCTCTCTCTCTCTCTGCCAGTACCGGACACATGCACGACAGAGACGGAACGCGTCAGGTGACTACGAACTACGTAGAATGGGCAAGTAGAGTGGGGACACGAGTCTTAATCTGGGGACTCTGGTGCAAAGGGACCGGTGACCGATAAAAGCCGGAAAGGGGGATGATCCTACAGGAAAAGAACCTCGAAAATGTGCAATTGAAATTCGTTTCGCGAAACACTCATTTCTCGTGTTTAATGTTTCTGCGTCCACTGACAAACAGAAAAATGTTCGATCACAATCGTGAATACTATCGTTCAAAATATGATTCGAGTCTATGTTAAACAATTGAAAAATTGTATCGTACAGGTACCAAGGTAAATATGAAAAATATTAATAAAACTACAAATGCACTTTAGTTAGTCTATTTTAATTCCGTGAATAGTCTTGTAATACCTCGCTCATTGTCATTTGGCAAAATAGCAACATAGTGAAAGCTACAGCGAAGATCAATGTGCTGTTTTATTCTTGCTTGGAGAAATCGATATTCTAAACCTAGACAGTTCTCGAAACGATCTATCGCTACCTTTTGAACGCAGCGTTCCCGTTTCGCCGCATAAATGTTTTTGTATCGTAATTGTCGGTTACGCAATGCATCGCCGTGTCGGTAGAATTAATGGCGACAGGCGCAACAAGTATTCTGCACTCGAACCTTTTCAACCCATCCCACCGTTTCGTCCGGAATAGTTTATCGGGGTCGTGATAATAAAATTAGAAAGATTTCGAAGCAAGAGTGTCGCACTATTCTTCGTTGCAACAAATAATAAATACATAATAAATAAACTGCGGATGTTCATGCAAATTTTCAATTTTTGAAGACGAATATTTAGAACGTGCACTAAACTAGAATCTTCTTTCCAGTCGTAGTAGCCTTAGCAGATGTGAAATAAATAAAAATTCGACACTGTTTTGGAAATTTTCAAAAGCCATAAATGCCCAAAGATCCGCAGTCTAATAATAAACAATCCCCTTTTACGATGTAAATATATGGCCACTAATAACAGCAAGTTTGGTGTTAATTTTAAGAATAAAAAGCAATTGTTAAGCCTTTATACAATAAAGTATATATGTACCACATTCAGCATACTATATGTATAGATTGTAATAAATAATCTGTATGTACGATTTGAGGTATGCCCACTAAAAATAGCAAGGCAGACGTCAATTTGAAAAATGCAGTAAATACAAAAGAATTTTTAAGTCTGGACGCGATGGAATGTATACCACATTCAGCATACATACGTATAGATTGTAATAAATAATCTGTATGTACGATTTGAGGTATGCCCACTATAAATATCAAGGCAGACGTCAATTTGAAAAATGCAGTAAATACAAAAGAATTTTTAAGTCTGGACGCGATGGAATGTATAATAGATTAAAGACAATATAGATAGCAATATGAATGGATCTGCATTCGTGACGCAAGTCTGGCGAGTAACACTAACAAGGAGTCGATTTTGATTAAACTTTTTTCCAATATCCAAAAAATTCATTTCTTAATATGTTTCCTAAAAAAGTGAACAGAAAGTTGGAATTTTCGATTAATTCACCGAAGACTCCGGAGCGTTTTGAATCATTGATTTTCCACGCGAATGATGTGTTTTAGACTTGGAGTAACCCTTTCGCTGACGCACCATTACCTCTATTTTATCAGGGAACGTACATAGGTTCCGTTATTATCTGTTCTTATCAACCCGTTTATCTTATATGTACGCTGATAACATATTTGCTTTGTCTGAGACTACGCCGTTGCTCTGCTCGCGCCTTTGTATCCCGTGTTCGGAGCTCTAACACGCGCACTACCTTTTTTGCATAGAGTTATCAGGATTTTCGAAGCACCACGGATGCAGAGTTCGAGCGAACATAGATTTTTAGTGACGCGGTAACGTCGAGTACAATCCGTGAATAAAATTGAATTCTACTCTAATCGATCTCCCGCTGGAAAGTCCACGATCGCTTCGTCCGTGCAATAAAATTGTTCTTAATTCTATTCGAATTGCATTTCTTTATCGAGAAAAGAAACGCGTTATCATTTGTGAGCTTGTCACGATTGCGAACCAGCACAAAATATTTTTTAAATATTTCATCTCACCGAGATAAGAAATTGAACATCTCGATTTCCCATTTGGGAAAAAATTCCTCGTGCAAATATGCTCGCGGATAACGCTGTACGCATCGGTGATGAAACGTACGAGGGCATTTTTAACACCGATTCATTGTCGAGCTTTCCATCCGCGGCGGTTGTGCAGTTTTGTTAGTCGGCACTATTTACCGCATAAAAATCATGTAAGAGATCCGCTCTTTGGATTAGACTCTATAAAAACATCGAACTGTTTACGATCGTAAGACTCGTAATCGTGAATATTTTAGGCCCTCTGTCCACGATACGTCGCGTCAGAAACGCGAACGCGTAATACCACAATTTGATTCTGTCTACGATGCGTCGCGGCAGAGACGGGTCCACGTACTTATTGTAAGGAAAAGCCGAATTTATTATAATCATTGACAGACGTGTTTGTCACGGGCGCGTTCGTTTCGATCTGATCTTCTTTTTACAATTCGTTGGCAATTACAATTTTAGAATTCTTCTGTTCCGATTCTCTATTTTATAAATTTAACTATATATAGGGTTGTCTGTTAATACACACACGAAAGCCGTATTTATTATAATCATTGACAAACGTGTTTGTCACGGGCGCGTTCGTTTCGATCTGATCTTCTTTTTACAATTCGTTGGCAATTACAATTTTAGAATTCTTCTGTTCCGATTCTCTATTTTATAAATTTAACTATATATAGAGTTGTCTGTTAATACACACACGTTCATTCATACAATACACACACGTTCATTCATACAATACACACACATCATTCGTACTTCAACCCTATATTATTTTATTTACGAAACGTACAGTAAAATTTGTATCATTATAAGAATGTCGAGTGACAATGGGATGTGCTAATTCTAATAATTATATTCGAAAGAGAAGGAAATTCTAGGTGGACCCCTTGTACAGAGAAATATTGATTGCAGGACGTTTAGAGCTGCAAAATAATCATCAGAAGATAATGCTAAACGAGATATTTCGTTTCCACTAATTAATTTCTATTATTTAACATTCAAGCGTGAGGCACCAGTGGTACGCGCCGTTTAGCGGCTCAGGTATTGGCATGTCCCGCTGTATAGAGGGGCATAGATTCGGATAGACGAATCAACCGGGTAATGCGATGACGCGTGTTTGAACCTCGTCCCCGTCCCTTATTTGGTCCATAGTTTTTACCCCTCCAGAAGGGGACGCTAAATAAGAGGAGTGCAGTTTTCCTATATAAAAAAAATATGTTAAACGGTCGTGAAAAATCCGTATATTTTTCCAATAGCGAAATCAGCCGTTATTCACTCGCGACGGAACATTTTCACCGCTGAGCGAAGAGATGATGTTGAAGGGACAGCGTCACGGAACGACAAGGGGGCAGACTAGTCTCAATCTAGCATTTTACTAAAACTTTTGAACGATAAAAGATATCGGGATGAAATTTCCACTAAAATTTATTAAAAAATATTCCTACATACTGATAAATATCGTAATAGATTTTTTCTAATCATGTTTTAAGGTAAAGGCACCAGTAGTTGACCATTTTATAGAAAAACGTAAAAAATAAGGTTTTTATAAGCTGTGCACTTTTGATGAAAGTGAATCTCGGGTGCTATGGCATTTGTTGTTTAAATTTCAGAACAATTATATGCGAAGTGAAGTATGCATAGTAATAACGGACGTCTGAATTCATTAAGGTTAGTAATATTCTGATATATCTCTTATTTTATTCTTTAATTGTAATTTGTGTTGGTAATTGTTGAAATTAATTGATACTAAAATGATTCCCAACATTATTGCTTTAACCCTCTTTCTAGTATAAGTGGTCAACTACTAACGAAGAGAAGGTCAATTACTATATTTTTCATGTTCAAGAGTGGTCAACTTCTGAAGCAATTACTGAATTTTTCAATATGTTCCTTAAATTTGTATAAGTAAACTTTTTTTTAAAAAGTGGCCTTGTTACATAATCTAGAAGACTTAAAGAGTGTCTTCATGCATCGACTCTCGCTATTTGATGACAGAGCAAGTGGTTACTATTGTTCTCGTGGAAAACTTCTCTTAACTGGTCAACTACTGGTGCCTTTACCTTAATTAATTCTTTAAATTTGATTGCCTTAAACTAATATTTAGAATTGTTTATTCGTTACTTATATTTAGTACTTTTTCAAATTTTTTCAAATCACCGATGTCTTTGATTCTAAATTTCTCTGTATTTATTGACATCTTTTCTTGATGTTATAAATATTTCATACTTTGAATATAATTATATTAGGTTTTTCAAGAAATGACGCTACATAAAAGACACGGAATGAAATAGAAATGAACACAGGACAGAAATTAAATGATCTGGTATGAATATAATTATAGAAAACCATGTCCTCCTCGTCACTCGACATCTTTCTTTGCTTTTCGTAAGTGACGTGAAGTTTGCTTTCGCATCGTACGCTAATCGTAATGACGACTGCATGCAGCGACGATTACGAGATGATTACGCCTCGTTGACAGACGTCAATTATTTTACATTGGTTGCACCACTGAATCGTACAGCAATCGATATTTTGTCGCGTACGCGTATATGACGCGCTCTTCGTGATCGGAGGGCCTTAAGATGTCAGACATCAACGTGGGTGTCAGTATTTAGTACATCGATAACAAGTTTAGCGTTCCTAGTTTGTGAATATCGCTGATTTCGCGCATAAAATCCTCGAGAGTGGAAAGTTGTTCACCATCAAAAAAATTTGCGTCACATTGTTGACCTTTCAACATTTTATAACACGATCGAGGAGAATGAGATATCGTCAGATTACACGTCCGAGCGATAGAAGCGATCGATAGGTTTCAATGACCAGCGACTACGTGTGCGATTGAATTGAGGATATCATTTCAATTAGCTTTTTAATTTAGATATATTTGCGAGTATCTCTGAGTCATGATTTCTAAGTTGAACAATAATCGGGAGTCGCTTAAACTTATACAAGGTGATTCTGGGAATTGGGACAAGTTACTGCACTTATTTCATTAAAAATATAAAAAAATATGAATTTATTTTTTATGTGTGGATGCACCGATTCACCCGCCAGGTGCAATTGTAATTTATTCTTATCCCTTTTTATTATCCTACGAATAAAACAATTTTGTGTTCAAGTAAATACGGCATTAGTTCCTACAGTTCATATCGAGAGTTTTGATACTTCTTGTAGTAAAAAGTGTACATTTCTGAGGCAACTATCTCGTAAAATATTGATATAGTTCTTTTATACATAACATAATAACAGGGATCGATGAGTTCAACAAAAAAATTCGGTTGCATTGAAGAATAAAGTGCATTTGCACCTGGCAGGTGCATCGGTGCATCCACATAAAAACAAGGTAATACGAAGTTAGGATGTGTTATATATAATTCTTTCCTCTATGGCTTTTTTCTATTTTTACTTAAAAAGGAGCAGTAATTTGTCTCAGTTCTCAGAGTCATCCTGTATATCGAAGAAACCACTTAATATCTGATTGATTAAA
Organism: Lasioglossum morio; assembly: GCA_916610235.2. Classification (NCBI taxonomy): domain Eukaryota; kingdom Metazoa; phylum Arthropoda; class Insecta; order Hymenoptera; family Halictidae; genus Lasioglossum; species Lasioglossum morio. The sequence goes on from OU744326.1 coordinate 22,485,024, forward strand.
TATTAATGATTTTCAATTTATTAGATAATAAATCAATTACTACGTAATTCCTAATTTAGATAGTCGTTTAAAGGTCTGTGTAGTGTAGAATATTATTTTTATCTTCTATATCATAAAATGTTTATATAACAGACATAAAGATAAAAAAATTGGTAATTCCATTTCACAGAAATCCTTCGTCCGTAGTTCCGCAAACTACAGTCACGAATTGCACTTGAACAAAGTTTACTGTTTCGAGAATAAAAAAAATATCTAACGAGCTAGTGTAAAGATTTTTCAAACGTACATTTAACCATCAAATAAGTTGGATGAAGAGACTTGCATATGTTTCAGCTAACACAAATCGAATATACATTTAAAATGAAAACAAATTACAGTTTATTTGTAGTAAACCGTTCGAAGTTATGGACCACACTTGTAACAACAAGTGCACGTGGTTAATATCTTGCAGTGATTTCCAAGAAGCTCCGGTTTTTAGCAAAGAGCTCTCAATGGCATGGCTGCAGAGTATCGCAAAAAAGCATCCGTCTTTCCCGAGGCAGATGGTGTCGCGAGGTCGGGGATTCGATACAACAATGTCACTTCTGTTGAGCACGTCTCCTTTATTGAATTCTTCGCTCGTTTTAATTAATTTAATTCCTTGCAAAACGCCTACTCATCTACTCGTTGTTGTCATAAATGCGTAATGTTCTGTGTTGGACACATGTTCTGTGTCCAATTGTTTGATAAGCACGTTCCAAGCATACTTTGATCCAATTCGTTTAGTCGTGAACATTTTTTAATGAAAAAAGAAGAACAATAGAAACAGAGAGAACGTGTCATTCATTGGTCACCGCGTTATCAAATGTTTCACGAAACTTACAGCTTAAAACAATTCAATTCCGAATCGTTCAATTTTATTATCGAACGTCGTCGCTACTGGAATTCTACAAAACCGAATTTTCTCGAGACACAGAAACGCTGGAAAATTCTCTCAACCTGCAGAAATCGATTTGCTGCGCAACGATTCGACGATTTCCCCTATTTATACGGTTCGGCAGTGTGCGTTGCACGAAAAATTCAGCTTTCCACGACGAACGTGTATCGTGTTCGTAGCTCGGAGAAAAAGTAGAGGGAACGGAAAAAAAAGAAGATAATCGAAGCATCTGGCGAACCGGCTCTTCCACTCGGTATTTATTCATTCAGGGGCCGGGAGCGATCGTCTCCGATCTCGAGTGGGAATATCAGGTCGAGAATGAAATTATGGTGTACAGCAGTGGCGCACCCAGGGGGGGAGCCAGGGGGCCAAGTCCCCCCCCAAGAGAAAAGAAACAAAACACTGGAAAATTAGCTAAACCGTAGAATAGCTACTTCCTCTCCGATTCCGATGATATTTGGATATGTTATATGTAAAACTAAACATTTTGAACAACTTTTCCCTAAATATATAAGTAAATATTTGTGGCTACCGTTGACAGATATTTTTGCTAAAAAAAAAACGGTCATTTTGTTCAAGACGTCCCCCCCCAAGATTAAATCCTGGGTGCGCCACTGGTGTACAGAATACGCCGATTCTGACCGATCTCTCGGGGCGAAGCGTGTCCGTCACGTTTCGTCAATCGTTTTCTAATCCTCCCTAATGCACGTCCATTGAATATCCGAAATTGCCGTGACTTTATAAATAAAATTGTCCGCGTTCGAACACGGAAAACAGGAATTGAACATCTATGTAAACTGTTTTCCACTTTGCATAATAGAATTTGTTTGCTCAGTGTTCCACGTAAAATGTATTTTTCCTTGTCGCAAACTATAGTCTGTCAAGGCTGCCGTATTTCCTTCTACTTTTGATCAGATCTTTCCCTATATGTGCTGGTTTATTGTTTCCCAAGCAATTTATAATAAATTTATTCTGTTCAGTTAGTGTCTTGGCTCTAATTTCATTCTTGAGGATCTAATTTTATTTATAGCAAATATACGTAAATACGACGTTATAGCATTATGTATTCGTTTGCATTTAGTTCACTTATTTAACTAACAATCAGTTGTGAGGTAAAATTTTGTTTAGAATTTTTATCGCAGTTTGTTGTGACTATTTTTAGTTGAGGAATTATCGATCGATTTTGCTGCTCGTTATTCGAACGTTTGCTTAGCCATTGAGTCGTAAATCTTCGTTATTATTTACGAACGGTCTCTCGACGAATTCATTGTTTGTCGCAATGAAGTTCTTATAATTAGAACACGTTTGTACATGCAACGAACTTATTTACGTTGCGAACCTAATATTTCACTAAACAACGTGACGTTCTTTGTCAGCGCGTAAACGGAAACGTTAGAGATAAATACGAAGAAAGACTGCACGGAAACAGAATCGCGAAGAAAATTGTCGACCGGCGCCAGTAATCCCGCCTTAGTATCAATAAATCTTAACGTCTAAACCATTATTTTCGTTTTTTAAAGAGCGCTCGTTGTCCGTATCATTATTATCTATATAGATAAAGATACGACTTGTGTTTCCTTTGTAATATCCGCATCTTTACGATTTCCTTAGAAGGATACTTGTTCATTCGCAGGTGTCCTATTCTTCAAATAATTTTGTACTTTTCTTTTTCTTGATTATAAGACATACCTGCCAGTCGAAAAATTTCTGTGATACGTTTTATTCATCACGTTCGATAAAAAGAGAATGGCCTTGTCAATATTTTTACCGTCTGATTAACTGATTGGCATCTACGAAGACAGATAATTTTATTTTTACCAGATAACTAACGAAACAAATTACACAAAAACTGATAGAAGACTTGTTTGATCGACAATTTCATGTTGTTGATCAAATGTACAGCTCGCATGCTTCGCCAAATTTCTTAAATCCTCGTTCAAACTCGTGGAAGGCCAAAACAACTAATTATCCTAATGTACGGTGTAACTTTTAAGTTGTTCTTCGCAATTTTCCACTGCGAAAGAACATTCATTTCTTTATTTACTGTGTGTGTACTCACTTCAGACATGCTCAACTTCGTAATGTTTACGAGTTCAAATCAATCCTTTTGCACACATGTTTTAGAAGACTGAAATTTAATAAATCCCAATGAAACTTTTTTTTTTTTTTTCTTCTTCCTCCATTTTACTCGGAGACACCGGTGAGGGCCCCTTCTCGGATTCACTCACCAGTGTCCAATACCGAGTGTGGCCACGCGTGTTCTTGGCTTTAAAATCCCAATGAAACTGAAACTAGGCTGGAGCATACTTTTGGTATATTTGATTAACACTGAACCTACCGAGCACTAGAAGCGATTAAAATGTCTTAGCTTGTAAAAATGACAGGGCTCTATTTATTTATATTTTGTGCAATTTTTATTACAATATGTGAGTTTGATTTTTGAGTGAAAATAGCTGTGACAGCAAAGGGTTAATAATTGCAAAATGAAAGATATGAAACCTTTTATTCGACCGGCCTTGGTAGATTTAGCGATAGTTCGAAATTTCAGAGGACTAACCAAAAACAAGTTCGGTTGTCACTGCCACGTGTTGCTAGTAGAAGCAATCCGACGGTTCTGCGAGTTCAACTGTCATTTCGCGCGGTTGCGGCCGCTTTCATAATCGTTTGCGCCGATGTGGAAGCTTGTAAATACCAGGTTTCCAAGATTCTGTTGCGCAAAAATAGACCATTCGAATGGACACTGACCTTGTTATTGCGCAACGAAACGAACCCGTGCAAGAATCCAAAATATTCTTCAACACGCGAGAACGTACTAGCTAAACCATCCGACTCGATTGTTGTGGTCTATGCAGGTAGCAGATTTCATTAAAATAGGTGTACGTGGATCTAGGAATACCAACGAACTACATTCTTCATTTGACATACAGTGACTCTCACTAATATTCGGACACTCTTAATAAGACGATACCTTTTTTAATATTGTATTATACGATTTAAACTTTTTTGGGAAAACTAGAGTAATCAGTTTGCTACAAGGTGTGAATGTTGTCGAAAATTGCAATTGATCGGAATTGTAGAAAAAATACTAAGAGTTGCATTTTACAACTTTCTTATGTGGGCCTATATTGAACATTTAATAAACTACGTTTTTAAAAATTTCGTCAAAATCGGGCGACGTTGCAACGAGCTATAAACGTTTAAAGATGGTAAAAATTGTAATTTTCATGATTTTAGGTTTATAACTGCAGTAAATCTAAAGATTCTCACATCTTTCAATGTCTGTCGTTTGTTTCCGCATCATCCGATTTCGATGAAACTTTCACAGTGCACATAATTGACACAGATCTACAAAACGCAGTTTATCAATTTTCAACATAGGCCCTCATAAGAAAGTTGTAAAATACAAGTTTTAGAATTTTTTTTTTCTACAATTCCGTTCAATTGCAATTTTTGACAAAATTTTTTTCACATCCTGTAGCAAACTAATTGCTCTAGCTTCCCAAAAAAGTTCAAATCGTGAGGTACAATATTTAAAAAGTTATCGTCTTTTTAAGAGTGTCCGAAAATTGGGAGTCACTGTACCATTTCTCGCGTTTGTAGTGTTTTAATTACGCAACGGCATAGTCAACACTAAACCTACCACATTTAATGCTTAGTAGGTTTAGTGTTAACCCTTTGCACTCCAGCCTAGTGACTCATATAGTACACCAACAACTCCAGTACTATAAAAGTTACAAGTGTATATATAAATACATATAATATAAAAAATACGGTTACTGCAATAAAACAAAATATTTATTCCTCAGCTACATTATACAAAACAAGTCCATGTTCATAAATCTTCAACAAAATGAAAATTTTATGTTTTGTAATTTGTGATAGTAACGTCGCATTATCGACGACGACGGAGTGCAAAGGGTTAAATAAGAGGAAGCTTAGTACTAAAATATTAACGAACAATTGAAATTGTCTCAATAAATTCATTTCCATAACAGTCTACAACGACTTTAATCGTGCAGTGACATTATAGTTGATGCACTATCGCATGGACTATATACATTCAAATAAAACATAATATATTGTAATAGTAATTACAACTGATAGAATAAAGGAATGTTTACGATACACTTTAGATATCACATTTATATTGCGTTCATCAAAAGCAAAGATGATACCGTTATAAACAATAATAATAATAATAATCAAGCACGTCAACAATTTTTCATTAGACTGCGATCACATTATGTATACACACATTACGTTGCATGTCATACGAACAGTATACATAATTGTTTAATTACTTAATGATCCAAGCTCTTCACATCTGACTAAAACGAACAAGTATTCCTATTCGTCGTGCGAGTTGCTACTTTCTGAACACCCATTATATTGTGAAATTATAGTGGTGACGACAGAATGTGTGTATGGCTTACGCATATACTTCTGGCATTTGTATTAATATTAATGCTCGTGTATCGTGACCACACGTGGCACGACCACCGCTGATATATTTAAACGATATACAGAATGCCGTGCACAGTTTGTATAAATTGTTAATTGCTTGCATACAATGTAGCTCGGAAATATTTAATCATTTGTTTTCAGTTGGAAATTACGCACAGCGGTAATTCAGCTTTCCAATGGCACGAAGAGTTATTCAATTCTTCACGTCATAAAGTATGACGTGTAGGTAGTACCTGTATGACTACGAACTTTGTATTAATTGTTAATGGCTCGCATGCGATGTCGCTCGGAAATATTTGATCATTTGTATTGGATTAAAGTTTTGACACCACGAATATAGTACATGTGTGACTACGAACTTTGTATTAATTGTTAATTGTTCATAAAAATACAGATGAAAATAAGCTAGGCAGCTTGAACGATTAAATAATTTGGAAAATTATCGACACTGTGAGCATAAGCATATTTATGCAATGCGTAACTTCTACTATTGTCTCTATATTATTGTAATTGAATAGGAATCGCGTTAAGTTACCAACGTGTGGCGTATTGCACAATAAAATTAAAGTTTACATCGATGATCAAGTGATACTACTGTAACCTGCGAGTCAAGTGACTGCCCCGAAAATAATCTTCTACAGATAAGACAATGGGAACCACGTCGCTGACTTAGAGAGTCACCATTAAAAATTGCTGTACCATTATTCACAATATTGTTTACATTAAATATTAAATATGTTGGTACCTAATCAATTACTAATCATTTCAGTATAATATGAGGCAATATATATATAAAAAATCATATATATTGGGTTAGCAAAAAAGTAATTTCGGTATTATAAAGTGAAACAGAGCCTAATTTTTTTATTCAAGCAAAGAACTTTAATGAACAAGATAACCTTTTGTTCGTTGATCATTTGCCGAATAAGAATAGATAAGAAAATATTTTATTGATATCTATAAGGGTTCATCCAGAATAATTCAATTTCGAAGTCCGATCCCGCACGATATTTATACGTTCACTCGGCGAGTGAAGGAACATAATAAAAACATTGCTGTCTTCCTATCCGCGTTGCTTATCGTCCTCATTGTTTCGCAGTCAGCCAGCGCCAATGAGGACGCAAAAATGCAGGCTAATCTGCGACTGTTGATAAGCGTGCAAAGGTATACGATAGAACGAGGGGGAGAGAGAGAGAGAGAGAGAGAGAATAGTCTGCATACCCTGTGTCTGGGTCCTAGTAATATAACGACTTAACTGTTCCCGATGCTTCAAACATTTCATGGTCGCTTTTTTATCATTACTCGAATATTTGTATGCGGTAACGCAGTGAACCATGCCCATGGTGCGACCTTTTAATACGAATGCCGGTTGCGGAATACATACATACGATTAATCTGCATTAATCGACTGGAACCATGAAACACAAACTTGTCTACCGTTGCCTGTCAAACGACCGGTTTTATATTTTTCATTTCACAATTTTATCGCAATTTTCCACGTATAACGTGGTCGGAAAACTGTTTTTAAAAAAACTGAAAGGACAGAAAAATTCCATAAACATCCGCAGTCTAATTATTACATACAGTACTTTCAAACAATTCTGTGATCGCGTTATACGAGAGCCGACTGTACGTTGAAATCGATTAGATAAATTTCTCTGTTCACGCGCGTGATCTTATAAAAATTGTACGAATTCTAGATGAATAGAGTCTCGTCATTTCTCGAAAATAAATCGTCTTGATCGCTCTTTGTGCTCGGTAGGTTTAATGTTAGAACCAGACGAAGACAATGAAGAACCCTGATGTCGCCAATACGTCTGCATTCCTTCGTTAAGCGGTTGTCACACGCTTTTATAGGGCGTTTCTCGTGGATTCTTTTCGAATGAAGAAATTAAAAGACGATTTCGATATTGTGGTGCCAACGAGATCCTGAGCTCGCAGTCGAAGGATGGAAGTAGACATTCGGAAAGAAGAGTATTTCCAAAGCTGCATATATAGAAATCTCAGCACAGTTTCGAGGTCAATCGAAGCATATACAGATATGCTAAAAGGGGAGCTAAACAGCTTCACCGATGAACCGCCTGCCTCGCCATGTTCTGGCCACGACGTTCGTTGGATGCCACAGGTAGATTCCGGAACTTGGAATTGAAATAAACGTCGAGCAGGCGCCATGCGATCAGGTTCGTGCACGGAACAGGCTGGGCGAAGATGCGTCAAGCCCGTCGTATTCCAAAGTTTCAACATGCCCAAACCTGCTGGGCAGCTTTGTAGCATTTGAACGGTTTTTTCGAAGGAAGAGTCATCGAGAAGAGTGGCAGAAAATTGGTGGCGACCGCCGCAGGAGACGCGAGAAGGATGGAAGAACGTAGTCGACGGATTTCCTTTTAGATGGCGACGAGCAGTCGCGCGACCTTAGTGGAAAAATGCAGGCAGGCCGTTGTCGAGATGGAATGGGTGGCTAGAGGCGAGCAGGGGATCGAGGAAACACGCCTACGAAATACCGAACGTCCTCGAGAACCCGGATCGGATCGAGCACCGATCGGAATGTCCTTAGTTGGCCGCTGCGAAACTTCCTCTTGGCTGATCCGATCCGATTCGACGATCGAAGATATTTGGTTCGATGATTGCGGGATTGCTGATCCGATGGGTCCTGGGGAATTGCTCACCTGATCACGCTCTCCCGACCGGCAACGAAGCACTCCACGAGGAATCGGTACACAACGGGCGCACTATACGTCGACGCGCGATAATTACGGTGAAACAGCAGCGAGGAATAACTGCTGGAAATCGGTTTCGGCAGGCAGCCGATGAATTTCTGAACTACGTAGAGTCTGTTGTTCTTACTCGAGTCAGGCGGCAAGTGACGCGCAGAGGAAGGGGACGAGTGGGGCCCAGGGTCGGCGCAGCTATTGGTCGACTCCGACGGTCCCTGATGTTGGATCCCCGCAGGTAGAAATCCAGGTAAACAGGTGACCGTGCTCGTGCCATCTGGCGATCCTGAACCCGAAGCTGCCGAGGAACGATCCTCCACACGAAAATTGACGGAGATACGCTAATGGCTCGCACAGTGATACAACGCCCGCCGATGCCCACTGTTCAAACGATCGGACAACATTTCCAGGAACATTGTTTTTAATGGTTTCACTGCGACACCGACGGTATCAAACATTTCGTATATTATAAGTGCCCGTAATTATGAAAGTGGTCCGAGTGAAACTTTAAAGACAAATGAGTGTAACAGTTATTTTATATCAGATTATTTTCAACTAAATGAATTCAATGTAATTTTGAACGATACTCTGAAAAACGAACCATTAGATAGTGCTTGTTGTTTCAACATTATTTGAAATTCGTTGGGTGTTCATTATGAAAGTAGTCTTCTAAGTGAGAAATATTAAAAAAACGAGTTTATCGGTTATTACTCACACTGCTACTAATCAAATTCTAAATTGAAATGTTACCTAATATAAAAATATTGTCTAATTTATTCGAATGTAATCCTTTAAATATCTCGAACTTTCATAATAATGGGCACAAATGAATACTATATATGGATATTATACATAATATTGGATTAGAAAGAATGTTTGTAGCGTTTTTAAATTAAAAATCGAAGATAAAGTCAAGGGTATTTATTCATATGCTTATTCGATAACACGAAAAGTTACTTCGAAAATGGCAGAAAGTAATAGAACAGAATGGAAAATATATCATTGAATAAGTTTATGAATAAATATATGAATTTTAGCTTTCGATTTTTAATTTACAAACGCTATGAACATTCGTTCCAGCCTAATATTATGTATGTATACCGGATGTTTGACTACAAGTGAGAGAAAATTCAAGAGGTGGTTCTCCATGGCAAAGTAAACCGAAAATGAAGAATAAATAAACTGCGATGTTGGCTTCAGTTTTTAGTTATGAGCAATTAAAAATCCGCCTAGAATGCTGCAACCCGGCTACCAGAGGTGTACGTTGCGTATCTCATACAGGTGTGCGACGAAGGTACTCGACATTTGTCTACATTATCGACATCCGTCACAACAGTGTGCTTGTGCACCGACGAGACACTGTTATTGTAATTTTTTCTAAGAATTATAGAATGGGTAATGTCAGCATTCTATATTTATTTATTAGCTGCGGTACTAAATCTATTTACTACCAACTGAATCACGTCGGTGGTGGAACTTTTAGCGATGTGGTCTTTCAGGTCACTGTAAGTTCCACCGTTACCACCCCGCCCATTGCGCCCACTTAGCCTGCCGCGGAATAGCACGGGCGGTGGCAGCACCGACGAAATACTGTACAGTATACTGTATAGTATTTACTCTCTGATAGTATCTCGTCGGTGGTGCAGTCAGCTGTTCATTGATTACTATTGTGTCGTTGTCATAGCTACATACATTTGTTATTCATTGAGTGCTAGAATGTTTACAGTCACCATGCTATTGAAATATATGCAATATACTTCATCGAAGTATGAGTAGATAGGACACAAAAACAATAATTAAATGGACATTGAACGTAACCTTACTTATAAAATAAATTTTCATTGAAATGATGTCGGTGGATCATAACGAAAAATATATTTTCGAGGCTGAGTGGTATGATAAAATAGCTAGTATCCTGAAGAACTTTTATTTGTATTATTATCCATACGATAACACAGTTGAATTGGTACGTGTTTTCTTAATATGTTTAATAAGAAGAAAATATAACATTAGTTTGAAATTCTTCTAATACTACTACTTAATACTACTTGTTTTAAATTACATCTGCATACCCATTTTTCTCATATATGCATAAAATCCACTATCTAGCAATTATATTAATCGAACGACTTAAAAATCAGATTGCAATCCAATTTTATTTTGCAGTTTGATATAAAAGCAAAGAAAACGTTTCTAAGGAGAACGAAATGCGAGGGCATAAAGGCAGATGATTTTTACGTGGGCGCAATCGTGACCATTTTCTCACGAAATATCAAAATAACGGATTATGCGGATTGTACTACACGAAAGAAATTACAAACGAAAATGCAGAAGTATTTCTATTGCCTTGAATATTAAATGGTGTTTAAAATATGTTATTGGTTGTTATAATTGGTAAAATATAATTTGTTTTAGAACATTTGCAATGGTAAAGCCAGATGCTCTTGACCACTTAGGAGAGATATTAAAGCGCATAGCCTCCTGCGACTTCCACATTGCCAATATTAAAATGGTCAAACTGACACAGGACGAGGCAACAACATTTTGTCAAGACAAAGAGAGTACAGATACAGCGTAATACATAAATTCATTCTCCTATACGCTTCCAATGTTTAAATACAAATTCTATATTTTATATTTTTCAATTAGGTACATTACAAATTATCTTATCTCCGGACCTATTGTAGCTTTAGAATTATTGGGTGATCATGCGATTACACGTTGGCTCGAAGTAATCGGACCAGAGGATAGCGAGCAAGCTCGTTCTAATGCTCCAAATTCTCTGAGAGCTTGTTATGGTAAAGACATTATTCACAATGCTTTGCATGGTTCTCTGAAGGAAGAAAGCGCAGAGAAAGTTGGTATTACTTTTTAGTATTGTTTTCAGTATACGTACATATTATGCCTCCTTGTTTTTTTTAGGAATTACAATTCTTCTTTCCTGACTCGAAAAGCAAAAAGAAGGGCCCGGCGAACACGGTCACTTTAAAAGACTGCACTTGCTGTATTATTAAGCCACACGCAGTACAAGCTAAGCTTACAGGTGCACAACACAATATATTTGTAACTAATGTATATCTTAAGCATTCTATTATTGTTTATTTGCGTTTCTGTCACAGGGGATATTATTGATGACATTCAAAAAGCTGGTTACACGATCTCTGCCATACAGCAATTTAATGTTAACCCGTTTGACGCAGAAGAATTTTTAGAAGTATACAAGGGCGTGCTCTCGGATTATGGGGTGTGTAAAAACATCACTGATTTATCATACAGTATTTACAATCCGAAAACTTTAAATTTAGTGTTTCAATCACAAACAAAGGTGTCGACCATGCTAGCAAATATTTATTTTGCATTGAAGTAGTTACTTCATTGAATAAAAATTGATTTACATTGGAGCAATGTAAAGTTCCATGTAACCAGTCATGTAGAAAGTGGAGTGCGAGTAATTGCAGGTTAACGAATTTGGTTTCAGGCCATGGTGGGAGAACTACAATCTGGACCATGCATTGTAATGGAATTAAAGCACAAGGATCCAACGTTTGATGTACAAGGGGAATTCAGGAAATGGTGCGGTCCTATGGACCCAGTAAGTACACATGCCTTTTCATTTAATTCATAGTATTTACGGTCTTGTTGCTTGCAGGACATAGCGCGTCAAGTTAGACCGAACACACTTCGAGCCAAATATGGGAAGACAAAAGTACAAAATGCTATACATTGTTCCGATTTGCCCGAAGATGGAAGTTTAGAGGTAATGAATTATATATTTGCATATGCAGCAAAATGAAACGTTGTTGAAAACAAGCCAATAAATTGTTTACAGGTGGAGTACTTCTTCAAAATTCTTAATAACAGTTAACCACAAAACGAATGATTAAAAAAACACCACCAGTTGCCTTAAATAAGGAACATCGATCGTACTAATTTTCGACCTAATTATTTATAACGACTTAGAATGTAAAAGTTGTTCCACTTTTCAATAAAACATATCGAAGGCATTTCTTGAACTTCGTAGTTAATTCGTTGATAATCGCATTGTTTTTTAGAACTGGTGTAATCATTTCAATTTAAAACGTCTTATGAACTATAGCTAATAGATTGTATAGAATTATCAATCGTACAGATTTTGAAAAAAGTATTTATAATGTCGCAGAATGCGATTTACTTTTCATGAAGATCCTCGAACCCTTTGATCGGGGAAGAGAAAGTGGACGGATTAGTGCATAAATTTTAGTAAATTGATTATACCATGACTAGCGAGAAAGAAAGTGGCAAGCGGTCTCACATATTAACATTCTGCAATCGATTGCCATTAATGGCAGCCCATCCATTCCGAATCCGCCACGCGTTGTCCTTATCCCGACTTAATAACGGCGTAATGATGTATGTCAAGGATCTGCGACGCCTTTCGTGATGAAAAGACGCAAAGATGCGACTGCTGCAGACGAACAGGCGAAAAGATCCTTTTATTTCTTGGCGGTTGTCGCAATTCCTCGAACTAACACCGTTGAAACTGCTAATTAAATCTGCTTTAATGTCCCGCGGCGCTTGGGAAATCACAGACAGCTGGAGATCAGAACCATTAACCAAGAATTATTTATGATACTGGAAATACCCAGACCCACGAACCGCTAGGCATATATTCGGTTATCAACATTCAAAATCAATAGAAACGAACTGTACTTTCTCCAACGAGACGAGGCAATAAAATAACAGCGTGCATCGTTTGCTGCCTGCCTGAGAAAGGTAACATCGACTCGTCTCGTTGGACAAGGTATAGTTTTATAGATTCGATGTAAATAACAAAATTAAGAAGTTCTCCTACATGTTCGGTCTATCCTGGCTCTCCCACCAACAGCGACAATGCGTATAATTATAGGGGAGCCAGGATATAGGTTCTGCACTCCAAATTCATCTTTCTGCAAATTAAATTCAAGCTTTTGCAAATTAATTTCACCCGTTAAGGACATTTGAAGTTAATTAAATATTTATTTAGATTATATTATATATTTATTTAGACACACGTGCACGGTGTCATTACTGTAGGAGTCATTACCCAAAAATTTCAAGTACTATATGTATATGTTAAAATTAAAATGTGTTTTAGAAGGTTTACAAAAACAAACTCATATAGGTTTTGCACTCAAATTTACCTTTTGCTACTGTATACCTACGTTTGAACGCGAGTTGCATTAACAACTGTGTTAATTTTACTTATTTAGAAAGAATTGAAAATGAAAAAGCAGAATACTCCCTTAAGCGAGCACTACCGCGCTTTCCTGCGCGCAACAACCCCGGAAAAATGGCCGAACCGGTTTCTGTTATCGGTCACGCTTCTGTCAATGGAAGAGGCGAGAATCGGCGCGATGGTTCGCGGTCATGCTCTTCCACACGATTGGCGGTATTAGAATACTTGCGCTTATTTTCGTGCCGGTCTTGCCGCGACGATCGGCTGGGACCAGTAGTGCGCTCGACGGCGCGCGGAACGGACCCAACGGCACTCTTCAGGGTTCTCGAAAAATCGTTCTTGATCGAAACCATCGATCCGAGACAACAAAACGGGACAGGATCGATCGAAATCCTTTTTGTTCGCGATTTAAAAATTCCGCCTTCCATATCGAAGTTTTAATCCTGTGGAAACGGTAGCGTCTTCGTTCCTTTTTTTTGTTTTTTGTTGGTGCAGTGGTGATCTCGGGAACATTTTTTTCATTTACAAGTAGGTCCTCCGCGTCGGCGAGAATTCTTGATCAGAGGAATTCACGCGGCAGGCACGTGTCGCTTCCGGAGCTTCGATCACAGTAAGTTGTCCCGTTCCTGTCTCCGACTTAGGTGAAATAATAATAAGTATCGTGTGCTTTAACGTACCTTGTTCGCTCTATTCTCCCACAAACCGGTTTGTCTGCTATCTGAAAATAAAAACAGAAGGCTCAGAGATTCGGGTCTTGAAGGTTGAAAATTTTCGGCAATATTGCACCCATATTGCATGTGTAAAGAAATTCGAAAGTTTAACCTTTCGTAGGAGAGTAACAGTTTAGTACGAGTTTACGTTTCGTTTTCACAATCACCTAATTTGTAGGAACGACATTAGTGAAAATCGCGAGATTCGGAAAATGTTTTTATTCAATATTCGTTGTATTAATTGAATGATGCTTTTTTCGATTATTCTGTAGCCGAACCACTGTTGTGTCAGTAAAATTAATAACACAAGGATGACTATGAAAAAAAGCCGTTAGCGTAGTAGACTGCGTTCAAATTTAATGAGAAATATTGCTGCAAATCCGAGCTATCGTGTACATTAACTGGTAATTGCATTTGCCGCGGCGTTGAAAAGGAGACTTAATTGCACGAATCAAGTTAAAACCGCGGTTTTGTCACGGTAAAAATAAGTGAGGAAGTTATAATCATTTTGATGGAGCAATTAATAATCATTTCGCGACTAACTGAAAAATAACGTTATTATTCAAGAGAACCACGGTTGCGGTACCTTATTACGAACCACATTTTAACATGCTCGCCACGAACGTTCAAGTAATTATAATTGTGACTCCGAATTGAAAGTTTCGCGACAACTACATTTAAATACGTAATCGTATAGTAAACCTGGGAATATCGGAATGTTATAGTCGTTTACCGTACGCGAAAGATGAAGTTCCCACGCCGGTATTGCAATTACGAATATCGCAGTTCATTATTTATTTTATTCCCGTATTGTCGTCTGAATTATCGACGATCGGCTTATTAATTAAAATTTACAAAAACGGTACTCATCGATGACGTATTAAATCAGCAAAGCTTCTCCATACCCGAAGACAGTGACGCGTGTCTGCCGGTACTAATAATGTAATTTGTGAGTTCCTTTCAATGCTCTCCCGGCCGTCTTCGCAGCTGTACCGGAGGCAATGGGCAAGAAATTTTAATAAAGCGATACTTCTGACGGAGATCAATGTCTGCGACATTCACTGAATCTTCGTATCTCTATCAAATTTTTCAACTGTGCAAGTCATTCTAATACTCTGCTTTTATCCAACGAACATTATATTTACTTGAATGTCTACTTTTCAACCGTATCGATCAACCTTCAACTTTTCGAATCGATCTTGCAATGTCCTATTATCCATCGAACATGTATATTATTTGAATGTGCAACTTTTTTCCTTCAAAAATTTCGAATCAATCTTGCTATATCTCATTATCCATTGAACATGTGTTACTTGAATGCTCAACTTTTCAACCGCGTCGATCAACCTTCAATTTACCTAATACTTCAATTCAAATTGCCTATTTGTAGTCTACGCGAAAAAAAAAACATTGTCTGATAACTTTATACATCTATGCAATCCACTATTAGTAATGTTATCATCCCTTCTGTGATCGTTAATGACCTAGTAGTTGACGAGACCTTAATAAAATGAAATTTTTAGACTCGGTGTACCGGGTAGCTAACTCGAAGACATTTACGTGGGTAATTCTACTCATACAGAAACGAAAAAACAGGTTCAACATTTTTTTAATAGATGCTTTTTATTCAACAACTTTCGTTCTGTTTATGATAGAGACATGAAACAAAGTGGGTTTTTTATTTACATTGAAAGCAATCTCAATATGATATTCTAAATGTAGTTATTCATTTAAACATTGAAAAACGATATTTATAAACGAAATTTTGTTTTATTCCTGGATTTCAGTAGATGAATTCTACCGAATTTATTCTACCGGATTTGGTCGGCGGGCCGTAGTTTGCCAATCCCTGGCATTGTTTAGAAAATTCGGTGAACAATCTGACAGAAACTCTGCAAGTCCGTCCAATTTTAATTTTTCATATAACTACAGTAAAAGTAACTATAAAACAACGATTTAATTAATTTTGCACACCCCCTGCTGCAAATAGTTTGCAATCTCTCGGATTGTTATGCATACAACCCTAAGTTACGTATGTTATTGAATTGTCCAATGCACAGCCACAGGTTTGCCCATCTGTGGAAGACACAGACCGCAACCATTTACGGATCAGTTAAGAATTGCACAACAGAGAAATTCTCGAAGAATCGTGTCTCCTTTCCTCGATACCCTATCCTGCCTGAGTCGATGTGTTTCAATACCCTTGAGGACGGTGCGACGAGTTACACCCCAACATCTGGAGGAATCAGCTAACGCCTCGGCACTTCAATGATATAATTGAATATAGACCCAATTTGCTCGTTTAGCCCTGAGAAGGCGGGCGAATTTTCGATGACTTCACACGCGCCGGTGTCTAGGTCGAATCGTTACTTATCAATTCTTCACATATTCTTCCCCGAGCCAGGTGAATCCTGGTAATCGAATTTTAAACCACTTTCCGATGAGTTAGAGACTTGAAACATTAAACATACCTCAGAACTGGATGACAATGCAATATTTAAATAAAATCTTTTTTTTAAACTGTGCGTTTAGGAGATAAAAAAATCTCAGCAGAGTATCTCGGCGGGAATCGAACTCGGATCTTACTAAATACGCTCGGTTTTAAAGACTGAAAAGTAGAAAATAATTATACTTATATTAAAATGCACTAAAAAGAAGAAAATAATATTTTTAGATATTAGTGACTATAAATAAAAGCGTGAAGCACCCACGAAGATTACGTTAATATAGTTTAGCGTCCCACGCTTTTATTTATAGTCACTAATGTCTAAAAAAATTATTTTCTCCTTTTCAGTGCGTTTTAATATGAGCGTGGTTTGTCAAAAGTTTTTTTATATATTTTTTAGACCTGATATGTATGCTTGACATTTTAATACTTCATCCACCGGCAGTTGATAGTTCTTCATAAATCAATGATAAATAATCCCGGATTTTTAATGTTCTACAAATGTACACAATAACGACAGCGACCGTGCTCGTAAACTAATGAGTCATCTTATTACTTAACATGTTGAATTAGTCGCTAGAACACGGAAAGTTAGATAATGTCTTTGAAAATCTTGATTGAAGACCACAGAAGCTCACTGTGGAGATACAGGAGTCGCGATAAATGTCTTTTGCGAAACTATTTTATTTTGTCGGTCGTAAATGGAGTCTGTGTTGTAACATTTTTTACGGCAATGAAATTTTGCCATCGACCGCTCTGAGCACCGAAAGAATATTAATCTTCAATTACTCGCACTCCACTTTCTACATAACCGGGTACACGTGGAACTTTACATCACTCCGACATAAATAAATTTTTATTCAATGAAACAAGTACTTTAGTGCAAAATAAATATTTGTCAATGCGATCGACACCTTTGTTTATGCTTGTGATACACTAAATGTAAAGTTTTGAGATCGTAAATACTGTATGTGAATAAATGAAAGTGAAAAAAATGTCTGAGGCAATTGATCACTTTTTTAAATCAGCATTTTACGGAACAGAAGGCAGTGGCAGACTAGAGTTGTTCGTTTTATGTCTGAAATATTGTGCACATGTTCTTAAAGGAATCAGTCCAACATCATTTTAACCCTCGGACAACGGACGATTTTTATAACTATGTAATTGTCAATGCTTAGGACCGTTCACAACTCTAATTAATAATTTTTAAAAATTCAATGATATCTCGTGTACACACATTAGTCTTTCCGATATCCTGAATGAAACAGTTATTCAGTTAGTTTAATTGCCACAAATTGAGTACTTAAATGACAATTTGTTGATGGTCAAAAATGACTCCAGCACAATACTCAAAGGGTCGAAGAAGGCGTTTAGATAATACAAATGAAAGAGATTCAGGTAACAAGTTGAAAAATTGAGAAGCAGTTTCGAGCGGTAAACAAATTGTTGAATAGTATTTCAGCTTTTAAAGTTCTAGCAGTTCACAAGAAGTATAAAATATTATGACATATGTTTTCTTCGTCTCTCATTTCTTTTTTAATTTTCATTGAAAAAAAAGAGCAGTCACTTGTCCCAGTTTCCAGAGTCACTTTGTATACGTATGTATGGATGTAGTGAGATAAAACGTAGCTTCAGAGAAATCGGTGAAATTTATTATTATTTTTACGCGAACCTAGTGATAGTAGAGGCGAGAGCGAACGTCGATCGCGTCGGTCAGCTGGGATTTCGTTTGCGCCAGTTTCATCCCCGACGATCGCATTCTCCGGGAACGTAATCCCTTAATTGTTTTTGAGCAAGTGCATCATTCACCGACATTGATCAATGACGCAGATCATACGAATTGGCATACGCACACGTCGGCGAGCGTGTCTCGCTGACTACTAACGACGAGTAATTTGCGAGTTCCTTTGAATGCGCCTCGGAGGAACTCCGGAGTGGCCATAGGAACGAACAGAATAGCTTCTCTTGGCTGAATGCACTTGACCCGGTTCGACAGCGTCGCTGTCGCCTCACAATCAGTGAAAGCAAAATCGAAATCGAACGGCCCGGACCCTCACCGATTTATTTTTCACTTCCGTCTCGCCATAGGACTTTCTGATCAGCTGCTCGATCACGATCTCTTTCGAATGATTTACTCGCTCCGCGCCACCACACCACTGTGCATGACTCGATCTCTGTGGAAACTTCGGCTCGGAAATGTCACTTGTATCGTGTACACGTACTGTGAGCTCCTTGATCTCTTGCCGCTAGAATGCTCGAAAGGATAGCGAGTCAATAAATCCAGAACTAACTTTGTTTTTCATAGTTATATTTTAGGAAACGTTTGCGAATATATTTCTGAGGTTTTTCGGATTAGAATCAGACCAAATACGATGCAGTATGACCACTGGACTGCGGATCTTTATACAATTATTATGTACATGTAACAGGATATTTGGTCCCTTCAGGGTTTCAAATAAATTTACCAATCCCCCTGTTTTCCACTCACAGCATCGCCTTTTTCGGCGGGACCTACTGTTTATGGTGGGTTCCGAACCACCTTTTGCCAACAACACGTGAAAAATACCCCGGGTGGGTCACTTTCCGGTTTTTTACCAGACGGTCACCCATCCTAGTGCCGTTCACGTTCCACATTGTTTAACTTCGGTGATCTAACGAGAACCGGTGCTTTCAACGGGACTACGGTTGTTGGCTTCTTTATACAATTATGGTTCTTGAAAATTTTCAAAAGATGCTAGAATATAAAATACGACAGGATTTAGAACGATTTTAATTCATCTCAGTTCTGAGAAGACTACCACTACGGAAAATAAGGTTTCATTTGATTCGAGTTTCTTCAAATTCGTCCAGAAAAATTGCAAATCGGATAAACATCCGTAGTCTAATGATTACGTTAATAATAGAATAGACATGTAGGTCGTACTTAATTTTAAATTTTTCCAAATTGCATAAAAAACATTGCACAATCGTTACACAAACATCCGCAGGCTTTTCGCGAAACGTTGCGACCGCGAGTACATATATGTACATACGTTGTTGTGCGACGAGGGCTACGAACCTTAACGCAATCGATCGTAAAATCGACGTTTCATGCTCTGTTATTTATCAATCGATCCCGGTTGCACAATAGATCGGATCAGAAACACTGTCGACGGGGAACCGATTTTACGTGATTTGCGACCGGAGATTTTCAAGCAGCACGCGACTGACTCCGCGCGACGGATAAAGGTGAACGCGATGTTTCTTTTCGCGCGCGGGAGAAACTCGCGATTCCGACTGCCGTTCGGTAACGACAGCCGCCGTGTTTACGTAACGACGGATTTTACTTATTGTTAGAAATCTATGTCACGAAGATCAGCGGACCGATACCGAGGGCGAGGGAAAGTAATCGCGAATGAGAACGAACCGTGTCAAGCCGGGTCACAGGAACATGATCGCCGACGATCATGCAAATGTGGTGTGAGTCACTTAATTAGGGGGTTTCAATAGCTGTACTAACATCCGATCATTGTACAGCCTGTTATGCATTCTGCAGATTTTTCAGCTCGTTTCTTGCTGATCCGGCTGACTTTACTGCGAATTTTTATACAAAGTAAAAACTCACCGAGTGGATTGATCGTTCGCTCCCGTAATTATGAAAGTGGTCTACGTGATGTATTTCTTGCTCCGAGATATTTCAAGGAAAAAGGATATTAACACTTAACGAATTCCAAATGATGTTGAAATAACAAGCACGATCTAACGGTTCATTTTTTGACAATATCCTAAAAATTACATTGAATTAAATTAGTTTAAAATAATGTGATGTGAATTATGGGCATTTTTCTGAAATGAACATAAAACAAAAAATGAACATAACGGTTCATTTTTTGACAATATCCTAAAAATTACATTGAATTAAATTAGTTTAAAATAATGTGATGTGAATTATGGGCACATTTTAGCAAGTCCAAAATTCCTAATTTTATTAGTCAATTTTTATCATAATTATTATATTCTATCGTATTGTTGTGTAGGCACTATTCTATTATCCGAAAGTAATTATCCAGACAATAGAATATTCGTCGAGCAACAATTGTAACAGATACAATTTTTCCATCAATAAAGTTCGGTGTACGATGTGTGTGAATCATTTTACTTTCCGTGAACGAAAATGTACTGTGACTTCCATTTATTGTAGTTGATCAATTGTTCTAACTTCTCAAGAAAGTTCAAATCGTACGGTCCAATATTAACACAGTTATCGTCTATTCGAAAGTCTTTCAATATTAGTGGAAGTCACTGTATGTATGCCTAAGAAAAATATTAAAATACTACTATGCCAGTTCGAAAGAATAAACGAAATAACATATCTTTTCACTAGGTTCTAGCAGAGTCATTGTTTGTAGAATTACTTATAGAGTAGATGGAACTTACATATCAAGATTTACATTATCTCTTCGCATAAAGCAACAGTGTCAATATCGTTTCAAAGAAATGACCCACTGTGAGATATGGTCGATGCTAAACCGTTATATGCTGTGAACATCGGTGAAAAGTCCTGAGTCATTGCTACGACCACCGAAAGGTAAAAGTCTGGCCTAACTACATGCTAAAATTGTGCTGTAAAATGTCTGCATCCTTTCGCACGTACAGATTCTTGGAAGTTGTTTTCTTATTAGTCGAATATTTCTCTATTTCGTCAACTTTTGTACGAATGCTTTCAATCAAATTGATGTCAGTTCGTGTATATTGTTAGCATGGTACTGTGAAATGGTCTCTATCCTTTCACACGTATAGATTCTAAGAAGTTGTCTTCTTATTAGTCGAATATTTCGTAGTTTAGTTAACTTTGTACGAGTACTTTCAATCAAATTGAATTATTGGTTCGTGTCTATTTAATTTCTAAAAACGAATGTAACGACTAGTTACGCTGCACCGGACCGCGACATGAATGTAATCCAATCGAACAACGATACATAGGTGTACACACAAAAAAGCTGATAGTAAATGGGAGCAGTATTATGCAAGCGCGGGTGTCATTTTACAACCGGTTGTCGGATCTACGTGGAAAAGCTTAAGAGATCCTGATCTCGCGAAATTCTTCCGTCTTTCGCAGGGGAGACTCCGATAACATAATTTCTGTTCGATTTTATACAGTGAAACACAGTAATATTCGAACACTTTCAACCAGCAAATAATTTTGTAGACATTTCTAAATTGAGGCGTGAACTCATTGTCTAACAGTTGATGCATATATGTACCTTTGCAATGTTCTGCATTATATCCTGACACCTGTAACAATAATGAGTTACTAAAAAATGAAATGAATAAAAAATATCATCCCATTACAGAACATTAAAAAATATTTTTCTAATCGAGTGATATTTAGGTAGAACCTCTTTGAGCAAATTCATCGCGTGCTTTGAATTCTTGAATGATCGATGATTCCATGTCTCGATGTAAATCGAAATTTAAACGCGCATTGTCAATTCCAACGTGAATATTCTCCGGAATGGAATTCGAATAAAAATTGTTCAACTGTGAAGGAAACGCCATGTTTGGGATCTCGATCGAATTCCAGATGATTCCAGAAACAAGAATAAGAAACACACTCGATTTCTCGATTGTTTGACTTCCATGAAACCGATAATATCAATGGCAGAGAGTTTGTTATTTTATCAATATGCATCAACACGCGCAACTCGAATGTCTTTTCGACTCACTTACGTCAGCTCATTTTCGCGCGACAATAAGATAATATCGTAATGGCACTCTTCAGGGCTGATTCTCGCGTTAAATTGCGTCCAAATTACGGTACGACGACCCAATCCCATTTTTTATCATATTTTCACCTACCTTCTGTTCTCTTATTGTCTCATTCACTTTCAACATGTTTATAGTGTCAATCATCAATCAAAAACTGTATGATAACTCTATTCTAACACCTTCTTCACCACAAAATACAACATTTAAAAATCGTCACCTATACTTTTTCTTTTGCTATTATAACCAATAACAATTAAAAAATAAATTATTTACACATTAGCTAGTAAACCAACCCCCTCAAACGTCTAAAAAAAAAAAGAACTTAAGTTGTTGGCTCTAATTTCGAAGAAGTTATTCCTTTTTTTAAAAATATGTACGAATACTTTGTACACCGACTGTAAATTTTATTACTATATATTATAGTATATTATGTATATTTTGTATATATTTTTTATTATGTATATATTATGTATATATTATATATATATACTAATTATGTATATATTATGTAGTATATAGTATATAGAAATAAAAAGAAATACAGAATGGTGACTATAGTTCTAGTTCCGCATTAGCTTCTGCTTTTCACAATTCGTTTAGATAGTTTTTATTTTACAGTCCCGACGGGTCCCGTAAACCTGTAAATTAGGTCAATAGTGAAATGTCGCGGAACTGTCGGAACTCAATGATCCGGGACACGTTTCCAATTCAAGGTTCGCCGCGGGTTACATATGGCGGGTTTGCGAGACGAGTATGGAGTCCCCATACTGATTCCAACTCCTTGAGACGAGTTAGTGTCACGGCAAACGAAGGTTAGATTTCCGCGGAAGGACGACGAGCGATCGAAGGCTGCGAGAATTGAACGTCTTCGTTCTCCGTTTTTCCTCGGGTTTTCTCTCGCTGTTTAAATGAATTTTGATCTTTCGGGAAGAACAAAAATAAATGTATATATATATATATATATTAGCGATGCAGAGGGAGGAACGAAACAGGGAATCTTTCAGGAAGAGAATACTTAGCACTCGGCTCCGTCCACAAAGTCCGACGATGCACGAGTTATGCAATTACATTTGTAATGGGCCAACATTCAGCTCCGACAACGCTCCGGCAATTCGCGGTAATTACTGTGTGCCCGTGTCTTGTAATCCGTTGCGGGTCACGTCGTCTGCTAAGACATCGTCTCAAGATAGAAAGAAGTGGAAATGGAGACACATGTATATCAGAGATCCAAGAAAATTCTTATCATCGGGGAACTTGTGATCGGACCGCGGATCTTGATGCAACGTAAAAATTGTTTGCTTTCGATTACGAGCAACAAAGACCAAGTAGAAAATTCGTCTTCTTTTAACCCCTTGCCGTTACATTTTCTTTAGTGATTAATCTTTATCCTCAAAAATGTCGTAGAAGAGGAAAGAAAATTTACAGTGACTTCCATTAATATTCGGACACTCTTGAAAAGACGATAACTTTCTTAATATTGGACCATACGCTTTGAACTATTTTTGGGAAGTTAGAGCAATTGGTTTGCTACACGTGACCAAAATTTTTGAAAAAATTGCAGTTGATGTTGAAGTCGTTGTTTATAACGACTTTCCACGATTTCCTTGTATCTTTCGATGCTCTCATTTTTTTGCCGCATAATTCGAACAGATCTACAAAACGTATTTTTTAAAATTTTAATACAGACCCGCATAAAAAAGTTGTAAAATGCAACTTTTAGTATTCTCTCTACAATTCCGACCAATTGTAATTTTTGGAAAAGTTTCTTTTCGTATCGTGTAGTAAACTAATTTCTCTAACTTCTCAAAAAAGTTCTTCGAGAGCGTCCAAATATTAATGGGAGTTATTGTGTATGTAAATTTTGTATGGCTACATTTATTTGAATGCTTAAATATTGATTAGAAACGAATCAAATTGTCTTTCATTCAAAAAGAATGGCGTATTATTCATGTTTGTTAGACTTTGTTGAAATCTTCGTTACGAGTCTGACTCGTTAAAAGAGGGCAAAGGGTTGATAATTTTAATGTGTTTGAAAAATCTCCAGTGAAAACAAATATTTGACAGAATCCACGGCGTTTCGAGTGCGATACTCGAGTCTGCGGAAACTGTATGTCGCGCATAAATATCCCTGGGGCCTTCAATTCATTATATCACACTGTTCGCCTGCATTGTCAGCAGAAAAGTGGAAGAATTTATGGGGGAGCCTGTATATCGTCGGCATATTATCTCGGTCCGTGGATCTCGAAGGGAGCCCTATCGACGGACATTGAAATCGCCGCGTGTGTTGTGAATTACTGTAATTCGTGACAGGGAAGGAGGAGTCATGGGCGCAGTAGTCATATGAGAAAGCATAGTGTTTACCGGCTGGCTTTACTCGTTACGTAACATTTCGATAAACATCTGCACACACCTGAGGATTTTGTAAAATAATTTCACTGAAACGTAACTTGCATCCGATCCCTTTAACTTTAACTCAACAATAGATTTCGCGTGAAATCAAAATCTCCTACAGGTTTTGCTGTCCAAATTCACCCTCTTTCAAATCAATTTCAACCCTTTCCAAATGAAGTATTTTGAGGTAAGTTTTTGTGGAAAAAATCAAATCAAATGTAAACTAATTGTTAAGCAATTCAAATTTTTATTTATTGCAAAGATGTACATTAAGTGCTTATTTAAAAGCAATTACCAATTCATTGTAACCATTTTCTGATTGACAAAATTTCAAAATGAAAGTACATATGTATTTATTGAATATTGAGTATTAAGTCTTATGTTTCCCTCGTAGTAATGATACCGTTCAGGTGTGTCTAAATAAATATATAATTTCATCTAAATAAATAAATAATTATTTTAAATATTAATAGGTGAAATTGATTTGCACAAGGTTGAATTTCACTTGCGAAACTGTGAATTTGGAATCTTTGAACATCAACAAATTGGAATCAAGTAGAAAATGATTTTGTTCTTTAAACACATTGACTACCACGTAGTTAGAACATTATCCCAAAATACTGTCAATGTTTTTCTTATTTTGTACCTTGCCCCTGATTTTGGCCATAAATGCACAAAATCTTCAGTTGGATGTAATGCAATTTATGGTCGGGAATCTCGGGGAACGTAAAAAGAAGAAGCGTTGAAAGAAGAAGAAGAAGAAGTAGAATTTCTTTGATTGATCCGAGAAAGAAAGAAATTCCTTTTCCAAGGAAGTGTGGATAAATGATTGATAGGGTCCAATTACGCTATCGTCGTCGTATCGACGTGCACTATAATCTCGAAGGGAATGTTGATGATCCTGTCAATCAGGAATTCAAGTGTAAATCTGTCTCTGTGACTTTTTCTTTCCCACTTCTCGCTCTCTCTCTCTATCTTGTAATTTCATCGAGAGGTGACGCTGGAGTCTGCCATATTCTGGCGGAACGGAATTGTAGACATTCTCACTTATCGAACTCTCTTGAAAATATTACAAGAATTTTTGGGTAGCCCAGCGTTGGCCTTCCGCGTTATTGTTGAACGCTCAACTGCTTAATAAATAGTAAATTCTTGTAAGAAAGTTATCTTCACGATAAATCAAGCTGCACCAGTGATATCCGTGACGAATCCTTCTGTCTGGCAGCTATCATAATTTACATTCGAACCATTTTGCCATAAATAAATTCTTTTCTGTATTAAAGTATTGAACTTCTAACTATTTATTATATCCTTCGAGTTAGTGATCGTTTTTATGCTTTCATAATATTCGTATATTCCGAGACCATTCATTACTGAAAAATTCCAATGTGGAAGGTTTTGAAACCGAGTATTGAGAAAACAATTTACGTTGGACAATTAAAACATAGTCGGTTGTCCTGTTTGTCAAACAATGTTGACCGATACTTCTTGCACTTCGTACGCGGTTCTCCGTTATCAGTAGCTTTGAAACAATATGTAATTTGATAAAGCAATCACCAACGATCAATGTGGTATGCAATGACATTTTGCTTACTGTGTTTTTCTTTAGACAATTGTGCCCATAATCATGAAAGTGTCTATGTGAAAATTATAAAGAAATGAGTTTATCTGTTATTATGAACAATTAACAATAGTTTATTTGTATAATTAACAACGAACAGATTCTACTCGTCACGTGTAAAAAATAAAAAATAAAAAATCATTAAAATCTCAAAACTCATAATGATAATGTGATTACCTTTTAAAAATAATTAATAAATGTAAATGATGTATTTCATTAAAATTTTGTTTCCAATAAAACTCGTACTTTAACTCATTTATAGGTGATTCAATTGAAACTTTAAAAATAACATTTCCCATCTATAATAAATTTTCATCAATCAAGACTAATCAAACTCTAAATGAAAATGCTACGTAATATAAGAATATTTTTTTAATCTATCCGAATTGAATCCTTTAAATATCTCGACACAAGAAATATATGACTTAGACCACTTTCATAATTATAGGCACAACTGGAATGGAACTTGCCACGTGGAATGCGTTGATTCAGGATTTCAGAAAAGCTACTCTCACTTGACGTCGATATAATAAATAGCTAATAATTTCAATTGCTTGCTGAAAGATTAAAATTTGCCTGACAATTTAATGATTCAACAGTCGAATGCGAAAAGTTAAACGTCAATAGAATACTTCGGTGAGAAATTTGAAAAATGTGAAGGCGCAGCGAATCACTTTAGCACGTACGAACAGTTCAATTAAAAATAAAAAGACATCATTGTAATCAACAAGTTGTCTGAACGCTGCGAAAACGATAACTAACCAGCAGGATCGTTTGCAAAGTAACGATTGATGAATGGCTCGCAGGAGACAGTGAAAAAGTGCAACGTTCGGCTTTATCAGTCGCGTTCATCGTGCAAACGTATTGCATAACCTTGCCAGAGTTATTGCCGCAGTGTTCACGGTTTCCGACGCATTTCTGGACCTAAACCGTGTGTATTGCATCGCAATGTACCACAAACAGTTTGCCGATAAACATCCACTTGCTGATCAAACTACTAAACGCGACTTCTCTGTTCTTGCTCGATAAACGCGAATTGCATTCGAAGTGCAGTTTCCTCGGCGCGGCGCAACAATCGCCACGGAAGATTGTTCGCGAATGAATTAAAGATGAGGGAAGGTACGTTCGAAGAACGAGAAGACCGTGATGCGAAGGCTAGACAATAGATAATAACGGATGAACGAGCAGCAGACGATCGTACAAACTTCTGTTTCAAGTTTTAGGTTTCTTCCTATCCTTCCTTTCATTCATTCCATCTTTCATTATTATTGTACACTGTGGATTAGAGCTTGCAATCCCGCAGGATCCCACGTCATTTTTTGGTCCCGCATTTCTTAAATAGACGATGCGAAATCCCGCGAATTTTACGGGATAAAATCTTTCTATGAAAACGGAGACCGTAGGATATGAGAAAAGCGAATACCCCCTCCTCCAGAGTTCCACAAAAATTTTATTGAAATAAAAATTTTGTTAAAAAGTGAGTTTTAAACACACTTGGAAAAAACCCATTTAGATAAAATATTTGCCAAACTCAGCCCTCCTTTGATATTCCCCAAAGAAATATACATATTTCCCACTATGATAGTGGGAAGGTAAACTTTTCTATGAAATGATTCTTTAAAAATATAAATTTATTATAAGAATTCCTCTTGATTTGTAAACATTCATTTAAACTCGAAATTCACCTGAATTTACAGTCCTTTGTAAGTGAGATTTTAATGAAGTTTTCACAACGAACTCCAGTTTACACGGACGATAATCATTCGCGGATAGATTGATTCTCCGGACCGGAAACTGACGTGCAACAGCATCACACTCGTTACGAGCGGTATACGTAAAACCATTATGTAAAAGTCATGACATTTATATTGACAAACGGACCACTGTCACGGTCGGAACACTTCGAATGTCGGTGTAGGTACTGAAATACTTTAGTTTACATGTGTGTGTGCGCGTGTGTTCGAGCTCGTTTAAACCACAAACTTTACTCGAGCGAATTCGAATTCCGCGAATCGTTCATGTTCATGTCAAATTGAGATATTTCTTAACTCATTCGTAAAATCGTAGCAATTTAATTGGTAAATTCATCCACTCCGCGGTATATTATTGTATAGTTTTTAATTGAACGTTATCAAAGACCAGTTCTCGGTTATTCCGAGACTCTCGTGATAAGCGTACCAAACATTTATGGGTTAATTGGCGTATTCCTATTCGTCCAATAACCTGCTGAAAACTCGTACCAGTAACCGGATGTACGGTATTCGACGGTCATAAACGGAGAATCAGCTGACATGCACAGAAGTTGACCAAGCAAAGTTGGTCGCAACCAAGCAACGGTATTGCCTCGAAAAGTGTCACGATTCGCTCGTCAACGTCATGTCAAAAATCACCACAGGCTGTTGAACCTATTCGATCCTGTCTAATTCTCGGTTTCGCGACTTCCGAAATCTCGGCCAATATTTAAATATGTCTTTTATATTCTTTGTGTTCTTGTAGATCATTAAACATCTCTCTGTGCATCTCTTAAGCATCCCTCTCTGCGATGTAAAGAATATGTACCATGTAAAAATGTCAAGAAAAATTTTGTCTACATAAGTTTTAGTGAAATTTTATTGGTTTTTAAAAGACAAGTGTACAATACTTCAAAACGTTCAAGCATATTGTAGATAGCATTCCTAGAATATCTTCGGAAATTTTCTATTCTTATTAACTACTTATGTTTTTATTAACATTGACTTCTTTTAAGATTACCCCAAAAAATTACAAAAATTTAAAGTACTATATTATGTTAAAGTTAAAATGTGTTCTAAAAGGTATATAAAAACAAAATCATATAGGTTTTCCTCTACAAACCCACACTTTTGCAAGTTAAATTCACCCTTTTATATATATTTATTTAAACACACGTGAACAGTGTCATTACTGAAATCATTTCTCCCAATAGCTTTTGGCCTCAATTGGAAGTTTATCAATTCTTGTTAACTAATTATGCAAAATATCAATTCAGAATAAGAGATCAGCAGAATAAGTCGTAAGATACTATGTACATGTTTGTTATTGATTTTCGAAAGGGTGAAATTGATTTTCAAACAGAGTGCAAAACCTGTGCAATAAATTATCAAAAAGGCGGTCAGATGCGAAACATTAGATTAGAATCTGAAAATACTGTTGTACTATCTTGAACTCGTTAAAAAATGGTTGAGAAGAAAAATAAATGTCGATGTACGTAAAATCCACAGTTTAGTAATAAAGTAAAATTGTTCCCATGGATAAATTTTCAATCGTCTGTTCACGAATGGTCACGCAGTCTGATACGAGGTGTATGCGATTTTCTTTATCAACAGGAAGGAGAACCATGCACCGGTGACGCAACAGTTTTGAAAATATGTCCGGCGATCGGTGTTATTCTTAATATTCGGCTGTACGTTATCATTGTCACTACTTACGAACCTGTTCAACACGACTGGAAGTGATCTCCAACGGCGGCAAGATGATGTTGATCCAGAGCTTCTTCCGGAGGATCATTAAGGACTTCCGGCATAAGGAGCTGCTACCCCTGAAAATGATCTTTTTCGTTCAGGCATCCAGTGAGTAAACGCTATGATAAAACACGATCTATTAAATAATGTCATTGTAAAAATATATTATATTAAACAATACAAAACAGAATTGAATCCAACGTGAATTGAATTTCTAGTATAAAATCCTTGACAAAAGAAAAAGAAACTTCATTTTGTTAACATGTATCATTGTAAATTAGTATTGTATAGTAGTTTAAATTTGGAACTTCTGTATTTAAGGTTGCAACATTTAAAATGGTTATTATTAGACAGCGGATTTGATGCATTTATGTTAAAAATTGAAAAATACATTTTTATTATTCTCGACCTATTGAACATACAGAGAAAATCAATTTCTCTGTCACTCCGTTGCAGTTCCAGGTAGAAGATATTGAATTTGCATACAGATCCGCTGTCCAATTAGCATGTTGATTAAATTTCTAATGTTCGCAAGAACTAGTATTGTCGTGGTCGAGTACAACGAGGATTTTTTTCACGTTTCTAGCACTCTATGTACTTTATCCGTATTTGACGATACATATGAGGGAGCTTGGCATAAATGTGGAGGAGACAGCCATAATGAGTGCCATTACGCCGGTGATCGCTATGGTGATGCCACCCTTAGCCGGAATGTTCGCAGATCGTGTGGGAAATTTCAAAGTAAACTTCCGATTAGTTCTATTTCTCTATCACGACAGCTGCTTTCTACTCTTCAAATTGTGTTCACACTTCTCAATATACATACTCGATTGTATGAGGTATTCATTAGTTAACTGCTTTACAAGATATTAACATTTCAGTGTCAAACCACTCAGGTTGATATACATACATACATATATTAGAAGTGTGCGAAAATATTCGGGAATTCCCGGATTTTTTCGGGATTTCCGGGAATGTTGCGGTTTCCCGTGAATATTTTCGGAATTTCTAATACTGTACGGAATACGTCCCGTATTCCCGTCCTGGTCTCGCACACCTCTAACATATATGTATTACTTAAACAATTTGAAACATATCTCAGATAGCATTCCTAGAAAATTTTTCGAAATGTTTCACTCGTCGACTTTTTATTTCTGTTTTCATCAGCCTGGTTAATGCTTAAATACTGATTACTAGACTGCGGATCTTTATGCATTTATGAAGAAATTGATTGGATGAAATATAAAGCACAATAAGAGACTTAAAAAATTCAAGAATATTGTAATGTTGCTTTTAACGGGATGAAATCATTTTATGTTATTCCTGCTTCCCGCAATCAATGCAGAACATTTTTATTTTGCATAAAGATCCGCAATCGATTGATTACAAATGAATCAGATTTCGTCTAAAAAGAAACGGGTAACGTTCATATTTCTTAGAATTTGTTAAAATCTTCATCGGGAGACTGACTCGTTAAGATACGGCAAGTGCTTAAGAAGATATAAACGATATGTTTATATGTATAGGTTTTATTGTCCCTGTTCTCTTCGTTTGGCGGATTCGCGGCTCTGTTACTGCTGCTCGTGCCGATTGGCAGGATAACCGTGGAATTTCCGAACAGAGTGGTTATGGACGTTGGCTGCACAGGGAATAACGGGCTGCTTTACACGATGAGCCAGAGTCATCCTTGCGAGACAAAGTTGCAAGAAAAGATCTCCACCAGGCTAGAAAGTTGCGGGTAGGTAAGGATGCGGGTTTTTTATCTGTGCCTGTAATGAAAATTTCACGAACATGTATTTCGTAAATCTAATTGTAAGTAAGTTATACACACGTGCAAAGTTTCATTGAAATCGGTTGACGCATAAAACAGCAATGGGCTTTGTAAAATGTAATAATCATTCAATTTGTTGATTCTTACAATTTTTGCTATTTTGAATCAATTATACTTCATAATAAACTTTATCGATTTCAATGAAATTTTGTACATGTATATGTATAACTTCCTTAGATTTGCAAAAGGCATGCTTGAAAGTTTCATTACAGGCGCAGATAAAAAATTAAAAAATTGACAGTCTTTACTTTTTCCTTCGCAATTGCGATCAATAACAATTAAAAACGAAATATTCGTTCTCCTTTACTTTCTTCTTCTTACGTCTAAAAAAAAGCTCCGGGAGTTGAGTCCAATTTGGAAAAAGTTATTCGTTTTTATAAGGTGTACGAATACTTTGAACACCGCTGTAGGTATTGCTGTAATTTTCGAATGACTATCAGGATAGAAAGTGAAATGTATTTAAACGTAGTAAATAAGATGATTTAAAGATACAGGTTTGAGTTTCCATCTTTCCGAAACAGCATCGTTGAATTTTGGATATTTTCTTGTTAAAGCTATATGTGCCGGGTGGACGTTTACAACGACACCGACGTGGAGTCGATTCTGTCATCGAGGATGTACACGATCATGCGGCACAATTTGGAAACGGGTAGCAACTCCACGATTAAGTTTACTATTGCTCAGGATGACATGCCAGTGGTACGTACAACTAAACAATAAGAAAGTTCATCAACATTTTTAATGTTACTTTTATTACTGTTTAATCAGTGGACAGCGGATTTTATGCATGTATTAAAAAAAAAGTGAGTAAGTGTAATTAAAAACAGTAAAAACATTAGAATAAATTCAAAATACTATTATATTATTTTCGACCTATTAAACATATTAAGAAAGACCTATTAAACATATTAAGAAAGTTCATCAACATTTTTAATGTTACTTTTATTACTGTTTAATCAGTAGACAGCGGATTTCATGCATGTATGACAAAAATGAGTAGGTGTAATTAGGAACAGTAAAAACACTAGAAGAAATTCAAAATACTGTTATATTATTTTCGACCTATTAAACATATTAAGAAAGATAATAAATTATTCACTCCAGCTGATTACAAATCAAGCACAAATTTTTATAAAGATCCGTAAAACGAAACCTACGGAGCCTTAAATCTAAGTAGTAGATGTTCCCTTATAAAAATGATAAGGTTGATTTAATTTATGTGCTCCACTAAAAATATCTATACAATCATTTCTTATGAAATTATTTTGATTATATCAATAATCGTAAAATAAAAAATCTCGAACCGGTCATTTTGACCGGTGATGGTAGATTTAGTGTTAAATAAAGATCCGCTGTCTATTAATTATAGTGTTCATTACAGACAATCTAATAATATATCTATACTTCATTCTCAGCGAGATTCTACCAAAGAAAGAAAACATTGTCTCTATTGATTTTTCAGTTTAGTAAAACTATACAGAGAAGTGTATTACTATTAGTAGAAATTTTCAGTTTAGCAGAACTACGCGGAGGAGTGTATTACTGTAGTATGAACCGATAGATGACGTTCGATTCAATTGAATGATTGATTTGTAGAAACCGAGAGACGAAGACATCCGGGAGTATCGGAGGCTAACAAATAACGAGCACTTCAAGACGTCGATCCGTCAGATCTCGAAGAACGAGTATTTCTTCCCGACAAATCAATTATACGAATTCGCGTGCATGGTGTCGGGATTCATCGAGGACTTCGAGACATCGACCTTCAACACTGCCATGTCGAACAGAATCTACGAGAATCGAACTCTTTGCAGTTTCAATCCCGTATTGACGCTCAAGGTGAGTTGTCGATTTCCTGAAAAACAATCATTTTATAAACTTATAAACTTATTGTTTATTCATGTAATTATGTAAAACGTGTACACAGGATAATGCAAGCAAAACGATAAACTACCATTCGTTCAAATCGAAGCTGAAAAATGTGGAAGTGACGGAAGAGGATCGTCAGCTGATGCGCCAAAGATATTTATCGGAGGAGATGTCGTGGACAGGAGATCAATTCGAAAAGATCACTTGCGGCAATCCTGATCTCGAAACCGAGAAGATCGTTTTGGATCTGCCGCTGATCAATTACTCACAGAGCGCAGCGCCGTACAAGATCCTAAACAGCGAGGATTGTCACAAACGATGTATAGTAACCGCGCCGCGTAAGGAAGTTTGCTCCAACAAGGACATGGAACTCGAGTTCAATATTAGATTGACTTTCTGGCTCTACTTTGTCATCAGGGTCTTCATTAGTAAGTGCTTTCGAAGAACTTACAAGAAACTATGAAAATAAAAATCAATATTTCGCGCGATGCGTTCCACGTTCCACTTTTGCGACGAGGACATCAATTTTTACAACTGCGCGCACATTCGGCATTTCTGTAATTCTGTTGAAATTTGTCGGTCACTAAAAATTTCTCACCGTAATTATTTTCACAGTTACGTAGTAAATAGACTGCGGAGTTTTATGCATTTATGAAGAAATTAATTGGGCGAAATATAAAATAGTAAAAGATATTAAAAATTCAAGAATGTTGTGTTGTTACTTTTAATGTAACAATGTCTTTAAGGAATGAAATCAATTTTTATGTTATTCCTGCTTACCACGAACAATACAGAACATTTTTATTTTGCATAAAGATTCGCAGTCTAGTAATAAAATGTCTTTAAGGAATGAAATCAATTTTTATGTTATTCCTGCTTACCACAAACAATACAGAACATTTTTATTTTGCATAAAGATTCGCAGTCTAGTAATAAAATGTCCTTAAGGAATGAAATCAATTTTTATGTTCTTCCTGCTTTCCACAAACAATACAGAACATTTTTATTTTGCATAAAGATCACAGTCTAGTAATAAAATGTCTTTAAGGAATGAATTCAATTTTTATGTTATTCCTGCTTTCCACAAACAATACAGAACATTTTTATTTTGCATAAAGATCACAGTCTAGTAATAAAATGTCTTTAAGGAATGAAATCAATTTTTATGTTATTCCTGCTTTCCACAAACAATACAGAACATTTTTATTTTGCATAAAGATCACAGTCTAGTAATAAGATGTCTTTAAGGAATGAAATCAATTTTTATGTTATTCCTGCTTTCCACAAACAATACAGAACATTTTTATTTTGCATAAAGATTCGCAGTCTAGTAATAAAATAAATAAGTATAATTATATTTTATTTTCCAGGTGTGATCGGCGGTACCACGTTCGCCATGTTCGAGGGTGCAGTGATCGCCATATTACGAGAGCAAAAAGCCGATTACGGGCTTCAGAGGATCTACGGCAGTATCGGAGGCATGATCTCCTCCCCGCTTTCTGGACTCTTGATCGATTACGCGAGTCGTGACAAGAGTTACACGGATTTCAGGTACTATCCTAATAATTAGACTGCGGATCTTTATGCAAAATAAAAATTGTATGCGTCGATTGCAAGAAATAGAAACTAAATCGAATGTTTGTTTGTTAATGCGTAAAGATCCACAGTCTACTGACAATGTTCGATTGCGTAGAAATTTTCGGTTCGTTATCGTTGTCATTTCTTAATCGATTTTCTCAGGCCTGCATTCTACCTGTACGCGGCGCTGAAGCTGATGTCGGGAGTACTGATGCTCGCCATTAATTTAGAATTCAAATCACCGGCGACGAACGTGATTCGCGACGTCTTCACTGTGCTGAGGAACATAGAGGCTGCCGCCCTCTTCATCGCATGCTTCATTCTCGGTAAGACGGTTCTCGATCTCGCGTAACCACTTGTTTCTTTTTTCACGATATCGTGAAAATCACATTGAATTCATTTAGTTTAAAATAATCTGATGTGAAATAACTGATAAACTTTTTTTTTTTTAATTTTTACTTGGATCACTTTCATAATTATGGGTACATATTCGCGACAGAAATCATTTTGAAATAAAGTTGTAATTTATGCATATACTTTTAGACCGCCGATTTTATGCCCTCATAAGGACCTACTAAACAATATTACCACAAAGGACAACACTTTTGTAACTTATTATAGAATATTAGTAACGTCTGGTAAGAATTGTCAAAAATTCGAGACCGTCAGTCATTC
The DNA here is from genome assembly GCA_916610235.2 of Lasioglossum morio. Classification (NCBI taxonomy): domain Eukaryota; kingdom Metazoa; phylum Arthropoda; class Insecta; order Hymenoptera; family Halictidae; genus Lasioglossum; species Lasioglossum morio. The sequence goes on from OU744326.1 coordinate 22,520,654, forward strand.
GTGTTTGTCACATTGTCAGGGAAATAATTAGGCGGCGACAGTAAACGAGTTTAAACGTCTCGGTCGCGAGTCGCCATAGTTTTTCCTAAATTCTCCGCGATACGAGGACGCGATGAGATTGCGAAAATGAACGTTGAAATAAGTTACGCAATGTTCGTTATTGCCTGCTTCCGCTAATCTTTGGCGTGCTGGCCGAATAACGAAATTACAGTGACATTGACATTCCACATCGATGCCACAACGTTCGCGTGTGCCATTAAGCAACTCTCTTCGTCCGGCGTCGTTTCAACCAGCCCCTTTTTCCATTCGCACCACCATAACCCTTATCTCTCGCGATCGCTTCAAAAAGCAAACGTAATTTTATTCTTCTCTTACTTAGTCGACGCGATTAATTGTCCTGCCATAATCGACACCCGCTTGCTCGCAATTTTTTGGAATTCTTTTCAGAGGAACTATCGAACCTCTCACATCGGAATTTTGCACACATGTTTTATTAATATATATGTAGATAGTTTTGCGTAACCTAAATCTCGAGTGTTTAGAATTGCAAAATTGTTAGAAATTAATGTTTGTATTATTGATCGAACCTGTGCGCCGAAACCATCATACATTTATATTTCATTAATTACGGTATTCTTTTTATCGCAAAGAAAAATAAACATTTCGCTCGATCTGTTTCTTTATGAAATCAGAATTAGCATAAAGATCGACAGGTTTGTAATAAACCCTTAGCATTCGAGTGGTGACACGGAGTTACCACTTAAAATTATTTAACAAGATGGTGTCTTATTAATTACTAAACATTTAAGCATTATATGAGGTAAAGTAGCTCAGAGTTAAAATAACTCCGAGTGCAAAGGGTTAAGAATTGTGTATATAATAGTTCTTATAATTGTTTTCGTTCACGTTTCGAAATGGTTTCGTAGCGAACAAGAAATTGTCGATGGAGACGAATTGTTGCAAAAGTAAGAACGATCTCGCTCGCGAGCGTTTATTGCATATTTGATATGTTCCCCGAACCGGTATCGCAAACACATAAATTCTAATGGTAGGTTATTAAAAAGACTCGTTTAAAACGAGTGAGACTATTTTTCTTCTTTTTAGGAACTGCTTGGGGCTACATCGAGTCGTTCCTCTTTTGGCTGATCCAGGACTTAGGGGGATCAAGATCACTCATGGGTATCACCATAACCGTAGGCGGTATAGCCGGCATACCATTACTGGTTCTATCTGGCCCAATCATATCAAAGATCGGCCACGCCAATGTACTGTTCATAGGCTTCGTTTTTTACGCCATAAGACTTTGCGGTGAGCATCCATTTTAATTCCTGCACGTCTACAGTAACTCCGTGATAATTACACCGTCCTCGATATTATGGCACAGCCTGCTATTTTTCTGGTCGCCATCGCGGTCACATTAATCTGTCCTCCGAACCGCTTTTTTTTACGCTACACAAAGAAATTGCTTTTCTAATTGATTTAACTACTGCAGTTGTGTTGCCTTTTCAAGCCCTCTCGAAAAATTCCTCCCAATTAGTTTGAGCACCTCAATATCTTTCTATTGTACTGTATAAAATATATGTACTACATAGTTATATTTTCAATCGTGTTTTTAACTTAACGGCCTTTTACGCAGGTTACTCAATTATTTACAATCCGTGGCACACGCTCATCTTCGAGGCGCTCGAATCAGTGACTTTGTCGCTCAGTTTCACCGCTGCTGTTACTTACGCCGCTAAATTGTCTACCACTACCACTGACACCTCGATACAAGGACTGTTGGGTGGTGTTTACTATGGAGTAGGTTAGTAACTGTTCCACAAATATTTTACATAACGTCATTGGTCGTTACACAGCGAATCTTTATGAAAGAATAAAAATTTTACACTCGAATTGCAACGAACTGAAATGAGGTAAACATTTAGCTTCTTCGTTAATATTTTTAATAGGTTGAATATAGTACCAGATGATTGCTTAAGTTCGTGCTCGACTTGAAAGTAAAATTCAATGGTTAGAAAGAATACAAGTTTATTAATCAATTATAGTCATCATTCTTTACTACAATTAGAAATGTTGTGTCATGCAGTACAATTTTCCACATCTATGATTATGCAATCATCTGCTACAACAGTATTTTGAAATTATTCTAATGGTTTCACTGTTTTCAATCACACCTACACATTTTTGCCATAAATCCATAAAAGCCGCTGTGTATTCGTTGTTATATTAGGTTGTTCCAAAGATTTCTTTTACAATGCTTACATTTAATATTGTTACATCATATTGTTACTCATAAGTCCGTTTCCAGTCCGTTTTATTACCAAGTAATGAAAAGTTAATAAACAGATGATCACGTTATTTGTATAGACTTGTGTGATATAACAATATTAAATGTTCGCACTGCAACAGAAACTTGTGGGACAACCTAATATTATAATATTAAAAAGGTTAACGTAATACGTCATCTAAAACAGAGGTCGGCAAACTACGGCCCACAGGCCAAATCCGGCCCGCCGCCTCTTTTTAATCCGACCCGCGATGTTAATATTGTTCTTTACATGAAAAAATTAAATATAAATTAAATTACGTGAAATAAGAAAATTATGTAACAATATCACTTGCTGTTAAAAAATATTTGGAATCCCTGTTTTTTTGTTCCTCTATGGCCCACCAGGCCTAAAAATTATACGATCTGGCCCTTTCAAAAAAAAAAGTTTGCCGACCCCTGATCTAGAAAGTGAGCAAGATAGATCGACGAGACTGCTACAACATCTTCAACAATTGTTCCAGGGAAGGGCTCCGGAAGTCTGATCGGCGGCTACCTAATGAAAGCGTTCGGAACACGTCCAACGTATCGAATCTTCGCTGCGTTGACATTGATCACCGGCGTGATGTATTACATCTTCAACGTGGCGTACTTGAAGAAGCGTCCGCAGGTGGAGGGCAACGATATCGTGAAGAAGAAACCGAAGAAAATGGAGAATCAGAACGGCGGCGTCGAGCCGGCGATCATCGAGATAGCGATGGAGGAGAAGAAGCCTCGCGACGAGTCGAAAGAGAACGAGTCGAACAATTTGTCCGGTATTGATAACCAAGCGTTCTCGAAGGGATCGGAGAACGGGAACGAGCACCGGAACGAGGAGAATAGATCTGCGAACAATATGGAGGTGATCAACAACGCGAAGAACCTCGATCAAATCGAGAAAGCGGAGGACAACAGCCGGAAGAAGCTGAGGAAGACGAAGAAAACCGACGAACGAATGAAAACGAAAGAATGTCCGCGACAAAACGGCACGACGAATCCGGGCTACGACGACGAACAGGATCGATGTAACGTCACCATCGAGAGCCAGCCGGACGACAAGAAGTGAACAAGTTCCTCCACAGATCTCGATACTCTTCCTTTTCTTCGTTGTTTCGCCGATCGATCGATCGATCGATCATCCGATCAGCGCGAACTGTGCGCGTCGCGAGATACAAAAATTGCTCGCTTTCAATTTTCTTTCTCTTTTTATCAATTCAGATGGGAATTCTCGCGGGAGAATCAGTATTTTCACAACGTGAATTAAATATTAAAAAGATGAAAATTTCAGACCTTCCTGCTCGCAAATGCCTGATCAACGATGAATGGTAAATGAAGCGATGTGTTTTGCGATATAGTATAAATAAGATGAAGGTTGCAGCAATCTATGTGAAACGCGTCTCTCGGTTTACGATACTCTTACTGATCTACGATCTTGTACAAATTGTCTTGTATACACGTGGGAAATGAATCGTATGTCGCTCGCAGGTGTTCGGGCGTTGATAAATTGTGATACTACTTTAACGAACATATTGTTCTGTTAATTCACACTTTTTACTATGTAGATTTTATATCAGAAGCTCCGCGATGTCTAACGAAATAAGCGACTGTTCTAATTCACCGTCGAATATTGAACTTCAGGGAAAATGAATGATTAATATACGATAGAAACGTAATGTTTGTTAACATTGAACGAGAATCGACATCGATCGAATACTTCCGAGCACAATCGACCGTACAAGATCTTCGATAATCTTATATATATCCGCGTGCCGAACATTCAATCATCCCCGGGAAAATCATTCGCAGAACACCATAATTAAACATCGTGCATGTACTTCGCAGTATCGAGTGTCGAATCAGTTTTATTACACGTGTCCTTTCTAGTGTTGAGTATTACTGAATCTCTATTTTGTACACTGTATTTTTTTTTTCTTCTCGTTTTAGAATAACGTTGTAGCGTAGATGCTGCAGAATCGTCACAGATCAAGTAGAGATAGAAATCATTTTAATAAGCGCGAATGTTAATATATAAGTACATGTTGAATCGCTCGATAAATATATACATTTGTTACTGTTACGTGAAAGTCATATATTTTCTCAGCGAGATAGACTAATATAAATTATAGTGAAAGTTATTATAGTAAACGAATATAAATAATATGTATATGCCAACTGTGGACGTCTCTACGCGTACAGATTTTTATCGAATATTTTCGCGAATGCCGGACTCCGAGACTAATTCTCGAGTACGACTCTTTGAAATTCATTTAAATGTTAACTAGCGCGTAAAATCCATAGTTTAGCTGTAAGATGAGTGATGTAAATTTTGTTCATCTCGGAAAACAACAAAATCGAAACTGAGTCCAGAGATACACTCACGTCCATAAATCACCGGACACTTACTTATCTTCGACAAAATGGTAATTAAAGAATACAAGCTTCCAGCTTGACTTTATTGTTTTATTTTGATCGGATGTAGCAATTACACGATAATATTTCAATGGAAAATTTAATATACATGTGCATATGCTATTTGAATAAATGTTGGAATCATGAGATTGAGAAATTGTGGGATGATTATTCAACAAAATGGTAATTAAAGGATACAAGCTTGCAGCTTGATTTTATTATTTTTCTTTGATTAGATGTAGCTAGAATACAATAATATTGGAGTGGTAAATTAAATAATATAATATACTATTTGAATAAATGTTGGAAGAAAGAGATTGAGAAATTGTAGGATGATTATGGACAGCTCTGAAAGCGAAATTGGGAAATCCACTTTACCCCACTTAAATCTTAAAAATTAGAAAACAAACGAATATTAATAAAAATTTAGGAAACATAGGATATTTTAATAAATTGATAAAAAATCAATAAGTATCATTTTTATTTCATAATATAGGTTCTTCAATAACAGCAAATCGTCTGCACCCAAATTGGCATAAGTGTTCGGTGGCTTATGGACGGGAGTGTACGTCTTTCCACGCGTTAAAGTCACTCGCGCGATGTTCCTTCGCCATGCATTCAAGTCACCGGCGCACAGTGGACTGGATCGAAAAATTTCGTGAAATTTTACTACAATAACTCTTGAACCATAAGAGATATCGGGATGAAATTTCCACTAAAATTCATGAAAAAATTATGCCTATCCAGTGACAATTAATATATAGTTTTTGTAATAATTTTCTAATTAATCGCTTAAATTTTATTGTCCTAAAATATTTAAAATATTTAAAATTGTTTACTTGTTACTTATTTAGTACTTTTCCAGGTATTTTAAATCACCGTTGGTTTCGGTTGTAAATCTTTTTTTGTATTTCTGGAAATATTCATGATGTGAAATACGAAGTAATTAGTAATTAGCTAGTTAGTTTTCATAATATCGGACCTTTAATAACAAAAACTCGTATGCATCAAAATTGGCATAAGTGTTCGGTGACTTATCGAGGGGAGTGTATAATTTGCAATTGGCGACAACGATGCTTACACCGGCAACGCAAAAGTAGACCTGTGCGATCGGCCTTGGAACATCGCGAAGGACTCAATTATCTACGATAAAAGACTAACGTCCCAGAAAATGGCTATTAAGCCTGTACGAATTAACCGTTAATAGGACACACGCTGTTAAATAATGAAAACGCAATGGCGGTTCCGCGGAGTAACAATGTGATATAACTATGCAGGAAATAGTGCGTAATTGCAACATCCGTAATTGTACAGTCGTGAAGATGATAACGAGAGTTTGTTCTCTATTCGCGGACTATTCTCGATGAAATTAGATAAACGAATAAACGGAGAGGTCCAAGCGATTGAAAAACCGATGTTTCCTTGTTGTCTGATTTTCAACGAGACTTCCCCTGTCCATTCGGATCGATGATTAACCGGTCAAGGCCGCGTTGACATTGTTTCCTTCCTCGTAACGGTGTGTTATAGTTTGCGAAACGGATTAGAACAAGTTTGTCAACGGTCGTTTCGAGCAATTAACGCCTCCGCGTCTTCGTGGTAAAACTTTTGTCTGTTCGAACGTGAACTAGATGTGAGAGAATTGTCCGAGATTAAGTTGCTTAATTAAGATTCGCGACGGAGAACCGAGACACTTTTATCTGAAACGGTGGCCCGAGCGTTTACGCGAACGAAACGGTAGCAATTAATAGCGCTAAGGATCGCGACCAACGAAATTAGAGCCGGACAGTAAATTTCCAGGCTCTAACTGACAAGATACAGTTACGAGTCTATATAGAACATGCGAACCGAAGCTCCTCGATCATTCATCTTTGGCTGCCGGAGAAGATGATACGCTTATTGATCTCGCTTCTTTTAGCGAATCTGTCAGCCGCCTCGGTATTGCCGGAAGTGATGTCATACGCGAAAGTGTCAAGGAACGGCCAGCAGGATACCGACCCGGGGTCTGGCCAGACGTCGTGGATCACAAGGTTTGATTGTTAATAAGATCAAAAGTGCACTGATTGCAAGACGATGACATTGATTCAAACATTCTTTCTTCGCACGACGCATGAGATAATGTTGAACTTGTATACTCCAGTCCATTAAATAGAGAACATGTAACACAAGATTTAAGTGGGGTAATTGTTTATCCAATTTGGTTTCTAGAGCTATCCATAATCATCCCACAATTGCTCAATCTCTTTTTCCAACATTTATTCATATAGTAGATGTTGTATATTTAATTTTTCATTTAAATAGGATCGCATAATATCCACATCTAATCAAAGTCTCTAAAACACAAAATCAAGCTGGAAGTTTGTATTCCTTAATTACCATTTTGTTGGCTAATTATCCCACAATTTCTCAATCCTCTGTTTCCAACATGTATTATTCAAAGATATGTATATATTTAATTTTGCATTCAAATATGATCGTATAATAGCCACGTCTAATCAAAGTAAAACAATCAATTCAAGCTGAAAGCTTGTATTCTTTAACCACCAGTTTGTTGAAGATAAGTAAATGTCCGGTGATTAATGGACGGGAGTGTACCTTGGAGAGTAACCTGACTATTTCTGATTTTGAAGAATGATAACGGGCAGCAACGGAACGGAAAACGAAGGCAGAAGCGTGAAAAACATAGCAATCACGGCTTCTCCTGTGTACGTCGCGCCGAAAGGCCCGAAACTGCAAAATGGCGAGGCTGTCGACTATACGACCGGTTCAAGGTAAAATCGGACGATTTCTTAGGACGCGATACTAACATTAAAATTGCATGATACTATACTATAATTACTAGACTGCTGGTCTCTATGCATATATATATAGCTCGAAGAAATTTTTTTTAAATCCTAGAAAATAAAATCTGACGAAATTTAGAACGATTTTTATTCATAACAGATTTACAAAGACTACTGCCAGTGAAAATAATTTTTTTTTAAGTAACTGTAAATTTAATTATTAGACTGCGGATGTTGATGCAATTTCCAAATTTTTATAGACGAACTTTAAGAAAGCGGCGTGAAATAAAATCCTATTTTTATTGTAGATTCGAAACAAATGAAAATCTTACTAAATTTTATATTGTGGTATTTTTCAAACATTTTCGTAAGCCACAAATGCATACAGATCCTCAGTGTAATGATAATTGATTGCAGGTACTCGACGCTGGATTACGATATGTTGGCGAAGCTGAACGGTAGGAAGCAGCTCCAAGACAGATACCATCCGTCGCCGATTTACGCTTTCAAGAATAAGGATCCTGCGAAGGACCCGAAGGACAGTCCGAGACCTGTTCAAGCGACACGGCCAATTGGTCCTCCGAATGGTCCTCCGAATGCTCCTCCGAGCGGACCACCCAGCGGACCTCCGTCCTCGAGCGGCTTCGACTTCTCGAAGCAGCCGTTCGTAAACGGTTACGACTACAAACCATCCGATTTCCTAAACGACAAACCAATCTCGAAGCCGTCCGAATATCTCGACGATAAACCAATGCCGAAACCGCCGGACTATCTCGCGGACAAGCCCATCTCGAAGCCGCTGTCCATGGACGACTACTCGGACTTCGAGATCGGCGACAAGGTAAAGATTCTCTGTCCATTAGCGAACGAATTTTCACTCGACCCGTTCATCGAACGACCGTTCTAAACCGAAGTAGCTTCTTTAGTCGAACAAAAATTGAATGGATTACCATATAATAATTACTAGACTGCGGATCTCTATGCAAAATAAAGAATCATTGTTTAATTAATTCTTTAAATTTGATTGCCTTAAACTAATATTTAGAATTGCTTACTCCTTACTTATTTAGTTGTTTCTCAGATAATTGAAATCACCGATGTCTTTGATTCTAAATTTCTCTGTATTTATTGACATTTATTCTCGATATTATAAATATTTCGTACTTTCGATGTACTTATATTAGATTTTTCAAGAAACGACGCTACAGAAAAGGCACAGAATGAAATAGAAATTAACACGGGACAGAAATGAAATGATCTGGTATGAATATGATTATAGAAAATCACGTCCTCCTCGTCGCTCGACATCTTTCTTTCCTTTTCGTAAATGACGTGAAGTTTGCTTTCGCATCGTACGCTATTACGCTAATCATAATGACGACTGGGATCACGCTTACGGACTGACGTGAATAATTTTACATTAGTCGCAGCACTGAATCGTACAGCAATCGATATTTTGTCGCGTACGCGTGTATGACGAAGGGCCTAATAATTATTATTATGAATAAAGAATTTATACATAAATTTTAAAGGAAAGAGGATTTAATAGTATTAAAGGATCGAGATTTTGAACATGTTTCAGCCACCAGATTCCTACAAGCCAGACGCCTCGTTCGGTTCGCACGACTCCGATTATTCCGATTTTCCATCCGATTCCTATCCCAGCGATCCACCGCCGAAACCGATCGAGTATTCCGCTCCTCTGGATCATCCACCGTTCGATGGCCACACGTACGGTCACGATCACGATCACGATTTCCATCACGAGTTGATCTACGATCACATACCCGAGTACCACGAGCACACCGAGAAGCCGGAAATGAACGATCAGAGGCTGGACAAGAGGCCCTACTCGTACTATTTCATAGGGAAGAAGCTCTGGTATGTTCCGCTGTACTTCAGCATCTACTTCATCATTTACATCGCTGCTCTAGTGCTGAAGAGCATAGCTAGGCACAAGATTACGTTCCCGGCTCATCTTGCGGAAGCTGTCGAACACTCGAGAGCGTACGCCGGGAACGTCAGCTGGTGGGATCTCGCAGCACGGATACTGGAGGGGATCGAGAGTTTTGCGGAGATGTATGGGAAGGCTTCTTAGTACCTCCGAGAACTTGAAGAACTCGAAGAACCGAACGCTTCTTTATACGATGCAGCGCGGTGTTAACGCGTTCTCCATCATGGTGGTCTTTGCTAACTCTTTTCGATTGAACACTTTGCAAAAACCCGAAAAGCTTCAGTAAAATTGTACTTGTTTCGAGAGCTCCATATATTTTTATATCTAAATATTGGTCTTGCAAATACATGAATTGATAATTACTAAACTGCGGATCTTTATGTTGTAGAAAAATTTTAAAAATTGAAGGTGTCAATATATGATTTTTCCTCTATTGAAATCATTGAGGGTAGAAATAACATTCAATTTTATATTCTATTTCTTGCAATTAATGCAGGCAATTTTTATATTGCATAAAGATTCGCAATCTAGTCATTACTTTTAAATAGGTATTTGACGTACATCTTTGCAGTAAATCAAATTTTAGACTTCTTAATAATTAATTTACATTTGATTTGATCTTTCTTAGAAGATTAATTTCGAGATTATAGTGTGAGTATAACGTGAGAGCACTACTGTGTATCGATTAATAATTCACTGTAGCAAATAATGAACGTGCCATTCTGTTAGCACGTGTGGTAAAAGGGCTTTCACTTTTTGGGATACGAAACAAACAATTATTTATTGATACACACAGCGCATCATTTTAATGTATTTTGCATATGTAAATATTAACTGTAAGGTTTGTACATATTCTCTCGACGATAGATTATTTATGTCAAAACGATGTACTTACTTGTTAATCTAAGCTTTAAGATAATATGTCCTTCAGAGTGAATTCTAATATACATTCGGACAATCATTGTTTAAATAATTCTAGAACGTAATTATGTAATGTATGTCCGACAGCCGAATAAACTTCATTTCCGAATCTGATGTTACTGAAATTATTACTCCGAAGCGATTTTTTTTTTTTATTTTGGAAATCTCATATCAGATTTATTACAACGTAATGCTTAGTACAGAGTATATTGTATGGTATAAAAATATTATTTACAATATAAAAATCAAAAATCCTTAGGCACGTAGGTTACATGTATTTAAAAAGGCTATTATATATATATATATATACAAGCACTAATATTGGGTTCAGTTATTAAGCAACCTATGTCCAATGGCAATCGGAAACCAGCTCTAGTAAGGTTCTGAACAAGTTTGATCCTCTGATCTTTATATACAAAAACATATGTTAATATAAGAGGGTAGTTGAAAAAGTTAAATATTAAAATTAATGGTATATTATATATTGTAGATTGCACTGTCATAGAACATGGTTAAGCGTTTCCTGTTCCTGGTTACATTTTCAATTGAGATTATCGATGATGCCAATGCGAGCAAGTGAAGCAGCCATATTGTCTTGTTAGCTTTTTACCGAAGCGATTTTCGTTCTGATTTTCTACAGGTAGGCTTTATTTACATTGGAATGAATATTGCATAATATTTCCACGACGTTCATTCTAACCAATTTCTGTTCTTGTTCATTTGAAATGGTCAATTTTTCTCAAATTCGATTTCATTCGCGACACGAGTTGTAAAATATCGCGATCGCGAATTGTATAATATCTGGAAGAGAAAAGAAACTGACGGGGGGGGGGGGATAAAAGTAGCTGCGGGTACTGCGTACATCAAGAAGCAGAATATTCCGTCGATCATGTGGCGCGATTAAGCTCATGAAGACGACCGTATAGGAACAATGTCGCGTTCGTAAATTCCTCTCGCAATACCGGCGTATTCGGTTATGGCCGTTTCTTACTCTCACGACGGAGAGTCACGGCGCAGCTTTTTGGACGGATAACGAGGTGGAATTTGTCAGTATCGGCAGAATCGAAAGAATTACAGGAAACGGGGCGAGAATCCCTGATGGTCCAGCATTCCGATTGACCAATTACGCCGGCGCAATCCGGCTCTCATCCCCGGTTTTCTTTTCGGGTATGATCCCCTCAGTTCCGCCGCGTACCGAGAATACAAAGTGTCTCATCATATTACACTTTCGCGTGTTCCCGACCGTGCATAATGCATTTCATGCATAAGAATCGCCATCGATCCGCGATCAGATTACCTCTGGACACATACCACCGACTTTTTCTGATTTATTAGCGCCCTAGGGTTTCGCGGATCCCATTTTATTTATTTATACCGCGAAAGAGATTAGATTCTTATCAACGTCGCGAGTCAGCAATTATAACTACAGCGCTTTCTTGAAAGTTTACACATTTTTGAATAGCCACGATAATTAAATGGGGGTGTAATGTGAACGCTATACCACTGAACGAGTGAAATAAAAATGATTTGCGTCAATTGCAAGATACATTCACATCTATATATTTTATTGAATTCCCCTTAGGGTTACAATTCTAATATTATATATCACCCTTTTTCCCTTTTTCGCTCTTAGCCTCTAACCTTACCTCTAACTTATTAACTAACTTATGACTATCTTACATACTATTTACAGATAGAGAGAGAGAGAGAAACGCTATATACAAAAGACTTATCCTATACCTACGACATTTACAAATTAATTACAATATTTTTACAATATTTACAATATAATATACTATAGTATACTATAATATACTATAATATACTACAATATTTATTACATACACATCTATATGTTTCGGACCTATATTAACTAAAAAATTTCTTCCGACCTAGAATAATACTATATATAAATTCATTTCTTCGTACGAATATGAAATTGATACAATACCTCACACAATACTTAAATGTTTTGTAATTGATTAAATACCAACTTATTTAATCGAGTAAACAATATTTTTAATAATGATACAGTAATTTTTAGTGGTTACTCTGAGAAAAATAATCCGAAGGTACTCTAAAGTTGCTTCGGTAACGCTCTTGGAAATATTCAACGTGTACACATCGACTACAGCGAGCAATAGGTTAATTTATTTACGTCGTTGATTTAAAGAAAAAATTCGCAAAAGTGATTTGGATTGAGCGAAACGAGAAGGGTCACTGTAAAATTCCACTTTTCTCCTTGTTTTTTTTTTAGACACGTGTCTGACTTGGTTTGCTATACCTTGGGGCTGTTTGAACTGGTCGTCCGTTGTTCGATTGTCTTTTATCTCGGTCAATTTGAGCGTTTAGCCGATCCGCTTCTATGAGTCGAGAGTTTAACCGGCTAACTAAATGATGGAAAGTTTTCGTAGTGGTGATGGCGGAACTTTTGTTGCTGGTATCGCAAACAGACAGTAACCGAGCGTACAACAACGAGCATCAGCCTGGTTTAACCGATGTACATCCTCCTACGGTATTAGGATAGGCGATTAGCGTGTTCTTAAGCAAGTACCGTTGAAACAATACTCTAAACCGGCGATAATTGCGACACATGTTACTGCTTGATGCAGGTTCAGTTAGAAACGGTCTAGGCTGGCCACTTTGTTACGCTCGTACACGAGCGTCTTTACTCCATTAACGAACATGGACGAATTAACTCGGTTACACCACCTAATAATTTTTGTAAAGGTCCGAGCCGCTGGTCGAATAATTTTCATACAGAAAAACTTGATGGAAACTCGTGAATTTTCCAAGTTCTTCGACATCGTCCAAATAAGGCAAAGTGAATATACAAAATATGTGAATTACACTGTCCAACACCAAAAATGTTTCCATATAACTGTTGCGTGGAACTTATAGAATTTCTTACGCTGATTCCGAATCTGCCCTTAATTTTTCTCTTACACGCACAGTTTTTGAGAAACATGACTTTGATAAAAAAACGTATTTTTCAACTTTAAATAGATATTGCGATGTTATTATAAACGATATTGAATTGTTCTTTGCAGGAAAAGATTCTGTAGACTTTCCTGAATTCAGTGATATACATTATTAATACGTTATGATTGTTTAAAAATGTTCACCCATTAAGAATATTTAAGATTAATTATTTATTTATTTAGACACACGTGAACGGTATCATTACTGAAATCATCTTCTCCAGAAGCTTCTGGTCTGAAAGATGAGACCAAAGATCGAACTGATTCAACGATAATTGAAAGTTTATTAATTCTTATTAATTATGCAAAATGTCACTCAGCAGAATAAGACATAAGACACTACACGTTTATGATTGATTTGCAAAAGGGTAGATTTGGAGTGCAAAACCTGTATAATAAATATACGCGAGCGAGTGCGTTCGTCTAAAAATCGTTTGCGATTCTGCAAAGAAAGGCGGAGACAAGGCAGTGCAAACACCATTCGAAATAAAACAGCGAAGACAACGCGACATGAGGCGGAATGTACGGAAATGGGGCTCGTCCGTCGCGTCGCCTATTGGCGAATTCTTGACTGAAGTGTTTCTAGACGACACGACGATACGTAAGATCTGTAACAATTAGGGCTGTTAGCACCTTACGCTGGATTTGTTTAACGTTTCTGGTGATACAGTTACCGGTACGCGTGAAACCTAACAGCGTGTTTGAACTGGGTCTTCGAATCGGTTCTCAGTTGCTGCTTGCATTTGATCATCGACGGTTCCTCCGATCGGGATTCCCGTCGTAGGCGTGTTTCGAGATTCGATTCGTCATCCGAACAATAGCAGCGTCGATTTTCGTTCCTGGTTCCGCGAGGATTCGGTTCGACAGGCTACGAAGTATGAACGAGCCGGTTAATGGTGAATACAGGTTCGCGTGAATCGGTGAATCGGAAAAGAAAAGTGTTTGCGAATGAGAGGCGCAGGATACGCGTTTTCCGACCAGCTCTCAGGGTTCATCGAACAGAATCAACCGGAACAGGCATTATGGGTAAGCCCTTAACAATGATCTGCTGCGATCGCACTTTTCTCGATGTTCTGGGAAGTCTCGAAGTTTTAAAAAATCAACTACTATTCAGCGATTTGTTTACCGATTTCTTTTACGAACTAATTCTCAATTTTTCAACTTGTTACTTAGAACTCTTTTGTTTGTATTACATATCTAAATGGCCTATTTAAAATGATGTTGAACTGACTCTTTCAAGAACATATGTCCAATATTTCAGACAGAAGACGAACAAATTTAGTCTGCCACTGCCTTCTGTTACTCGTTTTCATCTCCCGTGTCTCAGCCCATGACAATCATCCCGCAATTGCTATACCATTGGAGGAGTCTGCAGAAAATTCTGAAGCTGTCACAGCTCTGCAAACGTACAGGTACATGAAAAATCGTTTCGAACCATTTCTTTCTTACAATATACAGGGTGACACTGGGAACTGGGACAAGTTACTGCAAGTAAAAATAGAAAAAAATGATAGTGGATAAAATCGTATGTCATAATACATCCTAAGAATGTACCTGGAATGTAGATGCACCCGCTAGGTGCAATTGCACTATATTCTTTAATGCATCCTAATCTTTTTGTTAAACCATTCGATTCCTTTTATTATTGTACTTGTAAAAGTACTAACCCGAGGTCATCGAAATGTTAATACTTTACAAGGTATTTGACATTTTTTGACAGCATCAACACGGAATTAGTTCCAACAATTCATATCGAGAGTTCGGATACTTCGTAGTTTGTAGTAAAGTATGTTCCTGACACAAATATCTCGTGAAGATATGTAGGATAATAAAAGGGATCGACTGGTTTAACAAAAAAATGGATTGCATTAAAGAATAAAGTGCAATTGCACCTCTGGCGGGTGCATCGGTACATCCACATAAAAAATGAGGTCACAGGAAGTTAGGCGGATTTTATGCATTTATTAAAAAAATGAGTAAAGTAAGTAGGTATAATTTAAAACAGTAAAAACATTAGAAGAATTTAATAATACTGTTACATTATTTTTAACCTTCCATTTCACTTTAGTTTGTAACAATTCAAGCAGACAATTTTTATTTTGCATAAAGATCCGCTGTTTAATTATGACATATGATATTTGTCCTCTATCGTTTCTTTCTATTTTTACTTTCGAAAAGTGAATATCACAGAAATATTAAACAATGACAATTAACAAGTGTTCGTGTTTGCTGTTGTTAGACATTCGAGGGCGTATCGACGCGGTCACGATGAGGATGATTATGGTCACGATCATCACATGGAGGAAGAGGAACAAAAAGAGAAGGCGATAGTGGATTCGAAAGTTGACTATTGGGGTGGTTATTATGATTTCCTCATCAACGAGGGTAGTTACAAGTTCTGGGCCGTTTTTCAAGTGAGTTTCTGTTCATGAATCAGTGCATCAATTTCTTTTGAACTTTCCCAGAATTATTATATAGTGGGGTAATTCAATTATCGATCGTAAATGTATTTTTGATTACTCGTGTTGCAATTTCGTATCGGCGCACAGGTTCGATCATTATGTTACAAACTTTTTTTGATTTATTTTTTTAAATTAATTTTTTAAATTTATTTATTATATGTATAGTGTTCATGAAAAGAAAACAGAATAAATGAATGGATGAATTTGCAGCTTGCCACCGCGGCTCTCCTGATCTACAGCGGTTTCGCCGCGCTTTACTATGCCAAGGTAAATCCTCCGAACGCGGTTGACGACTTCGACGATATATTCCGTCGTCGTCGAAGAAGATCGACACTTGTCCCACCTCAGGAGAGGCCATTTTGTGGTCTGGATAGCGTCACATTTCAAAGGATAATCGACGCACTCGCGAGAGAATTCCACTGACCAAAAATTAGCAAATCCCTCTGTTCTTGGCCAGAACTATCGTGAGATTTGTTGAAACTGGGTGTACTTTTTATCAACAACCCGGACAATTATTTATAACTCAACTTGCGGGTCTCTGCAACTGTCACAGAGATGTATATATGTATAATATTGTGTGTAATTTAACGAATGTTATTGAATTACAGACGACTTGTTCTCTCGAAACATTGTGAGAGGTAGATGACTCTGTGCGACAAGTTTGATATACATATGTATAAGATTTTTATAGAAATTATTAAGCACCATTGTGCGTCTATTGTAAGAAACAAGTACTTCAATTGGTAATAACCAATTTGGATAAGGAGCACAAGGCTATGTTACGGTCACAAAAATTCAAATATGTAGGATTTAAAAAAAAAATTGTTTATTATATATGCGTGTTGCTCGATTTACAGTCAGCGAGGTACATACTGTCTTCTGTTTGTGAACATGCCTTGTCTTGAATGTCTTGGCAACAGCCACATATTAAAGACTATTACAGTTCAGCCATGTACACTGCCGGCCGAAAGTTTGGGACCACATTTTATTACATTTTACAGCATAAGTACTGGAAAGTGGATTTAGCGTTTCTGTAATGTTTTCCTGGGTTTAGAGAGAGATAGTAGGAATTAGTTTACGTGTGTGTAATAGGACAAAGTAATTTTTTGATGAGAGCCCTTCATCATATAATTATACTATAATTCCGCGTGACATGTCTCTTATGCGGTGGTCCCAAACTTTTGGCCGGAAGTTTACATATAAATAGACAGCGGATTTGATGCATTTATGAAAAAGAAACGAGTGAGCGTAATTTAAAACACTACAAAGATTAGAAGAAATTTAAAATATTGCTATATTAACTTAACAATATAAACTATAACAATATTTTAATACGTAAAATATAACAATATACATTTCTTAATATAACTATAAAAATAATATTTTCAACAATTTAAGAAAGAAAATCAATTTGTATTCCCTTCCACTTTGTTGCAATTCAGGTAGGAAATTTTCATTTTGCATAAAGATCCGCTGTCTAATTATAAACTATTACAAAAATTAATTGAATTACACGATAACTGTTAAACAATGATGAAGACAGGGACAAACTTCATCGTGAAAATCGTTCTATAAAACAATAGATATTGTCCTTTGGAATGAATTGTTTAATAACTATACCATATAAAATCAATTAATCAATATAAAAAACCGATAACCTTCGGTGAATAATCTTTTACGAGAATATCGTTTACAGAATATAAATATTACTGCAATGATTTCAATGGCCGATAACGAAACAGCAGAGTTTCATGCAAATGTACATTTTTCTAGATAAATCCCAAGGAACGTGAACCGGATAGAATGTTCTTTTCCTCGCGGTATTGTTCCAAATAAATTAAACGTAAACCAGAAACGCGTTAATTTTTTTATTCGATCTGCAGTGTAGATAGGGAATCGCGAAGATTTTTATATGGCATAAACGCATAAAGATCCTCGGTTCGCTGATAATAATGCGCCGCGCCGGTGCGATTAACATAAAACGTGATTACGCGTCGGTAATCGAGATACATATGATAAATTCCAGTCGCACGGCTCCGGGAATAATTTACAGAGTTAACGAGGCGCGCGGGGCAGGGTCGTAAAACATTTCGGAAAAGTGTAGACCATGAAAAGTTTCGTTTGCTGATCGGAGGGTCGCCATATTAGGGGCCGGTCGCGGTAGCGGACGCTAAAATGTATGCGCGAAAGGATCAAAACGTAATAAAAATCTGCCGAAAAAATGTCGACCGATAAATCAGCCGTGCCATCCCGCTCCTGTACATATGCACACCATCTATACGAGTTTTATACTATGTGAACACGTATGCGCGCGATATGCGCGGTTCAAGCTCGGAGGCAAATTTTCTTGTCGAACAGCGCAACGTAACGGGGGTCCTCGAGCACCTTTTGGCAATCGCAGGACCGTATCTACAGTGGATCCTTCATTTTTTAAATAAATTCATTTATCCTCGTCATCAAGTAACCCGTGCTGGCTGCATAGAGAATGATCGAATTAATATGAACACCTTCGAAATTATTACTTATTTACAATGGGTGTACAAGGTGTATAAAAAGTAATGATCATCCGTCATACGGATGAATCTACACCTCTGGATCGATGGACATTAAAGTGTGTTGTTACATCAACACCTTTCACTTTACTAGAATAGAATAAGTTTGAAAGAAACCATATGTCGCAAACGAATAGTTATCAGGATGTAAACTGTTAAAGATTTTGCAACATTTAACAGAAATCTACTACGACAGTCCACCTAACCGCGTCGATGAGAGAGAACATAATCGTATGCGTGCCTCGAGTCATACGAAATTTAAAAGGACATTTTGTCGCTAGGCCCATATCAAGTTATCATGTGTCTGTTTATTCAGATCATTAATTTGAAGTTGCAAATATGAGAGAAAACCTTATACAACCTATTTATTGTTATACATAAGAATATTAATCCTACATTGTAAAATACTAATGTAAAGTGTACTTAGAAATTCCTCGGAATCATCTGTTCCTTCGTTCGATCCACAGCATATTGCTATCACTAAAAAAAACACTACACAACGCACTTTCCGAAATTGTGACAGCGACCGCGAAGAAGTTACAGCAGCCACGAAGAAGTTACAGCGGCCACGATCAAAATAGTTCTGCGACTGTCACCTCGGTTTTTTCGTGAATGATTCAGGTGGATTCAGGTGGAGAAATGTAGCTTTTGTTAATTGGACGAGAGTGTATCGAAGGCCTTTAGGTTGAGAAGTGAGAAACTACCAAGGAAATTCCTTTTCGTATTGTTTTCGGTCGTCTATGGCGTAATTTATAATTGTATGTCCGCTGTTGGCAAAAAGAGAGTTGGGCAAAAATTTAATCAACGATTGACAACTACGTTTCTACTTCAATCGTTAATCGCAATTAACAATTAAACTCCTACTTCAGTCGTAAATTGCGGTTAACGATTACATTTTTTTCTGAAATGAAATACGGAATCAAAACTGTATGCATACTGAAAAAAATGTAAACTGAGTTTTTGTTGAAATATATTTCAACAATTGATTAAATCAGTCCCCAATTTTTCGATGATTTCTTTCTTTAATCAACGACTTACGATTAACTTCATCAATCGATTGAATCAATCGTCGATTTTTCAATGACTACTTTTTTAATCGTACACATTAATCAATGAATCTTGGTTAAAATTTTCATCGATTAATTCTCAACTCTGCTTGATACGGGCCTAGCGACGAATGTTCTTTTAAATTTCGTTTGTCAGACGAAGAATCATTTTTATCGCTGCCACACACAGAAGTTGATTGTATTATAGCTGTTCATAATGATAACGAAGAGTAGATTGAGAGATGCGAACTGTGATGTGCCATCTTGCGACAAAAAAAAACCTGACTGATGCATGGCGGCATTCGTCATCTACTAAATGCTTGAACCGCTTAGTCTTATGGCCGCGGCAGGATAAATCATTGCGTTTTAATTGCCCTTTCTGCGGTAAATCAGTTGTTCGAGAGGCCAGACGAGTTTATTTCTTCAGCTACCTGACTAAGTGGAGACTCTTGTACGTCTATTGAAATTGTATAAACAAACCGCTCTCGCTGTGCCAATCTTTCTGCATCTGCAGCTATTTTAAACACTACAGAGCTTGAATAATGTACAACACTTATGATATGAGCAATTTAATTTGAGGAGTTCCGTTTGAACTTGAATTGGATAACATTTCCTGCAATTTTAAGCTGGTCGTTTAATTTGATCTCGATTGAAAACAACTTGGATATTCCCATCGATTTCAAGCGATTCAGAATTTCAATCTGATACATCATGAACAGTGCATGATTCAAATTCATGTATACAACGATTCATTTGTATTTTTTATTTCAAACGAAGGAATTTCAATGAATTAGTACTAAATATTCTTTATTCTTAACGATCGTAAATTTTGTATATGCTCTATATGATATCGGCGCTACAAGTTCGATCACAAATACAAAAAATTAGCAATGTTGCAGAATTATAATTTCGTAACGCGGACTTTTCTTAAAAATTGTTCAAAACAGAATCGATATTATAATTCTGCAAGATTGCTAATTTTTTGTATTTGTGATCGAACCTGTAGCGCCGATATCATATAGAGCATATTAGTACTAAAGTTTGAACTTGAATGGTTTCATTTTTGAATTGATCGAACATTTTACCGGCGATTTCAAACTATTCGAAATTTCATCTTGAATTCAAATTCATTTGTGTTTGATGTGAAACGAAGGAATTTCATCGGAACAGTACCGCCATGTGAACTTGGATGATTCGATTATTGAATTGATCGAACATTTTACTGGCGATTTCAAACTATTCGACTTGAATTAAAATTCATGTATAAGATATTCGTATTTACGATCGAACCGCGAGTAATTAAATCTGAATTTTGAATTGGGTAACATTATTCGAGCTGAAAATTCGAGGATAAGGTCGAATGTATAGTCGGCGATCGAAATTCGTAACCGGACAAGAATTTGACGACGGAAAGCCGAAGAAAGGTCCAGTACGGCCCTGCAAAAATCACCCACAGCGCGTTTGCGAACGCATTCCGCCACGTAGCCGGCTGCAAGGGGTACCTTCGGCAAAAGTACGACGATCTCATGTGGCCGGGTGCATCTCAAGAGGGGCCAGCCGAGCTCGGGAGAAAGAAAGGGGCAGTTGGGTTTTTTAAAAAAATTTTTCAAATAAATCTCCGACGACCAGGGGAAACGGCAGAGGATAAAAACGGTATAAAAACTGTTATTTACAGCGGCCGCGCATCAACGTTGATCGATAATTCTCGCGTGTTTCGTGCACCCAGTCTCTCGCCGCGCCGCGTCAGTCTGTAATGCTATACGCAATGATAGTACACGATCAAATGCAAAGTAGAGACCAGGTTATGCACCGAAAGTAACTAGATTTCCTTTTTTTTTCATTCGAACCAGTGTAATCTCGAACTAGAGCTTTATTTAAATAGTACAACCGTTTGCAGCGTTATCACTAGACTGCGGATCTATATAGAAAATAAAATATTCTGCGTTTGATTGTGAAAAGCAGAAAGAAAATAAAAATTCATTTCATCCGTTGATGACTTTGTTACATTGAAAACTTCATTTAAATAACACAGTCGTTTGTAATGTTATCACTAGACTGCTGATCTTTTTAACGAAATAAAAATATTCTGGATTGATTGTGGAAAGTAGGTAGAAAATAAAAATTAATTTCATCCCTTGACGAAAAACAACGTTACAGTGTTCTTAAATTTTTCTAAACTATTACTGTATTTCATGATTCAGTTATCACTATACTTTAACCCTTAGCACTCGAGTGGTGACTCACAGTCGCCATTAAAGATTGCTATACCATTATTCCAAATATAGTTTAGATTATTAAATACGTTGGTATCTAAATCAATCTTATATTCATAAAATGAAAGAATCATATACAGAGGAATTATTCTAGGTCAGAAGAAATGTTTAATTTTCGAGTTAAAATATCTCCGAGTGCAGAGAGCTGACGCTTAACGTTCACGCATGGCTGGACTACGCGTCCGAAGTTATAATTTCAAGAAGAATTCCGACAAATCTCGACTCGGTGGACGTTTATTCGCGATAAAATCGCGAAGTCTCGCTGTCGGACGGTAATGGCGGAAGAATGGCGTGCGAACAATGACCGAAGCAAGTCGGTGTCCGCTCGGTGCGCATGGCAGGAAGCGACTTTTAATATTTCAGATAAATCTCCTGACCACGAAAAAGAGAATAAAAGGAGCCTCGGGCCCCAAAAACGGGCCCCTCGGATAAAAACAGTAATTTATGATGCAATGCTTGCCGGCGATCGATAATTCTCGCGTTGCAAATACACGAGAGGCCTACGATCAGCTTCCTTCTACTACATACATAATACTCTCCCTGTGACTCTCTCTCTAGCTCTCTTTCTCTTTCTATCCGAGAGTCTCCCAGCTACCATTTACCCTCCTCTTTTATAGTTAATGATAATAATAATAATGACGAGAACAAGAGGAGCTGCCGCGGGGAGCGAGGGGAAAGGCGGACGAAAAGAACGGGGCGGAGACGTACCGAGAAGTCGTTCGAAAGGGTGCAGCCACCGCAAAAAGAATTCATTATGACGCGCGGTATATCTATCAGGGACTTTATCTCGGAACACGTTTAACGGAAAGAGTTTCGGCGATCGAACTTTTATTTAAGACGCGCAGTTCGGCAAAGCGATGAATTTTCTATAAAAATCAAAGAATTTTCGATAGAAATGAGATAGAGCGACGTTTTGTTTAAATGAAAACTGAAATATTGCAGAATATGGGAAAAATAGAGAGATTATAATCATTTCATATTATTAGAATCTATTAATAACATTATAATCTAACCGAAACATGGTATTCGATAAATCACAAATTTCTTGTAATACTGAAAGTTTAACACAGACCTTCACAGTTAAAAAAAGGTTTATAATCTCTTTGTTCTGATATTCTGCAATACTTCAGCTTTAATTAATGGTCTAACAATTGTTCCCACGTGCCATGCAAATTGTGACATTATTGAACGTGAATTAGAGAACGTGAACAAGAATGAATAAAATAAGCAACTAGCCTAGCTCACATACATAGAATCGCAAATGGTCAATCTACAAGCATTGAGAGATGCATATTTTTATTGAATAATTCCTTTCGACGTATACTAAAAAATACATCGAATATGGCGAACGTGGCGGGCCGCGTTTGTACGGGATGTATGATTTATCGATCCCTTCCGATCCGTTCTCAATGAGCATTCGATATCCCAAACGACTTTTTGGCCACTATCCAAACGGACTGCAAGATCCCCGTGATTTGTGTGACCGATCCTCGATGGTAATACAGAATTTACGATTGATTTCTTCACTGTTAGCTTGCCAAACAACCACGTAAGAAATGGTGGATCACGACGTGCCGATCGATGCCGAAAAGAGCTATTTGTTACAGAGTTAATTATTCCCTGCATGTTCGATGAACGGAACCAAAGAAAGAATGAACGAATTCGTGGAATCAAACTCGCAATGAAAAGTTGCAGAAAACGAGTCCGAAATTGCGATTTTCCTTGGAAAAATGTTCACGTTTATTGTGCCGGATAGTCCGACTCAACGTTTCAAGGCAAGGGGTTAATTATCCTCCGAGCGTTTATTATGCTCGACAACGTGCGACTCATTAACTCTCGTACGAATGGTAATTATCTCTGCGAAAGGCAGAAATCGAATAAACAGATAGTGGAAACACACATAAATGCCAATCTCTGGATAATAAAGCTAGGTTCAAGCTTTATTATCGAACCGGGGTATTCGAGGCTTTAATTGGCAAGAAGGGGAGGTGGGGTATGGGGGATGGAGAGAAGAATGGCGCCGAAAGACAAAGGCTAGCACCTATAAACAGACGTGAATTGCGAGAGTGGGCCGATCCAAGGGATTTCGAGGGGTCAAGTGATAGAAGATCGGATTTAGCGAGGATGGTGGAACGGCGAGGGGGACGCAGGGGTTAGCTAAATAGCTACGAAATGCCGGGGACCACGGCCCCTCGGTCCGAGGGAACAAAAGTGGTCTGGCATTATGACGGGAAAAACGGCAGAATGCCACCTGGAATCCGAGCGGCGCGTTCCGACGTACTGGAAGTCGGCGCGCGCTTAGAACTTAGTAAATAAACGAGGAACACGCTGTATATAATTGGAAAGGAAGAGGGAAAGGACACGTTCAACGAGACCCGGCGTAAGAACGCGGCAGATGAATGCGCGGATACCGCGGGTAGGGAACGCAGAAAAACGGCGGGGCGCGCGAAACACCGGGAAAAATGGCGGGGACCGCGCAAAAAACATTTCGGAACGGGACGAGAGTGGTGGTAATTACCGGGAACGTTTCGGAAATGATGTTTGCAGACGGTCAAAGATGCTTGAGACCGCGTGGGTGTCGGCTCAGTCTGAGTTTCGGTCTCGGTTCAGCCACTTAGCTGGAAAATTGTTTATAATAAAAAAAAATCATACGTGTTGTGCTTCTCTAGCTTTTGAACTGCAGATTTCAAATTTTTTGGTTCTTTGTTCTGGGTCCGAAATTGTAGAAGTATTGTTCCGGCTGTCGAATGTTTTTTTTAAATAGATTTCTTTTTGAAAATAAATTTTTCGTTTCTTACATTACGTTCCTGTAAAAGATTTTGAAATATAGGCTTGTTTTTCGTACTCTAGAATGGTTTGGTCTCCGAATGGCTGGTTAATGAAACACAGTGGCTCGCACTAATATTTGGACACTCTTACAAAGACGATAACTTTTTAAATATTCGACCATACGATTTGAACTTTTACCGCATGATATGAAAAGAAATTTTTCCAAAAATTGCAATCGGTCGGAATTGTACAGGAAATACTGAAATTAAAAACTTACAATTTTTTTCATGTGCAGGCCTATATTGAGAATTAAAAAAATACATTGTAAAAGTTTGATCATCGGTTGATGCGGCAAAAAACGACAAACATTGAAATATGTAAGAACCTTCGATTTATTGCAGTTAGAGATAAAAAATCGTAAAGAACTGCAATTATTACCATCTTTAAACATTTGTAGCTCATTGCAACGTCGACCGACTTAATCGATACAGATCTACGAAACCTGTTTTCTAAATTTTCCATATGAGCACACACAACAAAGTTGCAAAATACAGCTTTTACTATTTTCTCTGGAATTCCGACAACTTACAATTTTTCTCAAAAATTTTCTTCACGTTGTGTAGCAAATCAATTGTTCTAATTTCTCAAAAAAAATTTAAATCATATTGTCCAATATTAAAGAAGTTATCGTCTTTTTACGAGTGTGTGAATATTCATGTGAATCGCTGTATAAGCTGGTTGACTAATTATCGTGTGTCTCGAGGATTTTGTGTAAAAAGAATACACAATTACCTAGTATTTCCAAGGGACACGAAGAGGTTGGCAAGAGGGAAGAGGCTCGGCTAGTTTTGGCATTCAACGTGTTAATAATAAGGGGGTCGAAAGTAGAGTAAGTAAGGAGCTAGAAAAAATCCTCGAGTTGTATGGTGCATCTGATTTTGTATGTGAAAAAAATTGACGGATGGTATGTAAAAGGTTGACCACCCCTGATCTAGCCTCCTTCTATGAAACCTAGTCAACATTGCGAAAATTAGACAAAAACGTCATGTGCATTGTAATATATAGAAAATGAACAGCTTGTCCTTTCGGAAGGTGTTAAAAATTTTAAATCATATTGTCCAACATTAAAAAAAGTTATCGTCTTTCTACGAGTGCGTGAATATTCATGTGAATCGCTGTATAAACTCGTTGACTAATTATCGTGTGTCTCGAGGATTTTGTGTAAAAAGAATACACAATTACCTAGTATTTCCAAGGGACACGAAGAGGTTGGCAAGAGGGAAGAGGCTCGGCTAGTTGGCAAAGAAGAAGAGTAACGGTTGAGGGAGGTAGAAGAGAAGTAGGGAGAGGGATTGGAAGAAAGAAACGGAGAAGGAAGAAGAAATTGAAACTGACACTTACCGAAGGAGGCGGTTGGACGGTCCGGTCCCCGTACCGGTGGCCACATAACGATGGTTATATGTCGGATATGATTATACGGGCAATGAAATACCACGGGAGCCGGGGAGAAAAGCTTTTTGCCCGACTTCTGAGGATCCAGCGGAGCGTTGCGCGGCTGCTCGCGACTCCCCTCGATCCTCGATCAACGATCCCTCTCGCCGGTTCGCCGGCTCGCCGATCCGGCACGACGATCATCCTCCGCGTTCTACCTCCCTGCAACGATTCAACGAAGTAATTAGAGGGGTCGGGATGTATTGCGCTCGTTATCGTGAATCCTTTTAGGAGCTGCTCGATAATTAATTCCTAACGACGACAGGCGCTCGCGCCATCCACGACGATATCGATCAAAGGGAACCAACCATGCGCCCGCTCCTCCCTCCATTGCTCGATCCATTGTGCATAGCATGATCTAGACCAAGGGTGGCCAACCTGTGGCGCATTGGATCCTTGCGCTTACACATACATATTCTTTCGAAGTAACTTCCATAACTGAATCAATCTTCAAATTTTCGACACTCGAGTGCTCTCAGTCCATACCGCGTGTCTCATAATTCATGGTGCGAATTAGGTCAGGTTGACTCTATGACTGGAAATAAGACGAAAATCAAGAATAATGAAATTTCGTGGGAGGCTTCGTTTTTGGAGAAAATTTAACACGTTGAATGCCACGCTTAGTTTTACAGGGATTTCCCGTGGCGCCACGATGAATTTTTTATTATGTGATACTCAAATTATGAATTTTTACTAATCTTGGCGCACAGGTCACTGGTGACCCCACTGCGCTACCGTCAAATTGAAGGTACCCACCTTAATACACTGTAGGTCCGGTCGCGAAGTAACCTTAGCAAAGAGTTGAGAGCAACGAGAAATAAATTTTTAAAAAGCTGTCAAATTGAGTGCATCCAACGTGTTAATAATAAGGGGGTAGACAGTATAGTAAGTAACAAGGTAGAAAAAGTGCTTAAGTTGCATGATGCATCTGATTTTGTATGTGAAAAAAATTGACGGATGGTATGTAAAAGGTTGACCACCCCTGACTCCTTCTATGAAATCTAGTCAACATTGCGAAAATTAGACAAAAACGTCATGTGCACTGTAACATCTAGAAAATGAACAGCCTGTCCTTTCGGAAGGTGTTAAAAATTAAAAATCATATTGTCCAATATTAAAAAAGTTATCGTCTTTTTACGAGTGTGTGAATATTCATGCGAATCGCTGTATAAGCTGGTTGACTAATTATCGTGTGTCACGAGGATTTTTTGTAAAAAGAATACACAATTACCTAGTATTTCCAAGGGACACGAAGAGGTTGGCAAGAGGGAAGAGGCTCGGCTAGTTTTGGCATTCAACGTGTTAATAATAAGGGGGTAGAAAGTAGAGTAAGTAACAAGGTAGAAAAAGTGCTTAAGTTGCATGATGCATCTGATTTTGTATGTGAAAAAAATTGATGGATGGTATGTAAAAGGTTGACCACCCCTGATCTAGACTCCTTCTATGAAACCTAGTCAACATTGCGAAAATTAGACAAAAACGTCGTGTGCACTGTAACATCTAGAAAATAAACAGCCTGTCCTTTCGAAAGGTGTTAATATTAATGGATACATTTTTTCAAAATTCACGGTCAGAAAGATTGTAATTGGTTATCGCGTATCTGCATGGTTTTCTATCATCAATGAACAGGTTAACGAGCAAGAATGTATTTCACGGTGCACGATCGTTTTCGAAAATTGTCCTGATTTCTCGAGGAAAAAGTTGTTGGAAAATGGACAGGAGAAATAAAATATGTATAAATAAAATCGTAGTATACGTGTAATAAACAATAAACGAACGGAAAATTGGTGCGTCAACGATGTTGCGGTAATACGATGATTTATACGATGCCATGCTCGAAACTATTACGGCGAACTGAAGTGGCAATGCAAATTGAGGTACAGGCTTCGCTTAAACAGCCAATGACGTCTTAATCGACTTTATCAGGCAACATAATCGGCTGACATTCGCGACGAAAGTTCACTCTGTATGGACTGGACGATTAAAATTCCAAGGATATGTAGCAATTTGTAATTTACTAGGGACTACTAATTAACTGGAAATGGTGCAATTATGAACAGCTTCATCGTGTGGTTAGAGTTCGTTAACGCGAGCGTATACTTTTTCCTGAACAGGTTCGGCTCCGATGTTAATCATGTGCGAATCACTCCAGCATATGATGCCGGACTAGCACGAACAATTTTATATTTACACTAAAATCACTTTTCGTTGATAACCTGTATTTTTGCTCATAATTATGAGAGCGGTGTAAGTGATATATATCTTGTTTCGAGATACTTCAAGGAAAAGGATACTAATACTAAATAACAAGCAATATCTAACGGTTCATTTTCACGATATTGTAAAGATGACATTGACATAATTTAGTTTGAAATATTGTTATGTGAAATAATTGATAAACTCATTTCTTTTCATTTTTCACTGGACCAATTTCATAATTATGAGCAGATTTAATCATTTGCACTCGAGTGGTGACTTGGAGGTGCCGTTAATGATTCTTATACCATTATTCAAAATATTTGTTGCATCATTAAAGTTGTATTCAATCGTATTTAATATTTTAATAAACTACTGGAAGTATTGTACGAGGTATTATATCAGTTTTGTGTATCAATCAAATTAAGTGCGTGTCTCTCAGCTGAAATTCTTCACCAATTACTAAATGTTCGATTTCTTGTTACTTTCTCGTAAACTAACAATATCGAAATTCGCCATTTTTATAAAAAATGGGAAATCGTGAAACCATACGTCTAAATACTTTCTACGCCTAATTTTCCTTAGTTTAATGGCTCGTCGTACCGCGATCTGATCACACTCCAGATCGCGATATTGCGTGATCACACGAGTCTCTTTATTCAACGCCGAAAGCACGAGTAACTGATTAATCCATATTTTCGTTACGGTTTTATTCTTGCCCCTGTGTTATACGCGCTACAAATTTAGTGTTACGAAATCGAAGGTTAAAAGTTGCCAGGCGAAAGCCTCATTAGAGAAAATAATGTTAGTGGGTAAACATTCTTGCATACGGGATCATGCAAATCAGCTGACTTTGTGCCACTTCGAAGTATCAACAAAACAAGACGCGAGTTGAGTCAAGATAAATACATTCAGTACATGCAAAATTAAAAATCCAAAATACACCGGAAATAATTAAAACATTCCAATTACAAAAATCATTAATATGATAAAATACATATAGTATACTTATTACATTAATTTATTAATAGACTGAAAAGAAAATGTTTATCGATCGAGCAAACATTAAAGAACAAATACAAATATAAAACTGATAAAGAGCGGAGGGTAAGCACAAAATAAAAATACACCGGAAATAATTAAAACATTCCAATTACAAAAATCATTAATATGATGAAATACATATAGTATACTAATTACATTAATTTATTAATAGACTGAAAAGAAAATGTTTATCGATCGAGCAAACATTAAAGAACAAATACAAATATAAAACTGATAAAGAGCGGTGGGTAAGCATAAAATAAAAAAACGTACCGTCATTCGATCCTTGGGTACGAGGAATCGTTGAGTCACCGGCATCGCTCGTTCATCGTCCGACAGGCAGCAAGGTTTATGCAAATAAATCGAACAATAAAAAAGGAAGGTTCACAGTCTTGCCAATAGCGATCTTAATCGGGAGACACGTGTGTGTGTGTGTGTGTGTGTGCGTGCGCGCGTTTGCGTATACGTAAACGTTCTAAATCTAGCGCGCGCGCTCATGAAACGCGTGTACACGTTTCGCGGTCGCGTTCTTTTCTGTGGGAAAGCCGGCTTGCGAATCGAGTCTTATCCGCCGAGTTCTCAAGCGACAGCTTTGTTTTTCTCGCAATGGTCGACTCTATGTACTGTTCAACTTGTTACGCAGGACTCGGTCGGATTATCCTTGAACCATGCAAACGCTACGATCTTCGAGTTAGGGTTATCAACCGTCTTTTTAGCAAAGGACAGGAGTGGAATGAGTCCGGGAAAAGGGGAAGTTAGGAGAAACGCATAAGGGTGCGCTCAGACACGGGAGCCACGGCTCTAGCATAGGCATTTCCTGGGGGAGACTCCCGTCATAGGGGACTCCCATCTTTGTTTCATTATTTTACGTCACTTTTTCAACTGCTATGGTTATTAAACGACGGGACCTACAGTTTAAGGTGGGTTCCGAACCACCTTGGGCACCACAGTTTTTTAAAAAAGCACATTGAATTAATTCAAGAGTGAATTCGTACGGTACGGTACGAATTCACTCGCGACGTTCACTGGGTACGGCGAAGTTTTTCCTTAGACGCATTTCTGACAAAGTATATTAAAATATTCAATATACTGAGCAATTATAAAATTGTAAAACGGGCGAAACAAGCGAAATTTGATCGGACGCTTATTGGCGCCTACAGTACCAGGAAGCCAACATGTTTCGGACGCCAATAGGCGCCTACAGTACCGGGAAGCCAACATGTTTCGGACGACAATAGGCGCCAACAGTAGTCAAAGGGTTAAGGGCGGTGGAGGAATCCTATTACGGACACCCTCCCCTACGATAATGATCGGGGAGGGTAGTGTCGGACTCGGCTCCCCCCTCGGATGTAGTTGGGGGGATTATCATTACCATATTAATGTAGTCTAACGCCATACCAACTAAATCTCCACCGCCCAGGGCCTTCGAGAAGGAAGGACCTTTCTTCTCAACCCTTCTATGACAGAACTGCCCACCCCCGTTGGCCCGCTTTTCGCATTCAGCGGGGGTGTACCACCTGTCTTATTTCCACTCCTGTTCTTGGCCCTTTACCACACCGGAGATGCCTATGCTACAGCCAGGCTCCCTTGGCTCCTGGGAGCGGACTCCCTTGTCTGAGGGTACCCTGAACCGGGATCTAACAGCCCCCAAACACATAGGGTCCCATGCAAATTATCGACTTAGATTTCTCCGACACGGTTTTTGCCGACAACATTTCACCGACTCCAGATTTGACCGACAATAGCTTTGGCCGACAACGCTTTTAACCGACAACGAATTTGATCGACAACGATTTTGACCGACAACGAATTTGATCCACAACATCTTAAGACGAACACAGTATGTATTATCATACAGTATTATCATATGTATTATCATACAGTATTATCATATCTATTATCATACAGTATTATCATATCTATTATCATACAGTATTATCATACGTATTATCATACAGTATTATCATACAATATTATCATACTGTGTCTCAATTCGTTGTGGATCAAAATCGTTGTCGATCAAATTCGTTGTCGGCCAAAGCTATAGTCGGTCAAATCTGGAGTCGGTGAAATGTTGTCGGCGAAAACCGTGTCGGAGGAATCTGTGTCGGTAATTTCCATGGGACCCAACACATAAAACAGCGAGAAAAGGGCTCGCACACACACAATCCTAGACGTGTGCTTTTTTTAGTGGGTATTGCGGAAACCGAAGATCTGTTACCCCCGAGACCCACACTACCTACTTCGGGGGGTGTACATAAGGGTATTTTTTCCACACGTTTTTAAACTAAAAAAAAAAGGTTGTGAACTGTCCCGGAAATGTATTGGTAATTAAGAAATTCTCGATAATATACGTGACAAGGAAAATGATCGGATAAACATTGTACCGGTTGCGGCTCCTCGTAAATTCGACAAACGATAGCACGACGACCACCGATAAATCGCAATAATAAACCGTTTCAATGGGGTCGAAATTACCTTTTCGCCCAAAAGTCATCGTTCCCCGGAACAATTTACGTTGATTGCATGCGCGACACCACCCGATCCTACGGAGCGAGAGACGGCGCATCGCTGATCACTTTTTTAAATGGCAATTAACCACACGGGCGTAAACACAATGTTGCGGCTCGCGAGTTTAGCGAGCTTGTAATTGTAATTAATTGAACCGGGAGTCCCGTGGGCCTATTAAATTGTAATTGACGGCGGGGCAATGTGGGCCACGCTCCGAGCGACGATACCTTTATTTATAAACATAGGTTATTACTGTGTAATAATTATGGTTATTATCATGCACACAAGGGTTAAGATGTAAATAAGTTTTACAAAGCAGTGCGAAGGTTCAATTAAAATTTCAAACGGTGTCGCAAACTCTTTTTTGCTGTCTTATTTCCGATCACTAGGCAGCGGATTTTATACATTTATGGCAAAAATAGATAACAAATAGTAAATGGCAAAAAGAAATACAAGTTCCTATTTCGCTCCAGTCTGTTGCAATTCGCGTAGAAAATTATTATTTTGCATAAATGATCCGCTGTTTACTAATCACTTGTATTATAAACCGTACACTGTACAGGGTGTATAAAAAGTAATGGTCATCCTTCCTAGGGGTAACAAAGAAAATTGTTGTTGAAGTTTTTGTTTTACATACACAAACAAATAAACAATTTTACAGCAAGTTTCTCTTACAAATGTTCACCGATCCGGACCATTACTTTTTATACGTTCTGTACACGTGGATCAGGAAAATTGACGAAAGGTGCGACGCGATTACGAGAACGAGGTAGGCAGCGACACTGACTGAAATGACTTCTGTGCGAAGAAATTCGTCGGCGGATGGGGGAGGAGGGGCCGAGGCGCGTAATTTTTCAGAGACCCGTTACAGAAAACCGTTTATCTGCGAGAGAAGATGGTGGCCGCAGCTTGACGAATATGATTCACGTTAATTACCCGCAGATGCCGGCCGCCAGGTAGGAATCAGGTCGTCAAGAACGCGTCCACGTTCCAGTGTGTCCATCATGGGAAAATTTCGCGGCTGGAGATTTTCCCGTACCGTTACAGAAAATAACAATGGACACGGCGATCCGTTTCCATTAAGGGTCGAATAATAAGTAGCATTAATGCAAACGGCGGGATTACCGGAGCAACGGGTTTGGCGGATAATGATTAGAGTGGTTCCGCGAGCCTTTAACGAGTACCAACGAGCATAGTAACCCACAACTTTGATCACACGCCGATACAATGAAGACGATCCTGTATCTCGCAATCCTCTCGGCCAGTACAGTTAGCTTCTTGCATTTCATTAACGAAACGCGCCGCGGAGCCTCTAACGCGCACCGTGTACAGTTCGCGAGCTAATTCAACGAATTAAAGGAGCTTTCGAGAAAATGGAAAATCTTGTGAACCGCGTAACTTGATCGAATCATCTGATCCGGTGACCGGTAGTTCTTTGCTCTTGTGAGAAATTGTGAAATTCATTGCCGCTTCACTGTACATATTTTTCTGTACATCCACCAAGCACAGAATCACAGCCGATCTATTGTGTAATCTCCGAGTACCATTGGTTTCTTGCTATTCACAGTCATGCACATTTTTAATGAGTCGTAATTATATATTCTTGGAATGAAAACGTGTGTGCTTGCAACCGAACGTATTCGTGTTGCGACATAAGAGACTTTGCAACTGTCAGAACGGACTCTGTCTATGTTTTGCAAAAAACAGTCTTTTTCATTTTCAAGTTCTGTGAAATATATACTTGCGTAAATATTTAATTTATACATATACATATTTTCTTTATTATAATTGATGTTTATACATATTCGTCACGTCCAGTTCTTTTTTCTTTGAAATGCTCGTCATAAACACTTGCATAAATATTTCTTGTATACATATATGTATTTTCATTATAATATAGTTTCTTTATATAATTGATACTTATACGTATTTACCGAGAATTGAGAAGTATTTTCGCGGTTTCTCCATTTGGTCGCTTTCAGCTCTTGTTCCTTTGAAATGGATGTGGGAAAATGTACCGGGCAACACACTGCTACCAAAATCATAATTGTAGCGACGTAAACAATGGTTGCATAAGCGGCGTACAGGTGTATTTGCGCGATCATATTGGAATTTCTGATCCAGGAACGTAACGGATCGAACTCTCTCAGGATCGAGCCTGTGCAAGTTGCGCGCCTTGAAATCACCGAGCTCTTGTCTTACTCACGCGTCGAAGTCTTCGGTGGGAGCGGCGTTATCATTTTGCTACGACACCGCTGCGACCTTTGATTCTTCTTCGATCCTTAATTGGTCGAACCAAATTGTACTAGAAGTATCGTAGTTATCGTTCTCCTAACTGTACGATTTTTATGTTCTCTTCAAATCACAGCATCAATGAATTATTAATGATATTCATTTTAAATAGACACCAAAATTCTTTCTCATATCAGGGAGCTGGCTGGTTGAAAATTGGCCTTGACTGTGTTAATTGAACATTGTTCAATTAACAGATTAATACACTAATTGCTAGATTGCGGGCTTTATGCAGTACAGGTATCAGAGAAATTTAAGAATTGTATTATTCATAATTTATTAAAATTACGAAAAGGATAAACAAATGTTTATGCAGTTCTCGTTCCTTTTATAACTGGTAATTAAACATGAGAATGCAATTTACCTACTGGACTGATGATCTAAGAAATTATACGACAAATTTTGTGGTTATTAAGACACCTACTAAATGAGTTCATAAAAGCAGCATAATCATCCAACTGTACCTGTTGTTGCGATAATAAACAGTTAAATCACAATTCAGAGTGTTATAACTTCCGTTAATCAACAATTCATTAGACGAATACATAATAAACGTGCAAGTTTGACAATTCTATGTTGCTCGATTCGCATGAAGAACAATATTACAGAAATTACCGAAAGAAACGCAACGAACGAAGATCTACAGATACATGTATTACTTTCACGCAAACTCGTCTATTCCAAGAAAAACTCCGTTGACAATAGAACATTGTCGGTGCAAGATCCTCGATCCCCTTACAACCGTGAACGAAGTGCGCGACCCAGGCGATCGGATACCGATCGAAAACGATTTTTTTCGGCGGTAATCAGTTGATTCTCATCGGTGCGGACCGTTCGCAAAGGAATCGGAACAAATTGGTTCCCGGAGCGTGAGGCTGTCCGTGTCGCAACAAGGTAGCCCGAAGCGATCCGCGGCGGGTGGACGATCGATGGTCACGAGTAATGGACGAGGAAAGGATCGGGGATTCTCCGAGGGGAAAAAAATAAAGGGAAAATGTTGGTAGTAGCGTTGCGCCGATTGAAAATCGGTGGAAGAAAAGTTGGAGTTGACTTGGCGCGGCTTGGCGATTCCCACGAGGAAGAGACGCGGCGAAAAAGTAAAGTGGCGTGAAGCAAAGCCGGCCGACAAAGCTCGGCCTGGCTGCAGAAGAAACCGAATGAGCGGCAAAGAGCGTCGGGGTTAGACTGAACGGAAAGGATGAAGATGAAGAACGGCGGTGCGTGAAGATCTCCTGCTGTCAGTCGGTGGTCAACCGTCTCGGTGGAAGGACGTGGTTGCCGCTTTCTGCTTCGCATCGCCTCGCCTCGCTTCGTGTTCTCGCCGAGCCCTGCTCGTCCTCTTCGTGCCAACTGAACGGAAACTCTCGTTGTCAGCCTCTCTGTCATCGCCGGCAAACATACCTCCATCGTCCTTCATTCATCGAGTTGCGAAAACAGTGCGAAAAGCGAAACATTCAGCCTGTTCGACGTTGTATTCGGGATGAGGAGACGTTGACAGTGAGCCCGGGCAAGAGGACGTTCACACCTGGACCCAGAAGATCACCGAGGGAACACGAACTGTCAACGGAGAATAATCGACCACGAAGAAAGTGACTATGATCGAGGACAGGGGTCCGAATCGGAACCATTTAAAACTGGTCTGAAAGAAGCGGACTGGTTTTCTTTATGGGTCAACGCGTTAAATGCTACGAAACAAGGAATGCCTGTCGCGTATGAATATATTGGGAGCTGCGCTTAACGGGACCGTTCCGGCCACTTGAAAAATTTAGCGCTGCTAACCGTGACCTTGAGTACCGGCGCGACATGGAAACATAGTTGGAGGCGCGGCGCGATCGCGGATCCGCAATTCCGCTGGTGGAATTTCGATTCTCAACTTGTCTCTGCTGTTTTCGGGAGATCCCGTGTAAAGTACTGCTTCACTCTTTTCGGTGAGTTTCGAACTGGTGTAGCCTTTTTGTGAGTTCGGAACCTTTAGACGCGTACAGGAAGAATTGGTTCGACTTTCGTTCGGTTTCGACTGGTTTTTGGACAGTACGGGATTGTACTATTGTTCGTGAAGCTACACGATGATCGAGACTCGAGTTGTCTGAGACTCGAAGACATTCGGAAGATTTTTCACGGAGAAGGAAGATTGTGAGAAAAGAAGAATCATCGACGAAAGATGGCTTCTATGTGTGGCAGCACGAAAAGTTACCCGGCGTTGAACACCGGCAGCTATTACAGGCCAGGTGCTTACCCGTATCAGGTAGGTGCGATAATTATGTGTACGATTCTTCCACAGTTATATTGGATTGCGAATATGTCACTCGTTCACACTCGCAAAGTTCCAATTGATTGCTGGGTTTTAAAATTCTGTAATTACACATTGTTAAATATTAGTATTGAATCAGCCAACGTTATTTTGCACGAATTAAATTCAGAGGAGCCTATATTAAGTAGACCATTATTCTCTTCGTTAATAGACTCGTGAGACGATCATAAGAGTAGAGTCTCAGAATAGTTTATTATGTCATATCTTATTGTTTCCTCCTAAGATGATATTGGATAAGATAAATCATTGTAACAGTATCTAAATACGTCGTAATTATAACCGTAATTATTTATTTGATGTTTAATACATCGCTGTTGATTAAAAAGGGAAGTCGTGTATCTGAACTAATACATACAGTGACTCCCACTAATATTCGAACACTCTTAGAAAGACAATAACTTTTTTAGAACAATTAGTTTGCTACGCTATGTGACAAAAAATTTTTCGAAAAAAGAAATTTAAACTCGTCGGAATTGCAGACGAAGTTGTACCTCCAGAATTAAAATGATTGCGAGCTTAATAATTCTGCTTGTTCTATTCCGAATTTCTTTTCGATCGTTTCATAAAAATTCCGGAATTCGAATTAGAATTCGCTTGTTACATAATGATGAGGACGTACCTGTTCGATCAGCCGATGAAATGAATCGCACGTCGAGAGTCCAGGAAAGATTATTGCAGTCGTTAGCTTCCCAGTCCGGATATTCGGATGCTTACACTTCGACTCCGTTATGATCTGTAACCGGAAATCATTCTGACGTGGTCGACGGCGAACGCGTTAAGCTTACGAACAAGGAACACCAGTGAATATATTGAGGGAAACCCCGTTTTATGGCCGGCACGCACGACACGGGTAAAATAACATGAATAATGGAGGGATCAATTGTCTAGTCCGCCGCTTTGGAACCTCTTCCGATGAAAATTCTAACGTCGGAATACTAATTTCAATGAATACGGCGCATAATCGAACACCTTCGAAGCTCCGAAGTTCATTAAATATTCACTCGAGATACCATCGCACAAGTATTACCACTATTTATTAAACGAATTCCATGTTTATCTAACCGTGGTTATTGAACTGGTCTTACCAGAAGCTACAGCAATTACATAATGACTAGGCTGCGGATGTTTATGCAAAGTTCTCTGCATTAATTACTGGAGACAGGAACTGATCAAAAATATCTTCCCTCTAATATTTTTAAACAATTCATTGGTAAATGTATAAAATGTATGGAACACTCGAATCTAAGCGAGGACAACGTCAGGGACGTCCTCCTCTTCTTTAGATCCATCGATTATTATGTACTATTGTTGTTGTCTCTCATGTAGACTTGCATCTTTATGCAAAATAAACATGTTCTGCGTTGATTGTGGGAAGCAGGAATAACATAAAAATTGATTTCATCTCGTTACGACTTTGTTACATTAAAAGCAACCTTAGAATATTATTGAATTTTTTAAATCTTTTACTGTTCTATATTTCGCCCAATCAATTTCTTCATAAATGCATAAAGATCCGCAGTCTAGTTATAATCAATTATAAACCATGTGGTCGCTAATGACCTAGCTGTTAATGCGACCAAATTAAAATAAACTATAAATAAATAATAATAAGATCGATTAAAGTTCTATTATATTTTTATTCTTCAAATCACTATTGAAAGTGTCACGGTTCATGTGTAAGCATGAGAATTTGCGAAAAGTTTCATTCTATTTTCAACCTGACATAATAAATAACTTTCTGAATGGGATAATCGTGGGCGTTCATAATAATTGAAATGATTTTTGCAATCGAGACTTCTAAAATAGTCGAAGACATAGGAAGTCGTAAATACCAGTTATCGTGCAAGTTGAAATAATTGATTGGATGTTGGAATCCATGTAGCCGAAGTATGTGTTTCAGCGTAATGGTAGCCATTACTACGAGCTCGGAACATCTTTACGTTGCTAACGAATATGTATTGGCATAAAATGGTGTTGTATTACTTTGCAATTTATGCAATCGTGGTGCGTCACGATATCACTTCTGGTTTCTGTTGGCAGAGGAAATTGCGCGAATATAGCAAACAAGTCGTAAACGTCGGACCATGGGCTGAAGCTAACTAAAAACGGAAGCTGTTCGATCCTTGCCGTCCTCTATGATTTATGTGTTCTTAATTCACGATGAGTATGTAGATCGTCGTGGTTTAAATAACAGTAATCTGCGCTTGACTCCATCAAATGTCACATTTAACGAATAACATCCTCGGTTTAATGTCATTAAGTCTCCGTGTTTTATTACAAAAATCCATTTTACTCTTGTTTCGTACGATTGAATGAGGGAAGTTATTATTTTGCGCGAAGATCCGCAATCTAATTGTTCGATAAGGAAAGAGATTGAAGCGTGTGAACAATGAAATGATTGTTCGTCGACATGGTCGTGTTGCATGTTTGAAAAATAGCGGTAAATTTTCCGCAAGGGTGAAATTATAATTCGAATGTAAATACTGTTCGATACATGCGAGATAAGTCGATGGTTCGACAAGATCGACATGCCCGTCGACAATGAGAGTGACGAGTTAACGGGACCGCGCTCGTTCCCACTCGTTTTTTTTTTCCTCCGCAAAGCTCGTTAAAGTTTTCTCGATTCGTACTCCACTTCGAGTTTCCCGTTATTAGCAAGCCGGACTGCACAATGGAGATTCCGTGGACGGCGAACAACGAAAGTGAGAAAACAGGAGGAAAACTTCCCGCGAGATAAGCGGCGATTTACATTGATAGCAGATCTTGTGGGCGTGAATGCTTTCGGTGTCAGAGGTCTGGTAAAAAGTCGACGAACAATATAAGCGTTAACGGCGATTGTAATGGCAAATGAGCTGAGAAAAAAAGCGGAGCGGAAAAGTCTGGAAAACACAAAACTGGAACGCGTGTCTCAAAAATACGTATAAAAATAACTTCTCGTCTTTTTGCAGTAGAAGTAGGAATTCGTAAATGGAAGCTACTCAGTGTAGGTTTGTGGAAGCAGGTTATATATTAATTAAATAAAGAAAAACAGATATTGGTTTTAAAGATATTTAATGGATGTTCTCTCTACCAAAGCTAGTCTTCGACTGACTGCGTTCGGCAGCTCGTCTAAGCGTTTGAAAACGAAACACATTTTTGAATGGGATCATGTCGGCGGACATAAAGGAGCGCGGCTCTGTCTTTGATTCGATACCTAAAGGTACCGCGAAATACAATGTTACGGACCCGCAGATGTGAGATTCGAAACGTTATACAGACATATATACAGCAGTCTCTGGAACATTATTAATTTCTGTACATATATCTATACTCAGCAATTTCCCATCTGATTTCCGTTTGAGAAACGCAGAAACGGACGGGTGTCGCGGTGCACGTGTATGTCTGTTTCCGAATAAAATTGTAGAATCAAGCGGTGTCCGATGATCTGCGGTGACCATGAATTTCGCCATCTCGGTGGTCCAAGGTAGTACAAGGGCCACATCATTTCTTTCGATATACGTAATTAAATGCGTCGCCGTCTCTGTGGCATAAAACAATATGAAACGGTGGGACCACACGGATACCGAGTGTCTGCATCACGGAAACCTTGGCCTTGTCTTGCATGAAAGCGTTACATAAGTTCGCCTCGCTCGGCATCGCGTGAAGATGACGATCCGCCATTCTTTGGCTTTCTTCTGTCTCCCTCTTCCCCCCCTCCCCTCTCTCTCTCTTCCTTTCTTTCCTTTTTACCATCTCCCTTTCTCAACCTACGACCGTCTTCTTGGCTTCTTCCCTTGCTACTTCGATCCCTTATCCGCTAACCCACGTCTTCCCCGTCGTGATTCTATGGGACCTTAAAACAGGAATACGCTCGGACTTAGGAGGACGTAAAAGGTCGAGACGGCTATTCTAACCGGAGAGGAAGAAGATATGCGGACGCTCACCGTTGGAAATGTTATTCCATATTATGCAGCGCGCCAGGACTCGTCAAATATATTTCATAATTGATAGAAAACCGGACGATCTTTACGCTGCCACCGCGTAACGCGAGTCAAACCTGATGGCTCTTCTTCTTGATTTATATTAGGTTGTTCGGACAGTAATTTCGTTTTTCGTGAAAAGATGACACTGCTTTGATATTGCTAGACTGCGGATGTTTATACAAGTTCCAATTTTTGCAGACAAATTTTCGAGAAAGTGGAATGAGATAAATCTATAAATGTCCGTAAGTGTACGTTGATATCAATTAATACTTAGTTTCCGGAAGATATTGTCTTATGGGTGACATCACATTAGTTAGAAATAACCCGTTAACTGTTTGCAACAGGATATTAGCATCAAATTAGTTCACACTTAGTGAACCTCCGATGTATATCACTGAGGAATAAGCATTTATTATAAAAATTATATTGTTTGTTGTAGCATGTGATCGAACCTGTGCGCCGATAAGAAATTACACCTAATTATCAAAACATTGCGATCGATAATTGAATACCTCGATATTGTCTTACAATTAGAAAATTATTAGATCTTTCGGAGAGCGAAGAAAAAAGAAGAAGGATTGTATAACGACTGCCACAGAAAGTATACGTACACAGTGTGTGTTCAAACAATTTTTCTATCGTGTTATACGGTAGTCTACTGTATCCATATTGGAAAATTTAACGTGATAACGAATTTTGCATAATGATCAGGGGTCTAGTTATAAACTAGTACCAATTAGTGTTGAAGAGGGAAAAACATTTCTATGTGGCACCTGTGTGTGCTGCCTGCTAATGAGGGCCATTTTTATTTGATTAAATCAACTCATTAAACAGCGCGATCATTGAAGGAACGGATCGATGTCGAGATAATGGCCGCTTAGCCGCGGCAAATCGTGGAACGCCGGATAAAGATCCGCGAAATTAAAACGGGCTGTGCAACCCGAGACAAGACTGATCGTTCGCAATGCGAAACGGTCGTTACCATAAAATGGCCGTCCCGTGTTCATAGTAGTTCGTACTTGCTTCCAGCAATGTGTACTTCAATTTCGAACCGTGCTTTGTTCCCTTGCGCGCGGCGTGGACGTTCGCCGACACGATATTCCGTTAAAATCACAGGCTGGCTGCGAACGGCTAGAACAACCACGCGCAATTAAAATCTGTAATGCAATTAAGCGTTTCCCCCCCACCTGGTATCAGGATGAGCCGCGTTGTTTCTGCGTGTCATCCCGGTCAAAGACATGCGAGCACCTCACCTTGCGATGTCCATTGACCCTACAGGAACAGATGCTCTATTGTTCCATGCTTTAGCGTAGTCCTCGCCGGTGATTCCAGCATTTATGAAAGAACAGCGTTCCGACCGCGATATAAACACAGACACACGAACATGATTGTTTTCTGAGAAAACCGTTTCACGTGGAAAACATTCTGGAAACGTGTATACTTGTCTACATCGAACTTATCCAACGCAAACAATAATCTTATTCCAGGATAAATAATAGTGACTCTTTTATTACACCTGTTAACTGGTCATTTCATCACGTTTTATGCTCGTCTTTTAATTCTCGCTTCTCTGCTCTTTACTCTCATCTCTCGTCGGTAACGTTATAGTAGAATATGGCGATGAAAATGATTTTCGCGTGCAGCAAAGATAAAGTAAAACTTTAGTTAGTTTTGTTCGATAGTGTGTTTTATAATTAATTTCTAGACGTACGGATTTTACACATCTATATAGACAACGGGTCTTTATGCAGAATAAAAATTTTCGACCTGAATTACAATGAACCGAAGTGAAATAAAATATTATTTTCTTCGTTAATGTGTTTAACGAATCGAAAGAATATAAGAGTATTTCTCAATTCTTCTAATGTTTTCACTGTTTTGAATTACGTCAGCTCATTTTTATCATAAATGTATTAAATCCGCTGTCTAACTATAACAACACTGCAGAGTAGATAAAATGAAAAGCACTAAAAGCATTTTGCATAAAAATCCGCAGTATAATCGTATTAGTTCTAATGGTAGAAGATAAGATTAAAGAAATGAACATGAAGCAGCAGGATTAGCAACATCCTACTTGACTGCTACTCGAAGCAACTTTCCAGTCGAACCAAATTTTTCCCAGCTTTGAAAAGATAATCTCCGCGTATTCCGAGTTGCATAAACATGAGATCTCAGTGGCAGTCTCGGTGGCAAAACCCTAAGGAGCATGTAAGCCCGATTTGCCTAGCTAATGAAAGTATCATACAGCGTTCGCCGTCGAGGTATCAGCCCAGGGTAGCACAAGATGTCTGTTGTTGGACATTCAGACGTCTTAAAGATTCTCAAATGTCTTCCAAACGGCTGCTGAACATCTTGTGTTATTTCAGACGTTAAAACAACGTCTCGAAAAAAGACATCTTCAAGACGTCGTATTTCACGCGTTGAAACGACGCCTCGAAAAAGTCGTCTTTTGACATGGCAAGACTTTTAGATTTAAAATGAACGTAGAAAAGACGTCGTGAAGACGTCGCGTGCTATCTGGGAGGTTATAAGGTCCCTCTTCCTCGTTGGGAAGGAGCATCCCGATAGCGAGGGCTGATTAATGTTATAATCTCTAAGATCGTCAAGAGTGTAGGGAATTTATGGTGTACCTGACGTAGCTGGTTACCTGCTCGAACGATGCTGGAGGAGAGACGCGGAACTCGGTGTCCCCTCGAACGGTTTCACGGGTGCACGGTGCGGCGTCGCGCGTCGCGACGCGATGGGGACGCGGCTTGACAAAGGTGAAAAATCAGCCAGAGGGATTATGGTCATTACTCTCGCGCGATGCCCGGGTCTGATGGCGATTTGTCTGGTAGGCGCATTCCTGCGGCCTCCCGGGATCGACAAAAGGACGAGGTTCGGTCCCTTCTGTGGCCAGCGCAGACCGGAGCTTTGTGCTCCTCGCCGGCTGGCTCGTTCGTTTCTAAATGATTATCGGAGGTACGCTTATCGGTGTATCGATAAATCATAGCCTCTGCCCCGTCCGATTGTCGATCCCGTTTGGCGAAGATCCCCTCCCGTGCTCGCAGAACCCGTGCTCGTGTCAGCCTGTAATTACTTCGGCTGTCGGCTCGTGTGATACCTTGAGGACAATCGTGCCAGCACGATCAAGGTCCCCCCGACATTGTCGCGTGAATCAGATATCTTTACGCCTCCCTGACACTTTCGTGGGAGCTTCGTTAGATGTCAGCCGGATCTAAATGATTCTAGTAAACTCGCATCGGTGACCAGCACGAAATATGTTAGTCGTCAAAGTGGAATGAACTCTCAATCTATTCCCTCTTCTTTCCACGTCACTCGTCCAGTCATTTGAACCCAGGCGTTACCAGATCGAGGGATATCTAAGATGACAGCGGGAAAATCCGATAGTTGGATCTTGAGTGACGTCACAAAGCTGTAGCCTATCCCAGATGAGACGGGACAGTGTGATCTCCGCGAATGACCATAATCATTCAAGGTCAGTCAAGGTCGTAAAGGAAAAAAGAACGGAATATAGAAATTCATAGTAAATGTTTCTCAAATAGTAACGTATAATTGTGTCAGTCCGCTCAAGGTACCTGACATTGTCGGGTGAATCAGACGTCGACAAATTCTAGGATCGCTGCGTGCACAAGATCAACAAGGATCTAGTCCAGCCAGAGGATCCCACGGTTTTGCATCGGTTGCTCGGTCCGCCGACGATTGCGCCTCGCGATCCTTAGAAAAGTCGATCGTTTCGCAACGTGATAACCGGACAGTGTTAGTGGAATGCCTTGGACGATCGAACGGTCTGCTCTCCTGGGACGCTCTGCTTGATTCGACTGCTACACTGCCGATTAAATTAACCCTTAGCACTCGATTGGTGACTTTACGACCCTACTAAAAATAGCTGTATCATAATTCAAAATATTGTTTAGATTATTAAATTTATCGGTATCTACTCAATTACCGAACCTTTAGGTATTATATGAGGTATTATGCCAACTTTATATCCGTGAAATTTATAAAATCGTAGAGAATCGAAATATTCTAGGTAGGAAGAAATATTTCATTTAAGAGTGCGACGAGTTCAAATCTGAGCACAGCATTATTCGAGAGTTTCGCTAATGGTCGTGTTATTACATCGCAGTTGGCATCTAGCACGTCTGGAATGAAACCTATTTCTTAATGGAGGAGTACCGGTTGCGAATCGGTGTACTCTTACAAAAAGATATGGTAAATATTTACAACAGGTCCACGTCCTCCGATTTTGATGTAATTTAAATATGTTATGCAGCAACACATTTTGAACAAATTTTCCTTTTCCAATATAGGGGGGACGCTTTTAGTTTTCGAGATATTTCAATTTTTGTCTGTATTGAATTTTTCGTATTTCTACACGCTCCACGGCAACGTAAGCCTGCCCCGGTGTGGCGTTTGTTTACGTTTTGACGCTGTAGAGATGATAAACAAACATGAGGGGCGGAAGGAGCCGGCTTGACACCACACACACCCACCCACTCAGTGCTTAATACACACCCAGTGTTTCTAAATTATACTCTAGATTTTTACGTATTTTGACGTGCTGATTACGAATATGATAGTGAAAATTTGATTAGATTAGGTTAGGTTAGGTTATTATTTATTATTGCTAATAACCTA
This sequence comes from Lasioglossum morio, assembly GCA_916610235.2. Taxonomy (NCBI): domain Eukaryota; kingdom Metazoa; phylum Arthropoda; class Insecta; order Hymenoptera; family Halictidae; genus Lasioglossum; species Lasioglossum morio. The sequence goes on from OU744326.1 coordinate 22,565,554, forward strand.
ACCTAACCTAACCTAATCGAATTTTCACTATCATATTCGTAATCAGCACGCCTTGGTTTCTCCCTCATCTTTACAGCGTCAAAACGTAAACAAACGCCACACCGGGAGAGGCTTACGTTGCCGTGGAGCGTATAGAAATACGAAAAATTCAATACAGACAAAAATTGAAATATCTCGAAAACTAAAAGCGTCCCCCCTATATTGGAACAGGAAAAAGTTGTTCAAAATGTCGAAATCTATAACATATTTAAATTTCATCAAAATCGGAAGACGTGGACCTGTTGCAAATATTTACCAAAGATATTAACACTTTCACTAACATCTGATGCGTCGGTCACTGTACCCATTTCTATAGTACCCTGTAACATTTAATTCATTAAATGAGCAAAAAAAGAATGAACGACAGCTGCGAAACGCAGCAGGTCCGGTGTCAATCAGTGGTCGAGGTATTCGCGACACGTCTAAGCGTCATCGAGAACGCGGTCAGACGGACAGGTGTTGCTCCAGTTACTAACCCGAACGTCACTCGACGATGGCGTCGTTGGTCGGAACAACAACGCGGAACGCTCGAAAATGTCCTCCGTCAGGAAGTTCGGCTGATAAACCGGAGCAGTGGAGCCTGACTGATTCACTGGTTGGAATTCCCGATGCGCCGTGGGTTCCTCAGCTTCCCTCGTATCTTACTACGGCTGGATTCATTTGGTATTCCAGCCGAAGTATGCCAGTGAAATAACAGTACCTGCCAGCGCGGCGAGCGAAGGAGAACCGTGGAACGGTCCACCACTGGTGGTCCTAGCTGCCAGCTAGGTCAGTGCCACCTCGGATTTAGTGTCGCTCCATTAGGTATTTGATTTATGTTTGAGAATGACGTAGCTGAGAGATAAGGCTCGAGCACGACGCATCGAGAAAAGATATCGAGGACGAGACAGAGTTCGTGGCCGAATAAGTCAAACGTGACGTCTTTGGTTTTGTCGAAAGAACATTTTGGAATGTTGGGAAGTAAGAGGTCAGGAATGATGCAGGTATAGGACAGAAGAGATAAAGAATGGGTAAACGGAAGGATGACGCCAGAGGAAGCAAAGCTTCTCAGTGAAAATGGTTGGAGGGCGGGTGAACAACGCGACGTTGAAACGCAGTCGACGTAATGGCCACGGAACCGGGAGATGAACGACGGCATTGTTATCACGGTTTTAATCAGGCTCTTTGTTAACGTTCCCCGCGTGCACGCGTCGCCAAAGGACACAGTCGGACTTCCTCCGAGGGAAACTCGTGGACCGTTTCGTGATATTCGAGAATTGCATACGAGATCACCGACACGGACGGCCGGTGTCGCGTGTGCGTGACTTCGCTTGGTCCATGGTTGCCGGTCCAGGTCACGCGACCGTGATGCTCTTCTCACCGATCGTATCATTCTCCACCGAAGCAGTAATTTGAATTTTGACGATGCAAAATATCTTTTCTCGTCACACGTTGGAGGTCATTATTTTGATGAGTGCGTCGAGATTGATTTTCATGTGAAATAAAAATTGTCTAGGAAACTGTTATCGAAAATTCGAAATCCTGAGAGAAAGTACAAATTAAAATAATGTAACATTTGTTCTTTCTTTGATGAAGTTGAAGTGTTCTTCATTACTCGTGGACTTATTACTTAGGATATAGTGTCCGTTTTACGGACCTGCTTTTAAAAAAGACGGACATTTCAAAATTGACGAAATTAATATTATTTGAATTGAACGCTACATTAAACTGCTTTGTCTACTTAGACGGGTTCAAAGTTATGTAATTTGAAAATAAAGGGCCCTAGAAAAAAATCGATTATATTGATCAGTGGATGAAATTTATCTCTCAATTAGGCTATTAATTTTTCTTTTCTGGAAGCCAACAACCGTAGTCCCGTTGAAAGCACCGGTTCTCGTTAGATCACCGAAGTTAAACAATGTGGAACGTGAACGGCACTAGGATGGGTGACCGTCTGGTAAAAAACCGGAAAGTGACCCGCCCGAGGAGTTTTTCACGTGTTGTTGGCAAAAGGTGGTTCGGAACCCACTATAAACAGTAGGTCCCGCTGAAAAGGCGATGGTGAGAGTGGAAACGAGGGGGATTGGTAAATGAATTTGAAACCCTGAGGGGACCAAATATCATGTTACAATAATACAAATAATAAAATACAAAAAAAAAATTTCTTTTCTGGAAACACCGATAAATTGACTTTCGGCCACTGCATATCAGCCTCATTTTCCCACTGTGCGTCGCGAGAGATCGCGAGAGTCGCAGGTCGGCGTCGAGCCCGAGCGGTCGCCGTTGATCGAGCGTGAATGGGCGATCGTGGATCGCGTGTGCGCGAAGATCAAGATCGTGACCGCATACCTGCGTAACGATCAATGCCGATTTCAGTGTTCGAGGTCGCTTACGCGGGTCCCGTGGCGGTTCGCGTGGAAAATTGGCAAGCATCTCTTGTACACACCCTGGCATACCATCGAATACGATCGTACATAGTGCGCGGCGCGATTTCCTTTATTTTGCTCGGTCAGGATCGGCTCTGCAAGGATTCTCGAAAGAATGCGCGCGATGTGTAACGCGGAACCGAGCTTCGGGTCGGCACACTTTATGCGGCCGCCCTTTTCCTTTTTCAGCATTTTTCCATCGTTCGCGATCGATAAATCCTCGCGCGGCCATAGTGCTCGGCCACCTAGCAACAATTAACCAGAGAAAAGAAAAGTAGCGTTAACGATCCCGAATCGACGCAAAAACGCAAACGCGAACTGATGGCCTTCCTTTTTGTCTAGCCCCGGCCACCATAATGGCGGACAGTTAGGTTCAACGGACCCGGATTATGACTGTCTGTGACTCTGCATGTGTGTCCAAACACTGTGGCCGTGTACGCTCGCGCTCGCGCACTGTTCCGAAAGTCACGATCAACGGGTTCGTCCCCGGCATCGATGGAGCTCAATTATATTTCTGGGAGATCGATCCGAGATTACAATGATTACTGGGAATGAGTCATTTCTAACGAAGCTCGGCATCGGTATCTAGGACTCCGCTGTAATGTACGTGCTCGAGCACAGAGCTGTGACTCGAACGTAATCGTTTCGCGCGTTTAATAGAAACATTCTCGACAGCACGGCGACGGTGTGTTCCCGACAACGTCGTTATTACCACGATTACAATATTTTCCTCCCCGTTAGGCTCGTTCGTCCCTTCCGAACGATTACGATCGTGATTGCTTGGATCACGGAGAGGCATAATGCACGAACGCGCGAAGACAAAGCGGCGCACCTGGCGAAAACACAACATAATCGTTGTTTAATTGCACAGGAGCTACTCTTAGTCACGGAATTAGTTAACAGGAGGGAAGTGCGTTCGTTAATTAATAAATTAATGTCGATGTTTTCGAAAAACGGATCGCTGTGGTTGTGATCTCTGTTCCTGAAATCGCAAGGTCTTTTTCCTATTCGAGTCCATCGTCGTTATTACCACGATTACAATTTCTTCTTCCCCGTTAAACTCGCTTGTCCCTTCCTAACGATTACGATCAAAATTGCTTGGATCACGGAGGGGCATAATGCACGAACGCGCGAAGACAACGAAACATAATCGTTGTTTAATTGCACAGACGCTATTCTTAGCTTCTGAATTAGTTAGCAGGAGGGAAGTTCGTTCGTTAATTAATAAATTGATGTTGATTTTCTCGATAAACAACGGACCACTGTGGGTCGTGATGTCGGTTTTTGAAATCGCAAGATATTTTTTTACCACGTTTTTATTAGCTCGCTTTCTTGTTTGTTTGTGTGTTTGTCTGTTTGTTCGTTCGGTGGCAAATTTTGCAATTGATTTTAAACTAACTTCCTGATGAGCTAGAGACTTGAAATCGGACATATGGCTCAGAACTGGATGACAATGCATTATTTTTAAAAAAAATTTTAAAAAGTCTATCCGTTTCGGAGCAATAACGATTAAATATTTTTCCTCTTTACCTCCCCTCGAAATCTACGTCATCGCGTTCAGCGATCCCCACTCCGCGCGACAACGTTCTCTACTTTACTATGCGTGCGCACTCTGACTCGTCCCCACTCCACGGACCCACTTCGCCCCGACGGAGCTCAGTATATGATAGTACGTCGCCGCGCGACGATTCGTAGTACATTATCGCTTCTTTTACCAAGTGAAAGAATCGTTCCACCGTTACTGCTTGCATTTGTTTTCGATATGTCGCGGTCGCAATACTGTCTGAATTTAGTACATGTCTCTGTTATAATTTCATAACGTGGTAAAAATGTTAAAAATCGATTGAAAACTGTCACATACATAAGACTAGAAAGCAGAAAATAATTATGTAAATAAAAATAAATTTTAAAAAAATACCACGTTTTTAAAAACGAACTAAAAAGTACAAATTAATGTTTCCTAGTTCCATACAGATTCCCAACACTGTACTGATAGTCCTAAAAATTTGTAATTGTGAATTGATGAATAGCTGTGAAAATACTTGTAAGATTTAAAACGCAAAACGAGGGGCACAAGATAATAGTAAGGAGTGTAGAGAGTAGCTGCCGTTGAGAAAAGTCACACAACAGTCCATATCATTTGTGGAGAAATAAATTTTTTAGTGATTTAGGTGAACTATTTATGCATCAATTATCTATTGCATGCGCCCCACGTTTTTCGTTTTAAATCTTACACGTATTTTCACAGCTATTCATCAATTCACAATTACAAATTTTTAGGACTATCAATACAGTGTTGGGAATCTGTATGGGACTAGGAAACATTAATTTGTACATTTTAGTTCGTTTTTAAAAACGTGGCATTTTTTAAAAAATTTATTTTTATTTTTTCCCATTCGAGTCCATCAGAAAGACTCGCAGCCGGTATCGTTAGGTGTAGACGCAACTTAATACGGTCGCGGTAACCATGACACGAGGCTGTCCCGGACCGGCTCCTAACCGCCTCGACTTGAGTTAGTGGCGTCTCTATTGTAAGTAAAGCAAAGAGGCGGCGCGACGCGGGATCTCCGCCTCTTCATGATTTACCACGAACCGGAAGGCAACGAGACTGCGGAGGCTCGTGATGTACCACGCTGGTATTGACCTTCTTGGTCTCTCAGGACCTCTCGGCTCTCCTTCGGATCCAGGATTTCCAACCCAGGTCGCCTAGAAACCGCAGGATAAGCGGCGTCCTCGTCGGCATCTTTGTTACAGTTACATTCGCCGTATGCTTTATTGTTCGAGCAGCGATGCGCGTCCTGCACGTCCTTCGCGGAGCTAATTTCCTAGTTTCCACTAAGTGCCGCATTTACATAGAATCGGGGATTGGGTCCGTTGGAATCCATTAGAAAAATTGTTATCCCTTTGTTTCCTAAGCATCCACGGAATTCCTTAATAGCTCCAATAAATTCCTCTTTTAATTGCGGTTCTCCGCTACACGGCGATCCACTGCGAGCACGAAAAATAAGGTTATTCACAAACGTGTGGACGAGCACTTCGGTTCGTTGGTTTCAAGGTTTATTAAATGTTATAATTACTATATTCTACTACTATTCGCGTATAGTAGTATAATAATGTCACAATTACACTGCGGATCTTCATGAAATATAAAAATATTTTTCATTCGTTGTGGGAAGCAGGGATAAAATAAAAAATTAATTTCATCCTTTAACAACATTACAATATTCTTGAATTTTTCTAATCTATTACTGTTTTATATCTCATCCAACTAATTTCTTCAGAAATGCATAAGGATCCGCATTTTCTTTACGTTTACTGTGATTACAAATGTTTATATCTTCAAAAATGTCTTAGTAGAGAAAAGAAAATTTCTATTTTTTGAATGGTTACATTTACTCTAATGCTTATATTGATTACAAGCCAATCAAATTTTATGTCATTTAAAAAGGAACGCGTAACATTCATATTTGTTAGACTTTGTTTAAACTCTTTCATGTCCAGTGTGGCTCGTAAAAATACGGCAAGGGGTTAATTCCATCGTTTCATTAGTACGACGTCTCGTTCATAAAGTGTAAAACGGGCGAATTATTATCCCAGAAGTTTTTACAGAATAATTTCCGAGGAGTGTGCGAAGGTCAATAAAACTCGTCAAGGTAGCTCTCAACGGTGGAGATAGAGCGGTCAGATGACACAGTACTTTGCAAAGGAAACATAAAACGGGCCATAATAATAATAATAATAATAATCCCGGCTCGTCTCTGTACTTCCTTTATGCTTACTCGCTAAACGACGAGCAACAAAAAAAATTCTCTGGTGAAACGTAAATACACATCGGTGAAGAGGACCTGCCAAGGATGCGATCGTCCGTGTTTATCTGTGCCCGTTTATGTTTGCTCATGCTGGGTCGCCGCGTGTGGAACCCGCTTTACACGATCCACGCTCTCCTGCGTACATCGTACCTTCGCGTTCCATTAGACTCGAAACAACCGGGGTCAAGAGAAATTTACGTAACCGATGCCTTAATACTGGCTGCAATTCCTCGTTAGGTAACGATTACGCCGGGGTTAGGATAACGGTCCCACGGCTCGGAAAAATTCCCGGTTACGGTGATCGATCGGAGAAGATCGATCGCCCTCAGGGATCCGGAAAAATTCCGAATGAAATCCCTGCCTATTTCCCTTCCAGTCTATTTCCACCGAAGGAATTTTCAATTACGTTTAACCCCTTGCCGTATTATTTTCTTTACAGTTCCAGTGATCGAAACGTCTTTATCCCCAAAAATGTCGTACGAGTGAAAAGAAAATTTATATTTTTTGTATGGCTACATTTATTAATTACGAACGAATCAAATCTTATTTTCATTTATTATTATTCATATTTCTTAGACTGTGTTTAAATTTTCATCGCGTGTCTGACTCCTTGAAATACGACAAGGATTTAATGGTACTGCGTTTCATCGAATGGAAACGAAAATGGTCACCGTGATGCTGTCACACTGATCCTCTTTTTTTTTCAAGAAAATGTTTCTAAGAAATTACAACACTGTTTGCTTGAAAGGGCTAAGTCATGTAATTCTTGTTTCGAGATATTTAAGGGATTACGTTTGAATAATTTACAAAAAGTGTGTTTATATTATGTAACGTTTTAATTTAGAATTTGAATAGTCTTGATTCAAGAAATTGATTATTAGTGTAATTTCAAACAGTGAGAACATCAGAAGAATTTGAAAATACTACTACATTATTTTCGACCTATTAAATATAGTAAGGAAGAAAATAAATTTCTATTTCATTCATTTAGTTGGTTGCAAATCAGGTGGAAAATGTTTATTTTGCATAAAGATCCGATTCTATCGATAGACACGACACAAACGATCGATCGAGAACATCTATTGATCGGTTCACGTGATAATTAACGTATCTGTGTCAAGGAATGTTTTATAACGTGGCAATCGAAGATTTCTGCATTTTTTTCTCTGAAACCAGGCTAACGGACATGAATTTCGATTCGCGGACATGCATTAAACCAGCCTATCTCCCGTTACAATAATTATATCGAAAAAATTCTGTCACTCTGGTCGAGGAAGCCTTGTACATATAATAACTCTCGGCCGACCTGTAAAAACCAATGACATCGCGTGTTCGCGGCTACGCAACGATTTTAATGATTACGCACGGGACCGTTAACAAATGGAGCACACGCGACAGAAATAACCAGAGTACAAGAGAGTTCACTTTCTTCCTCAATGAAATCAAGACTCACGACATTCTGAAAGGTGAGACCGTACGAAACGCGCGCAAAAACACGAAGCGTGTGTACACAGGCGCCTCGAAGACAATGCATGCCTCACTTGGGATCATCGGGACACACAGTTTCGCGGTTACCATTCGCTTCCGACAGATACCGATTATCCTAGGTATTCCAATCTGATGTTCCTACCTTTTTGCGGCCAGATAAAACATTAATCAACATGAGTACGCACGGTTCTGTTCTACATCCACCACAGAGATGCACTTTTTTTTTTTTAAGTGAAACTTCTTTGCTGAGGGTAACAATTTTCTAAAGTAACGGATGTGACGTGTCGACGTTACGGAAGTGGAAAGTGGGGCGCGAAAATTTAAACTGAGAATGAACGGAGAAGAATAATTTCTTACCCCGACGGGATTCGAACCCCGGTCCACCGATTGGGGACAACCAATGATCTTTAGAATGATAGCGAACATTTTGGAATATATCGAAACGAATAAAATGCTCGGTAGTAGGATCAATCGAAAAGGTTACAAATTCATGGTTATGTTACGACTACAGACATATAGAGATAGATTGCGCCGTCTTACGGGCGAGTTGAAGTAAAATCAAAAATAAAATAAAAATACTAATGTGTGTTTATTTTTATTATAGAAAATCTCATATGAGATTTATTACAACATAATTACAAAACAGAAATACACTACATATAATACAGAGTATGAAGATTACAAAACAGAATAGGTTTCTTGTAGAAATACAGATGTTATAATATTAATATATGATTAAAAGGAACAGTATATGAACAGAGAGAGAAGAGTAAAAAAAGAAAGAGATGCTCTTTTCTTCGGTGCATCGCGAAATTGAATGAACCGATTATAAAGATCAATTCATACTATGTTTGTTAGTATTTTTATATTATAATCCCAAGCGAAATTGTTAGATAACATTACTGGGGTTGACTGGTTGGTTCACGCTCTGCTGTTAAAAGATCGTTCATGCAAAATAAAAATTGTCTGCATCGATTGCAAGAAATAGAAAGCAAATTGTATGTTATTTCTTTCCTTAATGATTTTCATAAAGGAAAAATGATACCTTGACATCTTGAACTTTTAAAATTTTCTATCAATTTTGAACTTCATCCACTCAATTTTTCTATAAACGCATAATGATCCGCAGTCTGTCCACTACAAAAATCACCGGTAGATAATACGTCGCGGAGTCTCTTCGAAATCCTTGATACACCAAGGGACGTGCAACGTGACGTCATACGGAGTCACGTAAATGCAAATTGGAGATTGCAGCCAGCATTCGAGACTCACACTTCCGGTCTCCTCTTTCGGCGGAATCGTATCCGGTTCGACGGGGCTTCCGGTTTATAATTATTGTGTACCTTCGACGAGCTCTCCGTAAACCCGATAAAGATTCCTGTCAAACATTTTCCTTATCAATCTGTAACGAACGTCAATTTTTTGCTAATAGAAAACAGAAATGCTTCGAGCATAGGATCTTCAAGTCGCCTGAAAAATCGCCAAAGATATTCTAAATGTTAAAAACTTGGTTTTCATTTCCCCTTGAGAAAACGAAACGACTTTCCGAACGACCTAATATATTTATATTAGTTTGAAGATCTAAATCCTTAGTCCTGCGGGATTGAAATAAATCCTACATATATCTCGCGGGATTGAAAGTGGCCTTAAATAAACGCTTCAGAGGATCGTGAGATGAGAGAGAAAGAGAGCCTGACGCGATGAGCGTCCTCTACGTTACACCGAGAAATAGTAAACTGTAATGATAGACAGTTCATAGGATAAGACTATCGTAAAAACGCGGGTTCGCCGGCATTAGAAGTTATAAGAGCCTGAGACATAATAACCGACCGGCCTGAGAGATCGAATACCAGAAAAATGCGCAGGCTGTTTTCTCTCTCCCTCTCCCTTGGAAATAGAGGGTGTCTTCTCCTCGGGAGAAGTCTCCGGGCGTGGATATTATCTGGCCAACTGTTCCGAGTTCTTCATGGTCCGAGGGTGATGATTACACAGACCCGACGAAAGGGATGAGGTTACAGCCAAGGGAACTGTGCTGATGGACACACGGCTAACAACAACAACGGTTACAGCAATTACACGCAAGCACGGCAGATCGCAATCGGTCGCGACCAACACGATCCTGAAAACGCTCTGGGGACCTCGAAATTCGCGGCCTAACTGTTCCGTGGTGAATTCTTTTTAATAAACCATGCGATAATTGGCTTAGTCCGTTGCAGCATTTTAACGAGTCAGGCTCGTCGTGAAGATTTTAACAAAGTCTAATAGTCCAGTCAATGAATGCTTAAAAGGGGGGGGGGGGGTGTAGAGGGAAATGGAAGGAACACAATTTTTGACTTTGGGACTTTGTTTGGACTAGTTAGGAGGTAAATATAATTTTGTATAGAATAGTCTTATCGTTAGGACGCATAGTTTCCGAGATATAAGCGAAAAACCAAAAAGAGGGACCTTCTACGTGCCCCCCTGCACCCCGCTCACCTCCTAGGAGTGGGGACTTTTAGTATGTTTACCTCCTAACTAGTCCAAACAAAGTCCCAAAGTCAAAAATTGTGTTCCTTCCATTTCCCTCTACAAGTTTTCGTTGACTGGACTATAACAAATATGAATGTTACGTGTTTCTTTTTAGGTGAAATAAAATTTGATTCAATATTGTTTGAATCAAATTGTTTATTGTTTTTCACAATAAACACTCTCATGATCTTGTCGAAGCGCTTCACCCGGTGCACAGGTTATGTATTATGTTCGTCGGTGAACATGAATGCGCCATTTCCACGAGCGTTTACGATTCACTGTCTCCAGCCTACATTCGCGTCGGGTTCTCGTAATGGTTGTACGAACAAGTATCCCGACAGAAAAATACGAAGTCGCGGCCGGTCTGCTTTTTGCTGCCTTTCCGTTTGCTTTTCCTCTTTGTCGGGGAATCAGCTCCGCCAGCCAGGTAAAGGCAAAGCCAGAGACTGCGAAACGTTTACCGGTGCAGGCGCCACTTAATACATTGCGATAGGAGGCAACCAGCCGATCCTTGCGGCTTTAAACAGGAATCCGAAGTCGTCCTATCCGAGAGCCGTGCTCAGAGGTTCTTTAGCATCTCCGTCGCGACATAATTCGCTAAAGTTCCACGAATAGTACGAGAAATTCGAAAAGTTTTCTTGCACTTCGCGGTCTTTTACATCTCAATTCAGTAGCGGCTCAAGTCCAGTGGAGGCCCGAAGCGGTAAAAATTTTGGGACCCTGGAACTCAAGTTAGAAGTAGAAGTTGGAAGAAAACTTTCCTAAATTTATTAACAAAAAAGAAAAGTAATGAAAATATTTCATAACGTTACACGTTAAATAAATTTATTTTTATTTGATTAAATACATGTAACCTACGTGCTTAAGTATTTTTGATTTTTTTATTGCTTATAATATTTTTGTTATACTATACTATATACTCTGTACTTTGTTATGTAATACTCTGTACTAAGCATTATGTTGCAATAAATCTCATATGAGATTTCCAAATTAAAAAAAAAAAATTTTATTTGAAATTCGAGGCCTGTGAAAGTGCTTCCGAACCAAATTGATTTTTAGTTGGGCCATTCAATAGGATTCCCGAAGTAAACCCTCTGTGACAAGTTTCAAGTCTGTTCAATGAATTATTCCGTCTATTCTACTCAACACAAAAGTACGAGAAAATTCATGAATAGTCTACTTGTCAGCGCACACGACAGTGAATTATTTCAGAATTTTTGGGTGCAACCGACTCAAATGAATCATATCCGAAAATTGATGTGCGCTTGCCGATTCATTGATTCTCGGCGTCCACGAGGGGTTCCAGGGCGATGCATCATTCGGACTCTCTAAAAACTCGTTTAAACAAAATAATTAGCGGCTTCGATGACGCTAATGGCTTCGAGACCCGAGGCTGCCTGCAATTGCCGATACGGTTCCGAGTGCCGGCTATCTTAACAGAGCTTATCCTGAATCGCTTATTTCGCATCACGACGGGCCTGTTCCGAGAATACAGGATGGCAAAGGGTTCCCATTAAATGGGATACTTTCCCACAAACGGGGACCCTTTTCTAGGGGCGTCTGATCGTCGAACGTGGCCTCTAGAGTCTAAGATCTAGACCTAGACGACGCAACGTGACGTTCAATAATGATCCAAAAGATTTCATATTGTTCCAATAATGTCTTGATATATGTGGACAAAAATGGTTTAAAATAATATGTTCTCTTGTTGCGTGTTTGAAATATCTTCATTGCATTGAGAGCTCCACGAAAATTATTCCTATGATACGTGCACAGTTTTATACTCTATGTATAATCGCAATAGTTTTTTTTTTTTTATTAAGCTATGAAACCCCACATGGGATTATTAGCAGCATGCACATGGCTGTGCATGCTAACATTACAATGACATCTTATAAACTAGAATTGAACAATATAACGAACATTTTTTAGTACAATATTAACTTTAGGGATATAAGCAGTGGGACTTCAGGAATGTATGTGTATAAAATAGGGGGCAAAGAGTGGGTCCGCACAAAAAAAGGAATCTATTGTATAGGGTGGAAAGAATCGCAATAGTTTTTATCTATTGAAAGGGAACAAAGAAACACGAAGGTCAACGACATTTTATTAAACAGCATGTGCTATTTGTGTCTATCGTCGTCTCGCGGTGGCATCGAAAATTAGACAGAACTGTTTGCTCGTTCTTTAGCGATCTTCAAGGACGTCTTGTTATAGCTCGTTGAAATCGTCTTTAAAGTGGTTATCGAGTACCAACAAAAAAGGTTCAACACTCGAACAAATATATTATTATTGTACATCTATTAGCACGAATTATATAGCTTTTGTGTAACACTAAAGTTTCGAACATCATTTAAACACGTAATCCAACAAAAATCGCGAAAATCTGAACAAAGATATACAATATCGTGGATTTTTATAATTAACAACTTCTACGTACATCACCACTAAGATATGATCGATCTCCAAAATATTTGCATGGCAACAAATCCTCGTTTCCTCGTTAAGTCTTAATTACTTTATTAATGTGAAAATACCTCCGCAATCGCGAGCGAGAGAGAGAGATAGAGAGAAGGTGAACGACAATGCTCGAAACAGAGAATCAGGAAGACGTCTCGAGCCCGATCTGATAGAGCTTATCGGCGAATCACGGGCGGCGCGATTAAATGGACATCGCGGGATCGCCATAAATCATCGTGGCGATGAGAGCAGCGGATAAGTGGCGGCCGGAACCACCGCGAGTGACCATTTAACGTAACAATATTAATAGCCGCGAAACTTCTCCGTGGACGGGTGCACAAAGCCGTGACGTCGATGGTCACGGAAGAAAGGTTGAACGGCGCGGTGGTAGAGTATGGCTAACATCTAACGTAAGTGCGTATGCTGCGTCTGGTACACAGGTGCGATCCGCACGCAGGTGCGTGGATCGTGACCTGGGCGGAGCCGTTTCGCGGCCTTCGAAGGGGCGGCACGAAGAAAACGCGAGGCGAAGATGCGACCACGAGACCAGAGTGCAAAGATCTCTCAAGGCCGCCACCGTACCCTCTCGTCCTTGTCTCGCTTAATGAGACTCCTTAGAAGCCGCGTGTACATACACAACCGTACATACAATGCTCTCCCGGCCTGATGCTGGTTACCGATCGGGCCTCGATCTCTGAACATCGATCGATTCAACGTTCAACCCCTTATGATCTACTTCACAGCTATGATGGACCTTGACATACAGTCCCGTAGAAGATAACACATTTTTATAAACTGGAGGGGGGTTGTTGCTCGCGAGCTTCGCGAGCTTCGCGAGTAGGGTTGTTGTAGCTCGCGGGTAGGACTGCTCTTGCGAGAGGGTTAGTGGTACGCATTACTAGTGGGGCCTACAGCTATTAATGTTTTTTTTTATTTTGTGTGTGACTCTCCACGAGCCACACAAAGAACTTCCCGATTCCTTAGTTGCAGTATATTATTATCATTATTTAGTGTACGTTTTAAGAACATTATATGTTTTCAGGGAAAGTGATTATAACAATGTATTGGGCATATAGAGTATGCCCGACCACATGACGTATGTAGTCTTTTGAATTTTTCAAGATAAAAATTTTTTTTTAAATACATCTAAGTATATATAGTTACGTTTGCTTCTTCGGTGGATACGCCTCTCGTATAAATTGCAATGTTGAATCAACTCGTTTCGAAAAAAACTAAAAAACTACTTGACCAAAATGGACCAAAATCTAATCAGCTCTAAGTTACAGATTTCTTTTATATTAAACTACACAACTTACGTGTGCCCTTCTTTGGAGTTACCGGGCCCTCGACAATTATTATTATCTGTCGGTAATATTAAACAATATTTCACTTCGACGTGCAATGTCACAAGAAACACTCAATGATAATCGCTCAATGATAAAAAGCGTGATAACGACCATCGTCGAACGGAACCCGAAGCAACAACATTTTCTGAATCCGCAACCTGTATCCGATTCCCGATTCGGTCCAGCGAATCCGAGTGCCTCGAGCGTCATTAATCATATCGCGCGATCGGCGAGAGCAAGAGGAGCCAGCATTAAAATTAATTCCGGAAACCCATGGGTTACGTGAAGCGTGAAAGAACGCTGATCCGTCGATCTCCGTTGCGATCTCTCGCAAGTGACGCGTTAAACGAGAACTCGCTTCTGTTCTTCCGAAACCGTCGTCGTTACCGATAATTCGAAAAGAAATGGCGCGTCATACCTCGCTTCCGGATTTATTATACCTATACAACAGTATTTAATTTCAACGATGCGCTTAGCTCGCTCTCTCTCTCTCTCTCTCTCTCTCTCTCTCTCTGTCTCTCTCTTCCTCGCGCCGAAGACGAAGACGATGACGAAGCTAATGGCCTCTTCGAGCATCCCGCGTAGCTGTTACCACGGTTTCTGATCCATATAGTTGGATATGCTCGGTAACGCAGCTTAAGTGCATGCAGCTAATTGTTTTTGCGGCGCGCGCGCCGCATATTTCGAGAAATGTAACAACACGCCGAACAAAAACCGCCGGTGCTTCCATTAATGCGCGCGCTGATCTGAAACGCTAAACATCAGTGAATCGCCGCGCCGCACCAAGCAAAGGAATCCGCAAGCCAGCAACAGCTTCACTTTTTTTCATGCATGTTGCAGACCGATCACTAGGACCTCTCGTTCTCGACGGAATATTCACCAGCCAGCTCTGACCATTGTTTCGGCAACGCAGGAACCCGTGGAATTCCGTACCACGTGGTACACTGCCATGGCCACTTCGTTTCATCCGATCTTCTCGAGCTTCTGATTCTTAGACCTTATTATCAGCTCAATGAAAAATCCTCATTTTAGTTGTTTGACTCTACCATTATCGAAATTATCGATCCATTGATCAGGTCAAGTGTACAATCTTGTCTTATCTAGAGATCGTTAGGAACCAGTTACATGGTAATAGTATGGGTTAAGCTGATTTGTACCTCACAATATGTGTTTAATAGTTTTTGTCCTTTTCTTTCACAGCAAGTATGTATTTTATTTTTCTTCTTTTTTTGTTATTTTTACTAATTCTTGGTAACTGTGATGGCTGTGTTATATTACCTAATGTTTATTATTTTTTGTTTTTAAAGATATGTATTATTATTTTTCTTTTCAGACGCAAACATTTAGTCTCTTGATAATGATCCACATAGGGATCGAAACGTTGAGAAATTTAAATATGTAATTTGCATATTTGTTGTTTTCTAAAAGTGATCGAACCTAGCGCCGATAGCATAGTTTTATTTTATGGAAGCAGTTACGTTTGGAATTTTTAAATTTTTTAAAATTTTTCAAATCCGATTCAATTCGTTCTGTCCGCGACTCGAATTGTAAGTTTATTTTCGATGTAAATCCCGCATCAATGAGAATTCGGATAAGATCCAGCCTTCCTATGGTTGAGAATGTCGAAAGAGAAATACCAGCAAGTTGTTCTATGAAAGAGACCCACGATCCCTGGATTATAGCGTGGGGAAGGCATCGCGGAAGGTGCAAAAGTTCCCGAAGACGGCCCCGTATGTCTTATAATAAGGCAAACATTCAGGTTTCTCCTGGCAGAGGCCTTTTCAGGGTTACGCGAAACGACTGTCGATACTGTCGACGATAATGGGGATTCTAACGGCGGGCTCTACGTCTTGGCCGAGCCGCCGCGCGCCGCCGCGCTGGCAAACCCTCGTCCTTCGACGGAAATTGCATAGTCGGACGGCTCTTTTGTCGTTGTAACGATCTTCGGATCGGCCCGCTAGATCCAATGGAATGGAACCATTTAATGGAAAATGTCAACCCTCTCTCTCTCCCTCTCAATGGTGACTAATAAATCATACTTGTGCAACTAATTAACGCTTGCACGCCACTCGAACAAAGATACATACGTTCACGCGACTCTCACTGTCCCACTGTTACCGCCGTTTCGACTATTTCGTGATTCCCTACAAAAATTTATCCTCTTTGCACATAAATCGAGGATGTTTATGCACCTTTAGTCATATCAATATTTTTCAATATTTCTAAAACACTGATTTAATGACTAGCCTCTCATATAACGCGATGAAAAAATTGTTTAAAATTACTCTGTAGCAGTAATTTTACGCAATGTTTCGTACATGTGCTGCACGTTTACTGCAATATTCGATACATTCACGTATCTTTTCAAACAAGATTCTGGTCGCGTCATACGGGAGTCCACAGGATTTCATTTTTGTGTTTCGCTCATTAAAACTGTTGGCGATCAAAATTGAATTTTACCGATCTTTCGATTATCCTTCTGCATCTATAAAAATCTGTGTAGATCGATGGAAATGCGATTTTACAATTAAACAAATTCTGTGCGAAGGCCGCAGAGCGATAGAAATAGAGAACCGCGAAACGTGCGCAGAAATGCGGGTTTCATAAAACAATTCCGAGAAGTTGACATAGCGTAACGTCTCCAAACGATGTAAATTGCAAATAAACATCCACGAAGGCGCAAGCACACACGGTGCGACGCGTCCTTCGACGAAAATTCCCTTCTGGGAACGAAGAGACGAGAAGTTTTATCGACGGACGTTAATGCGGTGCGCGAGGGAACGTTGTCAGATGGCAATTTCGTGTGACTGCTAAAACTTCTAAGGAATCATTAACATATCGGACGATTAGGCTAAACCGTTCCCTCTGCAGTTCTATGCAGATGAGACGGGGAATCGTCGTGTCGGTTATCATGGGACTGACCCGAATGCAGATCACTATCATCTGGAGCATGCTGACCGGATCGGGCTGACTCATTGTCAACGAGAATCGCATAAATCAGCATCGCTGATCCACGGCTCGATCCCTTCTCGAAACTGAATTCATTCGATCCTCGACGACAATCGCATAGAAACAAATCACGAACTTCTTCATCCTCTTTAATAATCTTCCATTCGAACCCATCGTTTTGTAAGTTCTTGCACATGAAAGATCCGCAAATGTTAATGCAAAATAAGAACGTTCCAAGTCAATTCTAAGAAGCAAAAATTCAATCCAAGAGTATAGCACAAGAAGATAAACATTCTCAATGATTCGCAAGCACAAATAGTTGAAGATCATACGACGATACTCCGTAAATTATCCACCGGTAACTGAAACTTGCAATTTCGGCTCCCTTTGTCGTTTGGTTTCACGAGGGATCGTTGCTGGCGTCTACGATGGCTGCGTTCGTTTATTATTCGGTCGTAAAACTCGAGCTCCTTTAGGCACGCCCTATGCGAATGAGAATAATAATAAACCTGCGCCATTTGCAGACTCCAGAGACAGCGTTCGGAGCTTTTGTGCAAATCAAAGTTTTAAAATAATTCTCCACGGATCAAGAAAACATTATTTCAAAATACTTTGATCTTCCCCATATCTTTTAAACAATTGAAAAATGTTTACTCAACTCCTTACGGTATCATTTTCTTTGCAGTGATTGAAACGACTTTATCCCCAAAAATGTCGTAGAAGAGAAAAGAGAACTTATACTTTTTTTTCATGGCTACATTTATTTTATTATTTATTATTATTGTAGACGCGTTAAAATACGACTATTATTTATTATTATTATAGGTTACATTTATTTTATTATTTACATTATTATAGACTCGTTAAAATACGGCAAGGGGTTAATATAATCTTATACTGTGTTCGAGTATCTATTGTAAGGGCAAATATTTGACTGTTAAAAGCCGATGGCTCGCACTCGTGTCGCGCAGACTGAACGTCGTAAATCGTGCGCGGTTTAAAACGGTCGTAAAGCTATTGCCAAATGGTACCGGCAACGTGAATGGTATTCGGGTTGCGTCACATCGTACACCTCGACGATTCGGTTCCCACTTTTTCAATGGCAACGACCTCCTTGTACACACCGACTTCCGATCACACGACCATGAAGCCTCGATCGGTCGTATTGCTCCAGCATGAAATGATTTTTCACCGTTGATCAAGTCGTTTACTTCCGACCGGCCACTTAACAAGACGCACGTGTATTAAATTGCGTTCAACGTGCTCAACATGCCGCGTGGCCAGCGGAAAATTCATTGACTTCACTATCGAACCTTCCTCTCTCTAGCCATCCCCAATCCGATTAAGTTTCATTTATTATCAGTAGACTGCATATCTTAATGCATTTGTGGCTTATAAAAATTATCAACAAATGCTGGAGTATTAATTTCAACAGAATTTAGTACGATTTTTATTTATTTTGAATCTAGAAATATTATTACGAGACTACGGATCTTTATGTAAAATAAAAAATGTTTGCATTGATTGCAAGACACAGGCGCCAAATAAAAATTTCTTTCTTCTTTGAATTACTATATTAAGGTGAAACTAATACACTGGTGACGTTAAGTCTTTTCAATATGTCCACTGTTATAAATTGCACGTACCCCTTCTTCTCATAATTCTCCTCATAATTAAAAAAAAAAAACAAGACTCATAAATGCATCAAATCCGCAGTCTAATTATTACCAATGAAAATAGAATTTTATTTCTTACCACTTTCTTAAAATTTGTCTGTGAAAATTGAAAATTGCATAAACGTCCGCAGTCTAATTATCAGGAATTGAACGGTATGCATAATGAATGAACTATTTCATTTCCGTGATCGCATGCTCTCGAACCTACCTGAAAAAGAAAAATCCGATATATAATTAATGACTCCGCCTTGTTACCATTGTTCCGAGATCTGAAAAGCCGTCGACGCTGTTTTGAACCGCGAGTGGTAGATCATTATTTCTGGAGAACTATAGGCGACAATGACGGGAGATTATACCTTTGGAAGATGTATTGACCATCGGACCATTTTTTTCATACAATAGTCGGTTCCTTTTTCGGGTTCGAAGGTCGCCGAGCTTCTTTCGTTTCAAATGATATATCGACTTGTTCACAGAACTGTACATGACAGATCAAGTCTCATCAAAGTTTCGGCGACCTTCGCGTCATTCTTTCATCCTCCAGTTATTATTTTCGGCGTGTAGAAATATAATTATGCTTCTCCTAAATGATGTATCGAAAAAATTGTAGTATTCGGCGCATTATTATTGTAGCAGGACAACTGACACATGACTAAAACATTTCATCCAGTAAAACTAACAAGTTCCACAAAATCAAGAGAATGATTTTTAAAAATCATTTGAAGCTATAGTAGTCTGTCGGGTGTACAGTTTGCGGAGGCAAAGAAACTGGCAACGTCACTTTTGCCCTAATTGTAGAAAATTTCAATCCCCATATGGTTTCGCTGAAAAAGGCGAAGATCATCGATCAAATAGCTCGGGGCGACAGTGCCGTAACGAAAATTCAACGTGTGTGCCCGTTGTGCCTGAAGAAACCGCTGTCTAGCGGCCTCAAAAACACGAAACAGAATGTTAGCCGCGCGATGCATCAAATCGATACGATTCGCAATGGAGAACCATGGCAAATATGGTAATGGCAGAGCGTTGGATTGCCGATAGACAGCCGCCTTGGGAACGTAACAGATTTTATTTCCATATCGATCGCCCGTGCTCGTTTGTACCGCTGATCGAAATGATACGGGTGTTCTGTACGGTCCCACCTGTCTCGCTTCGAAAATCCTCTGCCGTTTCTGTTTCGTCGTGTTTCCTTTCTTTTTTTCGTTCGCTGTTTTGAGCATTCGGTCCCGGCACAGTGTACCGTTATCGGTATTGCTGTACGGCTGACTAAATTTATTGCGCGCTCGGATTATTGAATCGTCAAGCGACGCCGGTTATGTTGGTCATTGAAACCAAGGCAGGGTCGAACTGAAACGAGACACGAGAATACAAGCATTCCTAATGTGATTGATTAGGCGATTTTACAGTTAGCCGTGAATAATCATTAGTTCGAGAACGCTTCCAGATTAAGCTACGTTTCGTACAGATTTTCCACTCGAAATTCACCCTTCTACCTATAAAGTATTTTTAAGTAAGTTTTTGTAAAAAAAAAGATCAAATCAAATGTAAATTAATTGTTAAGAAATTCAAAATTTTATTCATTGCAAAGATGTACGTCAAATACTTGTTTAAAAGTAATTACAAGACCGTAGATTTGTTGCAAAATAAAATTTATCCCAACTTTATAAAAGTTGATTCTAAGAGACTGAAATTAAATAAGAGTATATTTTCTGTTTCAATGATCTCAAAAATTCTAAAATATTATAACAATATCAATAGATTGTTTTAAGATAATCGCTCTGAAGTAATAGTTTTCATTATTTTCATTTACCCGAAAGTAATTCAGGATGATGATTTCAGATTGAACATGTTCGAAAATAAGAAAGATAAATCGATGATAGTAACATCGTTACTATTAGAAGTAGGCTACAAAAATTATACTAATTGGTGCAGTTAGTATGTATATGTACATACGTACATATATCCGACGCTAACTTTACTATCCGGCAAAGACTTCTCATAAATTGATCTCATACGTATCTTTTTTGCGTCTGATTGCAGAACGATTATTACTTGCCGCCGCGGTCAACGTGGTCGAGGGTCTCGCCGCAGCAGACGAAGAAACAAAGGAGCAGCACCACGTGGAAAGTGGGCAGTGCAATGTTAATTATCTCCGCTATGCTAGTATTAATCGCTGTCTTCGCGATCGGCGGTCTCGCGTTATGGATGGGAGGTTTGTAACTACTTTATAACTCGGTTGGTCGCATCGACCATTAACCGTCTGCCGTTCAATACTACCGAACGGACCGCAAATAACAAAGACAATTCTCATGCATAACGAACCTTTGTTTCAGCCCTTCGGACAGACTCGAAAAATGGTAAGCGAAACGACCTCCGGGATCGTTAAATTCATCTTAATCATTCCGCCAATACGATTTCAAAATATCAACAGGCTCTTCTTATCGATCGTTCGAACAGTTAAATATTTAATCCGCAATCTAGTATTCATTAGGGCTTGCAGTCCCGTAAAGTGTGTTGTCTCGTCATTTTTTGTTTCCGCATTTCTTAAATAGGTGATTAAATGACGACAAGCAAAATGAACTATGTCGATTTCCCATCGATGCTGGCTATTAGACCTACAAGTGTAGAGAGCTTTCTCTAGGAAATCTTTGTAATCATTTGAGGAGCAACCTAATAGATACAACAATTTATAGTTTTTGCTTTTTATGATCATATTTTCAAAGTTCTACGAATTAAAATATCGTCTTATCATTTGAACATTTCTCTGATTTTAGTTAACTTAAAATTATATTTACAGATAAGTCGTTTATATATTGTTTGTTCTAAACAACTTTTACCTTTACTTCACTTCTTTAACTTACCCACCGTTCATTGTTCGAGCGTTAACAAAACCGAGAAAAAAAATGATTTCAGCGATCGTCGGGTTCTCGTGCAGCTTCAGGGTGGCCAAGGGTGAGAAGTACAACCCCATGTTGAAGTTGAACACGAGTATGGTGTTCCGGGAGAAAGAGCGAAAATATAAGAATATCGTGAGTGTCGCGCGAACAAGATCTTCTTCGTGTACGAAGTTATTTAACAGACGAAAAATAATATAAACTTCAATTGTTTTGTAGTTCGACTTGTTGTTCCGGAGAAGCGTGCTAGGCAACGCTTATCAGAGATCAATGATCGACAAGTTCGAGAACGGCGTGCTGAAAGTGTTCTTCAGGATCTACCTAGACAAGAGGAAGATACCGCGATCGATCACGAACGTCGAGGATACGGTCGAGGACATTATCGCGAAGGAGACGTACTCGATGTCCTCCTTGTTCAAAGACATGGAACTGGACCTCACCAGCATATCGGTAAAAAGTACGTATCCGTTAGAAGCTACGTCTCATTCTGACGAGATAATCGCGTCAAGATTGCTACTCTTCGTGTCATATTTTACACTTCGTGACGCGACGTTCGATCGAACCTGCTCAAATTGATACGTCTGCTTTTTCTAATAAATCGGGATAATAAGCAACGAAGTCTATACCGTTTTTTTTTCACAGATCCGTGTTCTCTCGGACGCGTTCGAAAGAACAGGAAGTCCATAGACATTGGCAAAAAATTGTAGCATCACGAAAATTTTAATAATTACCTCCTTCGACTTCAGAAAAATTTATTATTGCGCTCAGGACCAGCTGTGTAAAACATAATGATCGTTTCGTAATTTACTCCTAATGCAGATAATAAAGCACGATTTTAATACTCCCGCGGATTGACTGTACAAGACGTTAAATACAATGATTATTATTATACTATATCGATTTTCGTCAGACTTACATCTCGCGAGACGAGAAATTTGACAAAGATGACTCGTCTACTTTCAGGAATGAATCCGGACATGTCGGCGAATCAGAAGCAGGCGCAGCAAAGGAACACGATGATAACGAAGCACGGTCTGCTACGTCCGAGCAGGAACAGTTCGCTGATCACGAGTCCCAAACTGAAAGCAAAACCGAGCAGGCCGGAGTCCAGCGAGCCTGAAATCGACTTCAGTAACATACCGACGATTCAGGGGACGTACAAAGCGACGAAAGTGAACGTCACCTCGTCGAACAAAGCGGCCGCCGCAAAGGAAGTTATGAGGACGCAGTTGAACATCCGGAATGGTACCAAAGGATCGTTATCACAGGATCAAACAACGACGAAGTCATCGACGCCGGTAACCGCCGAAGAAGTCAGTCACATGAACGCGCAGACAACGCCGTTGAGGATCAAAGAGAAGCTGAATCACACCCGTCACGCGGAAAAATCAAAGGACACGGTCGAAGAGCCGGCTAAAAGGATCGTGCCGACGTCTACGACGTCCACGACACGCGCCGAGGATATCTTCAAGGACTTCCGGAAGCCAGATTTCGAGACATCCCCGTGGAAGCCGATTATTCCTGGCTACGTGAACACCGAGCTGAAACTGTTACCGGACACGATGATCAAGACCAATAACAAGGTGAATTACACGAACACCGGAGAAGTCATCCCGGAAGCGGCCATTACGGTCCAAAGCGAGCGACCGGAGTCTTCGACGACGAAAACGACGCCGGAAGCGCTCAAGTCTTACATAGACATTCCCGGACTGAGCAGCTTCGACCCTGGGGACACCGACTTCCCTCGCGACAGGATCGTACCCCAGGAGACGGTGAATTTCCGCGTGAACGGGAAGTTCCGGGACAAGATCCTAGACCAGATGGAGGGTGGGCAGACGTACACCGCGCCGTCGGTTATCGACCCGGAAGACAAGCCTGAAATCGAGGTGTCGGGACAACTGCCATCCGAGACTTACAACCTGAAACTCCGGACGTCCCCCCACGCTGAGAAAATTGAATCCTCGTTCACGAAACCGTATCGATCCACGAACGAGAACGAAACCGATTGGAGAGTCCCCGAACCGTCCGTTTCATATACCCCGAGCGAAGCTAGGATCGAGGATGAGAGTGGACCGGATGGTGCAGCTACGAACGCAGGATCGTCGAAGGACGATAGAAGAAGGATAGACCAACACGCGAGTGTGTTGTCAGCGTTTACTACCAACAGTCCCAAGTGGCAATCAACCACTTCCGTGTCCAGGATAGGGATAGCGGAACCAGTGCCCGACACGGAGGTCGAACTAGAACCGAGGAACAGGCACTCGGACATCCAAGCTATTGCGCAGCAGAACGACGCGTTGCGGGACAGAAAGGTGGACAAGAACGGCCAGGAACCTGTGTATACCAGCTACAAAACGCCGGACTTGAATGGCGCCGGTCTGAGACCCAGTCTGATCGAGAACTCCGGGACCTTGAAGCCCTTCAGGCACACGATACCCGTCGACAAGATCACGTCTGTGGTTAGCTTCGGTGGAAACGGCGACGACAAACAGGAGATGAACGCTGTCACGGACAGTATAGTGAGCGACGAGAATGTCCGGTCGAACACCAGCGACGATGGAACGTCGATGAATGACGATGGACACGAGAAGAACGCAAAGCTCGAGTTATCCGAAGGCGAGGGTCCAAAAGAGACGAGCACACGAAACGTGATAGACCAGGACAAATTGCTGAGATTGGGGACGACCGAGGTCTACTCGGAACTGATCCAGCCAGCGTACAATCACATAGACAAGCTGATCCTGAAGACCGAGGACGTCCAAACACCACCTGGCAGGCTGACCGCCGGTATATCGAGGAACTCCACGTTCATCGAGATCGACACCTTGAAGCACACTCCTGGCGAGACTGTGGAATCCAGTGCCTCGAAAGACAATCCATTCTCTGACACGGACGACGGATCAGTGTGGCTTTCCAATGGAACTTTCACCAAGTCTTCCAGTTCGATGGACACTCGGAAGAAGGTCTACAATGACACTCTGAAGGCCTACGTGGTCGAAAACTTAGTCACCCTCGCACCTTCGAGAAGTAACACCGGTAGACCCGCGAGACCTAGACCAATGTTGGAGGTGTCGAAGATCATCGAGAAGACGACGAACCGGAGTTCCACGGAGGACGCTATTCTTCTGGAGCAACTGTTCGGTGTGCAGAGTTACGATAGAAACACGACGAAGCGTCATTCGTCGAGCAATCAAGAGCAGTTCGATGATGATCGACACGGAGGACACGCGAGGATCGAGCAAATCGTGGAGGTCGTCACGTCTATCAGCACGAAGGTGTCCTCGAACCTGAGCGACGATCCTGTCGTGCTGAAGCTGCTGGTTACGAATTCGACCTCTCTCCCGATAATTAGATCCGAGTACCACGAAGAAGAGACGTCGACGCCGCAGTTTTCCATACCCGAGGACTTCTCTGCGGACGGTCTAGAAGAGAATCGATCCTTCAGGGAGGAACCGGAGGCGAGTCAAGAGTCGAGCCAAGCGATAAAGACTTCGTCGACGTCCTCGAATGTGCAAACGTCCGACAGAAAGATTTCCACGATGGAGGAAAACAGTTATCTCTTAGAGAAGCTGAAGCAGTTCGCCGACATTGGAACCGGCGACAAACCGGTGAAGAGCAGCAAGAATAATTCGAGACCCGCCGTCAGTCTGGTTCATACCCTGAATACGAAATTGGACTCGAAACCCGACGTTGAACCGTTGGATTTCGACAAGCTGAAACAAATCGCTGACATCGCCACCGGAAATCAAACCCTGATGAACTCGAGCGCAGGCTTCACGCTGACTCGCGACGGGGTCGAAATATTCACGAAGATCCTGAACAAGATGGAGGATCGAACGGACAAGATGATCTCTACCACCGAAAACAGCAAGGAAACTGGTAATTACTCATTTTTTATCGTTACGATTAATCTTGATCGGTTACGAAGAATAGAAAAAAAAACACGAGATTTCTTACAACAGCGAATCATCGTGCTAAATAAAAAATGGTCTCCAGTGATCTGGAACAGTTTTAGAAAGTCCAATTCGTTTTCGCAGATGACTGCTTTGGTTTTCTATGCAGAGACGGAAAATGTCTGCCGGCGAGCGGCAGATGCAACAAGTTAGGCGAATGTCCGAATTCAGAAGACGAAGCTAACTGTACGTGCGCCGACTTTCTAAAGGCGCAACTGCTACATCAGAAAATTTGCGACGGGATCGCGGACTGTTGGGACTACTCCGACGAGGCCGACTGCGGTATTTATTAATTACTTTTCGTGAATTTTGAAACCGTTGCTAAGTTAAAAATCAAAAACAAACAAATAGTACCGTTTGTTTAGAAAGAAACGTTATGCAAAACAAGTTGATTGTGAATTGTGCAAAAAAGAATTGTGAAAAGTTTCATAAAAAGATTATTCAGAACAAAAAGGTTTTGTCATTGGATTGGTATTGTCTCTGGGCTACCATTGAGCACCGTGCACATTACTGTAATAATTTAAATTGATGAAAATTTCTCAACTTCTGATTAGATTGGTGTGCGGACGGTCAATTCGTTTGCGGTAACAGTCGAACCTGTGTGGACCAGGACAAGGTGTGCAATGGTTTCACCGATTGTCCCGAAGGAGAGGACGAGAAGAAATGTGCTGCGTTGATAGAAGACGACGCAATACTGAATTACGATGAAGAGAGCATGTTTGATAAAAACGCGAACAATTCGGACTCATCTGTGGCGACAGACGATTATTCTGTAAATTTTCCGAAAACAGAATCCGGTGCTAACAAGGACACGATTTTCGATCAGGAAGCTGTCGAATCGTCCATTTCAGAGTCGACCACACTGAGTTTATTCAAAGACAACAGCCAACCAGCGAAGATAACAAACTCAACGAGCGAATTAGCCAAGCAAGAAGCTCCTTTCGACAATCACGATCATAACGCCACGATTCTCGTGTCTGGTAGAGAGATCTCTTCGAACGGGAAAGACTTGCTGACCCACGGGAACTCGATTCACATGAATACAAAGAAGAACGGATCGACGTCCGTCGTCAACTTCAAAAAGGAGATCAATAATTACAACGAGAAGGGATACATAAACATTCGGAAGAATGGCAAATGGGGGAAATTGTGTCTCAGTGGAATGGACGGTCTTTTACAAGAAAGGCAGGCCAGCTGGAGTATCGAGGACCTCGGCAGAGCGGTCTGCAAGGCGATTACGTATCAGTGAGTAACCTGCAATAATCCTACTCGGCATGCAAAATGCTAAACAGCTCTTATCATTGATCGCGTTCCACGAAATATTTTTCTCCAACAAAGTGCATTCAATGTTAGATATTTTACGTTTGTATTTTGAATATATTCTACCGCGTCGAGCTTCAACGCGTTTGATGATGAAATAAAATCCACATACACTTATATAGAGGAAAGATTGCCAGAAATTTGAAAAATTAGAAAGAAACAGTACCAATCTCACTGGAAGCTTTTCCAACGGTTCTGCTGTGAAATTTTGTAATTCTAACATGTTGCGATTCTCTCAATGTAAAACCAAAAATTGTACACATAGGAAACTGGAAAATAGTAACGTTATCTCAAATATCGCTTTGGATGAGATCGAACTGGCTGTTCAACTATCCGTTCCGAGGAAAATAATAATAAAACCTCGAAGTCGATATAAATGGATTGTGAAAATTCGTAAAAAAAAACGTGATTCCTAGCGGCACTGATACGTTGTGTTTTCGTAGGGATTTCGAGACTGTGGAGAAAGTATTGGACGAAAATCAAGAGTCGAACCGTCCCTATTACACTTTGTCATACAACGAAAAACCCCTGGATAAGACGATCCTGACTTTCAAACCTACCGAGTGCCCGAGCGGCGAGATTCTCAGGGTCAAGTGCAAGAACCTTGAGTGCGGAATAAGAACGCAGGCTCCATCGCAGGCCAGGTATACTCACTGAACCAGTTTCTCATAATTATATACCGGCCGGAACATTTGTAAAACTATTTGTGTACAAACTGCGCCCGGGGACGATGCCCTCCCACGATTCACTGACAACCATTACAGTCACGGCATAAAACCATAACGAACGCGAATAAAATCACTATTTCAGCCCTGATATAAAATCGTACAAAATCTGTGCTGTATACTACAAACTTATTATTTATGCAGTCGTGAAGAATTGAAATTGATTTATATTACTATTTCTTCGTAATCGTCGTACGAATTTAACCCTTTGCCGTAACATTTGTTTTACAATTACAATAATTGAAACGTCTTTTTTGTATGGCTATAATATTTCTTAGACTTCGTTAAGATAATTAAAAACACCGGACTTTTCTTGTACAAATCAATTTCGAAATGCTCCGCTCGGTAGAGAAGTTATTACTATTCGTAAATGAGCGCATCTACCTATCATGTATAATATCAATCTTTGATCGTGATTAATGTTTGAAATAGATCGAATGTTTCTCGACGTTCCAGGATAGTCGGTGGTGGCAGCTCCTCGGCCGGAAGTTGGCCGTGGCAAGTGGCTCTGTATAAAGAGGGGGACTATCAATGCGGGGGTGCACTTATCAATGACAGGTGGATCTTGTCCGCTGCACATTGCTTTTACCAGTAAGTGAACGAACTTACGTTACTATGAAAATCTTCAAGAATTTAGCAATAAAAATCTAGTCAAATGGAATGTCACTTCATTCTTATCGAATGTGCAGTTTATTATACACAATACAAAAAAAAGATTGTTTAAAATTACTGTGTATCTATATCTTCTGTGACAGTAAGTGTACAGTCATTTTATACGTAATTGTCATTCTTATTAAATAAACTATAAGCAATGAGAATAGCAGATGAAAGTACGCAAAACTATCGTTTCCAGTGCACAGGATGAATACTGGGTGGCAAGAATCGGAGCGACTCGCAGAGGAAGCTTCCCAAGCCCTTACGAGCAGGTCCTGCGGTTGGATTACATATCTTTACATCCTGAATACATTGATAACGGATTTATCAACGATATAGCAATGTTGAGACTCGAGAAACCGGTAATCTTCAGCGACTATGTTCGACCGATATGCCTTCCTGAAGCGGAACCAAAAAGTGGCACTATGTGCACCGTGACAGGATGGGGCCAACTGTTCGAGATTGGTCGAATATTTCGTTAGTATAATGTTCCTTGATTGGTATCTACATTAACTCTTTGCACTCGGAGCCATTTTAACTCGAAAATGAAGCATTTCTTTCGACCTAGAATAATTCCATTCTATATGATTGTTTATTTTATGGATATGAAATTGATAGAACACCTCATACAATACTAAAATGTTCAGTAATTGAATAGATACCAACTTATTTAATAATGTGAACAATATTTTGAATGGTATAGCAATTTTTATTGTGACTCTGAATCACCACTCGAGTGCTAAGGGTTAAACAATCGATTAATCAATTACGAATTAATTAATAAAAGTTCTTGCTTGTTGTTGAGCAGCGGACACTTTGCAAGAAGTCCAGCTTCCGGTGATTTCGACGGAGGAGTGTCGAAGGAAGACTCTGTTCCTGCCATTGTACAGGATCACAGCCGGTATGCTTTGTGCTGGATTAAAGGACGGTGGAAGGGATGCTTGTTTAGGAGACAGCGGTGGCCCGTTGGTTTGTTCGGGATCTGACAACAAATACACACTTCACGGTTAGAACTCAACTATACTTCACGAAATTTTAAAAACATCTGCAAAGATCGAACAAGCTCGTGTTAAGCAATCAAATCTTGAAAAAATGTAATAAATGATAATTGAGTGTCAAAGATAAAAGGACCTTTTGAAAAGAAAGAACATTTGGTAGATTAATGTTGGCTGTAGCATGTTTGAACGTCTTGTGTTTTAATTTATCAGGTATCACGTCAAACGGTTATGGTTGCGCAAGGCCAGGAAGGCCTGGAGTCTACACGAAGGTTCATCACTACCTTCCTTGGATCGAGCACACGATATCTAGAGAAGACATCCGATCTATGATGGTATCCTGCAAAGGCCATAGATGTCCTTTGGGCGAGTGTCTGCCGAAATCTCGGGTGTGCAATGGCTACTTGGAATGCTCGGATGGCAGCGACGAGCGTAATTGTCCGGTTAATCTTTAATGAGCAAAGACTGATCGTATTTGTAGTTGAATCGTGTACGAATTCATGTGCACGGCTCAACGAACAAAGTAAAACGATTTCTACACGTTCGCCACCAGCGTAGCATACTAATCTTTTAATGTTACTTCATGTTATTTAGCCTGTGCATTGACAAAGTACATTATTTTCTATTTGCAGTTCATTCTGCTTAAAGCTTGTTGAAAAAGGCAACGAATTGTTTCTAAGCGAAATGATGGTAGCGAACGTGTCGATTGCAACGATAATGCAGAAGGATGTTGCGAGTAACGAACAGTGCTGTATAGTGTTAAATGTTCGTTGAATGAACGTATGTGCAATATCTAGTTGCGAATCAAAAGCAGAAGCTAAACGTTGAAGAGTGTATCGGGCACTACGCGATTACCTTTGCATTTGATCGAGTAGCGGAGAGAGTATCGACTAATGTCGACCTGTAGAAGACTAATTTGCAGCATTACTTGTTCGACAACGATGCAAATAGTAGCGGAGAATTGTATTTCTGAGCCACGTACGTGACTCAGAAATACTTGACGTAGAAACATTTCCGACGAACCTGGCATTTTGATTCTTTGTCGCGGCAAAACGAATCTCTAGGCCACGTATATCGTGCTATTACCAATTTAAGTTCCCCCTAAGTTCGACAAACGGAATATGTATATATCGTGTCTAATGTATTATGTAAAAAGAACCCAATGCTAATAAATAAGAATTTTTAGAAAAATACATTATCGCGTGTGTTCGACGTTGCAATACATTATCTGACATACACTCCCATTCAGAAATCACCGGACAGAATTAGCTTTCAGCTCGATTTTATTGTTTTATTTTAATTAAATGTAGCTATTATACGATAATATTTAAATGGACAATTAAATATATGTATATACGTATACTATTTGAATAAATGTTGGAAAAAAGAGATTGAAAACATGAATAAGAATGGAAATTTAGAAAATATTAGATATTTTCTCTATTTCGAAAAAATGAGTAAGAACAATTATTATTTCATAATAAAGGTCCTTTAATAACGAAAATTCGTCTTCATCCAAATTTGAGTAAGTGTCCGGTGACTTATGGACGGTAGTGTAACTAACAGCGAATTGCTAGCATTTATGATTCATCGTAATTATCAAAATGGAAGGTTAATGTTAAGCGGATAACGTTGTGAACGTGTCAATTCGTAGAGAAGTATCGAAATGAAATTTGAGCCTGCAAAGGTTCACGATGGCGTTATATCGTTGATGTATTTCTCAGAAGAACGAGTAATAACATTACAAGCGTATCATAGACGGTATATCATTTCATTTTATTAGGACAATTAGAAATAGCACTGAAAATCATATTTTGAAATAAATATTGATTATTCTCGATACAATACTCTATCGATATTAAAAATGAAAGCTGTTAGAAGTCTACTGTGTTAAGAACAGTACGATCCTCGGGTGTAAACAACATCAGTCAATCAATTTGTCGTACCGCCGCGAAACGGGTTTTAGTACCAGACCAACGATAGATAAATGAAATCGGACCGTTCGAGTTCCCCCTTACCGTCCACACGTTAAAAAAGGATCGAACTGTTTGAATCCATGTTAATCCTAAAACGATCTCGTTACTCTATATCGTGCCGCTTTTAAGTAGAGCGCTAGTTATTACATTATACCTACGATTAGCACATTATACCAAGTGGTAAAAATCACAATGTAATTTACGTCACGTTCAAACAGCACGCTTTTTTTTTTTGATGTTCAGTCCTCAGGTTTCACAACATTCGCCTCCATCATTGTTCGCGATACTTTTCATCTCCTCGACCGGTGGACCGTCAAGACTTTTGCACAACCATTTTGATCATTTCACACACATAATCCAACGTGTACGTCAAGAACCCCGAACATTCTCGACTTAATCGATCGTTCTTAGCACATTACGTTCCGGTTACCTGGCCAAGGTGATCAAGCAGTAGTATACAACTATCATTCGTCGCGTACTCTCTTGCCACTATTTCAACAGGTAATCGATCTCTTTACTATCTCGGTAAAAATTTCATATTTCACGAGTCTCTTTCGAAGGAAGCGTCCTTGGCCAACTAACTAACGTCCGTTTCAATCAAAAAATGAAATTCGATTATTCTATTTACAGACCACGGATACTCGTAAACTCGGAAGACTCCTGAACCGAAGTAACGTACCCTTAAAGATAGAAATCACTAGAATTTAGAGCGACAGGACGAATTTCGACGGAACTGTTAATTAGATCGTGGTGAACAGTCTTCGTTTGCAAAAGTCAAGAGGCGATATATCCAACTATTGATATGACGTCCCCTAAACGCTTCAGAAATCGCTCCCAAGATGCTTTCCAATTCGATTATCTCGGGCGATACTCGCTCTGATCACCCGGTTAGGAAAAGAACAGAAACGAGAGAAACAAAAATGGAGTCGAGCGGCAATTCCTTGGCGAGTCATCTTGACGACCGGTTTGGGCAAAAGTTCGATCACGTTAGAAAAACGGTGTAAATGTATAAAAGTGCGGTTCGAAGGTAGCAAAAACTTTTGTCCATACCTATGTACTCTGTGAATCCGACCTACAGTCTGTCTCCTGCCTCAGCACCGAACGTGCGAACCGAGAACGGTTTTCATGGAGGATACCGGAGTCCATCTACATGTACCAACGAATCACAACCACTAGAGATCTAATTAATCCTATATTACAAAATATCATGTGGTAGATGTACTGGGGCGGTCGCACCTGCACATTCAAATTCCGTGAGCGCGTAATCGTTTGGATCCGTGCATGAATCGTTTTAGCTGTTGCTAAGGGGGTATTCTCCTTTCCAGGATCGCTAGGGTACGGCATGCGCCTTCTCGATGATGTGGTTTTTCAGTAGACAAAAGTGCAATCAAAAGGATATAATTTCTAAAATTAGCTTGTCGCGACTTACAGTGGCAATAAAGCAATAAATTCGTTAAAGAGACACTAGCAAGCCGTAGCGTAAACACAGACTGAAATTAGAGCTGAGTATTAGGTTTCCACTTTTGGCTCACTGCAGTCCGCGGGTTCCTCATAACTAGACTGCGGAGTCCTTGTATAAAATAAAAATTGTCTGCGTCTATTGCAAAAAATAGAAACCAAATGGAATGCTATTTCTTCTTTTAATGATTTTAATCCTTTGCACTTAAAGAACTCCATCTTTGCATTATCGAGAAATGAGAAGGCGCATGCCGCACCCTAACAATCCGGGAAAGTGGAACACCTCCTTAAAAGCGACGTTTTTCTTCCTTTCCATTATTCGCCATGATTTTATTCGCCTGAACCGGAGTCGATGATCTCCACGAAATGCACAACGTTACATCGAACGGGATGGTGTTGTGTGGACACGTTGTTTAGTGAAATTGTCTAATCGAACGCACCGTGCCTAATCGAACGTCCGTCGAGCAGACACGGGGGACTCTATGCCGCGCGGATGAGTCTATTCCATTGCTAATTCGTCGCCCCTTCTCTCCTCGTTCGCCTTAAATTAATTTCAAAAAGCAATAAATAAAAGATCGATCAATCCTCTGAAGACGATATCTCTAATGAGCCGTACTCTTAATCGGATAGTTAGTTTAGGCTATGAATGCTGTTGAACCGCCCCGGCGACTTTAGCCGCGCGAGTTGATCGCGATCGTGTTGAGACCTAATGGACTGATCGTGGTCTTGAACTGCTCCGGCACGGGATACTCAACCTGCAATTATCGAAAAATAAAGTACAAACCTCTACTGGATTATTCTCGACACGGTCGTCAAATTTCTCGTATAAAGCACTCACGTAATCTCCGGTTGTTTTCGGCACCATAAGATTCATCTCGCTCGACTTGCTGCTGATCAATTCACAGTCCACGGACTTCGGGCTTAGGTACATCTGGCAACCGTCGGTTTTATCGATGGAGATGGTGCGTACCTCTCCTAATACCTACAATTAAATAAAAAGAACATTCATTTAGTGCAAAGACTTTTTTAAGAATCAGATGATAGATTTCAGAGCCATCCTGTAAACTGTAAGCAACATCGATCAATTCTCGTGACACTATCGATGAACAACTGCAGGTCGCGGTTTCTCTCGATTCCTCATGGTTTCACGGGGTACAGGCTCCTGAATAATAACAATAGGCACGAATGACTTTTTAAAACTTTTTAAAACCTATGGTCCAGACCTAGCCATTTCCAGACAGAATGCAGTGGCAGTTCGGTAAAATTTCACGCGTCCTCGCCTACCATTACAATTTTCATCCTACTTCCGTTTTTCGAGATAGCCTAACCGCGTCACAAAAATCCCATTAACCAATACGATTTCCAGGCGGAAATCTGGAGCCAGTGCAAATGGTCTGCGAAGTCGACTGGAAGGAATGCCCGAAAGCGATCGCGAATTACGTTTGGACCGAGATCGTAACCGATGTCGCCGAATGCTTGACCCAGGGGATCATTCTAAAGGCACATCATCTTTTTACCATTTAATAACCTGTTAAAAACCTTGGATCTTGTTGAAATCAATCGGACGTCTTCTACGCAATTGTTAAAAATTGAAAACAATTTTATTGTCGGTATTAAGTTGTTCGCGAATCTAATAAAACCAAATTAATACATCGCGAGAGATGTAAGCATTTGTAATAAGGAAAGTATCTGTTTGAAAACTTTCTTGCTTTTTGCAATGAACCAAATTTTAAATCCATTCTTTACAAATTGTCCCAACCAAGTAGAAAATGAAAGATAATTGTTGTTCGAAGGTCGTCTGCACGTTCCTCGCTTGCACCATGTTACTCCGTGTGATACACTCGAAAGCGAAACGATTGGGCGAGGTCCTGGATGATAAAAAGATCCTGAACAAGGTCGGATACAAGATAGAAGACCTGGAGCTGAAAGTGAGCATACTAACGTACAAAATGCAGTACGGCTCGTGGCCTATGCCCCACCAAATACGGAAGCCAAGCTTCAGGAAACATTTACAAAATCTTCGTTTAACCCTGTCGAACACAAACGACCGCACCGATTGGATAAAGCGCGTGTTACTAAGGTATCCGGAATATTTAAGATACCAATTTTAATTCCAGAGTCACAAACGTATATCATTAGTAGACAGCGAATCTTTATGCAAAATAAAAAATTGTCCACCTGAATTTTTCAATAGCTTGAAAATGATATAAAAGTATTTTAAAATTCGTCCAATGTTTTTAATGCTTTAATTTACACCTAGTCATTTTTGTTATAAATGCATTAAATCCGCTGTCTAATCATTAGCTGTTGTATTAGATTCGATGAGAAGATATAAAAGAAAAATTTAATACAGTGATCTATAGTACCGTTGCTATCATTCAGGTAATAAGTATCACTGTTTCCAGCCCCAGACGAGACGAGTCGTTCATTTCGTATCCAAAAGGAAATTATTATCCCTCCGAGCACCATTTGACGGAACTGTACGACGCGAAAAAGAAGTCCTTTTATCCCTACCTCAGACGCAACAATTTACCCCTAGAACCCATCAGTAGATCTTCAAAAAGCGACAGCGATGGATCCCTACAGTACAATCACAGCGTAAACTTCCATACTGCTCGCTTTCGATATCTTCACTCAATTCTTGGATCTTAGAAATTGTTTGGAAGTTCTTCGAACTTGTACAGAATCGTTTACAAGACTTGCAAACAATTAATATAATATTGCATCTCCTATAGACACGATTTTTATAGGGAGAGAATACTTTAGTACTTTAAAAAAAAACTTTGATACTAATTGAGGAGATTTAGAACTGCGTACAGTAAGGAAGGCGCTACCACATTTGTGCCCATAATTATGAAAGTAGTCTAAGTGATATATTTCTTTCGAGATATTTGGGAAATGATATTAACGCTAAATGACTTCCATATAATATTGAAATAAATATCGTAAGAATTACATTGAACTAATTTAGTTTAAAATAATGTGTGTAATAATTTTGACTTGGGCCACTTTCATAATTATGGGCGCATTTCTCAAAGACATGATTTCCACAAGCATCATGGGTGTTTTAATGCTTGCAGCATAAATTCCTCCGTGTTTAAGAGGCAAGCCAGTCGAAGACGACGCAAAGTGTCGAAAAGCGAAAATTTCGAAGTACAGAACAGAAACGTGACCTCAAACCAGATTTCCCGGCGGAACAGAAACAGCAAATCGACGAGCAAACTAGGTAACAAACCAAGACCCCCTAAACCTGAGAAAGCAACTACGCCTTGCAAGAAATTCACGAGAACTATGGACGAGTGCAAACGATTTCTTCAAGAGTTACACGAGAGCAATAAAAATTTCGGACTGGTCTGCAGCTCGGTGGAAAGCAGCAACGAGTCCTCGATGAAAAATAACTGGTCGGAAATACAGGTAAACATATAACGAATATAATCTGTAGATTACGAATCTTTGTGCAGCTGTGATTACATACCCGAGTTACATATGCTCGCTTATATTGCAGCAAGAAAAATATGCTGAACAAGAGGACACGCCTAGCGTGAGTGAAAAATCGAGAGAAAACCCAATGAAAAAGATATCGGCGAAGCAACGAACAGGTATGAAAGGAAAGGAATTCACACAGCAGAATAAGGAAAATTATTTGGAGTTGCCAAATGTAGCTTGTCCAGTCATGAAGCTGAACGACAAGCGTCTGGTGCCCTCAAAAATGAACATAACGTTCTGCAGCGAAATGTTTCCTCGACAATCCTCGCACATGATGATCCCGCAACCGCGTGAACGTCAGAAGTTCGTAGAAACATCGCAAGAGACGTTGTACCAAGTGAGGAAGAAGTTGGAGAGTTTGCACAACGTGTTGCGTACGTACGACATACAAAATTCCTTGACGAAAGTAACGGAAACGCCACAAAATAGCGAAAGTATAATGAACAACGCTAGTAACAATCTCACGAAAAAGACTGTCTCGATTAAAACGGAAAATAACAGTTGGAACGAGAAGAAAAAGAACAGAGTTAGCTTCGACACTGTCAGCAGAAAGCACTTCGATGATATACACAGAACCGTCTACATCAGTTCCGAACAATATGACAGCGACGAAACAGGCAGAAGTTCCGATGTGTCTGTTAGAAGCTATTCCCAGGTGCTCAGCACTTATTATTCGAACAATGTCAACGATCTTTATTGTTCGCTTCCGAAACAAACAGAAAATCAAATGCACTCCTTGAAGAAACAGAAGTCGTACACAGTCAACACAAGGGAATATTCTTCTACGAGGTATGAGAAAATTCCGGAGAGAATATGTTACACTATCTCATCTGATTTCTTCGATAACGAGAACAGCACCAGAGGAACAGCTGCAACGAGTAATTTTACATTACCAGACGTATACGTTGAAAACACTCGGCCACGATCGTTTGATTGCTTGGACAGGCAGACCGTACCAATGGACATCGATGAAGATTTATTGATAACGTCGCCAACCTCAAGCCACACAGAGATATCCAAAGAAAGTGAATCGGATGATAAATCTACAGCAGTATTGCTTCAAGAGGCGTTGCAAATCAAAAGAGCATTGCTGACACGCGTAGAGCTGGAAAAGATATGCTATGTGGACGAGAAGAGAGAAAACATCGAGGGAGAGCGTATGTCAGAGTTCAGCAAATGTTCATACATTAACAATAATCTTCAATCAAAACTTTTGGATATCATATCGGAGGAACAATCGATTAGCAGCTCCACAGAAAGAAGTAGTCGGACTTACATGTTTCTCAACATAAAACAAGGCAAACAATTAGCTCATTCGTCGACGTTTAGCAACAATATAAGGAACTTACAGAACAATCAGAGCGTAAATAAAGAAAATATTGAATCTAATCAAAATCTTGGTTCGGGCTCTGAATATTTCAGTTTCAGTAATATAATGCAAGAAAACAACGAAGCAAATCTTAATCAAGCATCTTTGTCGGACTACAAGAGTTGCCATGAAACTAGATCTGCTAAAGCTTCGGAGATGGCACCGGACAATTTACACGCAAAATATCAAAATTACACCACAAGTATGGCTGACGAGAAGCACGAAACTGTGAAATGTACAAGCTGCTCAAGGAATGGAAATAACGAGGAGAAACCTGAATCAAACTTCATACGTATAAGCAACGTAAACGAGCTTGCGAATCGCAACAATAGCAGCACAGAGATATTTTCGCAAAACCTGAATGACTCGCTCATGGATGAACCGAATCCGAATCTGAACAAAAACGAAGGATGTAATTTTCTGAATTCAAACATCGCGGACCAATGTACAAACGTTGTGTTTACTAAAGATGTAGGAAACTTGTTAATCACAAAATTGAATACGTCACAGAATGAGAAGTTCAGCGAAGAGAACAAAAACTTGATGTCTAGTCCAAATTTGAGTTTGAGAAGACACCCTGGCGCCTGTTCGCTAATAGAGCGAACATTGGTAACAGAAAATGAGGATACAATGAAAGTGCACACAGTGATAAACGTTGCAAATACAATGTACGAATTATCAGCTTCGGAAAGCAAAGAAAACTCCATCGAGGTGAACCTACAAAATTCGATCAGTGTAAATCATTCAAAGGATTGCGACATTCCAGAACCTCTGTCTACAACAGCACTGACTAATAAATTAATGGACGAAGACGAGCTAAATCTAAATTGGTCTACTTTCAAGGACGACTATATCGACGAGAAAAGTGTACAAACTGTTTCAACAAACACTGTAACTCTTCAAGAATATGATTACATGGAAGTGGAAACTCATAACAAAGAGACATGCAATAAAACTACAACTGCGGTAGAATACAGAGGCTCACAAATTCATTGCGATGAAGATAGTAAATTCAAGAACAGAAGAGATAATGCGGTTGTAGAAAATTCATTTGCAAACATAGAGAACAAGGAGATAATTAATGAGTCAGATCTATATAAATCTTATTCCAATCTCATTTCTCCTCAGAGCAGCATGTACTTTACAGATGAAGTTTCGAGTTCAGCTATAAAATTAAACACTACAAACTCAACTTCGAAGTCAGAAAAAGATTTAAAAGATACTGGAAATGCTGATTTGTTGTTTATTTCCATGTCAAATAATACTAGTACTGTCAATAAAATCGGAACAAAGTCCTATTTTAAAACTACAAATAACGAAATTGGTGTTGATAAAACTAATAAAGAAAAGGTATCTTCTGAAAATGATATGAACAGACACATCAATATACAAACGGCGAAAAAGGAAGAAACTTCAACATCATACAATAATACGGACAACGAATCTTTGCTACCAGAAATAAGTATAAAACTCAATGGCGAAGAACAATCTAATTCATCTGGAAACAAAAGAAAGATTCTAAATGTGGATCAAACTACTGTTTTATCAGACGTATCTCCGCGTCAGGTTTCTCCGAGGGACGCAGACGAGAATCTAACGCTAAAAAGAGTGACTACGAAAATAAAGTCAAAAAGTCAAGAGAACTATACTTCAAAGTCTGAAGTATTAAAGAAGTCGGCTATTTCGCAAAATCCAACAAATTTAAAATCTGATTCGGTAAATGCTGCTCACGTTAAAACAGAGCATAGATCGTCGTCAATCCAGGTAAAAACCAGAGATCTATCCGCCGAACCTAGACGTAATACGGACCATAGTTGTAAGTTAGATAAAAAGAGATCTCAATCGCAAATAAGTTTTCGCTCGAACGCATCATCAAGTAATACGAACTCTGTAAATTGTACCCAGTCACTTGATACTAGATTGAAGTTAAAGAATCAAGCAAAGCTGTTAACACCGGTATCGAGAACTCCATCGCGATCGTGCATACCAATTTTAATAAGCAGACTGGAAGCAACTCGAAAAACGGAGAATGAGTCAAGACATAGAAGTCCGGTGAGAGGGCCACTGACAATGACAATGTTCTGGAGAAACAATTTATCTAGTAAGAGTCATTATGCGACGGAAGAAAGTCTAAAATTGGAAGGCGCATCGGAAATCAATGATCAGTGTATAAAAGAAGAGAACAGACATTTCGAAAAGGCAAACGACACCGCGTCATCGCGAATACCAGAGAGCACAATCGAAAGTACCGATAGTAAAATCGCTGCTCAAGAGCAAATGGTAATCTACGTTAACATATTCACAAAATATGATCAAAACGCAACGAAAATAGTAGATCCTAATAAATTCTTAGAATATATCAAAGACAGAGAGTCTAATACGAAAGATCTCGCAGCAGACCCAATTGAAAAGAAACAAAGTGCAATGCATAAAATTGTTACTATCGTTTCTTCAGTCATAAACGGTAACGAGTTGAATCAGAATCAATCAGTTGATTTAACTGCCTCAAAAGGGAACAGTGAACTGTTAACAAATAATTTATCAAACGAAAAATTCAGAAATTTATGCTTTCTTTCTGTGGAGCAAAGAGAAATTGATGTTACCGCTAAACCATCGGTAACCGATATGAGCACGTCCATCACGGACTTGGGAGACGTTTCGAGAACATCGGAAAGTGTATTAAACAAATTTCAAATATGCGGCACACCCAAAGAATTGAACAACGACGAATATGTAGCATTACTTGAAATTCTCTATCAAGAACCAAATTTGGCGCATCTACAAGAATTGCAAAATGTCTGCAAGAGGCTTGTATCCGAGTGTTGAAAATCCAGCAGGCGGTCGATAAAAAAAGATCATTTTACATTTGTATCCATGAAATTCATAAATAATGGTCGCAGACATACTTTTTATATTATATATTGTGCCTTTATTTTCTAATATAAGACGAACACTCCATGTAACTGTGTTGTGTATATATGATCAAATTTGGAAATGAATATACTTTTTATATTTTTGACAAAGATATAGGAATTTATTTTTAAAAAACTCACCTGCATTTGAACGCTCTGGCAGTTGACGAATTCGATGCTTGACACGAGAGAGTCGAAAACAACGGATGATTTGCGACATGAGTCCATCACGATAGAGTTTAGTTTACCTTTAACAACTAAGGTACTATCTTGACATCGGAACATGTAGATGACGTTGTTCATCTCCACATTTTCAACGAGCAGATTTTTGTTTCCTTTATGATATTCCTGCAATGGAAAATTGCATGTACATTCAAGCGAAATGAAACTGTAAGTAACGTAACAATCTAATCATAGTGAAAGCAGGGACTTTAACCCTTTGCACTCGAATGGTGACTCTGAGGCGCCAGCAAAAATTGCCATACTATTTTTCGGAACAGTTTTAATATTATTAAACTCGTCTGTATTCTATAAATTGAAGAAAGCTCAACTGTTGTATGAGAAAACAGTTTCAATTTGATGTGCACAATTTAAAAAAAGATTACATAGAATGAAAATGATCTGGGTTTAAAGAAAT
Source organism: Lasioglossum morio (assembly GCA_916610235.2). Classification (NCBI taxonomy): domain Eukaryota; kingdom Metazoa; phylum Arthropoda; class Insecta; order Hymenoptera; family Halictidae; genus Lasioglossum; species Lasioglossum morio. The sequence goes on from OU744326.1 coordinate 22,606,607, forward strand.
GGGTTGATTTTCGAGTTAACATTACTTCGAGTCCAAGGGGTTAAAATCGATATACATTTCGGTAGAAGCCCCCCGAATGGAAATCTTAGAACAGCGATTTTATTAGATTGTTCAGTAGTACTTACTATGAGCCATTTCTTCCCGTCTCTAGTGAATACTGGTGGTTTGTCAATCGGAGCATTTGCTGATGGTATTGTCTTCGATGGTACCGCATTATCGACTACCGGGGCCTTAAATGGTGCTGGACCAGTCCTCAGTGAGGGGTTTTTATGCGTTTGCATTTCAGAAGTTACTTTCTTCAAATCTGTTTAATGAAACGTTACTTTATCGATTTGTACAACTGAAATATTAACATTCCGACAATCGTGTTGTACTTACTCTTTGTAATATTTTCTCCCTGATTGATTTCCGCGAAAAGGGCGCTTCTGTCGTCGCCAACACTGACGGGCGCCACATCCCCAATAGGCATGCATGGTGGTGGAGGTGGTGGTATACCAGCCGGTACAGAGCCAGTTTTTGCCCATACCAATCCTGTTGTGTGATGTTGACGTACGTATTGCTGAAGATCGCTTAACGTTTGTACCCAAGCCTTGCACCATTCTGCGTGCACTTTATCTCTGAAGATATATAAGAATAAATGAACTAATATCTTCATTTTTGTAAGTAATCTATTCATTTTCGTTATGAATGCGTAATTTCCGCGATCTAATGATAACATTCGATTCTTGATTACGATGCGTAAAACCGACTTACTTTTCTTTCCAGTCTTTTAAAACGCGATTGGAATAAAACTGTCCGGCGTCGTTCATCTCTTTTACGTATGGCGCTGGTGTGGGTGACACGGCAACCCATCCTAGAGCCGGAATACTTTCACTAATTGCTGATAAATGATTGAAAAATGGAGAGCCTCTATTTTTCTCACGGAACTCTTGAATTTGTTGGATTTGTGTCGAGGTGGGTCCAAGGAGAGCAACCTGATCCGACTGGTTTGCTGGAGCTGGACGACTCGCCGCAGTTCGAATAAACTGAAGCTGAATTCTACAAGGAAAAATCAGGAACGGTTGATGAATTTATATAAGTCTATTTAAAGTGTGAAATAGTGTTGCAGTGTAACATAGAAATACTTACTGAAAAGCCTTTTCTACAAGCTTACTGTGGGTTGCCACATCGCCGCCAATTTTAGAACTTAACTGCAAGTATTCTCTTACAGGTCCAGCCACGAGATCTTCATAGCCTGCGACTGACATGCTGACAATTTGATCTGATGCCGATTTAATAGGTGACTGAACGAGTGAGGCGGACTGTTCGGATGTACCGTTCTCGACTGGCTTAGACCTTCTTGGCGATGGTGTATTCGTTTGAACAGCAGTATCTTGAGTATCAGCTATGGTACGTGCTCGTACGTTCTCCAATCGTTTGGTGACGTTTTCTAATCGATTTACCAGCTCTTCCAAATGCTCTTCCTTATCACTAGAGTCGCAGCCTTTAATGCAATACAAATTTCAATGAGTTAATATGTATACAAGGTAATAAAAATAATTTTCAAAAATAATCAAGACCGTCAACACATAATAATACAACTCATTCGCTTCTCATAAATTGATAAAAAGAATGCCTTCATGCAAACGAAAAGAAAGTTTTATTTCTGTACTCATCAAACACAAGAAAGAACAACAAAACAATCGTTTGGTTAGAACACTATATATTTTGACATAACATATAGACAACGGATTTTTATGCAAAATAAAAATCTGGTATCTGAATCGCAACAAACTGGAGTGAAGCAAAAAATTGATTTTCTTTCTTAATATATTAAGTGGATTGAAAATAATATAACAGTATTTGTAAATGTTTCTAATTTTTTTTACTGTTGCAAATTACATCTACTCATTTTTGTCATAAATGCATAAAAGCCGCTGTCTGATGATATAGAATGATTTCTAAACTGAAAGTAATATATTCCAGAAAGTTCGCATTTATGAAATGTAAATTAAATATAGAATGAGTGTATAAATAGCTGGATCAACATCCACAGCCGTTAGATCATTATGTTGCAAGCACGTGTAATAAAAATAAATTGGTGTTTTAATTGAAATACTAAAGCTATTCAAGTACAGGTTTGTTCGAATAAAAATGGAGTAATTCGCGGTTAATCTGAATTTTAGTATCTTCATTCGGTGAGTTTTTACGCTAAACAATTGAATTTAAAACAATAACCAACCGAAATATTTGTTCCCGCATCTACCCGAACCCGACAAAACATAAAACAAAAATCGCTCTCGGTTTAACTATTTCCCTATTTTACCGAAAATTATTTTTACAAGGGAGACGGTTGCGGTCCGCAGCAACCCGACTTTTCAGAAGCTGGCGAAGAACTAAACCGCGATTCTAAATTATTCAACGCGTGTATATGCCGGCCTATTCTTAGGAAATCTGCGAAAACTGAATTGCGACCGTGAGTGTTATAAACCCAGCGTGGGTAGACACTATTTCGTCCAGCGAATCTCTCGCGGTAACTCGACAACACGTAAAAACAAAGAAACACATTAATACAACTAAATAACAAATGTTTCAAAATGTTCGGTTCGTGTCAAGAAATATTTATAAGATGTACATTTTACCCTGACAATATAAGGAATATAAAACAAATATCAAAAATAAAAATCGCCAGAACGTTTACTTTTTGCAACTACATTCGGAGTATTAAACGCACAGTTCATCAAATATTACAACGGATTGAAAGGTAAATAGGTCGAATGATAAAAATAGAATGACTAAGTTCGAAACAATGCGTAAAGCCTGAAAACTTGTGATGCTCGCGAAAGCTTCCGTCAGAACTTGGAAGCAAATCATGGTGGAGAATGTTTCCCGACATAACGCGTGTGCCTTCAGCTCATATCGTTCAACAAAGTTGCTATAGGTTGCAGAGTACTGCCATATTTGAAACTTGCTCATGTACATCCAATGGTATTTCATTTTTGCTGTACATCGTAACTCTTTAAATTATAAGAAACTTCGTTATCAATAATAAACAGGAGAAATTTAAGAATATAAATAATAGTACAAGACACCGCACAGTGGTCCAGGAGCCAGCAAATTTCATCCCAAATGAAGTCGTAGAAAGTCATATAACTCGAACTCTTTTGCTAATAAAAAAACAGAAAGCGACTCAGAGAGTCACCACTGAAAATTGTTGTACCATTATTAAAAATATTGTTTACATTATCAAATATATATGTATCTAATCAATTACTAAACATTTAAGTATTGTATGAGACATTATATCGATTTTATATGCACAAATTTTCGTGTTAAAATAGCTCCGAGTGCAAAGGGTTTAGTTGCCTAAGAGATCGCAAAAGATCATAGAACAAAATATCATAAACCTTATTCTAAATGGTAACAATTGCCTTTCGTTTCCCCTTGAGAAAAGGAAATGACTTCCCGAACGACCTAAGAACATATATTTTTTACTCCATAATAACGCTACAATAGCTTCGGCCATAGAAAGTGGACTCTCGGACCACTGTGCGCTGGGTTAGTGTGATGTAGTACACAACACAACAAAAGATGGAAAAGTTGAGGTATTGTCGCGCCTTGACAATACACGGTATTATGTTATATTCACGATATTGTGGTCTATTTTTTGAAAGAAGACACCTGAAATACGCTCCTCCCCAATAGTTGCCCACCCCACTCCTCTTACTTCGGACTTGTAACATATAAGTGAAGTGGACTACCAGGTGACTTCTTTTGAAAACTAGATCATGGTGAATAAATGCAAGGCACGTATTTCGATTGTAATGTGTGCGAAATTACCAAGGAAAATGCATCGATCAGAATACAGTAAGTCGTCGACTTACGCGGATTCTTAGAAGCGAATCAGAAAACCAATTCCGAACCGTGACATTTGTATTTCTATTTCCAGAACGGGAGCTTTATCGGTACATATGTGACAGAGAGCGAAGATAAGTTGAGCTATTTATCAGTGTATATGATTTGTCAGAATTTAATACTATTTTTATTTATGCCAGACCTGCGGAGGCTACTATCACTGAAAATAAGATTCTATTTGATTCCATTTTCTTGAAATTCCTCTACAAAAATTGCAGATTGCATAAACATCCGCAGTCTGGTGATCAATTTTCCATGAATATAGTTTATTTGAATTTTCCTTTCAAATTAATATATACATATGGTATGTATAAAGCAGATCGTATTAATAATCTTTCAGCGGTGGCGCTCAGGCACTATTCGACTTACGCTGAAAGCGGTGGAACGAATTAACCGCGCAAGTCGAGGACTTACTGGAATAAAAAGTAAGAAATGGTTTTAGGGTGAACCCTGACCAGAGTGCACCATCGGTCCTAGGGGGTCGAATCTCACTCTGTGCTCGGTCGCATTTTGCGCGGCTTGCAATAAGTCAGAGAAGAATCTGTGACGTCTTAAGGCTAGCTCATCGCGGGCGACTGGTGTCGCGGGTGGTTCTTGCATCCCGCTGCACTCTTCCGAATCATGTTCGCCGTCATCCTCTTCGGACAGCCAGCGCGGCACCGACGAAGCTGCGTACCATACACCCCCAACAACATTCATATTTTATCACATAGAAGCTTCCATACTCTATTAACCGGGGATAACGATCTAACAGTTAGATTCTAACTGGACGAGTTAACTCGTCGCTGGAAAATGCTTCTACAACGTTCTCAGCGAATTGACACGTCGTTCGAAAGTACTTTTTCAATGCTTTTGTACAATGCGTCGAGTCGATTCCATACGGAATTGTTAAGATGCTATTCGTATGCTAAAACTCGATACGTCATTTATTTTTTATTGTCGCTGCGTGAGCGCAATATCTACCGATACATGTCTTCAGTCTCCTTTGTCTCCAATTGATGAAACCATGTCACTGCCGCCGCTCATTGGTGATAGAATATTCTCCAGTTAAACCGTTCGTTTATTTATACAACATTCAGCTTTCTGCACGACGAGTTAACTCTAACGTCGTAGCAGATTCTACCTGAGGTAGACAAATTTCCTCGGTTAACAGATTCCATATAATTTTCACAGTTCTTATTTCAAAAATATCGATCCGATATACTGAAGTCGACTCAAGGAACAAAATCATTTTGGCAAACTAGGGTTGTCGCTACGAGAGAATCCAACGAAAATTGAAATCGATCTAATTAAAATAAATGGTTAAACTGTACCTTCGGTAACCAGAAATTTTTGCCCTTTTCATGTGCAGTCCTGTAGATTTTGGCAAGAAAATGCCAAAAATGCAAGTTTCAATCGTAAAAGATTAGTGGTTTAAAAGTAACAAGTGTTTAAAGTTGAGGTTACAAATGTCTGGTTATCCACTGGTACAGTGCAGCCAAATAAATTATAATGATCAACTATTTTCAGTTCCATTCTATTTTGGTAAAATAATTTTACTTTGCAAGAAATCGTAAAAGACATGGGTAAAAAAATCTTCGTTCCGGTCGTACAGTTTGTACGCGGTTCAATTAAATTAGAATAGACATTGAACGTTGAGATGCAGGATCGGAAACGTTTTCGGGGAGAACGGAATTTAAACATTGCGTAAGTGAAGCTATACCTGGCGGCGGTTTTTTATTCGCGTTGTTTTCGTTCGGACAATCTTCGAACACGGAGTCGTCGCCTTCTTCTTCCGGGCCATCGTCGATCGTTCTCTCGATGTAGGCGATGGAGGAATCGTAGATGTTCGTTTTAACGGTGTTGGTAATCCCGGCGTTTAGTATTGCCGTCATCACTCCACCGCCGCCGCTCAAGCTTATATTGTCGATTGCATCTACTTCTCCGTTTCCGATTTCATCCTTGCCACCACTCGCCCGTCTTATCTTATCCACTTCCGTTTGATCGTGCCCGTTTTCGTCGTGGCAATTCTTCTCGTTCGATTCCACTGTCGATTCGTTCCGCGATCGAAGGGAATCGTTCGCTTCGTCCCGTTTACCGGAAGGCAACGGACTCTTGACAGTCAAGTCATCGACCACTTCCGCGACACAATTCTCCATCGACGGGGAAACTTTCTCCGATCTCTGCACGTCGCCGTTCAATTTTTCGCCCTTTCCGAGGTGTCTGTTCTCGTCGACCAGCGTCGTCGAATCCACGGGAACTATCTGCGAGTCGGTTGCTTTCTGAGTTTGCTTCGTCACCTCGCCACCCGCCTTCTCCTTCTTCGAGCTCTTGTTGCACACACAGCATTTAAACATCGTAAATATCGATTATGGATTTCCGTTCGATCAGCAATAAACGCTTCGTTCGCCGTTTTCAATTTGGCCCTTTCACGCTTGCGTTCCTCTCTCTCTCTCTTTTTCGTACTTGTCTAGACCCGTTCGGATCAATATCGATTGATCCACTATGCACGTCTCTCAAGAATCAACTAAAGTACACGTTGTCCGATTCAACAAGATAGAAGCTCGAAACTGCGTACACGATTACGGTAATAACAATATCGAATATCAATTGAAATTGTTGCAGGCTATTTAACAGTTAGATAATACGTTTTCCCCCAACGATTCCTTGTAAATACCGTCGACGATTCTGAACTAGCGAATCGTCAGAAGCAATAACTACGAACAACAAGGCTTTAATATTTAGCTAAGTACAGCATTAACCCCCTCACAGCCGATGTAACTGCTACTATAGCATAGATTTTAATTTGAGCAGATGTTCCGGTAGCTCTTTCCGGGCGGCCGGAACTAGACGATCGAATATGTACTCTATTCCAGCCGGATTTCCCACGGGAATCACGCACTATAAATTACTCGTACAAACGTATTTCAATTACGCTCAGTCACAGCCGGTTTGTGTACCTACGGATGGCGAATCGTTAACATCGTAAACTTCGCATTGACACCGCAAAACAACGTTAAGATTAGCAATTGATGCCTCGATTATTTCCATTATTCGATATAAACAATCAAGAGTGTATTGTTAACCGACGAAACCATGCTCAATACAACACAGATAAAATATCTACAGAACTTTCGTTTGTTTAACAATTCAATTATGTTCGTTTAACCGTAGAAACAACAAGTTTGATAACACTATAATAATATTTGACAACGTAACGTTATGCGTAGTAACAAAATCACATCACTTTCAATGGACCTCGGAAAGGCTATCCGTAACGTGTTTTCCCCGCGAAATTCTCTCTGTTGATGGCGCGATGATCGATTTCAACTACGCCCAGGTTTACGTTCTCGAGATTAACCCGGCGAGAATGCGTGCGAGAAGGATGATCATGGATTCGAACACTTTCACAGTTTATTTTCTCCAGGACGATATTTCTCGTTCTCTAGATTCGAATGGTCCTCCGATAACGATCAATGGGGAAACGCAGGCGAGACAAATTTTGCGTCGGAAAGCACATACACGCCCTTTCTAACCGGAACGATACATCTCTGTGACTATATAAGGTGTTCGCGTTTATCATGCTCGTACGAAGAAAGAAACCGGCGATTCTAACGTTCGCGTAGAAATATGTATGTATATCACATCATATTCCATTCAGTAATTAAGCGCAAGCAATGTTTCCGACGAAGACACGTATAATACCGGTACGACGGCCGACGAGCATATCAGTGAATGAATAAACACCGATCAACCGAAAAATCTACGTAATTAACTACGTAAATTAACATCCTTGCGGGACTATTGTTGTACTCGGGCACGGGGTCAACCGTCGAGATCACTTGAAAAATTCTCCAGCGCGCATTGAGGTTACGCACACTTCAGTATCGGTACAATGCAAGTTTCAGTGGAATTATTCGAAAAATGCGTACGTTCGTGAAAGAATTCTCAAGGATTCGAGACGAACGAATATTTTCACTTGTTATATTAGTCGATTATCGTTCACACTTGGCGGACACGCGAATCCTCGTTAAACACACAAACGGGACATTCTAATTGAATTACGTGTGACCCCGCGAGGGTGGAGTTTGTGTCCTCAAAAACAGTCTGCTTTGGAAGTAACCGGCGCAATGCTCTGCCGCTTCTGGTTTCGACCGGCACACTGCGGTGCTGCCGCAGGGTGGTCGAGACCCGAAATTGTTGCAAGTTTCTTAGGCAGGAGCCACGTGCACCGCAGGACTCTCAAAATCTCGACTTCTACGAAAATACCGGTACTTTTCGGTTCTACCTGCGGAACCCTTCGAAAACGGTTTTGCATGGAATTTTGCCTCGAAACTTTGCAAGCAAGTGCCGAAGAACCATCTGCTTTCGGATTAGGACCAAATCCTGCTCCAAACGTAGTTTCGCACCAAAACGAGCGCCTTTCGCTCGCGAAGTATGGTTGCGAACATTTGGTCATACTTTGCTCGAGGCAATTTTGATGACTGGGCAATACCAATCATTCTTGCGGCCGCAGCTCCGCTACGATTTCGAGGCAAAACTAAAACCGAAGAAGTACCCGTATTTATTTCGGTTACGGTATTCAGCAAATCCTCGCTTTTAACTTTTAATTACTCATATATAGTATCTACAATCTGAAAACTTTAAATTTAGTGTTTTAAGCATAAAGAAAGGTGTCGAAGCAAATATTTATTTTGCATTAAAGTATTGTAGTTATTTCATTTCCGTAAAAATTTATTTATGTTGGAGTGACGTTAATAGAACTGTTCGACTTCGGACTACCTTCTTTCACAGTTGTTACATTACATATTACTGTCACTACAATATTGTTGAAAATCATAATGACGCACGGCATGAGTTAAACACTGTACTGTTACAATGATGCACGCATATTGTGACTCATGTTTCAACTCCGTGTATGGCGATATTCAATTGTTCTTTATCAGTCTTCAGGCCATGTACATGTATAAATAACACACCGATAATAGATAATTTATCTATTGTTTATCGAGAATGTAACCTAAATACGAAAAATTCGTGGACTGTAGATTTGTGGATAAAACATTGTAGAGAAAGAATTGAATTATTGTCGATGACGGTAGAAGATTTGTATGCTTGGGAGAGGTTAATTTGTTGAAACTAATTTCAGATAATATACGCATTACAATAATAGGAATTAGTGCACTGATAAGGAATTTCAGTATTTGGCAGATTCGTATATAACGTTTAGTGTTATTTAAATTGTTTTGTAAAATCTTGTTAAACCTGTTCGTTTATTGTTAATAGATGTTCAATCGCAAGTTCCCTTCGAAAAAAAAATCGTTTTATACTCACGATTTTTCCACATGTTCAACACTTTTTTATAAGCACTTGGCACCATTCGGGAATCATCCTCCACAACTTTCGGAACTTCAGACATTTTAACAATAGTTTTCCGCATTAATATCTATACGTTTCCGACTGATTAACGTAACAGAAAGACTACACAAAATGAATACGGCAATGCGATCGACGTGTAACTGATGAATGATGATAACGGACTCACTTCGTCAGCTTTCACAATGGTATTTTAATCTCGCATCAGGATCGCAGGACCGTATCATATAACCAACATAATAGTAAAAAAATCTGATCTACTCAATTTTTGACGTCGCTCAACTCTTTAAACGCACGCAAATTTTTGATTTACGGAAGAATTAAGCGATGTAAAAGAGAATCGAATATATTCTAGAACTTCTCAAAGTTTTCTGTATTGCTGAATATTCTTTAATCAAATGTATGGATTCATTTTTTTCGTGAAAAGAAGAACGTTTCATATGCATACATAAACTTATGTGATTTCTGTACACAGGAGTATAAAAATGAAAATGTTTGTGTGGGTGTGCTAAGAGATGTTTTGATAATTGAATTATTATTCTTAATCAGATTATTGTACATATCTATGCAATATTGTAATATACATATACAATCGAGATACATTACCAGGTGTCAAGAGTCAGGTGCACTCTAGTATGACTCACAGTTGAAACGCTGTAGGAGGCATAAACTGCACACGTATAACCGTGTTCATAACCAAACGAAACGCTCTTGTATCTTTCATTTTGATGAATTAGATTTCCAATATCTTCAAACCCATAATAAATATACCACGCAGCTTGCGTATATATATGTATACGTATCCAATATAATTGTATAAATAATACAAATTGCGGGAATGCATGAATAATAAAATGTTTTCAGAACAGTTGATATGTACCTAGCGGCTGTGGTATGTTTTATCGCATTATTATAGCAAATGTAACTACTCACTCACCAATTATGACGTCTTGCTGAGGTTCAGCACCATGTATGCTGTCACTTTATGACAATCGATTTGACAATAGCACAACAAACACGATACACAAGTGATACGAATTCAGTCTGACAACATTACTACATAGACTGGGGCGTTTGCCGGATACCGGAAACCGGAAGTACTGCTCTTGCTATTATGAAAGCTTAAAATTCTTTACTGCACATGCGCCTGCGTTCGAGCGCAGTGCATTCAAAAATGAAATATTCCGTTAGAATAATAACATTTTGAAACTTACAATAATCTGATTAGAAAAGGAAACAGATTTTCCATGCGATAGACTAATTAACTCAATTACATTTCGTGTACATTCGAATTTATTCTATCGTGTATTTCGAAAAATTTTAATTCAATTATTATGTTGAAATTAAAATCGATAATGACGCTTGCAAACTCTAAACAAACACAAGACTTGAATGTCAGAAAATATTTGAAAATTTCTACTTGGAGAATTCCGCACTGATCTATATTTCTCATGGTGCTGCCATCTGGTCATGCAGTCAAAAAAGGTGACTGCAGTAACTAAGCTGAGTCAGAAATAATTTTATCTAATATTTGCTTTATCAGTATATGTTCGCTACCATGAGGTAGTGACTTTCTAATGTTAATTTTCTTTTGAACTCTAATTAGTATTCTAAATATATGTAACTTAAATACGTAAAATGATTATTTGAAATCATATATTTTACGTGAACGCGTCGCACAAGATATACAATACCATTTATGTAGTGTAACATTGTGGAAGTAAAGATATATCATAGTATATAAGGCGATTGATTTATTAATCAACGAAAAACTAGAAACAGGGTACAAAGAATATCATACAAACGGAAACATGAGCACAAAATTCATATTTATTGAATCGATGGACATTTTAAGTACAATACCACAATATCATACACTAACAGTGGCATTCTTGATCTTTTGGTTTGTTTGGTTTATTGCTAAGAGACGGTACAGCAGGCACGAAAGAGTGCCAACGGAAGAGGAGGTTCAGAAGAAACTCGCAGAGTGGAATCCTGAACCGCTTATAACCAATCCGCAAACAAGCCATCCTTCTTTGAATCCAAGATGCGTAACGTCAAGAGCTGGCAAACGAATAGTAATCAATGGAAAGGATTGTTTGAATCTTGGTACACATAATTATTTGGGCTTCGTAGAAAACGAGGATATAGAAAAAGCAGCGATAGCAGCAGTAAGAAAATATGGAGTTGGCTCCTGTGGTCCACGTGGATTCTATGGTACCGTAGATGTGCACCTAGAATTAGAAGAACGTTTAGCAGACTACACGAACACAGAAGAGGCTGTAGTATATTCGTACGGATTTAGTACAGTAGCGTCTGCAATAGCAGCATATTGTAAGCGTAGAGATCTTGTATTTGTAGATGAGAAAGTCAATTTTGCCATACAAAAAGGATTAGATGCGTCTAGAAGTAATGTTAAATATTTTAAACACAACAATGTTAACGATTTCCATGAGTTACTAAAGAAACAAGCAGAAATCGATCAGCGAAATCCTAAAAAAGCAAGCAAAATCAAACGATTTTTAATCATTGAAGGTGTTTACGCGAATACAGGACAAATTTGCCCATTGCCCGATTTACTGGCACTTTGTAAGAAATACAAATTGAGAATATTCATTGATGAGTCAGTATCGTTTGGTACTCTCGGTGCGCATGGAAAAGGTGTCACAGAATATTTCGATATTCCTAGACATGAGATCGACATGATTATGGGTAGATAATATTCTTAAATATACGTTATATTATAAGCACATATGTTTGCTCATACTTATCAAAAACATTTGTATAAATTACAGGATCTTTAGAGTCGGCACTAGGATCCATTGGTGGATTTTGTGTGGGTACGTCGTTCGTTATTGAACATCAACGTTTGTCTGGACTCGGATACTGTTTTTCTGCATCTCTTCCACCTCTTCTGACATCTGCTGCTATTACTTCTCTAGACATTATGAAAAATAATCCAGAAATATTTGAGTCTCTAAGAGAGAATTGTATAGCCATGAATAGCGGACTTCAAGAGATTCAATGTTTAGATTGTTCAAGTTTTCCAGGATCTCCTATAAAACATGTCTATTTGAAAGAACGATTAGATCGTAACGTAGAAGAGAACTTACTCTCTAAAATCTCCGAGAAATGTATCGAAAATAATTTAGCTGTTATAACGCCTGCATACTTGGAGACAGAAAAAGAATTACCCAGACCTAGTCTGAGGCTTTGTATTTCTACGCTTTTAAACAAAAATGATATCGATTTTGCCTTAGGTATATTAAAAAAGTGTGCAGAAGAAGTTCTATCGCTATGAATCGGAAAACAATCAAAATATTTTTGAAGAAAAAAAAGAAGAAATATTTTCAAATTAACACAAATTCTGCATGCACGTACAATTTATGAACACTTATGTACAAATATGCATTCAATGCACAAATGCGTAAATCTCTCACCACTTTTACAAGAGAAAAATCTTTTTATTTTACAAATATTTTATTCATTATATATCATATCATGCGGTTTTGATACAGTTACACTGTATTCTGCATTTTCATGTAATAATACTTCTGTACTAACAGTTTATGTATATATTACATGTAACTTGAAAGAAACAAATAAATACAAAGTACAAAACATACACATAGAATTATAATTTATTTTTCATTTAAACACAGCTGAATTTCATGACAAATGTAAAATACATATAGGACATGCGAATAAAACGAATTGTAGAAATACTTTTTTGAAATTTCGCGGTTCGATGACGTACTTCCTCTAATATGGCCGTCAGGATCGCATTGTCATAGCGAACGACTTCCTCTTTCTTTTTCATTGTACCCGTACAGCTTGCCACGGTAAGTAAAATTTCTTGTAACATTTTCCTTGAATACTTGAACATTATTCACCTTTTGCATGCAATAATTAGTTCACAATATTTAACTGTCACGTTACATAAATACAAAAAGAAAAAATGTGAAATCTTTTGTGTATTTCTTTCATAAAACGTGAAATAAACTATCCATAAGGTTAGCTTGCCATGTGATCTTTGAGTAATATATCGAATTTACGTTGCGTACAATTACTCGAACATTGTTTGTTGTTGTTTATTTTGCGTTAGAAATTATTATTAAAATTACGAGACTCCGCATCGAATCGAGTGTATATTGTAACAAAAAGAAGTAGTACACTCCTGTCTATAAATCACCGGACACTTATCTCCAACAAAATAATAATTAAAGAATGCAACCTTCCAATTTGATTTTATTGTTTTATTTTGACTAGATGTCGCTATTATACGATAATATTCGAATATAAAATTAAATACATATACTATTCGAATAAATGTTGGAAAAAGAGGTTGAGAAATTGTGGGATGATTACAGACACAAAGCTCTATTAAGAAGCGAAATTGGAAAACAATTATCCTACGTAAATTTGAAAAATTAAAAAATATAAAAATAATAATGAAAATTTCGAAAATATACGATATTTTGGTCAGATTAGACTTACATATTCTCTACATTAGAAAAAATTAGCAAGTACCATTTTTATTTCGGAGTATAGGTCCTTTAATAATAAACAATCGTCTGCATCTAAATTTGAGTAAGTGTCCAGTGATTTATGGACGGGAGTGTAAGTCTAATAGAAATGACATGATGACAAAATAACGTGTCTGATAAACCGAGAACCACACGGAAGCTAGAAATAGCTGAACCCATCTGTGTGCGGTTTAAAAGATTATAAATCGCATATGTGCAGTCTGATTACAGCTGTACGTATAGGAATCATTTTAATTGTAATTTATCATGTTTTAACAAATTTATTGTTCTTTTCAGTCCTTAAACACTTCAGTATCCCTACACACACATCAAGATGGGTAGGGAGGACAAGGCAACATGGAAGGCAAATTACTTCACTAAACTAGTTGTAAGTATTTTCAACTATGATACTTACAGATTTTAAATATATCATTTTATTAGAACATCGTTATTTTATGTATGTCTTTTTTGTAGCGACTTTTGGATGACTACCCTAAATGTTTCATTGTTGGTGCCGATAATGTTGGCTCCAAACAAATGCAACAAATTCGTATGTCCCTTCGTGGGAATGCTGTTGTATTGATGGGAAAGAACACCATGATGAGAAAGGCAATCCGTGGTCACATCGAACGTAACGCAGCATTAGAAAAGCTGCTGCAACATATTCGTGGAAATGTCGGTTTTGTTTTCACTCGTGGAGATTTGATCGAAGTAAGAGACAAGCTTCTGGAAAATAAGGTCAGAGCCCCAGCCAGAGCAGGCGCTATCGCACCGCTGAGTGTTATTATTCCTGCTCAAAACACTGGACTCGGACCTGAGAAAACATCGTTCTTCCAAGCTTTAAGCATTCCCACTAAGATTTCCAAGGGTACCATTGAAATTGTGGTATGTATATAATACACTACAATTTTACAATTGTAATTTTACGTGAATTCATTCGGTACTTCTACTATTGTATTTATATTATGTACGATTAATATTTTATTACATTTCAGAACGACGTACACATCTTGAAACCTGGTGACAAAGTAGGGGCCTCAGAAGCTACTCTTCTGAACATGTTGAACATTTCTCCTTTCTCGTACGGCTTAATCGTGGAACAAGTATATGATTCTGGTACCATTTTTGCACCTGAAATTCTGGACATCAAGCCAGAAGATCTCCGTGAAAAATTCATGAGTGGAGTTGCGAACTTGGCTTCAGTATGTTTAGCCATTGGCTATCCTACAGTTGCCAGTGTTCCTCATAGCATTGTCAATGGATTCAAGAATTTGTTGGCTATTGCTGCTGTAACCGAAGTCGAATTTGCCGAAGCCGCTACAATCAAGGAGTACATCAAGGTACGTTGATATTTGTTGTTTAACCTTTTACACTCGGAACTATTTTAACTCGAAAATTAAACATTTCTTTCTAGCTAGAATATTTACATTCTTTACGATTTTTTAAATTTGGTAGATATGAAATTGATACAATACATCATGCAAACATGGGGGTAGACTTGTTTGTAGGATAGAGTAAGGGTGCGGGATGCGCCTTCTCATTTCTCGATAATGCAAAAATGAGCTTTTTCAGTAATCAAAAGCACTAGATAAAAGATCAATCTAGGTCGCAATCGCCCTCAAAAGTCGTATTTTTACGTTTACGAGGCGTAATTTGCATTATTCGGAAGCATAGAGCTGCGCATGCAGCTATTTTTAGTTGAGTGGAGAACCCGAAAATGTCGAGTCGAGAATTTTTCGAGATCGAGACAAGTTCTCGAAAATTTTTAAATTTTCGATTATGTCGAGATTCTCGAAAATGAGAAGACGCATCCCGCACCCTTGCAATCCTGGAAACGAGATTCTACCCTTTTAGGTGTGTAGTAATTGATTAGATATCAACATATTTAATCATGTAAACAATATTTTGAATAATGGTACAGCAATTTTTAATGGCGCTTCAGAGTCACCACTCGAGTGCTAAGGGTTAATCATTAGAATTTGTACGGATATATTAGGTGATGATAACTATACGCGTCTGAAAATTCTAAGCACAGTATCAGCGCTAGAAATAGCAGAACCCACTGATACTTTAGAATTTTTTGTTGATAAACGCATAGATAGCAGTCTGATAAAACGCACGAAGCGCGTAACTTTGCAACTTATTTTTATGTGCCTAAAATAACAAGTAATAACAATGTTTTAGGATCCAAGTAAATTCGCTGCAGCTGCAGTAACTGCTGCGCCGGTCGCTGCTGCCGCAGAAGCACCTGCCGCTGAGAAGAAGGAAGAAAAGAAAGAAGAATCCGAATCCGAAGATGAAGATATGGGATTCGGTTTGTTCGATTAAACCACATGTAAAATGATCATACGATGATATGATGTTTTTATAAACTGAATCTTAAAAATGTGGACACTTGTAATAAAAGAATCTTCATAATATCAATGTTATCAAGAATTACTTTTTCCTCCAGTATCTTTTCCTTTATTGCATCATTCCCCACTTCGACGAATGAAAGATTCTATCTTAATATAATATTGAATTGCTACTTCTCGGAAGGTAATTTATAAATCTATATTGATGCTTCTACAAATTAACCTGATAAGACAATCAGAAAATACACAAATTGTATTTTGCCATGGTAGAGATTTATTTATTTTATATTGAGAATGACTGCGAATATGTATATATATATATATATTAATTTCTAACGTTTGATATTGAATTGATCTATGTAAAGATCAATATATCAACATCGATATGGGAATTTAAATACACACCGACACATTTGTAACAAATCAAATATGATTTGTTGGTTGCCTAAGGTTGTCACATCAGATGACTTATCAATCTTTCAAACTGATATCACTGAGTGACTGCATCATTAATCGTCACAACGTGGTGGTAGGAGGTATGGTTACCTTGTATTTATATACCATTGAAAGTGACGGAATAGTTCGTAGAAGAGTACCTTAGTCGGTACATAATGCGTCGGTAGTGCTATGTTTTCTTTCACTGTGAAATTTCTGTGTGACTTCTCACGGCGTAGCTTAACGTAACTCGGATTCAGCGAATCTCCGTGAAATTCGGATTCGATTGTAATAAACTTTGAATAACTGAATATACTGGCTGCTAACCTGTACGAATATGGGTTTACTCTCCGAGGGAAATCCTTTGAGTTGGGAGGAAACGAAAAATCTCGCCGATCATGTGCGAAAACATGGGATTATTCAATTCATTAATTTGTACAAGAGACTCAGAGATCGTCAGGGTGATGTGTTAAAATGGGGCGATGAGGTAATATCCATTTCCTGATTTTTCTGACTCATGCTTGCTTTACAAACTTGTTTTTCTAAAATGTCATTACACTTTTTGTATGAAATTCATCGCAAAATACGTTCCTCGCGAATCATTAGCATGCGTTAAACGTTGTACAATATCGTTTAACGTGCGTTTTTGAAAACGTAGCTGAAAAAATGATAAAGTAAACAATGAGTGTTTACATGGAATTCGTAATTTCAACCGACGAAATAACGTAGTTTCATTAGTGTAGTACGACAGTGATACAGCAATTTTATGTAGCTACATTTATGTATATTTTATGTGAACACTTATTGATTTCTTTATTGATTATTTCCGTAGAAACATTCTTTGATATCAACCTATTGTTCCATGGTATTGATTGAATTAATCAATGAATGATGTCAGCGATTGTAGTTTATGAGCTATGATTGCTATGACCTTCAGATTTTTCAATTACACTATGCTTTCTGATACATGAGTCAACACTTTTAGTTTGCTACTATCTAAGCCTTGATATGTCAGTTGATAATTATCATTTTTAAGATTACCGGTACATCCTCTAAGCTACTTTTTATCTAACACAACATTTGAAATAAGCTCTTTTTTTATTGTACCTATGATCTTATGCATTGTTTTTACATAGGTGGAATATATGCTAGTTAAGTTTGATGATGAGGCGAAAACTGCTAAACTCAGTTTAAGGGCAGAAGAAATATTGAAAACGTTAAATGAGAAAGAATACAACGACCCAGAGTAAGTGTTTCCCCTTATCCCCCCCGAGTAGCAAATTAAAACTTTAAATATTAACAAAAGGATACTATGCTAATAGAAAAATTCTATTTAAAACAATTATGACTATACGATATTTTCAAGTATCTAGCATCAGCAGCATCATATTCTTTCAATATACATTTCTTTCACAGTAATATTAAATCTTTATGGAGACCTGAATATGGTGCTTATATGGTAGAAGGAACGCCAGGGAAACCGTACGGTGGTTTACTATTTCATTTTAATATTGTTGAAGCTAACATGAAGTATAGAAGGCAAGAAGCTTCGAAATTACTTCAACCTAACGAAGTATTAATGTCTTTAACTAATTTTCCGAGGTGGGTTGAACAGTTACGTTATTAGTAGACTGTGGACCTTTATGCATTTATAGTGAAATTGAGTAGATTTTGCATAGATCCGCAGTCTAGTTATTATATATCTTTATACAGTAAATAACATGCAACGATTTAACTGTATACATTTCCTCTTGCAGATCAGGAGCCTCTGATTTCACAGATCCTCCCACACAATCAACTCCGAGTTCTGGTGTATCGAGAAGTTTGTTTTTTCCAGATGAAGCTATATACCCAGGTCACCCACGCTTCAAAACATTAACAAGGAATATAAGACAACGACGTGGAGAAAAAGTAGCAATAAATATTCCCAGTATGTATCGGTTGCATCGAATGTTCTTTGGATTTACGAGGTTTTATAGTATGATGATTAAAACGAAAAATATTTATTCACAGTATATAAGGATAAAAATGTTCCAAATCCTTTTAAAGAAGATTTTGGAAATTTAACTGAAAATGAATCTAGTAATGCAGCAAAAGAAGATCATATTTATATGGACGCGATGGGATTCGGAATGGGGTGTTGTTGCTTGCAGCTTACTTTTCAAGCTTGTAATATAGAAGAAGCTAGAACGCTGTACGATCAATTAACACCTTTATGCCCGATAATGGTAGGTACTACATAGTATTATTATTACAGTATTTCCAAATATATAACCATGAAGTTAGCATATCCTTTCGCGTAAACGTTACAGAACATTTGTTTAATATTCGACAGTTGGCTCTGACCGCTGCTAGCCCATTTTATCGAGGATATATAAGCGATGTAGATTGTCGGTGGAATGTAATATCTTGCTCTGTCGACTGCAGAACACAGGAAGAACGCGGTATGAAACCTTTACAGGAAAACAAATTTAGAATTAGTAAATCTAGATACGACTCCATCGATTCGTATCTAAGCGACCAAGGGGAGAAGTACAATGATGTTCCTTTAACGTATGACGACGAAATATATAATCAACTTGTGGATAATGGAATCGACAAATTATTAGCACAACATATAGCCCATTTATTTATTAGAGACACGGTGTCCTTGTTTTCCGAGAAAGTATATCAGAACGATGAAGAAGACACCGATCACTTTGAAGTAATTATTATATCATTACTACTAACTGGTACTAGATCGTTCGATAAATATGAAATATCAAATTTCAGAATATTCAATCGACCAATTGGCAAACAATGCGATTTAAGCCGCCTCCACCAAATTCCTCTATAGGATGGCGCGTCGAGTTTCGACCATGCGAGGCACAAATTACAGATTTCGAAAACGCTGCAATAGTTTGTTTCATTGTCCTTCTTACGAGAGTTATCTTAAGTTACAAATTAAACCTGTTGATACCAATTAGTAAAGTTGATAAAAATATGGCTAGAGCACAAAGGAGAGATGCGATCAAGACCGAAAAGTTTTGGTTCCGCCGAGATATCACGTCGGACACGAGAAAAGAAGAAGATGGTCAACCAGAATACACAGAGTATACGATCGATGAAATTATTAATGGAAAGGTGTGGCTATCCTCCTTCGTTGAATCAACCAAATTATACGGCTTCGTACAAAACTAAAATATATTTATATATTTTTCTCTTTCTAGGATGGCGTGTTTCCTGGTTTAGTGCCACTAGTTAATTCGTATTTGACTAGTATGGATGTAGATGTTGACACGCACTGTTCTATACAAGCATACATGAAATTAATACAAAAGAGAGCTTCTGGAGAATTATTAACAACTGCTGCATGGTTGAGGAAGGAAGTGGTTTCACATCCAGAGTACAAGTAAGTATTTTCTGATTAGTTTGCGATACACAGGAAATACAAAGCTCACTAGATTATTCTTCAATAATGATATTATATAATTGTAGAAACGACTCCGTAATAACGCAACGTATTAACTATGATTTACTAAAGAAAATACAGAAGATCGTGTCAAACGAGATATCGTGTCCAGAGTTACACGGGACGTGTATATCATCGAAAACTAATGAGACTATACCTGCAGCAGTTGCGAAAGCAGAGAAGGTTCCATTGATTATTAATTGTTAATGGTAACACGCTTCTGTAGATTACGATATAATTTAGATGAAATTTTCATTTATTTTACTACACTGCGAATATTTTTAATACTTCGTGTGAATAATCTTACACAAATATTTAACGTTCGTTATTTACATTCAACACTTCAAAAGTTTGTAAATAATTGCATTCCAAGGAACAATTATATCTTGTAGTATTTTGAAATGTAACCGTTTGCGAAGATACTTATATATAGGGTGTGATTGAAAAGTTCCGAAACTGTAGCATTAGGAGAATTCTAGACGACATTCCCCATGGGAAGATCTTTCTCTATAACTTGACCATGCCGTTAACTCAGTAACTATTTCTTAACTTTCTTTTCATTCAAAGAAATGGAAGAAAACGACTGGACTTAAAGCTGGCAAATATCTTAAGCAATTTTGCAGAACAGTTGACATATGGTTGAAGTAGACTTTGGATCTTCATGCATTTATGGTTTAGAAAATTCGATAGAATTTAGTAAGATTTTTATTTGTTTTTGATCTACAAAGGCTGTTCCCATCAAAAATAGGATTTTATTTCATGCCACTTTCTTAAAATTTCTCTATAAAAATTGAAAATTGCATAAACATCCGCAGTCTAGTTGGAAGTAATGGCGTATGGTTATCAGCATTTTTATCAGCATAGTTTTATTCCGTATAGATACGAATGATCATGGTGCTGGAACTTTTTCATCACGCTTTGTACTTAAAATCACAAAAGAAATAATTACGTTATAAGGTCTGTATGTATAGTCGTACATTATTTTTTTACAATACTATTACTACACCATTGATGGTCAATTTCATTGTTCGATTTATTGTGAAAAAAGGAATGGTTTCTTTTCACTGTGTTACGTGGCATATTTGAGGTATACGTCTTGCGAGGAAGAATGCACTTACTATATATATGAAAAAATAAACTATGCCTTACGCATCTGTAAAAACCTGAATTATTCGACGTACTTATTTTTGCCTTGCTATACTAGTTGTATAGGAAATGTAGGTGTTCCATAGCAGGGCTATTGATTGTACTACTAAGACCTGATATTGCAGTGGTATAAAATAAAAGTTGCATAATTGTACCATAGGCCATACCTGAAAGAAACATCGTACTCGCAGATTCTTTAAATACATAAAAGATGAAATTGTAAACGTTACCTTATAGTTATTCTTTAAAATTTCTGGATATTCGTTTTTTATTTTAATTTTTAAATGTTCTCTATCGTTTCCTTGTAAAATACCGATTACAGATAATAGAACAAAAATAAATGTCGGTGCAAATAATAGCTGATCGCAGCATACTTTCTTTAGTACTACAACTCCTCCTTTAGAGCCGATGTACCTATTTAATATTCCATACCAAGTTCGTGTTGCTGGGCCCTAGTATGCAATTTCAGACGAAGAAAATTTGATAAAATAACATATAACACAGTATAAAGTATAACATTACAAGTATTTTACCACTAAAATTACTCACAGCAATGCAGAGGCCTATACATGCGAATTGTGCTGTACGCTTGAAATCTAAATCTCTGAATTTTCTTCGTTCGATAAAGTTTTGTGCGATCTCATCTCCCAATCCCATCAATATACCTATTTGTTAAACAGAACAAATGTCAGTGCTAATCACGAGTGTATAACGGTAGAATATCTCGTATAGTTTTACCAGCTTGAACAGCCTGAGTCCTGAATGGATATTTCGCTAATAGTCTTTGATATAACGTTATAACGTTTCGCATGTTTGTAGTAAATGCTATAACCAAGATTTCTATTGAGACGTAACGATTAGGTTAATACATGAAACAGATATAAATTGCTGATAAAAACGGATCATATTACAAACACGAACTAAGTACATGTACAAATTGTTCTCGAATATTTTCACGAGAAATGCATGACGCTTTGAACACAATGTAAATATTTGACATATAGGATATATGACGTACATCTAAATACGTGTATACAAAATAGAATTCCGTTCAAGATGCGAAGCACGTGTTACTCAACGTTCAATTTACCATTTGCATATTTAAATTCATAAATTGACACGTCGCGCGTCCCTTAGCATTCGCATAGTCTATTCGCGTTTAATATAAAATTCACTTGGCAATAAAATGTGATTCTTCGCGACGGAGAAAATTTAAATATTTTCGTTCTGAAAGAAAGACGTATATTTTGATTATCTACTCAGTTCTCGATTGCATCAAGTCGGTCTGGTTGGCCACACTGCCGAACTGACAGTTTGATTGGGAAATGCTTGTAAAGTAAAGATGGCAGTGAGAGGTGGTGCACGAATTTTTCTCCTTATAATTTTCTGTATTATCGTGTTAGAATCGTGTAACGGAGCCGCGACAGACATTGAATTAGATGCTAAAGCACAGCTGTTACACAGGCTCGATA
The DNA here is from genome assembly GCA_916610235.2 of Lasioglossum morio. Classification (NCBI taxonomy): domain Eukaryota; kingdom Metazoa; phylum Arthropoda; class Insecta; order Hymenoptera; family Halictidae; genus Lasioglossum; species Lasioglossum morio. Next base: position 22,629,240 of record OU744326.1, read on the forward strand.
GTTTGAACCTTCTGCTGTACACGTTTCTATTGATATTAACTGTTTTAACAATATGGACTTTTAAGCATCGTCGACTTAGATTCCTCCATGAAACTGGTCTAGCTGTCATTTACGGTAAGTCGTCTGCTATTATTATTCGTACATGTTACAATCATTCATTGAAGTATGTCGCGCAAATTTTTATATCGGTTTTCAATTGTAGCTACACTAAATCGTCTGATCTATCGTTATATTGTACGTGTAGATACATATGTGATAAGCAATCTCTGTTTCAAAATAACATCCGCATTTTATTGTTAAAAACGTAGTAAACCACTTTTCAAATTCTATTTAGAATAGAAGAATAATATCGAAATGTATGGGTGTAAAGTAAAAATCTATATGTGCTGCAGTGAGAAGTCTGATTTCATAGTTGCATGTAACAACAATGGATCTTCTGTGTCTAGTCAATGATAAACTTTACACTTAGATACAAGTAGATATTTCATTTTTACCATTAGATATCCTGAAATAATGATTACGACAATGTTCAGCGTTAAAACAATTTGATATATTGGGCAAACTCTGCATGGTTATTAATCTTTGATTGTTGGAATTTTTATGGTGCACAGTGCAATGAGTAACTCGAATGCGTAGACTATAAGGAAATTATATAATGATAATTCCAGTTATGTAAATCCTTGAGGGCACATTCTTATACAATTAAAAAACATTAATTGATACTTGGAATGTTGCATACCTAACAATGCTTTTTATTAATTTTTAATATATAAATTTCAGGGTTAATTATAGGAGCAATAATTCGTTATGGCTTTACAACGAGAAGCACCATTCTTCATATGCCTGTTGTGCCAGACAACAGTAGTAAATACAATCAATCAGTTCCTCCAGATACATTATGGTTACGCTTCCCAGAAGATAAGGGTGGTGGACCTATTAAAAATAAAACATTTGCTTATTCGTTTAGAGGAGAAATTTACAAACAGGATAACGAGATAGATTTGAAGGTACCATAATAAAGTGAATTATAAAATGCATTTTCGTTTAGCGTTGATGTTTTAATGAATAACTTGATCATTACAGGCCACTTTTGATCCTGAAATATTCTTCAATATTATTTTACCTCCGATTATTTTCCACGCTGGTTATAGCTTAAAACGAGTAAGTAACTTTATTATATATTTACGTACAACGTGATATTAAATAATATACGATATAATTTGCTTTATACACTTTTTATTCCAGAAATATTTCTTTAGAAATCTAGGAGCAATTCTTATGTACGCTTTAATTGGAACAACAATTTCAGCATTCGTTATAGGGTATGTACTTATGATTTATGAGAAATGCCAATTAATGAAATTAATGAAATAATGCCAGTAATGAAATTATCTTTCGATAATTGTCCACCCATAGGTCAATCGGATTAAATTTATCTTTTATTTTTTCTTCTTAGAATGTGTTCGCGTGTACATTGTATTTTTCTTTGTATTTCAGAGCTTTGATGTATGCCTTTGTACAATTAATACCACATCTTTCTGAATCGTTCACATTTTTGGATACATTATACTTTGGAGCCTTAATATCTCCCACAGATCCTTTAACTATAATTTCTATTTTTAATGATTTACATGTAGATGTAAATTTATATGCATTGGTATTCGGGGAAAGTGTTTTAAACGACGCAGTTGCTATTGTACTCAGTGGGTATGTACGAAAAAATTTATATTTGTTGTTGTACCTATATATACAGTGTTGTTTCTAAATACTACTACAGCCGAACGTCGATGACTTGAACCTCAAGGGAAGAACTAAAATCTTTGAGTTATAGAGGTTTCGACTTATCCAAGTCTTCGAGTAAGAGAGGTTTATCCTACGAAAATTCGACTTACAGGTGGTTTGTACAAGGGTTAATAATTTGCTGATTCTAATAGTTTTCAAAAAAAAAGTTCCATTTTTTGAAAATCAGTACATATAATCTACTAGGCTCTTGCATATATTTATGGAGATTTCCCAGTTAAAGAGGTTCGAGTTATCGAGGTTTGACTGTATATATTATATATAAATGTGTGTATATATATGTTCTATTGCAGTTCCATACAGAACTATGGAGAACGTTACCAATCAGGTTCAGGTGGATTTGAAACTGTAGCCTTTTTCCAAGCATTTGGCGACTTTGTTGGAATATTCAGTTTATCATTATTTATTGGTGCCACAATGGGCTGTATTACAGCTTTGTTAACTAAATTTACTAGAGTCCGAGATTTTCCTTTGCTGGAATCAGCATTATTTGTTTTAATGTCTTATAGCACCTTTTTAATTGCCGAAGCATCCGATCTTACAGGTAAATCATAAAATAATAGTGTGACAACCGATTCTTTAAGGAAATTCTTTTTCACTTAATAAAAAATTATTGTTTTTTACAGGCGTGGTTGCTGTCCTATTCTGTGGCATATGTCAGGCACATTATACTTACAACAATTTAAGCCCCGACTCGCGTCAAAGAACAAAACAGTTGTTCGAGCTTTTAAATTTTTTAGCAGAAAATTTTATATTCAGTTACATCGGTGTCTCGATGTTTACCTTCCCGAAACATCACTTCGATCCAGGATTTATTTTCGCAGGATTTGTATCCTTGAGTGATATCATTAATTTATTGACTAACTGATCGTATTTTTAAGACATAAATCCTTGACTTTATTTTTCATAGTTATGCGCACTGTTAGGCCGTGCAGCAAACGTGTATCCTTTATCGTTTATATTAAATTTGGCGCGAAAGCCAAAAATCTCAATGAATTACCAACACATGTTATTTTTTGCTGGATTGAGAGGCGCTATGAGTTTCGCCTTAGCCATCAGGAATACTGTGTCAGACGCCCGACAAGCTATGTTGACAACGACAAGCTTAATTGTAATTCTGACCGTGATTTTCCAAGGTGGAGGAACAACTCAGTTTTTGAGTTGGTTTAATATACCGTGAGTTTACAGAAATATTCAATTATAAATTACGTTTACGTACTGAATACAGTTGCTTACAACGATTATATTCAAATCGATCATATTTTAGAGTCGGTGTAGACGAAGAAATAGAAGGACTATCGCATAATGGAATGCGTAGTGTAAGTATTTTAGGTATTTTTTAATATTAAATTCCAATTGTTAGCACTGATTCGCTAGAGTAATATGAAATTGAATTTGCATTAACATACTTTGTGTGCTAGATCTATATATTTATTTTTTTGTTTTCCATAAAAAATTAATTTTCAGAAACAACCTTCTAAGATGAGAATGTATAATAATTTCTGTGTTGCTAATACCCTATTTTAAAAAAGCTGCATTTTGTTGCTGACTTTAGTAATTGAGTTTCAGTTCTTTCTTATTATACGTATAATCTTTATCAATGTTGTTTGCTATGCAAAGATATGAATTATCGTCCTCCTTTTATTACAATGTTTTATGCAAACGTATTAGAGCCTTAGGCATTATAAAAGAAGGAACAGAAGTATAAAAATTTATACAACTCATTCTCCCGAAGTACATAAATGCAAATCATTTTTCAGAGCAAAATTTTAATAAGATCATCGTTTGAATAGTCTATACAAAAATTTATATTTTATAACAGAAAGCATCTCCCAGTAGATATGAAAGTATAATTTAGTATTTTAACAGGCGCTTAACATTAAGCACTTAGTAACTGATGCTAGTAAACACTGTATGAGGATATATTTCTTTTTATTTACTTTAATCCGAACAATGATTTTATTGCTAATTAAATTCATATAAACTTAAGTTAAAGTAAATATAAAAGATTTTGGATCATCTACTTGTAATCTGCATATAATTATTTTGTTTATCCAAATTGATTTGAACTTAATGCATAATGCTGTTTTCTTTAGAATAATTTATGCGCAAAGGTATTCATGCATGAATGCTTTTAAACGAGATTATTCTAATGTAGTTAATATTTTGTCATCCTTTATAACCTGATGTCTCTAGACATGCATTTTTCACATTATAGAATCTGGTTGAGAATTTTTAGGAATATAATTTCTGTACTTATTGATTGTATCTAAAGATTATATTCACTAACATTTGTTTCTTATAGCCACACTTATATAATATTGGGTTATTGATGCACAAAAACTACTAAAACTATAGCTTGCACTAGAACTTAACTTTTTGAGAGATCCAGCATGTCTAATTACATTATAATGAAATTTATAAGAATGCTTTATTAATTCTATATAATGATGCTTGATAATTAATCTAGTAAGTACAGGAACTTTAACTTGCTAATTTTAATAGTCTGGAGGCGAAGGTGGCTTTGGAGATCTGGACATACGTAGGGAGCGAAGTCCTTCGGTATGTTTTCTTATTAATTCAAGAATTGAGTATTATTATGTACATGGTCCGGAATAATTCTCGTATAAAAAAATATGTATCCAAAATTATCGGTATTTGGCATTTGTGTTTGTAGCATATGTTTCATGTTTTCTTATGCAATTGTATAGAGTATAGAATATAAATTACTAGTTTTGTGCATTATGACTGGTATTATAAGAGTTGCTTTCTGCCGTTGATAGACGTTCAAGTTGAAGAAATTTAATTGAAAAATCTAGGATATTTTATCTTATTAAAATATTTGCGATAACTATTAACAACAGTTTGTGTTTGTTTATACGAATTACCAGTATTGGTGCATATACATATAAAAAAAACACGTATTTCATATATTATCAGAGTGCTTTAACACCTTTACGCTTACAAATTATTATTTCCAAAAATGTAATTGAAATGATTATTAATTTTTTTAAATATATCGATAAATTGTTTCATATTTGCCCGTTGAAAGCAGCTTAATCGAAACTTGGTAAATTATAGTATTAACAATTTTATAAATGTTTATGTTCATTTTTAGCTACATTTATATATTTAACGCACTCATCAACCACACATTGTATATATTTAAAACCATGAATTTTATTTTCGTCGAGTTCCATTTGATAACAGCATGTGCTTAAATATTTTTTCGTATCGTTTTTGTTATCCATTCTGTATGTTGATGATTAGTAGCATACAATATATACACATATATATATATATATATATTTATACATATTTATATTTATTAACAAAACATATACAATCATAATTAACAGGGTACACGAATGTAATGACGAACAATAACGCATGTTCATTAATACCTAACACTAAATATTTTATTTATACAAGAAATCTTATTAATATCGATGTTTTATGAAATTGCCTTATACATATTTTAATCTTTACATTATTGCGATATAATTTAAATTATTTTAACAAAATAAATGCTTCTCAAAGTATCTTTAATAACAACAACAACAACAACAACAACAATGGTTTAGTTGATTACATTTGAAGAAAGTATCATGATCATACAGGATGGATAATCGAAGTATCCTTCACCTTTCACAGTATAATTCTATGCAGGATGGATCATTACCAGGCAGTAGTGCGAAACCTAATGAGAAAGCATTACTCGCCAGGATCTGGGGTGATTTTGATACTCGCTACATGAAGCCACTCCTTACACACTCTAGACCTACGTTACTGGAGACGTTACCCGTATGTTGTGGTCCTTTGGCCAGGATTCTCACAACAACGCAACAAATGACAGAGGTATAAACGTATATATCGAGTACGCGTAAACAGATAATTATAGTCTGGTACTTAATACTCTTGATTTCGAATGTGATTAGGATGACGCAATTAGAAAAATAGATTCAGATTCAGACTTTTGTCTCGAAGATCGTGAAATGGAACGACGAAGGACTAGTGTTCAACCGGTGAGTTTTCATCAACCTAATCTCAATTACACTATTAACCCGTGCTATCAACCTAACAACACAGATGCCACTAATCCAGACGAACCTTATGTAATTCTTAACTTACACAGAAGGTAGAAGTTAACGTTTCAATCCAGATACTGAAATTTTTGTACAAATACTGATCCATACGCGAGAATACTTGGTACATCAGTACAGATGATAAATTTATCATTTGTATATTTTACATGTATATTTTACACGTCACTTGAAAAATGTCCCTTTGTTATACCATTTACATCTAAACCATTCTCGAAGACACATGTACAACATAGTCTTTCCATTTTATATGAAAGTATTCATTCAATGTTTAGAATAACGCTTTCGTTTCTACTCTATGTCTTCAAGCTTCCCATGAATGTCCTTAGCAGTTTATAGGAAACTCAACTAATTCGACTATACGCTTTCCTAACTTGACAAGTAATTGCTTACGCTAAATTCTTTCATATAAAATGTGTTGATATGCATGAGATATTCATTTATCTTCACCATAGGAAGGCGATGATATATACGTGATCTAAATACTAAATAGCGTACATGATATGCAATTGCAAAATATTACTTTTGCATTGTCGATATGCATATGTATCTATTGCCAAAGACCTTTGTGAGTAAACTTTGTTTACAAGAGTAAAAGATATATTATGTATTGCTATTTAACATAACTAGTTTCTATGGGTTAATTAAACAGTATCGATACAGTACTTTCACACTGATAAAAATATCAATTAATTATAAAATATACTGAAGTTGAAACCTTACTCTGTATAGGCATGAATTTACATACATATAGTGTTCTTACCAAAGTTGTTTTACAAGTGCAGTAAATGTATGCAACTATTCTAGTCACTGATTATCTTTAATAAACACATGAAGGATATTAACGAGTTAGAATTTATTGAAGAATCAATATACATGTATGCGACACTCTACAATTTAACACTTCCTCATTCACGTAATATGTAGACTAATTTAATATAAAGAGACACATTTTATATTTTCTAATTTCTGCATAGAATTTCATTTGAGAGTTATGTTCTTAATTTGAAAATTATGTTTAATGTCTGCTGATATAGCTGTACCGTTAAATGTTGAAAAGGTATTTCTGTTGATTTAACTTAAGCGCCAAAGAACTTGTGTTTTCGTACGACTTTTTCTTTAGCCATTTCAAGCAATTTCTCTAGTCTACATTTGATCGCGTTCTTATCGATTTTTTTAGAGAAAAAGGATTGATGATGATGACGATGATGATGATGATGAAGACCTAAGAATCATTGGAATGGAAGGATTTATTCCGTTACGAACATTGTAATGGGGCGGAAACCATTGAAAATAGTATTTTGAGAAGATTTTTTGAATAAAAGAACTTTGTAATACAGACTTTGGGGGTAGGAGAAACAATTAAAAAGTAATTCCTTTGTATAAAATGTTTTTAATAATAATTTCACTTCAATTGTTCTCATTGCCATGGAAACAAGAACTGTATTATTAGCTAACAATTTCATACTTTTGTATAGATTAAAAAAAAAATGGTACATAAATTCGTGTATTTCAAAGGAAACTTAATATTTATTCATTTTATCATATTCAAGTCACAATTTATGTATCTGTAACGTATTTATTTAAACGATTTGGGAGCTGTTACGATATGTTGCATTGACTGTACCTTTTTTAAACATTAGCGATAAGGTAAAAAGATAATATTGGTGCAAAAGAATATTGATTCGTTGTCTCTGTACTCAGAGCTTGTTGGCGTGATAGTGTGGTGTATTTTAGTATGAATGCAATTTACAAAAACCAGATGATATATAAGACGTAAACGAGAAATTCCTAAGATATGTACATACATATTGTGATTTCTTTGAAAGTAGAACGATCATAGCGAATGGCTCGACACAGGCATAAATGTACAGAAAAATGTTATCGAAATTTGCCAAACTTCTTACAAATATTGTAACTGAACATTAAACATAATTTTCAGTATTCAATGAATCTGTAAGCTTTCATACTTTAGTAACATCAGTACTTAATAACAGGTTGAGGGAGTAGACATTGTCCCTTGCAGTTCTTTTTTATTATTTCCTCACACTTCCTACATTTCATCTAGATATAGCTGTACTTACAAAAAGTTTAGTTTAGATCTGTTATTTCTTGAATGTTATTGCATGAGAAACCAAATCACACTCTCCAGCCGTTATGTTCTCTATTAAGAATGTTAATTCAAATTTGCCGCTTGCACACTACTTACACTACTAGTAATCAAGTTATTCTTAGAGAAGAAGATAATTTTATTACATCAGCTTCCTTCGCATTATTAAAAATATTTCTCACTGTATTACTACCTCCCCCTAATATTTTAAGTGAAGTTCTCGACGTACTCTTTACACAGTGCTGCAAATAGCTTAATGCACACATCTTACGCTTAAGTTTTACATATCCTATTCTTCTATTAGAATATAAGAAATAAGTAACAAGAGAACATATTGAATACTGGAACACCAATTTTAATTAAATTTACGTGAGATATCATTTTTGGAAAAATGTTCAACGTATGTGCTCTTTTGGCAGTCATCCGTATTCGAGGGATGAAAAGTATATTTTCTTGAATCTCTTGCTAACTAGAGAATATAAGAAATTTTAATCTAGTCACTCGCTAATTTTCAAGCCATTCGAGAAAATATACCATTCATCTGAAATTTTAACTCGTTTTCGCAGGATTGCAAGGGTGCGGGATGTGCCTTTTCATTTCTTGATAATGTAAAGATGGGGTTTTTTAGTAGTCGAAAGCGCTAGATAAAAGATTACGATGCATAATTTGCATTATCGGGAAATGCAATCCTGGAAACGAGTCTATTCCCTTTTAAGGGCTGTGAAAAAGCATGTGTCAAATAGTTTTCCAAGTACTGAGAAGTATAGATACATGAGAGATTACGTAAATTTCATTAAAATCGGTGTGCCCGGGCTTGCTATAGTTCCCTTGTAAATCTGAAATTTAAATTCAATTCAATTTCCGTATAAGAATCATATTAGAACTATTCAAATTTTTCTCTGAATTAGGTAAATTACTGTGCAATCGGCAAACAGTTTATTCTAACAGATATTAATGTTTTTATGACTGTTGTACAGTTGTAATAGAGTGTTTTTAGTGGTATATGTAGATTTTTAATTTTTCATTGTTTTATTATTTCTATTAATTTGATTCTTTCATTCGATTTGTTTCTATTGCTTATTTCTATTTGGTTTCTCCAGATACACATCTAAGGAGCTCCCCAAACAGAACACATTTGTAAAAGTGAATTTATCGTATACTTTATTGCCAATAGTGAGTTGTATACATTTTCGAAGATTTGGCTGCAATTATGTTTTTAATATTGAAGCAGTGTTCTTCTTACTTTACAACATGCCATAATTATTTGTATTTTTTAACATTGTCTATGTTTCTTTCATGAATTCTGAATGTATTTAATTTCTAATCCATGGAATCCTGTTACCAGATAAGTTTCAAATTCTTAAAATGATACAAGATGTATGTGTATGTTCTTTGGTACATTGTAAGCAATACCTCGATTGATACACAGTGAGCGAATCATGACCTAGGTATGTGCATATGCAATCTTGGTGTCATACGATATTGTTGCGGAGGCTGCTTTGGCTTCTTCTCGCCGGAGAACACTATTATTTATATACAAATATATTATATAAACTCTTAACGAAAGCAGTATCGCTATTTGTTTATAAAGAAATTATTCATTCTGAATTTCTATTATCGTTAAACGTCTTTTTTCTCCGACGTTTTGGTTACAATTACCCTCGGTGTCTGGAAACTAAAGTCTCGATATGGAAGTTGACTTCTCTCGATCACAGGGATGGCTTTAATTTAAACCTTCGCAATGTCTTCTGAATATCGCAGGGGGAGGCAACTTCGCAGCTGCCATAACTTCACGTCTTCGCAACAATATTACTGTTTTGTATTATGTAGTTTCAGTAAATGTTGATTATATTTTTCTGGTGTTTCTTTTGTTCAAAAAATATTGTTCAATATTTTGGATAAGATAAAAATAAAGTAATAACAAAAGCTTTGATGTAAGTATCGATATATACTGAAAGTGAACAACAAGGAGAGGGCAAAGTTATAATTGCTTTCCATCAATTTGAAAATTCCAATATATACATTTTTGGGAATTGAAATCGTATATGTATAATTATAAAATTGTTTCGACATTACTACTTAGGGTTACCAAAAGTCCAGGATTAATTCAAACAGTTCTTGATTTTATAATTAACTTTGGGGTTGTATTTGAAAATGAAAATGTTCAAAATAAAACACTCGAATATAAAAGACTCAATAGAATTTTGTACAATTTTTATTTGTTTTAGATCTACAGAGGCTGTTCCCATTAAAAATACGATTTCATTTCATTCCACTTCCTTTAAATTTGTCTTAGAAAAATTGGAAAATGCATAAACATCCACAGTCTAGTAATGATATAATAAATGAGGGAGAAAATGAATCATTAATGTTCATGAAAAACATGGATGTCTTAATAATACTTTGATTAGGATCAAGGGTATATAGGGTAGGAAGACTTCCGATATTAAAATAAACTTCTTACAGAGTATTTTGCATTGCCTTTCCTAAAATATGGTAACCCTATTATTATATATTTTTATATAATTTCAATTATTCTTATGATTACAGAGAAGCCTTTTCCTTGTTTTACAAACTGTTTCTAATCATAGTATTCTTATGCGAGAGATTTAGTCGAAATTGTCTAGCTCTTTATATGTTGTGTGTAATGTTTCATGAATGACTTTAACCAGAATTTTCCAAATACACAATATTGATACTTGAATAATTGTATTTAGTATGTCACTAAATAATATGTAAGAATCGAGAGATGGATTCTTGATGTGTCTAATACTTTGTGGGGCAGCTGGGAACTGTGATGGGAGAAGTTATTCCGGGACCACTACTACCACTGCACACACGCGTCGCCTTGCCAGGTTTGGTCGGGAGACATTTGTAAAGACTAATTTATATTGGTAAACGAACTTGCATTGATTGCTTAATATATTATACTGTACGTTCAACTGATAAATGTATTTATTTGAAAGGCTTATTATCTATGCAGATTATTATACCTAATACAATACTATCTGTCATAGATTTATAAAGATGTTTCCAGTATCAGCTGCCTTTATTATATTAGTATAAATATTTCTCAGTAATTATGGAATACATTCTTTTATCGATATATATTATTTGTTTAAAATATATTTACATCGGAACGAATACAAATCCTGTTACATTTTTTCTTTATAATGGATGTATGTTCGATTTTATTTTTCAATTATTTATTGTTGCTTGATTCTCATCGATACTAGATTAGATTAATATCGAAATTCTTAAATAATCGGCTTATATGTGCGTGCGTGTGCGTGTATGTGTGTAACAAGTTCAAATATATGTACATTTATTGGTTGTACTAAGTTCTGTAAATTTAAATTTCATGAAGATTATCAAAGAAGGAAAAAGGAAATACTTATCGATGTAAATTTGCTCGTTTTTTTTTATATTGTTGCTACGTTATTTACTACTCAGCAGAGGCTCGAAACAGTCGTTAACAAACGGATTTATGTTAAATTGGATCATGTACAATACGGTGACACCAATTTACATCTGCTAAGTACGCGTTATGCATTTGAGTATACTAATTGATAAAATCGCTAAGATATAAGAAAGGATTTCAAAAGTCGTTTCTTCTGTCAAAAATACTATATTTATATAAAATTTTTACATTCATAACGTATGACAATAAATTGATATCCTCGTGGTGAAACTCCGTTCCGTTAAAAATATTAATTCTTTTGTACGTCATTTAAGGGTAATACGTACAATGTAATTTTCAATTCTTATACTTAAATGTATTTTACGCTAATTTCATCGATATAGATATTTGTATGACGGTTAGTTATAGACGCAGGAAGTTAGTTTTTTATTCAGCGAATTGATTTTGCTGGCGTAAGCGAACAGTTTTCCCCTAAAGGTGCAGGACACTTAGCGTATTACGATAATCAGGTAAAACCTTTTGTATTATAATTTGTAAATGTATATGCATTTTTAAAACATGAAGAATGTATAATTGATGTGCAAGTTATACCGGTTCAAATGAAAAGGTTTCTTTGGAAAATTTCCGTACATGGCAAATGAAACAGGTGCCAAAAGTTCGCATAGATATATAATATACATATGCGAACTATAAAGAAAGTCATGTATTTCTTTTATGAAAACTATTGTAAGTGAAAATGGTAATATCTTTCGAATACACAATTCGGTTAAAATGAAAAACTATGTATTACAAAAATGCAAACGAAACTATATTGTTTGCAAATGTAATCTAATTATTTTTGGAAGACATAATATTGTCATTATCGACAATCTACAATACATTTATAAAACTATGGAGCATCAACTTATAATTTCTTATGTATTGCTGTTCGATGTATATACTGTACGACTGCGTATGATTTATTATTACCGGCAGAATTGAAACGATCGAATAGAAATGTATGAACAGAAAAATGATGTATAATGAATTTTTACTTTAGATGTTGGCTGTGAGTATGTAACAAAACTGTTCGAATACTTAGTTCGCATATACTAGAAATGAATATTCAAAATACAGCATATTGAAAAACTGTACCTACAATATGTGTATGTTATTCTTTTTATAATTACACGTATATCTACCTAATTAATTAGTTTAATTGTACAGGATGTTTTTCGTTTAAAACAGGCCACCTAAATACCTAAATACGAACAACAAGAAACGTGTGTATATACGTAAAAAAAGACGAGTGAACTTGAAAAAACCATTAAAAGATTACAATTTATAAAAAACTATTGTTCCATCTGATTCAGTTTTCGAAATCATTTAAATTACGTCAGAAACTTAGATAGAGATAACTTAGGTTGTCTGTTTTAAGCGAAACACCCTGTATCAAGTGATTATGTTGGTAAACTTAGAAAATTAAATAATAAGCAGAATCACAGTACATAGTATATAATTGAAACTCTCTTTTCTATATACATATATATATATATATATATATATTTACATATTTTGTTTTTATTTTTTTTACATTACATACATATATATATATGTAATAGTTACTATGTATAAAATACATATAGACTATAGATGTTGTGATACTATGTACTACACTTTACAGTGTTTAATAAAGTATTTGTAAAAATGAATCAATTAACTAATTATTAAAGCATAGTTAATATTCCGCGAATATTTAATAGACATATATACCAACTGAGAGAAAGTGTTAGCAAGTGAAGAGATCAATTTTGCTCTTAATAAATGATTAAAAATACTTAACTAAAACGAAACATAGCTCAAAGACAAAAGAATAAATAGAAGGATTGTAATTTGTATAATATATATTTAAGATATATTTCTCTGTTCATAATTATTTACAACGTTCATGTGTAAAATAACAAAGTCATATGTGTGTATATATCTAATTTGTATAGATAAAGTCATATAGAAATCAAATTCATTTAGCCATCATAATAATCATAATTAATCATTGATTAAGTTGTTTTGAAGTGGTCATCAGTAAGGGTTGTATATATATGTCCTTCGCTTGTTAGAAAATCAATGATATCATCGATGGACGATAAAATATTCTTTGGTACTCGACTTTTAAGTTTGTGTCTCTCAATTCCATTGTCACTGCCATTTTCTGCCTGAATAATCTTAAAAACTAATGTCTGCTCCTTCGTTAAACCGCTAAGACTATCGTTCGTCATGATATCGTCTGTTTGCATTGTATTTGAATCTTCATGATTGGTATTGCTTAATTTCTCAGCCTTTAACATCACGTATGTTACTTCTAATAAGTGATTAAGCAATTCATTTAAATCCGTTAGAGGCCACATTTTCAGTATTAATACATGCTTCTTATTATTTTGTTCGCGTAAGTGTCCGTACACTCGCACATAAGTATTTAATTTAAGCACAGGCGCTACATTCATCTTTTCCGATTCCAACCAACGGAAAGCTGTAATACTACCTGTAACATGACAAATTACGAATATTATACTTTCTTTATATATCCATGCCACTCTACTAAATCATGAAAAAATTATATTAAATACTGTTCATTATATTGTTTGCAGTTTCAATTAAACTGCAAGTTTAATGAACAATATTTAATATAATTTTTTCATGATTTACATGATATATTATGCTAGTAGAATGAATAAACACATTCCTCACCTGTTTCATCTTCTATTTCATAAGTTTCCTTAGTAGTGGCTTGTTCGATATGTCGCAAAATGCCAACGAAAGTGATAATATGAACAGACGATCCCCAAATTTTTAAATCGCTGTAAGAATTGTTTATATGTTTAATCATAACGGGAACATTGTTTTGTACTCTTTGAACAGTTCCTTTGCTGCCGTCAACGGAATTGCGACTGTCGTTGAAAAATCCACCCGGAACATTGTCGGTACTATCGTTAAGGTTATTCCAATTTGTTGACTGTAATTCATAACAATCGATTATAACATTATGAATTTATAAAACTACATATAAATTCAATACGTAGATTACTAGAAAATAACGTTTACCATCGTGGCATTAATTATTATGGTCTGCTTCTTAAACGAAAAGTATTATTTTATGTAGATGTTTATGTATACATTAGACTGTCGGCCCACTGTCGGTCATAATAGCTGTTCATTCAATTAAAAATACTTGGGACTCGTAAGTTTTGAATGCTTGGATTAGTATGCTCTTATTATAAAATAGCATACAACAAACATGCTCCTTACATACCTGATAACAGGTATTTACTACGTGTCTAACTCTACAAATCGAACATATACATACATAGGATATCCCTCTCGGATATATAGCTAATATCAGACTACTGATACTAATATAGCTATAGCTATGCTTATCATATATATATATATGCTATGTCACTACATACACCTATAGCAAACTAACTTCTGCGCAATAGTTACGAAATTATAATAATTTGATTTTTATAATCATTTAATTTTAATTGTCAGTACCTTGACATACATATCATGAATTTCATCGATATAAAATATACAAAAGATATCGTTTATTATAAGAAATATTTGATAACTATTCGAATGTGGCATGAAAAAGAAATGAAATTTAGTTTCATATAAATTTATTATTCAATTTATTAATTTCGTACATTTTAGTCAACTGATTATTTAAATTACATGATTAACAAGTAATAAATTTATTATTAATGTACAATGTAGAAGACAAAATACAAATAAGTAGCTTTGTCGTAAAATAACTAAAAATAATATTTGTCTTTAAATTAACTGTGTTGCTATTTCCGATACATTTTATCTATGATTTATACACGTTTTCCAGACAAAATATCTATTTGTTTCGAGAAACGAAGAATTTAAGTGAAATTATAAAAAGTTGCGTTTTAAATAGATCTGTAACAACATTTAAGATACGTTAGAAATCATACGCTAATTTCAAAATATATATACAGACGAAAATATCCAAGAGAATAAATGAGCAATGTTTTTGTCTTTAAATTGTGTTTTCAACATCATAGCATGCTACAAAGTAATAGAACATGCGTATTCGTCTTACGCTTTACAAAGACAACGTTTCTTCAACTATTTCGAAACATAATATTAACGGTGGTTGGTGAGATTATCTATAAAAAGAGAACATAACTATTTAACAGAAAAGCCTCTAATTTGCCAAAGTCGATAGATTTGTTGCGATCGAACTCATAGAAAGATTTTTGAATTTTTGAAGATTGCAATAAACGGTTCTGATGGTATCTATAATTGGTTAGGACTAAGTAAGAATAATGTACACAATAAATGAATTAATTTTAAAAATCAGTAAATAGTTGGATGGATATTCTTTGTACAAGGATTTTCGTACATTTTCAGCTCTTCAAACTATTCAACAGTTTCAGAGTGATTTGTGTTCGAGATTTTGGAGGTCCACAGCTTTGTCCAAGACTAGCCTGTCCGTATCTTATTATCGTTGCACGCACATCATCCTCGCTATCATCTAATCCCGTATTCAGTTGATACTTTTCAAACTCAGTAAGCACAGAGTCTAAATTCTGAATCCTTTCTGTAATTAAATCTGAAATGTCCTTCCAACTCTGTAATCGTATAATGAAAGTTTCAGTTAGTAATATTTCAGAACAATACGAGTAATTCAAATATGAAAATTCAGCGAGCAGTCCTTACATTGTCATTATCGTTCAATGAAAGCGATTCTATTTCCTTAATTAATTTTTTATTCTTCTTCTTCGAAGCTTGAGGTTGTAATCGAGTTGCATACATAGTACATATGGCACTAATCATTGCAAGAGATTCGCTACACGTGGATGCTCTCAACAGAAAATGTTTAAAGGATACTGGAATTTCTTTTTCAGGGATATCCAATGTCTGCAAGCATGGAGAACCTCGCAGCATTTGAATACATTCAAAATCGGGACAACCTGTTTGAGATAGTGATTCCGCCAACAGAGCAATCGTCTTCAACTGCCCGGAATAATGAGCTTCGCGCAACCTTTCTACCGCATCCATAGGAACCAATATCTTACATGGCATATTCTTCTTTCCTTCTGACTCGAAAGGTTTCAGAGTCGAAGGTATCTGCTCGCTATCTAGCTGTTTCAATTCGCTAGATAGTCGACTTAACAGTGAAGAAGAATCTGACGATGCGCAGGCTGCTAAAATTTTCAGTATTAAATTCCTCGCCACAAGTAGTCTTAACATACATTCGCGTGTTTCGTTCTGCATCGTCGGATCTACTTCGTTTTCTGACAATGGTTCCCATCCGCAAACAACCTGATCATATAAAACGTATTAGCCCATTGGAATCTTAGGTTTCCACTGCAAAATATATACAGGGTGGTTCTGGAAACTGGGTCAAGCTACTGTTCTTTTTCAAGCAGAAATAGAATAATAGTATGTAATAAAATATAAGTTCATAGAAAGTTAAGATGTTTTCAAATTTTGTAGAAGAATTTTAAGACAGTAGGACCAAATAAAATTCTATTTTCATTGGTAATAGCTATTGCAGATCGATAATAAATAAAAATCGTACTAAATTCTGTCAAATTTGATACTCCAGCAATTTTTTAACATTTTTTATAAAGCATAAATGCATAAAAACTGTAACTTGTCCTAGTTCCCAGAACCACCTTGTATATATAAATGTATTATAGTCACTATTCTTACCTTCAAATCGCGATTATCCCGCAAGGCATTCAAACGTACTGAATCTTCCTCGGGCTGAATATGCATACTATTGATGGTCGAAAATAGCGATGCGGGGCTGTCACACCAACTTAATTCCAACAGCATTTTATCCATTGTAGTCATAACGAACTGGAAGGAATTCTCTAAACGCTCCCGCAGCTCCACAAACTCTTGGATTTTGACAAAACTTCCATATTTATAGGCGAACGTTAGGTGATCTGCACTCTGGTTTACATATTGGGATTAATACATACCATTATAAATTGGGTTTGGAATCAGTTCCTTAGTTTTCAAAATTGTATGCTACGTTAATACATACATCTTTGCAGTTTGCGACGAAAAACTTATTGGAAATCTCTAAATTTGCAGAAGCCAAGAAAAGATGGCCAAGCGGAGCTAGCAGCGGAGCAAGTAAATGGCCCAAAGAGTCTAATTGAATATGTTTAACATCTAATAACGTAAAAATATGGTCTGCTGCGCCTACTAATCCAGCCTCCAAATATATTCGCACAAGTAAAATTTTTATGTGAAAGTTCGCAGGACTTGATAATAAACCGCGCTCTAATATTGACATGGCTCTACAAAAGTATTTTTTAGTTTTATTATGTAAACAGTAACTTGTCTGAAGAAATTTCATTAGAGATATTATCACCTGTAGAGGTGAGATGCTTCATCGGTATTACTCCATAGTTCGTGCAATAAATGTGTAGCTAGAAGTATGTAGGAATCCGCAGGACAAAAATCCGTTGGTAATCTTTCTTGAATCGGACACAACTCATTACCCTTTTCATATAATTTACATAATCGTTCTACTAGTCGCTTTTGTTCGTCTATGCTTATGTTAGGGTAATGATGCAAACCGCAGATACGATGCAGCTGTTCTAAATGAATATGTCTTTGCATTTGCTGCACGGTTACTGGAAATTCGTCTGGTTTGACGCCTACATCCTTCTCTATCTAAAAGGGTGAAAGTATTTTAAGTAATGTCATAGTCGACAAGTAATGTACCCTGAAAGCTTATTACTTACTTTTTGAAGCAATTCTAACTTGCCCGCTTGCGGTAACAAATTTAAGTACAGTCGTAAATCTTCAACTACACAGTCTTTCTCTCCGAACTGTGAAAAATACTGATGCATTATATTCATTGGTTCGGAAATGTTTTCAACGGTTCCTTTACTCTGAGTGCGTTTGAATAATTCGAATTTAGCCAAGTAAGGAGACCTGACTTTTTTTTCCGACGTAGTTATAATCTTATCAAAGAATTGTAAACATTCTTCGGGTTTTTGAAATTTCAAAGCCGCCGAAAGATAATCTTTATAATACGCCCAGTTGTCTGTGCTACTCATAATATACAAATACAATAATATTATACTGGAGTATTACATTTAGAAATAATATATAATAATATATTGCACGCACTTTTCATTGATAAGCTCTTTATATGCGTTCGCCGCTTCAGGAAAGCGTTCCAACTTCAACAAAAGAGCTGCTTTCGCTTGAGAAATAGGTGAAAGATGCACGGCTAAAGGCCCGGATAAAACATTTAACATCTCCTCGTTTTTACCTTGAAGCTCCAGTATCATTAAATACAGTTGGACTTCTTGTTCCGCTTCCATTTTACCATCTTCAATTATCTTGGTCACCTTGTCGTTTGAATTTTAATTAGTAACTGATTTGTTACAAGAATTTATTAACTTGAATATAGTTTACAAACCATCCTCTCCGCTAAAGGTAAAATAACTGTTTTTGCTAATTTCTCTTCCGCATGTATGGCCTGCATAACTATGCTCATCACAGCCCAAAAATAATAAGGATTTTTTGGTTTTAGTTTGTATAAGGCAAGCGCTGTTTGTCGTTGTTTCGTGTAATCTCCAAGACGTACATACGACATAAAAAGATGCGTTAACAATTCCTCGTTATTCGGATCTGCTTTAGTCGCAGCCTCGTATACTTCACTAATTTTGTTCGCTACAAACAACCATATCTAAAGTTATACTTTAATAATAGATTTTGATAAACTCGATACTCTGAGAACTAATCAAGCTTACGTTGATGTATTTCTCTGTAACAAATGCTCATAACCTGTAGAGTAGAATCCTCACAGGGTATTTTTGAGCGTACTTTATCCATAATAACTTGACACTCGTTTTCTTTACCCAATCGCAACAGAGCCAAAGCTTTGAGCATTTCGGCACATTGATTGCTTGGCTGCTTCTTGAGCACCTTATGTGCCTCTTGCAGAGCTTTTTTATTGTTTCCATTATCCAACCAATCTGAAATACATAATACAACGATGTTACATAACCTCATCACCGGTTCAATATTTCCAGTAAATATTTATGGAGCCCGAAAAATTAAAACGTTTTATCAATGTTAAAAATATAAATAGCACACTTGCCATATATTCGACGTAATCGACGTTCGTTAACAATACTTTCCACATCGGCTTTAGACGCCATGATACTTTTTATGGTAATTTTAAATCAACAAACCGAAAGAGCAAACATTCCTTCGTCAAGTGCATCGTGATATCATAAGGCAGATTTACAATGAGCTTGACACGTGACTCTATATATATATATAATATATATATATATATATATATATATATATATATATACATATATATATAATTTTACGATCATACGTGAAACCTGAAATTGTCACTACAAATATCTTTAATTTTAATTAATTGTTGGAAAAAAATGTTATACAATTGCACATATATGTACACAAAATATTATAAATTTCTTTTATAACATTATAATTCTAGTTCTTTTCTGATACTAATTTTCCCATTTCCACAGAATTGCTCGGAATCGATTCTATATATGCCGTGGCGTTCCCATCACTTTCCACGTAGTGTTTCTACAATTTTCCACGTATATCAAGGTCATTATCTGGAATCTAAAAATCTGGAGAATTCAAATATAAAGAATGAAATTGAAAAATATGCGAATCAGTCACAGACAGGATCGGTGTTTTGCAAATCAACAATGTTAATGGCAAGTAGTTATTTTACTGTACAGTTGAAAATAATAATCAGTGACATACTGACATGCATATATAATGTGTTATGAAAATTCTTTTGTTTATTGTTTCGGTCATATGTTACATCAGAGAGGAAATATATTTCCTCTCTGTCCTAAGTTTGTGAGGAAAGTACTGGAAACACCGGAAAGTACTGGAAACGCCGAAAAGTACCTGATCTCCAAAATTCACACCATGGGGAGCCACATAACAGCAACATTCAAATTCTATATGCATGTTACTCTTCCATAAGTATATTCCATGTTAAAACCAACTTGTCATTATAAATTCGCGCGCAATTCTGTTTGATTTTCCGTACCACAATTCTGTTTGTTTTTGAACATTCAAATTAACTTAGAGAAAAGCAATCATGTGGTCATCAAATTTAGATAATAGTGCAAAGTTTGAAGGTGGCTTTTTAGACAATAGCCGAAGAGACGGGCAGGATGATGTGAAATCGCGAAGAATACAAACTATTGTTCCTGTTATGATTGGACATTTGCTTGCTACGTCTTCTACCGACGAAACGAAATTTTGGGGTATTCCTGCGCGTATGTTCACGTTCCTTGGAATAGTACGAAATGTTGAAGAAACTGCGACAAAAATATCTTATGATGTTGAAGATCAAACAGGTTCGACTTCATAATCTTTATATGCTTTTGTTCGTTCTATTCATTATTATTTATTATATATGCTATATACAGGAACAATAATAGCGCTCAAATGGTTAGAAGCAGATAAAAAAACATCAGACGTTACTATGCCGATGAATACGTACGTTCGCATTGTCGGTTTACTTAGAGAGCAAAATGATAAACGACATGTTCTTATCTTGCGCATGTGGCCGCTGCAAGACTTGAATGAGTTAACAAATCATATTCTCGAGGTTACTTACGCTACATTAAAAGCGGAAGCAATGGCTAAAAAGGGCAATGAGACAGAGGTTCATCACAACAGTAGTACAGTAGATAATGGACCAAGCGAAGATTCACCTTATTATGGAATGACAGGAGATCAGACTTTAGTTTATAAAATTATTCATGCACAAAATAACACTGAATCTGGCATCGAAAGATCTGAAATTAAAAGCCAAGTACCAAAACGAGTTCTGTCAGAGATAGATAATATATTAGATTTCTTGGTTTCCGAGGGTCACATATATACAACAAGTACAGACGATTACTTTAAGACAACTTAAGTGTACACATTGTTATCGAAGATTATACATTTCTCCTTTTGATATATATATATCAGTATTCGTTGAGCCATGTTAAACAATTTCTGTGAAGCAGAATTTCTGAAAAGCAGCTGGACAATTTTGTAAATGATAAAAATCTCTTTTCCTTGTAATCAGATACAGTTATGATAAATGTATTGAGTACATGTATCTATATTTATGTACGTTTGAATAATAAGTTAAGCAACAATGTGTATTTTCATGCAATTCTTCTGTTTGTTTGTTTTAAATACACATTGTACATTTACTAGAATATTAAATATATTTTTGTACATGCTTATTCCAAAAGAAGAAATGATTTTATTCCTATGAATCCTGTTTCTCTTGGTCAGTTCTATTAATATAAATTTCAACGAACAATGTATGATTTTTAGACAGTGGATCCTTACACAAAATAGAAATTTTCTTAAAGATTTTATTCCTAGATTGCAATGAACTGGAGAGAAATAAACAACTATTCTCTGCGAAACATAAATAGATTGAAAATGACAACATTATTTTGAAATTCTTTTAACTTTTTACCATTTTAAATTACATCTCATTTTTGTTATAAATGCATCAAATCTGCTGTCCAATGATTACAATTAGATAATATAGTTTCTATATGTTTCCTCTTTCATTTTACCTTCAATTTCAGGTATTCAAGTGTTTTTTTTCTTCAGTTTATATCCGATATTTATTTTATATCGTGTGTACATGCAGAGTGGTACAGTGTGATGAACCTAACCTAACTAAAGTTAACAGGTTTGACAACATCGAATTGCACATGGTGAGATGAAACTATAATTAACGCTTGCAAGTGCGTTTTGTTTAACTTGTATTATATTTAATTAATAACAAACAGTTAAAAATGAGATATGCACAACTTGTGATGGGACCAGCTGGCAGTGGAAAGGTATTTCTTTCTTTTTATACTGAAATACATAACTGAAGAGTGCATGTGCGTAAATACAGAATATAGAAATGAAATAAAAGATATTTATGCGAATTCATAGTAGTAACATCGTAATAGAACATACTCTTGTCATTTAAAAATATTTGATAATATAATAGTAAATATTTGTCAACAGTCTACGT
The DNA here is from genome assembly GCA_916610235.2 of Lasioglossum morio. Lineage (NCBI taxonomy): Eukaryota > Metazoa > Arthropoda > Insecta > Hymenoptera > Halictidae > Lasioglossum > Lasioglossum morio. The sequence goes on from OU744326.1 coordinate 22,651,760, forward strand.
ATTGTACTGCCATTCAACAACATACAGCCAATGAAGGAAAAGTGATTGAAATAGTTAATTTAGATCCTGCCGCTGAATATTTTGATTATGAACCTTTTGTCGATATAAGGGAATTAATTCAACTGGATGATGCAATGGAGGACGATGAATTACGATTTGGACCAAACGGTGGTCTCGTATTTTGTATGGAGTAAGTTCATAAATGAACGTAGTTAAATAAGTATTATAGAGTTTGTATTTATTTCAAAATTCTGTTTGTAGATACTTGTTAGAGAATTCAACATGGTTAGAAGAAAAATTAGGCGATGTGGACGATGACTATATTATTTTCGATTGTCCCGGTCAAATAGAATTATATACGCATATGACAGTTATTCGCCAATTAATAACAGTATTACAAAATCTCAATTTTCGTATATGTGGAATCTTTTTAGTGGATAGTCAGTTTATGGTCGACGGATCGAAATTTTTATCTGGCACAATGGCTGCTCTTAGTGTAATGATCAATTTAGAATTGCCACATATTAATATCCTTAGTAAAATGGATTTATTATCGAAAACTGCGCGAAAGCAATTAGATAAATACCTAGAACCTGACCCGCACAGTTTATTAACAGATATGGAGAATGATTCTTGGAATGAAAAATATAGGAATCTCACAGAGGCTATAGGAAGACTTATAGAAGACTACAGTCTTGTGCGTTTTTATCCATTAAACATAAAGGATGAGGAAAGCATGGCGGATATTAAATTAACTATCGATAATATTATCCAATACGGAGAAGATGCTGATGTTAAAATTCGAGATTTCGATGAGCCTGAGAACGATGATGCAGATGAAAATCTGTAAAGTAATTCTATTTAATAAATTATTTTTCTAAGATGCTCCTTTGTAACTCATTTCTTAGTATCTACGGGAAAGTAGGATCGAATTGAACAAATTTGTTTCATGAATTTAATTGTTTTTAGCATAAGAAAATATCTGGACATGAAAATGATGGAACATTTACAATGCGGGTTTCACCGCTCCAAATGTGCATTCATCGTATTAAATACGAACAATAGACATCCAAAAGCTAACGTTGAACCATGAGCGACAATAGCACTTCCTTCCCAACCTTCTTCTAAATGATCCGTATTTCTTGTTCCGTATTTTGTTAAGTTACATTTACATAATACTCTCTTTCTTTCTATTTGCTCTTGAGAATGTAATACTTTTTCTTTTATTATAGCTTTCACCGCGTCTGTTGTTTTCTGTTCTTTCGTCACCAATTGTATTTTCTCGTCAATTTCTTCTTTTACTTGTTCTTTAGTTACATCGCTATAATTACAAGAATAAAGTACGTTATCAACTAAAGTTCCGTATTCGCTATAGTTTAGTAGTTCATAACGTTTTGTACTCTGCAAGTAAAAACGTGAAAACGATTATAATTATATTTGAGATTTATCGTAAGTGTGTAATTTCAATATAAAAATTCATTTAATACTTTTTAAATATTATTACCTCGTCAAAGAAAATAATTGCATGTTTCGAAGATATAAAGCTGCAATTACCATAATTGGATAAAACTAAATCACAGTTCGGGCCACTTCCTATAGTTAATGTTTTATGGATCATAAAAAATGGCGGTTTAGGTTTATGATTTAAAGAAAACAGTGCTGCTCTCGCCATCATACGACAATTGATCGAGTGGTAATTTTCACCATCCGTATCAAGTATTTGTTCTAATCGTTGCAACGCTAACGCTTCCAATACTGGTCTTTCAAGTAACTGTACACCTTCTTTTATGTCGTAACCAAAATGTTCTGCGCAATACTCAACGCTACCATCGTCTGTACAATCATTTTCGTTTATACTTTCTTCTTCTACTTTTTCTTTACAATTTGATTCCTTACTTATTTCGTCCTTATTCTTTTCCTCCTTTACGTCAGTGTTCAGTTCAATGTCATTTTCTACTTCCATCTGTTCGTCTAATTTCTTAATTCCTGCACATTCTACTTTAGGACTTCTGCAATCGTTACTTTCTGCGCTTTGCTTTTTAGTGTTTCTATTTACAGATCGCATAACAGTATCATGGTAAAATCGTATAGGATCTAATTCTGGTGGATGCTCGTATTGGAATTTTACAGAACATGGAACTTTTACTCTTGTACGACCTTCTAGCCTGACTTTTGTACGAAAAAGCGGATTTGTTGTGCGTGCTTTACGCAAAAAATCCAATTTTACGGCATGTTGATCTATACGTTGATTGGCATATTTATCCCAAAGTTTAATACGTTCTGTTACCCTACAAGATGTCAATAAATTTTGGTCTATGAAATGATTCGGGTGGTTAGGACACATCCATCTACCAATAGGAAATGCTGTAAGCGGAGGATCCAAACAATCTTGATGAAAATACAATGGACAGTAGTCGCATGCGATTAATGGTGCTTTTCTGCAACTACGTCCACATTCGAAGCACAAACGTGCTGGTAAAGGTACCATTAGATTACTGTCCAAACAATGATTTCTTCCTGCTAATGGAAAAGGTATTATTTCTTCAATTACATACATAATAATCTTTCCAGTAAAGAAATAACACATACATACCATTAGTGTTTCCACTTTGTTGTTTTCCTCTTCTACCAGAAACGTAATCTACTTTATTGCTACCAGGAAACATGATAGGTAATTGCAATTCTTTAGGCAATTCAAACTCTCTCGGATTTACTAGAGACGCTGCCAATGCTAGTACCTCCAAAGCAGATTTCTTTTTATTTTTTTCATTGCCTTTGTTGTCCAATAGGTTTCTTTTTGATGCACACCGACATGCATAACACAACCATTCTCCGTTAGGAATGTCTGCTGGATCAACTGCTGGATAACTATAAATTTTATTTGTTTATATAAATTCTTTTCTTTCGTTTAATTATATTCTTATATTATGAAAAATCTTATTGAAAAATTTATAAGTGTATTTACACCTCAAAATTAAAAAGACATCCCAGTATAAATAGGACCTTTTAAAGGATTTTAAGGGTCTAAACTCATTTCTAGGATTGCAAGAGTACAGGATAAAAGATCGATCTAAACCACTGTCTCCCTCAAAAGTCATATTTTTACGTTTACAACATAATTTGCTTTATTCAGAAGCAAACAGCTGAGCCTGTAGCTATTTTCATAAAGCTGCGATAGCTACATACTGCCAAATAATGCAAATAACGCTTCGTAAATATAAAAATAGGACTTTTGAGGGCAACTGCAGCCTAGATTGATCTTTTATTTAGTGCTTTTGACTACTGAAATACCCCATCTTTTGCATTATTGAGAAATAAGAAGGCGTATCCTGCACCCTTGCAATCCAGGAAACAGGACTAGCCCCTTAATTGTTGTGTCCTGAAGTATCATAGACTAAAAGCTGATCAAGTCTCGAAATATATAAAATACATGTACGTTTGTAAGATAGAATATGTAAATATCCACGAACTTTGGAATGATAAATGTATAATTGCTATTCTTATAAATACGATCTATGACAACACTGCTAAGGTGACCTGTTTGTTACTTGGAAAACCCTTAAACTCACTGGCATTGTAAATGATAAGATGCTGGGCATTTATCACAGCATATAAGCTCTCCTCCATCTCTACAAGCATCACAGATATCGCGATTATGGCCTCGTCCACGTCTTTTAAAGTATGGGTGTTTTTTTTCTTCTTTCTCCTTCTTATTTTTTGCTGTCTTTGAATCCTCTGATACAGGCGGTGCTATAAGCGCTTGAATTTGCTAGAAATACGAGTATCAAAAACGAAAAAGATCATTTCTTACAATTATACATTAAAAACACTTTTATATAGAAAATAATTCGTATTTACTACTCACTGGCATTAGACCTCCTATCATCGGAAAACCGTATTCTACAGTCCCCATTTTGAGACAAGTTGTTAGCTAGTGGAGACCTGAAATTGTTATTATTAATTTCTCTCTTACAATCACACAATATTTATTTGATTAGGAACAACAGATCTATCCCCACTTTCTATTTTTCATATCTAGGTTGGTTATGTTTAAAATATAGATGAAGAAGATACTAGATACGCGGCCTTTATTTCAAATATTATAGATTACATTGTATCTAAATGCCGACAAAATGCAAATTACATGTATTCACCCCCACTTCTACTGTTATATTGGCCGCTGCTAGAAAGAAGTCACCAGAGTCGACATATAGGAGCAAGAAGGTATCAGATCTGAAACACTACGGGCGGTACTTTGATGTCGGTTAGTGATGGGCACCATCGACTGAAACTATCGACTAAATCGATAGTAGCCAACTACTATTTTCAGTCGACTGATTTTTTAAACTATCGACTAAATTCAATTAACTGAATCAGTCGCCGAGCTATTGGTTAAATTGTAACGGGCGGGAGTTTTGAATAGATTTTATAAAATTTACTATCAAATACATTCACTTATTAGCTATATCGAATAATTCGTTCAATAAACACAAATAACAATTATTATACTAGAAATATTATACAATTATTAAATAACAATACTTATATTATAAAATTTTCATCATAATCTAAAGAAAAAGTAGTACTTTATAATTATATCTGTCAATAACAGATATTTTTCTAAAAAGTACATTAACACTTTGCCTTTATATCGCATTATTATTAAAGGATAAATAATAATATGTGAGATAGACGTAGGCATAGACTATAACCCGCAATCTAGACGTAACCACTAAAACAAAATTTCAGTCGACTAAAAACTATCGACTAAATATTCGATAGTATGCAGCAACTAAATAGTAATTAGTCGATAGTTGAAATTAGTCGATGGTGCCCATCACTAATGTCGGTGCATTGCCGAAATTTACCGATCTTTACCGAATGGACCTTTAAATTGCTTGTATGGTTGTCTCTCTCTCTCTCTCTAAAGAGTCGTTTTCTTTCCAAGGCCGCCTCTTGTTGTGCTCCTACTCTTTGGTCACAGAGTATAATATTTGCAGAGAATATACTTGACAACTGCTGCAAGCATTGATATAGGAATATTTCTATATATATTATTATATCCATGGTCCTATGCCATATCCTACACTGTCCTACACCTATACCGGATCTATAAGTGTATATGGTCTAAGGTCTAAGGATTGTACCTACATTTAGTTATGACATAACCTGTACGAATATTATCATTGTAACGTGGAATTGATAACCTCACTTCGTATATGACAGAGTTTTACAACAACATACGAAGAATTGAATTTTATAGGAAGCCAAAACCGTAAAGGTAAATAACAGTTATTTTCCGTTAACATGATTATTAATATTTTCTATAGAGAATATTCCATTCCAATTCATACTTTCTCATAAATTTACACAATCCGATTATTTTTAATCAAGATTTACGTGCACATATGTATACTGAATAAAAAAATGCAAATTTAATAGGTTTGAAAAATGGATATGTAAATATATGAAACGTACAGTTGATTGGATAAATATATGATTAAAAGTAAAAGTTCAATCCAGACGTTTGTAAAATTCCATGTAGAATAGAGAAATTATGTAGGAGAATTGTTATTGTATACTATACCAAGATACGATTTTGATCGAAATGGAATAATTAGGAATTCTTTGTAGGGTATTATATTATATTCATGGGTATAAAGAGACACTTTATAACATTAATCAATCAATGTTCTTTGGCGAAATATTATTCTTGTGACATTAAAATGACTTCTTTGCTGGTTCCTCCTGAATCAGTGCGAGGAATGACATGTCTGGACCGTACAGCATTTGCATCTGCTATAGAGTTACCATATATAAAATTTTGTGATATTAAAATATCAAAAATGAAACCGATCATGAAGAAATATTTACTAAAACTGAGAAAGTTTAAAGCAATTCAAAATGTAGATGACAAGACCATCGCATATTTGGACCCCAGCTTAGTAAAAAAGTTCGAAGATCTGTCGGAAAATGACAGAGAACAACTTTCAGGATTATACGAAGAATTTGGAAAGACAGAATTAACCATAAACTATGATAATTGGAATACAAATGATATATTAAAAGCTGTTTTACCTAAAGGAATTGAAGTTCCTACTTCGTACAGCTTAGTAGGCCACATTGTGCACTTAAATTTGCGCGATATGCATTTGCCGTACAAAACGATTATCGGTCAGGTTTTCCTCGATACTTTACCAGTTGCTAGAACAGTAGTAAACAAGATAAATACAATCGATACAACATTTAGACATTTCACGATGGAGATACTTGCAGGCGATAAAGATACTGTCACAATAGCAAAAGAAAATGGTTTTGCATACGAGTTTGACTTTTCTCAAGTATACTGGAATCCTCGTTTGTCTACGGAACATTCGAATCTGACAAAAATTATGAAACCAAATGATGTGTTGTACGATGTATTTGCTGGAGTCGGACCATTCGCTGTTCCCGCTGCTCGTAAGGGGATTAGAGTAATCGCGAATGATTTAAATCCTGAATCGTATAAGTGGCTTAAAAAGAATGCTGAAACTAATAAAGTCAAATCTAATATCAAATCGTTTAATATGGATGGTAGAGAATTTTTGAGGACTGTCGTAAAAGAAGATATTTTGAACAGACGAGTTAGTAAGAAAGATGGCACAGAACATATAGTAATGAATTTACCAAGCATCGCTGTTAAATTTTTGGACGTATTTTACGAATGTTTCGATCAAGATGAAATAATAAAGATAAATTCTCAACCTCCAATAGTGCATCTATATTGCTTTGTAAAGGCAAATAAGGGAGAAGACGCTTGTAAACTTGCTCAATTACTAGTGGAAGAAAAACTTGGTTGTACGTTGCAAGAGTCTTTAGTTAATTTACACACTGTTAGAAACGTTTCTCCGTACAAAGAAATGATCCGTGTCTCGTTTCTATTGAACAGAAGAATTTTGAAAGGCGAGGAGCCAGCAATGAAGAAATTGAAAATGGAAAATATTTCTGATATATCTGTAAGCGATAATATTACAGAAAATAATGGGAAAGAACAAGGGATCACGAAAGAATCAAAAGAACAAGAATGTGTTCCAAGTGTCGACAGTTCGTAGCGTTAAACTGAAGGCCAAAGCACAGAAGGTCGTATCTAATTTAAAAAACGTAAGTGAACTCTCGCAAAAAATAAACATACAATTAAATAAATACTAACGAATAATTCTGAATACGAGCTTGGTTCTTGTATAAGTATTATCTATTGTCTGGATTCGATAAATCATAAGAATATTGCAATTCTTTATTTTAATAGTTGGATTTGAAAGGAAACAAAGCGATTAAAAAGAGTAAGGATAGAACAGCGCAAATAAATCAACAGCTTCAGGAAATACGTAAAGATATGCATCTGTCCAAACCTATAACGAAGGTGAAGAATACCAAACGCGAAGGAAAGAAGAAAACGCCCAATAGGACACCAGTGCAGACGGATGTAACAACATCATTGGTTGAACAAATGCAAATTTGATGAATACTTTCATTTAGATAATCTAATTTACGCACTGTTGTCGTTTATTAATGAAATTGTATATTAATACTATCGATTTACTTTCTATAAATGTAATTCACATTTTCTGGAAATTTTCATTGGACAAACCTTGTTACATAAAATAAACGTAGTCGACAATGAAAGTGTTTCACGGAGTTTATTCTTATCACCTAATTTTTATCTTAAGCGGTTATCTAAGTATAGTTAAATATTCCACATGTAATATTTGCACAATGATAGCCTCAGTATTACACTTAATGAGTATTAATCGTTTCAAAGTGAAGAACTTGTAAGGTGTTCAAGCAGTTCAATTTCCTCTCATTATTATTTACATAAATTTATTTTATTTTACATAGGAAAATCATTCATCATGGAGGTTCATACTGCAGGCTTGATTGTAATAGGAGATGAAATTTTACGTGGACAAATAGTTGACACGAATACAACATATCTCGCAAAAAGTCTACGTGCATCTGGGATTAAACTTCAAAGAGTAACAGTGATACCTGATATTGTGCGTATTACTTTATTATCTTTATAGAAAAAGTATAGATTTCAAATGGTACATTGAACAATTGTGTACTGAATTTGTCATACACAGTTTAGCGTGTTTCTTAATATTTCTTATATTTTATTTAAAATATCTTTTATAATTACATTTGATATTTCACTACATATAAGTACGTAGTCTTTCGTATTATATGTATAGCTGAGAGGATAGAAGAGTAAATACTAAATAAGTTCGGTGATTCCGATATAGTGCTGCACCAAGCGGCCAATAACATTCGATTTAGCTTCTGTTTCTTGCAATCGATGCAGACAATTTTTATTTTGCATAAAGATCCGCAGTCTATATATTATATATTATATGTACATACATATTAAATTTCAATACAACACACACATGTTATACATTCATATTTCAACAATCAAGTCACAACAAATTTGACGAAATTATGTGGGGTGACCAAGGTAGCCCATTTTAGCCACACTTCTACGTTACTGACGGGTTCTAACTATGCTAACGTTTAGTGGATTATATTATTGGCCGCTTGGTGCAGCACTATTCAAATATGCAAAATTTTTTGAAATATCAACGTATAATATGCGTGTGTTGTATTAAAATTTAATATGTATGTACTTACATATAATATATAAATTTCTGAACTCTTCCGGTACTTTCCTGCCAATAATCCCTGCATTTGGTTGCGCATGCGCGTGAAACCCATGCAATATCTAAACACTGATCCAGGGGTGAGCACTTGCATCTCAATCTCACATTGTCACATCTCCTTTTTGAAAATAGGTAGATGATATTGCAAAGACTGTATGCGATGCTTCGAAAAACTATTCTGTTGTCTTTACATCTGGCGGTGTCGGACCTACCCATGATGATGTAACATATGAAGCTGTGGCGAAAGGTTTGGAATTGAAACTTGAGCCACACGAAGAATTGGTTGATCTTTATGCAAAACTATTTCCGGATCAGAAAGAATTTCGCCGATTTACCATTGTACCAACACCCTGTGAACTCGTTCACGTTCAGTCGCAAAGTACGTGAATTACTAATAAAATGCTTAACCCTTAGCACTCGAGTTGCTGTACCATTATTCAAAATGTTTATATTATTAAATATGTTGCTATCTAATCAATTACTAAACATTTAAATATTGTATGAGGTATTACATATCAATTGCACATCCATAAAATGAAAGAAATCATATATAATGGAATTACTTCAGCTAGGAAGAAATGTTTAATTTTCGAGTTAGAGTAGCTCCGAGTGCAAAGGGTTGAAAACATTTGATTTCATTAATCCCTTGTACTATGTGAATGAAGACTTCGAACAGAATCTAAATATGTATGTCGTTAATTTCATTTAAATTGAAATGAAATTCTATTTTATTGTAGTTAATATTTAACGATTGGAGAATAAATAAATTACGATCACGAAAGAAGTTCTAATCATTACACTACACACGATCGCAAAACAAATCATAGTGCAAGGGGTTATCAAAGAATGAAATTTGAAAATAATCTCATAACTTATAAATCGAATAACTTCTAGGAAAGTATGCAGTTATAAAAGCGAAGAATGTATACGTATTACCTGGATCTCCAAAATACTTTGAACCTGCTGTCGACACGATAGTACCACAATTAAAGAAGGGTACTCCTTTATATTTTGAGATTATAGACATTAATTTAAGCGAATTATCTATCGTGAACACATTGGACGAGCATGCGAATCGTTGGAAAAATAAAGTCAGTATCGGTAGTTATCCTCAAACAACACCCGACAATTTTACAAGAATCACATTGGAGGGAGAAAAGAAACTTGTTCTAGAAGCGAAAGGAGAACTATTGAGTTCTCTGCCAGTACAGAAAATACGAAATCTGGAAAATGGATTTACCGATTATCAAGCGAGAGCTGTTTTTAAAGACGCTAATAATCAGCCCCACTTGAAAAGCGCCTTGGATATTTTACAAGAATGTTATGATAAGTAAGTTCATTAAGCCAAAATTGCATAGACTATGATTCATTTATGGTAAATGTTTAGGTATCGACAAGAAGATATTTTTGTAAGTTTCAACGGTGGGAAAGATTGCACAGTAGTTTTACATTTAGCTGCAGCTGTTGCAAAATTACGGAATTATTCGCCGTTGTTATGTTTATATGTAACAGCCGATCCGTTTCCAGAGGTAAGAAAGTCAGATTGAAAGTATATAGTTGAAATGCCTCTAAGTATTTCTTTATATGAAAAGAGTAATTTTTTTATTCGTAGGTAGATTCCTTTGTGGAAACGGCTACGCAGTACTACAATCTGAAGTTGATAAGAAAAGAACGCCCTATAAAAATGGCATTGAGTTCGCTATTGGAGGAACGGAATAATTTAAAGGTGAGCCTGATGGGAATGAGGATGGGTGATCCTGGTTCGGAGAACATGAAACCTTTCACGCCAACTGATCCGGGTTGGCCGAGTATAGTTCGCGTGAATCCTATTCTGAACTGGACGTACGACCAAGTATGGAGTTTCCTATTGAAGTATAATGTGCCATATTGCCCATTATACGATCAAGGCTATACAAGTTTGGGAACGAAGTCAACTACGGTACCAAATCCGCGATTAAAGGATCCGAAGAATCCTTCGTCCTATTTACCAGCGTATACTTTAATCGACGAGTCTGCTGAGAGGCAAGGCAGAGTATAACGAAAATTATTTATACCCAATTTATAGAATGATGCACATTTTAATAGTGCTTGGTGCTGATTTAGCTTGTCAATATTTTCTGAAAAAATCCAAGAAAACTTATTTTTCGTATGTCACACGACATATAATTGTATTTGTATAATACACAGCTTTAGAGTATTACTGTAACATATTTTAACTAATATGTAAACACAGAAAATCAACGAAGTATTAATAAAATAGCAGCGCTATATTAATTATTTAGTCTCGACAAAAATCAGAAATAGTAAACTGCTGCCATTAATCGCTTACGAAATGTTCGGCAAATCAAATATTTCGTAACGATAAAAAGATTCAATTATGAACGTAAAACGTTCTTGTAGAACTCCTAATGGAAATTCGTCGAGGGTTCAACAAAACAATTATTTCTGATTTCTCAATAGATATCTACGGGTACATTTATCGATCTCGTAAAATCAAGTTTGTGAAAGACTACGTTGGTACGGATCATGCGTCATCGCGGCGCGATACGGATCATTCTATGTATTTTTAAGTATCAAAGTATTCGCTGCGCGAATAATTGGAATTGATTTTGTCGCACGGTACAATGTGTTTGTAAAAGTATTACAGTAATAAAAGACCATTGATATTATCTTTGAAATGGCTTCGAAATAGTGCTTGTCCGTTTTGCACACAATAAAGCGTACATTTGTTATCGAAACTTGAAATTTTATTTATTATACCCAAGTAAATGTTCTACATATGTTACATTTTGTTATGTTATATTGTAGTTTTCCTTTAGCTTTTTTCAGTTCTAAATTTATATAGCGTTTATACATAATGTTAGACTTAAAATTTGGTTTATATTTAGCGTGTTACCATATTTACTTAGTTAATTGTTTAAGATTGTAATTAACTAAATTCGTGTCTAAGCGTAAGAAAATTACTAGTAAGAATTTAAAAATGTTTTCGACAAGAAATAAAAATCATTTCGATTCTTTAAATGTTAAAATATATTTTTTATTTCATAAATGTTACTGCTGACATCAAGACGAATTCAACGACCTACTGTTGCCTGACTAGACTGCGGATCTGTACGCAAAATAAAAATGTTCTACAGTAATTGTGGGAAGCAAGAATAAAATAAAAATCGATTTCATCCCTTATTAATGATTTCTTTACTTTAAAAACAGCATTACGATATTATTAAATTTTTCTAATCCTTTACTGTTTCATAGTTCACTCAACCAATTTCTTTATAAATGCATGAAGATCCGCAGTCTGTTTATGACCTTGAGCCCACAAATAAACGGCAAAATAGTGTTTTCCGGTTTTTCGGTTAAATACCCCACTGTGCGCAGGTTTGATCGCACGAAATCAAGGGTGTCCGGCGGTTCTTCCAGCGTCCCCGGCCTCGGAACCTCGACTGATGACCATCGTGACCGCTTCGAATGACTTTGACGCACGTTCCTGCTGACCAAGAGCAACTAGGGGATGATCCGCGGCTGATCCGCCGTGGGAAGCCAGCTAAATCACGGGGATTAGGGTTTCGTCGTTTGAAGGGGGTAGAACGGTATAAAACAGCCGGCTGATCGGCGGTATCAAGGAGAGGGGCTGGCGGACGGTGTGACCAACATGTCCAACGACAGTATCCACTGGGAGGCGAGATACGGACCAGCAGGACCACCCCGGCTGCTCGGATGGAACGTTCCACCGGAGGAAATCATTCACATACCGGATCATTGGCTGGTCTACCCGGAGCCGAACCCCTCCCTTCACTATTTATTGGCCCTTCTGTACATTCTTTTCACATTTCTCGCATTGCTTGGGAATGGCTTGGTGATATGGATCTTTTGCGCGTAAGTTTTGCCCGATCAGTTTTTCTTTGCCAGCAATTGCTTCCTCGCCTATTAACCGTTTGGACTCGAGTGGTTACTCAGAGTCGCCATTAAAAATTTGCTGTACCACTATTCAAAATACTGTTGATATTATCAAATATGTTGCTATCTAATCGATTACTAAACATTTAAGTATTGTATGAGGTATTATATCAATTTTATATCCGTCAAATGAAAAATAAATTATAAAAATACATTAAACCTTTGGACTGGAAGTAATTTTAATTCTGAAATCAAGTGAAGAATTCACCCTAGATTTTTATTCCGTATAATCTTTTTTACCCTATTCGCATGAACTTGAACCTGTCTTCTCATACGATATTTGAATTTTTAGCAATTTCTAGAATACAGAAGGATTTAATTATTTCAAAACTGTTCCGAATAATGCTACGGCAATTTTGACTGGCGGCTCAGAGTCACCGTTCGAGTGAAAAGGGTTAACGGGTCGCGACGGCTGCCAGTAAACGCGTGATATCTGTTTTCTACCAAATGTTCGTTGTGTTCACAAGCTTTCGCGTCGGTAATATTGCTTCTTGCCAGCACTTTAGTGTCCGAACGAACACGCGGTAAAGCATAGCGTGTTGCGTTGCGAAAGTAAATCGCGTTAAACTAAACTGTCAATCGCTGAAGTAACCCTTTGCACTCGAATGGTGACTCCGAGGCGCCAGTAAAAGTTACCGTACCATTAATCAAAACAGTTTTACTATTATTCAATTCGTCTGTATTCTATAAATTGTAAAAAGTCTTAATTGATTTTCGAAATAAAATTCCTTCGAGTCCAGATGATTAAAAGGGTTAAAATCAGCGTTTCCTTGCTTTAGAAAGATTTCAACTAATTGTAGAAATTCTTCGTGTTTCCAGCGCCAAGTCACTGAGAACACCTTCGAACATGTTCGTCGTGAACCTCGCGGTGTGCGATTTCTTCATGATGATCAAGACGCCGATATTTATATACAATTCCTTTAACACCGGGTACGCTACGGGTCACTTAGGATGTCAGATCTTCGCGGTCATCGGTTCTCTGACCGGAATCGGCGCATCCATGACGAACGCGGCAATATCTTACGACAGATACAGGTACGGCACTCCCATCTCGAAAACAATTTAGACAGTACAAGAACAAGTTAATCGTATCCTATTCACGAGCGACTTGTAACGAGCTTCGACGCCATTTTGTCGCGTCTCGAACTTTCAAGGCTAGAGACATTTACTCGCAATATATTAAGTTTCGTCGGACTTTTATAGCTTGTTTTTTTAATCTCGTTACTAAACAGCGGATCTTTATGCAAAATAAACATATTCCAGCTAAACTGCAACAAACCGGAGTGAAATAGAAATTTCATTTCTTTCTCAATATGTTTAACCCTTTGCTCTCAGAGCTATTCTAATTCGATATGATTTTCTTCGTTTTATCGATATAAAACTGATATAATACATCGTACAATGCTGTTAGTAGGTTATTAAAATATTAAATAAGGTTAGTAATTTATGGAATACAAATGTAATAATGCAAGAAACATTTTGAACAATAGTATAACAATTATTAATGCCGCGTCTCTTTCAGAGTCACCGTTCGAACGCATCAAATCCGCTGTCTACGCGTTAGCGTTTATATCTATGATTAAATTGTTAATTATATGGTCACCGACGTTTTGTAGAATTGTCTCGGAATGTTTGAAGTCTCAGCAACATTTCACGGTAAAGTATTCGTTTGAAAGTAGTTAGGGGTTGGTTTCGTTTCCAGCACCATCGCAAGACCTCTCGACGGCAAGTTGTCGCGCGGCCAGGTGATGCTCTTCATCGTACTGATCTGGACGTACACTATACCGTGGGCCCTGATGCCCGCGATGGGCGTTTGGGGCCGTTTCGTGCCCGAGGGTTTCCTCACCAGCTGCACCTTCGATTACCTGACCGATTCGAACGAGACACGGGCCTTCGTTGCCACTATATTCACCTTCTCCTACGCGTTTCCGATGACGCTTATCATATACTATTATAGCCAGATCGTTAGCCATGTCGTGAACCACGAGAAAGCCCTTCGTGAACAGGCGAAGAAGATGAACGTGGACAGCCTGAGGAGTAACGCGGGCACTAACAGTCAGAGTGCCGAGGTCCGCATAGCCAAGGTACTTTTTATTCGCTACTACACCTCATCGTCGTCGGCAGCAGAACATCGAGTTTTGCCGATACAAATTATTCTTTAGAATAGAATAAATGTATGATGGTTTCGGCGCACAGGTTCGATCAATAATACTATTATTGTTGTTGTATGATGTATATAATGTATAATAATACAATAGTATTATTGATCGAACCTGTGCGCCGAAACCATCATACATTTATTCAATTCTTTTGGTTCGCAAAACTATCTATATATATTCTATAGAATAATTCGTATTTACTCTGGTGAAGCATCCGACATATCGCAAATCTGTACACCGAATTTCGCGGGGTAGTAAATTGGGTTGGAACGAAAGTTCGTAGGGTTTGTAAATTAAAATTGAAAGCTAAAATTCAGATATTTATTCAATAACATATTTTCTGTTCTATTACCCTTCGCCATTTTCGAGGTAACTTCGCGTGTTATTGAATAAACATATGAATAAATACTTTAATTTTATCTTCGATTCTTCATTTGAAAACGCTACGAACTTTCTTTCCAAACCAACAAACAAACAAACGTCGGGGCTTTGGCGAGGCTACTAAGTAGCAACGCCTAGTTGAAGTGAACTTTGAGTTGTGGAAGACAACACTTTTGAATATATATTTTAACTTAACAATGTATACAACGTTCTTAAGTTTCTTTTTCAGTAAAAGCCGTGTGTGTAGATATTTTAATAAAACTGCAGCAGCTACATGCTGCCGAATAATGCAAATTCGGAAGCCTAATTTTTAGACAGAACATCTGGTACAGTGTGATTCTTCATTCACCTATCTAGAACTCCCAGATCAATTTTCTTATCCACTGTTCAATGTTTATCGAATATCTGTTGTTAATGTTATTGTTATTCTCGAAGGCTGCCATCACCATCTGCTTCCTGTTCATCTGCTCGTGGACGCCGTACGGTGTAATGGCGATGATCGGAGCATTTGGCAACAAAGCTCTGCTAACACCCGGCGTCACGATGATACCTGCATGTACGTGCAAAGCTGTTGCTTGCTTGGACCCATACGTCTACGCTATCAGTCATCCGAGATACAGGTAAACATTTACCGAATATGCTTTTAAACATTCACTGGCAACAGAAAGTTAGCGACTTCGTCTCCTCTCCATGAAGATACAGCTCGATAAAGCAGTTTCAACAATTTGTTCGTACGTTTGCTACAACAAACGTATCAGAAATTAATAGTCTAAAATATTTCTAAGAAACTGCGAACTACGTCGTCGGGTCACGATTCGATTCTGTCTACGATGCGTCGCATCATTACGAGAATGTTGAGTGACGATGAGGACGTGCTAATTCTATATTAATTATATTCGAAGCAGAAGGAAATTCTAGGTGGACCCCTTATATAGAGAAATATTGATTGCAGAACTTTTATAGCTGCAACATAATGATCAGAAGATAATGCTAAACGAGATATTTCGTTTCTACGAATTAATTTGTACGCTTTCCGAAATCGTGACAGCTAACGAGATGTTGCTCCGACCACGATCAAAATAGTACTGCGATTGTCAATTCGGATTAGTCTGGTATAATCATAATGACGACTGCATGTAGCGACGATTACGAGACGATTACGCTTCGTGGACAGACGTCAATTATTTTACATTAGTCGCAGCACTGAATCGTACAGCAATCGATATTTTGTTGCGTACGCGTATATGACGCGACGCTCCGTGGACGGAGGGTCTTAAAATGAAGTTCTTCATTTCGTTCGAACGTCTTGATTGAAAAATTGAATTCAATCGCTTGAATTAATTGTAACAATTGACCAAGAGGAAATATTCTAGAAGAGTAACTTTATGGAAACGAATCAATTATTTTTGGCTGCCTCCTAATTTCGTTCGAACGTCTTGATTGAAAAATTGAATTCAATCGCTTGAATTAATTGTAATAATTCACCAAGAGGATATATTCTAGAAAAGTAACTTTATGGAAACGAATCAATTATTTTTGGCTGCCTCCTAATTTCGTTTGAACGTCTTGATTGAAAAATTGAATTCAATCGCTTGAATTAATTGTAATAATTCACCAAGAGGATATATTCTAGAAAAGTAACATTGTGGAAACGAATCAATTATTCTTGGCTGCCTCCTAATTTCGTTTGAACGTCTTGATCGAGAGATTGAATTCAATGACTTCAATTAATTGTAATAATTGACCAAGAGGATGCATTTTAGAAGAGTAACTTTGTAGAAACGAATCAATTATTCTTGGCTGCCTCGTAATTTCGTTTGAACGCCTTGAATAAGAGATTGAATTCAATGACTTGAATTAATTGTAATAATTTACCAAGAGGATATATTCTAGAAGAGTAACATTGTGGAAACGAATCAATTATTCTTGGCTGCCTCCTAATTTCGTTTGAACGCCTTGATTAAGAGATTGAATTCAATGACTTGAATTAATTGTAATAATTGACCAAGAGGATATATTCTAGAAGAGTAACATTGTAGAAACGGATCAATTATTCTTGGCTGCATCCTAATTTCATTTGAACGTCTTGATCGAGAAATTGAATTCAATGACTTGAATTAATTGTAATAATTTACCAAGAGGATATATTCTAGAAGAGTAACATTGTAGAAACGAATCAATTATTCTTGGCTGCATCCTAATTTTGTTTGAACGTCTTGATTAAGACATTACAGGCTGAGCCAGCATTCATTGAAACAACCGATAGTTCTATACAAACCGAGAGTCTCTGTTTCTCTGTAGCACTAGAATCAAGGGGGTCTGTCCCTAATTTCGTTCGAACGTCTTGATTGAGAGATTGAATTCAATCGCTTGAATTAATTGCAAGAATAGGCAAAGAGGAAATATTCTAGAAGAGTAACTTTGTGGAAACGAATCAATTATTCTTGGCTGTAACCTAATCTCTTTCGTACGTCTTGATCGAGAGATTACTTCGTTGAAGCAACCGATAGCTCTGTACGAATCGACAGCCTCTGTTTACCTGTACCACTAGAATGAAGTGGAATCTGTTGTTTGCGACAGGTTAGAACTGCAAAAACGACTACCGTGGCTGGAACTGCAAGAGAAGCCGATATCAGACGCGCAGAGTACCACCACCGAAACCGTGGCACAGCCTCCGGCCTCAAGTTAAATCCTCACCGAGACATTTGTTCAATGCAAACGAATGTTAGGTATTTACTCGGCACTTTAAACGCGACTCTATGTTTTCACTCTGTTCAATATACACGATCCTTGTATAGCGAAAGCAACTGCAATAAAGCAATTTCCTGGCACGTCTGCAAACCTGCTTTCCTTCCCTCGACGTTCAACACAGATCGATCTGCGAAGTACAATCGGATCATCTAAAGGTAAAGTTAGACTAGAATAACGATGGATAGGGAAATATTGAATTTTAGATCGTAGTTGAATGGGATGCGCGGTACGAATGAAGAAACTGTTGTGAGGAACAAAAACTGGCAAATTACAACTTTATTCGCTTATGCACACTACTCGCCTTATAGCTACGATTCTAGGCCTTAGAAATCCGAGAAATCAACGGAAACGCGTGTATGGTTATATGTGTGTGTGTGTGATCGACGAAATTGTGAGATCAGCTAGCGCTCGAAACGTTTTGATATCATGGCAGAAGAATCGTTTCCAAGTGTAACTTGAATTGTATAATCGAGAATTGACTGTGTGTCTGTGTGTGTATGTGTGTGTGTACGTGTGAGTGCTTGTGCCTCGCATTAAAGAAATACAATTCATCGGATCATTCCGTACGTATCGCTCGCTCTGTGAATTACAGTTAAATAATTAATAGCTACCAACTATAATCACTTGTGTGCCAATCATTGAATTCTTTATAAAGCGACCGAATTGTTTAAAAAAAAAACAACAGTAGAGACGATATTACACATGCGCCCATGATTATAAAAGTGGTCTAAGTAAAAATTGAAAAAAATGAGTTTATCAGTTATTTCACATCAGATTATATCATTTCCTTGAAATATCTCGAAACAAGAAATATGTATATCACTTGGACCGCTTTCATAATCATGGGCACACATTTAAATCAAAATTCCATGTCAACTTTCGATCATATATTTAAATATTAATTCAAATTCAACTTTCGATCATTATACTTAAATTTAAATCCAAATTCAACTTTCAATCATTATATGTGCCCATAATTATTAAATTGGTCTAATTGAAAATTGAAACAAACGAGTTATTTCGCGTCACATTATTTTCAACTAAATAAATTCAATGCGATTTTTACGATATTGTGAAAAATGAACCGTTATATAGTGTTTGTTATTTCAGCCTTATATGGAATTAATTTAGAATTAATATCGTTTTCCTTGAAGTATCTCGAAGCAAGAAATATATCACTTAGGTCACTTTTATATAATTATGGGCTCACATATGGAATGACCCGATGCATTCGGCTAATTGCATATGAAACTGCCGTTTGTAAAAGAAAACGATGTTGAAATAAAATGTTCAGCTTGGCAAGTTTGACTAGAGTATATTTCTTCGAAACGATTATCTTTCCGGCTTCGAATCTAATTTGGAATAGCTGTGTTTTGTTCGTCTTGAACGAAGGAAACGCGACTGGCAGTTTCACATGGATGGATCGAACAGTTTCAAAGGCGTAAATCGATGTCGATGAGCAAGGTATACTCTCGTGATCGTAGAGACGAGAAGGGGGCAATCGATTAGCATATAAATCGCTTTCCGATAACATTATATGCGTTAGAAAATTATTTTGCGCTTTCAAGTTTCTTTTTGTGCTTTTACCGATCTACACGTTGACTGCCACGGTGGTCACCGGCATCGAGCACCATTCAATTTTCTCGAAGAAACATTCGATTCGTGGACAGCTGACATCATTTGCAACCTCGTGAATACACAAAACTGCCGATAGGACAACGATCGAAATAATGCGCGGACAAGTCAACTGGTAAACATTTATATTCTTAACAGTAAAAACAACCGAAACAGGCGTATCTTATCACAATATCGCGTTGGTGGTGCACATTTGGGCAGCCAACATGTTAATTGGGCCGTTCTGATCTCACCTGGTGTAAATCTGGTCTCCGACACTTTTATCTCACTTATCATTTCGCAGAAATCCGTGACAGAGTTATTTGTTCAGATTTAAAAATTAATTTTCTATTAATATATGCAGCGCACGTGTTAACACACGCTCAATTAAATTACTTTGATTATATGGAGTTTTCCAGGTTGCTGATTTACCAATGAAGAGTGTTACTGATCACTTTGAAATTTGTAAAAAATCCAGTTAGTTAGCGAGATGGTTTCATTCAGAGAGTCGTGCTAATTTAAATACATTCGAACCTTTCACTTAATCTCATTGCTAATTACGCGAATCACGAGTGTAATCGAAATACAATGTGACTGAAATATAATGTAAATGAAATACAACATAATGTAAATTACTTAGTGTATACTTAGTGTATACTTTACTCACTCAATGTGAAAAATATCTTTAAAAACGAATTACATTGTAATTGAATCGAATGAGAGACCAGAATTACAAATCACACCGTAATTTCATTGAACGAATACTCTCTAATTAGAATTCGTGAAATAATCCAATTGTAATTGAACACAACTCTGGTTTCAATTCCACCGGTTGGGAATCAGACGGCCCAATTCGTCGGATAATAATTATCGTCGTTACGCCTGGGACCAGTAACAACAAATCAACAAATCTCGAAACGGATAGCCGGCGTCGAGAAGAGAAAGGAAACATGTCTTTTTTTTTTGTTTTCGTGTCGTTTCGCCTCCGCGGACTATTTTCAGTTTCCTCGAACCGCCATCATGCGTTTACTCCTGGCTGACTCCCGCCACGGTCTATCTACGGTCGTGGCTCGCTTTTTGTACTATGGTCACCGCTAAACTGTGCTAAATATACAATTACGATCATAAACAATAAATCACGTTCTGTACAATTTCTCTAGGAACTTTCTACTTCCGACTATGTTAATTCACAGAAGACATTGATTTACTCCGGAGCAACTCCAAGCGATTACGAGATTATCGAGATCCAGCTTTTTCTGTCAGAGTTGGGCAAATTGATCATTCACACTGCGATCACTCTGTAAATTATAATAGCGCCGCTGTTTGTCTGTGTCCGGATATATATTTAACTGTTAAGTGTATTCTGTGTAGATTATCGCAATCATTTGCAAATTTTTAAGCAACCAATCTATTAATCAACATTGCGCTCGATTAAGGATTGAAAAGTATGGTGATTCGATCAAATTCAGAACGTTTTGTAGAATTAAAAAGCTACGTAGTATTATGCCGTTTTACCGTAGATTCGATTATTGTGCGATACATTTTAACGATAGATTGGTAGTGACAACGGTAATTATTCATTAAGCGTCTCTGAGATTAATTAATAATCACGAATATACTTTTTGTAATCGATGTACTCCATATTTTGTGCAGCAAACATTAAAATCTAATAAAATCGGTAGCTCCTATAATTTATTTTCAATCGATTGAGACCCTCGATGAAAAGAAAATTTGTACAGTAAATTAATATATAAATTTCCGCCAATTTTGGAAGGCAGAAGCTATCTTTCATTTCAACCCAATAATATTGAATGATGTACCTTCTAAGGGAAGTGTTAACAGATTTCGTGATTAATTATTGATAAGTCGTTATTGTATCTAGTGCTCGTATATTCGTTTTGATTATTTCTCTCACTTTTGATCGTTACGTGCATTATGTTTTGCCCAACTCTGTTTCTTATAATTAAACGTCGGCTACAACGACCGTGTGGGTTTCCCGCGAATAATAAATACAACGCCGTAACAATTCGAAACAATCAATGTTATCTCGTACGCGAGGACCATTCTGAAAGTTTTCTCGCTGGACAATAATCGATTGGTTTCACTATATGTATATAATAACATAGTGGAAATTGTGAAACACGGTTTACGAAATCGCAACACCAGAACCATAGTCTGCCGTTTAACGTTTAAAATATTAAATTAATTATATTAATATTATATTAATATCACTCAATGCAATAGATCGATCGAAAGCAAATGGCTGATCATCGTTAACACATGGGAAGCGTTAGATTGTAAATTATATGTAATGTTTATCATATACATATTTCCATTGGTGCGCTGCTTGGCAAATATAACAGAAACTTCAATGCTACATTCACGATATAAAAACAATGGAAGAAACGCAACACTTTTCTCTCGTTATATCGTGGAGAGAGCACTTTCATAGAATCGTATCTTAAACCGTCGTTTATTTTCCATTAACCTAATACGTAGTGACTAGTATTATTATTGAATGACGTTACTAATGACTTATTTAATAATACTATTGAATATTATTACTTAGATATCTGATAAGAAGATATTGATAACAATATTGATAATATTGGTAACTAATTTAGCAGACTCTCACGAACATAGGATTCGTCAGGAAGTGATGTATCTACGTTCAATAGAATTATTCTAAAAAATTTCGATTCTTGATTATTTGTTACGAACAGAGCTGTGCTAATTTAAATACATTGTAATTGAATTGCATTGTACTTTATATGCACAGTATTCGAGTTACATTGTAATTGCATTACACAATTCGAACCTTTTATTTCATTACTAATTACGCGAATCATAAGTGTATACTGTAGACCGTACTTTGTAATTGTACTTCAATTGTAAAAACGAATGTACATTGTTATTGAATCGAATAAGGGACCAGAATTACAAGTTACATTATAATCGAATTGAATGATGCGACTGAATTTTGAATAACGAAATAATTGTAATAATTCAATTGTAATTCAACACAACTCTGGTTACGAAGAAGAAAAATCATCATGGTAATAATACAAACTGATCACATTTTACAAGACACTAGAATATGTACAGCCGTTTCTTTTTAACTTACTTCGATTAATACTATTATGTTGTTACGCTGTAAATGATTCTGTTGCATTAGAAACTGTAAATCTAAGATATGTACACATTATTACGTTTATGTAATATATACTATTCGATAAATTAATATTCTCGTGTAGCTAATCGTAGAAACGAAAATATACATATTTCTCAGACTAATGTCATTGCTTTTGGAACGTTCTTAAGAAACTCTCGACGAAATCGAACATCGTGCTCCGATGTATTGTAACTAGAAATACATAACACGTCGATCGGGCTGCGGATTTCTGTGCGCAACGTCGACGTTTTGCCAATGTACAGTGTGGAAAGATTCGATATTCAAAGACGGAACAACATTTCTTCAGAACCTCATCGTACGCTTCTCACTATACGGAATGTCAGGTGATCCCGAACGCTGTAAACGTCGTCTGAAATCCACAAGTCCGATAGCGACACACGCAACATCGTTACAAAAGTAAAGTCGAAACGTTGAGAAGTTCAATTTTCAGAATAGTCCTCCCCGCGGCTCGTATACAATGTCGAAAACAACGTTAAACATGTTAAAAAATACTCGAGGCGTGAACATTAGACCACCAGCATAACAATGATCCCCGAACAGCCGCAACCGCACGGAGAATAGGTATCAACCTATCTTATTTTTCTTTCTTATCCATTCTTCATATGTTTTTCGACGTTTTTGTTCATTTAAACCTGCGACTGTACAGTTATTCGTTTCCCTACATCTACCATAACGATGAATAGAAATGCCATTAGAGATATGTATTTTACTGGTGACTCGTCTACAGGTTTTGCACTCCAAACTCAACATTTTGCAAGTCAAATACACCTTTCCGCAGATCAATTTCACCCTTTTGCAAGTCAGATACATCTTTTCGCAAATCAATTTCACCCTTTTGCAAGTCAAATACACCCTTTTACATATCATTTCACGCTTTCACAGATAAAGCATTTTTAAGCAAGTGTTTGTAAAAAAATAAAATCAAATGTAAATTAATTGTTAAGAAATAAATAATATATAATATAATAAATATAATACAATATCCGTCTGTTTATGACATTTCCACTAAAATTCATTAAAAAAATATTCCTATCTACTGACAACTATCGTAATAAATACATTTTGTCTAATCATTTTTTAATTAATTTCGTTTTTTCTTGTCTAAAAATAAAATCTCCATCTCTATCTGAGACCATCTCGGCAATTGGAAATTTAATTACGTTAATAGTCAACCAGGATTTGTTATCGCACGTGGACAAAGTCGCGGGTACAGCTAGTATAAATATAAATATAATAAACTAAATAAGTAATTAATTTTAAATATTCTTAATGGGTGAAATTGATTTGCAGAAAGGTTGAATTCGACTTGCAAAAAAGGGTGAATTTCAAGTGCGAAACCTACATAAACAACGTTGCGGAGAGAATCGCTAACCGTGAACTTAGGCGATCGATCTACAGCGAGACTGAAACGGGAAACGAGAAAGCGTTCGTTCATCTCGCAGAGAAATATGCGAGAATCAATTTTTCCTCGACGAAAGAGAAGGGGAAGAAGAAAACGAGGGAAAAATTTAATTTGAGCACGCGACGCGATCTGTATCCGTTCTAAGTACGCGCGTTAACACTAGAACCACCGAGCAGTCAACATGATTACCTCTTAATATGTCTTATGAACGTTTCGAGACGAGAATGCGTTTCTTTTCAGAGAGATTTGCGACACGCGAATAAATCGATTGATTTGCTAGTTTTTTTTTTTTTGTTTTCGTTATGTATCTCTATCTTGTTCCGCGAAGGTGTTGTCTGCAACCCTTGTAGAAGTAGGCGTGCATACGTTGAACGTCGATATTTCCAGTGTTAAAATTCACCTTTCGCGAAGCAACGATCCGACGAGTTTCTCCTGTCGTTCTCTCATCGTTAAAACAGCGGTGTAAAATTTCCTCGTGGAAAACATGATCGTTGACTGTGGCTAGAATACAACAAGGTGTTCGCGACCACCAGGCGAGCAGTTTTAAACGCGTTTTCGCACGATTCACTCGGTTGCGGAACGCAGACTGCGAACTCCACGCACTCGTAGAACGACCGAACTTTCCAGTTAAAAATACAACATTTCGTTTCATTAACATTCTATTTACCAGCGAGTTTCTAATAGTCCTTTCGGAACCAAAGATCAACAGAGTTGCTGGATAAATTGTACAAAAGCGGTGCTGCAATTTCATGAATAATTTAACAAATTCGTAGAGTTAATATGATTAATCAATTATCACTAGACTGCGGATGTGTATGGAATTTTCAAGTTTCTTTTTTGTAGGCAGATTTTTAGAACGTAGAATCATATAAAATGTTACTTACAGTGGTAGTAGTCTTTGTAGAACTTAAATAAAGAGAAAAGATCCGCAATCTAATTATCGCTTTATTTCAAATTCCAATCTTTTATCGAGCATATCGGAGTTTCATCGTTGTACGAAGATAAACATTTATTTGTTATAAATACGTGAACGTTACTGTTCCATAGTCCGAGTGTGTTTGTGGATTCCGATTGAAACGAATGAAACGTTCGTTTGTGCTAGGAATGCATGAGTTTTGCAGTTTGCTTGTTATGAAGAACCGGCACGAACTCCGTGCTCGTTTCACCGGACTTCCGGTTCTAGAAGAACGGTGGTGCTACGATATAACTTCCGCTCTAAACTGCGTTTTGCGTGGAGAAACGTGACCAGGTGGATACAACTCTCTGGAAGTGATGGCTCGTGTTAAATAAACGAAGCTCGAGATAATGTTACGTTAATCGCAACGAGGAGGAGAAACTCTGTTAACCGATCATTGGGGACGAAACGGATGAGTATTCAATGGAACGATAGAATACAACTGGAATTACATATTTGCCATAAAAATGGTTCTTGTCTACCGGCAAGAATTAATTCGAGTAGCGTTCACGAGTCCGAGTTTAATGAAACTTTGCAAGTTCGTAAAGGGTAAGAGACAAAAGGGGGGGGGAGGGTTGTGCTAGAAGCGATCACTCCAACGCAATCGAACGAATAATTACCATTGGGAATATTTAAAAATCTATATTTACAATCGTTCGGTTTGGAAATTATAAAATCGTGAAATCTACTTGGTTCGCTAGGACAGATATCGATTCTTCTAATCGAAGGGGCCGTATGCTACTTGTTTGACACGAAAGGAAGCGTACTCTACTTGTCTGGTCAAGAAGAGACTATTCTACTCGCGATATCCACGTCGAACCTTGCGCTACGGTCTGACCCGAACCTACCCTAATCCCCTTATCTATTGGAAACACTTCAAACTGTTCTAATCGGTGATACGTCAGTTGATTTAAGTTCGATCAGAGACTACCACCATCTGCTGGCTTTGTCCGACAGGTACGCTCTTACTCTACACGTCTGCCTGTTACGTCTCTACTCTACTGATCTGACAGGTACGCTCCTAATCTACTTGTCCCTCTACGAGCGGTACAGTTTCTACTCGTCTGGCCACATACAATCGTAATCTACTTGTCTGCCCTAAGCGTCTGATTCTACGTTTCTGTCTAGGGGAAGCCGTTAACACCTCTTCACACGACTATCGTCGAGAGTCTATTCCGCTTTGTCTGTTTAGAAACGTCTCTAATCCACTTATCGAAAAGGGTTAACTCGTTAGTTTCGCGTTGCTGTCTGTGGCCTACAAGATTTATCAAAGAGCGCTCTGTACGCGTACGGGTGAACGTTATAATACCGGGCGAGTAAAAACGTTTCGACAGCTTTCTCACGGTGCAAGGCGAGCTCTATCGATTTCGGTGTCTCCATATAAATCTCCAAAGTTTCATTAAAAGACTCTACATGATGAATAGACTGCGGACGTTTATGGAAAATAAAAATACTCTGCATCGTTTGTGGGGAAACGGTAGTCAAACGAAAATTCATTTCATTCCTTAAGTAGCCTTTTTCCATATTTCACCCAGTTCATTACTCCGTAAATGCATAAAAGTCCGCAGTCTAATGATGACCAACGGTGACGGGGAGGGGCAAATAATAACACGAAGACTGGAGCTTCGGGAACGGCAGTTATCGTCGAGTTGCGGCCACCGTCTACGCGCTTCACGCTCTTCCAAGCCACGTTTCCGCTTCGATTGCGGGGTCCAGCCGAGCCGGCACGACCCATCTAACGCATCCCTATTACAACCATCTAATTGTACGTGTAAGACACTCAGCAAATAAACGAACACTCGCGACATCGTCGGGAGAACCGGCTTAGAACGCGCATCCGCGTTCCCCCGCGAGCGACGAAATTGGTTTCTTGACTAACGCGACGGTTTTTGCTTTTTTCGTTTACTTTTGTTTTTCTCTCGTGCGCGCGCGCGACACGCAAAGCAGCCCCAGCAGCTTCGACAACGGCCAGGCGAACGGAGGACGCGACGCAATGGATGTCGCGGTTTCTGTTTTTCATTTTTCTGCGCGGGCGTGCGTGCGAAAAATCGTCTCGTTCGATGTCTCTCGGCGAACGAGGGAAAAGCGTATTGCCTACAGCAGAGGTCGGCAAGAAGTGCTCGTTTCGGCCGATTTTCGAGGCCCTTTTCCCGGCCGCGCGTCTCGCTGCCCGTGAGGGATGCGATCAAGCAACTCGCAAACAGGTTCGAACTTTCATTGATTGAATTCGAACTCTCTATAAGTACTTCAAAAATTGAAATAGTACTCTTAAGTATACTCGAACCTTAGCTCCGAACCTTTTACAAGTACTTTGGTAAATGGAAGTGATACTTGTGCAAGTATATTCGAATCTTCGTCGAACAGATTCGAGAAACTTTTATGAATATCGTATCAGAAATTCTCTGATTTTTCTAATCATTATTTCTTTTATTTTTGAAATCAATTATGCTGTCCTTTAATGCATAATTTCATTCGACATGTACAACTATAATTTCATAATCTATCTAGATGTCTTTAGTTTTACAATTTGGTCATCTTTTGACAATGAAATAACAATTACAAATAATCCGGTACCTAGCTCATCGACTGCTGCGTCAGAAGTGGAAAAATATCTAAACTCACAATATTTAAATCGCAAAGAAGACCCGATATTACTTATCATAAACTTTATCAAAAATTGCACGTGAATGTCTTTCTATAATGGCCACTTCTGTACCTCCAGAGAGTGTTTTCGAAAGCAGGAAATATGTCATGGATAAAAAAAGAAATAGGCTAAAACCAAGTATTGTAAATGAATTACTATTCTTAAATAGTTACAAATTTGATTGATAAAGTGCTTAGAACCCTTATGCACTTCTGATTTGCAAGATTCGTGTAGTACTTGTGAAAGATTCGATCCCTTTCAACATCGAAGTACTTGTAAGTATCTTTTCGAAACTTGTAAGTACATATTCTGAGGTTCGTTATCAGTTTGCATACAACGAACACTTTTCAAATATAACGATTGAAACATTATTGCTTTTAAGTAGTAATCGAGACCCATGAAATGAAACTTAGTTATTGAAATTGACTTGGATTCGTGAGTATATATTGAACTTGATCCCATCTCTACCCGTGACGGTCCTAGTTCTCGAGCCACCTCAGGTCCGTGCCATATAAACTGCGCGTGGCGCATTAGGGCGACACCCGTATCAATAGATTTCCACATTACCGAGGAGGTACAGTGGCCGAAATAATGATAGGTTCATATCATTTATATGATATAACAGTGTGTTTCATGTAACATTTCTATCTTTTAATATCAGTAACTGATTCCTCGCAATGTAATTAGTAGAACACATAATGTATTTGAATAATATCATTTTTATCAATGTGTTTATTAATCAATATTACAAGGAATGTTTGTGCGAAGTAAATATAGATTCACTTAATCACAAAAATGATATGAACCTATCATTATTTCGGCCACTGTACTACTGTCAATACGTTTATCTTCGTTGTCAATGGTATCCTCTGTAGGCCTATTCCACTCGCTTGTTAATTTCGGAAAAGAAATTCAGACATGGAAAAACATTTTCGCGTACGTTTCAACGTGTTTGGTCAATCCGAAATGTCGAATGGAAGGCTGGACATTGGTGTTCGCATTGATACGGGTTTCGCCTTAATGCGCTACGCATAGTTCACATGGTGCGGGTCCAAGGGTGGCTCGAGAACTGTGTTACTTCTTGTCGACCTCTGGTCTACAGTGCTGCTTGCGCTTACCGTTACTCTTATCGTTACTACCGATTATTCGTGTCGTTCTCGCGTCGTTCGTTCCTCGATCCCATCGAATCCTCGCGCGGATCATCTTCGCTGACGATACCCGGATACCAACGTTTCTTAACTCTTGCTGTTTCGGTATCCGCGTCAACCGATCGTCAACTTCTTGCTCGACGAAGATCAGTGCCGCGCGGTCGTAGCCTGTGTTCGCAGAACTGTGTTGCTCGAAGGTACGCGTGCCCGTGCCGTGTCTCCTCTTCAGGTTCTTCGAGTATTTACACAACGGAGGTCGATTCGACGATCTGGACATTTTTTCGTCGACTACGCGCAGGTCCCGAGGAAGCGAACGGTGTCTCGAACAACGACATGTTCACGCAAAGCGACTCGATCTCCTGCTGGTACAGAGATGGTAGCAGGATGTCGCGCAAGGACAGGCTGCGCTACGACGAGAAACGATGCTCCTGAGGCAGACAGTTCGCGTCCGAGCCCTTGTTGTAACCGTGATTGTTCGTCTTCGACCGTCGCTTCTCGTCCCCGCCGGACTTCTTCACTTTGTACTGGCGCAACGAGCGTATCAGCATCGTCTGACTGTCCTTCGAGGACTCGTCCTTATCCTGGCTACGCGTCTTCGGCTTCCTCTGCTCGTCCTTGTTCTTGTTCTCTGTCAGCGTCTCGTCCTGCGTGTGCTTCTCTTCTGAAATCCGAGAAACGTTCGTTATTCGAAAGACCGAAAGACGATCGATCTTTAACAGATTGTACAGAGTCATTGTCCCAGTTACTGTGTGCAAACAACGCTTTATCGCATTGCTTGCCTCGCCCGGCCAAATCAGACCACGGATTTGCTCATATTTATTTAACGGTTCATTTTACAGGATCTTTATGCATGTATAAAGAATTTGGTTGGGTGAAATATAAAACAGTAAAAGATTTTAAAAAATTCAAGAATGTTGCCTTTAATGTATCACAGTCGTTAAGGGATGAAATTGTTTTACATAAAGATCCGCAGTCTACTGGTTACACGCATAGTCCCGCTTTGCGGAATTTCGCATCGTCTATTTACGTAATTGCAGGACCAAAAAGTGATGCGGGATCCGACGGGATCTCACTTTGCGGGACTGCAAGCCCTAATTGGGTTGGAAATTCAAAGAAGCATCTCTGAGAGAGAATGATCATTTTGAAGCCCGTTTGTGCTCGCGGCGACATAGCAACGGGCTGATCGAGTGTCGCGCGTATAAAAGGGAAACGAGTACCTTCGAGGACGTCATCGAATATCGACCTGGTGATCTTGGATACGTAGCTCTTCTCCTCGGTCTGGTCTACTGCCTCGTCCTCCCTCTCGAGGTTGTTGTTCGTGCGGAAGATCGACTCGAGGACCTGTCTGGAGAGCAACGGCGAAACAGGTTGTTGCTTGGTTTTCGTGGTGTCCGTGCCGGTCCCGGTCTCGTCGCACATGCTGATCGTGGAGGCGTTGTCGGTGATCAGTTTCTCGGTGTCCGAGTCGCAGCCGGTGTTGTAATAATTATTGCTGCTCTCGGATTTCTTCAGGATCGACTTCGAGATCGCCCGGTGTCTGTCGATAAAGGGCACGCCCTCGCCGTCGATCGAATCCGCGGACAGGGAGAGCTTACTCTCGGTGCTCGTTCCTGAAATTCCCCTTCGATTCACCTGCCGTCTATACACACACACATATACATATACCGTGCTCTCCGGGTCACCCTGAATACCGACTGACCCAGAAATACCGGCGGAATCGATAGGAAGGCGAATCGACGGCCGGACGTGGCCCGAATCATCTCGCAACCACCGAACCAGTTACGGGGGTGGCTGGCGCGGGGGTGGAATCGAAACGATGACCGATACCCGCGAGAGGTACCGCCGCGCCGGGAAAATGGGGAAACGATTACGTCAATCTTCGGACAAGGTAATTCAACCCTTCAACCCCTTGCACTCGGAACGATTCTAATTTCGAAAACTCGAGTTTTTCGAACGACCTGAAATCTTTCTATTTTATTACATGATTTTACGTGATATGTCGTTTATATGATTTTATATTAATCCCATTGAAATTGGTTTACGAATTATAAACGATCAAAAGTGGTAGAAATTGCAATTTTTCGTGATTCTCGGCCTACAACTACAAAGCATTTTTACCACTTGTGATGGATTATAATTCGTAAATCAATGAACCAATTTCAATGAAATTTTGCAGAACGCATATAATTGTACGAGTCTACAATACACGTCTTTTAAATTTTCGTTATTGGCCCAGCTGAAAAAGTTGTAAAAATCAGTTTTTATTATCGGTTCTCATAATTCCGATCAAATGCATTCACTAAACTAATCCTTTCTAGCCTTACAGAGGTTATATAACATTTTATAGTTTAAACAAGTTTAAACAATCAGAATGCATTACTATAGCACATCGCTGGATTCGGGAAAGTCTAGAGAATCTTTCGCTGTAAAGAACAGTACAATATCTTATATAATAACATCACAATATTTGTTCAAAGTCGAAAAATATTTCTTTTTTTCAAGCTCATGTTTCTCAAAAACATGTTCGTGCAGGAGAAAAATTAAGACCAGATTCGGAATCAGCGCGAGAAACTCTATAAGATCTACCCAACAGTTATATGGAAACATGAAAAAAGTTGAAGTTTGTTGGACAGTGTTATGTGCGCAACTGTACAGGGTGTCCCAAAACTACCCTAGCAGCCGAAAATGGGAGGTTCCTTGGGTCATTTGAAGCGACATTTTCCTTAACAAAAATGTTATCCGCGGCTTTGTTTAGGAGTTATTAACGAAAAACACGGACCAATCAGAGCGCGACCTAGACGCGAGTTGGTAAAATCGGCTCGGCGCGCCAACTGTCTATAGGCCGACTGTGCCAACTCGCGTCTAGGTCGCGCTCTGATTGGTTCGTATTTTTCGTTAATAACTCCTAAACAAAGTCGCGGATAACATTTTTGCAAAGGAAAATGTCGCTACAAATGACCCAAGGAACCTCCTATTTTCGGCTCCTAGGGTAGTTTTGGGGCACCCTGTATATCGGGGAGTGATAGGAGGCTAATGAACGTTACCTGTGTACTGTTTGGGCCCGCTGGCGGACCCGAAAAGGTGCTGATTGAGTATCCTCGTGGCCGAGACCAGGCTGCTGTTGGTTGCTGCGAACGGTCTGCCTCCTCTCAGGCCCGCGTAATAATTGTTGTTCTCCAGATGGTCCTCTTTCACGGTGTTACGCGCCGTTATGTTTTCCTGGTCGTTGATAAACTGTGCGCGAAGTCTCACGCTCTGCAATCATCCGCGACGAATAACTAATACGCGACACGCGCACACGCGCCAGCCGGCTGCTTTTGTTAGCACACGCAGTTATACACACATCCGGGACCGACCCTTCTCGAAAAAAAAGGACGGATTGCTTCGATGGAGGGTGATTTACTGAGAAGCTATGATTAAGGGCCGCGAGTGGTTAAGGAGACGCTCTACGAGTCCTTTCCGATCCTTCTCGAGGATCAGGCCGAAGAACACGATGGGACAGTCTCTCTTTGCATCGCTGTTCTAACGAAAGAATCCTGTTCGGTCCACGATCCTAGTTATCTCACCGTATGTTTGAGCAATTTCAGTTCGTCGGGTGGCGTGTGTTCTTAACCAGTTTCGTTCTTTGTACTATCTGTGCTAACTCTTAGGTACGTAAGTGTATCACGGTTTTTTTTTGTCTGTAGGCTGATTGCCGTATTATCTAAAGGTAGGTTGCACGATCAGCTGTGTTCGCCATTTTGTTTCCTCGACCGAGCACTATCTTGAACGCACGGGCTGAGAAGAAAGCTGAATTAGTGTAGGGTTTTGTCTTGTCCGAAAGGTTGAATAAAAAAGAGTTTAACAGAACGCGTAAAATAGTCTACAGAACTATTTGAAGAATTATATAGCATTCCGCAATTCCCTGTGTCATCGATACACACGGTGGGGCGTTATGAACAGGTCACCCGCGAAGGTCGATTTATACTCGAATATGTTCGACCAAACAGATATCCTTCAATGCATTTTAATGGAAGAAAAATATCTGTCCGATTTGAGTATAAAGCTTGTTTTCGAAGATAGAAGAAAATGCATCAGACCAAACTTACAGACAATTTATTTTGTATTACAGTTGACCTTGAGCGATTTTTAATGACCTTCATAATAAGCTATTGTACCCGTTTTGAAACACACTATCAGAATTCAGATAAAAAAAATCATTCGTATCTCCTTGACGCCTCCATCTATGAAAAAATTATATGGTAATATCAGATTATTAGCGCCTCGATACCAAGTAAGTTTAGTCTGATATCATTTCTTCTATCTGCAAAAGCTAGCGAGTTATTTGGGTGACCTGTTCGTAACGTCCCACTCTGTATACATGTACTCGATAGAAGAATATATGAGCGATAAAACTTTTTATCGCCGAAGCAAAATGGAGAACACCGTTCCTTCCGATTTTACATTGCGAACTCGCATGACATCGATCATATGATTCTCCTACTTCTCGGAACTTTTCGAACACGAGGTATCGTTTCACAGGATTGCCATCCATGTACTTAAAGGATTAAACTTCGACTCGATTCCGCGCGATCCTCTCCCGTCGAGGATACGTTATAAGCGGCGCAGTCACTGTCGTGAATTTTTCAAACAGTTCGGATTACTGTCAACTGTTCTTCCCGATCTGATACACCGAAAATCATTCAAGTACCGCGGTCCGTTGCGAAAACGATGAGGCTCTATTTATGAAAGCTTCTCCGAGTCTTATTTTTAGCAATCAAGGTGATATGCCTGAAACTAGCTCCCCTGAGAAGCGACACATTTCGATGGAGAAATTTCGTTGGAACTGGGCTCTCGACGTCATCGTCTCTTGGGACGTTCACTGGGTCGCTCACGATTCCTTAAACATCGCATGCTAAACATTCAAAATGTCTAACGGATTCTATGTATCTTTTATATGAAAAATAGTGTGGAAAAATATTTTACTGAAATGTTCAACGATCACCTTGATTCCTAAGATTAAAACATCGATTCTCGACATTTTCTCCTCGAGATCTACAGGATTACTCTAAGGCCCTCCATCCACGGAGCGCGCGTCATATATGCGTACGATTCGGTGCTGCGACCAATGTAAACTAATTGACGTCTGTCCACGAAGCTTGATCGTCTCGTAATCGTCGCTGCATGCAGTCCTCATTATGATTAGCGTACGATGCGAAAGCAAACTTCACGTCAGTTACGGAAAGCAAAGAAAGATGTCGAGTGACGAGGAGGACATGATTTTCTATAATTATATTCGTACCAGATCATTTAATTTCTGTCCTGTGTTCATTTCTATTTCATTCCGTGCCTTTTCTGTAGCGTCGTTTCTTGAAAAATCTAATGTAAGTATATTGAAAATACGAAATATTTATAGTATTAAGAATAAATGTGAATAAATACAGAGAAATTTAGAATCAAAGACATCGGTGATTTAAATTATCTGAAAAGTACTAAATATAAGTAACGAATAAACAATTGTAAATATTAGTTTAAGGCAATCGAATTTAAAGAATTAATTAAAAAAATGATTAGAAAAAATCTATCTATTACGATAGTTATCAGTATGTAGGAATATTTTTTAATAAATTTTAGTATGGAAATTTCATTCCGATATCTTTTATCGTTCAAAAGTTATAGTAAAATGCCAGATTATAAATGCAGAGACTGATTCCCATCACCCTCACCACTTCGTTCAGCGGTGAAAATGTTCCGTCGCGAGTGAATAACGTCTGATTTCGCTATTCGAAAAATATACCAATTTTCGCGGACCGTTTCAAGTTTTTTCTACATAGGAAAACTGCACTCCCCTTACTTAGCGTCCCCTCCTGGAGGGGTAGAAACTAGGGACCAAATAGGTGATGGGGACGAGGTTTTTCCATCCATCCATATTCCGGGACCGATCGTTCATATTTCCCCCACCTGTCCGGCACGATCGCGTCCAATCAACAAAGGCTACATCCCCCTACCTAAATCAACCCCGAAAAATCCGAATTGACAATCGTAGTACTATTTTCATCGTGGTCGGAGCACCATCTCTTTTTAATTAATTCGTAGAAACGAAATATCTCGTTTAACATTATCTTCTGATCATTACTTTACAGCTATAAACGTTCTGCAATCAATATTTCTCTGTATAAGGGTTCCACTTAGAATTTCCTTCTGTTTCGAATATAATTATATAGAATTAACACGTCTTCATCGTCACTCAGCATTTTCGTAATGATACGAATTTTATTGTACGTTTCGTGAATAAAAGAAGTACACGTACGGGTATCTGACGCGACGCATCGTGGACAGAGGGCCTAAGAAAAAGTGCAAAATTTCTGGTTCTCTCGGGTGAAGTTCTCCACCGATTAGTTCGGATTGTCGAGGTTCTACTATATCGTGGATTAAACAAGTAAATACGCTCGAAATTGTGTCGTGTTTGGTATCGTTTCGATCGGAGGAGTGTCGCGAACACGTTGGTGAAAGTTTCGTAAACGAATCATTAGACACAAACAAGTTATGCGAAGGGTTAGCTTGCTTGCCGAGGATAAACAGAAATCAGGAATTCTCAAACAAAACGCAACTATCACAAAAACGTTAGAAGACTCTGTTACCAATGGACGACCTCCGCGAAGGGTTAGAGCGATCGGCAACCATGATTATCGTCGAGGAGAAGACAGTTTCACAGCAGTAACACACGTCGGCTCATACGAACTTCAGAAAAGCATCTTTCCAGGACGGTTTCGTGTGTGTACGTGTAAACAAGACGAACGAGACAAAGAGAAAGAGAGCGTGGACGGAGATGGATGCGTGATAGAGTGCTGCGAGAGACAAGCGGGCACACCGTGGTCCGGATCGAGAAACTCAGTGACATTTTGTTTCCGAAATATCCGTGCAAATCAGTATAATTTAAGTATTATAGTTGTAATAAACATTGAAAGTTGGACATTTTAAGAAAAGTATTTTTCACGACAAAAATTGTTTCTTATTTAATATTCTCCCTTGCCTTTTATTTAACCCCTTGCCGTATTTTAACGAGCCGCACTCGTTCTTTTTAACTGAAATAAAATTTGATTCGTTTGCAAACAATATTTAAGCATTAAAATAAGTATAGCCACACAAAAATTTAAAGTTTCTTTTTTCTTTTATAACGTTTTTTAGGATAACGACGTCTTAAACACTGGAATTCAGAAGACTTTTGTGATAAAAAATCATATCTTCTATTATCAATTAATGTTGATACTCGATTTAAAATATAACGCTCAACGCAGTAAGATAAATTTACGAAGTTCTTTCTATTTAAGAGAGTATATCTTTAAAGTTTAGCCGAGTTTAGCTTTCCAACAAATTGGAATACTTTTAGCCCACAAGAAGAACCTATTTCAACTTATATTTTATACGAAACAAATATAAAATACAATTTTTTTTTTATAAAAAATACCAATGAAAACAAATGAAAAAAATATTGTTTAACAATTGCAAAAAGCATTTAATCATCTGTAGTTAAAAATGGTTAGTTTTTAAAATATTTTTGGTGAAAATTTCATTGCGATACCTCTAATGGTTCGAAAGTTCAAACAAAATGACACTGAATTTCTTGGTTCGGAGCAGCGTGGGGCATCGTCAATGAACGTGATCGAAGCTGTAGCTGTTTGGTGTCAGGAAAAAGTCAACGGTACCGGAAAATAATGGTTCGCAGAGTGAAGCATCATCAGGCGAGTCGGATTTTCTAGCTGCCACTGGCCCCCCGGCCCTTTCAATCGGGACTAAGGGCGCCCCTGTGGTGTGTGATCTCAGTCGGGATATTCCGAGAGCCCTGTCGCCTCTCTCTTTCTCTCTTTCTCTCTCTCTCTAGTCTGTGTGGGAGTAGTCTGTCTTTTTGTTTTGCCGGTTTTCGGACGGAGCGCGCGAGAACAATGTTCTGTGTGTCTGTGCTGTGCTTGGGCCCCCTTCTCTCTGGCGAGCAGCAGGCCGTACGATTCGGTAA
This sequence comes from Lasioglossum morio, assembly GCA_916610235.2. NCBI lineage: Eukaryota > Metazoa > Arthropoda > Insecta > Hymenoptera > Halictidae > Lasioglossum > Lasioglossum morio. Next base: position 22,688,650 of record OU744326.1, read on the forward strand.
CGCACGATTCGCCTCGGCGATTCGTTCAACTGTGCTCCGTTTGCGATCCTGACGGTTCGTGAAACTGAAAAAAGCAGTGATGACACGCCGGTCAGAGAGCTCGTGCGGTTTCGGGCAGCCTCGCTATTGGACAAGGACACGCTAACTCTAGGGTCTAGCTCGCTTTTCGAAAGAAGAGACTCGAGACCGTCGTCATGTGACGTCACGCGCCAAACATTGCCCCACCAATGTACTGTGCGGAGCTCGAAAGAATTGCAGCAGGAAGGGAACGGGACAAGAGGAGCGAAAAGGCAATCTGAGTGCAGTGATGCTTTTTTTTTTCTCAATTTACTCGGAGACACCGGTGAGGGCCCATTCTCGGATTCACTCACCAGTGTCTGAGACCGAGTGCGGCCACACGTGTTCTTGGCTTTAAATGAGTGCAGTGATGCTGAAATCGTGGTACCGTGGTACTAAGCCGTGGTACCAGTGATCAGTGATGCCAGACGGAGGAACCTGGAGGAACTTACCCCTCCGGCTGGGCCCCTCACTCTTACTTCTACTGCGCACGTGGTACACACGAACGTACCTCGACTCTGCCTGTGTGAGATTCACAAGAGTCTGAGAAGTAAGAGTGGGGGGCCCAGTCGGAGGAACCTGGAGGAACTTGCCCCTCCGTCTGGGCCCCCACTCTTACTTTTACTGCACACGCGGTACACACGAACGTACCTTAACTCTGTCTGTGTGAGACTCACAAGAGTCTGAGAAGTATGAGTGGGGGGCCCAGCCGGAGGGGCAAGTTCCTCCAGGCTCCTCCGTCTAGCATCACTGCGTGGTACTAGTACCCCCACTATAATCCCCACTGTCCTAGGAAAGTAGGGGCAACAGTAGGTCGTAGTGGGGGTATGGATTAGTACCACGGTAGGACGGAATGACATCACTGTCTGAGTGGTCAGATTCAGACTTCTTGCCCCGTTCCCTTCCCGCTACAATTCTTTCGTGCTCCGCACAGTACATTGGTGGGGGTACCAGAGGCAGATTAATCCAGCGCGGAGCTTGTAGCAAATGTTACCAGGAGGCCCTAGGTTTTGTATGATAATAAAATAAAACACAACTGTTACAAACGAAAGGGGCCCCCAGAAATGCGGGCCCGTAGCATTTGCTACTACTGCTATATGCCTAATGCGGCCCTGGGGGCCTTACGATTCTTATACGATACCTAGTGGCGTTACGATCCATACTGTAGGATCGTGGTTGGTTCTTTTCTGGTTTTTAACCGGTGTTCCGCGAGCTTTTTGCAAATGTTCCTCGAAATATATTAGATATATTTGATAATATATTTTCTAGAATATATTTACTTCTACGCGGGATGTTTTTGTTTGTGTTTTGGATCATTAATTTTGGTGTTCCGCAAAGTTTTCATATAATGAAAAGTGTTCCCCGACTTCAAAAAGGTTAAGAACCACTGTTCTAGACATTACTTCATACGACTAGCATCTATATTTTACGGAATTACGTTAAGAGTTTTGTCCAGCTAATTAGCATTGAGCGCAACACTGTGCCTCGGCACGAATCGTGACGTCGCTGTCTGCACGCTAGACTACGCTATAGCGTCGTGACGACACTCGACCTCTTACTATAGCATTTCTTCCGTTATTTCACCGAGAAATCGTTCCATCTGATAGTCGCAACCAGGGCGATCGTGAGCAGCGAAATCAAAATACAATTTAAACCCAAATCATCCCTACACTGTTAATTTTTTCTGAGCATACGAGACATTACACCGCTAATGTTTAATTTTAACTTCCTCAAAAAATGTAAGATTAGGATTTAGCGTCTACCATTTACATTAATTTCTTTTTATATATTAAGATATACTTCGTTATTTTTTGTCTAAGTGTTACATTGTAAACTATAATATATGATATATGTATGTCATAATGTATGCTATACAAACCAAACATGGTTTAGGGCATTAATAAATAAATAAGTAATTACTTTACTAAAACGCGTTTCTATATTGGTCTATGTTGTCCCGATATTGATGTACACGACTTATGATTTATTTGAGAGAAGAAAATATTTAAGGAACGGTATTTCAAAGACAAACTGTGGATTTTATTCGTTCGTGATAAATATGAGATATCAGATATGCGTTTTAGGAAGTGACGCAGAAGTACAGAGGGTCAATGCAGAATATTTTTACAAGGGTCACTCAAGTAAGTTATAACAACCTGTCTAACTTTTCTTCTGAAAGGTAGGTCTTTATCGCGAGTGGGTATTTTACATCCAATACTTAGTTAATGTACAGCGTTGCAATGTACAACTACACTCTAGTATAGTAGTTCGTGCGTTTCCAGTCTGGAATGATTATTACGAGGGGCGTATTATTCGATTACGTTGGGTCTCTCTTCTCTTCTTTCGAAAAAGAAACTCTAACTATTAGTACGGAGCAATGTTTCGCCAGGAGAATCAGGGTCCTCTTAGACCCATAATAAATAATCTACTTACTGTGGCCATATTTATATAATAAATGTAATTTCGTTATTTCTACTTTCAATGATATTTATCATTTCACTCGATGAAACTAGACATATGTGCAGATAATAAATCGATTGCACTCGCACAAACAATTGCAATTGTTTAATTTTTGTTAAAATCATACTCGTTCACGATGTTGTACGAGCAATTTATACCGTGCGTTTTTGTAGAGGATAGTTTATGCAAATTTTATGTGATAATACGTAGATATAGGTCCGAAAGGACGCTGTATTCGCCAAGCAAGTTTTAAAGGGGCCAGGGGTGCGACGGGGAGGGTTGGGGGCAGCTGGGAATGAGATCAAGTGTGTAGACCGAGTGGAATCGATTCGTTTTCTGAGCAAACGCGAACGCCGTTGGAGAGGAATCGAAAGAGTTGTGAATTATAAAATAGAAATCGCGAGAAACGGAATAGTTGATTGATCTCTTCGTCTCGTAAGACATAGCATGGTCCATTAGTCGTTTATTATCAATTTTACCATCTCATATGCGCCTGTTCTTTTTTCTGTTCTTTCTTATTTTTTTTACAACAGTTTCATGGCTGTTTGAAGTACTACTTTCTAATTTTTTTCTATCTTTTTCAACAGGAACTTGTAAACGTAATAAATATTATTACTGTATATTTATCTCTTCATTCATTAATCAACTTGATCCCATTCCTAGAGTCTGCCAGTGTCGATCGAGCCACAAAAATTAAGAAATATAAGATCAGCCGATGAACTGACAAATGTGTTATTACTAGATCGCGGATACCTTTATGCGAAATAAAAATCTTCTCCATTGATTGCGAGGAGCAAGAATAAAATAAAAATTATTTCGTCCTTTCACGATTTAGTTGTATTGAAAACAACATTACAATATTTTAAAATTTCTCTCATCTTTTACTGGTATATATTTCGCCCAGTTAATTGCTTCGTAAATGCATAAAAGTCCGCAGTCCAGTTATTATTATTGTAATCTTATACTTACACTTTTAATTCGACAAAGAACAAAATATCGTGCGATCAAATTTGTATTCTATCGATTGCAGTGAAAGAAACAATTAATATTTTCAGAAATAATGACAGTATATTTTTCATCAATTTCATCGTTGCATTGGCTGATATTTACCTACTAATGAAAAAAAAAAATACAACAAGCTCGATATACAAACGTCTAATCGTCTGTCTAATTACTTTATATTAAAATAGTTTATTATTGCAGGCTACTTTCAGGCATCAAAATCGAAATGTTTTAATGGCTGCAGCTAGTTCGACTAATAAAACAAAAGCAATAAACATATATCGACTAATAGAACTTTGCAGCGTTGTTCATTCTATGTTTGAGGACATGCTAAGATCGACGTTCTATATGACACAGCGTGCATATACGAAATAATATTGCACTACGAAATTTGCGGGTCCTACTGACCTGAAAACTTATCGACGAACAGAACGAAAATGTTTCGTGCGTGCTATCGCGCCGTGTAGAACTATGAAACATAATAATGAATACATTCTCTGCGCGAAAATCGTCTGAACGAACGAAAAGATAAAAAAAGAAAAGAGGAGCCGTGCATTGGAGCAGAGTCGCCAAATTCAAAATTGTGTCCCCACTCGAACTTTCCCCTTCTACGACCCTATTCACCACGTGTCGTCTCTGTCGGGCTTAGACCATATGCAGAGTGAATCTTGTAACGTGACGATCTCAAATAACTAGTAAGCTATTTATTTTAGTTATCTACAACTTATCTGTAATCTTATTCTTCTTTTTCATCGAGATATGAAGCTCATCTTCAGTCTTTTTTTTAAATTCTGCGTAAACAAGTATTATACAAAGCGAGACTCACAATGAATAATTATTTTTAAAACAAATTCCTTACAATTCTTTATGCAACAAGTTTGATCGTTTTTCCAAATGTTTACGAAATAATACATAAATATACTTGTATACCTCGCTTTTATATCGCTATTCACCATTTCATATTATCTTGTGACGTGACTTGTGGACACTAGATACTTCGTTATCTTGGAACACTGCGTTCTATGTAAATCCAATATATATGCTGGATCTATAAGTATTGGATTGGAAAGAAAGTTCGTAGCGTTTTCAAATTAAGAATCGAAGATAAATTTCAGGTATTTATTTATTTGTTTATTCAATAACACTAGAAGTTACCTTGAAAATGGCAAAAAGTGATAGAACAGAATAGAAAATATGTTATTGCATAAAATCAATGAAAACTTATCTGAATTTCACCTTTCAATTTTAATTTACAAACGGTACGAACTGTTGCCAACTCAATATTATGGTCTAAGCCTAAGCTGTCGGATATGCGTCCGATACTGGCAGAGAGAGGATAACTATTTCCCTTTAATTCATGGTCCCTCCCCTCATCTGGCAACTCTGCGTTCAAGTATCGAAAACTGGATGCTCGTGGAAGCTTGTTTTGCGTGTTTGCAAATCGAAGTCGATTGAAATTCGTTTGCTTGTTACCGTACCGAAAAACCTTACGCTCGCCTCATCGCCTGAGCTTAGGATTGGGTGGCGCACGAATAGTGGCAGAGAAGTGTTAACAATAAACGCAATATTCGTCATGCACAGTAGCCTGTCGAGTGGAAAAGTTCATAAATATAAATATATATATATATAATACAGATCCGTGTACATAGAAGGTGTCTCGAAATCTTCCGAATAAATTATGACAAGGTATCTTCTTCGCGACAGGAGAAAATTCCATACAGGGTGCTAAGAATTTCTATAATAAAGTATTGTTGACGATTCGGCGCTTCTTCGAAGACTTTCTTTAAGACACTCATCTGTATACCATTTTCGTGGGACTTTATCGCACAGAACACGCTGCCATAACTGAACCAGACGCTTCGGAGACACCCCGCGGAATCGTTCGCGCCAACATCCCCGTTCGATATAATTCACCCTCCAGCAGGAGGTCAATTATAATTGAAATCACCGACAGCTAGATGAAACCTGCGTCTGTGGTTTCAATGGTTTGTCTTGCCAAGCAGAGTAGACAATTCTCGGGATAATGGCACTTCGCTGACGTACCGACAAAACTACAAATAACTCTGCCATTTTCGAATAGTTTCTTGTGAAAAAAATAATAGAGTATATATGTATGTGTGTATATAAAAATACAGAATCAGAAATAACAGAAGAATTGTAAAATTACGATCACCAACGAATTGCAAAAAGAAGGCAGCAATATTTGACTATCCCTGTGCCCAAATACGTTAACAAAAACCCACTTTTTCCTTACATCTTTTCCTTACAATTAGAACTAAAATGGTTGTTTTATTTAGATTGAAACATTCTTATATTGAAGTCCTACAAAACCTCATGCGAACTCACTTTTTCCTTACAGCTTTTCCTTACAATTAGGACTAAAATGGTTGTTTTATTTGGATTGAAACATTCTCATATTGAAATCCTACAAAACCTCATACGGACCCACTTTTTCCTTACAGCTTTTCCTTACAATTAGAACTAAAATGGTTGTTTTATTTGGATTGAAACATTCTTATATTGAAGTCCTACAAAACCTCATACGGACCCACTTTTGCCTTACAGCTTTTACTTACAATTAGAACTAAAATGGTTGTTTTATTTGGATTGAAACATTCTTACATTGAAATCCTACAGAAACCTCATGCGATCAATTTTTCAGAAATCAAGGTGCGAGTAACTAAGGGTTAACAATAAGTAAATGTTTGCATGACCTAGAACTATCTCGATTCTGCTTGGCAGGACAAGGTCCTTCGCGGTTGCGCACCTCACACTGAAAGCAGCGTGATATCCTTCGGCGAATAGAACAGCGATTCCAATGGAAACGTTGGTACACGCGTGCACAGGTGGACATGGCTCGCATTGACACCGAGGTAGCTAACCAACCGGCGGCCACTCACCTGTTGAATACGAATTTTCCTGTGCTTAGGCACCGTGTCGTTCAGCGTCACCTTGCCGGGCTCGTTCATCGGACGAATGTCTTTCAAGGACTCGACGCTGGGTGACGCGTCGGACGCGTTTCGCGTCACCTCGCCGGAAACCGACTTCTTCACCCTATTTCCGCACTTCTCGGCGGCCTCGAGCGGGTTCACGTACAGATTATTGGTGTCCGCCGCCTCCTCGGTCAGATCGCCCTGGGAAACGATACAATTACGTTATCGGCGATCAGCGTCGATTGCCTCTTAATGGCCCCGGATATACCCCCACGAGATTCAATCGCGTTACGGGTTTTAATCCTTTAGCCACCGCGGCGGGGGCGCAATTGAAAATCGTTCCCGTCGATTCTCCCCTCGCAGTTTACTCACGGATCAACGACGAAGTAAATCGTCCACGTTCGTTCCCCCATGGTTCCCCGTTTAGGGCGCTTCTTGTGTTAACCACAGTGAAAACAAGTGATTTCGAAGATATTTTTTTCGAATAACTATTGGATATATATAATTTTTTGTTTTTGTTTTTCGATCGCATTTATTAATAATAACAGGAATTTTTAATTTCGGCGCAACGGTTCGATCATTTCAATTCACTATACCACCTTATAGCAGATGTGTATGGAATCATTCATACGTGTGCTAATTGTAAATATGGTAGAAGAAAAACAAAGGTGGTGTTTCGTTTCGTTTAGTTATTAATATAATTATTATATTATTATAACTATATATAGCTATATATATTATTATATTATTATAACTATATATAGCTATATATATTATTATATTATTATAACTATATAATATAATTATTATATTATTATAAATATATATATAGTCTTACTGATGAGTCCTCTAGCGGGTCTAGGACGAAACACCACCTTTCTTTTTCCTCTACCATATTTACAATTAGCACACGTATGAATGATTCCATACACATCTGCTATAAGGTGGTGTAGTGAGTTGAAATGATCGAACCGTTGCGCCGAAATTAAAAATTCCTGTTATTCCTATTGGATATATATATGGAACGACGCGTGAAATGAAAATATTAATTGTATATTTTCGACTTATATTCTCGTGTGTAATCATCCCCTACACGTTTATACCATTTCAAAACACCATGTAGATATTTTTCTATTATATAAAATATTATACTCCATTGCTCTCGTACTGCTTTTAACACGAAAATGAAACATTTTTTCCGACCGATAAAATTTATATAATACCTCATACAATACTTAAATGTGTAGTGATTGATTAGTACATCCGAAAAATGAGTATTTTCATTTCATAATATAGGTCCTTTGATAGCAAAAAATCGTCTGCATCGAAATTTAAAAAAATGTCCGGTGATTTAGGACGGGAGTCTAGGTTCTAACTCTTGAATAATGGAAGTTTAGAAATTGTAAGGGGCTAGAATGATAAGGTTCAAGTTTTGAAGATGACGCGACCAGGTATAGGTTCGAATATGATGCGATAAAGACAGAGGTCGAGGATAAGTAGAGGATGTTATCCGTTGTGAACTTATTTCAGGTGAAAAACATAATTGTGAAAAACATATCGCTGAGGAATAAGCAGTTAGTATAAAATTACAGTAATGTAACATAATGCTCGAACCATGGCGCCGAGAAGAAATTAAAAATCTTAGTTAGAAAAACATAAAGCCGGGTATATCTATCTGGAATGATATGACGTTGGTATACAACAAGATCGTTTTTCTGGTTTGATAGGAAAGTCGATAGTCGAGTGGTGGCGTTAACCAGGATTCTGGAACCGATCAAAAGGGGTGGGCTGAAAAGAATCAATTACCGGCAAACCCGGGTGAGGGTGTGTCGGGTATATTCCGGGCGGTGAAAGTTAACTGGTGGTTTGACGAAGAAGCCAATTTCCTAGGGATATCAATGTCAATACCTGAGACGGATGCGTCTGACAGCTGGCATACGTATCGGAGCTGTCCACGCTTCCTTGCTCGTTGTAAGCTCTCCCGTAGCCGGTGATCTCCAACGGTTGAGCCGGTGACGTCTTCGCCTCGGCGAAGATCGTATGCAGGGGTGGTTCCATCAACATCCCGGATCGCATCGACCTCATCTCCTGGCAGATTGGAGTACGAAAGTCGCTGGTCGCCAGCGGCATTATATTTTCCGCGTCACTGAATTCTTTGTATTCCTAGAAACACCGACCATGGTGAAAAGTCTCGGCTCGTCGAGGACGGCTCGCTGCACAAAGCGCCCCGCCACCAACGCGGTTTTCTCAGCCTAAAAGTCACCGGGAAAACGCGACGAGTCTCGTCGCACGGCACAATGTTCCTTTTCATCTTGATTATTATCATTAAATTTCTCATTTCACAGTTCCCCTTAACGAACGGGGTGCATTGAATTCGTCTCCGAGTTGTTAAAGAATTTTCTCAAATGTAAATTCGTGGCGAAGCTGCAAAGGGACGTTTTTAATTGTAAATTCGTGGAATGTGTTCGAAATGGCAAGAGAACGTAGATAAAGTTGAAAATTGAATTTTGTCTTTAATTATAGGAACGTTTAATTGATCTTTCAAGGAGAAGTTTTAAATTCCGTTTTCATTCCGGTTCTCTGTACCTTGATTAATGAAACGTGACTCTGCCGCCTTGTTGTTTCAGAGAAACGGTTGTCCCCGCTGAACTATTTTTTAACTGGGTCGGCGTCAAGCGTTTGTGTTATTCGAAGTTATCTTTTTGAGACTGTACCTCAAAGATATTTTGCGAAAAGATCTTTCATTTTCCAACTGGACAACGAATTCAATGTCGTCTTGTTTATTTCGTGACAATTGTTAAGACGCCGATATCGATGTTCGAATGTTTAGAACATTTACGGACGACGAGACTCGCGCATCGCTAATCGGAAAATTAATCGAGAAAATAGATTTCTGTTCGGGTGCTAGACGCTAAGAGGGGGGCCAAACAAAATTGTTGTGTGCTCTCTAAATACTCGGATCTATTTGATGTGGCCGTTCTACGTTCGTATTGTTATACTCGCCTGATGTGTCCAAAAACGTATTTGCACGGTCATTAGAGCAGATTAGATAGTGGAAGACGGTATACATACGGGGTGTTCCATGAAACGAGGGACACGCTTGAACGGTGAACGAGGACAGGAGAAAACTCTGAAAGAAAGTTCCACAAACGTACGCACCTCCTATTTGACATCGTTTAGATACCCTCTCTCTGTCAGTACCGGATTGGTCACGTGACTGAAGGTAGAGTGGGACGGGAATCTTAATCTGGCGACTTTGCAATACGTGCTCGTCGTATTTCCGACAAATTTCTATGTACAAGAATCTCGCGTAATTTTGAGATATAATTATATGTGGTATTTGCTTGAAATTTACGAGAATAATATTTCATTCCGATTCTTGTTTAGCGAGCAGTGTGCACAAGAATTCTGATTCGTCCCAACGACTGAAAGTTTATTTCTACTTTGCTGGCGAAGACAAAGAAGTATAGTACAGGTTTTTCACTCGAAATTTATCCTTTTGCAAGTCAATTTCAATCTTTTACAAATAAAGTATTTTTAAGTAAGTTTTTATAATAGAAAAATCAAATCAAATGTAAATTATATCAAGTACTTATGAAAACTGTATGTAGATATATATTCGTTGGAGCCATTTTCTGATTAATCAATGTAGAAAATGAAAGTACACAGTAAAATTATTTATAAAGTATTATAGAATAATATTTTTATAGAAATGTATTTATAGAAGCGTGTTGATTATCGAGTCTCACGTGTGTCTAAATAAATATATAATTCAATCTAAATAAATAATTAATTTTAAATATTCGTAATGGGTGAAATTGATTTGCACGAGGTTGAATTTGACTTGTTAAAGGGTGAATTTCGAGTGCAAAACCTACAATAAAATCGCACAATTTGAAGGAGACGATGCTGCACGAACAACGTGCGTATGGACCTGAATGGACGAACGTAAACACGATTATAGACGTATATAGGGCCACAACGTAGCTGGCAGAGGTTCCAATGACATCCTATCAAGCGAGGAGAATACCCCGAAACCAAGTTCGACCGTCACCGTCACGACGACAACGTCGACAACATTGATCGGCATCAATTTTGAAATGCACGTACATATATTCGGCGAGTAGCATGCATCGCCAACAATGTGTAACGGGTAAGAAGTTTATAAATATACCGTGACCTCGTGATCAGAAAAGTGGAGCCACTGGCAGGACATTGTTGTCTTGCACATTCTAACTAGTTCGAATAACAACGAAGACGCCATTGTCAGATGAATCACCAAAAACATGATGTCTTAGCTGTAGGTCGAACAATCTGTTGCGAAAGTTATTCCCCGAAATAATGGAGACATCGTCGCCAACCCTAAAATAAAGAAGGGTAAAACTTGTCGGAACGTTACTTCTAGGTCGGAAGAAATGTTTAATTTTTAACTTCCCGATTTATAGGGAAGTTATTGTTTTTCGAATTAAAATAGCTTCGAGTGCAAAGCTTTCATAGACAGTGGAAAAATGTGAGGGATTACGTCGAAAAAACCAGCTATTCTTGTATTGTTGTTGAAATAAATAAATTTCACTGTTCGGCCTTCGTTCGCGAGGAATTTAAACTACGGATTTTTGAGTGACGGGTTTTAGGGTGGTAGAGTGGGGTTCCATGGAAATGACCGACACGGTTTTCACCGACTCCAGATTCGACCGACAATAACTTTGGCCGACAACGCCTTTGATCGACAACGATTTTGACCGACAACGAATCTGAAATCGTTGTCGGACAAATTCGTTGTCGGTCAAATTCATTGTCGATCAAAGTCGATTGTGGTTAAAGACGTTGTCGGCCAAAGTTATTGTCGGTCAAATCTAGAGTCGGTGAAATGTTGCCGGTGAAAACCGTGTCAGGGAAATTTGTATCGGTAATTTCCATGGGACCCGGCAGAGGGACGGAGTTTTTCCTAAACTTAACTCAGGCCTAATCAAAATTCGTTTATGGTTGAATGCGCCACAACCGAACTACATAATAGTTTTTTTATTTATTTTAAACTAAAAGAGACCGCCTATGATTTGTATAGGAAACATATTTCAATTTCATCAAAATCCGTGAGAAAGTGACGTTCCGACAAGTTTACCTAGAATAGGTAGTATATTTGCGAACACAGCTCACTACGAGAAAATCTTTTAATGACATAATGGAAGATGTCAAATAGGGTGCACGCTAGCACGAACTCCTTTTCATCGTTTGTTGCGTGGTCTGTCTAGGCGCATAGTGGGTGTCACACGTTACGGAACACCCTGTATAATAACGTGGGCCTGCAATAAGATGCGAAAACATAAGGAAAGTCCGCTACTTGTTAAAAATCGTTCTCAAGCTAGCCAGAACCTACCGTAGATGCACAAGTCACGCGCTATATGTGTGTACATACAGAAGAATCAATTGCAAAGTATTTTGGTTGAGATGCTTGTCTATCGTGCTTGTTACTCGAGTCCCTTTGTTCGCTAAACGAACGCATGCTGAGAGGACGAAAAAGTGGAAGAAAGAAGCGTTGTATTGCGAAATCCATTACAGGACACTAGAACGACAATGGCTTTGCGAGGCTTTATTGGCCGATCACGAGCAGACACGCATCGAGCGTTTCATTCCCGCACATTCGGAGATAAAAGAAAGTCGATTTGGCGTTGAGAATCTAACACGGACCATTCGCGAAAAATACTCGTGAATTAAGCCTTGTTACATATTTTGTTTAATCCTCATCCGTCCCTCATTTCACAAACTGAATCTGTCCCTCGGGATCAAATTGACACAGTGGTAAAAGATATTTAATATTTTCCGATGTTTCTTTTTTTATTCAAATTGATGAGTTAACCCTCTACTGCATTCCGTTCCCAATTGAACACTTAAATTTCAAATGTTCTATAATAAATTAAGTAGACGATACTGAAGATACTGAGCATGTTGGCTCCAAGTGGGAATGAATAAAACCGCATATGTATAAAGTTTCCATGCGGGAACAATCATAAAATGCAATAAAGAACATTTTCTAATGAAATTTTATTATTTATTTCATGACCACACTCGTTTTTAAGTAGACTAACAGCCACGTATATATTTTTCAAATCGTCATAAAAAATTCATGCAATAGAGGATTAAGTTAGTTTCTCGGTTATGTGTTTCGCATTAAACTATCGAGCACTAAACGCGATTGACACACTTTGCCTTATAATAATGACAAAATTGAATTTATTTAGATTTCGTACCAGTTTTGTTTGAATATGTACTTTAATGGAGATTTAATTCACTAAAACAATCTCTTAGAAAAACACATTTATAATTTTAATATTTCTAAAAGAAACCTTGGTAAATCTAGTGTTAAAAAATAGTTAAAAAGTTTCGAAGTTTCGAACTTTACCTACAAATAACAGAACAGGATAACTTATTTCGAGAATACTGTGTCAAATTGATGCGAGGGACGGATTCTGATGAATTCTGATTTTTCGAGTGCAAGAAATAGCTCCTTTAAAGCATGTTTTTAGCAAATGATTCATTAATATCGTTATACTATCGCACAAGTGGAAAAAATATTTTCTACAGACATTTCTATATCAATTTAAACAACGCACTAGCGTAACAGGTATGGGAAATATAATAAGTGATCCACGAGTAATTTCACTGGTTTTTCTTTCTTTTCGATAAGTGTACGAACAAAATTGAGATAAGGTTTTGCTCCTCGGCCGCCATCCTGTTTCGCTCGCGATCGTGTAATGGATTCATACGATCCAAGATCGTCGTTCAAGGAAAGCGTACATTCCGTGGTTCATATATTCTGTCGCGGAATGAGAGCGATAAATCGATTCTCGATATTCGACGCGAAACGGAATATAAAAATGAAAAAAAAAAAAAAAAGAAACGAACTACCGGAAGAGGGTCGTCAATTTGACCTGGAAGCTGTACGCTCTGGAAATTGGAAAGTGACGATTGTATGCGTGTAACAATATCCTTCGTCGACGAAATTCGAGCATTGCCTTTTATTCGGCCACTCGTTTCGCGTGATAACGACGCTGCCGCGAGCCGATTTTGTTGGCTCTCGAAAAAATGTCAATTTATTAGGCTGCCGCGGTTGTTCCTGACGAGTGATAAATCTGGGACACTTTTAAATATTTCAAATTGCCAATTAAACTGTCCTCCAATTTTTTTTTTTTTTTTCGTCAAATCTTTATTCACCGTACTCGTTGATTTTAGCTGTGCGAATATTTTCGAACTGTGGAGGATAGAAAGAAGCGCGAACGAATGTTACTATTAGATTGCGGATGTTTATGCAATTTTCAATATTCGTAGACGAATTTTAAGAAAGAGGAATAAAATAGAATTTTATTTTCCATGATAGTAGCCTTCCTAGATCTATAATAAATTAAAATCGTACTAAATTCTGTCATATTTTATATAAAAAAAGTCCAATGAAAAATCACCAATGAAAATAGGATTTTATTGCATTCCACTTTCTCAAAATTAGTCTAGAAAAATTGCAAAATGCATAAACATCTGCAATCTAGTAATAACAAATGGAAGTAATGCCATCTCTACACGAAAATGAAATAATTTTCCAAACGATATTAATAAACGCTATATGCAAGTAACTAACCCTTCGCTGCATAGTATATCATATCTGATAGAGTTAAAAAAAATCTGGTGTATAGTAAACTAAAAATTTGTTTTCTTACTATGTATATTTTTCTGAAAATGTTGTTTTAATTTTTTTAGATATTCTTCCCTTACATAAAACACAAAAGCTGAACATCTTTCCAATTTTTCATCCGAATTAAAAAGATCATGCAGTGAAAGGTTAAAAGTTAACCCTTAGCACTCGAGTGGTGCCCACTAAAAATTGCTGTACTATTATTTAAATAAACTTATTTATATCGATCGTAATATTGTTAATAAAAAATCGTTGAACGCTATCGGCGCTACGGTTCGATCGTTAAATACACAAAAAATAATAAATTAACTAAGCAATTTTGCTAATTTTATATAATCGACGTTTCGGTCACAATTTGGACCATTTTCAAGATTAATAAATTGCGTCTGTAAGAAAAATAAAACATTTTTAACTTGATAAAATATAATTTTCAAAAGTTGTAACTATTAAATGTTTAAATATGAAGGAGAACAAATTTTTCCAACAATTTTTCAACTCACTTACTTAGGTGTGATTTAGTTGGTTCTTATTACTTATCTTAGCAATGGAAATTATTTAAATAATTGTTTACACTATCAGATATGTCAGTATCTAACCAATTACTACACATTTAAGTATTGTATGAGGTATTATATCAATTTCATATTTATCAAATTTAAAAAATCATAGAGACTGGAAATATTGTAGGTCAGAAGAAACGTTTAATTTTCCAGTTAAAATAGCTCCGAGTGCAAAGGGTTAAAATAGTCGAATGATGCTAGAGATTATCACATAAAACTGCAGCAAGACTTTCTACAACACAACAAACAGGTATTATTCGATTACATAAACCGAGAACAATGAACCGCAACCGACTCGAAGTCTGTTCATTCGATTTAATTACTGTCCTGCCCGAGATCGTCGAAGCTCAGCAAAAACGGCGGCGTTCATCGCGTTTTTCAAGCCGACGTGGTTTCACGTGCAGTTTGGCGGAGAGAACACACGCGCAGCAGCCTAATAAACCTCGTCAGAGGGACTTTGCTTATCCGAATGAGAACTGGGTCGTCGAGATTTAATGGTTCCACAGCGAGAGCAAGTGTCGCAGCTGCGGATTCGCATTCATCATCGTCACAGCTGTCGCATTTGCATCACCGAAATGAATCTACTCCCGCGTGTTCTAGATCCCAGCCTCGAAAAGATCGAGCAAAGTCCCGTCAACCGGTGGCATTAACTCGTTCAATCGGGGCCTGAATTAATCGAGCTGCTCCTTGGTAGCGTTCGTTAATCGATTAGATCGCATGTTGAACAGCGGTGTCGGATGAATCGTGCCGCTCGAGCCGTGCTCCGATACTAGAGAGCAGCGGCACGAATCATGTTGGAACGAACGTGCGCCGGTGTGTTAAGGGGATCGTTCGATCATGCTGTTGATAGGATGAATCAGAAGTGTACTGTGCGTGTATCTCTTGCTCTACGCAGCCAATCAACCAAGGAAAACGTTAAGGATTAATAGGAAAACTAAGATCGTTCTTTAACCTGTTTCCGGGGTGACCTTTCGTGTTCCACTAATTTCTATTAATTTTTTCACAGCTCGTTCTCGTTAATGAGTCTCGCGTTTCACCGAGACTCGCCGTTATAAGATCCGTGTTCGTTAGGAGATCTCGTTAAACTCCATTTTCATTCGCTCCGGATCGCCATCTTTTCTGTATTCACGGTCGAAAAGCCACCCGGCGAACAGATTAATACATTCGTCGTGTAAATAATTACTGTCTAGAATAATCATCTTCCGAGCTTTCTGTGTGAGAATGTTCGACAGAGAAATAGAGAGAGAGAGAAAGAGAGAGAGGAGAAGAGGAGAGAGAATCTAGTTCTTATTCGCAGGCAACGGAAGCGGTGTCAGTCTCTTGTCATGCCATACCACTAGCTGGACAATCGTTTCTGGTGAATTCTCGTTCGACACGCAGACTGTCTAATTTCTCACTAAACAACTAAATTGTACGGAGCGAATGGGTGCGTGTTCGTGTGCGCATGGTGGAGCAACGGAGCGAGTCTGGGACTGGCGAACACCGGCCACAAGGGTGCAGAACCCGTCACAGAACTGTGTCACTTGTTATCGATAAAACACCGTGCAATAATTATTCGAATTGCAGTAGCTTGGGACCATTTGAACAAATTAATATCGGTAGCTGCACGATTCATATTTACATGTCAAATAAAACGCCATTTCTTTTATTAGCTCTTCGAAGACGAACTTGCAAAAGATCAGAACATCTTTTCTTGGTGTTTTAGATTTTCATGCGTAGACAGCGGATCTTGATGCATTATAAACATTTTCTGTCTGGATTGCAACGAACTCGAGTGAAATGGAAATTGATATTCTTTTTATGAATAATATGCAGTGTACAAGTAACTTTTTCAAAATTCGACCCAAAAGCTTGAGTTTTCTTCCGACGTCAAAAGGATTAGTTTACTAAATCATTATTGGTCGCAATAGCTTTGGAAAAAGTGAAGATAACGATTTTTAAAATGATTATAATAGAGTAAACGTTTTCAATTTCATCTACTCAATTTTTAATTACTTCTACGCAGTCTAGTTATTAATCTTTCAAACAGCGCCTACTCATTTTTGTTACGAATTCATAAAATCCGCTGTCCATCGATGTGTCATCCAACTGTCGAAGAATTTCATTTTATTCGAGTTAGAAAACGCGAGATAGACTTCGAATAATTATTATTGCAGCTTCGAGGTTCGCGACGCGGATGAAAGGAACACTGGTAATGAATTTAGCCGAACCACTCGAGGGCGAAACGTGTTCCGTTCGAAACGGCGCGCGGCGTGTTTCGTGCAAAGACATTCGTCTTGGCTGTTAGCAGGTTGCAAGCAAATTGCTCGAACACGACACGTTCGTTTGGACGCGTAGGAGTGGTTCATGCACCGCGGTGTAGCGTGCGAACATGGCGTTCGTTGTTAAAATTGAAAGCAGGAAATTATCCGTCGGCCGGTGTGCATCGATTTCAATCGTGGTATGTAGCAGGGCATTTGCGAATTATTCGCAAGGTAACCAGATAGGCCCGAATCGGGATAATGCCGTGCTTTTAACGCGTTCGAAACGCAAGACCGTTGTTATCGCGCGTCGCCGCAAATGGCCCCGCTATTTTCACGTTGACCTTTTTCGGAAATGAATTGCTCGTATGAAATTCGCAAATGCCTAACGCTAGGGAGCGGTAAGTGTATCCAGTTTGTAGCATGCTGTTCGATCTTTACATAACAACAAATCAAATTGTGTTTCTTATTATTATTGAGAACATGTAAAATTTCTCCTAGCACTTCGTACTCGTTATTTTCTTGAGAATCTCATTCGAAAGCTTCAGATTAGAACATACTACGGTGAAGCCTCGATCTAAGGAAACGGGAACCGTGAGATCTACGGGCATAAAATCAGAGCCGAGGAAAAAAAAAGGAAAACAATTAATTAGAATAGAAATGGCTTGTAATGAAGTCGTTGCGAAGAGTCACACGATCAAACTCCGACCAGTCACTGAACGACTGGTTACACTGTCCAACAAATTCCAACTTTTTTCATGTTTCCATATAACTGTTGGGTGGATCTTATAGAGTTTTTCGTTCTGATTCCAAATTTTTATCCTACACGCACAGTTTTTGAGAAACATGAGTTTGAAAAAAACATATTTTTCGACTTTGAACAAATATTGTGATGTCATTATATAAGATATTGTATTGTTCTTTACAGCGAAAGATTGTTTAGACTTTCCCGAATCCAGCGATGTGCTATAGTAATACATTCTGATTGTTTAAACTTGTTTATACAATCGTTAAAGACGGAGAGGCACCATTTTTGCACCATTTTTTGATGATATTTTTCAATTTATATAAAAAAATAAGGATCCAGCGGAAAATCGAATTGCTCCACATGATAGAGCAGACTTTTATCTTGAGAAACTATACTTTCAACTTTTCAACGTCGAGGTTTTTTTGGAACCAGAAAACAAAATATCCGTGCCCGACACAGATAGTTTGTTTTCTGGAACGAAAAAACGTCGACGTTGGTAATTTGAAAGGGTGGCTTCTCAAGATAAAAGTCTGCTCTATCGCGTGGTGTACTTTAATTTTTCAGATAAATTGAAAAATATTATCAAAAAATGGTGCAAAAGTGGTGCTCCTCCGTCGTTAACGATTGTTTAAACATGTTTAAACAATCATAATGTATAACTATAGAACATCGCTGGATTCGGGAAAGTCTAGAGAATCTTTCGCTGTAAAGAACAATACAATATCTTATATAATAACATCACAATATTTGTTGAAAGTCGAAAAATATGTTTTTTTCAATCTCATGTTTCTCAAATCATGTTCGTGTAGGAGAAAAATTAAGACCAGATTCGGAATCAGCGCGAAAAACTCTATAAGATCCACCCAACAGTTATATGGAAACATTTTCTTTTGTTGGACAGTGTTAGTGAAATTGAAGGAAAGAGGAGCAGAGAAGCTTGCCATTGACAAAGGGTAGACCGTGGAAATTCGAAGGCACTATCTTCTCCGCGTATGCTAACGAACTGGATAGGCTTCCTCGATGGACAAAACTATGGCAGTCTACTTAGGGTTAAGTGACAGGGTCAGAGCCGGAGGCATCGTGTGCGTTCGTGTCTAAATAACGCGAGCTAACGATGCCTGCGTCTCCGCTGTGAAAATGGCCAGCTCGCACGCAATTCGAATTAGTCTGATCGAGCCGCGGGGCTCGTTCGCGGCTAAAGCTGAGTCCATACCTGCCGGAGGAGCACAATCGAACGCAGGTAAACGAACGCGGACGAACACACGTCACAGTACTGTGTATAATGGACGCGGAAAAAGTTGTTGGACTAAATCAATTATTTCTCGACTGCTTCGCGTAATTGTACTTTTTCTATGTTTTCGCAGTTTTACAGGGAATCCATTAAACTTGCAGTCTAGCGATGACAAAGATTAAGAAGACAGTTGAAATTCGAGTCAATTATTGCACAACCGGGCAACTGGCTGGGTAAATCGATGAATTTTGTGTCAAAACCAAAGAACTTTCGATAGAAACGAGATACAGCGATAATTTTTTTATAAATTAAAGTTGAAACATTCCAGAATATGGGGAAAATAGAGAGATTGTGGTACGAACGTTTTTTAAACTTTGAAAATCTCTGTTACACTTGCAGAGTCACAAGAAAATTGTGATTTATCCAATAGATTTTTTTTCTTGACATGCTACACATCATTTCTCGTCGATTTTGTCACGCTGATTTCAAATCTGATCGTAAAATTTGTGAAAAAAAACTAATGAAATTATTGTCTTGTTGAAATGATGTAATAAACCGTTACGTTAAGAATATCATGTATATTTAGAAGCTTAAAGATTCTCCGACACAATTCTCTTTAATAACGAATAGAAACGTACGATTTCACCGTATTACGGTCCAGAGTTTACGCGAATTCACTTCTATGCTTATATTGCCATTAACCCTTAGCACTCGAGTGGCGCCTCTGAGGCGCCACTAAAAATTGCTGTACTATTATTTAAATAATTGTTTACACTATCAGATATGTCGGTATCTAACAATCATATCAATTATTTTTATAAATAAAAAATTATATCAATTTCATATTTATCAAATTTAAAAAATCATAGAGAATGGAAATATTGTAGGTTAGAAGAAACGTTTAATTTTCCAGTTAAAATAGCTCCGAGTGCAAAGGGTTAAATGAGTTATTATGGGCATAATCAAGCTTGGTAAACATTCCCAAAGAAGAATATATGAAAGTTGTATCTATTTTCGCGCGGTACACTGTGCGACGAGGACCGTGTAGTTCGCGGTGAAGAAGAAGTTGGAAGGGTGCCCGTCTAACGAGGAACATTCGTTAAACATTCTCTATAATATATTGCAGACAGTTATTCTACAATAAATTCGCGACTGGCGCAATGGGGAGGGTCAGACGAAGTTCAGCGACAATAATCGCGTTTTTCGGCTTCGTTCATGCTTCTCCTGTCCGTTGTAAAGGGACAACAGAAAGAATTCGGTCGGATGCGAAGCATGACTGTTCCGCGTTCGTTCACGTTTGTTCGTGCTCGTTGGCCAGGTGAGAAACCCGCTCGCTCGAAGCTCTGAATGGGCCGGTGTTCGTGTCAATGAGAAAGTTCTCTGTGCTTTTGTTTCGGAGGGGGTGAAATGGTGGAAAAGTTTTCTGCGGGGGCGGGCATGAGAGTGAGAGAAGGAGAAAGAGAGAGAAAGAAAGAGAGAGAGAGAGAAAGAGAGAGAATGAGAGAAAGAACGAGAGTGAGATAGAGAGAAGGGGGTTGTCGGATGGGGGTGGCAGTGCATACACCCAGTGGACTATACATGAAAACCGTGCATCGGCCGTAAGAAACACGGAGACAGTGGCGGATACAGAAACAACGTATAAAAAGCCAGGGGGACGAATACAGCGACGGTGGAATTTCCCGTCGTTCGCGTAAATTCCGTCGATCGATCTCGATCGGACTACGTGAGAACAATTTACGAAGCGATAGAGAGAAGATCGTCGAGTTTCGCGGGAAAAAAAAAACGGAACTCTCTCAGTAGGTATATCATAAATGTCAAGATCGTATATATACGTATATTATTATATATATAAGATATGTACGTAGAGACAATTGATGTGAAAAAAATGTAGTATATAGTCGTTCGAATCGGTAAATTCCCAAAAAATTCTCTGGACAGCCCATTGGTGTATGTAGTGCCGCCTAAGGAAGAACGTTAGTGATCGTAAATACCTTCGTAGTACAAAAGCAACACTCGAATTCGCTAGGTAATTCATCATTTTTCTCGAATTTTCTGCTGTCTTTTTTCTCTTCATCCTACAATGTCACACACACAATTTCCCATTTTACTTGGCGTCAACACACGGCACGCGGTCGGAAGCGGTCGGATCATTTCGCGATCGTTTCTCTCCACGATCGAACTTCTTCTTTTTTTTTTTCACGAAGGGAACGTTTATAATATGCGAACGGTCGCGTTCGAATCGTTTGAAACAGATAAAAGGGTATACGGATACGGGGATATATCGTGAAAAGCGAAGATAACGAAATCATTCGAACGCTTCTCGAGCGAGCGAATATGTAATTAATCCTTTGAAGCACGCATTCAAGAGTATGTGTACGATTTTATCGTCTCGTAATCGATCGGAGGGCCGCATCTCGAATAAAAGTTTTCCGCAATCGCGATTACATCGTTCTGTTCGATTTGAATTTCCTGGGAAACGTGTTGCACCTTTCGCACGGTGCTTCAAAGGTTTAAACGAGGCAACGTATGATCACGTGGAGCCAGAGAGATAGCGAGAGATAAAGAGATAGAAAGAGAGAAAGATAGAGAGAGATAGACAGAGAAAGAGAGAGAGAGAAAGAGAGACAGAAGGTTCTCGTGTACGAAAAGGGTGAGAAGGAAAACGTGTCGCGATAGTGTTCATTTGTGTACGGTATGTGAATTACTTCATAAAATCGTGGTATTCGTGATACTTTGATTAAAACTCCGATAGTCGGTGGTTCTTGATACGGATTCAATATCGCAGCTGTTTTTTTTTTCTCTCTTGTTTTGTTTGTTTATTAAATTAAAGTGAACAGATCGATATTTTTTGCGTGAACGATAAATTTTGCTAGAAATCGTGGATTTTTAGTCGTCGCGTCGAGATTTTGTGTTCACTTTCGGTACCACTACTTATGAACTGTTTCTAGTGTGCGTTCAACAGAACGTGAGCTGTGACAAAACGTGTTCGTTTGTTGGTAAACCGTGTGACAGTGAACGCGTTCAAGTGAAAGTCATCTCGGGATGTGTAAATAGAGTGGAAGAAAGATCGAACAATGTGTTGGAACGGTGAAACCGGTGAAGTGGCGCTGATACGAATTTGTGTTCGACAAAAAACTTATATGCAATGTGCCCGTAATTATGAAAGTGGTCTAAGTGAAAATTAAATAAAAAATGTGTTCATCGCACCAGATTATTACCACGTTTTTATTGGCTCGCTTTTTTAAATTAAATGGATTAAATTGTGATTGTTATGAAATTGTGAAAAATAAACCGTTAGACAGGCATTAACCCTTTGAACTGGTAGCTATTCTAATTCGAAAACCGAATTTTTTAAATTATATAAAACTAGATATAAAACGATATAAAATCTCGTACAATACATTCCATAGTTTATTACATTAATAAATACGTTTAGTAGTTTATTGAATAGAAATTTAAAAATCCAACAAATATTAGGAATAATGGAATATTGAAATATCTCGAAACAAAAAATATATTGCTTAGACCACTTTCATGATGACGGGAACATATGTAAAGCTGTAACGCATACTAACTACAAGTATGCTTCAATTCCTTAGAATACATACTATGATGTGCTGATTTCTTTTGACAAACGTGGTGGACTAAAAAAAGATCTATTTAAGAAAAATATTCTGCATGTCCATTCATCATCGACACAAACGTTTAATTTAATGTGAAAATAAAGGTGGCTAATCACAATAGGTGTACATATTTGAAGACATGAAACGTAAGAAACTTTAATAACTAATTATACTATGATTCGTGGAACACACATTCGTACGAGCGCTTTCCACACGACAGGCCAACACATATTGTTCAATTACTGTGCCAACACTGTTTAAACACCCTGTGTAGCATAATCGTGTGTGGTCGGACGTCACAATTGCTTTTCGTTACTTACACGAATGAAAAGTACGAACAGAAGTTACCGGAATCTGCCGTCCTGTCTATGTCCTCGCAAATAAATTCTTTCGGATCGATGACGTTCGTATAGATCGCTCTGTATAGATCTCGTTCGCGACACGTTAATTACTTCGCAGCTGAAACAGCTACTTAACAAAACTCCTTGAAATAAATAAATAAAACGTGAAAGCACTGGTTTTGGTGGTTGTTTTTCTATTTCCTTTTTTTCGTTGAGTGGAACAGTGTTTTCAGAAATCTCGAAATCGCGTCCGAGTATCGTGATTGTCAAATTTCAAATAATTGTTTGCTGCTTTTGGCCGAGAAATGCAAGAACAAATTCGAATCCTTCAACATGAACATAGCACTGCTGAATTATTATTTCGAAGGGAAGTGAAAATACAAGTTCTTCAGCGTGATATAAACATGCTCTTGAACTTGAATTATTTAGTTACGATTTATTATAAATTAAAGGAGTCGATTGCAGACTTTCTCATAAGAATATCGATTTCGATAAGAAAGAAAGTGTAATAAAAATTGAATATAACAGAACATGTCATTACTGCGAGGGAAACGTAAGACTCAATACTCAATAAGGTTTCAATATGTACAATATACACTTTCATTTAAAAAATTTAACAATCAGAAAATGGCTACAATGAATATACATATCTACACGCTGTGTTTATACATTACGAACTGAATGAATTGATAATTACTTTTAAATATGTATTTGATGTACATCCTTGCAATAAATAAAATTTGAAAAAAACTTACTGAAAAACACTTCAATTGTAAAAGGATGAATTTCATTTGCAAATTTGGCGTGCAAAGCCTGTAACAAAATCAGAACTTAAAAAATTCGTAATAAACGATAACGTTCAGATATCGACTGATGGATCGATTTCGAGATTTCATCGAACAGAGAGATCACGACTGAATCAGAAATCTTAGAGTAGGATTCGAAATGGACTTTTTATTCGATTACAAGAAGAACGTTTCGTTTCTAGTGTAAAGAATGGACGTTGAATCGTGTCGTATTACAATCTCGAATACGATCGAGAAGGATAAAAATTCCGACTGCCCGACAGTCCGGTAAATGATCTACGCTCGATCGTTCCCGGCCGGATTGGACGTGTGGTACAGTATAATAATGAATATGTACAGGCAGTGTTTCGAAGAACCAATGTCAACCGTCATCGTGTGACCGTAATTAATTAATCTATCGAGAGAGAGAGATCGAATGATTACATGAGAACCGTTGAGAAAAACCTTACACGATACCGTTTGCTTCTTCTCCGTCTTCAAGTAACTCGTTGAACTCCGGTTTTACAATTGTCCGTTCGAGTATTTAAATTGAGCAGCGAAATACGATATCCTGCGCGCAACAACGCAAATGTTTACAAACGTAACAAATGCTCGTCGACACGTACAGATATTATACGTACGTATATGTACACTTAATAATTAGTACACGCTATTAGCATGTTCGTGGAAAGATTTCGTGTCTATGTCTCCTCTAGAACAATCTAATTATATCTCGAAGAAGTATACACGGTGCGCGCGAGTTCATTGGTGCAGCATTGAAGCGGATAACGTCCACGTATTACTCGGCTACGACAGTATAATCCCTCGGTTCCAGTAGCGAGTGGCGTTTGCGCAAAATTTGTCTGTGAAATTTTGATAGAGAAATATGGTACAGTGTTCTATTCCCTTTATAATCGCCACTCGAGTTTCGCGTACAGTAGAACTTCGTTACACTCGTTACTCGTTTCCATTAACGCTCTCGCAAACATGATTAAACGTTCAAGCGTATATTTGATTTTATGACAGAGGTGATATTTCACTGATATTACGCAGCTTCGTATTTCTCATATACAGGGTGGACCAGATGAAGTGTTATAAGCTGTTTTCTCAGAATCTAATCAAGATACCGAATTCATTTTTTTTTTCGTTTCAATTAAATGGTTAAGGAGGGCTAATAAAATCCTTTGGAGGAGAAAGGATGGCCCCCAACATTTTTTTTGAATGGAAAGTGATATCGATTCTTTGTTATTGCGATATCTCTCATTAAACTCGAAGACATTGACTTGAATCTTTTTTTATTGCGCATAAATTTGGAATTTCTTAACTATTAATTTACAGTTGATTTGATTTCTTTTTTTGTTTTACAAAAGCTTACTGAGAAATACTTCGTTTGTAAAAGGTTGAATTTGATTGGCAAAAGGATGAATTAACTCGTCTCGAATTATAGGGAGCAGTTGGCTTTGAAATCGTTTGACTCGCTGTTAATTAATCCCGTTTTTATGAGAGGAGACAGAGAGGTCTCGCGATTAATGAATAAAAGAGAATGGACAACTGCTGACGATGTAGAGAGACAGCGTTGTCATAAAAAGATCCACCGAGCGTGACTATACTAGTGATAATACTGCATTGGAAACGAGCATAGCACAATTTTCACTGCGTCTGAAGCACGACCTGTCTCGCTCAGTCTTCCGTTTCACTGTCAACTGGAGAGATTGCCAGCTGTCCGTCGCTGTTAGAAACGGTTCAGGCAACAAGGCTTCCCTACACTACTAAAATGATGTTTATAGGCACGAATATAATATACAAACAGTCCATGGAGAAACATAAGAAAGAACAGCAAGATAAAACACAGAAAAAATCTCGTCCAATTATTATACATACGTTAACCCTTCACTGCATGATTTTTTAAATTCGGATGAAAAAATTGTAAGGTCAGTTTTTGTTTTTGTTTAAAGGAAATTTTTTTTTAAATTAAAACAATAATTTAAAAAAAATAAACATAGTAAGAAAACACATTCTTAGTATATCATATACCAGATTTTTTAAACTGTATCAGATATGATACACTATGCAGCGAAGGATTAAATAAAAAGTTATTTATATAGTAATATATATATTATTTATATATTTATTTAAATAGTTTCCTAATATTTGTTTTTACCGTGTCATGTTTCATTCGTTAATGTTCGTCATAAGTGCATCAAACATGCAGACTGGTAATTATTAATGTGTTTCATCATTGATGTAGGAAAAGATATACTCTCCCGAGGGTACGCGTTCCCAAGAAAAATCGATAGCATCGATTCAATCGTCGAACACAAGGTTATCCGCTTCAAGGCAGTACCAGGAATTTTAGGCCACCCTGTATATGTATATATATATATATATATATATGAATCAGCGTGCAGAATTTCTAACAAGAGCGTCCTAATCTCACGAAAATGGTCTAAACGCGAACGCGTGCGAGTCTTAAGCTAAATCGATGCTAGAGTGTTTAATGCGTAGCCGATGCGGTTTCGTAAAAGATACTGAAGAATGTTCTCTTTGTTGTGTTCGTACTACGTTTCAGCTCGTCTCGCCGAATGGGACCAGTGTCGCCGGATGAGGGGAGGGAGAGAAGCGTCACGTGACCGGGCTGCGACGGAAGCGTGGGGATAGCGTTGTAGAAGGGGAACGTAGAGTGTGGACACAAGTCTTGATCCAGCAGTGCCGCCAGATCGGGGAAATTGAGGGGAATACAGTTTTACCCCCTCTCCAATGACCAGATTAACACTAGAACTACCGAGCACTAAACGCAGTTGGTATACATTGCCTTCTAATAATGACAATATGGCATTTATTTAGATTTCGTACACGGGATATTTAAATATGTACTTCAATAGAGAAGTTTACTAAAAAAAATTTCTCAAAAAAACATATTTTTATACTTTTATTATTTCTAATCGAAAAAAATTCGCATCAGCCATTTTAACTGGTAGTTCTAGTGTTAATACGTGAACAGTCTACGGCTTAGTGTAGGGTGTTGTAGTATGCTCATGGTGCTGGAATGGGATAGTGGAAGGGGAAAATGAGGAGAGGAAAAATCGACCAGTCTTGGTCGATTCTGGCGGCACTGTGATCCAGCGACACCGAATGGGACGGTATAGTAATCGAGCAAACCGTGGCACAGTGGGGACTTATGCGTAACGTGCACGAAATCAAACGCTCTTGCTGTTTTCTTTTGTTTTTTTTGTTTTTCATTCCTGCTTGAGGCTTTCGAACGTACACTACCGTCCCTACGTGTTTGGACTTTTTCCGATACCGTCATTGTTCATTCTGCATCAACTTCAACGTAACGAACGCTAATGTTTTCTTGTATAATAAAGCATTTGTCATTAGTAGACTGCGGATGCAATTTGTCAATTTTTGTAGACGAATTTTAAGAAAATGAACTGAAGTAGAATTTTATTTTTCGTGGTAGTAGCTTTTTTTAGATCTTAAATAAATTAAAATCGCATTTATTTGAATATTTTCAAATAGTCGTAATTGCACAAAGATCCGCAGTCTCGTCGTTAGACATAGATGAAGTGTACCATTTTTTTTTCTACTTTTCTGATCAGTGTTCAGTGTTGCAACGCGTTTGGAATGGCTTTTAATGAACCAATAGTATTAGTAAGGATAGGAATGTTAAATATGAAGAATGTTAAATCTTTAAAACTATTAAGAATTTATGGTGTGAATTTCGATTAAATTCCACATCAAGTAGCCAAATATTTCAGTACAGTAGTATACGTTTGGAACAGTGCTGTTGACTTATGATGTAGTTCACGATGGGATTGAAAAAGTGACGAATGAATATGATTAAATAAATGTTTCGAACATCAGAAGTATATACCTAATTGAAATTTCGTTTAAACGTAGGAATGTGTTAAATGCGACCTGGTATTTTTATCGACAACAAATTTGTCAGAACAAACAAATGACGATTGGAGGAAGTAAATAGAAATATGTAATTGAATTTTGATATTCAAACAGAAATAAGAAGAAAACTAATTGATAAAGGGGAAATAAAGAAACAAGAAAATTAGCGTGAATAGAATTCGACAAATGTGTAGGGAATGAGCTCCCACGTGTATAGCAATCAAGTTGGACAGCACTGATCTAAGTCTACAGAGCAGTAGCGACTACAGCATCAGGGATATACGTATATACTAATCGATCGGTAATTATTATCGAACAGTTTCGTCTTTATACCTATATATATATACGTTAATTAGAAAATATTTAATTCTATTATCGATTTATAACTCTCCTCCCTTATTACTAATTTCATATTTGTAAATTTCTTTCGATCGTTACGAGTTGGCATGCATACTAAAGTAGTCACTATTGCTCGGTAAACCTGCAGGATACTTCGAAGTTAAACGATCAAAGGTCTGTAAATTGTTTAAACAACGGCGTGACGAAAGTCTTACATGAACGTAGACCAGAAAACGCTCTATCAAAAGGTGACGTAAGAAAAATATGTTGAAAGCACGTTCGATGCGACTCACGCTAGTCTGGTTTGATTATTTTGATTAGATATCTTAGAGAATTATTATCGATCTAATCTATCCTTATCGTGTTAGAAGTTTTCTAACAAAGCTTTCTCGGGTCTACGTTTGTATAACATGTTCTTCGTTCAGTTTTACATTAGTTACTGGCAGAGATTCGTCATTTAACTTTGGACCACCCTGCTCGCAATCATACGAAAGTTAATCGCAGGAAGGTAAGCGGTCGAGCAACGAAGCAACCTACTCATCGCTTTCTCTACAGCTCGCATTTCGGCGATGCAGCGTGATCGGAATGACTACTTTGCGAAAAGTCCAAATTCTCAAGAAATGAAGAAGTTTTATTAGAATTCGGGCGGGCAACTCACCTGTGCCGGAGCCGGAGCGCTCTTTGCTGCTCCGGGGCCAAGCCGAGAGCAATCTTGGGAGCGAAAGCGCTTCAAATAACAAAGCGGAATTGATTTTGTTACGTTACTCGTGGTGGCAAGCCTGCAAATCGTCTTTCTCGTAAATTATTAGAATAATAGTGACATGTAAGATACCGACATTCATACAGTCACTGTGATAAACGATAAATCTGAAATATCAAGTGAAAACTTTCCTGTTTTCAGTAATTTTGTAAGTAATTCGAACAGCCTGTATGTAGTTTACAGATAATTCAGTTAATTCTATACACTTTGTTGTTCAAAGAGCAAGCCAGAGAATCCGTGACTTTCTTCTGCTAAATAATTTCGGTACAGTAATCAATTTAATTTATGTCTGGAGATTTTATCTACAATAACTTCTGGGTTTAGAATAATACTGACATGTAAGATATCTGATACCTTCCCTGCTTAAGTAATTTTGTAAGTAATTCGAACAGCCTGTATATGAAATTGTAAATTGAAAATTAAATTGAGCAGCCTCTAAATTATTACAAATTGATTAGAATGTAGTCAGACGAATTTGAAAGTGTATGTTTCATTGTTTGCAGACTCGCCACTATCGATTGATACTTGGCCAGCATTGCCCCAGGGGGGCGTAGCTAACGTCGCTCCCTGGGGGCGTGGTTAACGTTGCTCCCTGGGGCAGCGAGCGAGTTGCCCGCGCCTGATCTAAGATACGTATATGAATCGAGCAGTAAACGCATCCTCGTAAGAATAGAACGATAAAAGCGGCATGTTACGATATGGAAAATCGAATAACGAACCGAAATACGAGCGTACGAAGAACGTAAGAGTAATCGTGGTGATAACGTATCTTTCGGAGTGTAGCCAAGCGATCCACGTTTTTCTCGGCTCGAGCACGGCAAGGTCCGACGTTGAAGTATGTGTACTTGGTGGAAGGAATATAGTGAGTTCATAGTTAATCCGCTAAATTACTTGTAAAACAAGTCTGCGAACTGTTATGTCGTTCGTTCTTTCCAACTACTAGAAGAAATTGAATTTCCTTGCAATTCCTGTTTTTCGCGAAGCATCGTGAAGTTCATATAAACAACTACATGTCGTTTTTATTACACAAAAGGTGTACAAAACCGATGAATATTATTAATAGACTGCGGATGTTTATGGTATCTTTAACTTTTATAGTTAACCTTTAAGAAAGTCGAATCAAATAGAATCTTATTTGTAGATACAAAATTAATAAAAATCGTACCAAATTTTGGAACATTGTCATACACCATAAATACATAAAGATCCGCAGTCTAGTTATTAATATGTTGACCGTATAGTTTCTGTTTATGCGATAAAATGCCTTTGTAAAAATGAAAACTAATTCGAATAAATAAATGCGACTATTATTTACAAATCGACACACCCGATGCCAATTCCCTGAAGCTCTCCTGTCCGAAAGGAACGTCGACAAACTGTTGCAAGGAATGTATCGAACGTGGAATGTTGAAATGGTCGAAGTCGAACGTCGAATCGATTCGACGATCAAGTGAAACACTTTAGCATCGATCATTCTCACTATATTTCGTCCAGCAAGCGAGCCCGCAGTATCACACCCCGGCTAATCGTCCATCACGTGTTTGTCTGTCACTGTTCTACGCACTTCATCGTTCTCACTCTGTCGTTGCCTTTCCCGTGGCTGCCCATCGCTATCGAAATCATGGAATGGCTTCTCTATCGTGTCGGACGTTGCCAGGAAAGACGGGCGAAACTTTCCTCGCGATTCTCTTCACGGTAGATATGTTTGTTTTTTTTTTTGTTATTTTCGCTTTTTTTCTCTACTCCGTTTTCTTATTCAAAATGGACGTTTTGTTTTCTTTCTTAGCAACGAGCATGCACCACTTCCGGGCGTCGCTTCCGGAGAACGTCAAACCCTTCCCCCGTTTCAAGGACGTTTTCATGGAGTCCGCATTTGTTTTTTTTTTTGTTTTTCGGTATTTTGAATCGGGTGATTTTTTTCTGTTTTCTTTCTACGGAAACAGCGACAGAGCACGAGATTCGGCAAGGTCCGACAGTAGCAGGTTAATTCGTGTGTGTGTGAGAGACGAATGTTTCGGCCGGCTTTGTTCAACGATGGCGGTTCAATGCGCGCTGTCGGACATTGCCTGTAACATACCGACATGAAATCCGTCAGATCATTACCGCCAATGTGAAATAGGGCGACCATACTCGACATTCATTCGTTCTCGTTTCCCATCGATTTTTCTCCCGGATTTTCAACACGTTCGTGTTATAGGTTTTCCAAGTCGCGATCGACCTTCTGCAAATCAATTTCTCCTTTTTGTAAATCAATCTCATCCATTAAGGATATTTAAAATTAATTGTTTATTTGCTTAGGTACACGTGAACGGCGTTGTTACTGCCAGGGAAACATATGTACCTTCGTTTTAAGAATTGATCATAATATGGTTGTATCGAATATACATATCTACACACAGTTTTCGTACATTACAAATTTAACGAATTTGTAATTACTTTTAAATAAGTATTTGATGTATGTCTTTGCTAAAAGTAAAATTTTGAAGTCCTTAACAGTTTACATTTAATTTGATTTTTTTTTACAAAAACTTACTTAAAAATACTTTATTTGTAAAAGGTTGGAATTGATTTGCAAAAAGGGCGAAATTGGAGTGCAAAACCTGTAACCATTGTCGCAAGTACGCGAGCGTCCACAAGCTTCGGAATTTACTTTGCGCAGTTCACAAATAATTCTGTTTATTTTATATACTTATTTGTTTAAGTAGCAAATCAAAGAATCCGTGATTTTCTTCTGGTAAATTGATTCAGTACGGTAATCAATTTAATTTCTATCTGGAGATTTTCGATTTTGTCTTTCATATGGTCACCCTATGCGAAGGAATGAGTCTGTACGTATTATTGAGTGGTGAATTGCGAAGCGTTGTAGCCTGCAATAATTCTTCGGTTTCTACTTTCATTTGTTGCGTTATGCCACGGTGAAACTTCTGAACAGAATAGTGGACCCAGCTGGGTACGATCATTTCGAATATGTTCGTAGTTGCTAATTCACTTCTAATAATATAGTAACATTATTGCAGACAATGAAATGCAAAAGGATTGCGATGATGGTCACATCGACGAATTGTTGTAAGGAATTTATCGGACATAGATAATGCGAACTTCCTTTCATATTCCCAGAACCTTTAAATAAAAGGACAATAAAATTCCCACTTTTTCAATAATCGTTAACTCTTCGAGGACGACTAGCGACAATTTAAACTTTCGAAGGTGCGAGCACATCATATATTGTTCAATGTTCCTCAAGATTGGTAAATTTTCAAAAATCTGCGAAGAGTTGAAACGATAAAAGTATAATTTTTGCGCCTTTCTACAATACATCGAAAAAATACGAAAGAAACTTCGCGCTGTCTATGGGACGACCTGATATTTGCAGTGGTTTAACAATGATCTTACTGAAACTGGAGAACGAACATCCACAGTCCTTTTATAAGCGAGATGTCGCGCGCGAACCGTGATCGAATTACGCGTCCGCGAGGATTTCCGATTGCCGGTGGAGTTTTCTGTGCCTGGTGTGTCGCTGACAGGAGAAACGAAGAAAAAGAACAGAACAGATAGACGACACGTTCTCACAAGTGTTCAGAAGCGGGCATTCCAGGACCGCAGTAACGTGCGAAGGGAGAGAGACATTGTCGTTCGTTTTTGTCAAACCGACGACGCGACGAAAAAGCATTTGGACGACACGCTGCCTCAACACTCAACACTTTTCTATACTTCGCTGGAGTTGTGGGGAACAGAGAAACATCGCTGCACTTAGAACTATTTGATAATTCAAGGGGTCGGGATAGACTCGACCAATAAGACTGTTCACCCTTTCACTACCGTGGACGAGATATCTCCCCAGATAGCACCGAACGTCCGAAGGACATTCGTTTCATGTCCACTTTATGTCCATATGTCCCACGTCCGTTACGGACGTCCCTCGGACATCCATTGGACCTAAATTTCGGTTATCCTAGGGACATCCGTTTTTTAGGTCCTAAGGACATCCGTTGGACTTCAATTTCGAACGTCCGTGGGACATCCGTTATTTACGTTCCTCGGATATCCGTGGAACCTAAATTTCGGATGTTCCAGGGACATTCGTTTTTCAGGTGCTAAGGATATCCGTGGGACTTCAATTTCGGACATCCGTGGGACATCTGTTTATTACGTCCCGTCGGATATTCGTGGGATCTAAGTTTCGAATGTTCAAGTACGTTTATTTTTTAAGTCTTATAATAATCTTATGTGACAGGTGAGCAGAGTGACATAGTCAGAGTCAAAGCGTCACACAGTGGGATATTTGGCCGAAAATAAGAAATGTATTTTAACATTTAAAAAATCAAAATGATTTTTGCTTTTTGTCGAAAAAATTTTTTTTCGAAATTTTAAATATAGAATTTTTAATTACTGTTCTTAATTACTAACTACTGTTCTAAGTACATATTTAAGTACTGTTCAACTTTTATTCGAAACATTTTATCCTCAGATTATGCAAACTCTTGAAAAGTAGTGATAATTGAATGCTTTGAGTACGATGTACAGAGCACTCAGATTTCATTCAGTTATCATTTAAATTAGTATTGTTATTAATATTTATATTATATATATATAATATTATAATAATAAGAATATTACTAATCACTTTGTAAGTTTTTTTCCGATTTCAAGATTTTATAGACGATTTTCCCGTTTCTCAGCCAAATACCTCACAGTAGCGTCGCGTCTCATCACCGTGCGTTTACGTGAAGTGAGGTTAGGTTAATTTAGCACGTGCTCCCTGTGCACGTATTCGTAACATTCCAATTAATAAAAAGCGTGTGCAAGTGATTCGATGCCTTCAGCCACTTGTCAGGATTGTGTTGGTGACACTCGTTACTGCGATTTCAGGTAAGCTTTTATTTTATATTTATTTTATTACGTTTTTTCAGTCATTGAAACATTATTGGCAAAACGAAAATACAAAAATATTATTAGGTTGGAGGGAAAATTCTATCGTATTTTAAAGAGAACATTTGAGTCATTTTATAAAAATACATGTTCAATATTATTCAATGATATAATTTCCATTATTTGTAACAATATGTTGCCATTTTTCAAATAACCTGTCAATTTCTGTTTTCCCATGACTCACTAATTAACATGTGTTTTTGCATTACAAGTAAAATTACCTGCTTATTTAAAATACCACATAGCTTTCCCTCTAACCTAATATATTCATGTTAAAATCTTCCCGTTTATTGAACAATGTTTCTAACCAAGAAATTTTAATTTTCAGATGCAGCGAAGATATCCAAAACATCTATACATTAGAAAGAAAGAAGTGTTTCCATACAGATGCGGCGTACATTAGCGGAGAACCGTGGGAAGAAACAAACATTTTTAAAAGATTTTTAATAATAAAATTAAAAATTTATATTTTATAATTGTTATAAATATATATATTTATTATGTTATAAATTACTGTATATATTAGTGTTATATGTGCTATTGTATTGTACTATGTGCCAAATCTATGTGTTTGTAATATATGTAATTTTGATTAAAGTAAAATTAAAATGCAGAACCCATATTCTATGTAGTTCCTGTAAACGTCCTGTAAGGAACGTCCAAATACATAACGTCCTTATGTCCCTGGTACGTACCAGGGATGTACAAATAAAGTTCGTATGTCCCCAGATACGTCCCACATACATCCCAGATTGGTCCGAACGGGACATCCTATGTACATCACACTTTGTAAATCGTACCTCATTCGGACATTCCTGGGACGTATATCGGACATGTTTCGGACATACGGACATGATTCGGACATCCCTGGGACATACGAAGGTCCAATGCGGACGTACTTTGGACATCCTTCGGACATCCGAGTGCTATCTGGGTCGTTTCCACGATGTCGAAGAAAAAATGCTATCCACGAGATATCTCGTCTACCTTTATTACTGACACGAAGTGTATTCATTGTAGACACAAGTAATCGTTTTTGTAAAACATATGATCGTTGGTGGAAAGTACTCAAAGATGATAAATATTAAATACTCCACATTTCACAATTAAAGATTTTATTGTTTATTTTGTATGTAATTGTCGAACAATTTTTACAGAAATATCTGGTTTCCATCCGTTGGCGATTTTTTTTTTTTGCAAACCACACATTCTATTGTTGGATGAGATTTTTTTGCTGTGAGTTTCACATTTGTATATTAGATCTTCTACATCGATTACAATTGTGAAAACTATGGAGAATTTGATATTTATCATTTTTAAGCATCTACCACCGACGACCGTGTGTCTTAAAAATCGATTAGTTGTGTGAAATTTTCAAATAAAACATGTATCAATAATAAAGTACACAAGATATTTCGTCCATAGAATTGTACGATGAAATCATGGTGACGGGACATCTCGTCCATTGTAGTGAAATGGTGAAAAAGGTACAATGCTATTTGACTTCAATTGCCCGTAAATTATGAAATAAAGAAATGATTCGAATGATTATTCAGTGCCTCACATTTTTACCGAAATATTTATTTACACGAGCAAGTTGAAGTCGTCGAGTGGAAATATGTGATCCTGAAGAGATCGAACGGCGAGTAAAAAGAGTAAGTCCACGATGGGAGTTGGTCAACACGTTTCGTAGCACGTGGATCACTTTCGTGACGTTTTCTCAAGGATCGATCGCTTTTTTGTCGATTGCACATGAATTAAATTAATGAAACAAATTAATGAAGAATTTTCGTCCTTGAATCGCAACGTTTCACAATGTTTACGAATCATGTTGTGCCACAGAACGTGTTAATGCTGTTTTCTGTCGGGCTCCGCGGATCGTTCGTACGTGGCCGAGAAACTGAAACGCGTGTATAGTGATCTATAATGATCGTGTAAGTTGCTCGATTGATCGCGGTTGACTCGTTTAAAAGAAAAGAAACGAACACGAGGTCGAAACGTTGCGCAAACCTTTATTCGGCCGCATCTGTACCCTATAGCACTCGCGTCTTTCAACAATTCTCAGAAGTTAACGAGTAGCGACCGGGTAGCGATACAAAATTGTTGAATTCCTCGATTCTTGACATTCTTTTGCTAATCTTCCTTCTCATTGATTTGCATTGATTTACATTGACATTGTATTCACGAGTGAGCTGTTGTGCATTATCGGTAATTGCTTAGCACTGTTAGGTACAGATGCACTAGCACCAAAGAGAATTTCGTGTTGCACTGGAGAAACCATTCTGGTTAATCTAATAATGCATTTGTACGGAGCAAGGTGTGCACTGCCTCTCGCAGAAATTATTCGAAAGGTAAACCAGATGATGTAATTAGTCTTGAAATCATTTACGTTCGAACTGTTAATTAACTTTCCGTTTAAAGCTTCATTATTATTCTCAAACCAACATCTTGATTGTATCCATACTCAAGTGAGTATAATAAAATTAACGATCAAACTGTAGAATATTATAATATAAGGAAAACTAAATCAGATTATATCATAAATTCATGATACTTCTCGGCCTGTTAATTTTCATTTTTCAAATCAACCCTTCTGATAATTCTCATTTTCATTGACGACTGACGCGACGCAGAATAACATGAAAAGTAAATACCAAATATGATGAAATTTAGCGAGTTATTTGTTTAACTATAACAACTCACAATATTTCATCGTATTCCACCCAGCTCCGTGTATTTCTGCACAGATTGTATAGCCTCGATGCTCCGTGATGTCGAGTAAATATTTTCACAGTGAAATCGATAAAAAACAAATGGGAATGGAACCAAAAGAGATTGTCGAAAGAAAGAACGGAAACGGTCGCGAGAATTCGAAGCGGACTAATAAAAAAAAAGAAGGTACGATCCTGAGAAATATTTACTCGGTCCGCGCCTGTGCCAGATCGAAAATTCGGGTACGCTGGCAACCATCTCGCTGATACGGAGGAAAGTCGCGAACAACACCACGAGATACCACTCGATCGATCATTAGTATACCGACAAAAACAAGCAGGCACACACGGATAAGAAGTTGCACGCCGAGCAAATCTATTCTTGCTTCAACAATCGCCAGGAACCGGGAGAGCTCGTGATTTATTCGACTTTTTGATCGAACCCGAGAACTTTTGCAATTGAAACGCCACCTTGGCGCAGGACGGCGAAGGAATTCGCAGAGTAGTTCCCAAAAGCGGAATGTTGATTCGAAAGTTCCTTATCCTCCGTTTTCATTGAAATTCATTTTTGGTCTCTACGTTCCTAACAAATAACTAGACTGCGGATGTGTATGCAAAGTTTCAATATTTATAGGCAGATTTTAAAGAAAGTGAAATTATTTTTAGTAGTAATAGGTTTCTTTTGAAAATTCTTCAGAAGCTATACATGAATAAACATCCGCAGCCTATAAATTACCCTGCGAACTTTAACAGACGACTTTGATCATTTTATCTTTACTGGCATACCATTTAGAAATCATTCACGTCGTTCGAAAATTAATGAAACTGCGAACATAAAGGAATTTTAATGGAATTAAAAGTCAAACGCAGAATAGTGTAAACGCAGCTGCGATTTCAGTTTCGTATCGTTGCAATTTTAACGACGATAAAGAGATGTGAAGATATGTTCGACGTGCTTTCCTTCTGTATAACAAATGGACTGCAGGTTCTCTGCACTTCTATTGTCCGCGAAGCAAAATCTATGTACGCGAGACGTTAATAATAATCACGGAAATTCATATTTCGATTTTTGGACGTAATTGAAATTGAGTTTCGCAGACAAATCCGCAGCCCAACGACAACGACACGGGATCAGAAAGAAACGTAACACTGTACACACTAGGCGTGCTTAGGTACATCGTGTCATTCTGCATGATTCGAGTTGATCATCGCAAGTTGATTCCCACAACGACACGCCGGTGTAGAAACAAAACCGGGGCTATTCGACAATCAACACGTTTACATCGACACCAAACAGAAACGATAGCATTGGATGCACGATTCATCGAGTCGGCAATCCGCGAAACACAAAGCACTTGTTATCAATTCGAAAGAAAAATATACGTACGGCAATTCAATCTGAACGCTCGGAATTACAAACGAATGAAAGAAATCTACTGATCGAATAAATATGCCGACTCACGAATCTGTTCACAGAAAGCTAAACACTAAAAAAAAAACAATTTTCACACATATGTTTCAGTTGCAGAAGAAAAAGTATTCCTTTGTTCGCAGGCATGGGAAAATGTAATTTTTAAATAAAGATTAGTAGTGCAACTGATAATATTCTTTTTTAAGATGACCCGAAATTTTTTACCTTATTTCAAATAAAATATATACGAAATAAACAATGTAACAATGTGCTTCTTATCCGAGTTTGATAAAGTTGGATAATCGCTGGACTGCGAATATTCGTGGAAATCTAATCGAATGATATAGAGAATTAAATAAGGATTGATCTTTTCTATGAACTATTATGGAAGATTGTAAATGAGATGATAGGGAAATTGCAATGAGTGGGAGTTCATACGAATATCAGCAGTCCAGTGATTGAAAGTTCGAATGCGGGACACGTTCTCGTCGGGTCTGACCACAGTCAGGCGTTACTACTAGTTTGCATCCAATGCGACCGCAATCGTGTTCTGGTGGTATTGCCTCTAATAGCCACGTGCGGATACCAAAAATGGTTTAGGGGCCGTGTCGTCTCTTAAAAGACACATTGCTCCTAAAATCGTGCAACGATTTCTATGCAGAGTCTGTATGTGGCGGGACAGGTCAGACAACCGAGAGCGAAGCAGATGACTCCTCCCAAACATCGATGCTGATTCTTTCCATAAAATATAAAAAAAAGTCTATCACAACTTCAGAATTCCAAGTAAATCTATTTTTCGAGTTACACTGTAAGATTCTTAGGCTTATTAATCTTTCCTTGCCAAAAATAATATTCATCGAATTCCTTGTAAAATTGTCACGTGTTGGATTCGATTCGATATTGCAAAGCAGGAGATTAAAAATTGTTTAAAATTGAAAATTTAGCAGGATAATACAAGAATCGCGAAACATCATTGAAATCGTGTCTTCTTCATCTTTCCTCTTTCGCTGATACTTTATACAGTTACTAAACTGTGCACACAATGGTGCATAATGTAATCGAACTGTATGGAACATCCAAGTGTACTTTGACCATGGTGCATGTTCACTAAAACAAATCGAAACGCTCGATTAGGCCACATTTAATTCTGTATCACGTATACTTTTTACTATTTACTATTTACTTTAATGTATTTCAACTGCACGGAAAATCCAACTGTACTTTGAAAGGTAACACCAAACTACCTGAACGATCGAATTTTATATTCGACAATGAACTGCGAAAACGTATCGATGCTAAATCACAGAAAATCCAAATGAGATCAAAGTTACCATTTCGATAGGGCAACGTTTACCAATTTGTTTCTAGTGCTTGACGCGTATAGTCGAAGTACCGTATCAACAGACAGAGGGCAACCATAAATCAGCTACTGGTCGATCATCTGAACGAATCCCGCCACAGGTGTCTCGTCCACTGAAGGGTGTTCTCATGACAAATCGAATGGTACCATTTTGATTCGCTAACCGGGATAGGTGGTCACCTAGCAAAACGTACACAAACGTTCGCAGCTCGAAAGGTGCCGACAACAGAGATGGTTTGGTGGGTGTGAAGAGATAACAACAAAAGGTTGTCGAGGAGGAGGACGTTCGGGTTGTACCATAGGAGGGTTATCGCCGAGACAATACAAAAATACAGAGCGAAACACAGAGTGTTGGTAGATAGATCTGACGGCGAGACTTACGCTAGGTGTGGTATTGCCTTGGTTGACGACGTGCTGGGCCGGCACCTCGTCCGGGAAGTAGTCGTCGTTCTGGGTGCCGGGCACGCTCTGCGCGAAGTCCAGTAGCCGGCGATTAGGGCTGTCCGGGGTGTTCGGCGGCAGCTCGTTAGGCAGATTCGGGAAGCAGGATGAGGCGCTGCGACGATGC
The DNA here is from genome assembly GCA_916610235.2 of Lasioglossum morio. Classification (NCBI taxonomy): domain Eukaryota; kingdom Metazoa; phylum Arthropoda; class Insecta; order Hymenoptera; family Halictidae; genus Lasioglossum; species Lasioglossum morio. The sequence continues at coordinate 22,728,289 of OU744326.1, forward strand.
CGCGAGACACTGTAATGCTCATAGTTACGATAACAGCCGGGCCCGGTTTGCGCTGGGGCCCGGCCGCACACGGACTCCCCCTCGGTGCTGTTACCATCCACCCCTGACATATTGTGACCTGGAAACAGTTTGCCCGTCCGGTTCTCACTTTTAGAATCGCCTGGCACCGTCAACCGTGACGCAAGGGATTCACGATGACTCGCTTCGAAGTTCCGCGCTCGATGTGTCGAACGGTGTAACTCCAATGGAGACGGGGAGAAATAGAGACAGATAGATAGATAGATAGATAGATAGATAGAGAAGTAGATAGATAGATAGATAGACAGACGCATGCAGCGATGGTTCGATGAGCGGTAGTATTGGTGACAGGGTGGCGAGAGTACGAGTAATGGGAATAGTGCCTCGGTCTGGTCCGGCGTGGTAGGCTGGTCGTTAGGGGGATGAGGAGAGAGCAGGACCATCGAGGAGACTACCAACTGGTGTCTCTCCACGGGAAGGCATCCCCATCGCTGCGCTGACTTTCTAAGAAGCCTTTCATTTCGACTGTTCTGCTGCTCGCGATGGACTGAGTACAACTGTCTCGGCTGCCCTTTACCTTTGCGTAATCAGAAATTTTTCGGTAAATATTTACAACGGGTCCACGTCTTCCGATTTTCATGAAATTTAAATATGTTATAGATTTCGACATTTTTAACAACTTTTTCCTTTTCCAATATAGGGGGGACGCTTTTAGTTTTCGAGATATTTCAATTTTTTGTCTGTATTGAATTTTTCGTATTTCTACACGCTCCACGGCAACGTAAGCCTGTCGCGGTGCTGCGTTTGTTTACGTTTTGACGCTTTTTTATTATTTATTATTGCTAATAATCTAACCTAACCTAACCTAATCGAATTTTCACTATCATATTCGTAAACAGCACATCAAAATACGTAAAAATCTAGAGTATAATTTAGAAACACTGGGTGTGTATTAAGCACTGAGTGTGTGGGTATGTGTGGTGTCAAGCCGGCTCCTTCCGCCCCCCATGTTTGTTATCATCTCTACAGCGTCAAAACGTAAACAAACGCCACACCGGGACAGGCGTACGTTGCCGTGGAGAGTGTAGAAATACGAAAAATTCAATACAGACAAAAATTGAAATATCTCGAAAACTAAAAGCGTCCCCCCTATATTGGAACAGGAAAAAGTTGTTCAATATGTGTTGCTGCATAACATATTTAAATTACATCAAAATCGGAGGACATGGACCTGTTGTAAATATTTACCAATTTTTCCCTTTTTCCTACGTTATCCAGTAGATTTGTCCGAATTTCGAAATACAACTAGAATTTTTTCGCATTTTCTCGCCGTGATCTACTGGATAGCATTAGGAAAAGGCAAAGATTTCTGGTTACGCAAGGAAAAGTTTACCCGCTGTCTTTGAATTATGGGTACGCTCGACAACAGTAGGTCAGGGAGTTCCAACTTGTACAAACATCTTTGTCAATCCTCTTCCCACTACTACGTACAGCCATAGAGATAGCAGGACGGTAGTAGCAGCACGGGAACAGGGAGCTAGTTCTACGGCAGAGATGAGCACAGTAGGGGCCTCTCAAACGCCTGCTTCCCCCACCAACCTCTCAACCGCGAGGTCTGTACATCCCTTGCTCCACGGTAATGGCGGATGTTGGTGGAGAACGGTCTTGTCTCGATTGAGACGAAAATCCCCACCCCTGTTCTACGGCAACGATCAAGTCTAAAAAGTGGGGGAACTACCTAAGCGGGGAAGAAGTTGGCCACATGTTGGAACTCCCTGGAGTAGGTCATTCTTACGAATTCATTGCAAGAAGCCTGAATCATAAAGAGCTAGAAAACTTGGTTCGTTGCAAGCTGGGCCAACATAGTAATAGTGTAGTACTTTTTATCAACAATCGAGTGAACGCTATCTATGTATAACAAACATCATTACATATTCGATAGAAACGATTTGTACAATATTAAATCGCGCTCGAATGTATTTGGAAAAAGGATTTTAGCTCTGCGTCATTTAATTTTCCTGTAATAATCAATCTCGAAAAATGACCTACGGCTGTTCGTGTGATTCGATGAGTAGCCGTAATCCAATCGAACGGAGCGCATGCAAGACCCAGCAGTGAGGTAGTTCGAGAAGACATTTCTTCTTGTTCGTTGTTTTTTTTTAGTGCAAGAAAATAGTGGAGCAGTGATTTTCGTTGATTGATCGCGGAGCAATCGGTGCGCGATAAGCATTGATTGAGCACCTAATTGACTGGGTCTAGTTTCTGCAGCAGACTAGCGAAACTATGATTTTTCTTATCCAGGCGTAATACTACAGCTCTTTGGATGATCTGGATTTGTCGTGACTGATCTACCGCCCCTTTTCGAGGCCAATGATTAACATTCCGAAAGGGAATCTACTATCAAATATTCTTGAAACTCTTGAGATCCATGTAAATTGTATATTTAGAGTTAATTAATCAACACAATGAATGAAAGTGTGTTTAAGAAGGACAACGAATTGGACGTGACCCCAGCCGTTCGTATTCGATCTGTTATTAATCATTGGCCTCTGAAATGGAGAACTAGCGCTACGCGAGTATTTCAATCTGCCAAGTGCATGTTAGAGAGTCAGCTGCCTTCTGGGAAGCTTTCTTTATCAGATTCGGATGGAACTTTCAAGTGTCAAGGTATAGATTTGTACGTACGTAGACAAACTGAATTGAATTTCCCTTTTGCACACTCGCTCGATTCGGACAAATGAAAAAGTACATTTTCTCGAGTAAATCGAACATTTTCTATGGTAATTCCTTGCTATAGTCCGCAGTTGGACAATCAATAAACAATTACCTTAATAAACCCAGTCGAGATTTCCAATTATGAGAAATATTGTAATTGATCTATAATTTTTTGATTTGAAAATACACGCGTGTTATTAATACACGTACAAAACCACGATATCTAATACTTAGTATAGTTAGATAGTAGAAAGAAGTAACAAACAATGGGAAGGGAGAGTGATGAGTGAGCGAATGGATGAACGAAAGGTTAAGATGAAATTCATGTAAACCAAGTTCAATTTCTTAGCCACGAGGCTGAAATAAGGTATATTATTATTATTATTTTAATGGGAGAACTCCAATTCAGTTTGTACGCGTCTATGCAACAGCGGAAAAGAAAACAGAAGAAATTTCAACGAAATCTGAGACGCCAGTTGAGCAAGGTCTCCCCGTGAAACGCAAATCATAAATTCTAATTAACTGGTCTACCGAGCGTTCGCAAACGAAAGAGCACCAGCTTAAGGTCTGGCTAGGAACTGCGATTCTAAGCAAAACGGCCTAAATGCTTTTCCAGAAAAAATGATTGATTAAACTGCGGATCTTATACATGTACAGTTGCTCGCGGAAGTGATCGCGAATGTTTATGCTGATTCGAACAGTTTTACACGCCGATACACAAAGACAAACCAGAAAAGATCAGATATATGCTCGGTTATGAAAAATTGTGTTTCATTATGCTCTGGACGATTCGATACACACGTGAATGCATAAAATCCGCAGTCGTCTCGACACACACACAAACGATGCGCTACTGCAATCAGTAATAAATTATAGAAATTCGATGCTGCGCGACATTCGCATATGCTCGCTCGTGAACACGTAGTAAAACATTCTCACGCGTCGATCGTTAATTTTCGAACGCGAGCATTGCGCCAAAGAAAGATGCCGTGGAAGCAGACAATACCAATTCCATACAATATTCATACTAAACCGGTGCTCTAATTAAGAATCAAACCGAAAACAGACACATAAACGCGAGGCGCGCTCGGAACGGAAAGATGATCGGTACACAATAGACTACAGATTTTATGCATTTGTAGCAACAATGAACACACACAGAACATCAAGCTGTGTTAAACATTAACTTCATAAATCCTTCCATAACAAGTACACTATCTTTCCAGTTGAATTTCTCTGTGTAAAATGATGTACTGTACTTCGAATTCGCATAAACATTTACGGTTCGGTCGTCGAAAAAGAAACGTTCGGATCAAAGAGAATTCATTGCGACGGGGCAACACCTACGCCTGTACGGAAATGTTCATTTTTAATCATTTTCGTGTCTCTTCGCCACGACTAAAACTGTGCGGAACAGTTTCAGCACAGTTTACAGAAACAGCGTAATACATATTTACGAAACATATTTCGTTTCTCTGTTGCAGTTGAAATCAAGTTTGCGGCAAACTTCTCTAATTAATTAGAAAATGTTGGAATTTTTCTATACTCTGGGGTTTTTACCGCGAAGCTCATTACACGCGGAGGCGTTCCCTCGGCGTAATTAGTTTCTTTGACCTCCGACGTTCGTTTCTCAGCGATCAAGAAGCCCTTCCGAACCCGCCTCGCTAATCGAACACGAATTTTCGGAATTCGCCAGGCTGTCGTGCACCACGCCGGACTTCGACGTCCATTTTGTCGAGATCGCACGCGTGTCGATAAGTTTATCAGCCGTGACGCAGGAGATATCCGAATTTCAGCGAATGGGAATCGATTGTGCTGAGTGTGCTGGGTGTTAACGCTTTAACGGCCGCCATTTTCGCAGCTAGAATCTGTGGCCTACCGCCAACAAGTTTCGTGGAAGCTAGTAAAACCGTCCTTTAACAATGCAACAACGTCGTAAAATTGTCCGTACCATAAATTTATCTACGCCCCGGCGTTGAGGAGATCGAGCGTGCCCCAGTTTTCAGATAAATACATAAAACTTCGGTGTATGTACTTATTCTACGGAATTTACAACGTGCCCGAACAAGGATGCAAAAATTCCGATTTATCGGCTCCGACACAATGATTTAAAACCCTGCTGTCGAAACTTTTCCGTCCGGATTATTTTTCAAATCTTCCGACCTAACTTGCGTACAGCCGTGCACGTTTTCTTTTTTTTTTTTTTTGCTTTCTCTTGAGAATAATCTGAGAATTTTCCGGAATTATTTCTAGTTAAGAAGAAGTTAATAGATACGACTTTTTCTAAGATAGAAATTGATTGTTAGTGACTTTTTTTTGAAAATGTCTTGTTTCCTACGGCTGTTTCTTATGAATAATTATAGATCTGTCGAAATCATTTTAGGTGAAGAAACATTTATGATGGTACTGTTCCATGTTTTCGTTACTGGAATTTCTTGCGAGTCGCCAGATGAGGGGAATGGTTACTCTCTCTGTGTCATTACCGGATTGGTCACGTGACATTGTGACACATGCACGACAGAGAGGGAGCGCGTCACGTGATCGGGCCATGGCGAAAGCGTGGAGGAATAAAGCGTCGTAGAAGGGGAAAGGTAGAACGAGGACACAAGTCTGGCGACTCTGCTTGCGACTAAAATGGCTAGTCGAAGTCATGCCTTAGACCATGTATACTTATAAACTCGGCGTAGGTACAGGATATGCATAGGACTCAGTGTTCCAAGATAACGGAGTATCTAGTGCCCAGAAGTGACGCCACAAGAGAATTCAAAATCAATGATACAAATACATATTTTATACTGGATATCGAAAAGATTGTTCTTACTATTCTTTCGTTTAAATAAAGTAAGTTGTTTGGAAATAAATACAGATTTCGTATTATCAACGTTTACATTTAAATTTCATTTTTTCCAAATTATAGTCGACAAGATGAATTAGCCATATTTAACACTAAAAAAAAACACGGAATCATAAAGTAACTGGTACATGTTCCCTTATAAAAATGATAAGACTGATTTTACTTAGACATTGCGCGGCTCCTATTGTAATATGCGATCTACTAAAGATATCTATATAATCATTTCTTATGAAATCATTTATATTATTTCAATAATTGTAAAATAAAAAATCTAGACCCGGTCATTTTGACCGGTGGTGGTAAGTCTAGTCTTAAAATAATAAGAATAAAATAAAAATGAACAAGTAATAAAGTAAAATATATGTTACAGTTACAGTTTTCATAAATATTTCTACAGAATAAGATACGGTGACTATTTCCTTGTCTCCTCTAGGTATACTTTAACTTTGTGATACTACGACTTCTCAACAGACTATAGCACTTTGCCCACATCCGTCATCTGATAGATGAAGTAATGTTGGAACACGATATGTTATCTGAAGCCGGGCCTATAAGTATACCGGGTCTAAGAGTCACGCGCACGCGATGACGGCCGTTAACGCGTTAAGACTGTTACATGCTCGATCAACGAAATTTGAATGAAAGCGAGGACGAATGAAAGTCAGTCCGGCGTGGTAGGCTGCTGCTGTTGCTGCTGCTGCTTTTCGCTCAGGCTCTACTAACTGTCAGTACGTAGCAGTAAGCGAGCGTATACCGATCACAAGAACTGGTTACCATCCACGTCGGACATACATCTGTGCTTGCAAGACAATACAGCGTAAGTCACATGTTTCTTGGAACATTACCTCAAACCTAGACAACATATTTCAATATTTTTACATTTATGTTCTGCTAAGAAAATATATATCTTTCATACCCCCACGTTCTTTTCAGAAACCTGTATTTTACGCTTGGATATTTTCATCACTCTAACCGAGAACAACTGATGCGAACGCGTACACGTTCAGCTTGATCACACAAAACGTTTTAAACACTTTGATCAATTTCTTTCCCTAACAAAGGAAGAAATTGCTGTAATTAAATTTTTTATTGCTGTGAAATAAATGGTGTGCATTTAATTCCTTTTGTAATGGACTTATTACGGTTGCGGTGACTGTTAATCGCATATTTTCGATAATGTGACTTACGCAGTGTTGTCCGACGGTTTCAGACATACGTATATTTATACAGGGTGTTCTGAAAGGGGTGAAGTTCTTTGGAGGCTCATCGATTTCTCCGAGAAGAGTAGAAAATGCTTAACAGTCTCGCAAACGGAGCTAAGTGAAAAATGTTGAAGCATAACATTGTATGTTTATGGATTACATGGAAATTATGGATTGCATAGAAAACGTCCAACAACATTATCACGAAAACATTGAATTAAATGATGAGAATAAGAAATCGATGACACTGTATTTATATTTGAACTACAGCCAGCTTAACTCAGCTCCATTTGTGTTTTTCAGCCCACCGGGTGACCCTCGAAAAGACAGACGTTTCCGACGACTAGATCCATTCTGACTCATCAACTTTACGAAATGTATTTGCCAACGCACTTCTCGGAGACGCAACGCAAACAACTGCCAACTCGAGACTACTTCCCGGTCGAATTATCAAAAAATACGAGCTCTTTGTGATTTTCCAGAGAAAGAACTGGACGAGGATATAAGACGACGAGCAGACTACAGATGCTCATGCAATTTGCAATTTTTCTAGACGAATTTTTAGAAAGTGAAACCAAATCAATTCTTATTTTCGGTGGTAATAGCCATTGCATTGGGTTGGCAAGAAAGTAATTTCAGTATTTTAAAATGAAATAAAACCCTATTTTTTTATTCAACAAATGCATTTTAATCAATAAAATATTTTCCATTTTTTGACCAGAAGTTTTATGAGCACGGAATTACGAAGCTACCAGAAAGCTGGCAGCAGATCATCGATCAAAATGGAAAATATTTTATTGATGTCATTGGTGATGAAGTGCGTTGCTTGAATTCAAATATTCGGTTTTATTTCACCTTAAAATACTGAAATTACTTTCTTGCCAACCCAATAGATCTGAAATCGATCAAAATTTTACTGAATTCTGTCGAATTTGATATTCTATCATTGTTTGGCCATTTCCAGAAGCCATAAATGCATAAAGATCCTACGTATAATATGTATGTAAAATATGAAAATTAGGTATTTTCCTAGAATCCGGCCGAGAGGTACTCTCTAGCAACTCTGAAGCAAGTACTTCGATGGAAATGGAAAATGGAGGATGGTGCTTCTGGGAACCTGCGTCAAAATGGACCCAGGTACGAGAATCAATCAACGTACATTACTGGTCGTAAGTTTGGTATTACTCTGCGAGTTAATGGAAGTGGAGCTGTGCTTGTTGAGTCAACGAACGTAAACACGCTTAAAATCGGTAATTAATGGCGACGAATTTCGGAATGAATGGCTCAATAGCTGTACACAATCGTAATCCAATTGTTTCCTTAAAAATGAGATTATAAAGTGTAATTGAAATTGAACGATTTAATTTATTATAACTTATTATTGTCATTTTTGCGAAACAATTTTCTAGCCGTTTATCTTGGCTACAATAAATTTCATGAATCGCGTAAACATATCGATGGAAGAGTAGTGCAATAAATATTTCCAGTACTATACGTCGACCAAGCATTTCTTAGTCTTCTCAGTGAGAAAGCAGATATAAACCTACAAAGTTTACGAGCAGAGTTATCCAAGTGTTACGAGACGAGCTTTTAATAAGTTTTTGGAAGATTGGCAGTCAACGAACCGAGCACGTTCGTATAGGTCACGCCGAACTGAATCGCGCAAGTTAATAATTTACGAAATAGTAATATTGCAAGTTCCGTCGTAACGAAATTTACGACGTAACTTTTCATTCGTTCTAACACATTTCTACGTTGCTCCTACTCGTTTGGTGACGTCACGACAATATTCGAAATCTTAACAGAACGTTCGCGCAGCACTTGAGCAACAAATATCCTTTTCTAACCCCTCGCCTTGCAACGTCTCTGTACCACATTTCCTAAATATGAACTTTAGTCGGTCTCGATGAAACATGGGCGTGTACAGGGTGTATAAAAATTGTGTCGCGACCATCGTAGAGAGATTTTAAGACCATGGTTCGGTGGAAATAGATGTTGGAAAGGTACCGCAAAATTAACTGTTCACTTTGAATTTCAAGGTCGATCTATTCATTAGGATAAAAAGTTTGTGACGATTAGGGTAGGTCGCAGTAAAAGAAAGATCTTGACCTTTTGGCCTTAAAATTAATTTCGCGGCAGCATACATCAATTTCCACAAAACCGGGGGTGTAGAATCGCACTATGGTAGACGCGACATTATAATTACACCCTGCATGTAACACACTTAGGTCTACGAAAGACATCTTTGAAATGTTCATTACAATTTTCACAAAGATGTGAAAGTTCAAAATTGTGAGCTTTACTTTCTTTCTTTGCAATTTAAGAAAAAATTAATTCTTGTAGCATCTAAAAAAGTAACTGGTACGGTCCAATTTTCAAAAGATTATTGTAAAAGGTGTAGGCCCACTGTTCCGACATTATTAATACTGTATTATTATATATACATAATATATATATATATATATATATATATATATTTATTTATGTATATACTTATACTTTATTATATAATATATTTTTTTATTATATAATATAATATATACATAATATATATATACATAATACCAAAACCGAATACCCGGTTAGGTTTTAAGCACCCGATTAAATCTGAACCCGCCCCTGTAACGAACCAGAAAAAAAAAACAAAAGAAAATCGCCGGGCTCTCGGAGCAGCGTAGAAAATTCCCGTTCGGGGGTTGAAGTAGCTCTCTGATGATCGTAATTCTGGAGGAGACGGAAAGTAAGGCGAGGGGTTGAACACCCCGCGTATCGTGATCCGCGCTGTAGCGATAGGGGTGGAAATTAGTTTTCTTGGGTGGAACCTTGGCACAGAACCGGGGTGTTGTTTAATCTCGGGCTAAGTGTGCCGGTCAGGTTCCACGCACGGATCGTTAGTCTCGATAGTTGGAGAGTGTGCTCGGTCTGTCCGGCGTGGTAGGTCGTTCCGTTTGTTCGTTTATTCGTTCGTTCGTTCTTGTTGGTTCGTTTGGTGGAACTGAGGAAGCAGCGGGAGAAAACGAGGCACCGCAACGACGCCACGAGGGACCGTAATGCTCATAGCTAGGATAACAGCCTGACCTGGTCTGGGCAGGGCTGCGTCCGTACACGGATTCCCCCTCCTTGCTGTTACCATCCACGCCGGACATATCGTGACCTGAAAACAGGCTCGGTATCCATTGTGTTTTTTCGCTTCTTCCTTTCGTATTTTTCTTTATTTCTTTCTCTTTTCACTTTATCCTTTTGCTTTCTCCTCTTTGTTTTTCTCTTTTTCCTTTTATATTGTTTGTTTTTTTTTTTTCATCATTCCGTTACACGCCACCAATTCATCAACCTTGACGCAGGATTCAGCGGGATTACGATTAAGAAGAACGAACGGATCCCAGATCACACGAACACTGGACACATAACGGATGGTGTACTGCAGCGGTGAGCGTGATCAACCGGGGTTGCGTTTTACGATGGAAAAAGCACACAGAGTGGCGGGTCTCTGGGAAAGCTCTGTTTCGGTTTGCTTCTGTTTTTCTGTTCAAACGGTTCAGGAATAATAAGTCTGTATCATTCAGGTTGAAACAAATGGCTCGACTGTGATTTTATCGTGATTGTTAAGCTTTCGAACGTTCAATGTCTCGATATCCTTGATCACGAATCGAAGAAAGGCGTCACCACTGTCTGGTAAGTGTGGTTTCTATAATCCTGAAGCTTCCTAACCTAACATCGAACTTTCTTGTCCAGGATCGATGTCCTCCGGACAGAAAAAGACGTCTCGACCGTCCGGCTGTCGTAGTCGCGAGGCTGGATTTTACTTTGATATTTTTGGAGGAGCTCGTTGAATCTACAGGTGCTTTCGGAAGAAGCTTTTGCACCGGTGCTTATCAGGAGCTTCTACAGACACGTCCGTCCGTGGCTAGCAAAGGGAACAGTTTCATCGCGAGTTTAGCTAACGGCGAGCGAGCAATCCCCATCGAGAGCTTGGACAGAGTACATACACGGAGAGTGAAAATAGGTCCGGAGTTTGCTATGCAGTGGCTGCATAAAAAATGCAATATCCCTGACCGTCTTTTAGATTGCTTGGAGAAATATACCGTGGCGTGTTAAGGTTAAGCGAAAATTGGATACGCGACGGTGTTTCAGACGTTTCTGTACCGTGGAGGACTTTAACCCTTAGCACTCGAGCAGTGACTCGGAGAGTCGCCATTAAAAATTGCTGTGAATTATTCAAAATATCGTTCACATTATTAAATATGTTGGTATCTAATTAACTACTAAGCATTTTAGTATTATAGGCGGTATCGTATCAATTTCATATTCGCAAAATGGAATTATTTTAGGTTGGAAGACATGTTTAATTTTCGAGTTAATATAGCTACGAGCGCAAAGGGTTAAACATTCGCGGCACGTCGAACGAAACAAATTGATTAGCAAAATGATTTTCTCAGTGATAAGAGATTCGACAGAAAGAGATTAAAATTTGTTACCCAAGCTTGAGGATTTAACTTTGAATATTTGTATTTTCTATTCAACGTCGCTATAAAGTTTGCGAAACAGTTTTGTAGCGGTAATTGTCGATTTCATTTGTTACGCGACTGTTTAGATCGTTGTCCGACGATTAATTCCTCTTCATTGACAGAGTACACTTGCAACACTGTATATACTCCGCGAGTAAACCAGTTGGCGGGCTGCCAAAGGTTTGTGTAACGCGTTCGAAACGAATACGATAACTGCTTGTGAATGTCAAAGATGGCTCATGAAATTTCGATCGAACATTTCGGAGGATCCAATAATAACTGGAATTATGAAATGATTCGTCAGTCGCGCGGACCTAACGCGGTGCTCCTGAATTAGTTATTATCGGATAGACTGGTTTTATTCCTGGTGAAATTCATTCTTGATCTTCGGGACGAGAGCAATATTCGATTGAACCAATACAAAGATGATACATCGAACAATGATTTTCATTAATGAAAAATCGGATAGCAAACACGACAGAACTTTCCCACATATCCGGTGAGACGGCAAAGTTAAAGTGATGTTAACGACTCAGTTGCGCAACGATCGTTTCAATGCTGTTTCTCACTGGGACTCGTGTGTGTACTTATGAATATGTGCAGTTGCAGTTGCAGTTGCAGTTGCATTAATGAGAAAGTCGATTAGAGAGAGAGAGTGAGACGGTGTTTGTGTGCGTGGCCCCACGTACTACCTTGCCCCTGCGCCAGAACTGATAAATTTATCACTCTTGCGTCAGGGTTGATAAATTGTTAACCTTCGTCACGACGAAAATTAATAACATTTCTTTTCTCTTTCCCTTCCAGAAATTGCTCAGACACAGGTGTTAGTCAATTTATGAATGGAAATACATGATTAGAAAATGTCGGTGAACGATGGACGGAATTTCGTTCATCGCTGGAATTCCAATTATGACAAGTTTCGATCTAGTATCACGTTAATTTCGATCATTTATCGTTTACACGGAAACAATATAGAAGACATCGATCAAATTCTTGTTTCCCCTTATCGACGGAAAGACTAAGATTTATGTATTTGATTTTTACAATGAATCCTGCCGGTGGTTCGATAAATAGGAAAAATATTAAAGGGGTAGTCTCGTTTCCACGATTGCAAGGGTGCGAAGTGCGCTTTCTCATTTCTCGATAATACAAAGATAGGGGTTTTCGGTAGTCGAAAGCGCTAGATTACAACTTTTACGTCTACGAGGTGTAATTCTCATTTATTCGGAAGCCTAAAGCTGCGACAACTACATGCTACCGAATAATGCAAATTACGCCTTGTAATCGTAAAAATAGGACTTTTGAAGATGATTGCGGCCTAGATTGACCTTTTATCTAGCGCATTTGTCTACTGAAAACCCCCACCTTTGCATTATTGAGAATTGAGAAGGCGTAACCCACATCCTTGCAATCCTAGAAACGAGTCTATCCCCTCAATATTTATCTGCATGCCCCATTTTCTACACTCGAAAGGAGCCGAAAGTTAAGCTGAAATTTGTTTCCGAGTAAAACGATTCGCTTTATGTGGAGCACTATGCGGAAACAAGAATTCCAGTGGAAGAAGGAAATTCCTGTATAATGAAGACCGTAACGTGCAGTATGCGACACAGAATCTGACTCATTCCGCTCTCCGTTCCCAGCACATTTATACCAAATAATGGAACTATCGAAGTACGCAAAAAGAAAAATACTCGTTTGAAATGCGCCACGGCTACTCCTCTAGAAGCTTGTGCCGAGAAAGAGAAAAGGAAGGAATCGTTGTGAAAACCGATCCCGTGTCACGCACTGCATATACAGAGTGTCCCAAATCACGCGACCATCACCAGCGATAGTTTTAATAACGCCGGAGAGAGAGAGAGAAAGAGAGAGCGTATAATGAACAAGATTGCATACAGATTGGAAACGCAGTTGTCGTGATCGATAATATATTCCACGCGCAACCTATTTCCTTAGACGATCGTGACGTTTCGTTCTCGATCGTATTCATTTCTCCCGATTAAACATCTCTCCGGAGCATAATCGAATGGTCGATCGTGATTGGCGCACTCTGCATAGGATGAAGAAGAAACACTAAATCTAAAAATCTTAAAGAAGTTCAAGGTATACACGGTGCTCGCGTAATTACTGGCCAGCTTTCTTTCCGTAAACGGTGAGCAGAAAAATGGAGAAACGAAAATCCTTTGCTCTTCTCATCGAATTGAAGCTAGTTGAAATTCTAATGTATTTAGATTCTATCGACTCAGGGAAGAAATTCTTGGTAGGAGTTCTGTGGAGAATCGTACCATCGAGAAACTATAACGTTTACTTCGTGAACAAAATTATGATGTGGAAACTATTTTGAGGACTCTTAGCTGGACCTGGGAGTGTTACGCAATTCGAACAGTGTTCAAGATAGTTAAATCGAATCGTTGGACAGTGAAGGAAAAAGTAGAAATGTCTCACAGAAAAGCAAATAAGTTAGTCTAATGATTCGATACTTCCGTATACAGTTTTCCCTCTGTAGCGTCAGGTATGAGCGACGTCACCGGGGGTAAAATCGAGGTTCCCCCGCTGCTGAACGCATCGCGCGACACTACGGAGCAGGGTTACCAGACGATGCGTGTTCCCCCTGTACCACTGTACTTGACTGGATTCTCCTGTAGCGACTCTCTGCGCGAAGAGAATACGTGACGTCACAGTATTCTCATTAGCGCCAGTATCTAGCCAATGCTTGTCGCATAGTCTCCTTGTATACAGAATAGAGGTGACAGTCTCTGCAACTTTGTCGATTCCCCCACCAAGCGAAATTTAGCAGCAAAATGGAGGAATCAACAGACCGAAGAGGTCAACGTGGAGGGAGTCGTTTCCTTACATTGCGAGTTGTCACCTCTGATGTAGAGAGTTGTTAAAAAAGAATTATGATGGTAGAGAGCAGTGATGCCAGATGAGGGGAATCACTGATGTGAAATGATGTACCCCCTCTCTGATGACCAGAGTAATATGTGCACGCGCAGCGTGTCTACGGGTTAGTGTGGGGAACGTTAGATGGCGATGGAATAGGATAGTGGAAGGGGAAAAGGAGGAGAGTACTGTGGGTCAGCTTTTGTCTGTTTCTGGCATCACTGATAGAGAGGGAAGCGCAGACATTTTCTGGGGACTCTGCTACAGGGAGAAAGGTGTACGGACCGTTTACGAGAAGAACGTCCAGCGGCGAGTTACGCGAGCATCCTGTACACGACGGAACGATTGCGTAAAAGACAGACCCGATTGATTGTTAAAGTGTAAGCATCGAGTCGCAGCCGTGTATTCCCGAATGACAAGATGCGGGGTCTGACACGCGGGAATGGAAACGACCGGTTGTTATCATCCTGCCTTGTGGTCCGTCGCTTACCAGTGTCGACGATGACGTCGATGAGGTCCATGCTCTTCGCGAAGGCGTCCCTCAGATTGATGTGATGGAAGGACACGATGCTGCCCTCCCGTTTGGCCCTCTCGAGCGCCTCCCGCCTCTTGAGGGCCTTCTCCCGTCTCATCTGGTTCTTGTAGAACTCGGCGAAGTTGTTTACGATAATGGGAATGGGCAACGCGATTACCAGGACACCACATATACAACACACACTGCCGATCACCTTGCCGAGCGGGGTCGTGGGGTAGATGTCGCCGTATCCGACGGTAGTCATCGTGATGCCCGCCCACCAGAACGTCTCTGGAATGCTTACGAATTTGGTCCCGGGCTCCTCCTTCTCGGCGAAATAGGCGAGGCTCGAGAATATGAGGACGCCCATCGCCAGGAAGAGCATCAGCAGGCCCAGCTCCTTGTACGAGTTACGTAGCGTGAAGCCAAGGCTCTGCAGCCCGGTCGAGTGGCGGGCCAGTTTCAGAATCCTCAGGATCCGCATTATACGAAAGATTTGCACTACCCTGCGCACGTCCTGGAACTGGTCGGTCGCGTTCTTGTTCGTCTCGACCAGGAACAGAGATACGTAGTACGGCAATATCGCCAGTAGATCGATCACGTTTAGACCGCCCTTGAAGAACTTCCACTTGTCCGGCGAGGCACTGAACCTAAGCGCATACTCGAGGGTGAACCATGTGATGCACACGGCCTCCACGATGGCGAAATGCGGATTGTCTTGAAAGTTCCCCTTCTCATCATTCACTTGCATACTAGGAATGGTGTTGAGAGTTAGTGCGATCGTCGAAAGCACAATAAAGAGTATTGATATCACAGCTATCACCTGGAAAAGCGACGGGTCAACCGGTCAAACGGAGTCATCGCTCGTTGCGGAACCGCCTGAAACGGCGATTCGTCTGCTAACATTATTACGATTCTCTCAATATCTTTCTCTCTTGCTCATTCTCTCTCTCTCTCTCTCTCTCTCGCTCCCTTTCGCGCTCTCCCTGTCTAACGATCTCTCACGAACTCGTCGCGTCACCCTAGTATTCCCGCTATTACGCTACTTCGCGTAGCAATCAATCATCACCGGGGGTCTGAAACTGGCGTGTGGGTGGAAAAGCGATTTGCTTCAACGGCCGTTACCACTGAGAACACGAAGACGTTCGATAACGAATCCCGATGCGGAGACGAAGAACATCCTCCAACGATGAATCTTTTATTCCCCTTCATCGACCGACACACACGGTCCTTCGAAAACAAACCGGGCCTCCTGCGAGAATAACCACGCTTGTTCCTAACCTGACCAACCTGGACGACTCTCCGAGAAAGCCTCGAGCACGAGTTTAGTCTCTGTTCGAACGAAAACAACTATCATATTCGGCTCACGCTGGCCTAAGCAACAACGGCTACCACAACAGAGTAAATAACCAGAAGCTCTCACTGCACGGAAGCGTTCAAAAAAAAAAGAAAAAACAAACTATAATATCGAAAAACAAAAACGTTATAACACCAAAATACACAAATACTTCACCGACAAAACAACAGGAGTAGAAGCGTACGGTAGTCATTATTACTTTTTTTTTTTTTGTTTTCTCCTTTTTACAGAGTACGAAACAATGTAAAAGTATACAGGAAGCAAGCAACAACTCTGCGTACGTAAAGAAGCTTGTGACAGCTCGAACGGCGACGACGGTGGAAAACAATGCGATATAGACTGTTTCTCAGACACGTCAGATGGGGTCTCGATGGTGTCCAACGATGGGCCTTAGCGGGCCTCGGGTCGACGAGACAAACGCGACCAACGAAACTCATAACCTCGTACCTCCCAGCGACGTGAACACCTTTCGTAACGACGTCGAGAAAAGAAAAAAGAAAACTAAGGAAAGCATGGAGCACAAATTGCGAACTGCCTATAACGTTCTAGAGCATTTTCCGCGAGACTGAAAGCCCTTGACGAACTCAGAGTCCCTGAAAACTGCCATAGAATCGTATAGGACGCACAGAGATTCGCACCAAGGGGTATCTCGTCGTTTGATGGCAGTCTGCCCGACGTCGCTCGACTCATTTACAAGTTTGTATACCTGGCGGAAGAAACGCGTACAGCGACCCGGCTCGGGATGCAATCTAGGGATAATGTTGTTTGCTGAACGTCAGCTTGGTCAGTGTCTCTCATCGGGTCGCCGAATCGGCTGTAAAATCGTTCGAGTACCGCGCGTGCTCGCGAAACGATTGAAACAATCGAAATCTTTGAAGTGTAGAATCGAGGCAAGTAACGATCTTGTCAAAACTGCGAGATTATAACTGGAAAATATATTCCACGCATATATGAATTTCTTGTAATTCCTGGTTCAGTATTGTCGTTGTCGTCTAGGTGTTAGAAGGGATCTACAGGAAAATTTAAGGAGTTCAGAAGCTGAAGCTTCATGAATACTAAATTTCAAATGCATTTTTTCCATTAACGATAGACTTTCATATATCCCGCGACATATAAAATATTCGTCTTCTCAATTATTCGATTGCATCGCATAATATGGAATGTTGCTTGTGCGAAGATCGTGAACACAAGATGAACAATTCTGATCGTGATCGTTTCATTTAACTAGTTTGAGTAACATTGTATATGTTGATGCAGAGAATTCGTCTCACGAAGGTCTGAAAGAGACGCGAAAAGTCGGAGAAGAAGCGCGAGGGATTGAGAAGAAGATGCTATTAGAGAGAATTCGGTGTTGAAAGTAGCCTGGGAGGACACAGGAAACGAAATGGAGGTTCCGTCGGCATCCTTGTATTTGTTCAGAGTAGACGAAGGATGATTGGGGGTCCGTAGGATTCTACAATAGTCGCCGTGTTTCTTCCGCCAAGTACACATTGTTCGGCAAGCGTATTAACACATACTGTTTCGTCCCTTCAAAACCCCGCTCCCTTTTTTTTTATCCACCCTCGAGCAAACCTACGACGCCCAACAGCTCGTAGACACTGTACCCTGGCAGGCTGGTTGCAATCGCTACAAAGCGAAATCAATTCGTCGCTTTTCAGATATAGTTAGCAAAAAACCTTTCTTTTAACAGAAAGAAACAGGCGCTCGCATCGCGTGGTTGGAGTGCGGGTGTTATAATAATAACAGAGACCTTTCCACTCGGAAGCTAAGCGGCGCGGCGGCCATCTTGGAGATCGATTTCACCAGACATTCAATTAATTAACTTCCCTCTAATTTTCTAGTAGAATCGAAATTCGGATAGAAACGTTCGATAGCTCGGCGTCCGAGTGCGTCGGGTCTCGATTTGCAACTTTACAAGCGAAAAATGGAGAAGGTAACAGGTAGACAAAATGGCGGCGATCACGCCCGCAGTCTTCATGCAATAAACTGCTGGTGCGCTCTGCCGCCAAGATGCCACCGGTGGTTTCATGTCAGTGGAGAATGTGGCTGTACATAATATACATTGACTGTCCCACCGATATCGGTCCGAATATCTGCATCATATCGAGTAACCAACCTAGATATTATTTACAAAAATTGTTCGACAGCAGGAAACGCGCATACGTGCGTCTGCAGGCTAAGATGCAGTGCAGTACTAAGATGCAGGCTAAGGTGAACTTCGTTTTCATATTTGAATGTTCAAGTTCTTCAACGCCTAGCACTATCAAGCATTAACCCTTTGGACTCAAAGCAATTTTAATTCGAAAATCAAGACATTTCTTCAATCCAGAAGAATTTTATTCTATGTAATCTTTTTTACGTTGTGCACGTCGTATTACACAGTGCACCTGTTTCCTCATACAACAGTTGAGCTTTTTACAATTTATAGAATGCAGACGAATTGAATAATATTAAAACCTTTTTTACTGGCGCTTCAGAGTCGCCATTCGAGTGCAAAGGGTTAAATGTAACTGACACTTTGGATTGCTTTACAATATTGATAAGAGTTTCATCGATCTTCAGATTACTTCGAAATCTCCACCTGCGAGGAATTCTATCGTGTTACGAATACTTTTCCCGTGATCGAACAATTTTCATTTCAGTTCGGTGTACTCGGGATGGCGCAGACGCTTAGGGTTGCGAACGGTGGATAGAACACTCTGTATATTAATGGATAAAATTGTAAACTAGTATCGGTCGCTTCTCGTTGCAGAAAGCAGTGTGATGCGGCATTTTCGTGGGAACAATTAGTTACGGTTAGATGGAGGAAAAAAGAAGGAGGTCCTGTCTGTCTCAGGTGGATGAGAAGGGTAGTTAGCTATAGTAAATTGCGGGGTAAGCGAAGTCTGGGAGAGATTAGGGAGGAATTAGCGGCTGAAGCCATCGTTGCGCGCTCTCATAATCGGATAGAAATTGTACCATACCGAGTGATTCACACGCTTCGCTTATTCTCGCAACAGTCTGGCCGAAATGAGTCGTCGAACAGCGGCAGAAGTCGACAATACTGGGGATAGAAGTTACGGTGGGTTATTTGATTATAGTCAATCGAATGGAAATTCATTAGTACAGAAAAGCGAATTCTTTATGATCAATACTCATGTAGATTTTTCTTTTGTTTGAGCGACTGTTGATGGTCGCGCAGTCACTCGCTACGTTCTTTTGAATCATTTCTAATTGTGTATCGAGGGCAGTTGTTATAATATAATAGAAGCGAGTGGTCAAGTCAAAATTGATAAAGTTATGGTACTCTGGTATATTATTCAATGTTCGCAACTTAACGCGGCTCGAATGAAATTCTGACTTTGCTATCGTTCATTTTCCACTTCCCACTTACACGGTTTCCTGTTTCCTAAACACGCTACGTAGAAAATAGTGTGTAGGAAATAGATGACAGGATTATTAATAGAGCTGACTCACTCAAGAGACGTTTGAGTGATGATTAAAGGTTACTTTTACTAAATAGTCGTCAACGATCGTTACACACGTACATCTTAATCTTCAACTTAGTAAATTTAAGTGCCAGATTGTAAGAAAATAAAAACATCATACTATATGTGCCCATAATTATAAAAGTGGTCCAAGTGATATATTTATGATTCCAGATATTTAAAGGGAAAGGATATTAAGGTTATCTAACGGTTAATTTTTCACAATATCGTAAAAATTACATTGAATTCATTCGATTACAAATAATGTGAAACTGAACACCTTCGAAATTATATTTCTTTGTTCTTGTCCATTGAAAATCCCCATTCCTCCCAGTATTGTGCTCTGACGCGCTTCACTTTTATAATTTTCCTCGTATTGCGTGAAAAGGCTGTTTTTCTTGTCAAATCGACCAGAGCAGTTAAACGTGCGTTTCTTGTCGAAAGCGAAGCTCATATCGAAACTACTCAATAATACAGACCCATTTTTAAAAGTAGTACGACAAATCCTCTATTATCTGTTCATGAATAGTTGTGTTCTCTTTTTTTTATATTCTTTTATGAAATAGTGATATGACGACGAACAAAAGGTGTCGCGCTTCACTCGGATAATAGAGGTTCTATCGTATCTTAGAAAGGACTCAGCCAATTACAAACTTGAGGAAATTCATGAAACGTAGCAAACTACTGCACAGTACGGATTAGTGCATCGAATTGGAACCGACTGGCTAATGGCAAACCGAGGAGCTTGTTCGATTCGTGTCGATCATCAACCATTCTGATGTTACGAGCGCGTTTCATAAACATGGAAAAATCAATTTTACAAATAACAACAAGTTAAAAGTTTTACTAAATCACTTTGAAACTTTTCCTTTACTTTACACAATTGACAAAGTTGTAAAAGCTGATAGAACAAAATATTTTTTCCTTGAATAGTAGATAAAAATGAAAATTGTTTGTGTTTGCACTAATCCGACTGCACCTTTTTCACGAAAAGTTTAGAAACACTTGTAAATAATATACAATCTTGGAGAACGTCTTAAAATGACGTAACATTAGAATCTTGTGATTCTAAACTTTTGGCTGACAGAATGTAAATGAACAATTACGTTAACACGCTCCCTACCGGCGTTGCAAATATATAATAACACTGCAAAGTCTCACGAGAAACCGTCGTCACATATGCGTGACACACTTAATAATGCAATTTACATTAACAATTCGGAAAACTCTGTGTATGTACATAGTCGATTCAAAGACAGACCTCACATCGCAATACCTGCTTAATTTTTAGAGCTTGTAGCAATGATAAACGCACGGACGATTCTGTTGTTATTGAAAATTCACTAATTACTAATAACGAAATACTAATTTAAAAGAATATAGCGTATTATTTATTTACACATCCAATATTATTTTTGAATACCTTCCACTTAGGTGTCTGTCAATGACAAACGGTTTCTGCAGAAAATGGCGGTCACGAACGTGTTAAAGCAATCGGTGAGAAAATTTCATTGGGTGGAAAACTTGTCACGGGAAGAATACTCGTGCGATTTCGAGAGGAACGGTCATAAATTTTCACGAGTATGGCGTCAAGAAATAGTGTAGAAGGTCAGATTTGATTTCTGTCTCGCCAGAAAACGCGAGCCTAATCAAATAATTAGCTGGCAATTAAACTGGAGCGTGGCGCGATGGTATCGCCGTTGCATGCGGAAAACGACCTTCGAGTTTACGCGTTAACTATTACGTGCCCTTTTAATGCCGTGACGGGAAACCCTTGTGAATCTTGAAAAATTAGCCCGGATAATGATGTAAGAAACGCGGGGTGAATTCGAATCAGCGGTACAACAGGAAACGGGAGCTACACCCCAAAACAGGTTGAACTGCAACCCCAATTTCTAACCCTAAATGCTTCCTTCAAAAATAGTTTCAGAACTGTAGTTAACCCTTTGCACTCGAGGGAAGACTCGGAAAGGCACCACTAATAATTCTTGTATCATTATTCAAACTATTTGTTGCGTTACTAAATTTGAATTCAATAAATTATTAAACGTAATTAATAGTTTAATAAACCACTGGAAGTATTGTACGAGGTATTAAATCAGTTTTATAACGATAAAGTTAAGAAAATCATATAAAATGGAAATATTTCAGGTCGGAAGAAAAATTCGGTTTTTGAATTAGAATAGCTCCGAGTGCAAAAGAATTAATATGACAAATGGACATTGAAGGACGCAACTTCATTAACTCGTTCTACATTAATCGATTCAGGTAATGTACTCAATTATTTAGAGGATTAGTTTGAGAATTAGTAACTCGACTAGTTCGTCTTAAAATTAATAATCGATTGGTTGACCTTATTTTACACTACGTATACGTGTACTAGTTTCTGCACGTTAATTGATGACAGATTTTTGTTTCCTCTAATGAAAAAGAAATAGACCACTTGATTTTTCGAATGAAACGTGACACTGCATTAAATCTCTAGTTCTCCGTCGAGAAACCTATCTTTCCGGTGAACAAACAATGCGGAATAAGAACAAATAAACCGAAAAATTGAGGATTTCAACGTGTTCGAGGGTGTAGCATCGATCATTCCTTGTTTGCGCCACAAATCTCAACTCGCCGTGCTTACTCGAAATTTCAATGAAGCTACCGAGCTATTTATAAGTTTCCCCAAATAGCTACATTAAAATCGTCCACCATGCTCGTCACAGCATTGTTCGTTTATAATGAATAAAAAGCGAAATTGCCTCCTCCTATGATGAAATGTCAACAGAGCTTCATACAATTTCGTTCAGCCTTCGAGATAAACATTCGTTTCATTGAATAAATTTCTCTCGGTTTTAATTTTCTCGTAAAATCGCAGATAAAAAATTTTAATCAATTTCGACAAACTTTCTCGGTGATTTATTTATTTTTATACCGTGTGTGAAATATATTTCTGAATTGCCACGACACCGTGACACTATACGAACGACTAAAAGTTACAGTCTCTTTGCGGGCGTTTACCGTTTTTTATTTCCAGTATAATTTGGTCATCCGTATCGTCTAATTGAGTTACGAGTCGCTACTGCATAGTCAGTCGGGCAAAGCTATACACACTCGACACGAGGTGATTCACCTAAAACAACAAGCACATAATCGTACTTTGGCAACTTCCTGCAGTGAAAGTTTTAACAAGCATAACTCGCCGGCTATTCACCTTCGAGTGCATCCACCTTGCCGCCTTTTTCTGTTTAACATTTCATCCGCTTCCGGTATCGATTGGCAAGTCTGACAGCAACAACAATAACTCTGCGTTCCTCTTTCAAGAATAAATTCTGGCGAAGCGAAATCGCGAAGAATGCACGAACAACGATGGTGGACGATTAATATCTATGTCCGTTCAATCGAGAAATTACTTTTTTTCGAATTGTTCACCGTGGGCAAGTCCGTTTTATTGAACCGTTTTATGTCGCGTGCGGATGATTCACTCTGTTTCAATGTAAATGGGTCAATAGAATTCGACGAAAGCAAATCGATTCGATCGGGTACAAAGCAACTCGCAAGTTCCGACACGAATAAATTCTTGTGGCACGCAGAGTGACCCCGAGAGTATCGGTGCCAGGAAATTCGCAATCCTACTTGAAAATTTTACAAACGCACGATCACAAAAATTACAGTAACGTTCTGAAACTGTGACTCTGATTCGAAAAGTCTCGACACGTAGTCGTCTTTCGAGCAAACCAACATGGTCGCCACTGAAATACGTCAATACTAAATCTCGAAGTTCGCACTTGCTATCATTTCGAGGTTATTTCAAAGTCACTCTGTGATCACAGATTTAACCGTAGAAAAAAAATGGTGAATTCAAATTTTCTAGAAGTAGATTGCGGATATTTATAAATGACTGTTTTCAGAAACTGATGTCGACAACTCTACAGGCGGACTAATGGACAATTTTAATCAACTACTAATTAAAAAACCGCGTTCCGAAGCTACCACCGATAACTATACCATCTTCTCTCCGAAGTAGCCGCAGTTATTGACCGACTGAGCTTACGCGGTTTAAATATAGTGGAAAATCAATAGTTTCTGTAATATTGACGCATTAAGGTGAAACCCTTGGACGCATACTTGGAGGTGGCGATCTATCGAGGTGGTGAACCCAACGAGGCCATAAACAGAGGTCCAGTTCAGTCGACGAAAGCTATGATACCAGTCCCAGCTCGTAACAGTTAGTCACTCGAAATTAGTTCCGATCTTGCGATGAATTTCAAAGATTAACTTTCGTATCGTCCTGTAAAAAGGTCCTAAGTCAACTCTACACCTTCAAAACAACATGGCTGATGAAAAGATCATAGAAATACCACAGAGAAGCTAGAATCCTAAAACTGATGCTGGTTTAAAAGATTCCAGCTGGGTCTGGATTAGGTATTACATCCTTCTGTACACTTTCAAAGTTCCTAAGTAGGCTGTATGATTTGAAAAGAACATGCTGAGATTGAAACGGTACAGAATCCTAAAACTGATGTTGGTTTGAAGGCTTCTAGCTGGGTCAGGTGCGCAATGGAGCATCGGTTGATGGCTCCGGCGAGTTCGCCACCTCGTTAGGTCGTTAGCGACAAGTACAGGCTCGAAGGAGGTCTTCAAGATGCTCTTCTACTGAACTATAGAACTTGCGGCGTCCGTTGAAGCGTTCAGCATGCTGCGGCCGAGACCGATCGCGCGGATCAAGCGATAACTACTGTTTTTAAGAGACCGATCTGGAGTCGCGTTCTCCGCGGACTAGCGAAAAGACATTATCGCAAAGAGAGAAGATTGTGAACAGGAAATTAGACGGGTGGGTGTGGGGGGGGTGGGGTTGAAAGAGATCTTGGCTAGCTCGTGGTGAGAGAGAGATTGGTGAACGTGGCGTACGTACATTCTCATTGTTTTTTTTTTCTTTTTTGTTGGCTGTCGTTGAGAAAGGGTGAGGGGTTCGGTGGGGACACAGGTGCTGCTTTCTTTACCCCGCATCATGTTTCATTCACAGAGCAACAGTGTGTGCAATGTGTATTGTCTGTGGTGTGTAAGTATATTGTTTATGAAACTGCGCCGCCTGAGTGCCTTAATCACTGTTAACATTAAACGAGCAATCGAGGATCAGCCGAGAGTCGGCAACGAATTCGACGTGTCCGGCCGAAAAGAAATATTATTCTCTAAGAGAACAGGGGACTATTCTAGAGCCTATACACGCTATAGTTGTCTACAGCCTAGCGCCACGTGCATCTTCTCAGTCTACTGATCTCGGCTCTACGTTTCGGCTATGTACATATTTCTTTTCGAACAAACGTCGGATTCGTTTGCTCTTCAGTATGCACCCGTTTTTCTTTTTTCTTCTTTTTTTTTTGTTCTTATTGTTTTGCTGATTGTTCGCACATGGATTTGCGAAAGAAATTAGTTTGAGTCTTCTTTTACGTTTCGTTTTATCGTTTCGTTCTATTTCGTTTTTACTCTCGTCGTTCGTTTACTATGGAACTCGGTCAGTTAGTCGCGCGGCTTTTCATGCGTGTATTACGCGCGCACACACACATCGAATTGAATTCGCTGGTAGCGAAGTTACTATGACATCTCACAGGGAGCGGTGTCGAGAAAGAATCTTCGTGATACCTGGTAATCGCGTATTATGCACTCCCATTATCATCGATGGCCGAATCACGGCCCCGGGTCGGGGTGATTATGTTTGTTCTTTCATTCATTGTTACTTTTTTCATTCTGTTGCGTTTTTTGCCATTCTTTTCTTTCGGGCGTGAGACGCACGGTCTCGTTTCAACGGCTAACTACTATAGAAGGTGGATTAGGCGAGAAATGAGATTAGTATACGGGTCGGTTAACACCACCTAGAAATAAAATACACATTACAGACATCGACACAACCGGGCGATCATCGTAGCGATCGTAGCGAGCCACGAGCCGCGGCTGCTACAATTATTCTTTTATAATCTGTTCGTTTTCCCTTAGGTTAAGTTCTCACGTTTTTAATACGGCGTACGTTCAGTCTCTATTTTACAATTCACGGTCGGACGTATCGGACATCTCTCTTTCTCTCTTTCTCTACGATTTTACTGTACATACACACATAGGTACATATAGTTCATATTTACATACATATACATGTACACGTATACATGTACATATTTACATGGTACTCTCTTCTAGCGAGTAGAGCTTCGATCAATGGAACGAACCAAATGCATCGGTACTATGTAACAAGATGAGGGTTTCTCTAATTAGAGTCTGGTTAATGAGTAATCGATCAACTATACTTGGTTCACGTGATTTCGATCTGGCTTTGACGCGAGATAATTGGCCGCGGTGCTGGCTTCGCCGTGAAAATCGTGGCCGGTTCTTCTGTGGAAATTCGTCGAAACGAGACGCTCATTTTTTGTTCCGGAGAAAATTACAGATATTGATTTCGTAATCAGCGAAATATTTCGAAAAGGTAGAACCCATAAATTCGAACCTCGTTAGAACTTTGAGGATCGCAGATTGTGTTGCAGTTTTCTTTGAACAACCCTAACGCAGCAATGTTGCACTTTGTAGAATGTTCAAAATCAATTTTCTCCGGATATAGAGAATTGAAGGAAAGAAAGATTTCGTTGTGTGTCTCGATCGAATTTACCACGATTTTCTCCCGTCCCTCTCTTTTCCAATCGATATCGCATAAATATTGATCACAAACACACACGGTGCTGTTAAATACTACGTAAAACCATGTACTGATTATGCCTTGTTATTGTTCACACATCTTTTTCAAGCAAACCCGATGCCGGCAAGCGGGAAAACGACGAAAAGCCAGGATCCAAACCCGATCAGACGATTTGCTATCCGAGTGAACGATCTACGGTGAAAATTAATGTCAAACGATCGCATACGTCGCAAACGTTCTCACTACTTGTCTTTCTCTATGTTAATACGTGAGCTACGTCGAACCAATGTTTTCTACTATCAACTTTGTAATACCTTTCGTCAAACCGAGGCTCCAGTACGAACTGTAAACGTGGAGACATCGTAAGTAGATTAGTGGACAGATTCAACAGGATTCTCGCGCGATAAGTGAACGCGAGTAGTTATCGGTCAGTCGTTCGTTCGTTCGTTCGGTAAACGATAAAGAAATCGTTCTCCCCGCGAAACATTCGAAACAAAAATAAAAAAAAAAAAAGAAATACAGAAATGGAACAAAATCGAAAGTTGTTTCACCGATCGCGAGATGAATGAACTGAAGACGAACACGCAAGGGCTCATTATGCAAGAGATATATATCCCCTCTAACTTCGTTGAAACTCGTATACAATATAGCACTCGTAAATATTCGATATGTATTTCCTTCGCCGCCGGTCATTTACGTTTTCGGTGTAAAAATAGTGTTCTAAGTTGACTGTAATACATTCTCTAATGTTTTCTTTCCCAAGCAAATCCACTTTTAAATAGTCTGTTCTCACGGATGAAGTCAACGATCCCGACTCTAAAAGCTTTTTTCTTCAACTTGAGAGCTATTTTCAACCCCGCATGACTGATGAGTAGGCTGCGAATTTTATGCATTTACGAGAACATTAAGTAGGTGAGAATTCAGGTAGTGGGAAGATCAA
This sequence comes from Lasioglossum morio, assembly GCA_916610235.2. Lineage (NCBI taxonomy): Eukaryota > Metazoa > Arthropoda > Insecta > Hymenoptera > Halictidae > Lasioglossum > Lasioglossum morio. The sequence continues at coordinate 22,755,411 of OU744326.1, forward strand.
AAGAATTTCAGAATGTCACTTTCAGCAAAAATCCTTTCGGTACTGCTATAACAACATTTATTTAAGAAAAGATAGTTTTCTAGAAATATTTTGGTCACGCGAAATCAAAACGACTCACTTGCTAATATCGGTTTTGTGACATTCTCATAAATCGGAATAAACTGTGACGTGCTACTAAATTGCACGCAACTTTCAAGGAATTAGAGAGGGTAACTCGCAGAATGAAGCCCCCAGAGTCGATGACTGGTAAAAGTAAAAATCCGAGAACGGTACGCTCGAACGGGGTAACAGGCGAGAAATGAAAGAAAAAAAAGGTATCGTTGATCGGCGCGAGCCTGTTACCGAGGAAACTAGGTCTTAACGATCAAACATCGAAAGAATTTGAGACACGATCAACAAGGTCGACCCTCGATGCCGGTACGAGGGTCCGTCAATGCCAACTGACACGCTGCGTTGTTGCGACAATCCGTGTTTTTGGCTCAAGTTCAAATTCCGCTGTCCCGGAGTCCGATCTCAGAATACTATTCCAATTTTTCTCCCAGCGGTTATTTAGCCGCGAGATCGCGGAAGCGAGTCGGCGCGCGATCCGACGACGCGCGACGTGATCGCGCGCCGATCTCTACAGAAGAGACATCTCTAAAAAACGAAAAAGGAGAGCCAGGAGAGACACGGGGGTTCGTGGTGGATGGGTCGCGATGATCATTGACGACGCAACTCACCCTGGCGGCGATCGAGGTGGTCGGTTTCTCGAGCAGGTCCCAGAGCCATTTCTGGTACTCGGCGCACTTCCCTTCGCCGAATTCCTCCTCCTCCCTCTGTCGCAGGGACTCGGCCTCCTTGCGCATCTCCTCGTGCACGTGCTCCTTCCTCTGATGGTACTTGTGCTGGCAACAGCTCTCCAGGTAGAGCTCGTCGACGCCCCAGTACTCGAGATCGTCGCTGAACGCCAGCACGCACATTTCGTCGACGAGATGGAGCTTGCCGGTCCGGTAAAAGTTGAGGATCGAGCTGAACGACTTCGGGTGACGGTCGAAGAAGTACTCGTTGTCGATGAGCGAGTAGTCGTCGCATAGCTCGGTGATCGCCTCGTGGGTGTTGCAGTCCTTGAGACGGCCGAGCCGGGTGTGTGGGAGCCGTTCCAGGGTGCGCCAGAGCACCTCGTGCTTCACGCCGCCAACGTTGATCGAGACCCGACGGTTCAGGGCCTTCGACCTCATGATCATGAACGGCTCGGGCGGCAGGGACGTCATCGACCTCGAGAACGCGCGTTGTTGTTGCATTTGCAGGGGCAAGGGCGGTGGTGGTGGGGGCGGTGGTAACGGAGGTGGCAAAGGGGGCGGCAATGGCGGCGGGGGCAGGTTCACCGTCCCCACCGAACCGACGGATCCCACGGTCGTCGAAAACGGGGCATAACGGACCTCCTTGTTAGTTCCTCCACCGCCTCCTACTCCTCCTCCTCCTCCACCTACGCCAGGTTTACCACCGCCGACTACGGCGATACCTCCTCCGCCTCCAGTCATACTGACACCCAGACCGATCACACCTCCACCGGTCCCTATAGTCCCCGAGCCGACACCGACTCCGAGGGATCCTCCTCCAACACTGGTACAGCTTGGGACAGATGCACCGGCCCACTGCAACGTCGTCGTGCCGCCACCCTCGAACACGAAGCCCTGGTCGGTGCCGATGTACGGCACCATGCACGACGACGACGACGATAGCACCGGGCCCGTGACCACGGCGCTCCCATTACGATCGCCGTCCGCCAGCGTTGTGTCCTCTTCGAGCCGCCTTTTGTTTAGCATCAAACGCACCAGGCCAAGATGATAATAGCACCGCGCTGTTGGCTGCCTCTGGTCGAGCCGACCTCTCGGTCTTTACTCTACGAGGCTCTTCGTTGACGGTTTCCTGATTCACGGCAACTTCTTCTTCTTCTTCTTCTTTTTCGTTTTTGGCGTCCTCTTCTGCTTCTTCTTCTTCTTCTTCCTCTGCTTCTTCTTCTTCTTCTTCCTCTGCTTCTTCTTCTTCTTCTTCCTCTGCTTCTTCTTCTTCTTCTTCCTCTGCTTCTTCTTCTTCTTCTTCCTCCTCCTCCTCGTCCTCGTTACCCTTTTTGCGCTTCATCCGTGCCTACGTCTGTCCTCTCGCGTTGGCCCGGCTTAACCGCGCCATAATCTGAAACACATAAAATAGATGGTGGATCAAAGTGGACAATAATTTTTTGATAAAATACCAATAGAGTTATATTGCAATTCTAGCGCCTACTCTCGCCGTCAGTCAAAATATTAACCAGTCGCACAGTTTCCTAGTAATACGTGTCAGCAACGCTTACGATATTTTAAAGCACGCAATATTTCACGAAGCATCCGATGTCAACAAATTCGGAGCCGCTAATATATTCATGTTTTTTTCTTCTGCCCGCGAGAATAAGGATTCTGGCGCAGCTGTTTGAATATTCATTAGGAAACAATAGACGCTTCTTCGCGAGAAACGTGCTAGGTCCAACTTATACGTGGATTATGCGGCTATAAATATACGGCAAAAAGATTCATCTCCATTGTTTCTTCTAGGAGTCAGAATTTTAGCTTCTGCTGCTAGTATTTATTACACCGCTGACCTCGTAACCTTTTCAAGGGAAAACTTGAAATACACGGGCAACGGCTGAACATTGATAAACAATTTTCACAAGATACGGTGAATTTATATTACAGTTTCCAGGCAATATTCTCCAATTGATCAACTTTCAAACTCAATAAATTTGTTTAAAAAGACAGTACAATTTTACGATTTCGAGTACGGGACACGTGAAAGATCGAATTTTCCAAATTGATTGAAAGAAAAATATTCGGAATAAACTATAAATTTTCGGATTGGTAAACCATCGCGATCATTCATCACGTTCCAAAATATATCGGTTTCCTCGTGTCTTGTGTATTTGTGTTTGCGAGCCTAAGAAACTTTCAACTATCCTCAGCCGCGAGTGTCGTTTTAATGAACACGTGTGCGAATTTCTGATTATTTTTCCGGAAAGAACAAAAACACAAACATCAACGTCAACGACTGTAAAAAAGGTAACACGCACGTCCACAAATTCTCCTCTCTTTCCCTTCCCATCTATAGTAAGAAAATAAATTAACCGAATAATTAATCTTGTAATTAGCATGTTCAGCAACGATACTCCTACATCGGGGAAGGAGATATAACAGCGGTAATAGCCTTAAATTACTTTCAGTTAACCGTTTTATTACGCTAATTCCGATTAATTACAGGGGTGGAGGAATGACACGGTTTTTAAATAATTGCTCGCTAATAGTGTGCAACCTCTCGACAACGTACTGAAACGTTTCATTACCTTGTCGATAAACACAGACAATTTATAGTTTCCATAAAAATCCACAGTGTACTTATAAATAATAATTGTCCTTCAGTTTCCCTGAAATATTCACAATACTCTCTACCATTGATTGAGCGATTACCAAAAATATGGGTCAAGGTTGTTTCGAGAAATTCACCGCGCACATCTGTACAAAGTTTCTTAGAACAGAAGATCATCAAGGCGGTAAGTGTCTCTGTCCAGCGAGAATCTATGGTGGTGTTAATGGGAGTTGGTAGTGTCCAATATTACCAGTGATCACTGGCTAGACTCGTTGCCAGGACTACCAAATGAAAGTCGTTTCATGGCGACAGTAGATCTTTCTTCTCTTCAAAGAAACATTCATTTTACTAAATTCAGAGGCATTTCACTCATTTCTATCTAAGGGTGACAATTTTTTAATTTTTTGTAAGTGCCTGTAATGAAAATTGAAAACATGTATTTTGTAAATCTAAAGTCAGTTATACATATACACGTAAAAAGTTTCATTGAAATCGATTGACACATGAAAAAGCTATGTGCATAGAATGATGTAAAAAATATTTGTATTTATATCGATACTTGCAATTTTTGCTATTTTCAATCAATTATATCTCATCACATCCTCGATCGATTTCGATGAAACATTATACGTCTATATAACTTATTTATACCTACCAAAGGCGGCTTCTACATTATCATTACAGGCACAGATAAAAAAAGTTAAAAATCATCACCTTCCCTTGTTTCTTTACACATTAATTAGTAAACTAATCCTTCTAACGTCTCAAAAAAAAAAATCAAGCAGTGTACTTTAAACGATGTACGAATACTTTGTATGCGTCATCCACTGCGAATTCGTTAATGGGTCATTGCAAATAGATGACAGTCTCGGATCCATTCGACCTATATACTTTTCAGAGCAACGCACCAAACCTCCGCCGAGAATCGAAAATTTCTTAAGTCCACGGTATTGGCAACTGTCCCCCGGTTTCTTTCACAAACTCCGTTGACTTATTTCTTCGGGAAGAGCGCTGGTATCACGCTCGAATGTCATCGACATATTTATTGCACCCTATGTTCGATTCCATCGGTAACATTCGGGTCGAGGTCACCCCGAAAGAGTTGGTGGTGTGTTGCAAACCTGTTTAAAAGATCGTGGATCAGATGAGCCGGGACGGTGGCTAGTTGCTCGGAAGAAAAAGGCTGTGTGTCGCTTCTAATGAGGCCGGGGTGGATTTCAAATCTGATATCATCGCACCTATTTTCGTGCGTATGGCAGGCGGACAGAGGCTCTTCCTTTATTACCGAGGCGCGCATTCGCGGGAATGACGATGGCCCTCGTGAGAACGGAGACAGAGAACGACGAGTAGAGGACAGAGAGAAAGGGAGAGAGAGAGAGAGAGATGCCGGGTGAAAAGTTTGGAAATGAAAGGTCTGAAAAGTGTTTTTGCTGCGAACATTACGTACGACGGACTATTTATACGCGAGGTCAATACTCCCCGACGACCCAGATACCACGCGAAAAACACCTGTCCTGACCGATAGTCCCCGATTGAATCGCACGTGGTTTCGTGCACGAGGGCTCGCGATCAGTATGCAACGGGAGCGATTGCTGTCCGAATACGCCGCGCCGGGTCTGGGTTAGGTTATTAGCCGTGTTCGATAAGAAAACGGCAAGACCCTTTTGCACTTTCACGCGACCCTTTTCTTTTTTAGAACGCTGCCACAGGTGAACAGGCTCTCTCTCTCTCTCGCTCTCTTGCTGGCTCTCTTTCCCTCACGTGATCGCCACCTTTGGCATACGAAATGTTTGGGTAAGTTCAGGATGTCGTTCCGTAGTATCAGTCAAAAAGGAGAAAGGTCGCTAAGATGGCGCCTTTAGGACCTTCCAAGTGCATCAGGTGATACGAACTTCTGAGCCATTCGACTGTCAGAGCGGCCGTAAAATATCCGTAAAGTTAAAGTTACGTTTCGAATGAAATACGACCGTTCGAGTGAACATTTGTCATTTATACGTGTCATTTATATTTATCTGTGGGTCACTCCTTTAACGCTCCGGCGACCGTGTCGGTTTTAACCCCTTTTCGTTGTTGTGTGGCTACATTTACTTGAATGCTTAAATATTGATTATTAGACTGCGGATGTTTATGTATTTTCTAAATTTTCTGGATAAATTTGAAGAAAGCGGAATGAAGTAAAATCTTGTTTTTACTGGGAACAGCCTTTGTAGATCTAAAATTTCATTTGATTAGAAACGCGTAACATTCATATTTGTTAAACTTCGTTCACATCTTCGTTACGAATCTGACACGTTAAAATATAGCAAAGGCCGTTCTCATGTCGATACTGAGATGCACAGGGAAATTGAAAGAATTTGATTTCATTTCAGTAAATATTTAGATTTTTATCACGAAAATTGTGTGATCGTGGATAAAGTAATTTTCTAAATAAGGAACTTGAAACTAGAAAAATATCGAACGAATGGGAAAAATACTCTATGCAGTTGTAACGCGCGCACACGACGACATTGCAAAAATAAATGTGACCTTTATATCAGGCTTACTAACATTTTTCTGCTATTTTTAAGACATTCAGAGCCGAAAGAAGTCTATTTGATCCACATTTACGATAAACCGTGGGTTTGCACGATGTTCGCAGTGAAAATGACAATCGCGCTCCATTTCGCGTGTTGTTTATGCAACAAATTTGTTGTGTGCCTTTTCATTTCCTTGTTCCTTCTTGCGTGGAATCAATGTTTCACCGATTGCACCACAAGTTAGCGAACCTCCTTCGTATTGCTGTGTACGAGGGGGAAAGAAACGACAGTGGCACTGCACACTTGACTCATTGGGGCTGACCCAGTTTCCCGTGTTAGGCGAACTACTTCCTCCTTCCAAGTTCAAAGATCACTATTCCGAAATGGAATTTTCACGCGACCGACCGCCATTGATTAGGTAATTGAACTATGTTCAATTGAACTCGAAAAGTCGACGTAAGATTTTTCCAAATGAAATTCTGAACACGCGCGTGCATCTAGTAAATTAAGAATGTATAATTATATATGTCGAAGATAATGATAGTATAACAGCAGTTCTGAAAAGTTTATGATTCACAGCTACATATTTCTTGGCAAGTATTCCAATGGCGATAACAACTTCAGTCATGTACCAAGACGCCGCACTCAGGAATTTTAAACCACTTTCTGATGAGCTAGAGACTTGAAACTTTAAACATAGCTCAGAACTGGATAACAATGCAATATTAAAAAGAAATTTTTATAAAAATTGTCCGTTTAGGAGATAAGAAAAAATCTCAGAATAATATCTCAGCGTGAATCGAACCCGGGCCTTACTAAATACGCTCGGTAGTAAAAACTAAAAAGTAGAAAATAAAAAATATATAAAAAAAAACTTTTTAAAAACCACGCTTATATAGAAAATAATTTTTTTTAGATATTAGTAACTATAAATAAAAGCGTAGAGCGTTAAACTATATTAACGTAATCTTCGTGGGCGCTCCACGCTTTTATTTATAGTCACTAATATCTAAAACAATTATTTTCTCCTTTTTAGTGCATTTTAATATAAGCGTGGTTTTTTAAAAGTCTTTTTTATATATTATTTTATACTCCATTGATCATACTTCGTCAGAACTGCGTCTAGACGTGAACTACTTGTTAATAATATCTGTCTTTCTCTTTCAGAATGATTGATACGATCAAAATGTTGTTTAATACAAAATATTCGAACTTCAGACTTGTTATCATAATATTTGATAAATGATCAACGATGTGACAGAGAAAAACTTTCGATCGAATAGGCAGTAGCAACAATGATATATTGTTATATTGCACACCAGTATCACCAGCACACTGTGGCTTCACTGGTATGAAGTTATTTTAGTCGTGATATACATATACGATTGCTTTCGATATAGCCTTGAACCGCGATTCTGAAAATAATACCCTGAATCGACTAAATGTACCCGAAATGGTGGGGAGCTATCAGTCAAAATAAGGGAGGAGGAGCATCGTCCTTGTGATTAAAATCACCCTAAAGTATCGACCAGCGGAATTACACAGTTTTATCCTCCGGTATAGTCGTTCTAATAAACGAGACGCCCACAATAAAATAATTTACGCGCGGTTTGAAGCTTCTTTGAAAATACTAGGCGAGGTAAATATTACCAGTATATCAATATCAGTATATTAATATAATCTCTAAGAAATCGACCATCAAACGTTCGAAACATTTTCTAGCAGAGATGATAAAATTGAAAATTTCTTTTACTTCGTCGAAATAGAAATGTTATAAGTAAACTGCAGATCTTTATGCAAAATAAAAATATTCTGAACTGATTGCGAGAACCAGTGGTTCAATAAAAATACATTTCACCCCGTAATAGTCTTTTCACGTTGAAAACAACATAATAATATTCGTAAATTTTGTATATTTTCCACTGTTTCATAATTAAGCCAGTTAATTTATTGATAAATGCATAAAAATCCGCAGTGAAATTGTCCAGTCGGTATAAAAGACGTAAACAACAATAGCCATTAGTCCACCATAAATCGGGACTTATAAGAAATATTGTATCGAGCAGTACCGATTATTATTATCGTCGAGTAAGCAACAATAAAGAATAGTTCTCGCCTTTCACGATATAACAAGAGCCCATTTTCATTACCTATACTTCCCAGTACAGATTACATCAAGATGTTTACTTATCTTCGCATGTTCACAATATACTTGGTGACACTCAGCGAATGAACTTAACTCGAAGTCAACATCAGATAGGTGCTCAAACAGTGCGCAAGGCGTCAACAGTGCCAAACAAATTAAATTACTATTTAACATGTTTCGTATTAATTAACACCAAACCTACCACGGTCAAATGGCATAGTTCCCCATCTTCCAGTTATCGAAACGATCAAAATTCATTTATGGAAAACAACGGAATAAATTTCCTTCTTCAAGGATCAACCTCAACAAAAATAGCGATGCCAGTTCTTTAAGGCAATCGTTTATCAGTGAAATGATATATTAACAATGTGTGGTGAAATTTATAATCGCAAACAAATTAGAAGAATCTCAATATACCGTTATATTATTTGCAATCTATTAACCCTTAACACTCGAGTGGTGAGCCAGAGTCGCCACGAAAAATTGCTGTACCATTATTCAAAATATTGTTTACATTATTAAATATATTGGTATCTAGTCAATTTCTAAACATTTAAATATCGTGCGAGGTATTGTATCAATTTCGTATCTATAAAAAGAAGAAAATCAGATAGAATGGAATTATTCTAGCTCCGGAGAAATGTTTAATTTTCTAGTTAAAACAGCTCCGAGTGCAAAGGGTCAAACGTACTATATTAAGAGAAAGAAATTAAATTTCTTCTTCACTTTTCACGAAAATTTTGATTTTCCATTAAGTTCCGCTGTCTATTTATCGGATACTTTGAATGCTTGGTAGGTTCGGCGTTAATCGTCTTGTATCTACATAAATTCGATTGTTACAGCTACTAGTGGAGAGTTTGGGAAAGAATGCAGAAGAAATGAAGGGAAAGGGACCGCGGTGCACTGGTTACAAAATCACTTGTTCTTTCGACACTTCCGGTCGGTGTTTCTTCCGATCTAAGTATACTCGTACGTACCGATAGCAAAGTAAACGCACGCGGTAGCTCATCTGGATAGCACCCTATCGGCGAATAAACGGGAACTCGCTCCCACGAAGAGGACGACGAGCGAGACGGGAAGAGGATCGATCTCATTCCGGCCACAGTGACCCAGCCAGTCAGCGTGTCGCAAATACAGTTCGGTCACATGTCATCTCTCCACAGAAAGCAGATGAACGGGAGGACGCAACGAACGCGACTTTCCACGAGCTATTCGACACTCGCACTTCTGGAGGACCGTGCTCGCGTACGGTTCAGTATCTACTATGCGCAGATCGATCCGCGTGGGCGGAAGCAACTGCGCGAAACGAAACTTCCGAACGTTCCGATCTTCCAGTGACCGTTTCTGCTTGCCGAGGAACACTGCAGATCAACACGAACGACTTAGACCACTGTCATTTGCCCACAGCCAATTAGACATTCTTCGGACATTTCTACGCGATCGCAACGTGCCTCCCCGCACGTTATCCCATTTCTACAATTCCCATAACAAACATTCTATTCTTAACCCTTTCACTACAATGGACGAGATATCTCGCTTCCACGAAGTCGAAGAAACGATGCTACGGACGAGATATCTCGTGTATCTTTATTATCAGGCAACTTTATTATCAAAAATGTTTTCCAAATAGCTAGAGCTGCCGATATTTATGCTTTTATAACGAAATCGGTCGGGCGAGGTGTAAAACAGTAAATGGTTAGAAACATTGTAATGTTGTCTTTTACGTGACAAAATCATTAAAGGATGAAATAAATTTTTTATTTACTCCTGCTCCCCGCAATCAATGCAAAATATTTTTAGTTTGCATAAAGATCCGCAGTCTGCTAATAACGAATTGATTTTCTAGTCCGGACATGGAATTGTGTCGTCGCATAGTGCGCGGGAGTCAACGTATTTAAGGTCATTCGCAGCAAGGTGTGTACACGTTATGCGAACAATCTTTAGATAAGGATTGAGATCATGAATAGTCCTAGCCGAACGAGTCTACCGTTGAATAAAGCAGGGGAATGAAAATTCTAGAATCGGTGCGTAGAAGAATACTGTAAGAATAAAGTAAATGTCCACAGTCGAACACAGGAAATATAAGACAATCAGTTTGGGGCTATAAGGGCGATCCCCGCGCATAGCGCAAGATAGTGTGCAAGTATTTACACACGACACAGAGCTAAGCGATGCCTGTGTCCTCGTCATCAATTCCGGCAAGTGTGCGTGGAACCAATCTTGACATTCTAAACACCGGAGCTGTTCTCCTGTAGACTCTGGGGAAGCGAATGGCTATAGAAAATACATTTCGCGTTGGCACCTTTCGAGGACTCTTTCTTATAAGAGACGGTTTTCTTTTATTCCCTCCTTCAAATATTCGATCGTGATAGTGTCAGCTCAGGATGGCGTGAACTGCTACTTTTGGATCACTCGTGATTCGATCACAGTGATTTTGTCACAGTGATTCGTGATTTGCATGATCCCTTCTTATTGGCGGAGAGCATAACTATTCTTCGCGCAAGTCACATAGCCATAATCTGAGAAAATTGCGAGTTACATCGCATCTATATCAAATTTATTATATTTGTAAGTTATTTCTGAAATTATCAGTGGCGTTTTCTGTAATTGTTAAGTAATACATTGGCGTTTTGTAAAGCTTTTCACATAGCATATACATACATAAACATAAAAGAAATTGTCTGCACTTTTATACTATTCGAATAAATATTACGATTTCGTAATCGTGAGGAAGAATTAACTATTTTCTTCTTTAAATACTGAAATAAAGTACGGGAAAGAGAATTGAAGAGAATACAAATCACGCCACGTAAACGTAAAAGTAGGACTTCTGAGAGAGAGACACCGGTCTAAATTGATCTTTTATCTAACGCTTTCGACTACTGAAAACCCCCATCTTTGCATTATCGAGAAATAAGAAGGCGCATGCCGCACCCTTGGGAACCTGGGAAGGGGAACACCCCCTTACGATGAAAAAATAAATAAAAATATATTTCTCACCGTTCGAGGAACCACGAATGTCATGAAAAATCGTTTCCGCGTACAGTGTTAGGTCTGCCAAAACGTTAGCTTCCCGTTCACGTGACATTTTAAAGAGCTATCCGTTTAAATGTCACCGCACGGCATTTATCCGTGGCATAATTTCAGAGTAGTTTCTCCCCCTGAGTTCCCGGGGTTAGTCGGCATCCGTAATACTCGATGGTCTCGTTATCGATTGAATTATTATGGCTGGTTATTGTTCGGGTCCGTTTCGATCGGCTGCTCGTCACCCGACCGATAGGTTATGTTGGCAACGATATTTCCGACAACTGCGGAGAGGGTGCATCGTTCAAAAGTGTATTATTTAAACGCTTGTTATCCGAGCATTGTTTTGCTGTTTCAGGGTCTGGATCTTGGCTGCGCGTCAATACGTCGCTCTATGGCTAGCGAAAATATTCGCGAAGTGTCGTAATACACGCCAGTTTCGAGTACTTCGCTTTTAATAACGATCTCCCGGGTCCAAATCCGACGACGCCGCGCCGAGCCCGCCAATGGAACCGTAAATTTCGGAAAAGCACGACGGTCACGAGTAGTCGTCGACCACGGTGAAGAACCCGATTTGTTAGGATCGCGGCCGACAGTAGTAAAGATGGATGATGAGCCTTACCAGGCAGTAGTAACCTACCGCTATTTTACGGCCTGCATTTCAGAATCGAATGCGCTCTCTTCCCTAACCGCTAGACGATCGTCAGTTTAATTGTTCTCCTCACTGTCGCACAACCTGTCATCGTCACGTTTCCCGAAGATTCTGAAAGGTAAAGTGACCAGCTACTATCAGTTAAACGATCATTGACATTCCTCGCGTTCTAACGTTGCTCCCCTTTCGCAAATATCTCAAGAATGCATACTACCTTGACGTCACGGTGTTCGTGGACATTAGGCACTTCCCCCCCCCATCCTTTCCTGACATAACGCACAATTTTCTTCACCTTTACTTTACTCGGCGGACTCTGTTTTCGCAAGCCGTAAAATTTGACCCAGACTGACCTGGAGACCTTATCGATTCTCTTTTCTGAATGAATGCTGCCGTTCAAGCCCCCGATTTTCTATGAGCCTTAAAGATATTAGATCAACCTTTGTCTGGTCTGTATGTCAGTCATTGATCCTAATCTATTAACATTATTACTGTACTGTAGTTTCTCTCGAGGGTTCAAATGGCACTGACAATAGACGTACAAGTCTATCGAGTCTATTGACTCTCCTACGGAATGACGAATTTTTCGGAAACATTGTAATATGGTATGTTGAAAAACGTCGGTAACGTTTAATGGACAGATGAGGTTTTTCAGTGGGACTTCGAGGAACGCGTGGAGGAGAACTCGTGTATTTTTGACAGATTCAAGAGCGAGCAGCTGAGAGGTTCAACATATCTGGGTCTGTACGCGCGTTATTCGGGGACAGTATTTGACGCGTGCCGGCAACCCGTGCTATAACGAAGCAGGCTACTATACGGAAATAGATGTAAGCCAGTAGAAACGTACCAACGGTCTGACGCGAAATCTTTTTATTTTCTTTTTGTTTTTTCTCTCGACGACTTACCTCTGCTTTATACACGGTCACCATTCGCCCGAGAAGACAAGACGTTGTGCACCACGATGTAGCACCGCATCTTGTCGTGGCTACCGCGACGAATAATGCACCGTGACGAGTAGTGACGACCAGTGACGAACAGTGACGAGAGGGCACCGTACTACTACCACTTGTTCCACACCAAGCGCTGCAATCGACGTTCACGCGTCTATCGATTAGGAGAAGGACAATGTAGCATAGTCTCGGGCTTAGATGCAACGCGAGAGGAGAACGGTCCCGAGATTATTCGCCATTTCTTCGGTAATATCTCCCGTGGTAATTTGAAATCGGTCACGACGCACAGTTCGATCTGTCGGCCGGTTTAATATCGAGGTAGGAAACACGTGAATCGCGTTTTTATCTGACGTTCGGGTCGTTCGAGACGGCAGTGGTAACGACGGGTGGTAACTGGTAACATCGCCGATCGTGTATCCGGTAGCGATGACGATACGGATTGTACTACTATTATAGCTGCCCCGCGACAACGGACAGAGGTATTGTTTGGACTACAGTCAGACATGCGCCTGCGTCGGGAATTACTGTAAAGCTACCCTGTCTGTCGCGCGTATGATGAAAACTTGACCTCCATCTATGCTGTTCGCTTTCCTCTTTTCGCGTACCGATAGCTCGATATCAATTTTGAATCTGTGTAAAATTTGCGCGTGCGCGCACTGCGCGCCGCTGCCTGCCAGATGCGCAGATCCAGAGCCTACCTCCAAGTACAGCGCTTAGATATTGTGCGCCTTCCACGCGCATGCGCGACCAAAACCAGGAACGTATCTATAGTTACGCACATAATTGATCACACAGTCACTTCAAATCAGAATAACTTTTCTATGAATGGACCAAACGACTTCAATTTCTCTGTAAGATATATATATATATCATGTAATAGCTACATCTAATCGGAATAAAACAATAAAATCAAGTTGGAGGCTGGTATTCTTTATTTACGGACGGGAGTGTACGTCCTAATAAATTATATATAGTATATTACTGGTATGAAAGTACCGGAAAAGTTAAGAAATTTACATATATTACATATTCAATTTTGATATAACACACACGCATGTGTTATACATTCATATTTCCATAATCAAATCATAAGATTTTTGCGAAATTAGACGGGGTGATCAGGGTACTTCATTTTACTCAAACATTTTACTTTACCAACGATGAAATCGTCGCGCACGCGCGTGGAAACCGCACGATACTCGTCAGTCGTCACTGCTCGCGCGAACAGCTCACGAGGATCACACTTTATTTTAATCATCTATCCATCGACTCGTTCGACGAGAACAACAATGCAGCGAGATTTGTAAATGAAAATAAAATTTCACCTTGACCAATGTCGGCTTTTTCAAATTATTCCATTTTGGTTTTCAGTTATGTTTAGCGCAGCTAGTATAAATACATGGGGATGCGCGTCAAATTATATGTCGATATAGAAACATATGCTTTGATTATTTGAATATCGTTGCATGAAGCAACGTATCTAATTTCAAGGGCTAAAGATTGTCTATTCGGTTTTGCTATAAATTCGTTGAGTAACAAAATCAGATAATGCTATACACAAGTCATATTAAATGTTTAATAGTTTAATAAGTTAAACGCGAATGGTGGCGCTCTAGCAACGCAATTAACGGAATTGAGAAATTGGAGAAATCTTTATAATTCTTTACAAATTTTTGAAATAAATTATTGTCTATCGAGAAGCAATACCGATGACGTCGGTGCTCGCTGCCATCATAACTCATCAGTCTTTAAAATATTCATCATTTTTAAACAATTTTGCGACATTAGTATAGAATTTTGTTAAATAATTGTAACTTTCTTTCAATTTACTTCTGTATTAATTTATTCAATCATTTTAAGTATAATTAATTTCCGTACAAACCTTACATAAAAATCAATGTGCAATAAATTAATAATAATGGATTAATAAGATAACATTAAATATAAATATAAAAAACTTTATTTACAGTGACATACATATATTTCTTTGTATATCTCAGACTACGGCATAAATAGTTTTATCAATATATAAATAATCATTTGTATGATGCATGCATCTCGTTTTGTTAATGTGAATGTCAAAATGTTACACTATGTTGTACGATTCAAAACAAATGAAAAATTTGTCCGTTTTCATACACATTTATACATATATTTACAATGTAATCACCATACGTTTAGTATCTACAATGAAATAAATAATTAGTTTGACCTAAATTTAATAGTAAATGTTCATTTTGTACGTAGAGCTACCTTTTCAAGAAAACTTGTGATTAATCATTATTATTTTGTTCTTTAGCAGATTATTTTTAGATGTTTGTATAACAATAAACCAGTCTTTGTACAACGTTTGCAATTATATAGAAATTGCTGTAGCTCTAACAGCTGCGCTCAGTAAAGGATTTGGATCCGGTTCTTCTGTCAGAATATTAACTTTCACCCATTCCCGTCGTTTGTTACTTTGTCGCAATGCATCGATGACTGCTTGAACATACAAGCCGTCTTCAAAAGTTGATGCTGAAAATACTGGTTCCTTTACCCAACCCTTTTTATCTTCTACAGATTGGAAAGCTTGTCTCAATGCAGAAATCATGTTTCTCAGTCCCTTGACATACGGTCGTGGAATGGAATCGGTGATAGGAAATGGTATATCTTGCAAATCATCTGTATCATGATATAACATTTCTTCTTGGCCGTTACGGTAGCCATATAAATCTCCACCGCGTGCAAGAAGATGATTACCACCTCCGCATATTAATACCTCTTGAGAAAGCTGACCTTGCAAATGGTTGCTTAAGGTTGCCGTGACCAATGTACCGCCGCTCAATTCCATTTGAAAACTACAGAAGTCTGGTGACGTAACGTGTCTTATTCCGTTTATATGCTTTGTAGTTTGGGTGAAAGTACGAACTACTGCGTGTACTTTAGAGGCGTGTTGACCAGTCAAGTGAAAGATTAAATCTATTACGTGACTCCCTACTAATGCTAAAATTCCTCCTCCCATTGTATCGTCGCACAACCAATCGTATCCTACAAAAATATAGAAAATTGTATAGTTGTATAAAAGTACGAAATTCTTTTCAGAACAATAATCTATTCGAATACAAACCATTGTGCAATAAACTGCCCATATGTACTCTAACTTCTACAACAGTTACAACACCACCTAAATATCCTTCCTCCAAAGCTTTTTTCATGTCAACGAATGCTGGCAAAAATCTTAAACTATGGTTGACGATACTTATTAACGAAGGATAATACTGTGCGGCTCGTACCATTTTTAAAGCTTCGCTTTGGCTTAAACCAGCAGGCTTATCGCACACAACATGCTTTCCTATGCCTAAAGCCTTCACCGCAATTTGTGCATGCAAGCTGGGAGAGCACATGATAAAGATTAAGTCAACATCCTTCCTGAGCAGTACGTCGTCTATTCGACTAGTATGAAACGGTATATCTAGGTCAGTCGCAACTTCTGATACTTCTGCCAATGTACGGCCCCAGATAGCTTCGATCCTGAAGCCTTTCTCTCTCAGAAATGGAATAATAATCCTTACGATACTTCCAGTACCGAAAACTCCAATACCAGGTAATGTCATTTTCAATTCTTCAAGTTTCTCCTCGCTAGTTTTAACAAATATTGATAATCTAATCTTACTTTCGGTCGAAAAATACTTTTAACACTTTTATACAGTACTTCTGTATTCGTTTCTATCGATACTCTTTATTGTTATCTTTAGTATACATAACAAACAAAACATTGTCAAAAGCTATGTATGTATATCACAACCGAGTAAGAGCATCGCCAGAGATTTCCTCTGTGACATCATATTATAGTATTTAAAGGCGGTATTTCATGAAAGTATACGAATATTATTTAGAAAACTCTCTGATAGAAAGTATTATATACTAACATTTTTTATACAAGTCAAAATCAACATATAACGCAACAAACAATAGTAACAATAATTTATACCACCGCATAACTACAAATATTTTCATCTATATCGTCGTGATCAATTTTATTAACCCAAGTACAATAAGACGATCCCAAAAATGTTGTATTTCCTTGAAAGGGCTGATTCCTGAGGTAATTTCAAGTAACTCTTCTTTTGCAAAAATCTTCTCCGCGGCTTTGTTTTCGAGTTATCAACAAAAAACACGGACCAATCAGCGCGCCGGTTACAGTGTACGGATTCCGGCATAGCCAATCTAACGCCACGCTCAACAGGACTCGCTCTCCGATTGATCCGTAATTTTCAAAGTCACAAAGAATATTTTCGCAAAGGAAAATGCCTTGGAAATCAGGCCCCTCGAGGAAGTACAACATTTTTGGGACACCCTTATACTGTGAACTCACGCCGTTTGACGTAAATAAGCGTGCTGTAGTGTATTGTGAACGAGTCGTTAGTTTCCATTCACTTGTCAGTCATTTTTTATCATTGATTTTCCGAAGGTACTCGAAATAAACCGAACATCGACGATGATCGTGCCCTGCGCTAACCTGTCAGTTTGCATTGCGCAAAGATGATAGCTGTTTGTCACGTCCGTTGTATTTAATTAATTATTTAAATATGTAAATATGCAGGTGAACCGTACGAACCAGTGGTCACTTTGCTATTTTTTACTTTAAGTTTTTCATTGAAGTGTAAGTGTCATAAAGCCATTCAACGAATAAAACATGACGGAAATTCGGAAGAGAATAGTCGTCAACGACGATCAGGTAAACGGCTTTTTTCCTATTTTGCAAGTCTAAAGGCCACGGCACTATTTTTTTGCTAGTTTATTTGTGTCTCCCGCCGTGTCATTAACTGTGATTAACTGCGTTCTGACCTTTGTATTGGATGTTATACATATTAAATGAATTGAATAACGACTGTGACAGCTATGTACTAACACTAAATCATTACACCAATGCAATGCGCCGCTAATATTATTTTTATGATACAGCTGTGGGAATGCGGCTGTAGAGCTATACGATGTTCGTCAAAAATACATTCTTTCTATACATAATTATATTTCTAGATGAAACATTTCTTAATTATATCTTCGCATTAATGAATTAATTGATAGTATTTATACGACGTATTTCCTATCTTAATTGGAACATGTATTTTTCACATAACATGTATTTTTCATTCCTTATATGATTGATATGTTTAACCCTTTGCACTCTGAGCTATTTTAATTTGAAAATTAAACATTTTAATCCCACCTAAAATTTCCACTACCTATGATTTTTTCAATTTTATGGATATAAAATTGGTATACTATCTCATACTATACCTAAATGTTTAGTAATTGATTATTTTTTCATTATGAATTATGATAATGAATGTAGACATGCTGCTATCTTCTGTATAACTTTTAGGTGTTTCTTGAACTTTATATTATGTCATTCATAGTCTAAGAAAATTAGTTTTTATATACTTGAACACAAACGTATGGAAATCTACATTTGCATGAACACTTCTACTATAATTTGAATATATTTGCTAATGGAAATAAGTACAAATTCCTTCTGCCAAGTCACATTAAGTATAAATAAGCAATTGAATTTTTTCTACGAACTAAATATTATAATCAAATATTTATTATATTCATTTTTAATTTGCATTTAATAAAACTTAGTAGTGTAAACTCTTTCAAATTCATACTTAATGTGGCAAAGTTAATAAATGATTTTTATATTATATTGTATAGAAGGAAGATGTGGAATCCGAAGATGATGCAAAGTTGGAAGTGGAGGAGATGGCGAAGAGCCTCCCACAGGGAACCGATCATACTCCTCACATTTTGGATTCTGCCCTTTCCGGCTTGCCAGATCGGTAAAATTCTTATATGCAGCACCTTTGTTATTTACGAATGATATACATTATATTGAATACTGTAAAAATTATTAAATATTTCAGCTGGAAAAATTGGGTGATTAGGACTATTTTTACACTGTTTATGATTATTGGATTCTGCGGAATTATTTATATCGGACCTTTAGCACTGATGGCTACAGTAAGTTCTTTTTCTGCTAAATTTCACTATGTAATTTACAAGGAAATATTACATGTTTTCATATATATTCCGATAGACGCTCGTTGTACAAGTTAAATGTTTCCAAGAAATTATTAACATTGGATATGCTGTCTACAGAATTCATGGTTTACCATGGTTTAGATCTCTCTCGTGGTATTTTTTAATTACATCCAACTATTTCTTTTACGGAGAAAATTTAATGGATTATTTTGCTGTGGTTATTAACAGAACGGTGAGTACCATATGCAGTTATGTATCTTGTATAATTGTATAAATGCTGTATAATTTCATTGAATAGGACATTTTTTAGTAAATTTGTTGAACTTAAACCTCTGATATTATATATAATACAAAAAGTCTTTTTTATCAAGAATAATATAGGTGGCTATGTTATGTGGTTCACCTTGTAAATGTAATTGAATTAAATCATGAAATACAGTTTTACGAACACATATAGGTTGACATAAAATCAATGAACACCTTCGAGTATCATCTTTATATAGTTTATATGGCTTCCAGTTCTACTTTCCGAGGCTTCTATTAGATCTGTACATATGAAATGCTGTTCCCCGCATTAAACGCTACAAAAATTTTAGAGTCCATAATCCTTTTACATGTTTCTAATTTTCCAAATATCTCGTGAATCTTTTTATTAATATGTTCTCTTATCTTTTTAGGAATATTTACGTATACTTGTTACCTACCACCGTTTTATTTCATTTTGTCTGTACATCGTTGGTTTCGTATGGTTTGTACTATCGCTCGTAAAGAAATACTATATGAAACAGTTTTCCCTATTTGCTTGGACACACGTCGCTCTACTTATCGTCGTGACACAAAGTTACCTCATAATAAAGAACATTTTCGAAGGTTTAATATGGTGAGTCATTTATTTACGTAAATCAATATTGCTCTGGAAATATATTTTCTGATCATGTGTATTTACTTTTTTTAGGTTTATTGTTCCAGTTAGTATGATAGTGGCGAACGATGTGATGGCATACATGTTCGGTTTCTTTTTCGGTAAAACACCTTTAATTAAATTGTCACCGAAAAAGACTTGGGAAGGTTTTATAGGTGGTGGTATCTCAACGGTTATTCTTGGTCTAATGGTAATAGTTTTCTTTTATTAAAAAAGACATTTCTATAGAATTGCATTCTCGCGAACAGAAATCAGAGAAAGAGTATTTCAGATATCGTACGTGATGTGTCAGTACCGCTACTTTGTCTGTCCAATTGAATATAGCGAAGCGTTAGGACGAATGACTATTGATTGCGAGCCGTCTAGTTTGTTCCAACCTCAGGAATATGGGTTGCCTAGCAGCTTACAAGTTGTATGGAAAGTGGTAATTCATCCGAAAACCTAAAATGTAGTTTGCACTTTGTGAGAACGTCTGTGCAAAACGTTTTGCTTTATCTTTTTCAGATTAGTGGAAAATCCACCGTGACACTGTATCCATTCTTACTACACTCGCTATCGATGTCAGTATTCAGTTCTGTAATCGGGCCGTTCGGAGGATTCTTTGCCAGTGGTTTTAAGAGAGCGTTCAAAATTAAGGTAGCTTTTAATTATTATACTAATTTCATTATGGAAAATAGCATTTTAATGTTTAACATATAAAAAATAAATTATTTCGAGAATTCTAGAGTCGATTCTCGCACACCTAAATACAATACGTTTTATTTGATACAGGATTTTGGAGACATTATTCCTGGACACGGAGGAATAATGGACAGGTTCGATTGTCAGTATTTAATGGCAACATTTGTGAATGTCTATATATCTTCGTTTATTCAAACTGCTTCGCCTCAAAAACTTCTACAACAGGTAAAGTATTGCAAATCTTTTTATAACATTTGATATTGCTAATCTTAATAATCAAACTCAACTTATCAGCAAATATGTAGGGAGTATCGTCTCCGAGCGGCGAGAATTCGTCGATGAACGCGACGATTCGATATTTGTTATTTATTGATTGATTTGTGTTCTTCACATTTTATAATATACGTTATTTGATTATTCTATTACGACGCGTGAAAAAGTAAAGACGTGTTTGATCTCAGACGAAGATTTAGACGAGATAATTTTATTAATTGTATCCGTTATATTTAAAATTAAATGTTGAATTGTTTGTGTTTACGGACGTGTTATTCTATCGACGATTTAAATCCTACAAATAAGATATGTGATTTTTGTAATACTATCTATTTAAAATAACATTTTAAAACTGATAAAACATATTTTTTCAATTCTACGCAATGCAGGTATACAGCTTAAAACCAGAGCAACAGCTGCAGTTATTCCAAACGCTAAAGGATTCACTAAACGCTAGAGGTTTATTAAATATTTATTAATGTTCCACCACCAATTTACATGACTACTTGTAAGAGTTTACTTTTAAGTTATGCAAAATGTTAGAAAAACTAACTGTCGTGATTTCTAACATTTGTCCGAATATTGTGTGCAATGTACGCTTGCATAATTTGCGTTAACGATATTAATCGTAACTTCACATTAAAAGCATAACGGTAAAGTTTATTTTGTAATTAGAGGATTAAGAAACATGCCATGCAACATTTGCAGTTTTTTTGCATTCCGCAACAAACAGTCCATTTTTTATCAAGGAAATAATGTTTGTCGAACTGTGATGATGATAGAAATTCTAATTGAGAATTTCTTTTTTATCAATGAAACCAAAGAATGTTGAAGACACTGTGTGTTGTAAAAGGAAAACTTCCAATTTCTTACAGATTTTTTAAATACATGTTTTCTTTTTCTATACGTCGCAACGTAATTGTAAATTGATCAATGAAATCGATGAATTTCTTGTACGTGTCCAAAACTGGATCATCTAATTCGATCGGATCTCAATATATTTTTAAATCCTAATTGTGCATTTAAGATCCATAGTATTAGAAGCGAATCTCTTTGACACAATCCATATATTTCATACGTATAATTTTAAAGGAAGCATAACATACAATGCTTTATTTGAAAAATCAGCAAGTCTCCATATTTTTTATAGTATATTACTAATTGTACGACAGGAATATGAAGAGTATTTGTTTAGCTTGTCTCTATAATCTACTCGTTATGTGCGTATAATTAATGTGTACAAACTAACGTGGGTATGACAAATGAACCAAGAGTATTTTGCAATTTTCTTTAGAATCAGTACTAACTTTGAAATTAATCATTTCAACGTAACATCCTCTTGACGAGAAAATATAATAAAAATTCAAGGAAACATAGTTTAACGATACTAATAAATAATTGTATCCATATTTTATTAACAATTACGGTACTTACGAATTTAACAAATGTATGTTTCGAAACATGGCTACGGTTTAATTGTAACTACTGAATGTAACAATGAAAATACGATGAAAGAAAGTAACTTCCATATATTTTTAATTTTATTGCAAAGAAGGATAAGAAAGTTGAATGGAAATGTAACTGTTTTCCACAGTAACTATTTTTTTACTTAGTATTCTTAGTTCTTTCTTATTTAGCGTATTACGAATATTTTTCGTACCATATATCAGTAAATTAAATGATGAAAATAGTCTTAAAGTTTAGTGAAAGGTCGATCAATTTTACTAGATTTACGAGTACCGAGAAAAATATTATTAGAAAACATTTTGTTCCAAGTTGTTCTCTCAGATCTACTTAACATTGTGCCAATTGTTTTTAGAAGTAAGAAAATCTTTAAGGGAATGTTATACAATTGTGGAAGGAGAAAAATGTTAAAGTGGCACAACTAATGATATTTTTGTGTGATTACATTACAT
The DNA here is from genome assembly GCA_916610235.2 of Lasioglossum morio. Taxonomy (NCBI): domain Eukaryota; kingdom Metazoa; phylum Arthropoda; class Insecta; order Hymenoptera; family Halictidae; genus Lasioglossum; species Lasioglossum morio. The sequence continues at coordinate 22,777,887 of OU744326.1, forward strand.
TTCCAATTGAAATTTTATATGTGTTTCATAAAGTTAATTGATTGTATGCTTGTACAAGCAGATTACACAATGTACCTAATTCCAAATTGAATATTTGTACTTTCCTTTATCACCAAATGCTTGTATCCTAAGAAATATTTCAATGTTAAAAATATGATGTTAAATATATATATATGTGTGTATATAGAATGAAAGAGAACAGTAATATATATATATATATATAAATACATGTAAATGTAAGTATATTTATTTAATAGACACACATAACAAAATATATACATACGTGTTTAGATGGAAGATTTATGATGTAATAGATATGTTATTACAACCATAGATTCTTAAATAAAGGTGACTTAAATGTAAATATATGACAATATATATTTATGTAGTAGCAAAAGGAAATAAAGAAAGTTCTTGTAAATGTTACTCTTGGTGTTTAATTATCGTCAGAGGCTCCTATGAGAACTTTCTCTTTATCTTCTTAGCTTCCAAGGAAAGCAAAAGACCTTTAACCCTTAACACTCGAATGGTGATAACAAAATATTGTTTAAAAGAATGAAATATTTTAACAATTATTATTGTAGAGTAATGGTAGCTTATTAAAATTTGCTCTTTCCTTTCTTTTTTCTTCAAATTTAGCTGTCCAAAATTAATTCTATGAAATAAACAATCCAATTTGAAAATTTAACTACATTCTGCATTTCAAATTTGACTTCTATTTTTATTGGTAATACTTGGTAATACTGCAGGAATTGAAACGCTGCCGTCTGCTATCGTTTGTTATCCTACCTAATTGTTCGCGCAGTCGCGCAACGGTATCGATCAAGTTAGCGAAATCGAATAATCCAGCGATTTTGAGTTTTTATTAATTTGGCTTTTGAAAAACTGCGTTCCCCACTAGCTACTATTACAGGAATAATTACCACGATGCGAAATGCAATCCTAACGCTCGGATATACGCTACTGTGCAAAAGAAAGAAGTTCCCAGTATAATTATAATGACAAACAATATCTTTATTATTGTTCAAAGATTTATTTATTGCATTTAAAGTATTAGATAATCCGCAATAACACATATATATATATATTCTCAGAACTATTCAATTAAACAGCGGAATCCTTTTTCAGTTTTTATTTGATTTTTTACGCTTTTCTAATTTATATAAAATTATAGGAAGTAATTATTTAAAATTTATATAAATATGGTTGGGAGTTTCTTTCTTTTGCACAGTTGTGTAATTCTTGCTTTGTAAAGGTATAGGGTGTATCACGTGGGGGGAGTAGTGCTGAGATATTGCACGGTTTCACGCGCATGCACGACCAAATGCAAGAACGTACCTACGTCCAATAACACGAGAAGTTACCTCGAAAACGGCCAAAAGTAATAGAACAGAATGAAAAATATGTTACTGAATAAATCTATGAATAAATATCTGAATTTTAGCTTTCAATTTTAATTTACAAACGCTACGAACTTTCGTTCTACTGAGCAGCGGTACTCCCCAGTACTCCCACAGGTCTGGTGCCCCAGGCAAAATCACCCAACTGCGCCCTACTCTAATGCCGGCACTGATTGTTGGTATACTGTAAAGTGATATTTGACTCTAACTATGTTCACGCGCTATTAATACTTTGTAGTTGACAGACAGTGATACGGTGATGAGATAAATATACATATGTGCTCACATAAACATTGAGTTCGGTTTTTCGAAGTCGGCGATATATTTTCTAAAAGCGTCGTTCGACATGTCGATTGATCATCACGGTGGCAAGGGTTACGCGCCTTTGCCACAAAGTATAAGTAACACCGATACAGAAGATGAAGATTGTTTGCCCCAACAAAACGAAGCTCCTAAAGAACATACCGATGAGCCGCTAGCGGTAAGATTAAATTCGAAGAAATGCCATTAATTCACTGTGTTAAATAATACAAATGAAGTCGAAAGTATGCTAAATCCATTACTCCTGGAGAATGTGAAAAAAACAGCGTACTACATGAACGATTGCACATAATATACATAAATATATCCATCGTTGGAAAGTACGTTGACGTGCAAGAATATATTTGTTTAAGCATTGCTCGAATACGAAACAAATGTTAATTGAGAAGTACGCTAATAGAAATAATAATAAATCACTACGAAATGTTTATAAACACACGCATACATATATTTATCTAGTTAGATAGTATGTCAACATATTTCTCACATTAACTATCGTTTGTTTATTATTTTCCATAAGTATATTGGTACATTTAAATGGAACTTGGTAACCTATTGTTCCGTTGCGTAATAAGAGATTGTTTGGCATAGTATTTGTTACTCCCTCTGTTCCATATTGTTCGACAAACTTTATAATTATCAAACGTTAGAGAGAAAAGGTTCAAATGCAAGAAAATCAAAACACCACCTGGTGCAAAGTTGACACGATCGTTGTTGCTCTTTAAAACAAAGCAATTAACTACTAATGGACAAAACTATACCTTGCTGTGCTCATTATTAAAATTACTACAATGTTTTGAATTACGTTACTTTTATGCTAGAGAAAGTGTGTCGACTTACTTTCCATGAAAAATGTAGAAAGTATGTTACGAACTTTAAAACAATTGTAGGAATCAACAATAGTTCATGAAAATGGAATATATTATCCTTTGGATGAAACGAAAAATGCAACGAATCGGATGAAAAACGGACAGAACATGTTTAAATATTATAGAGATGACATACCAATAATGTCGATCGAGGGAACCGACCAAAACGATTTGTGGAAGCCACGCGACATGTCTCCTCTTCGTCGTTTTTGTTTGGTTGCATCCATATTACTTTGCATTGTGACGATAGTCGTATTTTTATATGTTTTACCTTGTGACAATTCAATGGTGTGTCCTACAATCTCCGAACCGAAATCATCGATATCTTGGCATAGAACTTTAAATGGATTAGGTATGTTCAATAGAATATCTTGTTTCGTACACATATACTTTATAGTAATTTAATGAAACATTCGATACTTTACTTTTATGTACATTTTCAGAATTGTATGGGCCTATCTCTATCATTCAAGACGAACCGTCTAATCTGATATTCTTTGTTCGTGGACAAAAATACAAAGGGAACGATACAACCGAAGATCCAGGACAAATATCAGCAGGAGGAGGGATTATGTCGTTGCAAGAAAGTAGCGGTTCGCCATTATGGCTGGTCTCGTTGAAAAGATCACCTACCGAAATGGATTGTAATTCGGTTGATACAGATAAGTCTGGAAAACCAGATTGCATAGTTGCCGGTGATCAAGGCCTCCTAGCTAGTATCGAGCCTATTGCAGGCATTATACACTGGAGCTCAAAAATCCATACATTCGAGAAACTACCTGTCATTCTGCCAGATATCGATTCGGATGGAGTCGCAGATTTTTTGAGCATAGAAGTAGCAATAAAAAGTATGCCTAATCTTGTTCTTTTATCTGGAAAGACTGGTAACTTTTTAGGAAGGTATTCGCCTGGAGACTGTTCGAAAATTGACATATACAGTCTTGTTTCCACCAATACTATATCTTATGTTTGCAAGGATAATAGCAGAAAAAGTAAGCAACTATTTACTTTTTATACAGTAATGTCGCGATATTTTTCTGCAGCCTTCTACCCAGAATTTATCCAGTGCCTACCCACTCCACTACCGGCAACGCCGCAGGGCGGCGATGATCGATCTCGGTTCGGGTTTATCGACGTAAACCGCTACTAATCGTATTACAAAACTTCGTTATTTTTCATTATTTTTTTATGAGACTTTCGCCGACTTATTTCAGGCATTTTTCTGATTAAAATGACACCAAACACGATATAATTTCAACTGTATTTAGTGGTTTAATCTACGATAAAAATTGCGGGTGCAAGGAAGGACAATGTACGGGATAAAAAGAGACGCGGCCAGCCACCGTCGCCGGCACAGTTCAAAGGCCCGCGTGTTCGCTGTCCTTCCTTGTGTCCGAAACTTTCATCGTCGATTAAACCACGAAATACAGTTGAAATTATGTAGTGTTTGGTGTCATTTTAATCAGAAAAATGCCAGAAATTAGTAGGCGAAAGTCCCGTAAAAAATAAAGAAAATAACGAAGTGTTGTAATTCGATTAGTAGTGGTTCACACCAATACGCTTTGGCCGCGCGATATGTATTTACATGCTGTTATTTTCTACGTTTGGCTTCGATTGTACTCACGACACGGACGGCGCGGTAGACGCAGAACACAGGCCGCTGGAAAAATATCGCGACTTTATTGTATATTAATACGTGACTTATCTTTTTATACGGAATTTGTTTTTCTTTGCAGGCACTGTTAAAACAATGACATTCATTGGTTTACTTCATGCCATGAAGCTACCGGAATCATATAAACAAGCTGTCGCAAAATCATCGGTACCGTTTCGTATGTTCGAAACATTAACGCACGGCGACGAGAAGAGTAGTTGGAGTCTTACGTTATATCACTCACTATCTATAAAAAACGAAGGTTCGTGTCCTGGAGAATATTGCAAAGCTAGTATAAACTTAACGTTGCAAGCATCTGGAAGCCAACCGATAACCATATGGGATCATGTTAGTCCAAATTCTTTCGTATCGAAACCAGCGTTTCTCGTTTCGCCTGGGAATCCATACTCTTCCGGATTCGCCATCAAGTTTTGGCAATGGATCGATTCGATAACCGAACATACAAAGACAGCGTCTGCTATTACAGAGAGAAGGTTGATAGAAAGCGTATTAATAGTTTTTGTAAACTATACGGACGTACAAGTGATGAACGCGAGTCAGAGCGACATTATTCAGTTGTGTCAAGCTGAGGATTGTCAACCGAATTTGAATTTACGTGCTAATTTTAGTTCAATTAAAATCGATTACACGAGCGAAGACGGATTCCCAGAATTAATAACTTACTGGTCTTCGTATAATATAGAGTCGCAGAAGGAACTTTACCTGACGTCTAACGTTCAAGTTGTCAAATTAGATTCCATCGTGACTAATCTGCCACGTATAAGTGTTTAATGATGTTTCCGTTTACTTAGCAGCTATACTTGTTTTTAAGTACATTACCCCAGCTTCACCACTCGACAGCAACCTTAATAAACAACAACGAAACGAAACGGTAACGTAAATCCATTTCGTGAATATATTTAAGTGAATTTATTATTAAAGGTGACTGGTCGCAAATCTGTTTAGAGCTAGTCAACACAGTAATAGTAACAATGATTTTCATAGTTGCCTAATTTATTATGAAATCATCGTTCAAACAAATCGTTTTCGTTTTAGGAGGCCATTGTTAATGTCTACATATTTTAAACGAACTCTCAATGGTGCCTTGTAAAACTTATATAGAAAATTGACGAGCATATGTATAAAATTTAAATTTGCAAAACTACTCGCATGTTATTAGAGAACATATTGCATATGTATGTTTAACAAAGTCCTGGAAGAGATAGTAGCAAAGTTCCTTTTCTAATATTACTTAACAGCGTGCGTGTGAGATTATTTTATGTAAATTGATTATTCATCTCGTATGACAATTCGAACAATATGTTTCGGATGATCATCTCCTACAAGGAATAGAGCTTATTGCACACTAATGCTAGTGGCAGCATAATAGAAATCGAATAGCGAGTAAAAATCTAATTCTAGTCAAATTTGTATTATCGTATTCGTTTCATCGAAAATTTCTGTATTTATACATTGATTACTCATCATTCCAAAGTGCAATGATGCTGTACCAATTTCTTTCTTGTAAACGCTATTGTTTTGAAACGAAAGTATACCAACCCCGAAGCAAATGGTACTAATTGTATATGACTCTATAGATTGTATTTTCTTAAATACATTAAATTTCGTTGATTATTCGAATGTATAATTCTTTCTCGAAATAAAAGAATTCGAATGAAAACATCCAACGAATGAAGAAGTTTTGTAAATTTACGTGCTACGAGTGATAGAGAACCTCGTTTCGGATATTCGACGAGGTCAAATTCGAAGTGCTCTCATATGCAAATAAAACTTTACAAGAAACTAGATATTCAGTTTCGAATGAATTTCTACAGAGTGGTAGTGGGGATGGCTGACCATGGATGACAGTGCAAATCAGTGTGGGTCACATTTACCTGGTACTACGTACAGTGTAGTAAGTAGTACTATTTTAAGTAACGGGTGTGCGATGCAGTGTGTAAGTCGACTGATAATTTTGATCAGCTGATTCCCACAATAATTCATATAAATCAAAGTTGTTAAATGTATACGAAGAAAACAATAAAATCGGCTGGAATCTAACCTCGATTCGTGCAAGAGAAAATAGTTCGACATGTGTCTATACGCCGTGTATTGGATATACCAATAAAACATATATAACATATGTACGTGCGATAACCTGTACGGTACTGGTTACACGATGGCTACGGGGAAACGAAGAACTGTGAACCCTACACTTGGCAATTCCACAATGTTCGGTTCAACAGCAAGTAATGTAAGATCGAGCCGTTTAAACTTCCGTCCGAATTCATCGCCGGAGGACAGAGGCGGAACTCGGCCGACCGCTGCTCCAAGTTCCATAGGTCTAATTCTTGTGACGATGTTTTTACATGTTTGTAAGAAATCGTTGCTGTTCGACACGAGACTCAAGGTTGCTATATATTGTGGTGCGATATTCGTAGTATCGATCATAGCGGACTTTATCACAATGCCAAGAACATATTTCTCACGTTCGGACAATATGCTGAACCAGTACTTCGTGAAGTGGGGATGGGGGTGGCTGCTGACCGTAACCGTTCCATGGGTGGTGTTGACCGCGCACACACTTGGCTGCGGTCGTCGGTCCTTTCTACTGAAACACCTCGCTAGATTGGCCCTGGCAACGATCGCCTGGTTATTATGGATCAGATTGTTCAATTACATCGAGACGAATTACGGTCGATGCCTGAACACGAGGGACGTACAACTGCAGACGAAAGCGAGATGCCTTCAGTCCGGCAAATTCTGGAGTGGTCTCGACATATCCGGACACACGTTTATCTTGATATATTCGAGTTTAATTCTAGCAGAGGAGGGCTCCTCGTTGGTCGGATGGGAGGGTATAAAAGATTTGGTCATGCGAGAGGAACACTCGCGAACCACTCCGAACGATCCTAGTACCGGACCACTTCGGAATTTGTCGAACTCCGATCTAGAGTTCTTAAAGAAGGCGCACAAAGAGCTCACCCCCTATCTGAGGGGTCTCTTCGTTGCGATGACGCTGCAACAGCTACTGTGGGACATTATGCTGATATCCACGATGCTCTATTATCACATAATGATCGAGAAATTCATCGGCGGCGTAGCCGCCGTTCTAACATGGTACGTCACATATCAATGGTGGTACAAAACGTCGAAAAATTCGCTACCTCCACCCGGCGACGGTTTATTTAGATACAACGAGGTGAAGGCTCATGACAACAACATTACGATTAGATCAAGACGCAGCACTTTAAACGGTACAAACAGATTTATGGGACTTCCAATTCGCACGAATCAAGACAACACCGAAACGAACGGCGTCAATAGACAATCGGACACCGACGCAACTACTTCTAGATTATAAAAATTATGAATTAGCTTCTTTTCATTTGGTGGATTGGTCTAAGCTGGTTTTTCTGATGTTGTTTAGGTAGCTTTCTTAATTATATCTCTTAATACAATTCTCGGAATTGTATGTAACCGTGGCATCTTTCAATTATACAATGTATAATCAACCAAAAAATCTGCTAAGCGGTTTATTGTGTTCTTTGGGAAAACTGTTTTACTTAGCTCACGTGGCGTTTCACCATTTTGAATACGTATCCGAAGTCGTTGATTAGTTTTACGCATTTTTGGTGATATTTTGTCTATATATAGAAAAATTACTATTTTCATATTAGAAATTTCAATTAAATTACGTAAGCATGTGAAAGAATGTCGTTTATGTTTGGTAATGTATATACACTATATTAAGCAAAGTACGTATTCCTTTTTCACCTATGTATGGATTGATTAACCAATCAGACTACACGTACATAGTACAATTATTCGTATGGATATACCATTTCCGACCTTGTTTTTTAATTTATATTTAATTTTAATTAAAAACTTTATTGTTAACAAAGTGTTCGTCTCAGTAATTGATAAAAAAAAGGATTTGTAATACGAATGTAATATAATCTGTTTGTCGAAAGTACAAAATACATTGTCACATTCATTTTACGTTTACGTATGTATTCATTTTCACATATTTATCAGATTTTCTGTACTTTAACTACTGTTGTTGCATGTAGGACTTCATTTCACTAGCCTATAAAAAGTTGTATAAAAGAATACATTTTTCTTAGTAGTTTTCCCGCGTCGCTACGTTCGTTCAACAAATTTTATTTTTTCAATGCGTTAACTACTATTCTCAGAATAGTTGGAAATCTGATAGTGGTTGTACAGGGTGTCCGAAGAATGTTGTACATGAAAGGGTTAATTCCCGAGGTTATTGGAAGTAACTTTTTCCTTTGGGAAAATATTCTCTGTATCTTTGTTAACTTGTATATAGCACTCATACATTCTCAAAACTTTGAAAATAATGTTGCAAACAAAAACATGGTGTCGACTGCCCCAGCAAATATTTTATTTTGCATTGAAGTAGTTATTATATTAATTAAATACTGATTTATTTTGGAGTCGTATAAAATTTCACGTAACCAGTTATGCAGTGGTGTGCGAGTAACTGATGGTTACCTTTGCACTCGAGGTGCCATTAAAATTCTTATACCATTATTCAAAGTATTTGTTAATTTATAAAATTTAAAATATATATAAAATGAAAATATTTCAGACTGGAAGAGAAATTCGATTTTCGAATTAGAATTATAGCTATTTTAATTATTTTATCTCAAAAATGAAACATTTTCTCATAGCTAGAAGTTATTACTTATTAAGTGATTATATATATATCACTATATTTAATAATGTGAACAAAGGTACTCTACAATTTCGCGACCCCATTTTATTTATTTATAGCGCGAAAGAGATTAGACTCCTTTCAACTGAAGACACAAATTATAAATACAGTGCTATCTTGAAAGGTTACATATTTCTGAATAGCCACGATAATTAAATCGGGGGGTGTAATGTGAACACTATACCACTGAATGAGTCATAAATAGACTGTGAGGATTTTTAATGGAAAATAAAAATTATTTGCATCGATTGCAAAATACAGCAGCGCTACGTACACATCTGTATCTTACAGACCTATTGTAACTCGAACATTAAACATTTCTTCCGACCTAGAAAAAGTCCATTCTATATTAATTATTTTCTTTGTATGAATATGAATTGCCTAATGTTTCGTAAGTGATTAAATACCAATATATTTTGAATAATGGTACAGCAATTTTTAGTGGCGCCTCAGAGTCACTATTCAAGTACTAAGAGTTAAAGAGTCGTTAACGAAAAACAGATCTATCAGAGCTACAGCGGAAGTATTTCGGTTCAACCAATTCCAATGCCAATACCACGTTCCGAATGATCTGCGTTTTTTGTTAATAACTCCTGAGCAAAACCGCGGAGAACATTTTCGATAAAAGAGAAGTTGCTTTAAGGGAGTACATTTTCGGACATCCTGTGTACTTGTTTCGAATGGTAGCCGGTGACAGTATTATACAACTTCACCTGTTTATGTGCAATAAACATAACATAAAAAGCAGCAATATAAGGTAATGCACATTACACCGTGCACTTACGTTTCGTTATATTGGATTCACGTTTCTTCCCTTAACCCCTTGCCGTATTTTAACGAGTCAGACTCGTTATGAAGATAAGAAATAAAATTTGATTTGTTTGTAACCATGTTTAAGGATTAACATAAATGTAACCATACAAAAAATATAAATTTTCTTTTCTCTTGTACGACATTTTTCGGGATAAAGGCGTTTAACGTTTTTAACTGTAAAGAAAATTGTATGGCAAGAGGCTAAGTGAAATTGTCCTATTATCCGTCGATGATCTACTTTCAGTAACGGCCATTATAATTAATATCTAATTTTGAATGCAATTGTGTTTGATGGATGATGTTCTTTCTTTCGTTTTAATGATAACGTAAAGAATATATACTTAATCGTTAACAAAATAGAAAAAAAGTGATTATAGATTATTTGTACAGGCGCGACATCTTATTGTCGTTTAATATCACCAAACTTGCTCGCATATCGTGCTTAAAAATGTTATACACCGGTGACAATAATATACGTTTTACATACTTCAACGAAATCTTTGTCGTTCATACATAAATAAGTTACATGTTTTGTTTTATGTTTTAGTGCGTTTGGCATTTTTTCACGACGTAGTCCAGCAGTTCATTTACTTTTTTCTTTTTTTTTATCTTACTTCTACAGATCGCTATACTCGATCGATCCTTAAAAAAAACTTCAATGCTCGAAATTCTCACATATACAATATATAATATCTTATACGTGAAAAGACGCAGGCTTCTCTAAGTTCCAGCAATGAAGAAACTGTACAATAATGACGTTCGTTCAACATTGCGTGTCTGTTTACATATTATACCGAGAGAAAAAAGAAAAATCAAAAGATAAAATCTTGATATCGCAATTAGAACGATCTGCTCGATTAGAAACGTAACTGTTCCTAATACAACGTTCCTGTTCTGATATCACACGTTATCGTTACTGCAGCTAATTACACGGTACATCTACGAAATATTTATGCAAGTAGGTACATATTTACCTTTAAGGCAGTAAAGCTGCGTTATTAAACTTTTGATCTTTTACGAGCGATCGCATCTTCCACCGCTTTCAGCTGTTTCAACAGTTCTTCCCGTCTCGAGCTTGCTTTCTTAGCTGCTTTCGCTGCAGCCGCGGCGACGCTTGCTTTGCTATCGATCAAAGGTGGCGATTCTAATGGTCTCTTCTTTCCGGCCATCATACCGGACCGGTCGATCTTTTTCACAGCCGTGGCATTGCTAGTTGGTTTCAGCGTCAGCTTGATCTGTTGTTTAGTACCGCTCAGCTTCAGAGCATCGATACCTTTCGAATCTTTTCGTGCTATCGGCGGCGTTGAGCCTTTCCTGCGGCGTGTTTCGCTGGAAGAAGACGAGTAACTTGATTCGCTAGAGTCGCTACTGCTACCGCTGCTCTCTGATCCGGAACTGCTGTGCGAAGATCTAAAAAATACGTATTTATCAAAGTAGCAAGTGACAAGATCCCAAATGCGTTCGTTAACCATTGAAACAATGTAAATGACGAATACTATTTGAAATGTTTACCTGGATCTTGATCGACTTTTGATAACCTTTGCCACAGCAGCTGCTGCTATAGCTGCTTTGTCCCTTGCCTTCTCGTGATGACGCTGATGAGACGATAGAGGGCTTGGCGCAGGAGGGTTCAGCCCGGCACGTCGGTGCAACGTACCGGTTGTAGGTGAAATGGAACCTTTCGGTGGACGTGGAGAAGGAGCAGGTGGATTCATTAGCATGGCACCGCGTTGGGGTGCAACAGCTGCGACTGCCGGAGGATTTGAGGGTGGCGATGTTGCGACTGCTTTCCCTTTGCCAGCACCACGGGTTCTAGAGGGAGGGGATGGTGAACGGGACCTGGATAGGGAGTCGTAAGAACTGTAGCTAGATCGGCTCGAGCTACGGCTAGAACTAAAAAGAGCATACACGATACTTGTACGTTGTTGCACGGAAAAAATATTGAAAAAATTTCAGCCGGACGCGTATCTTTGCGAAAGAAACTAAAATATACATTTTTACGGGTTCTACGATAACTCTAACAGGCTTGGGCATTAATCAAATACAGTAACCACGCGATCTAAACCGATTTTCCGTTCTGTGGCCGCGTCGGCCGTGCCGAACATAGAAAAAGATAGCGAAGCTCGAGAGAAGTAAACACAATTACTTCTTGTATTTGGAAAATGAAGATTTGAATAACATATGGTCCTATTCGATTCTAGATGCTACGTTGAAATGTGAACATGACTTTGCTGGACAAGTAAGAATTTTGAGGACAGATGCGGCTACATTATAAATATTTACGGATTCCAATTCCAAAGAAATTATACCCAAACCTGAACTCTAAATAGATTATTACCACAACTGGCGATCATAGATAATTCGATCATTGTATAGCAGGCGAGAATAGTATTAGTTACGAATCCGTATTTGTTCTATGTACCAACGTTACAGTTTTTACGTGATCGCCATAGTTCTAATTACAACGCGGTTTGTCGAGACTAGAAAATACTACTATACCATTAAAGGGTGTTTTACTAATAAAGGCGTTACTCGAGTGGCCACCGCCGATTTTCGATTGGATTTCGGATTCCGTGTCGAAGTCCAAATATATCAGTTGTGTTTGAAAGATTCATAAATAAAAATCAGAGAGACCGCTCGGATAACACCCATTTACTAGACAAATAAAATAGTAACGATTGTACCGTAATGTTTACCTTGTCGACGAATACGAAGAACCTGATGAATACGATTGCCTTCGCGAACGTCGAGACGACGTATTTCGTCGCACGGTACTCGGGGATTTCCGTCGCATCCAGGGATCCGCCCATTCATCTCCTCTACCCCTTTCCACTGGCGGTGGTTCCTCCTCCCGCCATGGTTTCGTTGGTGGAATACGTTCAACTATAACTTCCCTTGACGGACGCTTATGCTTTTTCTCATATTTCTCATAATACTCTCGTTCCCTGTCGCGTTCGCGTTCTCTTTCCCTTTCGCGATCCCTTGTGTGTGGCGGTGGAGAAACGGAATGGGGTGTTCCACGAGGTACAGTATGGTAGTCGATCCGTTCTCGGTATTCCGTAACACGAGAATCTGCTTTATAATGTACTCTCCTGTAAACATCAGTAAGTTTATCTTTTAAACTGCAAAACGAGAAAAGAAAACGGAGCGAATCGTTTCACAGTGAACAAGAATGTTACCTATAATACTCTGGCGGTGGTGCTGCTGGTGGTGCATAATAAGGATCAGGTTCTTCGATATATCGTTCAGGCGTAATCCTTGGCGCCGGTATTCTTCGAGGAGCCTCCCTAGGCGGCCACCTTTCGACGGGCGGTTCTGGGCTAGCTGCTCTGACATAATAACCGGCTTCTCTATCTAATTCGTCCTGACCTAAGCTTAGATTCATTTTCTTTTCTTCGAAGTCCATATCCGATTCTTTGCGCTTGTTCGCTTTACGCATCATCTACGCGAAAAAATAAATACACATTAACGAGGTGTTCTTTATTTCAGAATATATGTATTTATATTAGGTTGGAGGGAACGTTCTATCGTATTTTAAAGAAAACATTTGTAACAACATGTTGCCATCTTTCAGGTAACCTGTCGATTCCCGATTCGCAATGACTCGTTAGCAACACCAACCTAATATTTAGTGTATGTATAAGAATTTTGCGGTAACGAAAACTGACTTCTTTAGCGTGTCGTAATCCACGTTCCCACGCAGATTCGGTAGGGAGCTCCTCTACTTTAGGTGTGTGCGATGGTGCGCCACCATAAGCACCAGGCAACGGTCGTACCATATTCGGTCTATCGATATGCGGTCTGAACTCGTGTTGTGTGGCAGCATGCGGTGGATACGCCATTGGCCTCACCATATCAAACATAGTGTAATTGCCCTTATCTGTTACGCCTGGATGTAAAAATCTACAACTGACACCCCACGTGCATTGACCGCGGTTGTAAAAACGGCATACAGGTCTCGGTTCTGTTTCTTCCGGTCGAGCATCGTCACCATCGCTAAGTTCGCCTTCCTCTAATTCCGACTCTGCTTTCTCCCCATCTTCTTCTCCTTCTTCTTTGTCATTTCCTTCGCCTCCGTCCTTCAACTTAATTTTATCTTTGTCCTTATCCCTATCCTTCCTATCTTTGTCATCTTTGCTGTCTTTAACATTTGGCCCATCCGTTTCACCTAAAAGTATCAGAATTATTTATTACTTATGTTCAAATTGCATTTATTCTTTTTCGATGTCTTTGTAACTATTAAGTTCTATACCTTCGTCACGTTCATCCTTCCACTGACCGTCCGCTTCGAAGTCTAATTGCTCGCTTTCCTCTGTTAATCCAACTTGCGCGTTTTTGTCTTCTTTCTCTACTTTATCATCGTGATCTCTATCTCCTCCGATGCGTCTGTCCTCGTTCTGTTTATTTTCTGTAAGTTCCGATTCATGTTCTGCCGTACCATCAACTCCGTCCATACTTTCAAGGTCAGAAACATCCGACAAATCTTCGCCGTGCGTAATCGGTGCTGGTTTCGATTTAGCTATAGACTCGGGCTCGTCTTCGATGTCTCCATCTGAAATTTGTTCTCCGTCTAATTCGTTAAATGAACCGCTTTTAGTCGGTGGCGAATGAGGTGGTGAATGTTTCTCAGATTCTTGATCGTCCATTGTAGAAGCTGCACCCGACTTTGGAGAACTTCTTCCCGAAATTAATGATTTCGCTGAACTATGCCCAGATCTTGGCGATTTCGGCGAGCTTTGTCTTGATTCGCTATTTTTATAAGAATAAGATTTAGGAGAGTTATCAGCGTATCTTTGCGCATCGACTTCCAGCTCAAATTGTTTCGGTTCTGTGTCTTCCAAGTGTAAAGATTTCGAGTCGTTGGGAGTAGATGGGCAGGATCTTTCGTCCGGTATAGGCGAGCAAGATAAACTTCTATCGCTTCTGGGCGAATCCAAAGAGTTATTTCTCGAACGATACGATTTCGGCGTATTAGGCGGAGATTTTGATAAGCTACGGGTAGATCTTGGAGAACCTTCTTCGCTAGGAGACGCTAGCCCAGATCTTTGAGATTTTGGTGATATCGGTATATACGCTGGTGAGTTAGGTGTATACGCCGGCGATCGAGAATCCCTTTCGGACATAACAGACGCTGGAGATTTTCCTCTTGAAGAAATAGAACTTGCTCTCGACTTACGACCCGATACGGATGAACGATGCGAGTAGCATGGCGAAGCCACATTGTCGGCAGATGCAACTGCGTTTCTTCTTCCATCGTAACCCTCTGAGGAGGAACTTTCTGAACCAGAGTCTGACATGATGAATTATTCTAACCTGTAAACAAGTGATATTTTTACAGTGTTTGTAATGAAATTTGACGTAAGACTGGGACCACTGTTCAAACAAGTTATTAATCGCTCTTACTTGAGAGAAGTGAACTTTTTAGCCGTACCAACCGAATGTAGCACTGTAAAATCTGCATCAGTAGCAGCGCATGGCTTACCTGTATCAATAAGAACCTGTGCAGTACTCGCTCTTGAAGGCACAACGCGCGCGCTCCATACCGTGTCGAACATACTTTTTATATCACGTCGATAACTTTTTTTACTAGCAAACTTTTTATACTTTATACTTGAACTGAACTTTTTGCACATATACAATACATACTGTTATTTTTCAGGATTTCTTGCCCGGAACTTTTTTGTTTATGTTTTAAACTTTTTCAACTCGAGCACAACACAAACTAATAAATACCGGTAAACCGTTTTTATACTGCACTAGAAACTATAGCGAACGGACTTTCAACCTGTAAGAATATCTTTTGGGCATATGGAACGATACAGAAAAAGGAAGAAAGAGGAAATTTAGGAAATGATAAATCAAAGTATTGTTTTTACCAACAGATGCAAAACTAAGACTATGCAATGCTAATTTTCATTAGCCTATTTTTAAATTTTCAAAAAAAAAAAGAAGAAAGAAATACTTCGCTGTTATTAGGAAAGAGAACAGAAAAATTCGATAATATATTTAGAAGAGAATCAATTATGTTTTAATCATGAAAATTACTGATAAACTGGTAATCAATGTATAGAATTATACAAATCAGATCATTTTTCGTTTAAATTCAAATTAATCATATACACACGAAAAATTTGATGTTTGCAACTTGAAGAGCGAACCAATTAAATTTGTAATATAACTTTAGTTAATTCGTTTGATTATAATATCACAAAAGTAATTATAAAACATCGACATACTGTATCAACATGACAACACATTTTCATGAAGTAATATTTCGACTTTAATGAACCTAAAAGCAGCTAAAGACTTGCCAAACATATGTAACAGAAATATTTCATTATGTAAAAAAGTAACTGCTACTCAAAACTAATACACGTTAATCGTTACATTGAATACAAGTTCATTCGGGTATTTCCATGGTTGCATTGAGGTTAACACTGCATTGATTTTAGGTGTAACTGCAGCTGAATCTGTAAATCTCTGAACGGACGAATTCTCGGAAATTTGTAAAAGATTTTGGAAAAAATACAAAATATTTTATGAATTTTGCTAAGAACGTGTTGTGGGATTCTTACCTTGGTTGCGCTAATGCCTGTAGGCCTGTGGAGACTATAAGGCTCCGAGGCTTTAGGCCGATGGCGTCACCCAGATAAAACGGTTCGACTTTTCAGGTGCGTCCTCGTTTTACCGTTTTTTCTGAATAACTCTATCCAATGATGGAACGTTGTTATTCCAAAACTAATTAGCCACCGCAGAATCAGTCTTAATAAGGACAAAGCACAAACGAAAAATTCGTGGAACGTAGGAATCGAAAGTCCTCCATTACTGTGTAAACGTAAACCACGAATTACCTTTAGATGGTATGTTCCGAAATCATACGGACCCTTTGTTTTGTACTGTTTTCCACTGGTTTTCCACCGTTTTCAACGTTCTCGAAACTTTCAGATTGGCAACTATGACACGCTGTACTCACCAAAGAGTAGGAATACAACAAGATGCGACACTTGGAAAGAAAACAACTTTTTCGAGAGAATTGAATGAATGCTCGTATATATTTTATAATACATATTGTAATATATTTAAATTATTATAAGTAAAATTACATTTTCTACAGTTATCATTTGATTATATTTCTTCTTTTTCAACTTTTCAATCTTGCAAATTAATATAAACACTTTGAAAACCAATGTTAATAAATATTACCTCTTAAATTAAAATAAATGGATTTATAATTATTAGATATTGCAGCGAACTAAGGGTATTAAATCCAGTTTATTTAAATCTCCCGCGTGCCGCTTCAAAAACACCGCCCGACGAAAAGCTCTTCTGCGAGCGACATTCTCCCTCTCCGTTGCTCTCCGTCACAGCCCTGCAGGAGAGACAAAGATCTGTCTATCCTTGTCCAGAGCTTCCTAGTTTTGCCGCAACTGTCGCTCTACTCGCTGAAAAATTCTCACGCAGCTCCGACGCAGCCTTTAGGTCCGTGCTTACACCTTACTGTTTGATACTCACTGAATTCGACAGAATTATTAAAATATTTTTTACTTACTATATATGTATTTGGATCTGACAACAACTGTTACGAAATGCAATACATATGTATAGTATAATGTACATCTCAAAATTCTACCAATCATAAGCCAGTTCACGATGAAACATAGATTATATAACGTGTTCCACTCTTTACAGAGGTTTTCCTTCAAAATGAATTCCAACGATAATTGTTGATTAATGCGTTTACTAATACATACTTAACAGTTACAATGAATCAAGCGCTTGTATTTACATGGAAATGTTTTGTAGGGGTAAAAACCATGATTACATTCTACATAAGACATGCTACTTGCTTGAGCGTTTTGCCGTAGAGGCATCACAAGTCTTACAATTTTTTTGTTACACATGAAAAAATTCAAATTTTATTTTTGTATTTCGAGTTTGTGGTCTCGTGCAGACAAACGATTACAATTTTTTTTTTTCTAGAGAAAAACTGAACAAACCAAAATAATACATCAACGGTACTAAATAATTGTTTTAACATCGCAGATTTATTAAACTATAATATGTATATGTATAGCTAGAAATTGTATATATATATATCATTTGTTCATTGAATAATAGATTTATGATAGCCATGTTGTTCTGTCAAGATTAAAACGATCTGTCATCGATGCTAAATCAGCACGTCCATCCATTAATAATTCCGTTACTTTTGAAGCGAAAGCTGGATTTGCTTTCATTTGTTGAAGCAGCCATTCTACAGGTATTCTAAAAGCAAAAACGTCGTATAACGTACAACTTGTATGCGTGTGTATACACAGTGTATTGCAAATAACGCTCCCGAATAATGCAAAGTACGCCTTGTAAACGTAAAAATAGGATTTTTCCCGCACCCTTGCAATTCTGCAAAGTCTATAATTCTCGAGAATCTACCCCTTTTATTGAACATTTCATACTTATACGTACCCCTGAGGGAAATATCGTAGAAGTGTAAATAAAATCCGTTCGCTTTTATCAATATTGGAGACATCAGCAATGTTTTGCCTTTTCCCGAAGCCGTATGCAGTGGACAAATTTGTTGGTTTAAATCCACGAATGACCCGCGGTCTCGCAGCATGTTTCACGAAACGAGAGAAATTACGGTGCCTAGGTGTCGCAACGATCATTCCGGCGGCAAAAGCCAAAATGATGATTATAGATGGTCGCATGGTATTCTAATATTACAAAAATTCTTACGATTACAATTTCATAATGGTTAATATTAGTTATATTAGTAGGAAAATTGATCGTTTTTGCCCAGAAGAAACAAATGGATCTGACGAAAATCCAGTAACATATGTTTGCATTCGTTTTTGAAAAAAACTCATGATATTGTAATTTATTTGAATAATTATGATAATATGCTTCTATCTGGGCTCTTTTGTATATTTTTGATAATATTATAGAATAATAGAGACGAAATGATAATTACATCGAGTAGACAACGCTCATATATGACAACACTACTATAATCAGGAGATCACGGATTTATGTATTTTTTATCGACAAATTTTAAGACAGAGGAATAAAATAAAATGTTATTTTCACTGGTAGTAGTCTTTGCAGATCTGAAATAAATAAAAATTGTACTATATTCTGCCGGATTTAATATTCTACCATTTTTTGAAAATTTTCAGAAGTCATATAAAGATCCGCAGTCTACTAATCTCAAATATCACAACCACTTTTTCCTTAACCAGATAAAGAAGAATTAACGGTATAATTTCGTCTCCATTTCTTGCGTTAATTTTATACAATTACGAAGAAGATGAACTTGTTACGAGATTATAGAAATTAAAAATATTAACGGGTGTGTACAGATTTACATATATACATATATATGTGTACTAAAAATTTGTAAAACTTGTAATGTATAAATAACAATTATATTGCATACTTACAATTCAGCAGCGAATCTATTACAAGATGAATATACGTACGTTTAAACATACAATTATCGTATACTTACGTGGACAATTTAACATTGCTACATTTTTCTATTATATACATATGCAATACTATTATAATGATCGATATTCGCTAAATAAAATAGTAGTCGAACTAGGTACATGACATAGTTATTAATCGAACGAAACGGAAGATGCACTTGTTACAACCGAGAAGAAGTTCGAACGTATAATCTTCCGCGAATATTTAAATTTCAAATTTAACGGACGCTTTGAACCCATGATACCGCATTCGACGATATTCAACTTGAACTATAGGCGAGCAGAATAGTCTTGTAACGGCACGTAAAAGGGACTGAGCTGAGAATTTATCGCAGTTCCTTTTGTATATCAGGCCGCCGACAGCCGCCGTTGTAGCCGCCGTTGTAGCCGCCGTTGTAGCCGCCTTCGTCGGCGTCAATTGCGTCAATGGCGTCGTCGCCGCCGATACTTCACCTTTTTCTATAAAATTTTACTTATACTTTAAAACAATTAAGATTCTAAGGGATGTAGAAATATTTTCTCCGATCGCGCAATTTTTACATCCGTATAAAGTATACTATTAAAGACTTAAACATTGCTTTCTAATGAATTGTAAAAACGGTGCAACTTTCGGCGCCTTCAACGTTCTCCCGGCGGCCGTTCTAGCCGACGAAGCCGCCTACGTTCATTAAATTTCGGTATTCAAGCTAATATACAACGTAAATGAAAGAAAATACATTATAATTTCGTACACCGATGACGATTCTTGTAATTCGATTTGTTAATATCGGTTTAGATGTAATCTGAAAGGACTGACGACGAGGAAACCTGTATAAAGCAACATGTCACCGCAGATTGCGGCATACCACACCTTTAGCCGCCGATGCGTATACCAATTCCGACTGCAGATGTTGACAATAACGACCCACACATTCGCGGAAGTATTGTCATCAAGCTAATGTAATCTTATTAAGTAATTATAGTCCATTTTAACGGATTATAAATTCAAGACTATTTGATTAAACGTCCTTCGGTTTCTTCGAACAAATAATTGAATAAGAAAGAATTTTTATAGTAATAATAGAATTTTATTCCTTATATTATTTAACAATAATTCATACATTTCATACAATATATATATATGTATATGCACTGCAATAGGTACACGTATAAAATACAAATTCATGTACGAACATATGTACAAAATAGAGAATATCCATATTCTTTTATATGTACTGTAACAAAATGTAAGTTGGTTTTATACAAAAAATTCTGTTACACGAGAAGCTTTTAGCTACTTGGTAATCTTCATTTGGAGATGATCCATTACGATCACTGGAATTTCTTTAAGTATAAACGAGCGTGGCAAACCGGAAAATTTTGTAAACAGTTCCAAAATATGTAAAGTATTCGATCCTTCGGTATTTCCTTCGCTTCCGGATTTTGCGCTGTTGAACAGAATATTAAGACAGATCAATACACAATTTTAATGAATAGACTTCGTAAGTTTATGCGATTTTTAAGAAGGGGGGAGCAAATAGAATATTATTTTCAGTGGTAGTAGCCTTTGCAGATCTGAAGATATATTCTGGCCTTCTTTTGAAAATTTTTAGAAGCCATAAATGCATAAAGATCCGCAGTCTATTAATGAATGTTCATAGATTACTGTTTTTATACCTGTCAGCTGCGACGCAGGATGTAACATATGTACAAAGATATTTAACATAGTTGGCCATTGCGGCAAAAGTGAACTGACGTAAAATCGTTTGTACCCCGATCGTAAATGTTACAACATCTAGAGGATCTTGAGACTTTTTACTCACAAGACTACCTATAATATATTATATTTATTATTACTTTTGCACGCCGAGAAACTTGCACATGTAAAATATTGATTACCTGCATTTTTGCAATAGTACACCTTAGGTAATTGAGACACAGTAAGTAAAAACAGGATCAGCGCGATATTATTTAAGTTCGGTGATTTAATATAGACATTGTTGTGGCAATTACTTATGCCAGCCCAATCTAATCTGACATTCAGTTCTCGCAGCAGTTCGTTTCTTTTAGCCTCATTTTGATCACAATTGTTTCCTTTACTAATTTCAAATAAAATAGCCCTATAAATTAGAAAAGTACGATGTATAAAAATATATTACTAGATTATGAGACGACTAATTTGTTAAGAAACATTTCTATGTACGTATTCAATGTTTGAAGTGCCGCTTCCATGTGTTTAGCTTCAAATTTGCAGGTAGTATTTAATTCGTATGCTATCTTCTTTTTAAGAAGCTGATAGTGTCCAATTTTCGATACCCATTCGAGCAATTGAGGACAGAATTTATTCGCATGAGTAGTCACTGCACTATGAAGTTTTGGCAAATTACCTGGGCGTATATATTAAGCAAAGTTAGCTGAGTAAGTATTTTTAGATATTCGATACGTTGAGCTACAAATACCTTTAATTATATCCGAGGAATTTAAAATCGGTTCGAAGTAATCTAAGGTAGATGTCCAAGTTTTATTGCGAAGATTCCTTTCTATGTAACCAATCATATTATCTAATTCAGTGACAATATAAAATGAGATAAGTTTATCGAGTCCTGTTAAGCCGGGCGTGCCTATCGCTTCTACTATTTTTGAAAAAATTTTATAATTTAGAACCTCTGCCTGTGTTTTCAGATCATACCATGCGAGGGAATGTTCGATGTAGATAGTTGTTCTAAAAATACATATGTAAATGTAAGTATAATGCTGTGTTGATAAAATGGTAACGAAAGTTACGAATGGAAAATAATTTACCTAGGATCAGTTATACGAACAAGTTCACGAGCAAGTCTACCGATAAAAGTTGTAGAATTATTATCTAATACAGACGTATGTTTGTCTTCTTGATAAAATCTAGATGATCTCTCCGGTGTCCAAGAAGAACCTATACATTCATCCTCCACTGCATTATTTATAATATATGTTATCTATAAATAGAAAATAAATTTATATTGTTACAAATATAATGAAATATCTCATATTACATACGTACAAATTTACTTACTTCTTCGTGCCATATCTTTAAGCTATTGATGTTTATATAATCTTGAATATATTGAAAAGATTTACGATAACCATCCATAATTGCGGCTAAATTATTCAGTTTCTGTAGTATTGATACCTAAACCAACACATTAAAACAAAAACATTCTCAGCATTGACGTTCGAGTAGAAAACTAAATACATATTATTTATATCTTACCTTTGATTTTGGTTCGAAAACAAGGCCATTGTCTAAGGCTACTGTGACTTTTTTTACCAATTCTTGCCGTATACCATCTTCTAATAAACGATGGGAATCGACTCTCAATACTCCCAAGGGAACGCTTCTCAAAGATAATACACCTTTCGTGAACACTGACACAGCGTACGTCAACTTAGCCATCTAAAATAGATTTAGATTTTTATTAGAGATTTTTCGTAATATTTAAAAATATACTTTTACTATATTTTAAGCATCGAAAATATGAAAAATTCGAACATACTTTTAATCTATCGTCTAGCTGTGAATATTCTTTTAATTTATCTTTTGGTAATCTAGTGGGAATTTCCTTGAAAGCGTTTGTTTCGAGGTGTACAATCTGAGCGAGTAAACCGAACACAGTCTCTGGTATTATCTGTAAAACGCGCCTTGCATATTTTTCTAATTCTCTACTGTAGTACTGAGATACTGACGATAAATCTGCGCTACGCGCTTGATTCACTCTCAATAACGGAGTTTCCAATGCCGAAGCCATCTAAAAATGAATAAGATGTGAATATTTCTATAATAAATAGAATATTTCCATACTAAATAGAAAAATGGAAATTTACTTTTAAGAACAACGCTTTTAATTTAATCACGGTAGGAGGACTTTCTTTTATGCTGGCTTGCATCGTTTCAATAAAAGATTCCATTATATTCCATGCATAGCAACAATCTGTTACTATATTTAGGCTGATCATAGTGTCTTCCGTAATACTTCCTGTCCGTAACATATTGTGTAATATTTCACGCGTATCGGCTAGATACTGAGATATATGTAAATTACTTTCCAATTGATGAAATTCTGGAATCGTTTCAATTCAAATGATCATAATTAGTTGTTCATCAATATAACTCTTTGATTTTGCTTTTATTGTACATTCTCTTGTTAATTACCTTGCACTTCTTCCAATGCTGGTAACAATTGTACTATTTTCCGTCCATCTTCTTGTTGTAACGATTCGATGTGCTTACTAATCTCCATAAACCATGCGTGTAGATTTTGATTTTTCTCGATACCGTCGAAAGATTTATTACCTCCAAATATTTGAGCAAGGTCTGTTATTCTCTCAACGCATATTCCTTTATCTCTAATCCATTTAGTTTCTTTACCAAACAACAACTAAAATTAATTGATCAACTTTATTGTACCACATATCATTAATTTTATGTGCAACAAAATAATATAAATAATATTGTACTCTTACATCTTTATATAGCTGTTTCACATCTTGTTCGATCTGAGCCGTATTTAGTAATAGTTGAAGACAATCAACTGTTGTATATTTACTTTCATTTGCTACCAACTGTCTGAGCATACGCGTACGTTTTGAATCCTCCAGCGATATGGTCGACATTGCTGTATGTAAAAGTATCCAATGTAAAGTTACATTACATTCTTTTACTAACTTTACAAGGGATCCTATTGCACTGTCGTCTAAAGTGCCCGCTAACTGTACTTCCTCTGTCTCCGATATCAATTTCTAAAATATAATTCTAGTGTGAAATATATATAAAGAAATGTAGCTTATTAACACTAGGTTTATGGGATCCATCAAAATGACGGGTTCTAATATTTTTAATTTGCAATTATTAAAATTGTAAAGATGCTTCCCTGAGGAATTATTTACCAAATTTATTTCTTTGGGTATATATTATTGACACATACTTGTTGTGTTTATAAAATAATGTGAAATAGTTATTTCTAGAGCTCCGTAAACCTAGAGTTAATTTAAAATGTTCATTCGAAAATTCGAAACATAACTACCTTCATTTTCTGACCATATTTTTGGGAGATTACTTTAACATTAGACGATTCAAGTGTATTATTCAGAGCTGTTCTCGCAGCTTTATACGGAGACCACCAATCGCACAAATTTATTACTATTCCCATGTAAATACTGATCACCCAATTATCGGGAAAGAATCTGTCTACGATCTCTCTCATCATGGCTGTATGCGTATGTAACATGCTCGGCTTAAACGATAAAATAACAACCAACATCGAGGCTTGATTAGAAAGAGCAGTACTACGATGTTCTGGATGCGGAAAAGCAAGACTTTGGTTATATATTTCATCCGAACGTAAACGTCCAATAAGATGTTCTATTAGAGATTCATTTAGTACTATTCTCCTGAAACATACGTATTAATATATGCAAGTATTACAAGTACCGGAGCATACCTAAAACAATTGAAATATCTTACTTAAAATATTCCTCGGGATAATTTGTAGGTCTTTTATTGGAATTTTTAGAAAATCCTGTTGAACGAAGCAACATGCATATGTCATCTACACTTGTGGAAGATGATCGTTGAGCATTATATCGATAATATGATACTAGCAGTCTTTCTCTTATGCATCCTTCGAAATGGTAATCCACCAAAAGAAGCATAACTCCATATAAATATACTCCTTCGCACTGTAAATATAAATTGTATTCATAGTACAAATAGAATAGTTCAGAGTGCAAATAGTTAAACTATTATGCAGATATTGATAAACTATTGCATTACGATTAATTGTCGTCCTTCCTCGTTCAGCATGATAGAATCTATAGATTGATGAATATACATTCCATCTCCTAATTCATCTACGTACGTGTTTAAATCGGTAACGTATTTGTGTATGCTTTCAAACGCTAGATAAAATCTGGAAATGATATCCGAATAATTGTTTCGCAAATCCTCATCGGTTTCTTGAAGAACCTATACAAGTGTTTATTGTCAAGATGAAAATTATATTTGCATTCATTTCATCCTATACTCTTTTACTTACTGGATCATTTTCTATTTTTTGCTCGTAAACATTAACCGATTTGAAATATGCAAAGTCAATTATAATCGATCCATATTTTTGTATTATCTGCTTTGAATCTAAACTGTAAAGCAGAAAAGCTACGTTAATGCCAACAAGAGATCAACAATAATATAATAAAATATAACAATAAATAACCTAAATACTGGCGGCACATAATCCTTCAATCTCATCAACTCTGCTATAATAGCATTTCCACGGGATACCAAACGTAATAAATTTTGCCCGCAGATATTGTTTGTTGCCAAGAAATCACCCATTTTAATGGACTGTATATTTTCATTAAAACCACAGATAACTCATCAGCATTTCGGTAATAACAAACGTCAACGCTCACGTTGAAAGGCTGTATCAAAAAGAACTGTCAAGGAAATTTAATATTTACGTATTCAATTAGGTAAAGTGTGTAAAGATGCTGTAAAAGAAACAAATCAATTCAAACATATAATGTTTGTTTAATATTGTAAATATTGTTAAAAATTATATAGATAAATACGTATACATATGTATATATGTATATATAAATATGTATATATATGATGTATAACAGAGATGTATGTGTAATTCGTTATTTTATGCTTCAATTTCAAGATCTTTCTCCGTCGTATTTCATAGTATTGAAACTGGATCATCGTCCGTGAAATTTTACTTTTGTAGATTTATATTTACAAACCATAATATATACTTTTTATATTCTACAGATTTCAATTTAATAAATTAAATATATAATATATATGTATGTTCTCCTGTACATATATTTATAATGAAATATAATTTAATTGTAGATTCGTTTTTCGTGAAGAAATTAAGTTTTGAAATTTAAAAAGCATTGTAACATGCCATCGTAAGAATGGAAGTCATGTCATCTACATATGTATGCGTATGTATAGTTCATTGTCTTATCAAATTCGGTGACTGGCCCTTTGGAGGACTATAAATTTATTTTCTGCGAGCTTAGCGATATATTAGATTTCTGTTTTACTGTATCGTATAAAACAAATATTCTGAAATACATTGGAAAACATGTAAAGAGAATTTTATCTATTTTAGCGCCCTCTTGTAATCGATCCTACCCTTCTACTAGAGCATTCTAGGATTTAATGTCCACTGTATATATCCGATTTGACAACATGGTCATGCAGAAACATCACTATAAAACTGCAATGACAGAGTTTCCGGCGTAAAAATAAGCCAAAATTTGTGCTGAACATGTTTGCTAAACACTGTAAAGAGAAAACGGGATAGTTTTAGCCAATGTTGACTTGATATTACAGTGTATAATTCGATAGACATACACGCACGTTAAAGCTGCATCACAAATAATGTTATCGATTAATTTTTTACGAACCTCGGAATCAGTAAGCAAACGATCGAATAACATTAACAGAAGAGTGGTTAATATAGAATTATTAATGAGGTTCTCATTTTTTATCGTGATTTTCATTATAACAACTAATTTATTGTCGTCGGCTGGTGGAATCGAGTCATTGGGAAACCCGTATAAAATCTTAGGTGTTCACAAACGTGCAACTTTACAAGAAATTCGAAAGGCGTATAAAAATCTTGTCAAAGAATGGTAATTATTCAAGCGACTATTATATTTTGTTTTATCGTTGAAGTGCGGGCGTCTGCTCTTGGATTTTATGTGGTCACACAATCAATTTATGTACGATAAAGTCATACTATTAATAAAATTAACGTTTTATATTTAGTACTGTACTCATCACAGACATCGAAATATCTGCTGATTGTTTACAAAATTCTGTGTTACATCTTTAGGCATCCTGACAAAACCGATCACCCTGGTGCAGAAAATAAATTCGTAGAGATTACAAAGGCTTACGAGGTAAAATTAGTGTTCTGTCAGATACAAACATAGTTACGGATGATTTAACGAATGTTGTGTTAAGCACTTCTTTCCATAGATTTTGACTGATCCAGAAAGGAGGAAAAAATTCGATAATCATGGCATTACCGAAGAAAGTATTCCCAGGCAAAGAAGAGATAGTAGTCAATTTAATGTCCTTGATCCTTTGGAAGAATTGTTTGGAGGGAATTTCAAGTTCCATTATCAAACTCGAGATATTTCACTCTTTTATAAGATGAGCATCACATATCGGTTTGTACACTTTTTATAATAACATTCGTTTCGATTAGATGCATTCGCGTAAGCTCCTCTTGACATTTTCAATGCGAATACGTTTGTTACAGATCATTTGAAAATGTGATAATACCAAAAACCTATCGTACACCTTATATAATATTATTTTATTCGGATTGGTGTTTTGCGTGTTTGCAAGTAGAACCGACATGGCGCCGTTTGGTCGACGAGTTAGAACCGTTGGGTCTTGGTTTAGCAACAGCGCATGCTGAGAAAGAATCTGCATTGGCAAGAAGATTGAGTATTCATTCAGTGCCATGCCTTGTTGTGACAATAGAGGGTCGCACTAGCGTGTATAAGGAATCTCTTTTCAGTGTTCAGAAGATCGTTGGTACGCGTTTGAAATATTGATGGAATAGTTCATACGATATATTAATTTTGAAAATCAAATTCTAAATGATTTTCATATTTCAGACTTCTTACGAAGCAAATTCCCATACAAATTGATACCTACTATAAACGAAAACAATGTAGACAATTTTCTCTCAGGATGGATAGATAATCGAATTCGAGCTTTAATTTTTGATAGGAAAGAATCTATACGATTACGGTATCTATTTATTGCATTTTACTACAGAGATCGTGTTGCATTTGGTTTTGTCCAGGTAAAAATTTCATATTCAATTGTGTAATAAAAAGTATCATAAGAAGTATACATGCTCTCAGTGCTATATAACTTTCATTTTTACAGACTGGAAACGAAGACACAGAATCGATTGTAACAAAATACAAGATTTCTGCAGATTTAGATACTTTGTTATTATTTAACGAAAATTCTGAGAAACCTATGGCGTCTGTTAGTATGAAAGATATATCCAGTGACACAATGCACAATATTATATCAAACAATAAATTCCTCGCTTTACCAAGACTCTCGAATCAAGCTATGCTGGACTCTGTTTGTCCACCAGAATGGTTAAGACCACAAAAACGATTGTGCGCAGTTTTAATATCTCAACAAAATAATCCTCTCCATGATTTTGCAAGACATAAATTTCGACAGGCAGCTTTAGAATCATCTTACAGGTAACATTGTTGTAGAAGTGTTGCCATTTAAGGATTATGTCAACATACAACAGTTATCTCATTCAAATTTCCAGCACTGAGCGAGTTAGGTATACATATGTGTTTAAAGATACACAACCAGAATTTGTGTCGGCACTGTCGACAGGCGAAGGCAGTCCCTTAGAACCTTTGTTACACATTGTCATTATCTGGAGAAGAGATGCAAATCATTTGAAATACGAGTGGTTACCTACTGGTTGGATTGAGGCCGCTGAAGACGAGAACCAGTGGAACGAAACACGTCGAAATTTGGAACAAACTATACAAAGATTATTGCGAGCTACCGAAGCACTGCCGTATGCTGCAGTTGTAGGAGAACTAGCCGATGAACATGCACAGGTAGATTTCTGAATTTTTATAAACGATCGAAATGTACCTATGGTCAGTCTCATAATTAATGGTACACACTTTAGATCAAAATAACTTTTTTTATAAATCGACCAAAATACTTCAGTTACTCTGCCAAACTAGATGATATGTAATGAAAATTTTGGACACATTCAAAAGATTTAAGAACATTAGTGTATTGGTTTCAGTCCAATAAGATAATTAAAAAAAGAACGAAACTTTGATTTGGCTCCTCTGATTTGTAATCAATGCAAACATATTTTATTTTGCATAAAGATTTGCAGTTTATTAATCACCTATAACTCGTAAACCAATTAACCAGTATCGATGAAATTTTCATCATGTATATAACTTATATGGATCTATAAAATACGTTTTTTAAATTTCCGAACGAGACAAAATAAAAGAGCTGTAAAAAGCAATTTTTACTATTTTTTTCATAATTCAGACAACACGCAATTTTTCCAAAATTTTCGTTACAAATCATCGAGTAAACTAAACTACCTAGCATGGCAGAGAAACTGATGTCGTTGGGTCTACTTGTAAAAAAAGTTATTCTGATTTGAAGGGTGTGCCATGAATTATGCGACAGACTGTATATGTCTACTGTAATTTAATTTCTTCTATAGGGTACTGTAGATAAACTTATTGGCAAGGCATTGTTAGCTGTAGATTATATATCAGATAGTCTTACTAAAGAGCAGATTCTGCCTTTGGTATCGGTAATTGCTACTCTAATATTAATCGGTGCTGCTGGATACGGAATGTCATATTTAGTGTAAGTAACTTGAAATTATAAAAGTACTTCAACATCATACAAGTTTCTTAACATGATATTTTATTGCAGGAAATTAGAAGAAGCGAGTGTTGAAGCTGAACGTGCTCAATGTAAGGATACCAGTATATCAACACCATCACAGCCGCAGTTACGATTACATGAATTACGCGCAGAAAAATATAATGGTTTAGTTCGACTATTAAAACCAGGCTGTAGAACCATTATACTATTAGTTGATGCTCAAAGTAGACTAAAATTATTACCAGCTTTTCATAAAGCTGTGTGGCCTTATAGGTGAGCTGAACAAATTTGTATTAGGTTGGCAACTAAGTTCGCGACCTCCACATTTTCTCAAACAAAGTCATTTATATATGTTTTGTAAGCACGAGTATTTTATATCAAATTAATCGAAAAATTCAGAGCTTTCCAATGATATACATTATAATGATACAATAAAAGAATTACAAAACAAAAGGTCACGAATTTAGTTGCCAACCTAATATTGTATATGTACTATGAGAAAATAAAATTATTCTGTCTTTTATATCACAGGAAAAATAAGACCCTTATGTTTGGGCTCATGTCTCTTGAGAGAGGACTAGATTGGTATAAAAAACTGCTATCCCTCACTTTGCCAGAACAAAAGGAATTAAATATAAATGCCAAAAATTGTGTTGGCACAGTACTATCATTAAACGGGCACCGTAAATATTTTTGTATGTACCATGCCAAACATCCAGAATGCAGTAAAGGCAAAGGTTCTAAGGTATACATTAAAAATATTTACATGAACGTAATTACATTGTACTCTGAAAAATCAAAGAATATTTAATAATAATTATGTTGCCAGCGAATGGAACGAATGACAAAACAATTAACCAGAAGAGTAGATGACGCTGAAGCTGGTGCATTTATTGGTTTTAATAGTTCTAATGAATCTGATCTTTCTGAAGATGAGGTAGGAAATATAATAAATATAATTTGCTGAAAATTTTGGTGTCATAATGAAATCTGATCAATTTATATGCGAATTATTTTCTTCGCAGAGTGGAAACAATGTTTTGTATCAGGATAATCTTCTGGATGGTCTACCTATGTGGCTAGACAGATTATTTGAAGGTTTAACACATCGTTATTATGTAAACTATTGGCCCGAATTCACAGCCAAGTAATTAAACACTGGTATGCATTCTTGTAATGTGTATACTTTTAGCAGTAGCGAAAGGGATCCAACTAGTCAACATATTTCACTTGGAAGTCCAATAATTGAAGAGATACATCTTTACTTTTGTCCAAACTTAAAACATATTCATTGTATATGAAACATAATTTCTAAAGTTACTCACGATGTTCCGTATACATAGACTTTAGATAATCCATTTACTGCAATTGAACAAAATTTCATACTATATCATCATAGTCGATAAAATTCTTGTAGACTTAAATGTTTGCATTATTTTGATCGGTCATTGTAAGTAATGATAATCTCTGAATTTTTAATATTACCTTAAATAATTCTAGTCGATGCCATTAAAGACATAACAGTATTTATATTATTTGTTTAAATATTAGGCACTGTATAATATTTATATATTTGTAATATGTCAATAATTTCCATTCATTTCGATTTCTCTTGACATAATGTATGGTTCTACATATGACAGTACATTAGAGCAATCTTTACTTTCCATATTATATACAAAGTTTGATAAAATAAATTTGCCTGGGCATAATCGTCTTTCAATCGATATTTCATGATTTTTCGGAGCGCTTTAAAATTGTTTAAATTCATAAACTTCGTCATACAGCTCAACATCGGTTTCACTTCGATAAGGGTTACGTCATTACTAGACTCCGGATGTTTATGCCAAGTAAAAAATTTGTATTCTTCACTAATAAGTTGAATGTGGTGAAAATAATTTATTAACACTCTTAAAGTCTTAATATTTTCACTGTTTTAAATTGCGCTTGCTCATTTTTGTTACATAAATGCATAAAATCCGGAGTAGTCATTACCAAACAAAGATCAATTGCGTTAATTTTGGTTATTAATTTCACATTTGACACGAGTTTTACAAACAATCTGTAGCATAACGAAGTACAGTACTCTCGCGATAAGTGTCCAAAACACGGGTCGGACTCAGACATTTATCTATAAGAAAATACAATTGTTTGATGCGCTGAACGTAGAAGAGGCCACTACTAGTCCAATAACAAAACTTCTTTATTTTTAATTATTTTTTTATGAAACTTTCACTAACACATTCGTGGCATTTTTCTAATGAAAATATATTATGTTACGTTTCTCGGTCGACCGAGGCCTCTCGAGTTTCACGGGGTATACCCTGCGGTAGTGGGGATAGTTCTCGGACAATTAAAGGCAAGATCTATTGGATATTTATAGCGAGAGTGCTGTACTTTATTATCAAACTTTGTGTATATCGCATTAATATTTAAGAATGTATTTTTGTCTCTCTCGCGGACATATATTTATGTTACCTTATACATTTTTTGAATCTTATATTTTTATTTACCGTAGAAACTGGTAACAAACATATTTCTACATCCATTAACTCGTTCTAAGCGAAAATTCATAATTATAATAATAAAAATAACAATAATAACTAATGATACGTGCTTTATACAAGTCATGTGCCGATTTAAAAAAAAAATAGATACTTTATAGTTGATCGAAAGAGAATGGTTAATATTCTCATAGAACAATACTTTAATATTAAATAATACAAAAACTAGTCCCTTTTCAGCTATATTTAAGTGATGTATATCTTTAAATTATATTTTGAATAATTGAAAAAGTCGATATCACAGAACTAGTCATTTGAATAACAAGTCATCACATAAATAATGTCACTTTCATACTTCAGTTAAGTAAAATAGAGTGTATAATATTTGTTCATCGTTGATATATACCTATATTTATGTTAATATAAATTATATATGAAATGAATAATATTTATAAATTAAAGTGCAAAGGGGTAATATATCGTGGTATACTTTATTTATTGGGTCACCTTCTATTTATTGTTTGTTTTAAAGATTGTTATCGTTTTACAAATTAAAAGATTTTATAGTAATACAGTAATATAGAATTTAATCTAGAGGAATATAGTCAGTCTATATAATCTTTGAACAGATTAAAATTAAAGAATGTTATATTACAGAATACAAATTACTATCGATACATTTCCAATTTCTTATATAAACGACAACGCACATGTGATACTTTATAAGGAAATCTAACATATATATGTATGTACATAACGCGTACCATGGTAAGAAATGACTTGGCTTATGTGATGACTGAAAATAAATTTATGTTCATTATATATGTACACTTCAATCATATTTTACAAAATTATCTGCTAAATCTTTAAATGCATGGAAAAGAGCGATGTATAAAGAATTGTTTACATTGTGTATACATTCTATGAAAATATTTAAAACATGGCGAAATAAAGATATGTGAACAAATTTGTGTTTGTTTCATTTTGAAAATGTGAGGACATAATTACGAAATGAAATATATGAAATATACTCATGGACATAGGGTTACTGCAATGAATGTTTTATTCCTGTTAATTCTGGAAACACCTCGTACATCACAATTTCAAAGATATCCTGTAACAAAAAATTAAATATATCCACCCGACAAGTTGCAAATTATAAACTTCACCGTAAAATAGTAACTTACATAAATTAATTGTTTATTTAAATTCACGTTTTGCAACGAATCAAAAATTTTGATTGCCCCACGTTGAGCACTTTGGGCGCCAACTAGATTGGTTAAAACTTCAGGTACATTATTTAGGAATTGTCTTCGCGCTTCACCTCGCGTCTTTAATTTCTCTTCATCTGTACGAAGAACATTCCCAGATACTAAGTGGCCATTTGGCCACCAAGATTTTGTAAATAATTGCACATAATAATGAAGCATTGGCTCTGAAAATATCCACGCAATAGTGTCCCTGATTTGCCTGAAAAGTATATATTCTGTGCATCTGTCTATTGCATGTAATCGATGAATCATCAAAAAAATTTATTAATTATATACCTATTGATTGTTCGACCATAAGTTATTTGAACAAAAATAATTAATGAACGCCTCAGCCATCGAAATACCCCTCTTAAATCAAAGATTTCACCTAGAAGTGTGTATAAAGGTTCTGCTATTGCATCTTTATTGGAACTCAAGTATCCATCTGTGACTGATCGTGCACTGTCAGTATCATCCAACAAAAGAGAGTAATCTTCTTCATCGTCCTTATCACGAATATCACTGCTAGTACTAGACCTAATGTAAATAGCTCAAATGGTTATTACGGTATTGATGGTACTTTAAATCAATTACAGTCGAGGATAAAATTCAGTGGACACCCTTTAAAAAACTAATCATTTTTTAAAAATTCGACCAAACGGCTTGCGTTTCTGTAGATGTTAGAAGGATTAGTGTCCCAAGTAATGTGTATAAAATTTTATCCCCGACTGTACACATTCTCATACGTTTTGAATAACGTTGACAAAGAAAATCGAGATTTTTTAGGTGACGGAAGTGCATGTTTCAAGTGTTCTGAGCTTGGACTAAGAAATGTATATAATGCTTCGCTTTGATTCAGTTTTTCATCTTCTAAAACGAACTGAAATTAATAAATATACTATTAGTTGAACAAGAAAAATCGCAAGTTCCTAATAAGTGTCCATAATATTTTAGAGAATAATAATATATATTTTAATAAGTACATTAAATATTTCGGAGACTTACATTTAAATATTTTTGAATTTGTACTTTCGCTTTGTCCAAGGTATTTTTATCGGATTTCCCAAAGAACTTTAAAGGTTGTGATGGTAGATCCAAATTCTTTATGCTAGAACAGAGTTGACGAAGGTTCCTGTGTAACTCTTGAAAGTCTTGCAACTTTCTCAACACCACCCAACCGCTACAAATACTATCACTGTTATTTTCATCTACAGCCATATGAACAACCAAAACAAATTGCGGCGATTCTCCGTTGTCTAGTATCTGTTTCATAAATATTTGTTCCATTAAAATACACAAGTCATATTTCATCTATATTTGCTGATGAATATAATTTATCCTCGACTTACTTCTGCACTTTGTACTTCTGCTCTCCAGTGACCTAAATGCTCTGCCCACATTTCTGTGTGAGTTAAATGCGCTTCCAGTTGCCTCTTCTCACTTTGCAGCCATTCAACTTCCTTAGCCAAGAAATTCAAAACTTTGCTCTCTGGTTTTAATGAAGCTTTCAACGCTTGCAAAGCCTGCATTTTGTTGTTTAACCTTTCTTGTAACTGATCCAATTTACTCCGAGCATAGTTTGAATGTTCTCCAACAAGTAAGGACACATTTTCTGCTAATGCTCCATCTGTTATATGACGATCTTCTGCTAAATCTAAAAATTATTCACATGATACATGGATAACTTACATCTACAATACTAAGGACATCTATACAAACCATCTGTTCTTTCGTTATGTAATGCTTGTTGCATGTTTTTATATTGTTCGCTGACCACAAACGATGGATAATATTTCTGTTCTAAGATTTTAACAACATTGTGTTGTACCTCGTAAAAAACATTAGGCCCTATGTCACCTAACAAAAAGCTTTCCATCTTTTTCCGAATAGATCTGTCAACTTTTATCTCAGCAGTGGGAGACGTAATGTAGGTATAAAAAATTTCAGCACCCAATTGATGCCAATGGGATTTATCAGCATTCCGTAATTCCTGCACAGCCGCCCAATACCCAATCAAATCTTGACTAGCAACTTGTTCTAGAAATTGCGAAAGGTATCTGCGACCAATTACATTATCCAGGATGTATTGCAACGGTAATGTGTCATTTGCCTATAAAACATACTTATCAAATATAATTGTCAGCAACAAGTAATAAAGAAATTAAGATATATTTGCAACCTGAACGGTATATCCATTCCATCCTAATGATTGCATGTGACATTCGCATGTATTTTTAGCATACGTCAGTTGACTGATATACCTCTTTAATTTTCTAGCTTGGATAACATCAGATTTTCCAAATGCATTATTGTCTGGATCTAAACCTTGTGCTCTTTTCACATTTTGTATTGTCGTGGCTTGCATAATTTCCGTGACAATATTGTATCTGATATGTTTCAAAACTTCTAAATCCTTAGAACTTTTAATCATGCGTATAAAGTCTTCAAACGATTCAGCGTACTCATATGTTTTCCTATGCATTGCTTCTGCGAGCTGCTGTTGGTCAATGTAAGATAAAATCTTTTGATTGATATAATCAGGATCAGTTATTAAATCTATTGCTGGCTTTAAGACTGCAAATATATAATAAGTAAAATACATGTTGAACATATGATTCTACAAATATTAGAGGTATGCGTCCACTCAATGTCTCCCCGACCATCGGGTACCCGACATTCTCGAGTTCTCGCTCAACCCTCTAATAAATATATAAGTTCTACAGTGTGAACTTACTTTTACATGCAAGTATTTCTCTTAACAAATATTTTACTGGTACAAGAGAATAAGAAGGTGGTAACAAAAGTAAAATGTACAGTTCACAGACTCTTCTCAAATAATCTAATTCAGACGTAGGTGACATTAAATGTGTTGATAAAATAAATACTGGATCTTCACCTTCCGATCTGTTTATAAATAATGAAAATATGTAGTTTCTATCAATAATTATTATATAACAATGAAAATAATATAGCAGAACATACGAAGCTGCTTGAGCAATCCTGATCTTTTCGAAATGACATGTTATCTTGTTCACTATGTTACAAACAACTAATTTTGTATGATCCACTTTGGATAAACGTTCGTGAAGACTTTGAATTGCTCCCCATAAATCTTGTTTCATATTGTCTATTGTTTGCTCAGAATTGAAAGACAATTCGCTAAGCCAAACGCCAATAAAATCTTGAAAAATCAAATCCAATAGATTTTGTAGAGCTCCGTCCACCATACGAGTGAAAACCAGTGGATACTTTGCATATTTTTTGGCATTCGAAGTTGGAGCTGTATATCCTTTCTGAAATTATATATAGAATAATCAACGACAATAGTTAAAAAATTCTGTCAGTCTTAATTAAGTTTAGTAGCCTACTAACGAAGATTATGAAATCTAGAAACAAGGACCACTGAAAAATCTAGCATGAAAATCATAATCTCTGTATTTTAAGGTGAAATAGAGAGACCAATTTTTTATTGAAGCAATGAACTTTAATGAGTAAGATATTTTCCCTTCTGTTCAACGATCTTTTGCCAAAAAGAATAAATAAGAAAATATTTCATTGATTAAAGTTAATCGTTTAAATAAAGAAATTCGGTTTTATTTCACCTTAAAATACCAAAGTTACTTTCTTACTAATTTAATATAATGAGAAAAAAGATTCTATGTGCAATGTCTAATGTTTCAATACGATTCCTGTTATCTTATCCATACATATCAGTAAAAACACTTGTAGACGAAAGGTACTTCAATGTCAGTATTTGCAGCAATAAATGTATACTTTGAAAACATATTTATGAAAAATGAAATATGAAACCCTCCGTATAATGTAATCGTTAACGAAAAATACAATACACTCTTCATTTTATGCAAAAAGAATTTGGTTCACATCAAGTTCCTATAGATTAGTCTAGATATAAATGTATTTTTGTATGAACATACCATTAACAAGTTATGAAAAGCGTCGATCTCCGCAACGGTTTTTAAAGTGCCTGCACCAGTTTGATGTTTCGGAGAAAGAGCGATGTTTATGAACATAACAATCAAACATCCCATACAGAAACATGATATGGTCAGCACTCCAAATATGTAGCACCATATTAAATTATTCCAGTAGAAGAATGCGGTAACAATTGGAATACACAAAATACCGACCGACACCATTGTTCCTTCTTATTTTAATTGTATGACATTAAATATTACATCTTCAATCTCGTGATTAGAAAACCGATTCGATTCCACAACAAGAGACCGTAAACAACATCATCATCGCCATCGTTGATCGCGAACTAATGTTCAAGATACTCTCGAAAGATGACACTTCTCACCACGCGATTTAAATTTTTTGATGCTGTTTGTGTTGAAATATTCTCTGTATTATTCCGGTGTCCCGTACAGAGCCCTTTTTTGCATTTGTTTTTGTATAACTGCAACCAATTATATTAATTTTACAGATTGTCGTTAACGATTGATGAATCTTTATGTGAAGCTTATAAAGATAAACTTACCGCACGATAAGCATTTAAAAATTCCAAAGCATATAAAATTTAATGTCTAATCTTTGTGGATACATTTTGGTTTCAATTATCTATTGAAATAATTTATATAATTATGATTTTATAATAATAATTAAACATTTTCACCTCGCTGGGACCCCAAATGAGAACCAAGGTGTGCATACATTTGTCACTCGATACGTGACTGTCGCGCGCCCCTATAACGTACGCAACGTAAATACACCTCTGTCGGTCGTGTTGCCGCATTTTAGGCGGATTTTTAATTATTAATAACTAGACTGCGGATCTTTATACAATATTGCAAGAAATAGAAACTAAATTGTATTTTATGTCTCCCTTTGATAATTTTAGTAGAGGAGAAATCATATATTGACATCTTCCATTTAAAAAGTTTTTCAACACTTTTGAATTTCATCTTCTCAGTTTTGCTATAAATGCATAAATATTTTATATTTGACAATATGGGAAATTAAAGTATTTTTGTGATTTAAATAATTTTTTAAAATCAGGATATAATAACCTGGAGAGTATATAAAACAAGTATTTAAATCGTTTACTTATTTTAGGAAAATATTATTAGTGGATTCAAAAATGATTTGAACTTGAAATTTTCATTTTGCATAAAGACCCGCTGTCTAGTAATAAGCAATCATATTTAAAAAAATATACTGCTATAATTAACATACAGCATCTGCTGTATTCATTCGTACACAATGGCGCAATAGACCTTGCTTTCCGTACAACCACCCTCGATTGCGCATGCAGTTTTCACAATACCATCCGAGGTCAGGTTCTAAGTTCTAAGCGAAAACAATGGGTTTTTTACGTAGCAGGTGTCAAGGGTACTACAACGTAAATACAGTAGTGTCTAAAAATAAATACAAGGATCGATGAAATAGAAAAGTGTACCCGGATGAGTAATTACCCTTAATAAGGACATCTTAGAAATAAATCAGACTAGAAACTGCAAATAGTGAAAATGGGAACAATGGAATAAGTAGTTGGATGAAAAGATATAAATACGAAATTAACACTAAACCTACCACGACGGGTTAAATAACCCATTTTGGTTTTCTCATTTGACAATTATATTGAAATTGTAAAGGTGTTTCCATAGAGATTTATTGAATACATTTTTTGACTCCAGTATGTATATTATAGTCAAAATCGCACAAAATAAAAATAAAATTAATCTTGTCATTTTTATAATACTATACACATCAGTCACTTTTGATGGTCGCTAGGTTTAGTGTTAACAAATATGCCTATGTTAAACATTTTCGTTTTTTCGATGAATTTATGACAGAGTCTCGTTTAGTTATATATATATGTTCTCGTTAACGACTTAGCTAATATAAATAAATAAATTAATATAAAAATATACGTAATTTAAAAAAGAAGTAACAGTGGTTATATAAAAAGTTAGAGCAATGTAATACAGGAGTACGATCATCGTCGAGACAGATATTAATGGCGGTGTCCTTGAAATAAAATGAAAGTGGAGAAAGTGGGGGTATTGGAATTGAACAGCACAAGAAGTCATTCGAGATAAATAATTTGAGGCACCGTCTAAATTGGGAAAGAGAAAATTAGGGTACTTTTGATAGAGCGATGTCGTGAATGACAGCGAGGGTGGGAGAAACCTTCTCCTTGATCGGTTCGATTTATCCGTTCCTACTGTACTTTCCATTTGCTACGCGAAGCAATGTACACGTTAAAGGTCGGGAACACAGGATAAATGAAACATGCACCATGAGCACCTGCCCAAGCCGCCGTCACCTATAAAATACCCACGTTTTATCTTCGACGATTTGTTTTGAACATGATGCCGTTCTTGCGCAGTCTCGTCGTTTTGCAACTTTTTATAACGAACACTTATTTCGGCGCCGCATTTCATAATGAAAAAGGTCATCCAGACGTTGAACTTATGGCAGTAAGTTATATATACTTCTTCGTTATTCTTCGTTTAACGGAGACGATTCTGTGGGCTATATAATCGCGCAAATATTTTTATTTCAATAGCCAGAACTAATACGGAAATACGGTTACCCGGTGGAAGTTCATAAAGTACTTACGGGCGATGGCTACATTTTAGAAATTCATCGTATTCCCTATGGGCGATACGAAAAAACAGCCTCCCGAAGGCCACCGGTTCTGGTGCAGCATGGCTTAGGCGGGAGTTCCGCAGATTGGATTCTCTTAGGACCATCTAACTCATTAGGTAATTAAATACATGTATATTGTAATATTTTAACATGATTTTTCGTTTTCTATTGGGTCGGCAAGAAAGTGATTTCGGTATTTTAAGGTGAAATAAAACCGAATTTCTTTATTCAAACGATTAACTTTAATCAACGAAATATTTTCTTATTTATTCTTATTTTGCAAAAGATCATCGAACAAAAGGGAAAATATCTGATTCGTTAAAGTTCATTGCTTATATAAAAAAATTAGACTCTATTTCACCTTAAAATACCGTAATTACTTTCTTGCCCCAACTCAATACATTATCACCTTCTCTTTGCAACGAAATAAATCGACTGCGGATTTTATGGACTTATATATTAATGATTTCAAATCTCTTTGGTAATTTGGTAAAATTTGAAAAATTATAATATATTAGTGATTTCAAATCTCCAGAATGTAACTGAACAAATACGTCTGGTAAAATTTGAAAAATTATAATCGTAAAATAGTTACAACACAGGATACTGTTTGTATTTTATTTTCAACACAATCAAATGTTTAGTCTTCATCCATTCGGATATAACAAACAATTAATTTGTCGCCTCATCTTAACTTGCAGAAACCAGGAAATAATATTTTTAATACTGTAAAGGTTTCAGTAAATTAAAAATAGACTCGACATTACATTATGTATTTTTAGTTTCAGTCTATACTTCATCATGTTTTTCATACTATATAGACGCATCAACTCTGCAGTGTAGGAATGAAACAAAAAGTTTAGATATATTGTTTTGATTATTACACAACGATAGTACCCACTTTATATGTCAGTTTTTTTTAACCATGCGAACGAGTCAAATGGAGTCAAGTTATTTTTTCACATAAATACGTATTATTTAAAATTGACAAATTCGTGAACGACATAATTAAGTCTATTAATGAAATACATATACACATCAAGCACGTAATAGTAGACGCTATTAATCAAAATAATTATACACATCAACACTAACATAATAATCAAGTAAAACTTCGTAATTAGTTTTCCAGTGTGCTTTCTAGAAATTGATTGCCAATTTCTACAGGAAAAGTAGAATTATTTGTTAGAAAGTTTCCTTTACCTCTCAAGACGTGTCGATTAGTCTTTGAAATGTTGCTATAACGTATCTGTAAATTTTTATTGCTCTGTGTTGCAGTTCAAAAGGCAGTTTAATGGTACCAACGGATATTATAGAAAGATACTGTTCAATGATGACAAGATACTCGATGACCTATATGTATACTAATCTATGAACACACTGAATTTCATTCTCAAAGTGTTAAATAATTTGTGACTGTTTTATTTCGTTATTTTTAGGGTATATACTGGCTGATGCGGGATACGACGTTTGGCTCGGGAACAACAGAGGCAATATTTATTCGAGGAACCATACGACAATGTCTACAACAGATCGTCGTTATTGGGATTTCAGGTATGTCCCTCGCGCATTAAGGGGATAGACTCGTTTCGAGGATTGCAAGGGTGCGGTATGCGCGTTCCCATTTCTACATATTACAAAAATGGGGGTTCTCAGTAGTCGAAAACGGTAGATGAAAAATCTCTAGGGCGCTATCGCTCTCAAAACTCCTATTGTTTCGTTTACGAGACGTAATTTGCATTATCCCTGCGGTTTCCAAACTTTCTGCTAGTACGCCTCCTTCAAAAAATTTTTTTCCGTGCTTCCCTACCTTTTACGTT
Organism: Lasioglossum morio; assembly: GCA_916610235.2. Lineage (NCBI taxonomy): Eukaryota > Metazoa > Arthropoda > Insecta > Hymenoptera > Halictidae > Lasioglossum > Lasioglossum morio. The sequence goes on from OU744326.1 coordinate 22,819,821, forward strand.
TTTGATAGAATCATGTAGACATGTTTTAAATAATAAAAACATTATTACAAAAACAAATGGAAAACTACAAATTAATTTTTTATTAACCCCTCGCACTCGCGGAACTATTTTAACGCGTAGATTAAATGTCAGATTTCTTCTGATCTACAATATTTCTATTTTATATGATTTTTTCATTTTAAGCATATTAAACTGGTGCAATTTTATTCATGCAATACTCAAAGTTTTAGTAATTTATTTGATATGAAATAATTTAAAAACGTAACAATTATTTTACATTACTGATATAACAATATTTAGCAGTAATACCTGCGAGTCGCAACTCGAGTGCTAAGGGTTAAAAAATTTTGACGCACCCCTGGGAATATTCTGTGCCTCCCCTGGGAGGCGCGCCTCCCAGATTGAAAACCGCTGCATTATTCGGAATCATACAACTGCGTATATAGCTATTCTCATAGTAATATGATGCCGAATAATGCAAATTACGCCTCGTAAACGAAAAATAGGAGTTTTGAAGAAGATAGCGCCTTAGATCGATGCTTTATCTAGCGTTTTTGACTATTGAAAAACCCTATCTTTGTATTATCGAGAAATAAGAACGCGCAATCCGCAACCTTGTAATCCTGGAAAAACGAGTCTACGTATAACTTTTTTATAGTTGTACCAAACGATCTGACGTTTCGTAAGCAATTAGAAGCATTGGTTCACTAAACGATCTGCAAAAAAGATTTTCCAAAAATTACAATTTACATGGTTGCATGCAAAAATAAAAAAAGCATTTTCTAAAACTTCTTTATTTGGGCCCTTAATGAAAATTCAAAATATGTGTTTTGTAGATCTATATTGTTTATACACATGCTGAAAATTTAACATACCAAAGAGCGACAAGTGGTTAAATGTGGTTAAAATCATAGTTTTTCGGGACTTTTGGTCAGTTTCTGCTTAAAATCCACAGATTCTTACATCTTTCGATGCGTGTCGTTTTATTTTAACTGACATACATCTACGAAACGTGTATTTTAAATTTTCATTACGGGCTTTAATAAAAAAGTTATAAATGGTGCCTGTTTAAGTTTAACTTTCTCATTAACTTTCTTAGCAATTGCAATTTTTTCAAAATCATTTCTGCGTGTCATTTGGAAAATCAATTCTTCGAATTGCTCAAAACGAGTCAGATCGTTTGGCCCGTCCATAAAAAAGTTATACTGTTTTAAGTTGTGCAGTGGGTTGGAACGAAAGTTCGTAGGGTTTGTAAATTAAAATTGAAAGCTGAAATTCATATATTTATTCAATAACATATTTTCCATTCTGTTCTACTGCTTTTTGCCATTTTCGCGGTAACTTCTCGTGTTATTGAATAGACATATGAATAAATACCTTGATTTTATCTTCCTAATTTGAAAACGCTACGAACTTTCTTTCCAATCCAATACTAAAAGTTGTACAACACCGCCAGAAACGTCGTGCAACTGTCGTTCAAACGTGCAAAGCAACTTCTGTCCTACAATTAGGCCGATTTATTCGTGTCAACTTCTCTTTCTAAAATGCGACGTGGCTTTTCAGCTACCACGAACTTGGCGTACACGATCTTCCCGCAACGATCGATTACATACTCGGCCGGACCAAGTGTGAAAGGCTTTTTTACGTCGGACACTCACAGGGGACCACTCAGTTTTGGGTGATGATGTCGCAAAGGCCAGACTACAATGGGAAAATTGCTTTGATGATCGGCCTTGCTCCTGTCGCTTTTACCGGGAATATGCGCGGGCCGATTACAAAACTGGCTAAATTAACATACATGGGTGTGGTAAGGTCTACGTGAATTTTTTGTCGATTGCGTAAAACTCCCGTAACCGATACCTATTACGTTTTCACCGTCCTTGAAATGCGTTGAAGAAAGTTTTCGACGAATTTCTTCAAAATCATCTTCGAATACCTTCCTTACATTCAATGTGCTTCGCATTTTGACATATTTCAGCATAAATTATGAATTTCATGCACTTTTATCGTATCAAATCACAAATAAAACACAAATTTCAAACACGTTTGTAAAGTTTCATACTTAACAACCTGATGCATTCGTGTTTGCGAAAAATGGTACTATCCTAAATGGTAAAAACGGTACTATCGTTTATCTATCTTTTCTTACAAAACAGTTATTACATTTTATTGTAATTACTGACTACAATGTTAATTACTTGAGCGTTGCTGTTCCTAGTTTTCCTTTTTAGAATATCGCGCGGTTATTTCAACGAATGTTATTTAATCTCTTCATTATATACATATAAGCTTATAATAAAATGCAAGTATTTATGATAAACAGAAGGAGTTAACAAATTATAATAATACGTAAGTTTCTATTAATATTCTCATTATTATTAAGAGCACTCCGCCTAAGATTTATACTTAAAATACTCCGAGAAATTGGAACAACCTGTAGAATAAATACTGAGTTGACAAAAAAGTAATTTCGGTATTTTACGGTGAAATAAAAAATCGAATTTCTTTAATCAATAAAATATTTTCTTATTTATTCTTTTTTGGAGAAGATCACCGAACAAAAGGGAAAATATCTTATTCATTAAAGTTCATTGTTTGAATAAAACAATTGGGCTCTATTTCACATGAAAATGATTTTTTTCTATCTTTTCGAAATTACTTTCTTGCCAACCCAAATAGTTTTTGTTGAATGCTCATGCCATTAAAAACAACTGGAGTATCTTAGGTAGCACATCGGTATGTTAGTATTGTGAAATTAAGAATTTACGTCAAGATTTGTTAATTATTTTTATAGAAAATCGGTGAAATGTTCGGCTATCCAGAAGTGCGGGCACGTTCCAGCTGGGGAAAGTTCGTGACGAATCTACTTTGCAAAGATCAGACGCAATCGATAACGCCGCTCTTTTGCACTAATTTTCTCTTATTTGTCGCTGATTTTGGCCAGTCAAACTTGAGCGCGGTAAAATTTAATATTTAAGTAATATGAACTAGACAACTGTTCCGGTGATCATGATTTATATAACTTTCAAACGATTCTCAGGACAATCTGACGGTAATTCTTGGTCACATTCCGGCGGGAGCTTCTTGGAAACAAACGGTTCATTTCGGCCAAGGGTATATACGAAAAGGTAATGCAGTTATAAACTATAAATGAAACTTCGAAACTACGAAAGATAATGTATTTTTTTTAAAAAAACGTGAATTAATGTTCCAGATTACTTTAGACAGTATGACTACGATAATGCAGAAAAGAATTATCGCTTGTATAATTCTTCAGTGCCGCCGGAGTATAATTTGAGCAAAGCGATTGCTCCAATTGCACTTTTTAGTAGCGATAGTGATTCGCTAGCGACACCAAAGGTATTGAAACTTTTTTATCGTATGAACATGGGAAATTATAGGTGTGTAAAAATTATTAGACTGATATCGATAAACTTTTTAAAAAACTGGTATTTCTTTTGTAAATGGTGTTCCATTTACAATATTTTTTTTTGTTGATTTGACAGATCTTGTGTGCAATATTCAGTACATTGAGTGTATTGAGATATATATATTATACTTTTACAAAGTTTTGTTTAAAACGGGCAACAATATTCAAACAACTCAAATAAAAATGAGCGATCATTTCACAGACATGTCCAATTTATGAATCCGTATAAAAGATAATTATCTTTCTTCATTACATATATGTTTCAAGATAGTTCTGCTAAAAACAAAGAAACTATAAAAGAAAACATCAAGTCTAGTAATTTGCATACCTCTGTAATATTAATACAAAATAATGCGAGCACTGCTAATAAATATCATTATATTTTTATAGGACGTCGATCTTCTTGAAGGACAACTTATGAACGTGGTGTTTCATGAAAAATTATCTATTCAAACGTTCAGTCATTATGATTTTCTGTGGGGAAAATCTTCTGTGAAATTCGTATTCGAGCCTATATTAAAATTATTGGCGATCTATAAGTAAACTGTCATTACACCTGACAAAAGTGAGATGAATGTGATAAAAATTAACATAATAAATAATAAACAAAATTAAACAAAGATATAAACCGACAATTTTCTGGTAGAGAATTGTGTACATGGGGTATATATATTAAATTGTAAAGTTACTGTTGTATGCAGCTCTTAAGAATTCATTTCCAGAATTTTTTTAAAATATTTTATTATAAATAAAATGCACTACACAAAGTTCTGTTTCTGTTTCAATTATAAGATTAACTTTCAGTTACTAACCGATACGTATTGGATACTGTTACGTGAAATTATAATAACTACAGTATTGTACAGCCAGGAAGAGATGTCAACATATGTTGGAAAACTAAATTTCAAGTAACAAAGCATAAATCGCTTTAAAATTCCTTTCATATATATATATGTAAACGATAACAAGCATTTTTCTTTCTTATTTTGAGCGCTAACAGTAGAATATTTAAATAACATACTTCTCATTTTATAATTGTATTCCGTAGTCTTTACTCGCAGTAAAAGCTATTTTCATTAATATATTTTTAAATATACTCTTGGAACTGCCGCTTGGAACATACTTTCTGACACACGAAAAATATTTCTTTTTAATTGGTCATGAAGAAATAATAAAAGTATACAAAATTGTAGTGAATAAAAATAAGAGCAACAATTTTTTGATTCCGCTTTGACAAATGATAAAATAATTTAATATTTTCATTTTGATTGTACTATCTTATGTTATAAAATAATTACGTTATGTTGTACGTTTAAAGTATTAAAATTCATTATATTATCTTTTATATGCATGAAATAAAATGAAGTATAATAAACACTTAGTGTTTATGTATACATGCATAAATATATATATTATTTAGTATACAGGGCGAGGCACTTAAATAAAATGATAATTATAACACACTATGTATCTTTTGAGTTTTCGTTGATATGTTATTTTTACTTTTACAAAAATGTGTGGAACACGAATGTAAAAATATATTTTATTTATTCATGATCAAGACAAATGAGATATTCATTTTAAAAAAATGATAACGCGGGATTAGCGTTACATACGACTATAAAAATATGGTAACTATTATTTTGTTATGCTTAAATAATAAAAATAAAATATTACTTTATTTTCATATTCCAATATTAAAGTTGTAAACTAAAATGATAGTTTTTATTTTACGTATATATATATATATATATATATATATATATTTAATACAATATAATATATATTACAAGTAACACAAAAAGATTGTAACAGATTTCGTTAATTGAATCGAAATGTCTCACTCTGTATAATATAGTATACATATCTGGCATGTAACAATTTAAAGATAATTGTTAACCTTCTATAAAACGTTTTCGTATAATGTGTTTTGGCAATTTTATTTTCGTGTGTGTCCTTACTCTAAATTCCTTTCGAATTACCCTAAGTTCATGTCAAATCTCATAACTCTCTAGTTCTTTTATCAAGACTTTTAACAGTTTTCTATATTTATAATAATCACAGGAACGAACAACTGTCAGCAGTAAACAATTTTGTTAGAGTATAACACTTAAAAATTAACTTAAGTATATTCGATTCTTAAAATTGCACAAAATTAGACGCTTTCAGTGATCACTTCTTACAAAATTATCTGCGAAATGTCATGATTTTTTTCTAACGTGTAAACTATTAACACTTGTAATTCGTAACGGATGCAAAACAGTATGATAGTGGAAGACTTTTATTCTATTCTAATAGCATAATACCTGTTGAAAAATCAACGGCTTGCTTATTTCTGGAGGTATGCCACTATGTCAGACTATTGGCTACGTTTAATGACATATGTAATCTCGTATTAGCAACAGTTTTTTCTATAGTTGTACAAATTTATTGTTGATTGTTATTGTTTGAAACTAAATATAATAAATTCCGTGAATTTCCACACCGAAGATTTTTTACCGTTAAAGAGGACAGAAGATATAATGTAATATCTTGTAAAAAATTGTTGGGTACGTTCTATCTTCTTCAAGTTAATCTGTAATAACATGGGATTAAATTATTAAGGAATAGTATTTTCTTATTTTGTGCAATTTTTACCTCGTAGTCACAATTTACTTTTCTTTTAACAATACGGAAAATACGTCCTGCACCAAAATTGTTTACTGTGTAACTTTCACGTTCTTGGAGCACGTAATTTACGAACAAAAATACTTGAAAAAACATATAACGCTATAATGTGATGTGATTAAAATTTTTTTTAATATACATTGTGATCAACATTTCTCTTTTAAAAGTGTTTAGTAGTGTGTGTGTGTGTATGTATATATACATATATTAAATATTAATATGTATCATTAATATATGTATATATATAATAAGTTTATATATTATAGATTCAAACTGTCTGTATAAAAAAAAGAAAAGAAATGTAGAAAAAAATTAGTTCTTTTAGAAATATACGTATGTTTTCTGTATTCTTTTAAAACACAATTAATCTATAATATACAGTGTTCTTCTTAAATAGATATTAGTTTGTTAGAAATATATTGTTGCTATTGTTTTCAGTGAATACGTTCATGCAAGCGATATAATAGGATCGTATAATGCTTGTAAGTATTTAATAGAACGACTGCATAACGGAATGACATATTATCTACGAGATTAATCGAGCAGTCAGGTACATTTTCCATTTTAATTCATTTCTCATCTAAAAATAGCTGAAAATAATACCCATTAATACGCTTACTTGCAGCACCATGTGAAAGAAGAGTCAATATGATCGTTATAATACGTGGCGCAAATTAAGTACTTTTTCTTCCAATACTTAATATAAGGATTCTGTAAACTTTAACGTTGTTACAGGTTTTCAAATCTCTTGCAATCTACAAAATTTATATTAACTATTGATTAGAGGCAATTTTGTAATATTAAACAAGCCTTATTTAGCTTAATTTAATGGAAGGCAAAACATTTGCTTCAAGAGTCCTTTCTTTGGACTTTCATCTTCCTCATCGTCGTAATTGTGTTGATCATAGTTGCTAATGATCTCATTGTTATTGCTAGAGCCGTAAGTAACATCAGTGATACTTAGAGAACTGGAGCATATCGGACTTTCGTATCGGAATGGAAAAGGTGGCGATAACCGATATTCGTTATAATTATTGTCGTTCTCATTCTCTTCGGAGTACGTCATTAAAAAAACGTTGTTATGATAACCTCGATTTCTTGAGCTGATGTTCAATAGAGGATCAATACGGAGCATCGCGAGTTTGTCTTGTAATTCATACATGTAACACGGCTGCAATTGCTGCTGATATTGATTGTGACGTTGCACAATAACGAGCGGTTCTTGTCACACGCAGTCTTCCAGAGACATGAGTAACGGGTTCACATATTCGAAACCTTCGAATTCGCTCTGATCGATTTTGTCAATCACCCTCCTGGAAAATATCAATCTCCGTCAGTAATTTTCTCCAATCCGCTTCAACGAATAACTTAGAATTGAAAACTTACGGATCATCCGGCGTCAAATGAACAGGCTCATCCGTAAACTCTGGTGGAAAGTTGGCTAGATCACGATCAGAATCTAAACGTGGTTTGTAAGGCGGTGTGACCTGCTTTTGTTCCAACTAAAAATGAAATTAATAATAGAAAATACCAAACCGGTAACACCTTAATATCGTACTTATTCAAAGTTTCTAATAATTACCATTTCCCAATCAATTGCTTTGAAGAATGGATGTGCAACGATATCAAGGAAAGCAGCTGGCCTTTTGCCACAACCTAATCTTCTAACAGGATCTTTACAAAGGAATCCTTTAAGAACTGAAGCCGCTTTGACTGATAACGACCTAGGTATACGAATAGTTTTCTCTAAAATAACTTGGAATAGATAGTCTTCAGTGTTCTGATCGGGATTTTCTGACGCGCCCGCGACATCAAACGGGCTACGGCCTGCAAGCATTTCATACAACAGTACACCAAGTGCCCACCAATCTACAGAGAAACTATAATCATCACCCTGTAATATTTCAGGTGCGATATAATTTGGAGTGCCGCAGAATGTGGAAGTTGTGTCGCCCTCTCGGACGCCTTCTTTACACATTCCGTAATCGGTTAATTTAACGTGACCTTCGTGATCAAGCAGCACATTATCCAACTTCAAGTCTCTGTATATTATACCTGTAAAAAGAAGTTATTGTGAATTTCCCTCGTACTGTACCTCGTATCATAATGCAATTATGAACGAACTACACTAATTTGTTGCTCATAAGACGACGGTTTCATTGATTGTTTCATTTAATTATGCTTCTATGAATGGACATTATCAACAATGTAGCAATGCCATTTTTCTTTGTTACATACTTGAGATCACACTTAAAAATTCTACACATTTTTATCTATGTTACTGACACAAACCAGTGTTCAATAGGCAATAGTTATGCTTGTATAATTGAATTTAAGATTGAAACAATAGCTTCTAATATTTCTATGATTTTATTGCTTATATTTTAATTTTGTAAATTGCTTCTCCTAAAAGTTAAATTTGTTTCTTCAATGAAAACTGAGGGTTATCGAATAATGTTTGTTTTAAGCATGTTATCTATGTAAAAATTATAGTGTGTTCATTTTCTTGACGCAATACTTCTAAACTGATTAAGGAGACCGTGAGTCCCGTAAGATTCTGAAAAATTATAGCTTGTAATCTGTCATTTTATGGCGCAACTATCGCTCTGTAAATATTTACCCTTTTCGTGTAAAAAGTTTAAGGCGAGGCTAATCTCAGCTGCGTAGAACCGAGCGTGTTCTTCCGGAAGACGACGTTGTCTTTGCATGTGGAACATAAGATCACCACCACGTACAAACTCGATCACGAAAAATAATCGCGAGGGGGTCTGAAAGCATGAGTGCAACCCCACAAGAAAAGGATGATTCGAGGCAGTTTCGAAGACGTGTTTCTCCGTTTGAACCCAATCTATGTCCTCGTCGTCGGTCACCAAGGCTTTCTTAATCACTTTCATCGCGTAAATCCTCTTCGTACGCTTCAGTTCCACCATTAAAACTTTCGCGTAGGAACCACGACCGATTACCTTAATCAGTTCGAAATCATTTAATGAGTATTGCCTCTGCATATCATTCGAGTTGTCTGCATCGTTTAGCGTATCCAGTGGCGATTCCTCCCTCTCTTCGCTTCCAGTTCCTGTAATCGTATATAGACCATATTATAAATATCTTACTAATTTACATTTTTTTTAAAAGAGATACACCTACTCGTTTTGAAAAAGTTGAAACTGTACTTACTGATACAGTCAATACTAATCCTAGCAAAAAGTATTCAATCGAACTAGTTGACATTGATTATACGGGAATTATTTAAGTATATTTTGAATTTACATAATGTATACATACATATTGTGTCGTGTATTGTATACATAATTAGTTGTAAGTATATATATATATTAAATAAGTAGATACAACGATTTTGTCATATTGTAAAGAACATGTAGATAAACGATTAATATGTTTACCTATTTACCAGCTATGAAATAATGAAGTATTCACAGGAGGAATGTGAAAATTTCAAAGAAATGTATAAACAATATCCGAAAGTGCGAGAATAGTATTAATTTTCTGAACCTAAAGAAAATTTATAATTTCGATGATGATTTAGTATTTTCACTAATCACTGTTTCACTTCTTTATTTCGCATTTTACTAATGAAGTTATTTCTTTTCACATTGAAGTTCTATTCGAATATAGGCAACTCTATTATTCTGCTTCTTTCGCTATTGCTTTAGTTTCTTTGACCAAATACTTTTTCTTATCGGGAATAGTATATGATGTATTTATTACATGCCCATTTAAAACAAACTCGTAGTCTTTCTCATAAAAAAACATCGCAAGTAATAAATATTAGAAACTAAATATAATTTTAAGATTCGATTTACAGATTCTCAATGTTCAGCTTAGTGCAGGGAAATCTCTACTGTGATCGGTTTAAAAAATCGTTTTCGAATTTACAAATATAATTTTTAAATATTGGAAATAAATTAAAAAGTGACAATTCAATACAGTGTCAAATATGAAACATATTCCATGTACGTATCTCGCATGAGTCGAAAGTTCTTTTTCGGACGATGCTCATGCAGAAGAACCTCTTTGGCTTATTGATTTCATACAACTGCACCAGTTACTCTGGAAGCTGTAGCGTCGGATAAAATGAATATTTTTACTTGAAAAAATGCTGCATACTTTTCAAATAGACGTTAATAAATCTATGCAATTTTGAATTGATGTGCTTAATGGTTTTCCTGAGAAAGGTTTCCGAGGCTCGACCGCCTTTTTTACCGTCACCGTAGAGAATCCCCTCAAAGACGTTCTTACGATTTCGTGAGTGCTCCTCGATGATCGGCGACTCTGAGATCTCATCTTCGACATGAGGTACGTTACTGCATTGAACGACATCCATCAATTGTTGATCGCCGTTCCTGTCGATCGCCTGCGCCTCTATACTTGGTATTTGCTGTTGTTGCTGTTGTTGCGCGCTCAAGCACGACTTCCTCACCACTTTGTGGCATTTCTTGTGGACCAGCAGCTTGCATTGGATGCACTTGAATCCCTGTCGACCTAGTCCCCATATCCGATCCTGGCAGAACGCGCAAAACGCTCGCTGCGGAAGTTAAACAAAGAGAGGAAGTTATACGGACCCAATTGGCGCGCTTTTCTTGTGAAGCCCTCAGAACGAGAGTAGTGTAAGTCAAGGAGAGTCCGTAAGTCTAATTACAATTACTAACTTAATTCTACTCTCTTCTTCTTTTTTCTCTTCCGCGCCGACCCTCCTCTTTGTCCATTACTTCTTTAATTACCCCCACCCTCTTCCGCGAATTCTACGCGTGCTTTCGTCTTCTTTCGACCGGAGTGTCTTCCCTTCTTCATCATCCTCAATCTAAACGCAACAACCCCTATCATACTTCTCTACCCGTGTACCTCCTCATACACTCTGGAAACTCTTCCGGTATAGGGTGACATACTCAAGACTGGAACTTAAAGTAACTCCGTTGTTTTTAATAACACGAGAAACTCCCTCAGGAAAAGAAACGTTTCTTATAAACCATTGTCGCGACGAAGAGGATTTGAAAAAGGTATTCAACTATTTACGAATTAGAATTATTAGCTTAAGAGACATTTTAATTTTTATACCAGAATGACATTGGCGTTAGGTTCTCCCAAAGGATTATTTTATAATGCTCGTACTTGATGTTGGGCAACATGATAATCTTTTATCATTTTAGGGCAATTTTTAGAGTAAGCTAATATTAAAGTCATTATCTTTTCAAAGTCGATGCACGAAAACACATGTATCAGCTTAAACGCAATGGAGTTAGTCTTTATGATAAAGATTTGTATACTGAAATTAAAATACTTTGTGAACTAATGACTAATGTCATGAATAGTTAAAAATTTTCTACCCGTATCTAACGCAAACAAATTTTTATGTTGCATGGAAATCCACAGTCTAATAATTGTCCATAGAAAATCCTTTTTACCACAAAATACATTTTCGTAAAATGTCGATTACATTGTTAAAATCAGCAGAGATACTCCCGGTTGCAGTGTTGGGTAGCTCACCCTGTACATTAACCCTTGCTGTCCTCCTCACTCTTATGCATCCCTCGTCCGAGTGAAATCGACTTACACCGCCCTCATTACCCCTCGGCTGGAGCGAAGAAGATGCCAGGTAGGTACTGGGACCGTTAAATACAGAATAATTCCCGGTGACCACTAGCCAGCAAGTTCCTTTTATCAGGAATTAAATCTATCCGACCGACAGAGGGTCGCTTCGAGAGACGGCGGTGTGTAACAGGTAACAGTGTGTTCGTAGCCACAATGGAAAAAGATGGTGTGAAATTATATTCGAGAGCAGCGAGAAGCGTGGGTGGATGGTGTATACGGAGGGTGGTTCGGGTGGAGGTGGACGGAGGTTTGTGAAAGAGATTCGGGGTCAGTAATTGAATGAGTATATGATGCTTACCCGATTGAAACGTTTCGCTTGAAATATATGACCATTCACTCGGTACAGCTTCCTCCATCTACGTGCGCCGCGTCTGTAGATGCTTCCTTTGGAAAATGAAAAAACATAAATATCACAGACGAACAGAGAGTAATCCTGTCTTCAATGTCTGCGAACGGTGTTCCTCGTTCCGGGATATACGTATTAGCTGACCGCGGAGCTGCCTAGCGAATTTTTCCTACGACACGGCCGCACACGAGAGCCGACGATCTCTCGAGAATTCGCATGCCTTCAATTATGTTCTATTTACAATCTCTCCCCCCCTCCCTCCCCCCTCCCTCTCTCTCACGTACGCACGCACGCACACACACACACTCTCTCTCTCTCTCTTTCTCTCTCTCTTTCTCACGGTACCAGTACGATAAGAAAACGCGCGTCCCGCGGGATACTTTAGGAGAAAAGATGGATCCATTGGAATACCGCACCGAAAGATCCGCAGCAAAACTGTGATTCGCCTGAGTCGCTCCATAGCGAGGCACGGCAAACACTGAATAGCCACGGCAAGGGCGGAACAACTGAGCCGGCGAATTTGTAAATACGACAAAAACACGTGAACCGTAAGCCCCGCGAAATTCATATGGAGAAAACGGTCTGTGTTAGCAAGTGTGATCGAACGATCTATTCGGTGGTCATCCTGCCGACACGAATCATACGTACATGATAAAACTTAACAGAAGGAGAACGAAAAGAATCTAAAACAGTCGACTTACACCATGAGAAATTGATCGGAATGAAATCTCTTGATGCGGCAATAATAGATCAAACGAAAAGAAACAAGCGTCGATCAACGAAAGAACGATACACCAAAGAAGATAATAGTAATCGTTTACAGTAGACTCTCATATGACGCAATGAAAAAATTGTTTAAAATTACTCTGTATTTATATCTTCTGTTGCAGTAAGTGTACAGTCGTCTTACGCAATGTTTTGTACATTATACTGTACATTTACTGCAGCATACAATACATACACTGCTGGACGAAAGGATAAGACAGTCTGCATGTTTGTATATTATGTGCATTTTGTATGTTCTATGTATAACTTCGAGTCGAGAATAAGCACAGTGTCTTATACTTTTGTCCAGCTCAAGGTACATCGTGTTTACACTTCTTTCTCTCCCTGCTCTGCTGTGTTCCACAAACTCACCCCTTTGTGTACTTACTCTGGAGATGACACACAACACATAGAATGTACAAAATGAACATTTCGTTCTTTCAAATATACATAATATACAAACATGCACAGTGTTTTATGCTTTTGTCTAGCATTGTATATACAGTCTTTTTAAACAAGTTTCTGGTCGCGTTATACGAGAGCCTACTGTACATGAATCGGTTAGCCAGACCAGTCGTACACATCTCATGAGAAACTTAAAAGAACTTATTGCTAATCATATAACTCGCTGGCTAGTTTATTCGTATTGGGAGACTAGTGCGTGTGTTAGAAACTTGCGACTATTGTTGCGACGAAAAACTCACTGTCTTCTCCCTGACAGGGCATTCCAGGTGCAGGCGGAACGTTAGGAAAAACTGGAACAGAAACGGACAATTTTCTTGAGTACACAATCATTTTTCAGTCGCGTTAAATCGTTGGCATACAACAACTCTATCAATTCTCTAGAATGACACTTAATAATACCATGCTTATTGAGAATAATCTTAATTATCTTAATTTATGAATGATCTTAATTTATTAAATTCAATAACACTAAAATTAAATTGTTTCAGTTTCTAATTAAATAGATATTCTAATGTCTGAGGGTGTACGAATTTTTCATAAAGAAAACTGGGCTCAACTTAGATAAGGACCTTTAACAAATTTGTTTGGAAATATTAAAAATTGCATAAATTTACGAAAATTACGAAACAAACTGTTATATAATTATACTGAAGTAGTATATATATATATATATATATATATATATATATATTATTACTATATTACTATATAAATATAATTACTATACTATAGTATTTTGCTATAGTGCATTACTATAGTATATAATTACAATAACTTGATGTGGTACTTAATCGTTGACTTTTTCTTGATTTTGTCGTCTGAAAAGCAGTCTACGAAAATTTGTATAAACAACCTACCAGATTTACTAGTTAGAATCTCATACAGTCAATGTAAAAAGTATTCGTACACCCTTCAAACCGAATAACTTCTTCAAATGTGGACCAAACGACATATTTTTGAGATATTAGAAGTATTAGTTTATTAGCTAATGTGTAAATAATTTTCTTTAAAATTGCTACTGCTATTAATCGATTCCGATGAAACTTTGTGCGTGTGTGTAACATATTTAGATCTACCAATTGTTACCTTTACTTTCTTAGTCAATTAATTCTAGTAAATTAATTCTTCCTATATTACAAAAAAACTCAAGCCGTTTGATTTACTTTTAAAAAAGTTATTTGTTTTTAAAGGGTGTACTGGTTTTTACACTGACTGTACATAGACTCGCGTACTCGTTACACTTTTCCAATTAAATCGCAGTCACTTTGCAGTCTTTGTGTACGCAAACGTGAACTTCTAAACAACTACACGCTTGAACATCAAGTTCGATGATAACGAATCGTTTCTTCTACAGGGTGTCCCAGAAATGTTCTACTTCCTTGAAATAGGCGATTCCCAAGGTCATTTGAAATGACTTTTTCCTTTAGAGTTCTTAATAGAAAACACGGACCAATCAGGGCGCGGCAACAGCGGACAGACTCTGGCTCGGCCAATGTCAACACTGGTCCGTGTCTTTCGTTAATAACTCCTTAACAAAGCCGCGGAGAACATATTCGCAAAGGAAAAAGTTACTTCAAATGACCTCAGGAATCACCTTCATCAAAGTGGTACAACATTTTTGAGACACCCTGTATGTTTTATCAACCTACATAGACCGTACAATTTAATCTAATTCTTCAACCCCTTGATGTCGAGCCTCATATTTCGTACGGACCCTATGTTTATCATACGTCGCAGATATCAGTTAATGATAAGGGTCTATGTCACTTTCATTTTCACCAGTATAATCCGACGTAGAAGCTTTGCATTGAACAATGTCGATGTCGATCAAATAAATTTAAAATCACATTGAGTTGCGCGTCGGAAAATGTAAATGCTGATTCTCGACTACTGCCACACGAGAGTGCAGTCACTTGAATTCTAGCCGGCATCACAGTTGCCTTTTCATTACGCATTCGCCATCGCGAAGGGGGTAATGGCATATCTAATTTGATTGTAGTTCCTCTTGGTCGATCGAAAACTCGGTTTTCGAAGCACGGAAAGAATATCTCATGAATATTCAGTGATGCAAAATCATGCAGAATCATGCAAATTCATGCAGCCACCACTAATTTATCATTTTTTTCCCATCATTGACAATCTCAAATTGTACACTTCGATTGTCCGTCTGAACATCCACTCGGGTACGTCATCCCCGTTCGCAAGTTCCGCGCATCCGAAACTTATATGTACTTGAGGCACACTCGAGCCGGTCTTCTCCGTGCCCAGAATCGAAATTTTCAGAGATCGATCTTAGAACGTTAGATGGAAACAACAGCGAATACTAACAAAGATCGTGTATCACGGACAACGTCATCATAACGACGCGGCGGTGTCCTCGTCAGCACAAGATAGAAAATGATCGGCAACGATTATCGAAGATGGAATCGCACACCGTGCAACGCGAACGTGTTCAACACCACACGGTCTACCAAATGTCTTTAGGACCACGATCGGAATTGGCTTTTTCCGTTACATGTCGAGCTTAACCGCTGCCTAGCCGAGGCTACATAGGTGTACCCTATACTGTCACTTTTATTCAGTGACTTGATCATTAAACGCTGCCCGATAACGTGTAACATTGGATTGAAACGATGCGATCGCGTTATCGCTTATCGACGAGAAGCCTTCGCGGACACGGATAGGTGCAATATTGTTTTCAATCTACGCCTTTACATCTCACTTGCCATCGAATAATCGATCGAAACTATCGGCGAGACTTGCCACAAAATTAAAGAAACCGTCTTCCTCTATTTAACGGCCCAGTATCTTATCAGCAAGTATTGGCAAGTTTTCAGTATATAATCAGATCGTCGGAGCTTAGAATATAATTCGTTTTGAAACAGATAACTATATTCTTAGTTTAGTTCCTGGAGTAGTTTTGCCGAATGTCCAATTTTTTTGTTTCACATTAAATTCGAGACAATTCGGAAACTGGAGGATACGATCTTTTTAGCATAAATGCTCGCGAATGTTGTGCCCGAAACAATTTAGGAAAAGCCTTCGCGTGTATTAACGATCGATGTACGTGTATAACAACTCGCGAAACGATTTCACCGCTGCGAGTATTACTATAGATATTGTTTCTCGCGAATTAATACAACTAGCTACGTGTTAATTACGCCTGTTACCCAGCGATTGCTGCGATCAAACGAGAGCAAACAAAGACTCTTGATACTTGGTGCAGCAGCAGCTTATTGTGCCACTTTGCGTGGCACACGTCTCCCTTTTCATCCCTTATGCTGTTACTCGTCTGGTTCGACCTTCGAGAATGTATTGTTTCAACGATCGATCTCGAGTGTATTAGATACGAGGATTCATGAATGTTTTTGTTCGTATAATAGTAAGAAACAAAAACTGCCATCACCTCGAAAGTAACACTAACTTCCGCACGCGACGCATATCGTGTCGCATCTAGCGAATTCAGAATGAAACGATGTCCATGAGTAGCACACTGATCCTTCTGAAATCGTGAAATATGGGACTAGGCAGAGATGATTAGATAAGCGTACATGTTAGCACACCATCTCGAAAACACACACTACTCTTCGCGATCGATATGTTGCAATTGCATCCGAGCATTCGGCCTGGTCGGTTTGAATCAAGATTGTGTTGACTCCGGGCAGTAAACCGAGTGGATTTGTGCGGGCCACGGCACGCAATAACGTGCAATATCGAAAGGTTATACAAACAATAGGGCTGCGAAACGGAAGGAACGAAGGCGGTCGATGCACCTGTGCTTCGTTGCGAATCAATCGACCAAGTTAATGAAGCGCGGAGAGGGTGTCGAGACCTACCCCAGGTAATGTCGTTGAACCAAAACTGCGGGAATCCTGTGGTATCGTCGGCCGTGGAAGGAGCAGGATCCGAACGTTGATTACACGGCCCGTGTACACGACACCTATTAGGCCCTATAGCTTGATTGCTGGTCGCGTACATCATCTCCGTGGCGATCACTTCGTCCAGATCGACTTCCGAGGTGTCGTCGACACCTTTTTTGCCGAGTAGCTTCATTCTGGACGACGAGGATCCCGGTTGCACGAATATTTCGTCGCGTGGACTGTTATTGGGCGAACACTCGCCTCGCATCCCAGCGATCGGCTGTTCGTACTCGGCGGAATCGCTGCTGGGCGAGGGTGGGTACGTGCTGGTGCTCGATTTAATCGGTCGATCACGCGGCAAAACTTGAATTCCCGTGGACGAGGTGGAAGGTACTTCAACGGCCGGTGGGATCTTACGGCCAGCCGCAGCTGCTGCCGCAGCAGCCAGTGCCGCGGAATAAGAATAGAAGGAACCACCCTGTATCATCATACTGCAGGGTGGTTCCTCGACTGCGGCACCAGCAGCACCACCACCACCGGGCCCGGACGACGTACCGACGCCGATCTCACCCTGTACTTGCTGCTGTACCCCGTACAACCCCGTGCTGATCCCCGGCTCGGTTTGGTGAAACTGTTGTTGTTGTTGCTGTTGGTGCTGCTGATGCAAACCTTGGGATTGTTGTTTATCCTTCTCCCGACGGGGTGATCGACCCCTATCGCTGACTGACGTTGCGCTCCAATAACCCCACGCCATTTCGTGACGAATTTACCCGTATTTATCTTTCTCCACTTCCTCTATCCTGGCTGTCTGATATCGTCCGCCAACAACCGTACACCACTGGCTCCCGTCTTTTGCTCGCTATCACCCTCTAACTCCCACCCCCAAGTTTTCCCTACTTTCCTACCCAGCGGTACGTGCGCACGCTCTCTCAATCTCTCTCTTTCCGGCCCGTTGTCTTTCCCTTCCTCTCCTTCTTTCACCCCCGTGCTCCTCTGTCCGCGCCTCTTCTACCGTGGCCGACCTCTTGCAGGAGCCCGGCTGAGAATGCGACGAGTCAGCGCGATCGATGCTGGTTTATCGCCACTTTTGCAACCTCTCCAGTGACAACAGCGATTGTTAAAGATACA
Source organism: Lasioglossum morio (assembly GCA_916610235.2). Taxonomy (NCBI): domain Eukaryota; kingdom Metazoa; phylum Arthropoda; class Insecta; order Hymenoptera; family Halictidae; genus Lasioglossum; species Lasioglossum morio. The sequence continues at coordinate 22,838,089 of OU744326.1, forward strand.
CCGTCACAACCTCTCGACACGAGTTCGCGGAGCACTAAAACAAGCCCAGCCCACCGCGCGTATATTCTATCCGGGCTATCCCGTTATCTTCCCGCGGATGAACCTCGGGGAATGATCAACCGGCCTTCTACCCTCTCCTCGATCCACCCTTTTTCCCTTCCCAACGAGATTTCCGGTTAGCTTCTTCGCGCGACCGTTCTCGCCACTCCAACAGCCTCTCTGACGGATTTTCACAAGGAAACTGTCGCCCAGCTAATCTGTCCGCGTAAGAATATCGACTGCTGCTGCAGTATTCATTAACTGCCGTCACCACCAGACCAGTTTTACTCCACGAAATGCGCAAACGCTAGGATAAAGTCACGCCGAAAACAGAACTGATTTCTGTTTAACAAACCGCCCCAACTCTTTTTCCTTCCCGTAACCTTTTCTCTGTTCTCTCTGTTACTTCCTACCCAACCACCCCCGCCCATCATCCTCTCCCTTATCCCCCCTCGCCCCACCCCGCCCCTTCTTGGCTCGTACATCCCTATTCGCTCTAATTCTTCTTCCTCAATATTTCCTTCCGTGATCCCCTTTCTATGTTAATATTCTTTCTTCTCCAGCCCTACTTCAACCCTTCCTCTCTCGTAATCTCTCTCGCCCTCCTTTTCACGTTCGCTTTGCTTAACTACGTTCTCATGCCTTCCCACCCTTGCCCTTTTTTTTCTTCAAGAGCCTCTTTTATTAGTTCTTATTCGCGTGTTTGCCTTCTTTTCCGACGAAGTCCGTTAAATACTACATAATCGGGGCTCCAGTAAATACGCATGAATGGGACGATTCTTAAGGGATGCAGGAAATTTTTTAATGCTTATCGATCATGTAATGCGAATCGGACGTAGTTATCCGAGGTCGTAATTATTCGAGTTATTAGTCGTTATTATCCGTGACGAAGGTTAATACGATATAATTCTCTCTATTACATCGAAATCTAAATTGTTCGATATTTTTACTTTACTCGAATTCCAATGTTAATTGGTGACATGCAAACGTTGTAATTAATAATATCATACAAATATTATATGTAATATTAAGATATGGGAATTACAATAATACAGTAAATGGAAAACTATCATAAACGAAACACAAACAAAATAAATGTGCAACTAAGTATAAAATAGACGACCAAGAAAAAATACATGTAAATACCACTATACTGATTTTAAAGATTATTCATATTTGCGTACCAAATAAATTATTTAAAAATGATAATCACATTATGAATAAACTTTACAAATTTCTTCAGAATTCTATCAGGTAAACACAAAATAAATACTTGAATGAATAGTTACAGTCACAGAAATCTTATCACTAAACTGAGAATACAAAGTGAAAATGATCTATGTTGATTACAACAAATTGGGGTCGCATTCGAATGTATTTCTTCTTTTAGTAACTTTAATCAATTTCAAATAATGTAACATCAATCTTAATTTCTTTGTAATCAAATTCTAATAAAATGCATCAAGTTATCACTAAAAATACGATAGGTGAAAGAACTATTTGAATGAGGTTCCGAATGTCAACTACAAATAGATTTACACTAGCAGAACATTACTTACCATGTATGGTTATCTCAGTGTCCTTCTCTAGTTCATAAAGACGCAATGCTTCATCCACTTCTTCCTGAGAAACAATCCTACATGGATCCCCCTCATCATCAACCCATTTCATCGTAAATTGATCTTGACCTGATGCACTGAATCCACATATCGTACGCATTTCCTCCCGCAATGTATCGAACGAAATTCCAGGAGAAATATATGTAATCTGCACTTCCCTAATGTAAAACAAACCATTATGATCTCTTTTCCTTTCAAGAATAAATATATTAAGGGAAAAACTTAAAATGCATTTAAAAAAAACAAATATAAATCATATATTAAAGGAATTTTGTTGATATAAAAAGCATACAAATTACCAAGAACATGTAAGTAATATATACCCAATATATACTTACTTCATATTATTGAAATATTTAAATAAGTTTCAACTCGTGGGAAATCATAAATCATTGTATTACAAATGCTATATTGTAAACAATATGCTCATGTAGGTAATATACGAAAATCAATATTTTATTCTTTAGCTTTATTATTTTTGTTTTTTATCACTGTCGTTTTCACAAAAAATACATACTATTACAAAGAAATTATATATTTATATTACCCATTGTAAACAATTTTCACTCGAATATCGTCATTCTCTGTTTGTGTAGGCATTTTCGAAATCTGTATCTATCTCTTCTTGCTAAAAAGTAAAAATAATTAAAAGGTATTGTTGTCAAATTATAATCGTTGAATTATAAAAACATTTAACTTAAATAAAAAAGCATAATAACAAATCGTAAAAGTTTGTACAATTAAAATTGTTTAGTGTAATAACGGATATGAAGCAGGGAAGCAATTTATAATACTTATAGAATTCTGTATTAATCTTGTGAAATTCAGAATACTGTATTAATTAGAGCTCCAGATACATCAACAAAATTGTCATGGTTTTACTACCCATGTAAACAACAAATATTCTAATACTCTACTGAATTATATAAATAAGTTGATACTTTTTTCGTTTAATGTGCTAAAATTAAAAGATTATACATAATTGTTACGTTTGAAATCTAGTTGAGTTTATGAAAACCTTAGTTTTGTTGTACGTATATGATTTCTGACTCATCACAAGTATATTCAATAATGATCTAACTATTAAGTTAGATGAAATAATCCTGATGTGTACTTCTAGTAGAATAAATTATCGTCGTTATAAAACCACTAATTCGAAATAGACATACGATAAACAAAATTGAAAAGTAGTTAACACAGCAAAACGCGTTGTCACTTGGCAGTCGCCATCAATGTACATAGTCGCATACTCCGCGTGCCTCAGCGTGCCTCACAAGAAATCCCTAGAGACGGCACAGGGTAAAGGGGGTCCTCGCTCGTAACTGCTCGTAACCAATGGATATGCTTTGACGTCCCACACTTTAGCTAATAATTCGGCTAGAACCGAAATCCGTGTGAAATGACCAATCGCACGGCTAGCTGCCGCACTCCTTTCGAATTCCTTTCAGGAGACAACTTGTGAGGCACGAACATATATCTTCATTGCGTATATGTTTTACACTTTATCAAGGAGAATAATGAACACAATAATGAAGAAATCAAACGGAATGACAGTTATGTTAATATAATTTTAATAGTTGTAATTATAAAAAAAAAAACAAAGAAATATTTGAATTTTTTACATCCTTATGCATCATCCACAATAACGTGTACGTATGAGCCTGGTATGAGCCTCTAGATTCTATTGTATTTATCAGTGTTGCCAACACCCTAAGCTAGAATCTGAGGGTGGTATCTCGATTTTTTCTCGTTTTTTCCCCTACTTTGGACGCTCATATTATTAGATATAAACATAATTTCGTTAAATCATGAGCTCACCGCGCTGCGATCAACCTTCCTCTTTAGAATGAGCCCTCACACAGCTCATAACATGCTCGTATAAAGACAAACAACAGATTCCCGAAAACACTTAAATCTAGTAATATTCTAGTAATATTTAAGAGGTACGTTACCTTCTAAATGCCTTCTAAATACAAATACAGCCGAAATTATTCAGGACGAGATGACGAGACAAGCATGCTACGAATTTTTGGTAAATTGTTATTAGTATTTCATTGGCATACACATAGTATATATACGTTCATTTTCCAAAATGGTATCGTAACCATAATTTTGCGCAATTATGCGGGGTGACCAAGGTACCCCATTTTAGCCACACTTTTTACTTTACTGATGCCAAAATTGTCGCGCATGCGCGAAGAAACCGTCCGATATCTCATCACTGTGTGTGGTGTGGGTTTGCATCGTGTGTAAACGTTATTTGTGTTTTGCGACATGAGCTAGTTGGAGGATATTTGAAACATATTTACAATTACTGGACTTCAGTAACTAGTGGTAAGGAATGGTATTTAAAAATTGGACATTAACTTTTATAGATAAGTCTTCAATATTTATCTTTTACGTTACCTTTTAGGTTATCCTACATTGGAAGCCTGATGTGTTTTAGTCATGAAGTAATGGTTTTAGTTCTGTTAACATAAAGGCACAGTATAAGCTATACCAGAGTTATACTTATACTGTGATCACGGAATACACCGTGACTTTGATAAAAGCTAGTGTTTACCAGTAAAAGGTTAACTTAGTACAACGATTTTCAAGGAAAATAAAGGTTAAAACGATTGTTTTGATTTTACTAATCAAATTAAATAAAACAAGAATATTACCATTTACTTTCATTGTTGTTGAAAATTTAACACTATTGTTTTCAAATTTCAGTAATAAGATGAAGAGATCACATTCTAAAAGTGATCGAGATGACTCTGAACGCCAAAATCATCGTGATGATTATGACCGGCAAAGTTACAGAGATGACTATGAGCGTCAAAGTCACAGAGATGACTATGGACGTCAAAGTCATAGAGATAACTATGAACGCCAAAGTCATCGTTCAAGAGATCGCCATCACCATAGCGATAGAAGCAGTAGAAGGAACGATCACTATAAAAGAAATCATGATTATGAAGAATCGTATACAGACGAACGATCTCATGGACGACGTGATATGAAAAGGTCGAGAGATTATGAAAAAGAAAATAAAAGGAAAGAAGAAAAAGACAAAGTAACAAACAAAACCATGGAGAAAAGAGAAGGGAAAAGTACCTCTAATGAGGTAACAGAAAGGCAAAAACGAACAGTTGATTTAATAACATCAAGAACTGGAGGTGCATATATTCCACCTGCAAAATTAAAAATGATGCAAGCAGAAATCACTGATAAATCGGGGGCTGCATATCAACGTATTGCATGGGAAGCTTTAAAGAAATCTATCCATGGGTACATTAATAAAGTTAATGTTAGTAATATAGGACTTATAACTCGAGAGCTTCTGAAAGAAAATATCGTCAGAGGTAGAGGTCTTCTTGCTCGATCTATAATTCAAGCTCAGGCAGCATCTCCTACGTTTACTGCTGTTTATGCAGCTCTTACTGCAATCATCAATTCTAAATTTCCTAATATTGGAGAATTAATATTAAAACGTCTTGTAATACAATTTAAACGTGGGTTTAGAAGGAATGATAAACCTCTTTGTATTTCGTCAGGAACATTCGTAGCACATTTAGTAAACCAAAGAGTAGCTCATGAGATATTAGCATTAGAAATATTAACATTACTAGTAGAAACACCAACAGATGATTCTATCGAAGTAGCCATTGCATTTTTGAAAGAATGTGGTATGAAACTGACTGAAGTTACTAGGAAAGGCATTGAAGCTATATTTGAAATGTTACGAAACATATTACATGAAGGTCAATTAGACAAAAGGGTTCAGTACATGATAGAAGTCATGTTTCAAGTTCGAAAAGATGGGTTTAAAGATCACGAGGCAGTTCCAGAAGAGCTTGATCTCGTTGAAGAAGAAAATCAGTTTACCCATCTAGTGACATTAGACGAAGCAACCGATTCTCAAGACATATTGAATGTTTTCAAGTTTGATGCAGAGTATGTTACTAACGAAGATAAATATAAACAATTGAGTAAAGAAATATTAGGTTCAGACGTTAGTGGATCTGAAAGCGAAGAAGATGATGAAGAAGATAGTTCGGATGAAGATAGTAGCACTGCTGTAATGGAAGGGAAAGAAGACGTGATTGTAGATAATACTGAAACAAATCTAACAGCTTTAAGAAGAACAATATATTTGACGATTCACTCGTCCTTAGATTTTGAAGAATGTGCACACAAATTGATGAAGATGCAACTGAAACCTGGGCAGGAAACAGAGCTCTGTCATATGTTCTTAGATTGCTGTGCAGAGATGAGAACGTATGAAAAGTTTTTTGGTCTATTAGCAGGTCGATTTTGTGCCATTAACAAGATGTATGTTACTCCATTTGAACAAATTTTTCGAGATTCATACCATACAATACATCGTTTAGATACAAATAAGTTACGTAATGTGTCAAAGTTTTTTGCTCATTTATTATTTACCGATTCTATTTCGTGGGAGGTACTTTCATGTATAAAATTGACCGAGGACGACACGACCAGTTCTAACAGAATATTTATCAAAATCTTATTCCAAGAACTTTCAGAATATATGGGTTTATCTAAGCTTAATCAACGTGTTAAAGATGTTACATTACAAGAAGCATTCGAAGGTTTATTTCCCAGAGATGATCCAAAAAATACTCGATTTGCTATAAATTTTTTCACATCAATTGGTTTGGGTGGACTTACAGACGATTTACGAGAACATTTGAAAACTCATCCAAAACCAACAATAGTACCTATAACAGAAGAAAAAGCTGAAAGCGCATCTAATGAATCCTCCCCGTCTAGTACAAGTACATCGCCATCGTCCTCATCTTCATCTTCTTCATCTAGTAATTCAAGTGACTCTGACTTCTCCTCGGAAGAAGAGGCAACTAAAAGAAAGAAAAGATCAAAGAAAGATCGAAGGAAAAAACAGACTATAAAAGAGAGCAAGAAGAAACATAAGAAAAAGGACAAACGAAAGGTTAAAAAATCAAAATAGAATACATGTACAATAATTCTTTTTTTTTTTAATGTAATAAATGTAAATAATGTAATTAATTTGTAATAAACCATTTTTATTAATGAATACTTCAATTCTTGAATTATTTACTATATGTATTTTGTGCATATGTCACGTTACAATCGCGAGTTCGAAACAAAAGAAGTTATTTAATAACATAATTTGTCTTCAGTTATCATTTCTGATACGACGTATCAAAGTATGAATGATATTGTTGTTATGTGCGAATGTATACGAATTAATACATCGATAAGCCTGTAAGATTCCGAGATATTTTTGGACAAGATTAAAATAACACTTTCGAGATAGACTAACGAAAATGTTATTTTGTCGCTTCTTTAAAGAAAATCAAAATAAATCATCACCGCCACTGCGGTAGCCTAACATGCGCAACGTTAAGCTTGCCCTGGCAATGAACGTGGAATTAGGTGCGCGCTCTGTCAATGTGGGTGTAGAGGGAATGTAGGCTGTTTTGACGGGAAGATCACGTGATTAAATACAGTATTTACGTTATAGACTTGCGGTTCGTTACCGGTGACGAGCTTACAAACGGATAGTTGCCGCCGGTGGCTTATCGCTTTGCAGTAGACGCGAGTGTGAGAAAGAAATAGTCCGACGTTGTTTGTATACAATCCAAACTGGTAGGGATAGCAGCGAGTTTATAACGTGAAGGATAAATCGAACTTGTAACGAGAAAATATTGTACTCATGTCAGCCGTTCCCACCATCACCAGCAGTGCTGTCGTCGTCCGACCAACTCGACACTATGCTATGATCCGTAGATACGCAGACTCAACCATTACACATCTTTTGGAAGCGAGCATGGTTACGCGAGATCTGTAACGTACATATATATATACACACACATATGTGTGGGTATGTGCGCGCGTGTCACCACACTGGTCGAGAATACGATAGAGACAAAAGCTGTTAAAGTAGTAGACCATAGTAGACAGAGAAGCACGGTAGGAGGCTAGGCATAATGCTGGCTCGGTGGACGTTGCGGTGTTAAAAAGGGGTATAGTGAACTTCGATCTACGACGTGACACTTGTGAAAGAGATCGAAGACGCGCAAAATTTACGATAGTTCTATGCCATCCGAGCCGAAGACATGAGCAAGAGAGGCGGTTCCATGTATACGACGCAGGCAGACAGAAAATTCTCTGTAATTAAGAGTGTAATGCTCCGTGCGTTCACAAAAGTGTACAATGATCTACGTCCACTTTAAAGATCCCACGACGAGACCTCCTTGTGTTTACATACGCGCAGGATTATAGTGTACGCCCGCGTGTGTGTGTGTCTGTGTATGTGTGCAGAAAAAAAGCAAGGTGGAGAGTATTTGTACCAGAAAAAAGACACTAGTGGAGGGAGAGGAAGGGTGGAGGGAGGAAAGGAGAATACACGCATGCAATCGACGAAACGTCTTGCTACGAAAACGCACTAGTATATTTGGTTTGTGTGAATTTCACGACGTTAACATTGGATGGCCGAGTTGTGGATATTTTGCGGGGCCTCGCGTTGCCTGTGATCAAACAACGTGCAACGCGATCAGAAAATATGCGTATCTTTTTGAGCGGTTCTTCCTTTCCGAGTTCGCGTGCGATCGATACGTCAGTTGGTCGCGATGCGTTAAGTCAATCCGTTGTCTGACGATGCCATTCATAATGTTCATCGATCGAACATGTCATCGGTTTCATGATTACTTGAATAAATAGTGTGATTAACTATTTATTTGTCCTCGTACATCGTCGCGAAGAACGACAATAGTGTCGGTGGTGTCGGGTGGTAGTGACAGTGAAGAAGACAACGAGGAAGACGACGACTAAGACGAAGACGAAGACGAAGACGACGACGACGGTGGCGGCGACTGTGACGGCGGTGGCAGGGACAGTGGTGGTAGAAATAACTGTGGCGGCGGCGGTGGCGGTGGCGGTGGCGGTGACGGTCGAATGGCGGTCGCGGTGGCGATCGTGATAGCGACGGTAGCGACGGTAGTAACGATAATACCGAAAGCATCGACGATAGAAACGACGGCAGTGATAACGAAGATCGCGAAACAATGGATATGCTTATAACCGAAGGGATTTCTCGCATTGTAATAAAACGATAAATGGAGAAATATGCGAAGAAAATCAACGAGAAGTAAAAAGAGAAGAACCGATTGCGAGCTGTAAAGGAGGATCCGTGGACAAACAAAAGTGGACAAATGTGAAATCGGAAGGAGTTAAACTGTCTCGACGACTGCGGGTTCGTTTACAGTGGAGGCTATACCATTTTTTTTCGTTTTTTTTTTTCAAAGTATATATATATATATACACACGCATATATATACATATATATAACTGTATACACACACTCGTTCTACAAGTACGAATTATCATGTGCATGGAAGCGACGTTGCGATGGACAATAGACTGTGGATAATAGATAATCGGGATCTTTGTGTTGAACATAATATTACGGCAAGGGGAACAGACTTCGAGAAAGACATATATGAACGGGTTAAGCGTGTACTCTCTCGCGTGCCAAAGGAGAAGCGACTGGATGTAACAGTGCATTATCTGAGATGAACACATCGTATGGTTGGTCACTAGTGCTATTTATCAGCCCGTGATCGCAAATGCGGACTACTATGAATGACACGAGTGTTGAATTAAGTAGTGCAAAAGTGAACGCGTGTAGGTTTTGTATATTGTAGGTGGTAAATACGCCTATGTTACGGATCGGACAGACGAGCGTGGTATGTCACGAGCTGTCTCGAAGATTTCACGCAACGAACGAGCTCGCTATCTTGTTGAATCTTTGTACACGCGAGACAAATAATGGAGACCCTATTGCCTGGCAATACAAACAGTCAATCGTACAGCCCGCAATTAAAGACCGTCTTAAAGACATATCAGCTATCCGCTGTGAAAAGCTTACAGGGTCCGAGCTCGGCCTTGCTTGGTATGGACTGCAAGAGCCTATTACAAGATCAGGCACCTTGTTACTCCCCTTCGAGTCGATCGAGTAATTGTGTCATTGATTCAGCATTCGAGCAAGTCTCCACGAAAGATATAGAAAAAGATAATAATTTAACAGTGACACCTCTCATCCCGTGTAAAGTTCGCAGAACGGACCAACCGCTCGAAGATTCTGACGAGGATCCTCAATTAGAACGCTCGAAAAATGTTTGTGAGAAAAGAGAATTGGAATTTCAAATTCCAATTTTAACTGCGCCCGATCAAAGTTGTTCCGAAAGGTGCGAGACTGTTTTGGAGGGTGAAAGGATATCTTGTTTTGTGGTAGGAGGTGAAAGGAGGTTATGTTTACCACAGATTTTAAACACAGTGCTGCAAGATTTCTCACTTCAACAGATCAATCAAGTGTGCGATGAATTACAAATTTATTGCTCACGATGTACAAGAGATCAGTTAGAGGAACTAAAACATTCAGGAATATTGCCGCGTAATGCTCCTTCCTGTGGCCTTATTACACAAACCGATGCCGAAAGGCTTGTCAGTGCTTTGCTTTTAAGGACAGAATCGTGCGACCTCTCTAGAATTGGTCAGAATGAGGATAACACAGAGAAGAAAGTGTCTACTAAAAGTGATAGCGACAAAGAAGCTATTGTCAAATTTAAAGTATATCACGAGTGTTTCGGGAAATGTAAAGGCATTTTTGATGCGAATTCGTTCGAATCCGACGATTCAGTGTGTATAGAATGTATCGAATGTGGCTGCCAATTTTCACCTCAATGTTTTGTTAGACACGCTCACAGATCTCTTGAAAATCGTACTTGTCATTGGGGTTTCGATTCTGCAAATTGGAGATCATACCTGTTACTATCACCGGAACAAGAAAATTATAATAAATCGCTGAATATATTTCGAGAATTGAAAGAGAAACATCTGATACTGGGTTCCAAGCGAAAGTCAGAGGTATTGTACATTATATATTACTTCTTTGAAATATTCATACTTAATAAGATTTTTCAATTTTACTGCTTAATTAATGCTGATTGTATATTAAAATACAAATAGAAGAAGAAAATAAAGAATCCTTTTCTAGTTGCGCCATGATTCTGAAAAATTGGCTAAACGAATTAGAAGAGATGTAACGAGAGACGAATGTCCAGGAATATATAATGGAAGTGGCTTAGGCTTATATCATCCTGTATCACAGGTAGCTAATGCAACTGATCCATATCTACAAATGCAATGGGCAGTTTTTGAATTAGCAGCTAGAGGGGCATCAGCTTTTAGACCTTGGAATACTACAAGTACTTGCAAGCATAAAGATAGGTAAGGAAAAGCATTGAATATATATTTAACTCTCATCTGTCCCTCATTTTCGCAATGTAATGTGTCCCTTATATATCGAATGAACACAATGGTAAAAGATCAAATGAAACGAAACAAGAAATAATTCACTTTGCTAATTATTTTATTGAGAATCAAGAATAAATATTTACACAATATATTGTTCGTTTGTACATGTTCGACTTTGACTCATAGCAAAGAGAATATGTAACGTTTTTTCTTCTTTTGTTCAAGTTCATGCCAACTTTTGATATTCAAAGCTATAAATTTTTATGTAACAATTACAAAACAATAGACTAGCTATCAAAGAACTTGAAAAAACTTGAAAATGATGTGGTCAGATTTACACATCAGGGTCCCTTTAGTAACAAATGTTATAACAATTTTCTAAATGCTATATATATAATATTTACAAAAATAAAAGCCACAAAGTTTTAGATTAATTGTTCTACAAATGACAGAATAATATTATCCATTACGTGAAAAATATATCAAATTGACACAAGGGATGAATGAGAGTTAAAGTAAGGAAGCAATAGGTTGTATATTAAATATATAATTTTTTCTGTAAACAGTTCATCGTTGGTGCCTGCATATCTAAGCCGAGGTCCACCTGTACTGCAACATCCAGAACGCGTAGTTCCTCTCTCTGAATGCAAACGTTTTGAACCACATTTTCAACCAAATGTAGCCTTAGCACCTATACCTGCACCATCAGTGCCTGTAGTACTTCCACCCTCTGCTCATCATCAGCGACGGCATCACCACGAGCACAAACGTTATAATCATCACTTATCAAGCCCGAATGAGAGAGATAAGAAAGAACCTCCACCAGACAGTGTAAAACTCGAGAAAACATCTCCTAGTTCTGGATCTAGTGTCGGCACTTATTCTGCATTCCCTTCATGTACACCTGAAAGCAATCAGAAAGAATTGCCACAGAAAATTAAAAATGAAGTCGGCGAAGAAGAAGAGAGTAGTACTGCGGTAACATCTTCTACAGTAAACATAGAACCACCTTCAACCGACATTGGTACCTCCGCGCTGGAAAGTGATTCTGACTCGGAAGGAACAACAGCAATAGATTTAGAAGATAGATTAGTGGCTTTAGAAGTACCACAAGATGTCCTGGAGCTAGCACGGCGTATAGTTTCAGAGAATGCACAGTTGCGACGTCATCGGCGTTCGGATGCACGCGAAATATCTCGATTGCGCAATCAATTGCAAATGCAACAGCAACTACAATCATCTAATGGTGGTGATAAAAAGGAGGAACAAGCAAATGCAAGCGCAGCAGACAGTACAGAAGGTAGTGAAGAAACGGAAGCTATAATACCATCAAATAATAAAGAGTCTGAATCTGTTGTTCTAGCAGTTAGTAAAGAATAAAATCAATGATTAGAGTTTTTTAAATTATTTAATATTAGGTCGTCCCATAAGTTCGCGCTGCAGATATGTTTATTCGATCCAGGGCCAAATGATTCGCAGCCAGAGACACTGCGCGCCCGATATGTTTATTCTTTTCGCGATATATTGTATAAACATAGGGCGATAAGCGACCAGTTAGTGAACAGCAAGCATTTCGCCTTTTATGTAAAACTACTATGTAATGAAAAACCATAAGTGAGACGCGTATTGATCTTATGTTGTATGAGTTTCGCAAAGGAAATACAACAACAGTTGCCGTAAACAATATTTGTGCCGTTTACGGAGAATGTGTTTTATCACCCCACACGTGCAGAAAATGGTTTGATCGATTTAGTAAAGGAAATTTTGATCTTGAAGATCAACCACGTTCTGGACGTCCAACCGAAGTCGACAAGGACGAAATTCGTAATCTAGTGGATGAAAGACGAAGTTTTTCAGTTCAAGAAATGTCGGAATCATTAAATATCCCGACATCATTTTGTCCATAGACACTTAAAGAAAATGGGAATGCTAACAAAGCTGGATGTATGGGTGCCGCATCAGCTCATAGAATGGAAACGCCGTGATCGCGTAGCAGCTTTTATTGGCAACTTTCATTACACCTACCATATTCTTCAGACATTGCTCCATCGCATTTCCACCTATTCCGGGCAATGCAAGTCTTTAGCCGGAAAAATTTGATAACGTCGAAGCCATAAAAACAGATATTGAACAATATTTGAACGAAAAACCAAAAAGATTTTACAGTGACGGTATAATATCTTTACTAAAAAGTTGGGAAGAGGTTGTAGAACGAGAGGGTGATTACATTTTTTCGTAAACTTTAAAGGTATGCTTCATATATTAATTTAAATAGAACAATAAGCGGCACGAACTTATGGAACGACCTTACAAAACTGCTCAGCAATTTTTTGCATCGCTTATCTTTTGGCCAGATAGGCGTGCATTAAATTTAGTATTAGATCTACTAATAATGATAAAATTCTAAATGAATAAAAATCTGTTTAGGTTTATGTGATACATAGAAAGCCTTCAACATTGTAAAATTTGATTTCAAATTTTTATTGTAATCGTACTTCATTGTATCGATTTTTGAGTAAAATCGAATGTAGATATTGTAATATATGGAAAAGCAACATAAGTTAACCAGAATTTACCATGCCATTTAATAGTTATACTTAAACGATCATTAAGTAAGTTTTTCATGCATATTAAATATTCACACCACAAAGATTTTTATGATCACTTGTTTAACTAACGAATTAAACAATGATCAGAAAACAAGAGATTAGATTGCTTTCCATTTACTTTTTATAGTCATGATTGCATAATGTAAATACATTCAAGTAACATACGTGTATGTTTATATTAATAGCATTATCATGCAAAATATTGCTAAAGTACAAAAAACCTTTAGGTGCTATATTGTTATATTAGGAATGTTCTAAGCATAAATCTAGGTGTATTTCAGCAGTTCGTACTATACCATAATATTAAACACCTTGATTATGTTTTGTTTTTATTATTTTTACAGCGTCGAATACAAATGAAATTTTATTTCTCGCTAATAAACTCAATTTGATTAATTGCACATAAAATAAGTTAATTATATAAAAATTAAATATATTTGAGTGATATTACAGGGAATCGTGAAAATTTAACTTATATTTTAAAAAGTATGGTGAATTTTGTATATACTAGTATATACTGATAGTATATACTAATACTTCTTATATTATTTTGTGAGAAATAGCTAATTCCAATTCCAATAAAATTAAATTTATTGTATTGTGAACAGTTGGAATAAGAATGGGACGAATGTTATTTTATTAAAGGCGCACGGAATCGCGATATGTGTACTTTTCTAGTTTTTCTTTTTGCAATATCGTATAATATCCCCAAGTAATACTTATTTTGTTAATGATTTTTAATTTTTGACAAAAGTACTGTAGGGTATAAAATTGCAGTAATGAGGTGGTTATATAGAATGATTATACTTTTTGGTATTAATATTTATTTGAGACGTAGCATCTACATATCATTTTAGTTTTATTTAAAATTTGGACAATATTAAACCCTGTGGGCCGTGAAATTTCAAATGTGATTTATTGAAAATAATTTTACATAATTGGAAATTAAGTTTTATAATAAGAATGTAATTGATATTTCTAGGGGATTGTGGAGCAAAATTATAAGCACAATTTTACCATTTATTGATCACTATTCTTCTTTCTGCTCATTATTATGGTGTGTACATGCAATAATAGAAAAATACATTTTTTGAAATATTTATGAAAAATCAACACTGATTTAGAGATATACCTAGATACGCACTAGATGTTTAAGAGTAAGATAACATAAATATGAAGATATATATAAATATTTATCTAATATACATATTTGTATATATCTCGAATACACTTTTTTTTTAACTTCCACGTTTTTGTTTTTTGTAATTTCATGTACTCCTTTATTTTGTTAAAATTTTTGTCACTGTTTTGCTTGTTTTATCTTGCAATATATGAAAAAAGTATAATCTAAACGTAGATTCCTTCTGTTCTGGTGCAATTTTTGAAAAATTGTATCTCAGATATTATGATATTTTTTGTTTGAAAATATGATTAAAAATTCCGCGTGCATAAAGTATTTGAACGATTTAAAATATATTGGAAAGGTTGTTTTATAAGCTTCAAAAGCTTTTTGTATTGGATACATACTAGAAATAGGATATAAATCCTACACATATTTACATACTATAGTGATACCAGTTAGTTATACATTTGTGTATTTGAAACATACATACACATATATTTCGAGACTGCTTCGAAGATCTCTTATCATATACATTTTTCTAACATAACAAGAGTGCCAGTAATTCTTGTATCACATCAAAGCACAAGGCATAAGAAATTTCCATTTTCAATTTTATTATTCGCAACACTAGCTTTTTAAATAAAACTGAACGATAAATTTTCAAAGCAATCTGTTAGATGAAGAAATTGAAGGTGTATGATATAATGGATTATATAGGATAAATGCATTCACTATTATACTTCGTATAACATTTGGTCAACACATATGACATATATACGTTACATCATATTGTTGTAATATTATAAGCATCCCACCTACGGTTAAGAATGTAATAATTTATGATTTTCATACACTCTCAGTTTATGATAGATATCTAGAGTACGTCGTAAAATAGTATCATATATGAATTGCATAAAACTCGGTTTTTCAATATATTTGAGATCTGCATATGAAGTTTCAATGAATCATGTAACTGCCATGACTAAAGATGTATTTTAATTTCGAATGGGTGATGTATTAAGTTAAAATGGGAAATTACAAATAAATACACAATATGCGACGTCTGACTTTATTAACATTTATGTCACGACATTGCGACGTCTTGATGTGGATTTCGTTCGTTCGAATAAATAACAATTCGATAATTGGCTTTTACTTGATTAAGGTGTGATTCATCAAAATAATGTTACCGAGTACTTCATAAATAAGAGGGAATCGTTGTTGTTATAATATATTTATTTTAACTTTGAAAAAAGAAGAGTCGTGTGCAGAAGCTATAAATGTATTAACTATTGCACACGTTATATGAATATGTACATTCGACATTTGAAGTAATATTCAAAAACTCGTTCGATTTTCATTTCGAGTAGTAGACTATATATAGGTTTCTTTATTTGTGTTGGAAGTAGAAATATGAAATACTAATCAAACGAGTTTTGAGGTCTATTGTTTGTTCTGTCGCGTTCATGGATCGAAATTCAAGAAAATAAACTATTGATAAGACGTTTGTTACGCAATAAAGAATCGTTCAATGCAAATAGTTTCATATAATTAGGTAATTTCAATACGTTGCTTCATGTATGAATTTATGTATGAATAATACATAGCGTATCTATTATAATATTATGGTCTCGACAGAGTTGTGTAAGTAGTAGGCGTTCTTCCGAATACGAGTTCGAGACCTTTGTTTGAATTATCATAAATTTAATTCGTCGATCAGATAAATAACAAATAATTTACCGGGGACGTGGTACCGTATATTTCTACTATCAATAATCTAGTGTGTCTAGAGAGAGCCGGGGGATTGACATCCTCTCAAGCACACTATCAATAGTTTATTTTCTTAATCATAAACACACTTATTCCACGATTAATGGCATAATAGATTTCGAATAAATGTGTTTCATAAGAACACAGAGATATTTTTAAGAAACGAAGCGTGTCATTAAAAATAACATATAAAACAAGTGCAATATGAAAGTACAAAATTTAACCTTTCATTTGAACTTTGTATACTTTACAAAAAAAAGAACAAAAGAAAGAAACGAATATATGGACGACTTCTCCGGTATTCTAAATTCTAGTTATAAGGATTTCGAAAATGTTTTACCATTAGAATCTCAAGAAACCTGTATAAGTCCATGTCCCTGATAAACGTACTTATATTATAGCGTTGAACTTTTAAATATTCTCTGACGATAAACGATGGAGCGGTTTAGAACGATTTAACAATAAAACAATTTTCTAATCGCTTGAACGTTATTCTGAATTTTGTATAATCGAATATTTGTATTCGAACGACGAATTCCATATTATTTATGGATCGATATATATAACAATGGATATTAAGTAGTTCCAGTAGTGATCTGATTGATCTTTGGTATAATTGTAGAGTAAATGTACATATAATTATTTTCCAAAAAAATACTCATTGTTAAATGTATATGACGGAAACTGTTATAGATAAGGCTATTATCGTCATTTATATTAATTGAGATAATAAACGACATTTCGATTAAATAAGATTTTTCCATATTATTGCATTGCTTCTACATGATCGATAGTGCGTATATTTAAAAAAGAAAATGTTATTTATATATTATACATATATGACAATCGTATTTTTTTATTTTTCTTTCTCGTATGTGTTTAACTTTTGTTGAATAATATGAAATGCGGCACCTGTCCGCAAATTTCTTTCGTAGATAAATGATTAAGTATGCATATCTTTTATAGTTACAATATTAATTATATTTTTTAACTATAATAATATATATATATATATATATTATTATTATATATATTAATCCATTTTGGTATATTCAGAAACTCTAAATTAAATAATATTTAAAAAGTTGTTATTTCGCATTGTTAGTAGCTGTAATAAGGATATTTTAAACGGAAAAGGAAAGAATATTGTCAACAAGTTAACTTGTGTGATTGTATGTTTTATATGGTACACCGTACACACATGCAATCACACGAAATAAGTCTATATATATTTATATATATACATATATATATATATATATATATATACATACATATATACATACCTGCATTACGTTCGTGTATCGCTAAAGCGCCGTCTACCTGTTGCATTCACCACTATAAGTGCCTGAATTCCAGTTTCATCCAAAATCCTTTAGGAGAACGAAAGACTAATTAGATTTCTGGTTCGAGACTTTACCGTTATACTCTTAGTATATTTATATATTCTTCGATGTAAAATACCTTAGATATTTTTAGTTAAACTTTACTATTTACACACGGAAGACCTGTATAACGTTTATCAGCATGTTTAAAATATGTGCACTTCTGTTATGTTGTGTCTGGCCACAGTGAATTTTTGACATTTAACGATTCATGTTTTGGAAGTGTGATTTTAAGGCAACTTTGAGGGAACAGAATGGCTTTTTTATGCCCAGTGCGTATACGGCGAGGAAAGAAAAAGAAACGTGAGTAAAAAATCATTATTTTATGGTTTTCAAGAAATTTGTTTTTATTCGTACTTAAACTGTCGCGTATACTTAATATTCCCGTACGTATTACGTATGCCAAGTAATTTATGTTTCTACTGTCATTTTTTATGAAATAAGATCAACATTCGAAAGTATAAACATCTTTTATATACCTATTGGAAAACGGAAGAAATGTTAAACAAAAAGTATTCGATTCGAAATGACAAGGTTTTACTCGTAGATGAACATTTCTGAGATATTATAAAACTGCAGTTATATTTTCTGCATAGTACGCTAATACTTTTCTATTTATCCTACGATAGAAAGTATTATAACAGTTCTTCCTACTTTGAAAAGCCTGAAGTTTCCTCTGTTAAAATCCTTGTCTGAAAAAGAAAGATTCTTCATAGATAGAAGACTAGAGATAGTACAACTGTATAATTTAGATATAATTTTCTATAATATAGCTGGAGTACATAATTTCAATTTGGAGAAAGATTGTGTTGGAGGAGGTGGTACGGGATTGGGTTTAGGAACCAAAGTGCCATTGCCGCCTGGTCGTATAACAGGAAGTGCTAGTATTGAAACTTTAGTTAGAGTAGGTATTGAAAAAGAGAATGGACTTTCACCAGATAGTAAAATGGTTATTGTTCACGACTTTATGCCCTGCGTTGATGATGAACTTCAAGTGAAACGTGGCCAGGTTAGCAGCTTTTTTATTCTGTATTGCTTAAAGAAAATGTAAATAACTCTTTATGTGGTTCTTTTTTATATTTGCTTTATGTTTCATAAAGTTACATTTAATTTCATTCTGTTTAATGTTGAATGTAAAATGCATTCTTCGATGGTGTTGTTTTGTTCATTTTCTGCATGTGTTCTAGGTTGTAAATGTTTTGTATAGAGAGAATGATTGGGTGTATGTAATAGCAGCTGATACTCGTATGGAAGGCTTTGTACCACATTCGTATTGTGCACCTTACACATCGCAGCTTGCTGAATTAACACTTGCTACTCTTATGAACAATGTGAAAAAGAAACTACCAAGGTCTAATGAGACTGATTGTGATTTTGCTGGTACAGGTCGTTCGCAAACAGTTGATGCACAACAAACTGATACAGGATCTGCATCAGACTGTGAAAGTTATGCTCGTAACGTGACTACAGCTGATACAAATGTTAATAGATCTAATATTACACAATCACAAAATTCCATACAAACTATATCTTCTCAGCCAGATGTACACCCTTTTTTTAAAGTAAATATATAAGTATTATAATCTCCTATCTATAATGTAAACGAATCGAATCAACTGAAACTTTATAAATATGTCATAGGATCCATCAGCTGGAAGATATATTGTACTTTATACTTTTGTCGCTAGAGATGAAAATGATGTTAGCGTAGAGAGAGGAGAATTTGTGACTGTGCTCAATCGAGACGATCCTGACTGGTTCTGGGTACTTAGACACTGTGATGGCAACGAAGGATTTGTACCATCTGGATTTGTATATCCAGGACATGTTCTTCATTCTTATGCAACAACAACTAGTACAACTACCACTACTACTACCGCAGCTACAACGTCTGCAGAAACGCATAGTTTAGGTAAGTTCGTTCGATCTCTAACACATTAAAGTGTGAGCTAATAGAATGTTTGCGCTAGAAAAGAAATTGATTTCTGCAATATATAATACTCAGGAAAAGGTAATAGCACTATATCAGGAAATGAGTCGTTACAACAAAAAGGTTTACGAGATTTTCGAGATGAAACTAACGGAACAGAATTAGTTGTACTTTACGATTACAAGGCGCAGGCGCCAGATGATTTGTCAGTAAGAAGAGCTGACTGGATTTATGCAGATTTGGGAAATCAAACTGTGGATGGCTGGTTATGGGCATATGCACCTAAGACACGCAAATATGGTTTCATTCCGAAAGCATATGCCCGTCCTCCTGCCATGACAAGCTTATGATACAAACTATAATCTTATGTATCTTGCATTTTATGCATATATTCAACTAATAAAGTACTTTTATATAATACTGCATTTTAAACAATACTCAGCCATGTGGATACAACATGAGAATTATCTCTGCGTAAGTATTTTTACTAACGTTGTTATTAGTGAGAACTTTTATTAAGTTTACCATTTATATTTTTTGATAATATAGTTAATGTACAGTAACATTAACATTAAGTGTAGCACAATCGGATGTAATATGACGAAGGAGACCTTCGTGCAGGACTATACAATCACCTGTTGACAAAATATCTCGAGGACATTGGGCTGTTCTTAATGAATTCACTGGACCTGTGTATGTCAGGGAACGTAAGCCTTCGGCATTAAACTTATCTACAGCCTGTTTTGGAAATAGTACATTTTTTATTATATTCATATCGTATATCATGTATATAGATTTAACTACATGTCTAATTGAATATGTTTGATGAATATACCTGAATGCTACATAGAAGTTTCTCTGTAGTGTTACCAATATCTAATCCAGCAACCCAGGCGATAATTATGCTTTTCTCGCAGTAATTAATTTTGTTACATTGATCTGTTGAATGTAATCGAGCAGCTAGTACTGGTAATGGTAATCGATTCCGGAACTTTGGATTAATTTGACTGCTGTTAAATAGTCTTGCAACAGGATCTCTTATTACGAATATATGTTTAAGGAACACATAAGATATACATATACATATGTGGTATCAGCTAGGTATAAGTTATACTTACGAGAGTTTACCGGAAACTAAAAGAAGAGCAAGACATCGACTAGAATTCAGAGATAGAGCATTGAAACTAACAATCAGTGTGCTTTTAATGCCTGGTTCCACATTCAAAATGGGTACTTCTGGATGATCAAAAACAAAATGATGTGTTAATGCTGAAAATGCAACGTTTATAGCGCAATCAATTCGTGGACATCGAATTGGTCTGCGAGAACATTCTGCTGTAATTTGTCCATTTAGTTTAGTCTCAGATATATAAAAGTCCGGGTTTCCTTTTTTATGTAGATTACAATAGCTATGTTGTCTTTGTTTACTGTCATTGATGTCTCTTTCTTCTCGAATATTGCTTTGATCTTTAACTCTGTCGCAATGAATGTTGTCCTCAGAATCGTCGACATTGTAACATCCCCATGCGGTTTTTTCTGTACTTGTTATTGGTGTCGAATAATTTTGATTCCTAGACTTAATGTAAGTTTGTTCAGATTGGTGATACCTAACATGACACTCTGGTTGTTGACGTGGAGCTTGCATTTTTTTTGGACAAATATATATGGAATTTAAACTAGTGTTGCTTTCTTGGGACAAACTTAAATTTGAATGTTGCATTTGTGCTTGGCAAAGAATACAACCTGAATCTGCAATATGCAATCATAATCTGAAACTTCTATGCCTTGTATTCACAAGTTCTCTAAGACTAATTTAATCAATTTACAATATTAATATAATAAAAGAATATATAATTACAATAGGTTTTGCAAAAGTCTACTTTAAACCACCTGATGGAATAGTAAATTGTTGAATACAGTGTTGGCATAAAACATGCTCTTCAGAACAAGGAATATTTTGATGAAAAGTGGTGTTCATATTCTCAGCAGCAAGATGACAAATAGCACAAAGACCAAGTATTGTATTTGATTGCTGTGCATACTTTTCTTCATTATCTTTCTTTTCGTTTCCTTTTTTCTCTTCGTTAACCATTCTAATCCTACAGTATTTTTCTTCTTGCACTCTTCTTTCATTATTTGATTCTTTTGATTCTGCATGCTAAAAATATTCTATCAAGCTTTTGTTATACTCGTCAAATTATCCTTTACAGATCTTTATCTAATCTTAGTTAAGTAGTTCATTGTTGAATCATAAAATACATTCATTATACTAAACTATCCAATATTGAATCTTATGTCTTTAATGTACTTTGTTACATGCCTCGTTCTGAATCTGTATCGGGTTGCAGTATACTTTGTTAACTCGATAATTTTCTTTTTCCATCTTTTTTGTCAACTCTCGGGTCAGGTCTTGCGTCTCTTTGAATGATAACCTTTAACAATCGTCTATGTTGCTTTGTTAAAGTATGTTATTGCTGCAAAATGTAGCCATTGTACTCCGCCTATTGTTATCACAACTTGGACAATTTTAATGAATACTATGGCTATAAATTTAAGTACATAAATATATAGTTTAAAAAAAAAACTACGAAGAGTACGATAAAAAAATATATATTGTTAACATATATGTGCTTGTGGGAAGAAAAATTAAAGGGAAAACATGTTTTCGTTCAAAAAGATTTAATATGAAAACGTAATATGGTTCTAACAGTGAAAAATCGAATTATCAATAAATGAATATTTACTAAGATTAAAGAAGAAGAAGAAAATCAGAAGTATTACCCAATATAATATCAAAGTCAACTGCTCACAAGTTATTTTTCAAGGTTCCTGAACATTTCGTGTTTTGTGAATAATTTCCAGCGTGATATATTTTAGGCAAGACTTTTAAATGGATTCTATGAATGCGTATATAAATGAACCTTTTCGATAATCTTGTTAACAAAAATGCTTATATTTTCGGTCCGCTATAATTTATTTAACAATGTTTTTCGTTCATCAACGCGATAAACTTTGATACGTACGATTTTCAACTACATTTGAAGAACCATTTTGACACATGTATTTTTTGTTACTTTCTGATACCTTCAAATATTTGAAAACTCATCAAAAACTGTAGATTAGAATTTTCATATAGTAATGTCACTATTTTAATTTTATGCTTTTACAACTATATTCGTATTAGTTTATCGAATGCAAATTTTAGATTCATTTGTTTATGTCATTTGACAAAAAGGACAATTCAACAGTTTTTAAATACTTTCAAGGCAAGTATTTGCTAATGAGAGTTATTTATACGAAAACACAGTTTGAAAATTGTCATTTTAATGAAATTCTACACGTGCTAAAATCGATTTTCTACATTTTTATTCTTTCAATGTATATGTCATGGAGTTTAACTTTAAATATGCAAAATGTTTGCATTGTTTATACATTAATTGCTCTTGTATAATAGGAAACAATTTTGCATATAGAAAAATTGATTCTGTCATACCTTGGTAAGAATAAATATTTCGCAGAGAGGATCTCTGTATTTAGCAATAAATTGATACAAATTAAATTGTACATATTACTGAAACAATGACTTTTATATTGTACTCTACACGAAAAATTTCATTGAAACCAGAATTTTCAAGTGGAGCAATTTCGTTAGTAACATTGTGACACAATGTTTGAAAGTTACCAGAGTGTAAAAAGAGATTCAAAAAGAAAATGATTATAAAATGTTTCAACAAACAAAATCAATCAACTATATTCCCATTTAAACTACAATATGGTAGCGTTACATAGAAAATAGATGATAGTACAAACCATTTGTCAATAACAATATTTTGGTAATACAATATCGGTGTAAGAAGCTCTAAGAATATAATAGGCCTCGCCGAAGCGTAATGTCTTATATGCATGTATACAGAATGATAACAGACAATTGGCAAGATCTAGAATCAACATAGTACATAGAAAAATTACCAATAGCAAATCGTATACCAAAGTAAATGTTTTGGTAAAACATTATAAGAAACGTGGCAAAGCTAATATTTGTATAACTTGTTCTGCATTTCCCTTTTATCAGAAATGCAATTTGCATAATTTTTTGTGGTATGCAACAGTTTTATAAAAAGTGTGTAATGTAAATTACGGAGTTCTATGTACACGAAAAGATGCAAAATTACAAATGCAATTGTACCTAACAAGAAACAATCTGTAAATTAACAATACTTCTTTTTTGTACAACATATTTTTGATTAGTTTATTTTATGCTATTGATGTAAAATTTATACCTACTTGGCAGGAAATGTTTGTAAAATTAATACTACTTAGTTCTTACATCACTGAAGAAAATATAGCATGAACCACGTTTGCAAAATTAAAGTAATATAATGTTCGTCCATGGTGGCATATAAATTTTTTTTTAAGAATAATCACGTGTTAAGTTTATCGTACAGATTATCACATTTCTTTTGTATTTGATTGTAACTTTTAATTCTTATTAAGAAATTTCGGAACATATGTTATTTTCAGAGTTGAATTTTTCAGTACTCAGAGGTCTAATATTGCTTAAGTGTAAATTGTCTAGTAACATAAACTTGTGCTTGTCATTTAAATTAATCATGCTACAACTTTTGCCACTACCACTTGTTAGCAAATGTTTTTTATCAAGCAACATTAATAATGGTAGCTCCTTAACATTTGGTGTTTTCGTAGTTGTTTCTTTAATAATACAATGATCGTTACAATCATTAGTTATTTGTTTTAAATTTACTGAAGATGAACTGGCACTACGAGATAAAAATTGCAAAGAATTCGATCTATTCCATTTCTTTGACAATACTACGTCTTCTTGTAATTCTGAGTTCGTCTGAGCGTGAGTATTCAATTGTGCCTTATGCAAGTTTGTTGTAGTATATAAATCATGCTTATGAGCGTCAGTATACTTTAAATTTAAGATTTGTTTATTTAATTCAAGATTATCAGTCTTATTATCTAAAATATCATTCATACTTTGATATTTTCCTACGGAACTGATATCAAGATTCGAAGATAAATTAACGTCACTATTGCTTTCAAGTTTGTTAGCATTAAAGCCAAATTTGGAGGTTTTATTTGGCACATATTTTGTTGTACTTTCCACTTCTTCAATGGACGTTGAGCCTAATCTGATCAGATTAATTTTTATAGGACTATTACCTAACGATTTCGATATACTATCTTTAAAGTTAAATTTGCGTTTGTTCGATACTACAGAGTCAGCAGTTACATCTTTTGCTGCATTTGATCCTTCACCAGACGACGGTAAGGACATATTAGCCAATGGATTTTTTAAAGACTGTAGATTCTTTAACAATTTTTGAAACTGATTTAAACTATGTATAGACAGTTCTTTAGTCTGCGAAAAATTACGATTTAATTCTTGGGTAAAAGTATTTGATTTTGTACTGTCTTCGTTATAATATAATAATTTCTTACTGTCGGTGTCATGAGAATTTTCGAGGGACAAATTGCTGAGTTTTTTCATGTTAGCCTGCAGTTCTAATTCCCATTGTGTAGATATTGCTTCGCTTCCATCTACCGATCTCTTCTCGAGATGTTCCTTATCTTCTTGCAATTGACAAGCATTCTGGAATACAATAAACAATGTTAATTTTCCTGAAAAACCAGATTGTACCAAAACTAGACTATAGTTACAGACTATTTCACTTACATATTCTTGGATTCTATCACATTTATTAAGTTGATGATTCGTAATATCCTTTATTCTATTGTCGTTTAATTGATTAAACTCTATATCGTAGTTTAGAGTCTTTTGTGGACTAACTAGTTCTGCACCAACACCTGGCTCTCGAGGACCATTAGCTATAAAATCTGGAACAGGAAAAATAATATAAATGACCCACTTGAAAATAATTATCGAGTCAATTAACGTTAATAGTATAATACCATTATCTCGCCGTTGTTGATGTATTTGATTGCTAATTTCTTCTAATCTATGCAGGCTTGTGGCATAATTAGTTTTTGCAACTTGTATTGCTTTCTGTATACATTCAACTCTCTCTTTTTGTGTTTCCAGCATTTGATCGCATTGAGCTTTAACTTCAAAGTATGGTCGTGCTTTTATTATAGCGCGACGATGTTTCTCTTCTAATTGCAGTAATCTTTTCTCAGCATCGTGGAACAGTATTGCTCGTCGATGATGCTCTCTGCCACATTCTGCTTTCTGGTTTTCTGCATCCATTACCTGAATAAAATACATTAGACAAGGACATACTATGTATGCTCTTTATTTTATATTTAACTTACTTTAAGAGTTGCATGGTTTAACATATCTTGCCATGCCTGATCGAAGTTCCACTCATGCTGATGCGACATAAACCTGCTTTCGGCTAAAGCCACAGTTTCTTTTGCTGCTGCATGAATTTCGCTTGCTCTTTGAAATAATTGAGCTTGTTGTTGGCATTGCACCTGCACAACCAATATTACACAAGTGATTCTATTGTTCTGAAAGGCTCTCCAAACGTTCTCTCACCTGAGCACGACGTGCAATTTCGAGCGCATCATAATAACATCTTGCTTTTTCAACGTAACTATTTCCTACTTTGTTTATAATTTCCTTTAATCTCTTTGTGGTCTCAGACAACAACTGTCTGAACGCAGTATGAGCTTCCTAAATAAAATAGTATTTTATATTAACTTAAATAATAATGATTCTCCTTATAATAAAATAACTTACATTTAATTCAGTTTCGAGTTTATTTATGTCGTCCGTTGCATCGTTCAGATTCTCCAACTCAATCTACAATGTATTCATATATTGTTTATAAAACAATGGAAATGCATTAGACGGTAAATAATTATGGAAAAATATATAATAACTTGAAAAAAATATTAATTTAGTAGTAATCATTATTTTTAATTTGAGATCGTTAATTAATGCGCCTTCTTTAAAAATAGAAACAAAAATTTTCGATCTAGAAGAAGTGAAAGCAAAGTGGAACATGGTACCAGGCTGTGTTAGGCCTCGCCGTCGCAATTAGTAATTATATTCTTTTACGTGTATAATTAATTGTATACTTCGTTATTATCAAAAACAGACTTACAAATACAATAAAAGTATAAATAGAAGATGCGTCATTACAGATAATTACCTGTATACGAGGATCTAAAGATCCATCGGCGTTGTCCGCAACATCCATGCTTTAATACTTGACATTTAATTGAACTTGACGTATAATCGTGAACGTCAATTCATTGTGAATTTGAATCTGTACATGAACATTCCGAATCATGAAAAATGTATAACTCTCGCTGCATGAAATTACTTACCTATCGTTTACATTTCGAAAAGGCATGATGACAAACAATTACAGGTAACATTGGCGTCAGCGCTTACACACTACGAAGTACATACTACAGCATACTACGAAGCTAAATTATTGTGGCAGGAACACTACAGTGTATACATATACATATGATATATATAGTAACGTATCCCCACCACAGAAAATACATATTTAGTATGCACCTGACATATCCATATGTATTATATATATATTGTATATACTTTGCAACGTTATCGAGTATCGATGTAGTATAATATATTTGTTTCACTCGATATATGCAGGGTGTCCCAAAAATCTTCTACAAGATTGAAGTAACTCTTTCCTTTGCAAAAATGTTCTTTACGGTTTCGTTAAAAAGTTATTAATGAAAAACACGGACCAATCAGTGCGCGTCTACAGCAAGGGCGTATCGTAGACGCGCTCTGATTGGTCCGTGTTTTTCATTAATAACTTAGACTGCGGATCTTTATGCAAAATAAAAATTATCTGGATCGATTGCAAGAAATAGAAATTAAATTGAATGTTATTGATTTTAACACTAAACCTCCCGAGGTTTAAAAATATCTGGTATATATATGTTCCCTTATAAAAATGACAAGATTGATTGTATTTAGATTTTGTGCACCTCCTATTGTAATATGTGCTCCACTAAATAATAATAATAGCGTATACGGAAAGACTTGTGCGACAAACAATTCGACATCAGTAAATAAATTTTTTTTATAATTGGTCCAGAAATGCTACATTTTATATCACGTATTCATATTTTGTATGCTGGTCACTATGATCTCATCAATAGCAATTTTTGTTATAGAGATTAGATTCAATTATACAGATTTTACCTGTATTTTACCTAGAAACTTTATCCTAGTAATAATAGATGTTATTCGCGAACGATTCTGTAGAGTTTTTTGTGTTAAACCCTTTAAGATTGGTAGCGCTGTACATACAGGAAGTCTCTCTCTAGTGGCCCACGTGACGTCTTTTCCTTTAAAATCGTGCTGTTAGGAGGTACGTATGGCCTGGCTCGTAACAGTTTTTGAATCTATCTGCATCTGCGATTTTACGTCGATAATCGTCTCTACATAAAGAGATTCTTCAAAATGTGATCGACAGCTGTTATTTTATTGAAAAATGTGTGACTTCGTTGCTCGACAAATAATGATTGACGAGACTGAAAATCGCGTGTCGGCAGATCGGGCTGCGACATTTAGGTCGGTGGGCACCGATGTGATAAAAGTTTGGCAGTGAATTTTTTTGTGATTCCAGAACGCAATGGGACGTTACTCTCACGAACCGGAGAACGCGACCAAGTCGTGCAGAGCGCGCGGCTCCAATTTGCGAGTGCATTTCAAGGTAAATAAATTAATACATTGGTAGATCTAACCTTCAAAAATTACAGTAGCGTGTGTTTACAAAACTCGTCGGGACGGCACGTTTGGTGAAACGAATTTTCGTGTATTAACTATAATCTGTGGTTACAGAACACTCATGAAACAGCACGTGCAATTAAAAATATGCCTCTGCGAAGAGCGCAAAAATATTTGAAAAATGTGATTGAACACAAGGAGTGTGTACCATTCCGTAGATTCAACGGTGGTGTTGGCAGGTGTACTCAAGCAAAACAGTTTGGCACCACGCAAGGTCAGTTTGAATGAATAATGTACATTTCCACTGAATCAAGAGTATTTACTATTTCTCCGTTTCTTAACCTCGAAATTTTACAGCTGTTAACGAATGCTTCTTGTCTTAGGTCGATGGCCCAAAAAGTCGGCTGAATTCTTACTGCAGCTTTTGAAAAACGCTGAAAGTAATGCCGACGTCAGTGGATTAGAGATTGACAGACTTGTGATTAATCACATTCAAGTGAACCATGCCCCTTGTTTGAGAAGAAGAACATACAGAGCCCATGGTCGCATCAATCGTTAGTATTTTCGATTAATTTCTTCCGAATGCATGGAATAATTGACTAGTGATTTTAGTAATCTAATTAATTTTGTCTGTTTTCGTAGCTTATATGAGCTCGCCATGTCACATCGAAGTAATTTTGACGGAGAAGGAAGACTTTGTTGTCAAAAGTCCAGAAGAAGAAGAGCCTTCCAAAAAGAAACCTAGTAAGAAGAAGCTTGCCAGGCAAAAGGAAAAGATGATGAGAGAATAATTTTATCTACTAATTGGATATTGAATGTACTGTGGAAAATGAAGATTGCACTGTTCTCTAATTCTTTTCTGATCTTATTTATTATCCCATCTCTTTACGTGCAATTGAGAACATAGAAGATGTTTGTTTCGATAACTATAGTAATTTTATTCGTATGTCAAGAAGTTATTTTGAATAACATAGTTTAATAATTTTTTTCTGATATTAGTATGTCGTTATTAACTAAAATATAATGGAGCTCACTGTGTTAGGAAGTTATTGGAAGACTTCTAGTAGGTAAAGTGTCAAGAAAAGTTAATTTTCACCTAACCTTCTACAATAAAAGAAAAGCTTATTTCGCTATTTAGAAGATTTATTAAAAGTACAATACATTATTTAGTCTACATTTGTTGAAGTCTTTATTTTATTGTGTATTACACATTTGAACATATTATAAATGCATAATAACCACAGGACTAATAATTCAGTACAAATCAGGAAAAGAATAAAGGGATAGCTTTAACCACTGGAAGTTGAGTATTTTTCAAAAATAATTATCTTTAATTGTTACATTTTTTTTTATATTTTAAATCCTTGCAGTTGTTACAGTTTAAATTAGAAATATATAGGAGTACACAATGTACAATGGTAATTTTACGTGAACGAAGGATGAAACATACAAAAGTATGTAGTAAAATGTTCTTGGGAAATGATCTCTACTTATATAAGTGCTGCATCTATACATTTTACGTTTATCATCAGTGTACAAAATCCACACGCTCTGAACATATTCTAGAACGTTTCGTTGAGGGTTTAGTGCTTCGAAAATATATAGAAATACTTTGAACACTTTATATTGCTTTATAAAGAAAAGCATTGTATTAATTCAAGTTATTTTAATCTATTCTTTTTCTTTAAAAAATTATATATGTCTAGACAGCTGTGAATTCGATATTATACCCGTAATTGTCCCCAGAATTGAAAACGGTCGAGGATTTTTAAATAAATGGTTATAAAGATTGCAAAAAATGTTTAATTTATAAAAGCAAAAGATATGTACAACTTATAAGTCGTAGGATTTCTTAATGTTGAAATTCATTGTTCACGAAATGACGGATTATTTTTTCTGAAGTGTGAATAATTCTATACTATCATGACGTGTATCTCCTAAGATTTCTGCTTCATTATCGTTAGAACTTGATGTGTAAAATAGGAATGTACGTTTTGATTATAGCAATACTGCTGTTTACAATGTCATCCGTTAATGAAGTAAATTTGTGTAGATACGTGAGCGTGGGAGCGCCGGTTCGAATGCGTTTAAAAGTTTCTTTCAAAAATGTATACATGACTGTACATTGAATTAGGATTGATAGAATTCTCCACTGGTGTCAAGAAAGTGGTTCACGAGTTGTGTTTGGTAAGAATAAGCACAATAATCCTCCACCTGAAACGAAAAAGCAGATATTAGAAAACAATATTATTTTTTTTTCTTCCTGTTGAGAAATAAATTCGAAATAAATTCATTGTAAATTCTATTCTATCTAAGTAAACTTTTTGTGGAGGAACCAACCAATTAGAAGAGCAGCGACGATGAAGGTGGGTGCCGGACAGTACATGTCCAGAAGTTGAGCTATTACAATGTTCCCAATGATACCACCAAGACGTGCCGCGACCATGGAAATAGCAATTCCGGTCGCACGTAGATGGGTAGGGAAAACCTCGGTTATTAAACAGTCCAGTGCTGCATTTCCGCAGCTTATCACACCGCTGAAGAAGGCTGACACAATCAGGTTCTGGTGCTTGTTGTACACGAAGTATAATCCAATCGAGCACAATCCTGACGAAAACGTACTAAACACTGCAGAAAATATTTAATCATATAGTCAGTTTCTGGGTTCTTCATTCTTTTTCATTTCATTTCTCATTGTTTATTTTCTAGCTTGTCATACAGGAAACTATACTATCAAATAAATGAGAAAATTCACACGAAGCCAATTTTTAAATCGTTATGATGTTTTTTACATGTTACATTCGAATGTTAAGTTTGTTTCAAATCCTGAGTATTAATTAAATTGCTATTCTGTTGGGATTATATTTGTTAACTTGACATAATGTCAACCGACGGTTAATATGAAAAATAAGATGACAAATGATTTATGTACCCACCAAGGAAAAATTTGCGGCCGAGACGGTCCATTCCCAAAACAGCGACGATATTTGCGGGAATAGCGGAGGCTACGGTGATCAACGATTCCATGAAGACGGAGGCACCGATTTTATCCGAACAGAGGTTCTCGATTTTATGGGAGCCTTTTTGAACCACATAATCGGTCACTTGGCATATCGATGCCACCTCGCCTGGATGGTCACGATGGAATTCGTCGAAACGATTGAACAGCTCGGGAAACCACATCATTAAACCATAATAACCGATGTGAAAGGTGAAGTTGATGATGATCGAGATTATGGTGAAACGAAGAATCGGCGAGACGAATAGTTGTCTGCTGTTCTCTACGATGTCACCGAGCATTGTTTTACATTTATTCTTCTCGACACCAACCTTCGCCGGTTCTGGCTCTTGGAAGTCATCGAGGATTAATTCTTTTACCTGCCGAACAAATTTTAAAATAAGAATACACCCTGATAGCGTCTGTAACAATTAGGGGTAGTTCCCTTAACATCGGACAGTACCTATGTATATAATTAGTAATTATTAATTAATTATCTATATAATATTAATTATTAGACTCAGGATTATATGTAATTATAACGAAAATGAGCAAGTGCAATTTAAAACAGTAAAAAAATTAAAAGGCTTTAAGAGTAGTAGTATATATTATTCTCACCACATTAAAATTATTAATGATCTATATAAATTTATATTTAGCTCCTGTGACTCGCAATTGATGCACAAACGTTTTATTTTGCAGAAACATCCGGAGTCTATTAATTATCTTTCTATATTGCGCAAGGAGGATGACGACGAAAACGTTGATCATTTTCCCAATTTATTTTGCTTTCTAATATTGTTGATTTAGATTCGCATTACATTTGTCATGCATTTAAAGAAAAACTTAAATATCCGGTATTAGGGGAACTCCTAAATGTAGGTGATGTTGTAGAGATGGGAAATGCCACCCTTACGCAACATTGGTAGTTGGAGTCGAGAAGCGACAGCGGGAAAGAAATTGCCCAGGCATGTTGTACACTATGTAATGCGTATAAACTTACCGTGTAACTTTCACGCGGTTTGCCAGTGTTAATGGCATAGATCCCGCGGAAGATCTCGAGCGCTTCCTCGTATCTTCCGCAGGATAAGAGGTATTTAGGGGATTCAGGGAGCAGCAGGAGCAGCCCCGCGACGATAAACGACGGAGCAGCGCAGATCAGCAGGAAGATTCGCCAAGAGTTGTATGTGAACGTCGAACTCACAATGCCGATTTCATTAGGGATGATCAACCATGCTAAGCCTGAAGAAAAACGGTACGAGTTTGTTTACGTGTAACCTACACAAGAAACGTGTGGTATTACAAATATTGTTGAACACTATCAATCTCGTCGCAATTTGTTAGCGTTTTGAGAAGTTCATAGACAAGATAAAAAACAACATAACTTATAATTTGTTCGTTACTTTGACATCGGTGGTAGTAATTAAAATACAGTTACATATTTCACGCGCGTCCATTATTTTGTTGTTATAATTGCATATTGTTTAACACAATCAAACTTCTCGCAATTTGTTAGCGTTTGGAGAAGGTCATGGACAAGATAAAAAACAATATAGATTATAATTTGTTCGTTACATTGACATTGGTGATCGTAAACTACAATTACATTTTTCACGTGCGTCCATTATTTTTTGTTATAACTATTTTCCAAGTTAGTATCGATGAATTAGTTAAGATTTATTAAATATCGTAAGCAACTCGTCTTTGATAGCATATCTTTATATTGTTTTTTATAATTCAAGTTCAATCACATTCGCACACGTTTCTGCAATTAGTTCGGACAATTAATTCGCGGAGATGGATGCTATCGACTTTAAAGTGAAAATTTCATCAGTTTATAATTTGTTTGCAAGGTATTGTACAATAATATACGTAAACTTACCAGCGACAAAGAGGTTCCCAAGTGTCCAGAAGGCAGCCATAAAAGACAACATCGAGCCTCGCTTAGACTTCGGCTGGAACTCAGCAAAGTACGACCAGATGACAGGTCCACTGCCTCCGAGGCTAAAACGACAGAAAAACGATATGAACACCCTACATGTATTTTGAATTGATTAAGACGTTACGATTGCGGAGTAATTATGATCGTAATTATACCATGATCGGTGTCATTTCAATTAGAAAAACGAGACGAATACGGTGGTGAAAGTTTCATTAAAAATAAAAATAAAAAATTAGGAAAGTTTCAATTTTTTGCTTCACTCGACTCCTTTTTGCAATACTCGACTCCTCGCTGGCTCGTTCGTCGAGTGTGTGTACCGCTTGACCGCTTTTCAACAGTTGCGGAGAGAGTACAGTATTTGGATGAAGTGGAATCGGTAGGTCATGATCAGACACGGCAGCCGATTCCTATCGAATAGCACGCGTACTCGTTGAATTTTCAGACTGCTTGTCTCACCTTCTTACCGTGTTAAACGTAGTACCAACGAATTGTTAAGATCCAAACCAGAGAGGTACGACATGATCGTTATTGCATCTTTTTTTGAAGTGCGTTTGTTTCTTTCTGTCTAGTAACTTTATTTTCTTTCCTTGTCTGCGTAAGATATTGCTTGATCGCCGAGTTGCGGACAGAGTTGGCCATTAATCGATTAAAATTTTAACCAAGATTGATTGATTAATGTGTACGATTAAAAAAGAACGCCGGACGTGACCGGACAAGTAGTACAACCAGGCAGGGGATGATTGTCCATGTAAAAATAAGTCGAAAAGAAGGAATAACATTTCTTCGCCTGACGCCTCGTTTTCGAGATAATGGATTTTGAAAATGCAGCTAATATACGTGCTAATACACGTAGTATTGATAGGAATTGTCTGACGCGTCTGATCATGACCAACCGATTCTACTTCCTGTGTATACTAAAGCACGCGAACCCGACGGATCTTTAATATTTTCTCAAAACGAGGCATCAAACGCGAAAATGTTATTCCTTTTTGTCGACTTATTTTCACATGTAGAATCATCCCCTGGCCGGTTGTATCACCCGTTTGGCCACCCCCTGTAAATATATATATCTCGAGTTCTACCTTAGCAATTACGTTAAAATTTTACAATTATCTTCATTATAATATTTATTGGGCAT
The DNA here is from genome assembly GCA_916610235.2 of Lasioglossum morio. Classification (NCBI taxonomy): domain Eukaryota; kingdom Metazoa; phylum Arthropoda; class Insecta; order Hymenoptera; family Halictidae; genus Lasioglossum; species Lasioglossum morio. The sequence goes on from OU744326.1 coordinate 22,872,655, forward strand.
TGACGATCGATTTTTTTTCATTTTCCCATTATTTTGTTAAATATAAATAATAATTAACATTAAATTGAAAATATCTACCATTTTGTTAATTTTCACAAAAATAGAAATGTGGGATCGTCAATGCCTAGAGAATATATCATAGTTCATGATATTTTTGGGATTTCCGATATAGTTAATTCGATTTGTAGGAATCCTGTACACCGGTTGGCCATTTGGATTAATTTAAATCTTACAAGCATTTCTTTGTTTCTTCTGTTGTTTAAAGATCTTACAGTTTCCCCACTTGTTACTGTGTCTTAACCTCTTATGCGTTATAGTTTTACCCTTGAACCGAGCACTACTGTACGCAGAACTTCAAATCGGACACCATAAACGATGTGAAAACGATCGTGTTACTTACGCAGCACCGTTGAGAAAACGGAAGAGCATGAAGAGTTCATAAGACTGGCTGAAGCTGGAGGCCACGATGCAAAGTGCGTTCGTGAACGAGATGGCGATGAGAACCTTCCGACGGCCCAGGGCGTCCGCAACGGAGCCCCAGGCGTACGCGCCGGCCATCATGCCGATGAAGATGATGGAGTTTAGCCATCCCTTGGCTTGCGTGTCGAGCTTTAGGTCACATTGTGCACTCGGCAATATGAAGGACATGGAGATCACGTCCATCTCCTCGCTGGTGCTGACGAAGCCGCATACCGTGAGGAGGAAGTAGTGAAACTTGCCATAGTCTAAACAAACGGGAAGCGAAATCAATTAACGACAACGGCGTCTCCTTCGTTTAGAAGTTTAGAAGTTAGTCTTCGTTTAGAAGACTACAGTTTAAGAACCCCTGCGGGTCCGCGAAATAATTTTAACATTAACTTTACAATCCCCAACTTTTCGCATTTATTCAAATAACTACAATAAATGAAATACCTAGGGTTGGGATGGGGTCCTTTACCGGGGGTCCGCGAAACAATTTTGACATTAACTTTACATCCCCCAACTTTTCGCTTTTATTCAAATAACTACAATAAATAAAATGCCTAACTACTAGTTCTTCACCCCATGTACCCTTACAGTTTTTTTTTATTCAAGGTTCAATTCTCTCTTAAATCATACGATTAAAATTTACCATTACACTATTTTACAATAGAGAAAACTAAGATGGCTTTTATATTTTTATTTTAGCTTACCGGTAAGTTCGATAGCTTTCTCGAAATCTGCTTTAGCGTAGGATCCTTTCTCGGGATCTAGGGTCTTGCCCTTGGTTCCAATACCTGCGCGAAAGAAATCATCTGTTTAATGGATTGAAGAGCACAGAATCTCATTTAATTAATTGCTACTTGCGGGCAAGTTCGAGATCCTTGGAGCTACAGCCGTTTAGCCGCTCGTCTTTTACATCACACTCTGAAATGGAAAAGTTCAAACACCTATACATATAGTGTCTTTACGCCTTCGGTACATCTCGTTCACATTAACACCCGAGCCTATTACGGGCTCGCTAACTATAACTTATCGCTTTGCGTTTAAGGAGTCGCGAATATCGATGGAAACTATTAACCTTTTTCGGCGAATTACAAAGTTTAGTTAACCATAACGGACGTTTCTCAGTGTCCATTCATATCTTGCGCAAGAGCTTCGTTGCCTTTTGCTAGCAAGGTTCGACAGATTTTATTTGCAATAAGATAACTTCAAACAATTTATTACTTTTATTTGACAAATAACATAGAAAAAGCATTTTTATTTTGCGTTCAATTCAAATGAATGATTTCCAAATAAGCTTTTACTTCAAATACTCGACTCAAATAAAATAATATATAATTTTACGTGAAACTTTGAGCTAAACTGATTTGATAATTAATCGACGGCAATGTGTTTATATAATTATTAGACTGCGGATGTCTATGCAATTTTCAGTTTTCATAGACAAATTATAAGAAAATGGAATAAAATCCAATTTTTCGTGGAAACAGCCTTTTTAGGTCTAAACAAATAAAAATCGTACTAAATTCTATCGAGTTTTATATTATAGCATTTTTTGAAAATTTGCATAAGCCATATAAATGCATAAACAACCGCAGTTTAATAATTGTATTTCAATAATGTGTGGTTATCCTGTATGCATAACACCAGACCTAGGTAAAAACTATTTCAACTAACAAATACAAATATTTGCAAATATTATTTCTCACAACTGTGTTACATATATTTCATTTGAAATAGCAATTTAGTATTAGTTTCGAATGAAACATATGTAACAGTTGTGAGAAATAGTGTTTGCAAATATTTCTATTCGTTAATCTTAAACAATTGTTATCGGCGCTACGTTTTCGATCAATTTTTAATTTTTAATTTAAAAAATTGATCGAAAACGTAGCGCCGATAACAATTGTTTAAGATTAACAACATTTACGATCGATAAAACTAATTATATTTCTATTCGTTAGTTGAAATATTTTTTATTATATAGAAATTGATATTTCAGTTTATCTGTAATTTGTTGGAATAAAAATTTTGGTATACGTACTATGATTGTGCTTAGAGCCAGGTTCACTCTCTACCATTCTACGATATCGACGCAGTTGGGTGAATCTGGCGTGGTGATAGGGTCAGCTAAGAAACCTTCGTTCTCGATGAGGGGCTTCGATCGATATTAAATTGATCTCGTTCTCGCGGTTTGTTGGATCTCGGCGAATTCTTCCTGCTGAATCTGCGCTGATCTGCTGCTGCTCGTCGGCGGGGCTAGGTTCTGCGCTCACTTGCGAGCTGGAACACGACGCAAAATCATATCTGTCGTTACATAAGTGAAAAAGTGACGCTTATGCTAGCGGATATCCATGGTCAGACGGGTTGCAAAATTTTTCTGGAGACATTAACGCCGCGCGCTACTGCTCTCGCAGCCGCGTACTCATTAACCCTTTGCAATCCGAATACTTTTTCGATTTTGATACTGATTACTATAGCTACCATTCTAAGTGTTTTATTTAACACTGAACCGGTCATCTTCTAGCAGTCTCTTTAAAGCCACCGATCAACAATTTCTCGATAAACTGTATTTCTCTTTAACCCCTTTGCCCATACAATATCGTTGTCAGACTCGTGTTTAAGATTCTGAACAGAGTGTAACAAATATATTTAGTAGCCGTACAAATTATTCGTACACCTTTCAAAAACGAATAACTTTTTCAAAATTGGACCCAAACAGCTTGAGTTTTTTTTTGAGACGTTAGAAGGATTGATTTACTAGCTAACGTGTAAATAATTTTTTTAAAAAAATGGTCGCAATTGCGGAGGAAAAACTAAAGGACACGATTTTCAAATTGTTTGATCTGTGCCTCAAATAATTTTAATTTCGTCAATGTTCAAATGTCCATCTTTTTAAAAAGAGCTCCGTAAAGGGGACACTTGTGGCTGTATCCCCATTTTTTTTTTAGTTCAGTTTCGTTGAAGTGTAGTTATGTTTCATCGATCGCGAACAGACGTCGATCTTGGCTTATAGAAGATCCACGTTTATTTGCTTTTACATCGAAACGCATGATCCTATGGCGGGGCGAAATCACGTGCTAGAAATCAATATCAAGGGGTTAAGCAGGGCTAATTTGTAATTGCACTTGATAATAATGGACGTGGGCCGTAACGATTTGAAAGGCAACGATTTGGTGGTTTCCCAACGATGCACACAATAGAGTCTGTTTACAAAGAGACTGCTGAGAGGGACGTGATTCGCATCGCGGAGAATCTGATCGTCCCCCAAGAGATAATAAGAGTGTTATTGCAACGCTATATCACGGGGAGAGTTAAGCCCTACATACACGTTTCGAGACGGAAGTCAAAGTTTACATGAAAACATATACGAATCAGAGATCGAGAGAGAAGTATATTCCTTGATCGAGAACGCACAAACTAAAAAAAAAATCATAGCCTGTACCCTCTAGTTCTCAAGATAATAAAAAAATAGGGGTTTCACCCCCTATGTCATTCCAAATATTTTTCAACAAACTACATCCTGTATAAACTTCATTAAAATCTTGCTAGTATAAATTTCATTAAAATCTAGTCAGTGTTGTATTTGGCTGATGTCCCTTGTTTGTTGAATCAGCCTGTATACTATCGGCAATAACTGAAACTAATCATGGAGCTAACTGCGAGACATTCTCGAGATGGAGTGAAACAAATGGAGGAAGGACACGCATATCTCACGGCTAATGAATCAGTATTTATTCTGCAATTATGTACATGTTCCTCCTTGTTTATACTTTTTCGGAAACAACAGCCACCGTTGGCCGTTCTCGTGGCCGGAAAGCTGACGAACGTGTCCGTGACGTTTCCTGCTCCATGTTTGTTTCGAATCAAATGTTCTGCGCGTGAGATTACTACTCGTAGAAAATTACAAACTTTTGTGTTTCGAATGAGAAAGTCAACGAACGATTAAGACAGAAGCCTTATACAAATTCTTATAATGAATTTTCTATAATGAAAAGGTTGAAACATTTTAAGAATATCGTTACATTATCCCCACTATATTACAATTATTAGAGAAAGAAACAAATTTCTACTTTTCTCCAGTTTGCTGTAAATTACAGCCTGTAATACAACTTCACAATTTTTATTTTCATAAAATCCGCAGTTTAAACGAAATCAACGTAGTCTGACGAAACACTGGTTTCTATACTGGAGATTTTTACGCTAATTGCAGTGTTCATTAACACTAACCGCACCGAGCACAACATGTGACTGGTATACGTTGCTTCAGAAAAATTTCAAGACAGAGTTTTGTTAAATTTCTCGCAATTTTTATAATAATATGTATATTTATTTAATAATTTCTAGTGGAAGTGTCGTTGTAATTTAGATAATAATCATAAAATAAAATTTGCGAAACCGGTCGTGGTACGATTGTTAATTATTTGATAAAAATCCGAAGAAGGGAAATGTTTTGTTGCGATTATAAAAATTTTGCCGCGCAGAAAAAACTAGATGTTCAGGAAAAACTAATAAAAGTAGCTTCCCTGGTTAATGCCTACTCGCATAAAGGAAGAATTATAACAAGTTTTTTTATAACGATTAGAAGATTCCTCGTAATAAACGTGACATAATAACGCAATTAAGTTTCGTGGATATGCTACCGTTCTTGCATTCTCCACTTTTGCACGCGCCATAGATGCATACAGATTCGCAGGATACTGACTGGCTCTAACGAAAGAGCGATCGCGCGATAAATGTGCTGAGGTTATTCTTTGGTTAACGTCTTCCTAACCGAGTACTACGGACAATTATGATGTTCGTTTCCAAGATAAATCTACCGATAGTCTCGATCTCATTAATGCAGCCAAGGTATCGTTGATGGATATGGGACAATGAAACATGTGCACTCCCCGTACTATTCATTGTTCGGTCGAAACACTTAGTGTAGACTATTTTCGTTCGGTTTAAAAATGTAAACATTTCCGAGATCGCAGTCGTGCAATAAATAAAGAATACAAATTCTTCTGTATTGGGTTGGCAAGAAAGTAATTGCGATATTTTAAGGTGAAATAGAGCCCAATTTTTTAATTCAAACAATGAATTTTCACGAATAAGATATTTTCCCTTTTGTTCGATGATCTTTCGCCGAAAAGAATAGTCAATAGACAACGGATCTTTATATAAAATAAAAATTTTCCAGCTGAATTCCAACAAACTAAAATGACATACAAATTGATTTTATCTCTTACTATGTTCAACAGATTGAAAATGATACAAAAGTATTTTGATATTCGTCTAATATTTTTAATGTCTTAAATTACACTTACTGATTTTTCTCATAAATGCATAAGATCCGCTGTCTAGTTGTCAAACTTCAACTAAGCAGTAAAATTCTATGTCAACACAAGCTGTTAAGAAACTGTCCAAGCTATTTAAATGTACAGCGGCGTGTCCATACCCCTCGTGTGCTATAATGAAGCAATAATAGAGTGTACTGGAACGGAAAAAATGTTGTTCCCGCATGAAATCACAAAGCCATGACCTTGAATTACAGATGACTGCACCCGTTTAACACACAAATAGAACACGTTACGATCGCTTTAATTATTACGTGTTCCCACAATTCTATTATGTTCGACGTAATGATCCGACACACGTAACCGTCTGTGTTCGCCACTGTGTTTCTTCGTTCTGTTACCATCGATCGAATAAAATCCCATCCACTTTTTAAGAAAGCATTGTCACGGATGAAATGACCGGAATCACGCCGCTTACCGAATCATTATAAACGATAAATAGCATTCGATCGTGACACAGTGTATGACGATAGTATCGATACTAGGAAAATTATTTTACACAAGAGGGTTCTCTAAAATATTGCAAGTGTTTCTGTATTGAAATGCACTAGTAATTTTGTATTTGTAATAATGTTGTATGTATACCGTAAGAAACACGAGTGATTTCAATTTTTGTTACATGATTGAAAATTATATAAAAACAGAAAACTTACGATCTTTATTTTTTATAAAAACAGAAAATAAAATACACTTCAGGAATTAGGTGTTGCGTTGTATTGGTTCAATGTAGTACATGAAGTTCTTCAATGAATAATTAAAAGTTGATAACTAAAAGAAATATAATTATGATTTTTTGATGGATAATATAATAGAAAGCATGTGGGATATTTGAAATAGCATAGAAAAGAAAAAAATTAATGGTCGACCGTGACAGGACTCGAACCTGCAATCTTCGGATCCGAAGTCCGACGCCTTATCCGTTAGGCCACACGGTCGTTGAAGGGTAGTTTCCTGAAACTAGTATTTCTACAGTTCTAGATCTGTTGCCCCTGTAACGTTTTAATATGAAATCAACGAAATACGCAACAGTTTCAACAATTTATTTAGAACATTACCTTATAGAATTGATATGTTATATAGATATTATCATTTGAAAGAACTTAGGACCGTGTTATTCGTTAAAATAAGCATGTTTGGATTTCAGGCGCACGTTTCTTGTTTATGTTAATGTTATTTGTGCATTATTAAACAATCTTAGATATATTATCGTTGCGAGAGTTTACTACAGAGCCCATCAGTATTTCTTAATAATTGCCAAATATGTATAGCATTAAAATGATTAGACATTCTTTGTTTTTGGTACACTAGATGTAGCAAAAAATATAACAAATTATTTATTGTAAGTGATAAAATCCTCCTTCTAAGCTTCTTCATTTTCTAAATTGTAATTGCTGGAGCTACTGCTGTAAAGAAACATCTTTACACTCGATAAATTAATAGAAAGCATTAAAAAATCGAGTACTGTTTCAAATGTGCCATACATTATTTATGGTTAATTAATGTTTGCATGAATAAACTTTTAGACTGAATATGGAACTTCCACTTTTCTCACTGTTTCAAGACATTTAAGTTGATCTCTTTTTACATTAAAGTAACATAGGGATTAAATAAAATCCAAACACTTTATTTAACACTAAACCTACCGAGCCTTAAAAGTTACTGGTACATGTTCCCTTATAAAAATGACGAGATTGATTTTATTTAGACTTTGCGCGGCTCCTATTGTACTACGTGCACAAACCTATGTGTACAATCGTTTCTTACGAAATCAGTTTTATTATTTTTCTAATTGTAAAATACAAATCCTGGAAATCGGTCATGTTGACCGGTGTTGGTATGTTTAGTGTTAATTCTGATTTTAAGTCGAAGAGAGAGCCAAGATCGAGAGAAACATCCAAGATCTACACAAGGATTTAAAGATGGCGACACAATTTCCAGAAAAATATCAATTCAATACCTTGGCCAGTTACATTACAGACCCTGAAGTCTCAACTATGTAATTGAGAGGGGGGCGTGTCGTAGCTTAATGCCGTTCTAGAAAACGACTGAATATTAGCAGACATTGACGGACATCCTGTACCAAATACTCGCTAAGGAGGCGGCATCACGCGTGTCTCTACGAAACTTTCCGCAGACTATGCGGAACGCGATTATCCTAATTAACTTTTGCGAAGTAATGCGGAAACAGAGACGGACTTTTCTATCCGCATAACAAGCGTCGGACAAAGAATAACAACCGAGACAGTTGTACTTTTAACGGGGCTTGAAGGAGTTCCGAGAATAATTACGAATTATTGGACTGCGTATTTTATGCATACAGAATGGCTCGCCAGGTATTACCTTGATTTACGTCATTACTATTATTCACATCGAGAAATGTTTTGATGGGGATGAAATGGGTTCAAGAAATGAATACACTGGTATTATTAGTTTTTTGTAGGTGGACGCGTCAAGAACTTATGAAGGTCAACTTTGATGTTCTAAAGGGAACCATATATTTTCTTATGTACCAATCGCAGTTTTTTATTCTCTATAACAAAGTATTTTTTTTTCATCAAATGCAATTTGAATTTCAAGGTAGATATTATTTTGCCAAAAAATTATTAGTGTAGGAGTTGTTTTAATTGTGAAATATATTGAAGTTATTAATTAAAATTCTTCATTCAAGCACATATTCCGACAAAAAGTGTCGAGATATCTGAATAAATCTAGTCTTGTAATTTGTATAAAGCAATGTACTAGTTACATTTTGTGCTCGGTGTACATAATTAATATTAATTTAACATTAAACCTACCACGAACGGTTAAATGATTGCTTCTACATTTTTATTTCACAATTATTGAAATTATAAAGATGCTTTTATAAGAAATGATTTAATACATATATTTATTAGAGCGCACATTACAATTACAATACTCAACATTTAAATCTTATCATTCTTCAAGGCAACATGTGCCTGTTACTATTATCGTTCGGTACGTTTAGAGTTCAATCCATTTTGAATTTAATGGAATATAAATTGTCAGTAAAAATCCGGAACAGAAACAATCGTGGTGGTCACCAAACGTAATCAACATTTAACAACATCCTTGCACTAGTTTATTCCCGAACGTCGTCTCGTTGCGTAAGCACGTGAGTAACGATGGGTGGTCGAATTTTACGCAAACGGTAGGTCGATTAACGAGAAATCTTATCCGGTCGATTAATTGATAGTGGTAGGAAAAATGATCAAAGAAAACACGCTGTGTTTATCGAGTCCGTGTACACGTTGCACCTGCGGTACGCATCATTGACGATAGCAATTACATCAGCCGGATCATTCAACTCAATTTCGTAACGGATAATTGACAATTTAACTCATGTAGTTAATTACACCGGCGTGCAATGACCTCAATGCGGAGTCGCGAACCCTTTATACCTTCACAAGGTGCTATGTTCGTATTGTTGTTACGATTGATTTTCACAAGAGAACTGAGAAACTTTCTGTATTAAATAAACTGAATTATGTGTATAGAGGGCAATGATGAACCGTCAACTGCTTTCGTAATTGAAATACAATGACTTGGATTAATATTCCAACGCTCTAAAAATAAACGATAACTTTTTAAATATTTTACTATACGATTTTAACTTTTTTGGGAAGTTGAAGCAGTTCTTCTGCTGCAAAATATGAAAAAAAATTTCAAAAATTGAAATTGATCGGAATTGTAGAAGAAATACTAAAAGTTGCTTTTTACAACTTTTTTATGTGAGCCTATATTGAAAATTCATTTAAATCTGTATCAATTATATGCACTGTGAAAGTTTCAGCGAAATCGGTTCATATGGGAAAAGAACAACAGGCATTGAAAGATGTAAGAATCTTTAGATTTATTGCAGTTACAGACCGAAAATCGTGAAAATTTACAATTTTTAAACGTTTATAGCTCATTGCAATGTCGATTGATTTTGACGAAATTTTTAAAATATATTTAATTGACTAGGCCAACAAATCGTATATTTTAAATTTTCAATATAGGCTCACATACAAAAGTAGCCTTTGTAGGTCTGAAATAAATCAAAATCGTATTCGATTCTGCCAAATGTTATACCCTAGCATTATTTGAAAACTTTCAGAAGCCATATAAATGTATAAACAGCCGCAGTCCAACTAATAATCTAATCTTGTGTAATCAATTTTGAATACTGTTTAGAGTTAGTACGGTACACAAATGTCCCTGAAGGACTAATAGATGTAATAGTTTTCACCTCTCTTCGATCAGCCGAATGCCATTCGTTTGAAGTGACCTGGGCCAACACCACGTGGTGTTGCTTTGGCAGGGTGAAAATCTACTATGATTAACAGACTGCGGATCTTTATGCATTTATAAGGAAAATGAGTAGGTGTAATTTAAAACAGTGAAAACATTAGAAGAATTTAAGAATTCTGTTATATTATTTTCAACCTTTAAGCCATATTGACAAAGAAAATAAATTTCTGTTTCACTTCAGTTTGTTATAATTCAGGTAAAACACTTTTATTTTGCATAAAGATCCGCTGTCTAATGATTAGCAATGTACTATTGGGTTGACAAGAAAGTAATTTCGGTATTGTAAGGTGAAATAGAGCCCAATCTTGTATTCAAGAATTGTTTTATTCAATGAACTTTTATTCAAGAATTTTGTTCATTCAATGAAGTTTAACGAAGAAGATATTTTACCTTTTGTTCGAATGATCTTTTGCCAAATAGAATAAATAAGAAAATATTTTATCGATTAAAGTTCATTTGAATAAAAAAATTTGTTTTTTTTTTACTTCACCCTAAAATACCGAAATTACTTTTTTGCCAACACAATGTGTCAGGTCTCTTTCCCTCAAAACAGACAATAGCAAATATTAAAGGTACCTCTCCCTTAGGGTGAAACGCACGTGCTTCATAATTAGGGGTATGGTCAAGGTCGCGTTGACCGCGTCGAGTTTGCAGCTGTCTCCCAACGGTAAAGGTTTATGGTTATATTGCCCCGCGTAGGTATGTATTATACTGACTGCAAATGACATTGAATACTATTGTCTACTGTCGAGCGAATACCAGCAGATATCCAACATCCCTTAGGAAGCTGAAGTCTGAATGTACGCAGATGTATTAGCGACGAAAATGACGGACGAAAACAAGTTTAAAAACGTGGTAAAATTGGAATTGTTGTGTACGAGTATTAATCACTTTGGCATTAACAAAGTTCTTGTGTTTATTCGTCCGTTTACACGCAATGCGTTAACAATCCATTTTGTTCGACACGTGCAGCGGACAAAGATAAGTTCAAAGTCTTTTGCGCTGTAATAATATTAATATTAATACTTGTCGATATTTCTCTTCATTTCTGTGAATTGACTTTAACTAACACCTCCATCCTTGTTTACACAGATGGATCAGAATAATAGAATTGATTCGCGACGTTTTATCTTGCAGCAACATATTGACCCAAGCACGCTTCAAAACTGGCATTCAAGTTTTTCAAGCAGAAGGGAATTCAACAATTCGGTTGACACCACGATCTTTACATCTCAATCCCATTGAAAATCTCTGAACAATTTTAGTAGGACATATTCCATTGCAACCTTGTAAATTGTAATTTTTGAAAAATCTTTTTGGCAGATCATTTAAAACATCAGGTCGTTTGGTGCAGTTATAAAAAAGTTATACTGTTTTAAAGGAAAAATTCTTATCGATCGAAAATTGAATTATAAAATAAAACTATGCTATCGGCGCCAGGTTCGATCACTTTTAGAAACAACAAATATGCAAATTAAATACTTAAATTTCTCAACGTTTCCATCCCTATGTGGATCATTATCAAGAGACAAAATTTTTGCGTCTGAAAAAAGAAAAATAATAATACAGATTTTGAAAAACATAGGGATCGAAACGTTGAGAAATTTAAGTATTTAATTTGCATATTTGTTGTTTCTAAAAGTGATCGAACCTGGCGCCGATAGCATAGTTTTATAATACTGTTTTAAATTGCGTTCAAATAATTTCATGATTCGTTGTACACGCATACCAAAATTCTAGTAATACCATGGAAACTATAGGTTTGTCAGGTTTCACTACAAAAGTTAAAAAAAACGGGATATGCATTATATTTTTGTCTATGGTTCGATCCCACGGCCGCGCCGGCACCTCTGGAAATATTCCATGTGCCATCTAAAGGTCGATTTATACTCAAATATGTTCGCCGGAATATATGCGACCAGACAGACATTCTTCAATGGATTTTAATGGAAGTATGTAGACCTACAGTAGGTGTACATGCTTCCATTAAAATACATTGAAAAATATTTGTCTGGTCTGATATATCCGGTCGGAAATATACCAGTATAAACAGACCCTTATACTGTGATGCCCAAGGTGTTTCGAAACCCACCTTTAAACTAAACAGTAGGACCCCGTCGCGAAATAATTCTCAAACAGAATTCAAAAATCGACGTTAAATAAGGAAAAATCCTGTCGGGGTACGAAATTATTTATCTCCGTTCATTCTCAGTTTAAATTTTCGCGGCCGACTTTCCACTTCCGTTGCATCGACACGTCACATATTCGTCCCGTCAGAAAATTGTTACAAATAAAAAAAAAAAAATTGGTACCCTCAGTAAAGAAGTTTCACTTTAAAAAAAATTTTTGGTCTACGAGTGTTACGGTCCCTGTACGAGTCGATCGAACCCCGTGAAGCTGACTTTCCCGTGTCGAACGGCCTTCAGCCGGACGCGATGCATTGTCGGAGATTTCGATCGAACCTCGGCTCGGGTATCACTCGTGATCGCGGATCGAACGGTGGAAGAGAGGAAACGAGGTCAACCTGCTCTCGAAAGCTCTAATCGGCGTGTCAAGCGTGTGGCACTGAAAGTAAGGCGGTTTGTAATTATCGTCAGTCTCGCAAGGACATAATAATCAGTCTCGTTGCCGACAAATTTACCGGGGCGGCCTGGGGGAGGCGGGCAACACTGCCGTCGCTGAAAAGCGGTGTCATCACACTCGTTAAGATCGGTTCGCACCACGGCACTTCGGCTAATTGACACGTTTTCGACAAACGTTTCGCCGATTCATCCTCAAGATCCATCGCGGACGCGTGTCCGCGTAAATCCAGTGTCATTCATCAGCCCCGCTATCTTCTTATCAGGGATCATAACTGTTGCAACCAAAATGACGAGCAGAATCATTGGCAGAGTTGGACAAAATTTTATTCGAAATAAGAATTTTTACCCAATTCTGCTGGCAGTGATGGTCACGAAGCATTTCAAACAAAATTTTCGACTGTGATAACCAAACAAAATCCACCGGAGTGTACAACATGCGTCATGACCAACAGCATCCAACATATTCTACTTGAATGTCCCAAATTCTCGTCACAACGATCCAGATTTTCCATTGAAAATGACCTCAAGTCAAATCTAGGCGATGACAACATTGGAAACGTCCTCCTCTTTTTTAAATCTATCGGCATTTATGAATTACTATAATTTGTTTGTTAATATTAACCGTAACCCTTTCAGTAACATGTAATATATATTTGTTTATAAACCATGTGGTCGCTAATGACCTAGATGTTAATGCGACCACATTAAAAAAATAAACTATTAATAAATAAATAAATAAATAAAATTGTCGACTGACAAATACATGATCAACAGAGTTCGGCAAAAATGTCTAAATACAAATATCGAATAAACTGGGTTTTTTCCATGTGGATTTTAGACCCACATCATTCGGAATTTTTATTCAAGTAAGATGTTTGCCCAACTCTGATTATCAACTTGTAAGTTATTGTTTTTAAAATGCGAAATGTATTCAGATATATCAGATGGTTAAGTAGTGGCAGTGATAGCCAAGAAACATTTGAAAAAATTTTTAAAAGACAAATACATTGTCAACTTGTAAGTTATTGTTTTTAGAATGCGAAATGTATTCAGATATATCAGATGGTTAAGTACTGGCAGTGATGGCCAAGAGACATTTGAAAAAAATTTTTAAAAGACAAATACATTGTCAACTTGTAAGTTACTGTTTTTAGAATGCGAAATGCATTCAGATATATCAGATGGTTAAGTACTGGCAGTGATGGCCAAGAGACATTTGAAAAAACTTTTGAAAGACAAATACATTGTCAACTCGTAAGTTATTTGTTTTTCGAATGCGAAATGTATTTAGATATATCAGGTTGTTAAGCATGGAACTTGACAAATGTCCAGAAGCAAGCTTGGACATATATTATCTCAACATGTATAAGTTAGTGTGAAATACGTATTCTTGCTTTTCAGTTTTTATATTGATTGTTCAAATATCTTTATTCGTTTCGTTGGGTGATTCATTCGAACAGAACTATGGAGCAGTAAAAAATTCGTGTAATTTCTGAATATGAGTTCAGTGAAATCATCATCACCAGACATGGTTCTCGGACAGAGGTTTATCACGAAAATATATTGTAACATTCAATCGTTCTAGATCAGATCACTACCATCTTGCAGCATCCCTTTCACGACTAAATATTGTAAATGATTCCAAATGTAACTGCGGATATGAGGTTCAGGACCTTAACCATATTATTTGGCAATGTACCTTATTGGAATTACAACGAGTTGGTCTTATGAAGGGATTGAATAAGCTCAATTTGTTCCCACCCTTGAATGAGATCGTTGCTCTGTAAACAGAACATTCAAGCGTGTCATCTTCTTTTGAATTTCTTCAAACAATGTAAACTACAAATTTGAAATTATGTATATGTCAAATACGCTGTTTCTCTATTGATCCTAATGTATATGTCAAATACGCTGTATTTATATTAACCCAAATGTAAAGCTTCATAACCCCCAAAGGGGAGTTACATTACGCTCAATAAAAAAAAAACATATATGTCACGACGGGTTCAGATAACAAACCGATGTGTCACACATATGTGACGGCTGATAGCGAATGGGTTAATCACTAGAATAATATTAAAAATACTTTAAACTAAGTAAACTACGCACACTAGAGGTGTGCGAGATCCTGGGAATTCCCGAAACCCGATGCTTGCTCGTGATTCCAGGGAGTGTGCGGGTTCCCCGAGAATCTCTTCGGGATTTCTGATACTGTACGTAATCTTTCAATATTGTTTTTTTTTTTAATAATAAATCTCGAACATTTTCGGGAAATCCGAAATCGCACACTTCGACTAATTACCATTGGAATGGCAAAGGGGTGTAGATAATATGGGTGCACACTTCGATGATAAATAAATAATTTTTATTTGCTAGAAATATAAAAAAGCTTTGCGTTTTCTCTTTGTCAAGTTTCATAGTTAACGACGTGATATCTCTGATACTGTGTGAGGTATTACTACCTCATGGGTAGCCAGTAATCTCAAAGGTTCCATTGAAATCACTAGCCCCTGGTTGGTACATTTGCTTGGCCTTGTATACTAACGCCACGGTGTCTTGAACAATGGTTTTCGGAGTTTTTACGATTGGAGGCTGCGAGAAGTGGCCGGTTTTCTCGGTCGGGGACGGTGGTGCGAAAATGACGGTCGAATAGTTTTATCGTTTTATGGTTGGGAGTGAGGACCGCGGGCTAGGGCTATAGAAGCGCACGTGTCCGCCAACTGATTGTAGTAAAACGATTACCAGGGTCCTAACCCGACGTCTGTTAGATGATAAATTTATTCAATAACACATTTTCCATTCTGTTCTATTACTTTTTTGCCACTTTCGAGGTAACTTATCATGTTATTGAATAAATCTATGAATAAATGTCTTAATTTTATCATTGATTTTTATTTTAACAACGATACGATCTTTCGTTCCAACCTACATATATACAGTGAGTGTAAAAAGTATTTGTACGCCCTTTAAAACAGAATAACTTTTTTTATAATTGTACCAAACGACCTGATTTTTTATAATCAACTAGAAGCATTGGTTTGCGGGATGATATGCAAAAAAGATTTTCGAAAATTATAATTTGCAAGGTTACATGTAAAAATAAAAAAAGGCATTTCATAAAGCAATGCTTCTAATTGATTATGAAAAATCAGGTCGTTTGGTACCATTATAAAAAAGTTAGTCTATTCTAAAGGGCGTACGAATAGGTACTTTTTACACTCGCTGTATGTACAGTAAACTGCTAACAACTTTTGCGGAGTATTAATTACTCACAATTCGTGCGTAGGAAATATGCAAGTATGCACAATTTGTAAAATGTTCTATGTCAATTGAAATGGTTGAACCTTGAAATCGAATATGACGGCGAGTGCAAAGGGTTAATAGCATGCGTATTTTGCAAACGTTTAGAATCGTTATTCTTAAAAGGAACTTTGGCACGACGATACTTTATTATATAGAGTGATCGGTAACTGACGGTACAACCGAAAAAGGGGTGATTCTACATAAATATGTCGAAAATGTAGAATAAAGTTTTTTCACATGAGGCTTCTGTGAGAATTGTAGGTACAGACGCGTCAGACGATATCTATTCAACAGGGTTGGACACGTTTCATTTGAAATAACATAGCAAATAATCACATGAAACAACAAATTCTTTGTACTTTACAAACAACATAAATAATTATTATTTACTTGACGTTTAAATCGAATAAATTATTTCCAATAATATTTTATTTCAATCACATTGTTCAAATGAAATAATAAATTATCTCATCTGAAGAGAAGAGGTTATTCAAGTAACTAAGTCAATTATTAAATTTACATATGCTAATCTTTGTGATTCAATGATTGAAGATTTGATATTGTTTTTTAGTACACGAAATAAATAGAATTTTTTGAATTTTATTTGAGATTCAAACAATGAAATTGTGATTGAAGAATTATTTGCATTTTATTTGAGGTTCAAACAATGAGATAATTGTAAAAAAAATTATTTGACTGTTCAATAAATCAGAATATATGATTATTTCAAACGGTATGTAGCCAAATAACTTATTCCAATAATGCCCAAGCCTGCTATGACCAAATACAAACATATATATACATATATACATACAAACATGAACAAATTTTATTCTATATTTTCGATTAATTTTTTTGTATAGAATATATATACTAATATTTATTAATTATTTAATTAATTAATTTTAATAAAAAAAAATTAATTAATAAAAAATAAACCTAATCTAACCACCTCTTCAACTGTACCACTAGGTACTCTGTATATTTTATGATTGTATGAGTATATGAGCATGAATATTGAAACATCCATTATATCAGCAGGAGGTGTACACGTAATAAAGTATACAACGGAATTATTTAACATGAACTATTAGGTGTCGAACTATCGTGGGTTCGCGTAAGACTTGTTATACGATGGAAACGTCAGGTAAACACATCTCACTCTTGTAATATTAGTCTTTCAGGTTATTACTTCTTTCGAAGATTAGACAACCATTTACGGAAATAATTACTCAGGTACACGTGGTCAAGGAGACAACAGACCGTGACTGTCTCAAAACTAGTGTTTTTTTTTGTCGCTTCAGAAAAACGTTGTTGCATGCAAGGGTAACTACTTTGACAATTGAATTGATTTGTTTATAATCTATCTGTTGTTGTAACCAGTTTTTTATAGCCAGACTGCAGAATGTATTTAATCAGACGAGCTCCGAACTTTATTTAGTCCGCTATGATCTAGAGCACTAATTCTTAACCGGTGTTCCGCGAAATTCTGCGAAATATATTAAATGTATTTAATAATATATTTTCTAAAATATATTTATTTCTACTTGGGATGTTTTTGTTTGTTTTCTGGAAAATTAATTTTGGTGTTCCGCTTCATATGATCAATAGTGTTCCCTGACTTCAAAAATGTGCTTTGATCAAGAGCACTGGTTCTTAACCGGTGTTCCGTGAGATTTTTGCAAGTGTTCCTTATTTGTTAAATGAAAACGAATGTAAGTTCCACAAATATAAATTACAACAAAGTTTGAGAGCTATATTTGAGGTATAATTAGTAAACAGAATTGTTGAAAATAAATAGCAATCAAGGAACTGTACTTTTAAGTAAATTTCATATGAAACACTTAAAATAGTTAGTAATTGTTGGCAACAAAATTGTAAAATAATTCGGAGCACAAAGGGTTAAGCCTACTGTGGTTTCAGTTTGAAAACGAGTCCAAAATTATTGTACTTGGATCCTCTGTACGCAACGGAAGCAAATATATAAATTGCGTTCTGTTCATTGGTGAAGTGGAACATTGCTAAATAAGAGATAATCCCGACTCTGGTGAATAGTGAATATATTCACGTATAACTGGTAAGTAATTAATAATTCTCCAACTGCATTCCAGTGTCATGTTTTTTTTTCCGTTGGATACAAACTGCGCCAGGGAGGAAAGCAAAGCACGAGAGACCACAGCAACTTAGCAATTCAATAAATAAAAGAATGGGAGCGAGTGGTTGATTCGAATCAGAGATTCCGATTTTCCCATTCACTCGCATCAACGGTGTTTATGTGTTTTGAATATGGTTTCGCGACGGTACGAGCTAGAGCGAAACTTTAAATATATGAATTATTCAATTTTTCTAGTGCAATACCTGCGAATGATTTACACACCTGTCGTATAATCATAATTCAGAATCAATAGAACATGCGATGTTTCCATTTTTTTAGTTCGCGTCGATGCAGATTATTTCGTAACTAACGATCGTTGAAATTACATTCTTCATTCTTATTTGCCTTAACGATTAGACCCCGGATGTTTATGCAAAATAAAAAGTTTGTGCATCAATTGCAAAACGCAGGAACTAACTATAAATTTATATTTTTCATTAATAATTTTAATGTGGCGAAAATAATATATTAATACTCTTAAAGTCTTTTAATATTTTTATCGTTTTAAATTGCACTTGCTCATTTCATTGCTGCATTGTTATGAAATTCGGCTCAAAAAACGATTAAAAAGATTACTTCGTTGTGTGTATACCATAATTTTTTAAAAATTAGAATTTTCAAAATGAACTACTTGGCTTACATATCGAAATATAATTATTGTACTGCGCGTTTTATACGTTTAGAATAAAAATGAGCAGATCAAATGCAAAACAGTAAAAACATTTTAAAAATTTACAAATATTTCAGATCAAGTAGATACGAGTAAAATATTTCAATCCTAAGAAATGCAATTCAACGGTGATATGTGTGATGTTATCGTAACAAAATATGCGTAAAGAATTGACAATGGCGAAACAAGTATTTTATTCAAATGAGTGGTCTGATTAAACATACACTTTATTGAAATGTACCATAGTCATTGTTGGTTGTTGCATTATGCATGCCAGAGTTAATTCAACCAACCCGGAATAAATGGTAACGAAACTACAAATTGGAAACATGTTAAATTTGTTGTACAAGGATTATGTATTATTCTTTCCATAAAAACTGAATTTATTCACTGAAATAGAACTACACTGTATATAGTTTTGATAATCTATTACACTAGTTTAATATAAGATACACAGTGATTTAGTGAAATAACAAAAAAGTGTAATATCAAAGACAAAATATCAATATCAATATCTATTAAAATATAATAATCTATTAAATAGAGCACATCTTTTATTATAAATAGACTGTGGATGTTTATGCAATTTTCAATTTTCGTGGGCAAATTTTAAAACAGTGGAATCAAGTAAAGTCTGATCTTCAGTGATAATAGCCTTTGTAGATGTGAAATAAATAAAAATTGTACTCAATTCTATTGAATTTAATATTCTAGTATTTTTTGAAAAATTCCAGAAGTTATAAATGCATAAATATCCGCAGTCTAATTATAAGGGTGACCCAAAAATGTTGTATTTCTTTTAAAGGGATGATTCTTGAGGTGATTTGAAGTAACTTTTTCTTTGCGAGAATATTCTCCGCAGTTTTCTAAAGGAGTTGCTACCGAAAAACACTTCATTAAACACTTTTGGCAGAATTTTGATGAACGGCTACACTATTGTTATGTGCTAAAATAAATCCTTTTCTGATCCACTACACAAAGGCGTCCCCTTAAAGTTAATCCACAATAATCAACCTAGTTTACAAATTGTTTATAAGTTGTCTATGACTGCATGACAGTTCATAATTATTAAAATTCCAAAAATATATGCTTCCATAAGAAATTATTCAACAAATTTAAAAATAAAATCTGCAATTTTTATTGAGCATATCGGTCTCATTACGTGTTCGATACGGTTATTGTTTAATAGTAAATTATAAGTAGACTGCGAATCTTTATGCGAAATAAAAATTGTTCAACTCAATTGAAAAAGATTCAGATATGAAATGAGAATGTATTTCCTCTTTTTACAATTTTAGGAAGTTGAAAATATTGTGAAAACATTATTCAAGTAATCTAACGTCTTTGCAATTTTATATTTGGCCATTTTTATTAGAAACGCACGAAATCCACTGTCTAGTTACAAGTTTTTAAGCTCAATATTAGATGAAGGTTTAAAGGTATTCTTTACATCCCTGATATTTGTTCAAATTATGCCCTACGATCCAAACGATAATATTCCCCATAGAAGCCTCGTGTGCTCTGATCCCAGTAAACAGGAAGCAATCATCGTGAAATCATGCTTTTTCGTACTCACTTTTAGTCTATTATAGCGATCAGCCGTCGAGCCTTCCTGCGTTTCGAGGTGTCGTCGTTCGCACTTTCGTTGACTCGCAAGAATCGTTAATGTCATAGAGCTAGTACGAACGTCACACCAGCGCTTGGTACCACCTTTATCCACTTTACCACTGCAGCAATTGTTTCAACGCAATCGCATTTTCGTAGCCGGCGAACTGTTTGTCAATGACAGTCAACGAGAGCAGCGTGAAGAGAACGCTTGACCCTTTGGTCCAGGTGATGAGGCTTGGATAAGGACACGCGGTTGCTCCGAGAAGTATAGCCAGATCCTTGATCCTGCGATCGTGTGCTCGAAGAAGACGATCACACCTTTTGCTCTCTGAGGACCAGGTGTGGTCATTCGTTGAAACAGGAATATATTCTTATCCACTTGGGTCAACGATTCGGACGTGTTCACTTCGATCGTTCGATGACTTCGATCTCTCAGAATTTATTCTAAGCTGTCTGTATCTCCGATCTTCTGTACCGGGAGGAAACTGTCAGAGAAGATGCTCGATCAATCGATAGATCCAATGGCTGTGGACAGTCTTCGAATATGGTAATTCGAGGATGCTCGTACATATACAGCAACTGCCGATTTTGTTTCAACAATTCTCGAAGTATACGATCCGACAATTGTAAAGTTAAACGAAGCAGCTCCTCTTCAAAACGTTTGATATTCGATCGTCGAACTCACGACTCCAGGTTCTTGACTCTTCCAGAAGGAAGCTGTTCGGATAATCGTTGATACTGCGAGTGCGAAATGACAGACGGAGATTCGTTGGCTCGATGATGATCGACGGTGGTCACACTGATTTCCCGACTCGATGTCCGTGATCTCTGGTTCGAATCGTTCCGGTGTACGTTTCAAGTCAACATTTAATAGGCTGATCCGCGAGAGACGGTGCGTGGAAATGAAATGAGTGTCGGAGAGCATTGAAGCGCTAAAAGCTACCTGCCACCTCCCACTAACTATCATGGTGGATGCCTGTCGACTAGCAACGTTACCGTGCGTTTCCTAGTCGATCGAGTGACATGCTGATGACAACCGTGAAGGGGTATGTCCTCGTTAGTTGCCTCTAAGGACACGTGATTCTTTAAGATCCGCGTCCGAGTGAACAAATTGGATCAATATTATTTCAGATGAACGATAACAGAGCCGACCACTTGCTAGTTTTATCTTGGAGAACAATTTCGAGATGATCACTCTTCCGCAGCTTTAGCAAGGTAAGCAGAGATCGAACGATACTGTTTTACTTTCGAGATTTTAAGGGAGTAGAATCGTTTTTTCCAGAATTGTAACGGTGCGGGATGCGCGTTCTCTTTCTTAGTGTAAGATTCGCAAATAAATGATTAGAACTAAAAAAGTTTAGTTTCACCATAGATTAACCAAGAAATATCTCGGTATTTATTTTCACACCACATGCCTTAATACTTTTTTTTACTCAGCATTCGCTTTTTAAGTTGACTTTTTAAGTTACGTTGACACTTTCAACTCTGTTGTGAAAGTCCGGTTTCAGTACTTATTTTATACGCGCAGTTAATAATAATTCTGGGAGATTACTTTTAAAGGATAAATAAAAATTTAAGAATAATCTTTTTTAAGTAGTATTTCGTAATTGACAGTAGAAACAAGAAATTCAAGGAATCTGCGTATCACAACTTTAACTTTTTCCACAGCAGAATGTTTAATTAGAATAAATGCAGAATTTAATTAGAATTAATTAGAATGTCCAGGTTTAATCAGAACGGTTTTACATATACTTTCAAGAATGTACACGGTTCTTATTGATAGAATAGAAAATATAACGTTGTGAAATTACAGTTGTTTCATAACTAATTAAAATTTTAACAGTTTCGATTGACCCATACGGTAAATAGCGTAACGAATTGATTTTTGGTCACATCATTCGATAGAGCATTCAAAGAAAACCCACTGTGACAAGTTTCAAGTTGATACCCTTACAATAAGGGTAGTTATGTATAGGGTGCGTACGGTTAAGCATAAAATTATCAATTTTATATTGAAATTTTCAGAACACCACGTTCATATTATTGTCTTAGTGGTGTGTCATAGTAAATGTGAATTTTCTCAGATTTTTCGGAGAATGCGAAAATGTTTTAAAAAAATTGGAAATGCATTAATTTCTAAACTTTTTGCATCATCGGCTAGTAAAGTAACCCTAGCCCTCCAAAATAGTGTCTCAAAAGTATTCAGGTCGTTTGAATGCATTTTGAAGGTAATCTCTTTTAAAAGATATACGGATACATATTTAACTGACTGTATACTTTTTCGGGGCGCTTCGCATTTTTCAAGACTTTCGATTTTATATTCCCGATTAAGAGGTACGATTGACTGTTTACTAGACGAAGACAGCACAAGAAATTGCGGCAGTCCTTCGTGCACAGATGGAATGAGCCTTGCCCCAGTGACGCCGAGGTCGACATATATGTTTCCATTTTTCATATTACCTTACTCGAGAAATCTGTTCCGCGGCGCGGCGCCACAACTCGCGCTCCAGCTTTTGTTTTAAATTGACACTAACCTTACCACGACCGATTTCGCATTTTTTTACTTTATAATTACTAAAATTGCAAAGACGCTTTCACTAGAAATTAATAAATGAATTTCTTCATTCAAGCACACATTGTTCTACAAATTATGAAAACCCTAAATAATAATAATAGCTTCGGTATAATCAGTATATATAATTCATACATAATTATTAGACTGCGGATCTTTATGCATTTATGAAGAAATTGGTTGCGTGAAATACGAAACAGTAAAAGAATAGAAAAATTTCAGAATATTGTAATGTTGTTTTTAATGTAACAAAGCCATTAAGAGATGAAATCAATTTTTATTTTAATCCTTTGCTTCCCACAATAAATGCAGAACATTTTTATTTTGCATAAAGATTCGTAGTCTAATAATTATATATACATATATATTATTCTGTATAATAACAATAAATTCAGTCTTGTGAAATTTATAAAAAAAACGTGCAATATACCAATCGCATTTTGTGCTCGGTACGATTAGTATTAATGGACCGAAAAATCACGCATCCGCTTCTGGCTATACGCCTCAATAATTTTTCGACGCTCGATTACCATGCAATGAAAAGCAATTTAATGGAAATGCAAATCACTTTGGATTTTTTTTCCAACGGGAGCACAATAGAAGATTTTACGCAAAGAAAAAAGTAGCGAGGCGGAACAGAAACGTTGATAGAAAACAACACAGACTACCGGTAATACATACGTATTTTGTAAATATTGTGATGCTTAAAGATTGATATAAACAATTATATTTTGAGATTAAAATAATCCCTGAGGAATTGTTGTGGAAACAATTGATGTTCTCATTGTTAATAACATCTTTGATAAGTGTCCTTATAGAACAAGTATGCAGGATAACCCAAAACTGTTGTGACCACCTCGATAGTGGTCACTTCAAATGATCTCAGGAATCACCCCTTTGAAGGAAGTACATTTTTGGGAAATCCTGTATTATGTGTTTCGTATTGTATACCACAAAACTAGAACTGAAATTGAAACTGCATTGCTTCTGATTGAAATATGTACTAAACAGTTTTTAATCTTCATTTATGCTCTATAAATGCATAAAATTCTGCAGCCTATTGTATTCGATAATCATTGAATATTGAATATTCTTATTATTAGATTAAGCAAACGATACCATGGGAAAATCGATTATAAAAAAACGTGGTAAAATTGGTTCTAATGATATGACTATACTACAGAAATTCTTTATTTTAAAACCTGTGATATAAAAACTAACTAATTTGATATATGAAAACTCAATTATTTTATTCTGTAAAAAATGTTGGTTCAAGTTTCTTTAGTTTGCGTTCTCTGTTACACAAC
Organism: Lasioglossum morio; assembly: GCA_916610235.2. Lineage (NCBI taxonomy): Eukaryota > Metazoa > Arthropoda > Insecta > Hymenoptera > Halictidae > Lasioglossum > Lasioglossum morio. The sequence goes on from OU744326.1 coordinate 22,896,964, forward strand.
GAAGACTATATTTTCGTTTCTTGTCGTTCCCGATTTAAGAAATTTTTGTTTTAAACAATTCTGCGTTTTAAGATTCGACCCTCTGATAAAAAAGTTTTGTTATTCTTTGCGGTATAATAAAAGAAGCCGGAATAGCGTGCATATCGGTTAACTTGTTTGTCGGAGTGCTGGCTTTCAATCCCAAGGATTTATTTTATGGTTCTAGTATCGATGATTGAATTTTATGGTTCTAGGTATCGATGATTAAAAAAGTTTTTGTGTTCGTGGTAGTTTAAATTTTTTTCTCGTAGGCTGAATGCATTTTTCTCGAAACAAGCTTTCCAAAAATCGCACCGACGATTATTAAAACATTGATCGCACAGTTCATTTGAAAGATAAGGCTAAATGACACGGTTTTCTACACGGTGAACTTTTTATAGAATTTCTAGTTGTCTTTTATTGCATGAAACAGGAAAATACCATGTCCAAAAATTGAAACTTTCGTTGAAAAAAATCCTCTGGTTCTCAGAACTGGTGACTAGTAATATATAATTAATACATTTATACTAATTAATTATTGTGTCGTCGACCTGTCGTTAAAAAGCCGTAAATGTATAAATAAATAGAAACTTCAGGATGAAGTGTTGCTCATTATAATCAATCAAATATATTTCTGGTTAAACAGAATGTACAAATAACAGACATTATTTCAGCTGTTCTGCTTGTCGAATAATATGATGCGGCACAATAACCGATAACACGATAACGAATTAAGAAGAATGATCGTTTTGGCTTAATTACGGCGACAACTGTAGCAACAGGTGCACAATGGTCGAATATCGGCAAAACGTAAACATAGAAATTGCTGAAAAAGTGTCGCTGTATGAGACAGTTAAAAATTTGAAAAACAAATCGAAGCATAACAATTTATTGCTTTTGTTTCTACAATGCAAAGATTTTTCCGATAAAATCGAAACCCGAGGATTTGTTTGAACCGAAAAGGTTGCAACCCTGAATGTGCCGAGAAAGAGCGAATGTCGCGACGCGTGCTGCGACGCAAACGTTCGCGAATCTTTCCTTCCGCGGTTCGTGTAATTGTGCGCTCGTAATCACTCGAACGAATTATCCCTGGCTGATTGTAACCCTGCCATAACACGTGTTCTCAACGTCAAGACCTTTAAAAGTGGTTCGAACCGGTTGCGTTCCGAGAATAATACAATGCTCTAGATCTTTCCGATGTCCCCGCGCCACGATCCTGGATCTTTAATTACGCGAAATTCGCGCGGACTGTTTGCCCGATACACGGAAGGTCATCGCGTCGTCAACAATACATAGACAGCGCAGCGGCCCGTGCCGATGAATGGAGAACACACACGAAAAGAAATGTTCCCCCCGTGGACTGAATTTCCTCCCGTCGTAAATTCTATTCCCCAAATATTGGACTTACGTCACTCGATAACTGTGCGGGTCAAATGACGCGGAATGAATTGCTAAATTTCACGCTGAGTGACTTTAACCGCTTCTATTGCGATGTGGCAGAAAACACTACGCGTTCGAAACTTCGGTTTATTTAGCTCCGTGTACGTATGTACATGCACACACGACACGAGGATGAATTCGAATCGTCAAACTGTACTTCATCTTGATTTATAGAGACCTGTCATCTGTCCGCCAGCGATTCTGCTACTCTGCTATACACCCTACGTTAGCGACACTGGATTTACGGAGCAGTAGAAGCTACCATTTTACATTAGTTTAGAAAAATAAAGGGAATGTGTCCGTCCAAATTTTTAGCTATATTTTTTTTATAATATATGATACATATACCCAGAGATATCGACGGTATGTCTACACGTGGGCTTTAGGGGATGGAGAACCCTCTCCGCGGTCAAAAAATAAAAACAATTTCAATTAACGTTTGCGATACTGTCAGAGTTGGGCAAAAATTTGATCTAAATAAAAATTTCCGATAAAGTGGGGTTTTTCCAAATGGGTTTTCAACTCACTTTATTCGAAATTTTGATTTAAATCTTTTTGCCCAACTCTGGATACTGTCAAAGAATTTTGCTTTTTCTTTAAGACAGGATTTACGGAGCACTAGAAGTTACCATTTTACATTAGTTTAGAAAAATAACTGGTATGTGTCCGTCCAAATTTTTAGCTATATTTTTTATAATATATACACAAAGATATCAACGGCGGGTCAAGTCATGGGCTTTAAGGGCTGCAACCTGCAACCCAGGACTCCATTCGCGGTAAAATAAAGTAAAAACAATTTCAATTAAAATATACAAAAAGTAATTGAGAATTTGATGTATTTTTTCTTTAGGCAAAATAGAAATTTCCTGCATTGATTTCGTGAAACAAAAAAAATTTGTTTGTTCTTTTAATAATGTCTGTAAGTCGACAGTTCTATATCGACATTTTACAATTTATCTAATTTTTCTTCTATTTTGTATTTCAACTTCCAATTGCTTCCATAAATATTTAATGATTGCATAAGTTCGTGTCCGGTTTTCACAGATTCCTTTCGAATTCTAGAAAAGAATGGTGACTATATAATTGATTAATAAAGCTGTATTCTTTAAAATATAACCTTCTACACTCTCGGAGCTATTTTAACTCGAAAATCAAACGTTTCGTTTGACCTAGAATATTTCTATTCTCTACGATTTTTTAAATTTGCTAGATATGAAATTGAATATAATACTTCATACATATCTAATAATGTAAACAGTATTTGAAATAATAGTACAGCAATTTTTAGTGACGCCTCAGAGACGTCACTCGAGTGCTAAGGGTTAACCATTAAATTTTATTTTCAAATCGGGCACGAACTTATGCAATCACCTGATACATAAAAAATGCGCAGTCTATTTATCACGTTAGATGCGGTGGACCATTATATAAACATTAAAAGATAATAAAAATTGCATTAATTCCAAAACACAGAAGCTACATAAACATTTACTTCGTTTCTTAATAATTATAATCGAATGGAAATGATACAGTTCTTGAGTTTATTAAATGTTTTTTTCTATGTTACATTTGCTCTACTCATTTTTATATGCATAAAATCCGCAGTGTAATTATCACTGTTTCTAATACACGTATTTTCTATACTCTCCATTTTTTTTTGTTCATGTATATTTCATAATTTCCTGCGCAAGCATGAACATGTTATTAACTTTTTCAATGGTCGAGTGAACTATGTACCGACTATTAAGTAAACGTAAACCAACGTGCTCTAATATTTTCCAAACTATAAATATTATATTACTGTGTATAAACATTATATTCTATGAGTGTCCTAGTAAGAAGCAATACCATTTTGTAAGTCGCACACTGGTCAGTGGTTTTTACCTTACCGACGGAGATAAATGGAGATAACGATGACTGCACAGCCGGAAGTATTTGTAATATATTTAAATGTAAAACTTGACTTACATTCTATGTAAATTTACAAGGCTATAAACACTTTCTTATTTACAGGGAGAAAACTACGAATTGTTTAAAACTACGACCAAAAAAATTTTCAAAACTAGTAATCTTCTATGATTTTTACTTCTCAGAAATTCCAATTTTGATGGACAATAAATATCTGTGTAAACTAGTTTCTTAAATATCAAATAAAAATCTCACTTTTGCCATGAATAGGTACATTACACTTTGGCTTAGACCTTCAGAATATTTTTCGTGTCTTCATTTTTAATCTTTCATAGTTTCGACAACTTGTTAAACTGTAATTTCTCGATTCGAAGATTTGTTTACTGTACCACAATCGAGAGTGGTTTAAACGAAATTAGAAAAGTAACAAATTTGATGTATCGAACTGATAGTTTTAAATAATTGTTTGTGGTGCCAGCGCATAAAACCCTCGGTCTATTAATAAATCTTGCTACATCGTATTCACGTTGATTAGGACAGAATCTTCGTAAATTGATTTCATTTGCCTTCAACTCTACGTCTGTATACAGTATTGGACCAATATATTCGGACAGACTGCGAGCCTGGGATGATCGTGATTCCCTTCTCGTGATGTTGGATTATTGCTGCGAGTAAATGCAAGTAACTATCAATACAAAATAAATAGAAAAATAAAGAAATACAAGAAGCGCAAGAACAGGCAGAACAACGTCTACAAATCGCAGATTTCGTGCTGTGAGAAATTAGCTACTTAGAATTCTCCCGAATCTACCCCTAAAAACGCAATGGCGAACCGTTGATTTTTGGGCCCTGGGCTAGCACTGTTTTGGGGTTTACTCGATTAACAGAAATCAAAAATTTCCGTATAATTTATTCTTTCTTAAGTTTCGAATTTCAATTGTTTTTATTTTTTCACCGCGAATCTTTGATGCAGATCCGCTGCTATAAAAACGTGGACACTAGGTCGTAACTAGTCTGATTAATTTTCTGCACGCTATTATTGAAAATCATAGAACATAATATTATATAACATTATGTTCGTAAAACTTGTAACTTCACTGTGACAATATCTTTTCCCATATTTTACAAGTACGTATCATCGAATGTCGCAACTACGAAGGCTATTGCTGAAATGGATATTGGATCGGTGAAATCAACGAATTGAATTTGTACTGTTTCAATTTCCTTTGATCCTCCTACGTTCAAATGTTCACATAGAAGATCCTAATACAATAATTAACCCAATTTCACTCTACAATTTAAATCAACAAATTATGTTGCACTCATAGCGTTAATTTTACAGAAATAAATCACATGACACCAGCAAAAAAGTCGATTTAAGTTACGTCAAACTGGTAAATGAATTTTCACCCTGACTATGAGAGTTATATTATTCGAATTCCTCGATGAATACTTATTTACTAGTAATCTCGTACGATATAGCAACAATAGTATAAGGCTCCGAGTTTCAGGAGAAATTTCAACGAAAAAATGGATAGTTTCGAACCGTGCAGTGGAAGGTTAAACATAAAGGAGAAATTGTCAATTTTTAACCAAAATAATTTTGTTCAGAAAAATAGTACAATAACAAATTTCGACTTATATTAACACTCAAAGCCTCTACTTTCTCAGACCACATAATTTACTTGAGAAAAAAATTGTTTTCGAAACGAATCTATCACAGATTTAAAGATCCTCCCCTTCACAACAGCTGGTTTAATCTTAATCTACCATTTTTTCGGCTATTTTATTGAACATAAATGTAAAAGCTCGATAGATCGACTAGAAAAAATCGTAAATCAAATTTTTTAAGCGTTCGTCGTATTGGTGAAGCATCAATCTTTAAATCGTCGGTGGGTTCAGCGGCGAGAAAAATTTTCCATGTTTTCACAGACGTTTCAATTTGTAAGATTTTCGACTTCAAAAAAAGTGTCTTGAGCAGTCGCTGAATCACGAAACTACATCTCTGCTAAAGATGGTATATTGCTGTACTATTTTCTTTAACAAAATGATCACAGAGCTGAACATCATAAATTTCTCGAAACCGGGAAATTTAGTATCCAGACACTTTTTTCGATCTACTGTACGTCGCATGCGATAAAACATTTTAACGTCGAGAGATAGCGAAACAAATGGTGCTAGAAAACACGTTAAAGCGAACTAATTCGTAGGAAACGCGAATCGGTCTGATCGTGCTGGCGACTGAACGACTCGCCGAGGACGTCGCGAAGCGAGACACAACGAACAAGAAGAAACAAGCAAAAATATCGTGCGTGTGACTTACGGAGTGCGGTTTGCCAAGTCTCGGAGAAGTTGCCCGAATTGGGAAACAACCGAGCGGCAATGGGTGAGCACAAACCTTATATAGGGGAGGCCACGAGTAACTAATCTCCCCCACTCTGCACGAAAAGAACCAATGCAAGCGTGGACCCGTCGCAACGAGACGCGGAGGACTTCGTCGTCGAGTGACAGAGCCTCGGCATCGTGGTTCCTCTGGATCAAACACTCTTCGAGACACTTCCGGTTCTTGGCTCCCGACCGAGGAACACGAGGGCGGACACGTGTCTTCGTATAAACAGAGAATAACGCGGGTACTCGCAGCCCGGCCATTGCGTAACGTTCGCCACGCGACGCTAAGCGACGCTATTCGACGCTAGGCATACTACATACTATGTGCTCTCTCGCATCAGAGGAAACGATAAAGCCGAACGCGGCCGACCGACAGCAAACGTTCCGATTTTCTGGGCCGCGCCGCGGTTCGAACGTTCGATCACCGTAATTGATTTAAAAAATCATCATCCGAGGGGAGCGTCGCCTCGAATTCCACGGTGTCATCGCTTACTGTCGTACGATCGTAAATCTAGACAAACGGACGGACTGATTTATTATATCCCCGTTGAACTCGCGTCGTCGACGTCGTCGTCGTGCCGTTTGCGCCGTCGCTTGTTTCTGCTGCTCTCTATCAAACACAGACGATGTTTTTCGGGATTTTCTCAGAGACCATCATTGTTATCATAAAAATTCCAAAAGTTCTGGCGTAAGAGCTAAAATTATTCTTTCAATGATTTTGCTCACGACATCACGAATGATTTTTTTGATCATTACATAGTAACTATTATTTTGGTTACGAATAACTATTATTGACAATGAGAATTGATTCCGATTACGAGTAACTATTAACAGTATAGTCAACTATAGTCAACACTATAGACAATGTCTTTCGGGATTTTCTCAGAGACCATAATTGTTATCACCAAAATTCCAAAAGTTTTGGCGTAAGAGCTAAAATTATTCTTTCAATGATTTTGCTTATGACATCACGAATGACTAAAATTTTTTTGATCATTACATAGTAACTATTATTTTGGTTACGAATAACTATTATTGATAATGTGAATTGATTCCGATTACAAGTAACTGTTAACACTATAGTCAACTATAGTCAACACTATAGACAATGTTTTTCGGGATTTTCTCAGAGACCATAATTGTTATCACCAAAATTCCAAAAGTTCTGGCGTAAGAGCTAAAATTATTCTTTCAATGATTTTGCTCACGACATCACGAATGACTAAAATTTTTTTGATCATTACATAGTAACTATTATTTTGGTTACGAATAACTATTATTGATAATGTGAATTGTTTCCGATTACGAGTAACTGTTAACACTATAGTCAACTATAGTCAACACTATAGACAATGTCTTTCGGGATTTTCTCAGAGACCATCATTGTTATCATAAAAATTCCAAAAGTTCTGGCGCAAGAGCTAAAATTATTCTTTCAATGATTTTGCTTACGACATCACGAATGACTAAATTTTTTTTTGATCATTACATAGTAACTATTATTTTGGTTACGAATAACTATTATTGACAATGTGAATTGTTTCCGATTACGAGTAACTGTTAACACTATAGATAGCGGATCTTCGTGCAATATAAAAGTTTTCTACCTGAATTGCACCGTCACTTGTTTCTGCTGTTCTCTTTCGAACACAGACAATGTCTTTCAGGATTTTCTCAGAGACCATAATTGTTATCACCAAAATTCTAAGAGTTCTGGTGGAAGAGTTGAAATTATTCTTTGAATGATTTTGCGTGTGATATTATGAATAACTACGATTTTTCTGATCATTAGTAACTATTATTTTTGTTATGAATAACTATTATTGACAATGAGAATTGCTTTCGATTATGTGAAATAAACATTTTCTACTTGACTTGCAAGGAACTGGAGTGAAATAGAAAATCGTCTTTCTTAATATGTATAATTGATAGGAAATAATACAACAAAAATTTTCAAATTCTTCTACTCGGTACGTACAATTTAAAGCAATGGGCATGTTTAAAAAATTTCAGAACATCGATGTATTAGTTTCGACTTAATAAAATAATTAAAAGGAGAATAGAAATGTTCGTTTAGTTTCTGTGTCTTGCAATCGATGTAAACATTTTTTATTTTGCATAAAAATCCGCAGTCTACTCATCAGCGATAATGGTTACCTCAAAATAAAAGTCCAGCCATCAACGATGCCGACATTTGTTATGGTTTTATTAATTTTCATTGTTAGTGATAGTTAACCTAGCCTGTGTCTTTCAATGTTTAAATTATAAGCCCTGTATCCATATTAATCTGTCTACTCTTTCAAATTGCACCTATTCACGTTCATCATTAGACTACGGATGTTTATGCATTTTGCAATTTTTGTAGACGAGTTTCAAGAAAGTGGAATATCATATAAAATCTTATTTTCAGTTGTAGTAGCCTCTGCAGGTCTGAAATCAGTAAAAATCGCATTAAATTTTTTCAAATTTGATACTCTAGCGTTTAGTGAAAACTTTCAGAAGCAATAAACGCATAAAGATCCACAGTCTATTGATCATAAGTGCATAAAATCCGAAATGATAACAGTGGGTCTTACTGGATTATGTTTTGACAAACATGTTTATTTCTTTGAGGTATTCCATTGTCTTTCTTATGGAGCTCTGCGAGATTAGAGCTGTATCTGGCTTCATTTTTTATTTAATATAAATGTTAATATAAATCCCTTATTGTACAATTGTAATGCTTTGATGACAATATACAATTGCGTGGTTGCTGTTACTATATCTTACCTTGGACTGAATTAAGAGTATTAACAAAACTAAACACAAAGTACGTCGAATGCACTGTACTATGCTACTGAGCAGTGTTCTGAGAAGTGTACACACAATCTGGTGTCTCCTCTTGAGGACGGTGAATGTAGATGAAGCATACACTTGCATAACTAGTTTCTCAGCGATGTTAATAACAACTTTGTCGAAAAAATTCTTGGAAAGTTTATAAAGCCATTGAAATATTTATATAAACCATTTGCACGCGTGCGTTATTAAGATGAAGAAAAACAACCTTGCTTGTTTCCCTCTATAAGTTCCGAAGGTGACCTTCATGTGGACGCTGTTGTGCACATTTGTGTATATTTGATCAGAAACGTTCGTCTTTCTATTAATTTTGAAAATTAGCAAAAGTGAGAGGTAAAATGTAGATCCATCTTCTTGGCAATAATTACACATATCTTAACATAACATAATAGTTTAATAATAAAATAGCATGCAGTAGAACATTGTTTAGTTTTTAATCCTACATAATCTCATGGTTATAAACAGATATTGCAGATATTACATTTCCCTTAATCAATTTAATAGGTTTGAAAATAGAGATTGTTTTAAAACTCTTCGAGGGTCTTTATAATTTTGTATTTCACCTATTTATTTTTCTCATTATTGTATAAAATCCAGTTACGATGTGTTTATACTAATATTCATTCTAGTACACACGTGTGTCCATAACTATTCAAATACTTATAACATACTTTTTTTAATCAACGGTTGACGATTAACTTTATCAATCGATTGAACCAGTCGTGCATTTTCCAATGATTACCTTTTTCAATCTTACACATTAATCAATCAATCTTTGATCAAACTCTGAAATACTGGAACTAATGTTAATCACAGTATTAATAAAATACATTAGTTTTTACAAAGATAACAAAAGTACAGAAGCAATCAGCCCTCTAAATTACTATCCACAAATTGTAGGTTATTAGAGATTACAAGAATAGTATGCCTTACAAATATACAGATATGCTATCTGAGTATAAATAAAATAAATAGTAAAACGAATGGTATAAAAGGAACAGCCTAATTTTTCAGATATGGCAGCATGACTCGAAAGAGAATGTACGCCACTATTGCCCAAATACAATGTTTACTCGCGCCAGAATCGGAAGATCTTAATCCCCAAGAACGCAGTCATTAGTGTCCCAACCCTAACCCAAACACCACGTATCAAATCACTCGCGTCGCTCTTATCAACGACAAGGGAGAAAGATATACTCCATTTTATATCTACTGGCTAATCATTGTTTATATTTATAGCAAAAGTTGATTTTGTTTAAAAAGTACCTTGTAACACGAGAAAATTTTTTTTTTCATTTTTCTTCCATTTCCGATAAGTTGCTAAACAAAATTTCAAACAAAAGTTAGTCAGTAAGAAGCTCCTCATTGTATTGAAAATTAAAGTAAGCTTGATTTATTGTAGTGTGTTAAAAAAAAGTATTGGAAGTCCTAGGTCGAAAATGAGTTAGTTTAGAAAATATTGTTCCGTTTTGTATAAGGCATCGAACGTGATCAAGGCTGTTCAACAAAAGAGTTTAACAACACCAATTTGGAGCGCGATAAATTCGAATATATGCGAGACACTCGCAGACGCCCAGAAGCGATTACGAATTATTTATTTCGGCTTATATGTCCGCGGAAACAGATGTCGAAACGTCGATCTTCCATGGCGGCGAATCGGTGAATCATTGGTCGAAGAGGACGAGGCTGCCCGGAAAGCAAACGAAAAATACTGATTTCACAGCGGGAGAACCAGCAACCGTGTAGATTTACAGAGTTATAAGAGAATCGTGGAGACTTGATAATGGAAAGATTGTTTGCGGTAAATCTTAAGGAGTCTTAACGAGCGCCAAAGTGGAACCAGATTTTCGCTGTGTTGTGCAATTTCGTGACTAATAGGGAAATTCCGCAAAAAGAGTGACTATGAATTCGGTATTTACTCCGTAAATCTGTTCACTGGGCTTTTACAATTACACTTGCCACGATAAATAGGCTGCAAATATATGCTCAAACAGTGCAAAAAGAGAATTTCTCTATTAATATCTCTACAATATTTCTATAACTAAATTCAGGTTTCTTTCACCCGTGCACAGCGGTGGGCAAAGAAAGTTTAAATAATAATTTACGCAACTACCACCACTTTTACAAACTGAAATTTTATTTTCAAACATCAATACGTTTTTTATAAATATCTTATAGAATAATGGAATAGTTGGATAGTTCATTTAAAACAATGAAGCAGTTGAAGAAACTATAATAGAACCCGCTACAGGTTAATACGTAAAATTGGCAAGTACAAAATCACATATAACTATTGAGAAAATTAATTTGTGTCAGTAGAAAGTCGATTTTGTCAGTTCACATTTGCACCTGGTTTCACTTAGAAATTTTCGAATGAATAGATTATATAATTGTTGAAGCACACAATGGCCAAAAGTCAATATGAAAATATCTAACCGTTCAATTTCGCTGTATGTACTCGCGAGAAATTTCTTATCAATAGAAACTACACTTCTCTATTTATTATCACAGTCTCTCTAAAATTCGACAATTTCTAGATAGAGTATTTAGAAGCATGAAACTTGTTTCGTGAAACCAAATATCGGAAAGTACCCGAAGTTCGAGCCACTCACTATTTCTGTACTCGCATGTCGCAGGACGACGTGTATCAATTATCGACAGCACTGTACTAATCATTCTGTAACTATTTGACAAACATAAATTAGATATTCGACAACTGTATTTCTCTTCTCTCCTCCTATTCCTTTGCTTTTTTTTTCAGGAAATTCTATACCGGGTGAGTCACCTCACGTATCTACCTAAAATATCTTTGTTGTTTTCAAAGATACATTAAACGTATTCAGGACAAAGTTGAATGGTAACATGGGACTCACAGATTGGCTTCTGAGGCCTTCCAAGTCGTTCATTCATAAGAAAACTCTCACTCAAAACATATTTTTGGAAAAAAGTATAATAATAAATATATACATTGTGGTGTACTTTATAACTAATGTACGTGACAATTAACCCAGTATCTAAATAACAACAAATTATTTTACATTTCTAAGTTGGTGATATACATATTGGTTTGGCAAGAAAGTAATGTCGGTATTTTAAGATGAAATAGAGTCCAATTTTTTATCCTAGCAATAATGAACTTTAACGAATACGATATTTTCCCTTTTGTTCGATGATCGTTTGCAAAGAAAGAATAAATAAGGAAATATTTTATTGATCGTTCATCGTTTGAATAAAGGAACTCGGTTTTATTTCACCTTAAAAAATACCGAAATTACTTTCTTGCCAATCCGATACAATAAAAAAAAAAATAACAATTCTAGGTCATTTATTAATGACTCTCCTGTAAAATATCCCTTTTTTACTTATGTCACTTTTCTTATGAATGAACAAGAAATCCGAAACAGACGTCGGTGCAGGAACCTGGTAATTGTATCTCACAAATAAGAGCTCTAGTTGACACCGATGTCATCGATTAATAACGCCATTATCGAGGAAAAGTAAAAGCAACTTACTATAGATGATTTGGCTAAGGAGAACATGCCGGGAAAGGCATCGCGTCGAGCAAAACAAAGGCAAATAGAGGCAATCATCTCGCGACGAGACAATCGATTACATGATAGTCGTATATCATTGCGTATATTAATGCTGAGCACTGCAAGACAATGCAGTCGCGTTTCTCATCGTGCCGCGCGTATCTCGGCGCGCCTGAATACACACTATATTTAATTTGTTCACAAGAGTTCTCGATAACGACAGTGTGTACTTGGAAAAAATTTTTTGAAACTGCTTTCCCCGAGCCGAATGTAATAGACTGCGGATCTTTATGCAATTATGGCTTACGAAGATTTTCAAAAAATGCTAGGACATAAAATACGACAGAATTTAGTACGATTTTCATTTATTTTAGATCTATAAAGGCCACGACCACGGAAAATAAGATTTTGTTTGATTCGAGTTTCTTAAAATTCGTCCACAAAAATTGCATAAACATCCGCAGTCTAGTAATAGACTAGAGATTCAACAATAAAACAGCAACAATGAATAAATTTTAAATTACTGCCCTATTATTTACAACCGATTGAAATTATGAAGAAAACAAATAAGTGTACTATGTAGCTCCTGTATCTTGCAATTAATACAGATTATTTTTATTTTCGAGATAAATCTGCAGTTATCAAATGCTGAACCAGTCAATGCTTCATACTTGCAATCATAGATTATCATCATTCATTTCTAATTAAAAAGAATAATGGCTTTTATTTACTGCAAGATACAAATAACTAATAATTATGTTTTCTTTTTGGCTACAATGATTACTAGACTGCGGATGTTCATGTATAATTGTTTGTATTAATTACAAGAGCTGTATACACATTTATTTGTTTTCTTAACCCTTCCCTGCATAGTGTATCATATCTGATATAGTTAAACAAATCTGGTATAATATTAAATTAAGAATGTGTTTTCTTACTATTCTAAATTATGATTATTTTTCTGAAAATGTTGTTTTAATTTTGTTAAATATTTTTCCTTTAAATAAATCGCAAAAACTGACTTTCTTTCAATTTTTCATCCCAATTAAAAAAATCATTCAGCGAAGAATTAATAATTTGATTGAGTTCGTAACGGTACAATAAGGATACTAGTGATTACATTTCTTGATAAAGTTTAATTTTCAAGGCTACGAGTGGTTCTATCTTGTACTTCCTCCTTGGGATTTGAAGTCTCTAACATTTGAATAAGCGGTAGTATATTGGTAAGGTACCGGTTTACTCATCAAATAATCATGCGAGCATTAAACATCAGACTGTTAAATGGAAATATGCAAAAAAATCATTGAAATATTATTCAGTTTCGATTGCGCAATCTTTCTTTTCGAACACTTATCAAACAAAAAGTGTTTGAACATTAAATTTTCGAATCGCGAAAAATCGTCAATATTTAAACTATTACAGTCATTTTTACCTAAGACAGTTTCACCTAAGAACAGATATTTTCCCTCGAAAATGCTACCAACCTCTACTACCAGTCTCTAAAGATATTTAAAAAAAATTTGGTAAATAAAAACAAACTTTACCAACAATTTTCTTTGTTGTAAACAATCTTTCGGCAAGTTTCTTTTACAAATGTCCACCAATTCAGAGGTGTTGATTCACCCCTAGGACGGATGACCATTACTTTTTATACACCCTGTACGTAAGCGCGAGCACGCGTGAAATAGAAACGTGATGCATGTTTGCATTTATTTCTTTACCTTTCAATTTCTTCTACATAATATACAGTTCGGTTTCTGATGATGATATCTACAATGCATTTACAGTGGATCCAAACAATGTTTGAACACTAAATTGTCGAGTCTGGAAAGATCGTCGACATTTAACCTTTAGTAATTCAGTAAAAAACACATAAAGGAATCACTTTAAAAATTTTCCTTTCGAAAAACATTACTCATTTTCTTTCAAGATATTTTCGCATGACATTAGATGTAGAAATTAATTCGGTGCCTTATTAAAACACGTATTTGTTTATAATGTAATCATATATCTGTTACTTTTCGAAATAGTCAACATTATCTTCGATCCACCTTTCGTCAATTCTTTTTTGTACCTTTTTTAATGTTTGCAAATATGTATCTTCTAAATGCTAGATGCTGGAGTGATTGGAAGAAATGAAAATCCGATGGAGCCAGGTCAGGATTTTCCATCCCAAAGAACAAATGACATCCTTTCTTGTTTCCGCTTCGTTGTTCTCTGTTCTCGGAACTGAGCTTGTGCGGTACCCACTGACCTCGTTTGTGGATCAATCCTAACTTTTTTTTATACTTATTTCACGTCGCTTTCAACTCTTTGCTAAAGTTATTAATAAATCGCGACGGGACCTATAGTCTATTAAAGTGGGTTCTGAACCACCTTGGGCACCACAGTATTAGATGGTACTTATTCAGTCTTCTGTATCGACTGAATCCAAACTTATTCAGTCGATGGGAAATTGCTTTTTGTGACACAACAAAATTGCTTTTTGTTGCACTAATTGCTCATGTTATGTTTGTGCAGAATTTTCAGAGAGCAGCTGTTCAAGTTCCCCGTCTTTTTATTTTCTTGGCTGTCCGGTACATTGTCGATCAGAAAGATCAAAGTCGCCGCTTCGAAATCATTGCTACCAATCAATTCATCCAAAGCAGAACAAATTATTCCAGCGGCTTCGGAAGCATTTTTCTTTGATGGAAAGGCAAACAGTATACAGTGCCGTATGTGAGTCTTGTCAGACGCCGCCATCTTGCTTACTAATAGTTTTTCTTTTGACTAGATCTCAATGTTTCATAACTGTAAGCGTTGGTACTTAAACGTTACACAATGGCGGGCGATTATTGTCATTGAAACCAGAGTTAGAAATAATTAAATATCAAGGCATCGAATTAATTTGTACACCTGATATAATAGGTGGGAGACTGGAGAATTATTCCTCAACAATGCAGACCTGTGTAAAAAATATTTCAATTAAGAAATACAAATATTTGCAAATACTATTTCCCAAACATGTTTTATTTGAAATAGTAATTTAGTATTAGTTTCAAATGAAACGTGTATAACAGTTGTGAGAAATAGTATTTGCAAATATGTTTTAGTTGAAACCTTTTTTACCCAGGTCTGCAAAAATGCCAGAAATTGAAGTTTTTTGTAAAAACATTGGAAATTTGTTTTGTGGCTGAATTCACCAGAGATTTGAAGATTGGGGCAAGTTTCTCTTACAAATGTCCACCGATCTAGAAGTGTAGATTCACCCTTACTACCGATGACCATTACTTTTTGTACACCCTGTACCTATGTACATAGATACGTTCGACGATCGTAGACACGATTGTGCGTCTGTTCAAATACATACGCGTGAAAGTTATACGAATCGTGCGTGTGTACGATCATGTGCGTTCGCTATAGTGTACGCGGCTTATACATTGTGAGTCATCGAGCGTTACTGACGTCACCAACATGCTCGGGGGGACAATCAACCGGCGAGCAGCATAAAAATCGCGCGGATAGCGCGTCATATAGTGCACGGTTGCACCGTGCGTGGGTGGAAGCTGAATGAAACTCGGATACGTATCGTTTCGGCGAAACCGAACAAGTCCGAAGGGTTGTTGCGTCACAAAGCTTCCTGATACATATAAATGTCACCAAGTTAATAGAGGACTTTTAACACTACCGGTCAAAATGACCGGTTCCAGATTTATTATTTTACAATTATTGAAATAATACAAATGATTTTATAAGAATTGATTGTATCATTTATACAATCAATTCTTATAAAATCATTGTTAAATGTCACCAACTTAATAGAGGACTTTTAACACTACCGGTCAAAATGACCGGTTCCAGATTTATTATTTTACAATGATTGAAATAATAAAATGATTTTATAAGAATTGACTGTATAAATGAGCCATTCACAGGCCAAATCGATTAACACTAAACCTACCGAGCACTAAAAGCGACTGACATGTTTTAACTTGCAAAAATGACGAGGTTTTATTTATTTAGATTTTCTGCAATTTTTACAACAACATGTGCTTGGATACAGAATTTTATCGAATCAATTTCCACGTAAGCAACTTCGTAATTTCAATAATTGTGAAATAGAAAATATTTTAAATTTGAGTGTCAAAGCACTTGATTCATTTATATAACTTTTTTTATTTAGAATAAATTTACCAAATTATAGAGATTAATATCATTAAATGGTAAAAAT
The DNA here is from genome assembly GCA_916610235.2 of Lasioglossum morio. Lineage (NCBI taxonomy): Eukaryota > Metazoa > Arthropoda > Insecta > Hymenoptera > Halictidae > Lasioglossum > Lasioglossum morio. Next base: position 22,913,296 of record OU744326.1, read on the forward strand.
TTTTTTTGGTTGCCGTACTCTAATGTAAGTCGTTGCAATAGCGAAATCCGCGTTCTAAAAATGTTGTCGTTTAATGGTGTTAATTCGTATAAACCATATAACAGTTTGTTTCGTTTTTTAATAATATTCATGAGCCGCAGCTAATACATTAATGTTCTTAAACTGTATAAATCTGTCAACTGTTTTAAATTGCAACTACTCATTCTTATCATAAATGCATAAAACCCATAGTCTAATAATCACCAATTACAATTCACTTTATCATCAGATATTCAGTTATTTAACCCCTCGTGATTAAGATTCTGAACAGATTCCGATAAAAATATATGTTAACAATTTCCTTTGACTCGAAATAAAATTCCATTTTGATTTTCTTAATGTACAGCTATCGAAGAACGTATAGATATACAATAGATAGAAATTTTCTCCTTTTTCAGGAAATTATGATCTACAAGAAAGTTCTAATCGTTGAAACCGTAAAATGAATCGTAGGGCAAGGGGTTAAGTAATAAAAATTAGATTCTCGATTTCTGTTAAAGGAACAAATATTTCCTTTCTCCATTATGCAACGCTAGTCGATTCGAAACAATCATTTACCGATTTCACACACTCGGATCCGGTTTCACAAGAAAATTTTAAATAGATCAGTCTTATGCCAACAATAAATCTGTCCGTCAATGAATCTAGAGACACACAAGCGTCGGCCGTCATATTGTAAATCACGAACTCGGTGCGCTAGATCTACGCACTATGTTTGCCTCAATGTAACTGTACATACGTCATGGCAACATTTGAATTTATTCTTCGGATATTTCGACGAGATTTCGAAACGATAATTGCGACAAATCTTGAAAAGATTTTGCGAAAAATTCTTCTTTACGTTTTCTCTCCGCGAACACTGAATGGAAAAATTGGAAACTACGAATATCCTAATTATGCAATTATCTGGTCGTTAAGTATGAAACTTGACAAATGTAAAAAAAGCAAACTTTCACGTGTATTATTATAGCATTATTATTTATCATGAAAGACGTGCTCTTCCGTTGTTATATTGATTGTTCAAATATCTTTATTCGTTTCATAGGATGATTCGTTCGAATAGAACTATGGAACAGTAAAAAATTCATATAATTTATGAATATGCGTTAGGTATAGTGTCGGAAGCAGCCCGTAATATCGAATGCCGCATTTGACGAAGGATCTATAAAAATCTCCTTGTAATTGTTGACTGCAAATATTTATGCATTTATGAAGAAATTGGTTGGGTGAAATATGAAACAGTATACGATTTAAAAAATTCAAGAATGTTGTAATGTTGCTTTTAATGTAATGTTAATGTAGTTGTTATGGGGTCAAATCAATTTTTATGTTATTCCTGCTTCCGCAGGAAAAGAATTTAAAGATCCGCAGTCTAGTAATCATACTGGGTGCTTTCTCTTTCTTTTGCACAGTAGTGTATCCTAACGCGACAGTGGCTCGAGCAATGACAGAAACAACGAGAAAAAGTATTCATCTACAAAATAATCGTCATCCTATTTTTAGAGTAACCAGTCTTTGAATCAACGCGACGAGGGAATTATTCAGACGATTCTGGTTAGTATGCAACAGATGTTAAAATAGGAATTCACATGGTCAGCCGTAATCTAGTAATAAAGTTTCAGCTCAATAGATAAACGTTACTCGTGCGCAGTGTGCGACACCGGAGCGAACAAGTATCAAAAAGTACTACTTTAAACACGATTACATCCACCGTGAGTGTTCGTACGTGTCACGAACGGTCGGTATCGTCTATTTCCGGTCGAAATCATACTAGGCTTATTAGCGTACTCTGTAAGCTGATTTGACGACGAAATCGCTTATCTGCTGCACCCTGTTGAAATATTTACAACAGTTACAAAGCGAATCCAACATTCGTCCCTAATCGTATAATAATTACATACTATGGCATAGTAGAAACAAACGTTGCACTAAACAAAATGATCGCGGTGTGTATTTTAAAACAAACGTGGACGATGCGATTTCCTGACCTGTTCGCAATTTGCTCGACAGAATATTGTTCGTCAATCAAAACCACACATTTCAAAAGCTTCAAGTTATTACGATATAATAAACGTTCCTCAGTGATTATTATCAATGCTATTATGAACAAATTAATTACTTCTTAGTAGAATAATATCCAAGGTTAACTACCCCATTATAAGTCCCAACATCACTTTCCTGAATTTGTTCGAGAGTACATATTGTATTGTGAGATCGATCAAATTCAGTTTCATATTCTCAGATTAAAATGAAATACTATTAATAACAACGTTTGTCAAGAAAGTTTATAAATACGTAATTTATGGTGAACAATGTTATTTGCGCTGCAGAGTTCCTATTTTATAGAGACATGTTAAGTTTCTATTGGAACTAATTATATGATGTTCGAGGTTTGTATGGTTTCTTTATTTTAACATGAACTCTGTTTCATGGCATTTACCCTCCGGTCACGTGACGCGTTTCGTCTTTGTCGTGCATGCATCACTATTAGGATTTGCAATCCCACGGGATAAATGTGGGATTTATTTGAATCCTGCGGGATTAAGGATTTCGTTCTTCAATCTAATATTGTATATTGAAAAAAAAAATTTTGAAAAATGTTTCTTTGGAAAACCAACTACAATTAGAATATATACGTGTGTAATAATATAAAATATATAATATAATAATTATATATAATAATTCGTTGTACCTAATAACTATTAAAAGGTATTTAAATCCAAAATTGTTATATCAATAACGAAGCTACAATACGGTATATTATAATATATTATATTATAAAATAATATATATACAAAACACGATATAATAATTGCTCAGGCTAATCTGAAGAATTTCTTTCTTTAAAGACATTAATTGTTGTATCTCCTACGTTACTCCTCAAGTCGTTACAAAGATATCCCGTAGCGGAAAAGCTCATTCAGCCCCTACGCTTGTAGGTCGAATAGTTAGGATGAATGCAACATTGAAATAGTTCATTTTGCGTGTCGTCATTCGTGCAATTTTGATTACACGCATAGTCCCGCAGAATTTACGGGATTTCACCTGTTTAAGAAATGCGGGATTAAAATCTGACGCGACATCCTGCGGGATTGCAATCCCTAGTCAGAACATCATGTAACTAGTGATAGGCATACAATAATCTGTCTTGCAAGTTTTCGAACAACTGTTATCCATCATAATACCAACATGACGTAATTATTGTTTCGTGATAGATATGTAACATTTCAAAAGAGTTCCAATTCTTACAAACATTCAAAAGTTTAAGGCTTTCAAGATTTCCAAGACAATGAAGACTTTCAAAACAGTTGCATCGAATTTTTTAGTCGTAAATATTGAATCGAAGCGATTCGAAATAAAAATGATTATTTAAATGTAATTTTTGATCAATTCTGCATGTAGTGATGGGAATCAATTCGATTCAATATTTACGACAAAAAATTATTTAGATGCAATTTTTGCCCAACTTTGACTACATGTAACTAATCCGGTACTGGCAGAGAGAGGGTAACCTTTTCCCCTTAATTCATGCTCCCTCTCCTCGTCTGGCGACTCTGTACCGGAGCCATTCGCGACCCGTCGCGGTAGCGGTGGGGTAAGCTCGAGCGACCGTCAATATGTACTATGTATTGGGTTGACAAGAAAGTAATTTCAATATTTTAAGGTGAAAGAGAGAGCCCAATTTTTTATCCAAGCAATGAATTTTAATGAACAATATATTCTCCCCTTTGTGCAATCATCTTTTGCCAAAAAAATATAAATAAGAAAATATTATATTGATTAAAGTTCATCGCTTGAATAAAGAAATTCGATTTTATTTCCAAGTGTACTTCTAATTTGACCTAATTCACAACACGTTTTAGCATAACCGTAACCTTTTAAAAATAATAACGCGATACAAATTATTAGATAAGCGATAAAAGTTCTCAACGATAAATCACACGATCTTGATAATAAATTATTTTCTTTTCATAAAGTTAAGAAACTCGAATGACTCGTGTTCCATAATTAATTTCTGTGTGAATAAAAATTTTGCTTGAATGTATCAACAAATCTGTAAATCATTTCTCCGTGTCAAAGAGATCTGAGTATTTGCGTTAAGTAAACAAATCTGTACATTATACGTACTCGTCAATCGATAGTTTTTAAAGTCACGATAGCAATCAACATTATGAATGCAAATTCTCGATAATTCGCCTAGCTGCTCCTCGTGTAATCGCTAAGTGCAGAGGATATAAATCAGTATCATTCAAATTGCTCTTTTAGAAATTAAAAGTTTCGATTGTACATTTCACCGTAATCTTTCGTTATGAATTATGAACTAATCACGGTCAGATTTTTTGCAGATAAAAAAGGCAAAACACGAAAATAAACAATGGATACAAAAGCTTAAAGCTTCTGATTTTGGTAACAGCCGTTCATTTTTAATATTTATATATGTAGAATATTCATAAAACACTCTTGTAGAAAATACATATCTTCTATTTATTCTTGTTCTCGTTCTTGATTACACAGCAGATTTGATGCATGTATGATAAAAATGAGTCGATGAGACTTAAAGCAATAAAAACATTATAAAAAAATATAGAAAAATGGAGACATTATTTTTAAACGATTAAAATTATCTACATACGAAATAAAATTTCATTTAGTTCCATTTCCCTGATAATTATGCATAAACATTTTATTTTGCATAAAGATCCGCTGTCTACTAATGACACCCATCATAATTTATTTAGTACGTGTACAGAGTGGGTCACTACATATTACCACTTCGATTTACACGACTATTAGTATTCCAATCGAGTAACCATCGCTACATGGAGGGTAATTGCTATCGCGGTATAATGAAACCAAAATAAAATTTGTACTGTCCATAGTAAGTAAAATTTGTAAGTGTTCATATTTGTTATACTGGAAGTGTATAAATTATACTGAAAAATAAATTAAGACTGAAACACAATATCAAGCAATGTCGAAATCATTAGAAATCGTCATAAAAATCTTGCCGAACCAATACATTATACAACGATTTTGATTCAACATATATTTTTAAATACCTGTTATAGTTTTACGAATGGAGACAACTTTATTTATCTGTCTGCAAATAAAGGTGTTTGCACCCCACAGATCGCAAATTGATCCAAAAAATGTTTTAAAAAATCGGATTTTTCTGATTGTTAAAGATCCATCGTCGTTTCATAAATGTACCACATAGAAAATAAATATTTTTGCAACTATATACCGAGAAAAATAAATAAATTAACTGAGCGAAATTGTTACAATAACGGACGGGCACAAACTAATTAAAATGATTAGCATACTATATATGAAAATTCGTCTCTGCTACAATGTAAACCCTAATTTTCGTACGAGTTCTCGAAAATTGATAGACCGAATCAGTTTGAGGGCAAAGATAATATTAAGATATAACCAAGTTCTTTCTGAAACCGACACGTTGCGGTGGTAATAGGTTTATTAGAGCTTCAAGACAGTCTAACAGAGCTGGTTCAAGCTTATGATTTAGCAAATAAAGAGCCGCTTAATGTCGTACATTTCCTAATAAACCAGTATTTCTCATAATTTGGAATTCCCACGCACACATTAGCAGATCAAGGTCGTAATTATTGAGCATCCCATTTAACGTGTTATTAGAAAGATTTCAGTTAGAACGCGCAGTCTGCTGAAGCTTTTACCCCCGGGGCAACCGTCTCGTGGTAAACGTACTTCAAGGTGAGAGGATAAGAAATATCGTCCGAGGACCAAAATTTGACCAAAATCCTCGAGAGCAAGTGTCACTCGAACAAAGCTTTTTTTTAGCAACCGTCGAGAAGCAGCATATTAAATGAACGGGATTTATGCTATTCAAACGGAGAGATCGTATCGGAAGAAAGTAAATTTCGCTTTACTTCCTGCCGGTGGACCCGTTTAGTGGTAAGCACGTATAAATATTTACCTAATCATAATATCTCGCCCCGAGACGATCCCGAACCAGCAGAGGTTCATTCAGCGGAAACCGCACGATACCTTCTGATTCAACACTTCCGGCGGCACTTTTCTATTCTGTTCTGTCCTTTGTTTCTTCGTTCCTTCCCTTGGTAGGAAGTGCTATCACGACTCGGCGTGGCGTCGATAGCGGGATAACTAAATCACTACGAGGGGGTCAGTTCGCGGCGAGTACGTCTGTCAATCTGTTAGTACCACTGCCATCTCAGGGACGTCGCACGGGACCGCGAAATCAAGCTCAACCCGGACTCTTCCCACTCCTTCACCTCCCCTCCCCCCTCCCTACACCCCCTCTCCCACCCTCGAGTACTAGAAAAAAGGTGTAGCAAAGACGCAAAGGGTGGTAATCGACGATCATTGACAGCTTCACGGAAGTAATAAAACTCACGGTTAAGGATAACTACCGAACCGCGAGGTCCTCCCTGGATCAATCAATTTACGATCGACACGGGGTTGTCGTCGCCTCACCCGCCATGTCAGTCCCAATTTATAGAGGACCTCGACGTTTTTCTTGAACACAATAGGCTCCTCCGTAAAAAAAGAAAACTGCAGACTAACTGTATGAAAACGCATCTGTTATATTTTTTTGGGGTGGGGGTTATGTTACTTAACACTAAAACCTACCAAGTTCAAAACATATAAAAGTGAAACACCTTATAAAATTGAGGAGATTGAATTTACTTGAACTTTGAACGGTTTTCGTTATACTATGTGCTTAAATGAAGAAGTCGATTCAGTAATTTCCAATGAAAGCATATGGAATCTCCTCTGAAATCTAGAAACAGCAAAACATGGATTAGAACGTTTGACATCGCTAGAAGAAAATATGAAGACAAGGAATTAATACAGGTGGGACCAACTTACCACCCCTCTTTTTATTTCCATTTAATTTTATATGGTAAAAGTTAAATCGGCTTTTTGACATTAAACCTACCATCATCGGTCAAAATGACCGGTTCCAGATTTATTATTTTATAATTACTGAAATAATAAAAATGATGTTATAAGAATTGATTGTATGAATATCTCTACTAGAGTACGTATTATAATGGAATGCTATATGGATGTACTGTTATAAGTAGACTGCGGATCTTTATGCAAAATAAAATTTTTACACTTCAGCTACAATCTATTGAAGACAAGTAACAATTTATTTTCCTCATTAATACTTTTTATATGTTAAAAATAGTGTATCGACACAGTTAAACTCATTGAATCTTCCTACTGTTTCTAATTACATCTATTCATTTTTGTTATAAATGCGTAAAATCCATAGTCTAGTTATAAGAAATAATAAATTGTTTCAATTACTACCAGAACGAAGTTGTCAATGGCTGCTACTGTAAAAGCGTGGCGTTTCTTTCATAGTACACTATCACGTTTTACAGAATTAATTATTCAGATGAAACATTAAGAAAACTTTGTACCTCACGACTTAAGCAGCGTAACACCCTCTCAATTTGCAAAAAGCCTATGTTATACCTATTACAGAAAGGCATAGTTAACCATTCAGAGACGACCTCTGTCCACTAACTACGATGCATTTATTAAAAAAAAGAATAGATAAGCACAAAATGGTAAAGGCACTAGAAGTGTTTGAAAATATTGTTACATGATGTTCTATAAATATCCATAGTCTATTGACCGCAAAATATCAGACTATTAGAGATGATAGACTTCCATGCATCATTATTTACTTTCTAAAATTTGCAGATAAAAAATATCAAAAAATCCGAATCATCAACAGATTACGTTAACATCCGTGACATCATACTACGTCGATTATAACGAGGGCGTCATAATTGTGTCAAAGTAAACACGGAATTAGTTCCTACAATTCATATCGAGAGTTTGGATACTTCTTGTAGTAAAGTTTCTGACAAGAAATATCAAATATTTCGTCAGGTTTACACTTTTATACGTAGGATAATAAAAGGGATCGATTGGTGTAACAAAAAAATTAAGTTACATTAAAGAATAAATTGCAATCCACATCATAAAGTGCATCCACATAAAAAATTAGGTGGTAAAAAGTTAGGAGTTTTTCTTCTATTTTTGTTTAAAAAAGAGGAGTAATTTGTTCCAGTTTCCATTTGGCATCGCAAATATTTCCAAGAATTACAAGAATATAGAAAAATCGTGCGTCGTCCCTGAGGAAGTAATGCATAGGGGGCGTATGTCACCTCGAGGAACGAATTAAACCTCACACAACGCGAATAAACGATTGTTTAGAAAAACTATATATATATATATAGCGCAAGTGTCCCTTATTTTGGCTCCTGACCAATAGTCGGCTTCCTGAAAATAAATTTCATAAAAAAATAAGATATCCACTCCTATACATTTTACACTTCTTATGTATACGTTCATGTTCTATAAAAGATGTGAAAAATAGCGTATTAACTCTCCGACGGCAAAATTTGAGTCTACTTTAACCTAGAGAGTATAAAAATCATCGTTCCATTACTCCATTTCTCGCGAATTATTCAAACAAATTTGTTGCATTCGGAATAAAAGAAAGATTAACATGTCTACCCGTCAGAAAGACTCTTTTATCAAATTTAAAATTTCACTTTACCCGCTACGGAAACTGCTGGATAAGATTTATTCGAAATAATTAAAGAATGCTGCAAAACCGCTTCTTTGATTACCATTATTGAGGCTTGTTAATCAGTTCACTACTAGCACACAGCGCAGCGTCCCGTTTGATTGACCTACAAAGAAGAAATGTGTGAAACACCACCCATTAACGCAATCAACAAATTAGTTTAATAGCAATGCATTAATACAATGCCATAATAATAATTCACGCATATCTCCTTGCAAAGTGATTTTCGAGTGAAACGAAAAAGAAAACGAGCGTATAACTCGGCGAGCCGAGAAAACTTTTTTACTAATCAAATATATTGCCATCTACATTAACGAATTAAAAAAGTAAAAAGAGAAATCACCGAAGGGCCAGTCTCTGCACCCCTGTGCCCTGCTCGAGTTAAATTACTATAGAAGACTTTATCCACTTTAGGCACTGGCCGTCAGGCAATCATCCTATTGGCGTGCCATCGTATCATGAATGACGGTAAGAAAAGCTACCGAGAGCCGGTTGCCACGAGTTCCCCTGAAATACTATGTGCCGCTCACTCTCTTGTATTCCCACGGTCCACTTCGCCAAGACAAAACAATACGAAACGATGTTTTCAATCGGCCCCAACAATGGTACACACGTAACGAATCCTCATCCTGACGGATGTTGCCAGCGGTTGACATGTCTGTCACCGTGACGTTCTAATGAGCCGAAGAAAGACAAAGCATAATTGTTACCAATTTAAGGTAATTCGATCGCTGATGGGTTCCCGAGAGATGCGAACGATACGAGCAACCTTCCATCCGCATCCCGTGAAACGGGTCGGCTCGTTTGATTTCAGCGATACCCGGCAGGAATGCTAGAATGCGATACGCTCGCGTTCATCGAATTTCACTTAACGCTTCTCTATCAAGGAATTAGCCGAGCGTTTTAGATCGCTCTGTCCGCGAACACTTCTTATTGCGTCTCTGGCCACTTTAAGAAGGGACTTGCGAGATAATGACCCAATTAGATGTCATTTACACGTGAGTCACATTGTCAATTTATCCATGTCCGGCTGTCAGACTCTAATGTCTCACGCGCCATGGTTCTCCACGTTTGGTATCGAAAGGTAACTGCCTCGAGCAACAAGCACTGTTGTCAAACACCGCCTCTCCGTCACTTCTGCTTCCATGGAGACATGTCCTGCAACCACAACAAACATCCAATATCTTCCGTCCTTCGGTACACATGTCTCACTCGAGGCAACAGGGGCTCAGCTCCTTGACCCTCTTGCTGCAAATGTCTGCAATCATACTTTGCGAGCAAAACGTATGTTTGGAACAGGATTTGGCCCTTGTTTGCTTTGATCCTGCCGGCCACAACCTGTCGTCAAATACCGAGCCTAATGCGGAAACAGGTGGTTCAATATTTGGCTACAATGTTTGGTGCAAAAAATCCATGCCATACGGAAGCCAAATTGTGACCAAACCTTGGTCTAAGAATAAATATCGAGCAAAATCGGAGTAAACCTTGCTATAGACGGGAAAATCGAGAATTTTATATAAATTTCTAAATTATACGATTTTAAGATGCATGCATTTTCAATCATTTAAATATTTATACGTCTTAAAATAATTGCAACAATCGATTTTGCCCGATGTTTACTCTGAAAGCAAGGTTAGGTTCGCTCTTAATACGACCGACCTGCCCTCTGTAACGAGGCCAAGGTTTCGTCTGGATTTGGCCTCCATTTGACATGGAATTTTGATATCAAACCTTGTCGCCAAATTAATACCAAATCAAGACCAAATTGCTTACTGAAGGACTGCGGATTTTTATGTGAAATAGAAATTGTCCAAGTCAGTTGTAAGAAATAATTCGAGTAAGTTGAGAACAATATAACACAATTATTCGGGTGGCTACACAGTTTGTATTTGACTGAGCCATTTTTCTCATAAATGCGTCAAATCCGCAGTCAAGGGATAATCAGTAAACTATGGATTTTATGCATTTATGGCAAGCGTTGACATATCGTTATATAGCATTTTCAAGTGCTTTGCATTTTTTGCATTGCATTTTCTTAGTGCGACCCACCTGCCATCTATGACGAGGCCAAGGTTTGGTCCCTTATGGAACCAAACTTTGTAGCCAAATACCGAACCAACTGTCTCCGCATTAGGCCCGGTATTTAGCGACAGGTTGTGGTTGGCACAATAGAGAAGAACAGGCGTGGTGGTGGGCCCATGAAATGTGGAGGTCAGGTGTAGTGCGGACAGCGAGTCCCTGATTCTTCGGCAAGCATAGAGCGTTCGATCCCACCGCCGACACCTCTGCAAATATTCCATGTGCCATCTAATACTGTGGTGCCCGAGGTGGTTCGGAACCCACCTTTTGAACTAAACTGTAGGTCCCATCGCGAAATAATTCTCATAGAATAATTCAAAAAGCGACGTTAAATAAGGTAAAAAAAGAAGCATAGAGCGGATAGTAGAGGGGCAGCCAATTGGTTATCCCGGGTGTAGAATGTTTTTAGTGGGTATTTGAGAGGACCTACCACCCGTTCTCCTGGAGTCCCACACTACCCCCTTCTGGGATGTGCATAAAGTCATTTTTGTACCACAACTATAACAAAAGAAAAAGGTTGTGATTAACAGATTCAAAGCAAATAAGGACCAAATCCTGTTCCAAACATGTCTTGGCACCAAAACGACCGCCTTTTGACCTAATTGCTGACACGCAATAGTCTCGAAAACGTATTTCGAGGATACCGTAACGTCGAACCAAAATGGTGGGCAAATCTCGAAGAATATGGTGTTGCGATCCCCTTGGTACCCTCTAAGGAAAATAACTTTGTAAAACGTAAATCACGCCGTAATATCTATCGTGAATGAATGTACGTAGTGGTTTTTTGATTATTTTCTGACTGTTATACATATACTCTATCGCACCCGTAGGAACACAGTTCCGAAAAAGATGGAGCGCCGATAGTGAACGCGGCAATGGACGCTTTAATGCCGGTGATCTTTCTTCCTATAAGAAAGTAAAATGACCCTTCCGTTTGAATAAAAGCAACAGACATAATTGCCAGCGCACTGTGTCTGACGGTGTCCTATTAGCGAGAGGGGTCGTTAAAACTGGTTCAACGTCGAATGACGTCGGAGCTCTCGTTTTCTTACCTACCTAGTATACATATCCGGTCGGCGGACACTCTGCAACTTTCCTACTTCATTCATCGACGCATTCTGTGGCCTTTGAAGGTTGCACAGGCAGAAAGGAGCGGGCACGGTCGCGCGCCGGCGATCAGAGTCAGCCGGCGTGCACGCCGACCAGTTTCAACATAATAATTCCTTCTTGGAAATACATCGTGGTACCACTGCATTCTATGGTATTGCGAACGGGATTTGTATTCGTTGCATGTGAACCGAAGCCGCGAACGCTTTGCTCTCCTGTGCTTCCTATGATCCTTTTTTTTTTTTATCTAGATCTTCCCACAGTCGAAACGTTGCTTGCTGTTCCTAGAAATGTTATAGTTCGTACAACAATCGGAACGATTAAACAACGTTTGAGAAATACCGCGTATCAGAATTAGGCTATGATAACTTCCAGGTAGTATTCAATTCAAGTTCCCGTATTGCGATTATGTATCTCCGGAATGTACAAGATAAGAAACACGGGATCACGTGACTGTATAACAGGAAGTCGTAATGATAGGGAGCACAGCATCAATGAAATGGGAAACTACCAATGACTGGAACACTATCGTCATCTCCGACGGTCCCTACGTCACCTTTGGGTCAGCAACCGTGACGTGGCTTTCACCAGCCGTACAGACACAGTTGCCTCCAGCACTACAACTTCTTGCTATCGCTGAACCACTTTCGAATTAAAAACCCTCCTGGAAAGGACTATTAAGCGACGTTGTGCAATATCTAGTTAAAAAGATTTCTACGATACCATTTTAGACTAATGGCGAATTTTTTAGAGCAAGTTCGAAGAACACCATGAGAGAACGCCAATGAGGTTTCTGTTTCTTTCAGGTCAGAAGATTTAAATATTCACGAAGTCAATGTTAATTGTATGCCACCGATACACAAAATTGGTCTACCCTGGTTAACAATCAACAAAGTGAATTACAGTCTTAAAAGCCTTTCTTTATACATAGCAAGTATGGTTCTTTTGAAAAGATTATTGTACAGTCATTGTTCATCTTGTGAAATACCCAGTACTTTATTGTAGTATATATTTTCAGACGCAATGCTCTTGAAGATGATCCAAACCCGGATCGAAACGTCGAGTAAAATTTAATTATTGCAAATTTGCTTCGTTTAGTTTATCATTAATCGAATCTGTGCGCCGAGAACATGTATTAATTATATATTTTAACAATCAACTATGATACGTTTTCATAAAAACTCAGTTCTGGGATCTTTTAGATTTTAGTACATCAGAAAAAGAAAGAAGTAAAAGTCTAATTTTCTTCAATCCCATTTCGGACTAGTGATAATGTTGAAGACGAAATACGAGGAATATGATGAGAGGGCGTCTATGAGATGTCTGTTTCTCCTAGAATAGCAATGTTAATTGTCTGCTACCAATGTACAAAATAGTATGGTCTATCCTAATTAACGATCAGCTATGATACGTCTTCCTGAAAATAGTCCTAGTCTCGGATCTTTTCGTACATCAGAAAAAGGAAGAAATAGAAATCTAATTTTCTTCAATCCCATTTCAGAATAGTGATACTTTTGATAACTAAATCCGAAGAATATGATGAGAGGACGCCAATGAGGTTTCTGTTTCTTCCAGGTCAGAAGATTTAAATATCCACAGAGTCAAGGTTAACTGTCTGCTACCGATGCACAAAATACAATGGTGTATCCTGGTTAACAATCAGGAAGAAGTAAAAGTCAAATATTCTTCGATCCGATTCCAGACTAATGATAATTTTGAAGACGACATCCAGAGGATATCGCAATGAAAATGCCATACGATGATTTAAATTTAAATTCCCCCAAAGCCAATATTTCCGGCCACCGATAGAAGCAGTCTACATATTAGGTCCTTGTTTAAATTCCCAATCGAGACCTAGCCTTCTGGTACTTCGAGCAAAGAGAAGAAAGGAAGAGAAGTCATAGTACGTACTCCAGTTGCAAGGAGCAAAGTAGTATAGGAATAGCGAATCGACAGGAATACATCCTGGGAAACGGCGGTACCGAACGAACTCCGCGTTCCATCGAAAATTCCGTTCGTCGATTCTCAGGGCGCACACAGGTATTCATGGTTGTGGCGGTGCACGTGCGCGTGAGCACCCTATCAGGGAAGTAAGAGGGGAAGGTTATCGACGGCGCCTCGGAGAGTGAAGCGAGCAAGAGAGAGAGAGAGAGAGAGAGAGGGGGGGACGAGAGAAAGGAAGAGAGAAAGGAGGTGAGAGAGAGAGAGACAGAGAGAGACGGTTGAAGAAAAAGAAAACCGAAGGAGATAGTTGAGCCAGGTAAGAGAGACTGTATGTAATAAGTGTAGCCGGCGAGTTCGCGTTGCAATGGTGTGCGGTCCGGTGTGCAGTGGTATAGACCGCGTGCCGGGATACGCCGGTAACCGATGGTGGGGTGGAAACGTGAATGATCCATAGAAGTTGTGTCCTCTGTGTGTACGGGGCCGGGTGGGTGTGTTGGTCTATGGAGAGTAATGTACCGATGGAAGGGAACTGGATGGTAGTGGAACGGTGGGAAACGTGAAAGAGATGGTAGGGATACGGCCGGGTAGAGCGGTGGGGTGCGGGTAAAGGTTCGGCTTCGGAAATGGCCGCGGGAAAGTAGAGAGCGTTACGTCGTCCGGCAGGCAGGCGGCACAGGCAGGCAAGCAGGCGAGCCGAAGTTTTTGGAGTGCAGCGCTCGTTAACCCGGCGGTTCGGGCGTGCGATTCACCAGGGACAGTGGGACAGAGGGACAGGAATACGGGACACGTACTGCCTGCGATGTTTTGAGTGAAACCGAGGCTTTGCGGGACCGATTCCGTAGGAAATCTATCTGGCCGGGTCGGCAGAGTCGGTGTCGGTCAGTCCGGGTGGACGGACAGCCAGTGGCTGGGAAGAGAGCAGTGCGGGCGGCGCGGCGGTGCACGAGGATGGCCGGCGACGACGATGCACCACCGAACAATGAGATCCTCGGTGTGGACGGAGAGGGGCAGGGTGCGTCAGCGCGGGGGGAACCGCATTCCAGAGTGGGCGGCATCCTGGAATGCGATCCCCCCGGTAACAGGAATTCGCCGAGCGAGCGAGCCTGCAACGAGCACGACGACGGAAGCGGTGAAACCGTGATTGCCAACGACGATTGTAACAACACCGCCGAAGCCGTTGGAACCACCGTAATTGCCGACGACAACGGCGGCCTGTGCCGATATGCTATCGGCACCGCCAATACCGCTATGTCTTTCATCGAGGTTTGCCAGGTAATAACCGGGATTGCCGGTGTTACGTGCTTTAATCTCCGCTGGCTGTCAATGAGTCCTCTCCTGTCTCCTGGTCTGGTCTCTCTCTCCTCTCCTCTTCTTGCTTCAACTTTGCCGCTTTCCGTCTCCTTTCCGCGCGCACCACCGACTCGCTCTCTCTCTTCGTCGCGCTCACGTGAATCCTCCAGCCGCTTACCGATGTCAAGATCGATAAACAACCAATTTCGGAATGATCGTTTCCTCTTGAATTCATCGCTTTTCGCTTTTACCGGTCTCGCGGTTCAGACCAACCATCGGGATACTATTTATGTCTGGGAACCGCTGTCGTGTGTCAAGCTATTCGGCATTTGAAGTAACGAGAACGAAGCACCGTTAATCGTTCAATTACTACCACGCTTTCTCCTTTGCATTTATTTCAAAGGCTTTTCGTCCAGAACACTGTTGCAACAGTTAACCTTCTTCTCGTTCTTTCTTTTTAGATCCGACTGCAGCATCTTTTCCCGCAATTAGTTTCGTCCTCTCAGCGGTACAGCCTCTGCGAGGACTCGATCGAGCTGACAGCGGAATGTTTGGGCAACGACGTGATACGATATCTGCTCAAGGAAGATATTTATCTTATATCACGGGACCCGGTCTCGCGTAGTATGAGACACAACGTACATCAGATGCTGAACAAACATAGTATCTTATTCGCAAGCATGGTAAACCGTTTGAACGTGATGCCGGACACGGCGTACGAGGCATTTATGGGAGTCGCGGACGAGCTGTTTTTGCACGGCGGCGTTACATGGCCGAGAATCGTCTGTCTGTACGCGTTTATGGGAAGACTCGCGCTGTGGGCTCGCGATAGGCGAATGCACACCTTGAAGAAAAAATTACCGCTCTATGTCTCCAGATTTATCGGCGAGAAAGTCGCGCATTTTATCAAAGGATACGGAGGATGGGTATGTGTAATCTATGACACTGATTTCATGGTTTGCGTCGTTTATAGAACTTGCGGATTATACGTTTATTTGTATATCGTTACATTTCGGTATCAGATTATATTGTTGTTCCTGGAAACTTACTTATGGTTGATGTATCGATCTTACGATTTGGCTAATCATTTCGTCATTAGTACTTTGAACTAATGTTATTTGCGTAGAGATTAAATTAAACGACGATCAATCATCTCTTGTCAACATCTTGATATAATTCTTTTGTGTCTGATGTTTATATATTTTCGTAGGACCAGCTGTGTATAGAATATCCTGTGGCAGAAGAGATTAGTGGAGCTATATGGAGGAGTCTTCTGATGACTGGTGCAACCCTTAGTTTGGTTGCAACTATTTTAACTATAACTTCCTGATATACCCTTACAAATCAAGTCTCACAGGGTATGTTTTCCGCAAGACCATTTAGCGTACTTATATTCTACCAAAATGCGCTGAGAAACAATTTCCAAGAGTTTGTAAAACACTCTCACATTGGTAATGAATATGGAATTGTGTGATTGGAAAACAATGTATTATGTCTTTGTAACGGATGCAGGATATGGATTTGTCTTCTTCTTGTAGCACACACAATCTTCATATCAATGTCACTTCGTTTAGAAACATCCTACTTTTTATGTAACTACAACAAATATGTAGCATAAGAGAAGGATAACTATACAAGTTCCCTATTATATTCATATTTTGTACTAATTGCAGCTCGACGGAGTAGTTAAATTAGTATACAGAAATCTGATTTAATGTTAATCTAGCCATTTCATATCAAAATAATTTCATACGATACTCAAAATTGACCTTCCAGATATTTATACCAAACAAGATTCTCAAAATTTTATTGAATTTAGGTAGAAGCAATCTAAATATATTTATTTATAATTTATTTTAGGTAGAAAATATATTAAATAATAAATTCCTTTCGTCAATCAAACACCATCAAAATGGATGTGTAGAATTTATAAAAAATGATTGATGTAATAGTGCTCGTTAAATATATGATAACACCGTAAACAACAGTGAACATTATATATGGTAGCTTCTAATAACACTACAAAATTTTTATATAAGTATTTGAAAATAATAAACACTTCTGCAAAATATATCAATTTTTTTCTATGTGTGTCAGTTCTTCTATAAACCTGTAATAAAATAAATGTCATCTGCAAAATCAAATACAAAAGTTTTATGTGTGATGCGTTTATTTGAACATTTAAACATTTTATGTTGATAAAATATTTAGATGTCTTTCTCCCACGTTTATAAATGAAGCTTTCATGACCGTAGAATCGAGTAGATGATTCAATTCAAGTAGCTAATTCTTATGAAAAATGTTCAGTCAATTTCATTAAAGATAATTAATACATTGATTTACGCTTAATAATCTCGTTTAATATATGTAGTATTACTCGGTAATCTACGTGGAGTAATATCGGTTTTATGCTCTAAAATATGTAATAAAAAATGTCAGGCTCTAATATCTATCTGAAAATAGTAAAAAATAATAAGCAAACATAAAACAAAGATCATTGCCAATAGATAATAGACAATCTTAATAGTAACAATATAATGTCTTGTAAAAAGAACAAACAGAGTATAGTTTGGGATATAAGATCTTATTCTTAAACAAATTAATTTCAAGAAGGTATTTTCGTTAAAAAAAAAACTAATATTTTTTACCGCTAGAGTTATTAAAAATATATTTTTTAGATATTGGTATAGTTTTATTTGAAATAGTATACTTGTTCAAACATAAATACAGTCTACGTACTACTCAAAATATATTCATTTATTGATTGATACCAGAATGCATGTATGTATTCTAAAACCAAAATGTTTCTAATGTACATGGATATTAATGAGTGTATACCATTATACGACTGTTTTACCTTCTGAACAAATAAGACAATATTATTTCAAGTACTAACGTGCAGCATTAATTCTTTTGGTTGCGGAATTGAACAGATGATTTAAACTAATTATATTTTACGTAGCTTTTACGTACATATTGCCAATAACCGATCATCGACATGTACTACGATCGTGTGACTAGAGAACACTTTCTCTCTAGCGATAGAGATCGTTACTGTCGAATATCATATTCTCGATATCTCGTTGACAGAGTTCAGCACTATTTGTGTTTACGTCTCGCGGATATGTTTAACAATTTAAAAAGTTTCAGCTCAACTACTGAAAAATCATCGCATGCGTCCTAATAAATATATGATGATTTTTAAGAAGAAGTAATTCATTACACAAATTACTCAAATATAAAAAAAAACATAATTCCTCGATATCTATGTAATTTTACGCGTTACATGAATATACAATAAACTAGAGAATAATTTCCTTTGAATATATCTAACAGTTCTCTTAATTCTACTCAAATTTTGTGACTGTACAGAAAACAACTGCATTTTAATTCTTTTTTATTTCCTAACGTGGATAATAGTAAGAATCAACAATTTTTTCATTTTTTCTTTAATAAACCTTCAAATGTTTCTACTTTAGTTTTGCTAATATTGATATTACAACTATATATATATGTATATATATATAAGTATGTATTATGCATTTATTTGTGAATATATAACTATATAACTGTACAAACGGAACTGTTATTTCGTTCCCCACTTATACAACAATAAGTGATCATTGTGTCATGGTCATTAACCATTAAAGTAAATTAATTGGTTAATGGTATATATCGTCAGCACGATGAGAATATTATTTAATCAAACAAATTTGAACGAAAATGATCGTTCGCAGATTCTTTCAAATTTTAAATAAATCGAGACTACAACATGTACGATGCGCATATTAGAAATTAGCCATTTTAATCAATATATCTGTATAGTATTAATAAAAGTAATGTTTTATCAAAAGAAAAATAATTGAAATTACAAATTCTAAAAAAACATTGGACCCTTCACGTCATGCAAGTATAATTCCAATAATTTGTCCGAGCGTACCAACGAGAAATAAAATTAAAATCAAGCTCCAATTTAATGTAAATGTTACTTGTGATAATGACGATATGATCACTTTAATTCAGTTTTCATAAAAATTGGCAATTACAGCCTGGACGTATCGTAGTCCAAAATAGAATGAACATTGTCGCGCGAATCTTATTTGCACCAATATTCTGTTATGTTCAATTACCCCTTCATAAATCGAATGCGCAGATCTGAGATTAAGAGACAGATCGAGATATTCTAGTCCTGTTAATAACCTTTTCATGTACTGCTTAACAAATTCTCGAAGAGTTTCCTGTTCTTTCATATTTACTTAATTACTTTTCTAGAGAATCTTATAGTAGTCTGAAAAGGTACATAGTCATGCTACAGCGATAAAATATATCAACACTTTGGGAACGGACCGTTCCCTGCGGAACGGTTTCGATAGATCGGCTGATTCACAGAAGGTAATAAAAATCTCAAGAGAGACTGCATCAAAGTTGCCACACGTTGAGCCCAAGTTTTGGCGTTGAAGACACCGAAACAAACGCCGTGGCATCAACGGATGCTAATTTTTAAAGTTTAATTTAAGACTTTCCTTATCTCAAGGCTCGGTACGAGCTGTCAAGGTCGTCCCCAAGGTGTTAAACGAATTTCAGAGAAATTCTATTTCAGTACTAAATCGTAGTTTCGATTTGTTTCACACCTCCATGTTATTTAAACAACTGACGTGTGTATAAAATCGATTGAATACTCGAGAATACCATTGCAACCCATATTTATGAAGGATCAAGACATTACGACTGTATATAGCACACAACTAGCGCAAATCGGAGCCCGTAATCAATATAAAAGAATTTTACATGCAACCTGATAGTAGTAGGATTCGATTTTAATAAATTCAAAATTCATAACGATATATGTGTTGCCATAGATCATGTGTTTAAAGTATATGTAACACGTAAATCACTTGGTGACATGTTCTATTTTTTGTCTCTTTATCAGCTTTCTTGATTTATCACAGCTGGGGAAACAGTAACAAGATAAAGAACTTGTTGTACATCCCCGAAACACAAAATTGGTACAGTTCTCTATTCCACATAATCCCACCAATCCTTTTCGTATCCTTCGTGTACATGTTCTAAAAGCACTTTCCTCCGACTATCGCAGTATCTTAAAAAATAAATAATAGTACTATATGTTTGCTCTTGTTATTAGCGTTACATAAAGCTACTTGAATTGCTTTTGCTCGAGTGGCTTACCTATATTTATCTTGAACTTTTTGTTTAATATCAGCAAGATTTTCACTTGTAATATCTCTTTCTAAATATTCCGAGAGGCGTTCTGTCGTTCCCTCTAGATCTTTTTGGTTGTCTTCGAAAATCACAGACTGGTTATTTTTTCTCAAATAGTAAGCGAAAACGTAAGTATACATAAGAGTCTGTCTACAGGAACACAAGATATCTACAGCTTTTTTCAGAAATTGTACCTGAAAATGTGAACACAAAAATTAAATATCAACGGTGCACACGCATAACACGAGTTACTTCCGCTTAATTGTATTGGTTCTACCTCGATCCAGGACATATTGTGTTGTTGCATTTCTTCCATTTTTTCTTTTACACTCGCGTAAAGTTTACTTTCAAATTTCAGTGACTGCATATGATTCATGTATCTATTACAATAAAATAAGTATCGTTGCAGGGCAGATCTTTTTTTCTCTTGAGCATCTCTAGCAGCTTTCGCTTCCTCTTCATCATAACGATTACAATTATACCAACTAGAACCATGTGGCTCCCAAGGTCCGAGACACACCCAACAAAAATCAGTTTTACAATTCTGATTTTTGCACACCATATGATTACATCCGCCATCTTTCTCGATAGTGACATTACACTTGGGGCATTCTTTTGTATTTGCGGCGATCCAATTTGATGTTTCTGAATCGTCATCGCATTTTTTTATCCATTTACGTAGTAAATGACATTTTACTGGATCGTGCCAATTTTCGCCGCAATGGAAACAGAATGTATGTCCGCATTTACAAGTTACAGGTCTAGCTTCAATGTACTGTACTTTTATAGCATTGTTACAATCTGGAGATGGACACCACCTGAGTAGCCTATTACACTGTAAAGCCAAACGACAATTAATGTATTTTAAGTGTATTTCTTTTACATAAATGCAAAGCAATAGATAATATAGAATAAAACGATAGTTACTTCAACAAAACTATTGGTTATTAAATGCTGATATTTCAGCTTGACTTTAGAGTCTTTTACAAGTCTCATAACGCTGGCATCATCAACTAAAATATCGCAAGCATGTGCTGCGCATGCAATTGTTTGACCAACACCTTCTTCCATAATCTTGGTCGTAAGATATTCTCCCCAACAACCAGTACAAAAACGATGTCCACATTCAAGCCCAGTCATCATCTAGTAGAAATTTGAAAAATAATATTACATTTTGAATATATTTTTATGCTTATCAATAAACTGCAGATCTTTATATGTTTATGGCACCTGCAAATTTATGAAATACAGGGAAGCAGTTAGATTATTAACATACAAAACTCTTGGTTTAGCTACTCTACAATGAATCGTTTAGAAAATCAACTATGAAAATGAAAAATAGCATAAGGATCTGTAATCTACATAACAATAATACGATCATTAGATAATTTTATATTGCACATACTGCAGATGGTTGAACCATGAAGCAGATTCCACATTCTTCTGTACCATTTGTCATCACTTTTGTCGACTAAAGAGAAAATCATAAACATGTAGTATTATGTTTATCTTAAATGCATACAAAGAAAAGGAATGTTGAAACTTACTAGAGCACTCTGGGATGATTGACTTCTATTTATTAATGGACCCTTCCTAAACGGATTGATAACGCGTGCTTCTGTGAATAATTTTTCTTGATCTCCATCGTAGAAACGTTCCATTAATTTCTCTTTATCCCATTTAAAATGATTTAACAAAATACGTGTTGTTGTTGCTGGTATCTACAATGAAAATTATGTAATCCACAAATTGTATAATTGTATTTATAAGAAAACTATAAACAATTAGAGATTTATTTTATTACTTCTACAACTGTGTTGACTTCTTTTATAGAATCTATCATGTGCTGTACTATCTCTTCTGTCGACAAAACTTCAAAGGGATAATCATCAACATCTGTTGTTCGTTCTCTTGGATTTTCAGCTTCGATTTCCATAGCAAAATCCACATCGTCTCCGCTGGACTCGTTACCAGAATCAACATCATCGTACGTTTCTTCTTCAGAATCCATTTCGGTATGAATTTATTAAACGATCAAAATTTCAACGTATACTTTTTTCTTATTTTATATAGTTTGCACCTGCACATAAAACCATGAAAATCATACAACATTTTCACTGATTTTAACGATCGTGATCTTTCAGATTCTATATACTATACTTCGTTCGTTGACTAGCACAATTTAATTGTAAACAAATGTGTATTCGAGTAAAGAGAAAGCAGTATATTGAAACGTTTACATTTCACTTCAAGATTTACAAAATAAATCGACTTTTTAATCGGACCAACAGAAGCACTTCCACGAACGCGAGAATCGTTTCGTTGCTCCAGGGACGAATGCGCACAAAATTAAAGTATCACAAGGAAATGCATCACACCTGTACACGCGAAATATTGTTGTAGCGGAACAAGGTGAAAACAGCTTATGTTTCAGCACATGACGTCATCGTCAGCTACTTTCCGAATAAAGCCAGAAGCTTTATCGTCCGTTATTCCTTTAGCTTCTGCCGACAGTGTCGCGTAAAATCTACTGTCACTACACTCTGCGAATCTTCTACTAACATAGACGGTAAAAAAAATTTTCCAATAATCCTACAATGCTCGTAAGCAAGAATAAAATCAGCTGCCAAAACATCAGAGTTGAACTCCGGTAGCTGATACATGTAATGCTATTTCCACGGGTGGAGCAATGAATGGGCTACCGTGGCTCTATCCAATCGGGAGTCTGCTGTATACAATATTTCTCCGCTATAAGCTCGGGATTACTGTAAACTTCAAACGAAAAACGTCTAATTTCTTTCGAAAATAAGGAAAAGTGATTATGAACGTAACATCCCAATGGGAATATTGATTATTTACTATGCGTCAACGTAACAATGATAATCACAAGCTTATAGCATGAAAGTAAGCTAAACCTATAGCGAGGCAATACTATTACACATAATGGCGTCTCGTGTTTATCGAACTACTATTTCGTATTCCTTGATTTTTGTTAAACCATTTTTTCAACGGTTCAATAATATTGTAAAAAATGTTCTAGGCCGTACTAATAAATTATCAATAGATTCTTTGTATATATTAAGTATTGTAGATATTATATATATATATATTTACACCGAGAAAATATGTATAAATATATACATACATATATGTGCATACATATGCGTGTGTATGTGTGTTATTCTGTATGTTTTTTTGTATACTAGAAATATAGATACACGTAGAAATTGTATTATTTAGTAGTGAAGAGATTATTAAATATCTTTCGAATGAAAATATCCGTGGAAATCTAGTACATTGTATAATAATGAAACTTGGGAAGGATTCCGAAAATTGCGAAGCGAAAAATCGCTCGATTAAATTTAGTTTAACTGACAATTTCTTCAACAAACACGAAAAACACTACGCGATATCTTGGCATTTGATCGACGTCGTAACGCTTAGAAAATGTACAAGATGTATTACCATGCACGATAATGTTTTCAGCCATCGCATCCAATCAAGTTATCGAATTAGCAAGCTAATCAGATAAAAACCATAAATTAATCGAAAATGCACTGTTTGCCATGAACGAATGGACGAGCTTATAGCTCGAACACTACAGTCACGTCCACTATCATAACTTCTCTTCGATTAACTTGGAAAATGTTACTTTCTTTTCTCACTGGTCGACGCCAAGGCTAACTAATGTGTGAACTGGAACGGATACAGAATTTCGCGTGATATTAGCCGAGAAATAGAGAATCAATTAGTGACACGACAACGAAACGTCTCGTCACCAAGTGGCGTTTCACTGACTCGAGTCAACTACTTGAAGTTTGCTTCGTCGCGGCGCACAGCTGACGCACATGAGCGTCTCCACGAAGGGTACAATTTTGACACAACTATTTCAAGTGTCTTACGGTATTGTTCCCAGTGTTTCGTGCCCCTATTTGAACGTACATTCAACGGAAACTGATTTGCAGATCGAATAAGAATCTCAGAAGTGTAACGAGCAACGTTGAAAATATAAAATAAAATTCAATTACCTGAAAATTACGTGTTTGGTGATGGTGATACCTATTTCGATAGTTAACGCAGATTATATATTTCAGACGCATTATGTAATCTAATTCAGTAAGAGTGTAATTCCCGTAAAGATATTCAATTCGTATTTCATGTTATAATAGAGAATGTATGTAAAGACATCAGGATTATTCATAATTCGAGGCGATCTGTTTACGTGTATGTAGAAGTTTAAATAGCTACGCCAATGTGTATACGAACGATAAACGGAGAGGCTCACGGCGTTCCGTAAAGTGAACTTAACCCCACCGTATCGCAATATATTCGGGATAGACATTGATGTGAATCACTCAGTTATTGGGCGAGATGAGTTTGCCCAGTGTGAGTGATTATTCTTTGTTAGAAAAACTTGGCTCTGGGAGTTATGCGACCGTCTACAAAGCGATCAAAAAGGTATGTACATTTTGAGGTTCAGAACGAACAAGCGATCGAAACATATGATGACAGTGACGTAACTAATTCGGCGGGAACCACAATTTTACTTCTCAAATCGCGATTTCCGTGCGTACACATTAAAGGATATTGAACTAAAATTAATATTAAATTTGTATTGTTTAAGAAAACCAATTATTGATCACACCTGTCGAGCAAGATAACATAGTGCAAGCATTTACTGCGTCTTATTGTGTCCGTGAAAGACAAAGATAATACTTTGTAGTTTTTTGTTCACGACTATATTCCGTGGAAAGGCACTGCAATGCAGTAACCGGTTACTCGATGTCGAATACATGTATCTCGCTGACGATCTAATTAATTAATAATGTCACTAGATAATTCAATCAATTAACAATGCTGCTCACTTTAATGTATGAATTTGACAGTTTTCAACTATTCGTCTACCATAATGATTAAGCGCAAATTCGAATTTAATGAACGATCGTTATCGCGAATTTGAATGCAATATTAAATTCTCGCTATTAAAAGATATCAGATGAGAGCAATACATAACTTTAGCAATTAAACATACATACACGAATTAAAGATAAACCTTACTCCAATTTGTTCTCCAATACATTATTTATAAAACAGAATAACAAGTTAAGAGATTATTTATATTTAGGCACGGCGAAAATAAGTTCTGACTTAAAAAGGTTTAACAAAAAAATCATTACCATCGTCGCCTTACTTTAATCATACTATATTAACTATGATACTAACATAAAAAAGAGATACATTTCTGAAACTATAATTTAGATAATTTTTATTAACTCGTAGTTCTTGAAAATTTGTTTAAAATTAATATCTATATTTACAAGATGGAATCTCGCACGTTTTCATTGAAATATTGTCAACGAGTCAAAATATTTAAACGTTAGGACATTTTTAATATCTACATAAAAAATCGAAGAAACTTTATTTTATCGGATTTGAGTTTGTCGTACGATATACATATATATATAGATTACACAAATAAATTTATTGGTAGTTTTATTCAGATGAAAATTTCCACACGCTTAAAAATACAATTTTCAAGAACTTTGCAACTCTGCTCGAGACTCACCGGGTGTGTCCACAACAGCTCGACGCGTTTCGAACCCATTGCTACCTGAACGTAATAATAATACTGATCAAAGTTTATACGAATACACTAACCTTTGCGCGACTTTTTATTTTCTGTCATAACGCAGAGCAGAATATATCGGTTGGTCCCGCGTGTCGCGGATTCCAGTGTGACTTTTAATGTATTCCAATCAGACTGGTCTCTGTCAGTCGAGTGGCTCCGTTGATTTGAGAGGTGGCCAGAAAAGATGGTTGCATTGAAGCTTGAAAGAAGTAAGTTATCTCAAGGCGATATAACGTAATCCTATTGTTGGTCGTTTGTAGGATGGATGCCGAGAGGTAGTCGCAATCAAATGTGTAGACAAGTCGTCGCTGTCCAAGTCGGCTATCGATAATCTCGTTACGGAGATCAATCTTCTAAAAATTCTGAACCACGAGCATATCGTAGAGATGAGGGACTTTTTCTGGGACGACGGGTTAGTAGAGCCCCAAAAATCACTAAACGAACAACCTAAAATAAGAACGGTCTACCGGGACGCTAAAACAATTTATTTCGAGCCGATAAAATAAACCGTACAGTCGTTTTTCGATCAAAATCATGGGACTTTTAGTTTTCCGTTATTATCGACACGTCGAGTCAAATAAAATCGTGATCAGTCCCGCACTCTAGCGTAGTCGATTGTCTCTTGTTCCGAGCTGTGCGTAAAGACAATTCTATCACCTAGCGTAACTTAGGCATATATACATCGTAATGGAGTACTGCGACGCCGGCGACTTATCGAGTTTTATAAAGAAGAGGCACAAGCTACCTGAACAAATTTGCCGGGGGTTTCTACAACAGCTCGCGCTGGCGCTGAGATATTTACGCAATCACAATGTCTCTCACATGGACCTGAAGCCGCAGAACCTACTGTTAACGAGAAAGCCGCAATTGGTGTTAAAAGTCGGAGGTTCGTGCCCGCCAAAAACAATTTTCCCTTCCCATTGGCAACAGTCCCCACCGCCATGGACTCGATCTTTTCATTTCAGACTTCGGTCTCGCTCAATACCTCTCCAATTCCGAGCAAAAATTCGCCATTCGAGGCTCCCCCCTCTATATGGCGCCAGAAATATTATTGAAACGGAAGTACGATGCCCGCGTCGACCTGTGGAGTGTCGGCGTGATCATGTATGAGTGCCTTTTCGGAAAAGCACCTTACTCCAGCGGTAGTGTCCAAGAATTGGCAGAGAAAATCAAGGACACTCGACCTATAGAGGTGATTACCGATATTGATCTCCTTTGTGAGACCGAAAACAAAATATCCCCATGCACACATATGTAGACACATGACACCTTAATTCACACACCTGTTAACGGTGTCACTCTACCTACCATCTGCTATATTACTACATATGTATACTATTCGAAGGGTGTTCCGACGTTATTATGTTCATTGCGATACGGGCACGATGCGTACACTCGCCCCAGGCTAGCAATGTTTCATTGAACTTTCATTGCATGTTTGGATGTTTGTCATTTATGTTTTTTGCTAAGAAAACTGCTACCGCGAACGGATGAAAGTTTAATGCGAGGCTCTGTTAACCTTTCGTCGAGTATGGAACTTCGGGAAAAGAAATACGGTGGTTAACTTGCCCAATAACTACCATTGGTCTCTATAAGAACGTTTGGTAAATATAAGAAAATATGTTAGATCGTCATAGCTTTTTCTGCATTCATGAAAAAAATATGTGAACTACAAGACTGTGAAAGCATCGGAAAATTTTTAAGTTACTGGTCCATTATTGCGAATCATTGACGGAACAATGGGTTTAAGACTTTCGTTATAATTAAAGTATTACAAGTTGCATCGATGGGCCATTTTTATGACTTGTACATACATGTAATTTAAATAATAGCATAATTTTATGAAATTTTTGTTTGAATTATTTAGTTCGAATACACAACTTTTAATACACAGCACGTGTTTTTGTTCAGTACCAGTTTCTTTCGGTTAATTTATAATTGCAAATTTTTAACGAAACGTTACATGAAACATGATATTTACAAATCACGTGTTTGTAACATTCTTTTAAATTTCTAGTCACAAAACATAGTGACACAATTTGACCGCTTAACTTCGGAACACCCTGTCTAAATATAGAGATGTATATACGTAAAGGCAGTTGCGCAATTAACTATAATTATAACTTATACGTAACTTATATATTTGCGTTTTTATACATGCGAAGTATCTATTTGTGTGAATAGAGTATATGTACAAGTAGTCGGCACTTACCAAGCGTAATTAATTTGTGTATGTGTGCACAGTATACAAACAGAGCGGAGCATCTTAACTCTAATTTTTTTTTTACTTAAAGGTAGATGGTCCATATTGCGTTGTAAAAACAATAAAATCAGACTTACTTAGATTTTTGCGCGATTTTCGTTATTATGCATGTCCGAATAAATACTTCCGTAATTTCTCACAGAAGCACGGTTGTAATCTCAGTAATTGGATAATAGAAGATCGGAAAACTCGTGTTATCGCACTTTTTAGAATTCAGTAGTGTTAATGACGGACGTAAATTATCTAACATTATTAAATTAAGTAATTTGTTGATCTATACATATACTGAAGATTAGATATTGCGCACAATCTCGGGAAATGCATTTTCATAACTTTCGCGAGTAATTGCAGTCATTTTGATTATTAGGTAGTTCTATCATTGTAAACTACCGTTTTTAATAACATAAAACATGTTAAGATAGAAAATCAGTTTTTGAATACTAGATCGTCATGTATCGCAAAAATGCTGAAATTTTCAAAAATATTAGAAATATTTAGATGTTCTGCCATGCTTTGGAAGTGACCTTTATGTACACTAATGTTGCTTATATCGTGTTAACAATAAAACTTTTTTGTTCTTGATGATGTTTCATGAAACTTTTACCGACAAGTTCGTGACACTTTCCTGATTAAAGTGAGACCAAACACGACACAATTTGGATCGTATTTACTTATTTAATTCACGATACGGTAGAACCTCAGTTATCCGAACTGAGTCGGTAGAACATGATAATAAAAAAATTAGCAATTTAAAGTGCTAGAGTGAATCTTTAATCTCTGTTCGTATGTGAAACACGTTTTCGAATAATGAAAACTATCATCGGTTCGAATAATCGAGGTTTCAGTGAACCGTCAATGAAACGGGTAAATATGATCTGAATTGTATCGTGATTGGTCTCATTTTAATCAGAAAAACGTCACGCATATGTTGGTGGAAGTTTTATAAAGAAATAATTAGAAACGAATTACTGCATTTTAAGTTCTGTTTCATTCATTAACGTTGATGTTGTGGGTTAGTTACCAAAAGGATGCCACGTGTCGAACGGGTGCAAGGATTTATTGCTGTCCTTGCTTAAGCACGATCCTGACCAGAGGATAACGTTCAATGATTTCTTTGCCCATGATTATTTGGATTTGGCGCATGCGCCGACAAAGGAGAATTACGAGAAGGCAGTGGAGTTGATCCAGCAGGCGGTAAAATTGGATACGGAGAAGAATTCAAAGGAAGCATTTTATCTTTACTGCGAAGCGCTTAGATACTTCATTCCTATTTTAACAAGTAAGAAATGATCGATCCAGGTATAAATAAATTCTAACGGTTGTAAACAAACACAGTGGACCAATGGCTTAAAATACACGGTATTTTATCAGATGAGACTGAACTAAAACGGAAAGAGATTTTAAGGTCACACGTAAATAATTACATTAAGAGGGCTGAAATACTAAAAGCTTCGTGTATCGAGGGTAGTAGCGACAAGGACAAAGCGAACCCCTCGATGATCCAGAGTGTGGCATCCTCGAACGAACAATCATCGTTAATGTATCCTGAACTATGTTCGTATCAAACTTTTACTAATCATTTTGTTAACATTTAATATCTGGTGACGGGAAATATGCATAAAACAATATTTCTTCTGCCTCGCGATGTTGCTTAACGGACGAATAATTTTCTGCTCAAGCTTTAAATGGTTTCGAAATTAATAAAAGGTCTGATATAAGATAGTTATATAACTGTGATTATGAGTAACAAAGTATTAGACGCGTTCTCTTTTCCTATAGATTATTATTATATTACTAGGATGGCAAAATTTTCCGATAGAATTTCAATGAAACTTCAGATAAAATTCAACAGAACATGACATTTACTGGAATGGAACGGAGTCTCTACTTGGTCATGTTTTTTTTATTTATTGGTCATGTTCAGTAATAAAAACGAAGTCCCTCTATGGGCACGACATGAGATTGAAGAACGTAATTGATGGAACCGGCTTTACAGCGTTTCATCGATATTGTTTGTAACGAAGAAATATTACTTTATGCCCATGCAGCGAAGTTGGAAAATGGATTGCAGTATTTGGGTCTCGAGTGAAAGGGATGGACGTGAAATTACATTTTCTGTTGCGTGTGTTTAGGGACACTTAGCAAAAGTACTACCAAAATGCTAGACG
The DNA here is from genome assembly GCA_916610235.2 of Lasioglossum morio. Taxonomy (NCBI): domain Eukaryota; kingdom Metazoa; phylum Arthropoda; class Insecta; order Hymenoptera; family Halictidae; genus Lasioglossum; species Lasioglossum morio. The sequence continues at coordinate 22,943,649 of OU744326.1, forward strand.
GATTGGAGATAGGAGAAGTGGCCGAACAGTATCTTGCCGAAGGAAGTTACGTGCACGCGTTGGAAAGGTTTCAGTCTTGCTTGGGGATCCTGGTACCGCTGTTAAAGAAGGAGCCACCAGGCCGAAGAAGAGATTTATTGTACAAACAGGTGATTTATTGATAACAGGTCTTCGACTAATTTAGTGTTACATTCACGAAGTTGTTCTTCGACTCCTGGAAAATCAATAATTTTTACTACACCGGTGAGTGGTAAATATTACATAATTGAAACACTGCTTTAAGCAAATGAACCCTCCGCTGGCTATACTAATATACAGTAACTATTAGTTTACCCCTATATGTATACCTATAGTTTTCTTATTCAAAATTGAAACTTCTCTACAACTACAAGATTAGAATTGACCCTTCACAGTAAACCAACTCGTGGCGATTTTTATATCACAATTAAAAAACAAAATAGACAAAAACTAATTATCACACTTGATACCGTGCAATTTGCGTTTCAACCATTTTTTCATACACATTCAATCACTCCGTATGTTTTTCCCGAGTGTAAATGTTTATAGTTCCAGGCTGTAAAAAGAACTGAAAAATGTTGAGATAGCCCTCTGGAAGAGTCTAATTTAATGTATAAGAGTTAGCTAAACATCCTATCAATTTTACAATAAAAATTAAAATTCGCAGGAAAAAACTAAAGAACATTGCTAAAGACATTAATGAATTTTCAGAATCATGTAGTTCTTGCAGAAACATTAAACGCGAAAACAACCCTCATAGCATGTGGTGAGAAAAATTGAGTATCTTTTAATAAGTAATCCCGCTGCATAACTCGATCTTGAATTTTTTCATTTGTCTAATAAATATCGGGTTGTGTACTAAGTCCTTTAGCGTTTTCAAATCCTATCTTGGATTTTGCTGGATTAAATCCATAATTTCCGGCTATCGTTCATATTGATGAGCTGACAACAGCTCTTATAGTAGAGGGTGAGGGCCATATTTAATTGAATATCTCGGAAACTATTCAAACTGGAGGGATGATTTAAATGGAAAAGTTGTGTATCTTTTAATAAGGAATACAACTTTGCAACTTAATTTTCAATAGTTTCTTAAAAACATTAAAAAATAGTACTGTTTTGTTAAATTCTTCGTTCAAGCGTTGAATTTATTTTGTCGAATCCACCTACGTGTCTAGATCTTGAATTTTTTCACTTATTTATTAAATATCGGGTTGTGTCCTTACTCATTTTCGTGGAAGAGAATGAAACGCTACTTTCTTTTTGCGGAACCCATCTAATCAATTATACACTTGGCAGTCTGGTAATATCTTGAATTTCGCTGGATTAAATCCACAATTTCATCCATATTAATTGTCGATGGCTTGCCACTTCGTTTTCGATCATCAACGTCATAATCTCGACCTTTATACCTCTTAATCCATTTTTGAATGGTGCGTGTCTTAATAACACCGTCACCGCAAACTGTTCTTTTTAATCTCACGTGCCTATTTTTTACGAAAATGGATGTATAAACACTGCACTTTACCCTGTGAAGTTTGAAAGTAAACTGACTGTCGACGGTGCAGACACAGGGTACATTCATATCGACGTCGTAGTCAAAACAAGCCAGTGCTACAGATAACACTTCTTTCGCTACGAACCGCGGCCGATGCAAACGAACTTATTACACTATACATTAAGATATATATTTAATATTATATATTAAAAATATAACACTTTTATTGAAATTTCTCATTCAAATGTTGACCCTTAAGGGGATGGACTCGTTTCCAGGATTGCAAGGATCAGACCTGGGTAAAAAATGTTTCAACTAAGAAATACAAATATTTGCAAATACTATTCCTCACAACTGTGTTACATATGTATCATTTCTTATCAGTAATTTAGTATTAGTTTCAAATAAAACATATGTAACAGTTGTAAGAAATAGTATTCGCAAATATTTATATCTCTCAGTTGAAATATTTTTTACCCAGGTCTGGCAAGAATACGAGACGCGCCTTCTCGTTTCTCGATAATGCAAAGATGGGGATTTTATGTTTACGAGGTATAATTTGCATTATATGGAAGCATACAGCTGCGCTTGTACCTATTCTCATAAAGTTTTGAAGGCTACATGCTGTTCCATCACTAGTTACCATCCGCTCCTTTTAGAGCTACCATGTTTTGACAATTACTGAATAGTCTGGACTCAACGTGTTAAACATCTGGAACGGTTCTACATAGTACAATACCATTCTTAATACACGTCTTAAGACCACGGGTGGGTCAAACGTCGACCGTACCATAAGTTGACTGTTGGCACGGAGATTACGGTACGAGTTTTCTATACCTGCGCTGGACATTTTTTACCGTTGAAAAGAGAATACCGAGTTGTACCCCCACATAATTATTCGAAATATTGCTAGAATTACCTACTTAACGAACACGTGAAGTGCCGAGCTATTTTTGCTTCACTTTTTATTCAGGCTATTATATATCCTTGACTAACATTTTTAACAACAATTTGTTTTACAGGATATGAAAATCAATTTTTTCCAGAATCTATCAGTAAACAAAATTTTATTAGGACTTACGAGGTATAAGAATACTATAAAGATCATTGTTATGATAAACTTTGTCTTTTATTTTGTTATTCTTATGCGCATTTAACACACAAAAATAAAAATTTCACTTCGTCCAGATTTTGTATTTAGGGATACATTTGTCACGCACAAATATTAATGAAAATAAATTTAAAATTTGAATGAAAAATTCAATTTATATCATTTTTTTCATATTGTTAAAGATAACGGAAATATTCAAGGTGATCAAATTTATTGGAACACCCGACATAGTATAATATTTCTACATACTATTTTTGAAATGTCATAAAACCAGAAACAATTTTGGTGTACACATTATTTTGTAAGATAATCTCCCCATCCCAATATTTTTGTTCAACAAACAGAAGCTTCATTTAAATTGTTTCGCATTACACAAGATTCTGATTAAATCAGTAATTATAGCAGGATTTCATGAAACTAATCAGACATTACGGAAGTAGTAAGATTTTAAAATAATCAGACGTAACGTTGCAATTACGTTCCCTAATTATGCATTGTTTTAATTGAATATATAATTTTGTTGTATGTTGTGTGATATTGTTGCCTAGGTTCAGCTCTGGATGAAAGAAGCTGAAAGCACCAAAGGACTCCTAGCGACGAAAGACATCGAAGACTCCGTCCAGCGTGGTTCCTATTCGTTCGAGCAATGCATAGTACAGTAATTTTATATGGGGAGACCCTCTGAACACAAACTTGATTTATCACGTGTTTAATTTTTAATTTATTTAGGATATAAAAGGTGTCGCATTTTGAATTCCCAGGGCAAACATCTCGAAAAATATGGATGATATGACAAATTTGTTTAGATAGAATTTGTTGATGGAACGGCTTATACTAAAATTACGTTCAGGTAGTGTTTCGAAAACGCCTCGATGCCAGCAAGAATAATATACAATATAAAATATAGATTACAGTTTAAAAATTTTAAGTTGACTTTCATAGGCCTTTTCAAGGTCATCTCATGGTCAAATGTATAAAAGCTTAACGTGTCCACCGCAAAACCGTACATCTTCTAACGAAAAAAAATTTTTCACGTCATTTATATTTTCCTGAATATGTTGAAAAATTTTCCACATATCTTGAAAATTACCAGGTTTACGACAGTTTGAAAACAACCACACGCGTCGATATACAGATTTAAAGAACTCCGCATTTAATGAAATTTTAAAAGTTATTAAAAATTTTATTTTTAAGCTTACCCAGACCCTTAAAGGTGTCTATACAGCTGTACTTTGTTTACATTAGATAAGATTTATCATTTGATGATAAATTTGTGAAATTTTGAATAGGTTGATTTGTATATTAATTCCAAATATTTTCAGAGCGAAATGCTTACCTACATATACTAGGTATTATACATCTATATGTTCATCTTCCAAAAAGACATAGAGGTACATATCAAATTTTTTGTCAAACCGATCCAAAAATATCTATTAACATAATGTGATTTTGCGACGCACATTATTTTGTTTTGTATTTTTGTTCACTGGTTTCTTCAAATACGAATCAATCATTATAATCTTGGTTTTGATTTTAGATAATTTGAAATACGTTTTTTTTATTGTTCGTAATTAATAACATTAAAATAAACTTTCGAAAACTTTTTCGATATGACCACTCAGTTCGCGCGGTCACAATGGCTCCCGACATCGGACGATTCGGCCAATGACGTCCGACGCATCGCTCTCTATTTTCGAGCGTCCGAAAATCAGACGAAACGATGTTTTCAACCGATATCGCAATGCGGCTGTGACCGCAGCCTTAGAATTTCAGATAAAAATTTGTTGCGATTGTGACCGAAGCCTTAGAATTTCAAATAAAAATTTTTTAACGTCTGAAAAAGTGTATTAATAAAAATTACATCAATCTTTTATAACATTTTGTAACCTTCGCTACAGAAAAATTTACAAAGATTACCTATTTTTGAGCATTTTAAACAGAGGATCCCCTTAATCGAAAAAGTATTCTCGTTAGCGCACGTTGCTCCAACACGAGTTATTTACAGTTTACATCACGTTGATGTGTGTATGTGTACATAAATTATTAACATCACTTTATGAAAAAATAAACACTTTCATATGAAACTTCTGAATATAAGTTTGCATTGTTTATAGATTGTGCTACCAGGTAACCATAATATTTTTTAAACATTTGATTGCATATTTTTTTCAATGATTTACTGACTTGTATATTGCATCTACGACACTCTAAGGGCGTCGAAGAATTTACAAAATCTGAATCCTGTCTATAAACATGTAAATAAGTATTAGAAGTTCTTGTTTACTCTTCTTATTTATTTAATGGCAGCAAACATAGATTTTGTGAACTTATATTATTTTTATAAATCCTTTTATTGTAAAATGTGTGAACAGTTATTTTTGCGATTAAAAAATGTTATAACACTGGAATTTTTAGTATTAAAAAATGTATCACTGGAATTTTTAAATTTAAAAGTGCCTTTTGTTTAATAAATTATAAGATGATAATGTAATAATATTTCCTCCTTTTATTGCTGCAGATGAAAGAGCCCAATAGAAAATAAGCTTAATTTCTTTAGATTATTTACTTTAACGACTTTCACTATTATCAATACATAAAGTAATTAAAACAGTCAAAAAAGAATTATAAGGAAAGCACATCGAGTAAATAGTTTTTGTCGTCCGGATAGAGAAAAAACAAATCTGTAGGTAAATAATATGTAATATACATGAATTTTATATTGAATTACGGACAGATTCAAAAAATGTTAATGATTTAATAAATGTATTCATTACAGTGTAAGTGTAATATTTAAGTCACGCACAGTTGTTGGTAAATAAAACGCAAAAAATTCCTACCCTGTCCTTCTATGTTCCAAGTAAACACTCCATGTCCAATGAAGTATTGAAAATAAACAAAAAATGAAAATATTATGTTCAAACTGTATTTGTAAAAGACTGAACATTTTTTTGATACTACGCTCGTAATATATTAAACCACCATTACGTTCGGTTGTGTTGTTTGCAACATTATATTCTATAGTCTTAAAATATGACAATTTATGTATACGTAAAATGAAATATAAAACCGTGCCATCATTGTCATATATAGTAAAATGTTTTTGATACGTATATTGAAGACATGAAACATATTTAAGTACTACATTACAGTATTACATTTTTACTGAGCTTCACAAAAATATTAACATCAATAAAAAAAATTCTACGTCACATTTTCATTCTAAGATATCGCAATTTAAAATTATACACATCGATATATCGGAAAAACTTTGAACATCTTATATAGGAATTAACAAAACACAACGTTTTAACATATTGTTTCTTTTGAAAAATTTGGTAAATGAACAATCTATGTAGGCCGCGCCGTGTTTATTCACAAGCACAAGTATTTATGTACTCAGTATTATGTGATATCAAAAATCTTTGAAGGGTATCATCCATCAACTATTTACACTTCGTTTTCATTATTAATCTCATTTTCAGCTCTTCGAAAGCAGTTTTACGCACTTTCTTATCCAAATTGTATATTATTCTACTAACCAAGTTGTTTGTATATACACGATGTCCTTGTACGGAACACAGCTCTAGTGATTGAGGATAGTTCAGCGCGACCTTGACACTTCCAAAGAAAATACGATTGCAAAATTGATTCATAAATATACATGGGTTGAGCAAGAGTAGAAGAGAACTCTGAGAAATATTACGGTCGACTTGCGGAAATGGTAAAAAAAAGCAATTTTCTAAAATGAAATAGATGAATATCGTTCCAGATGAGAAATTGGGACCTGGAACGGAAGACGAGGGCGCGCGTGTCGTGGCGCGTCGCCCTTACAACTTCCGGTAGAAACACGTGACCCAGCTAACGGTCGGTGTTGCCCTGAAGCGTCATGGAAAATTCCCATTCCCGAGCAACAACCCTCCCCCCCTTCTCTATGTACATACCCCCTGCTCGCCCCCACCCCAGCCGAGTCCCCACTATGGCGTTGTCAGGTACTTGTATAACCCCCACTCCAGCACAAAATCTCCTTCCCCCACCATCTGGCCACTGGTACCGGATGTGCGGCAACGTCGCAACCGTTAAGTACATAAGGACGAATGGTAGGGAGGAGAGGGGGACGGTAGGGGGGTACAAGAAAGAACTGGCAACGTGTACCACATTCAAATCTGGACGGAACCCGGTCGGCCTCTCGGCTCACCTCTGCACTAACAGCAGAAAACGCGGGTCGCGATAGAATCGCGTGTAAATTTGGAACGAACGAGCGACACGCGTCCCGTGCGACAAACCCAAGGATCTTTCCGTGCGTATACGCGTCTTGTGTGTGCCTCTCCGTTATCAAGTGATACAAGCAGCCGAACTGAATTCACAGTGGGAAAGAGCACATTTCGCGGCGCCCTCGTGCGACTACCCTTTCGCTTTTCCCTCCCAGTAAGTAAATGTAAATTTTGCGCGCGCGCACCTAGTTTCATGTAAATGTCACTGGAACGTAGGGGTAGCGTGATCGTGTGGCGGAAGTGTTGTTTCGTGCCGTGGAATTATGTGTATGGACATTCAGGTTAACGAGAAGAAGAAGAAGATGAACGAGAAGAGTGTCGACGAGGACGTACAAATCGTCGAAGCCCGAATCAACAAAGGTAAGCTTTGAGGTTATGGGTGGCGGCAACGGCGGCGGCATCGGACTCGCGCGTATCGTTTCCCCCACCTTCTCTCGTCTTGCTTCTCTATCTATCTCTCTTCTCCGTACGATCATTTGTATTCTTCTCTCGCTAGTTAGTTATTCCCATCCTTTTCTTCTCCCATTCTGTTTCTCACTCGATTTTCTACCACATCCAATCACGTTACTCTCGGTGTTGTGTGTCAGTGCCCAGTCCACTCGGAATACACATCATGCTTTCTGTTTTCTGTGAGCTGCGCCTCGTGCAGACCCGGCGAAACGTGGATCCCCCACGATGCGACTACCTGTCAACGTCTGCGACATACTCGCGTTTACCATTTACCGTTCGAACATTTACACGTGGACCTACGAAAAACTGTTTTTATCTGTCTGGAAAAGATTGATGTACGTTCCCATCGATTTCCCGGACTCGGAATGTTTGTGTTAGTGCCAGTGACTCGTTATTAATAATCCCTTCGTTTGTAAACATTCCACCTTGTGTTAAACGTTCTCTTGTATTGTATTATGCAGGGCAACAAGTTTTTGATTAAATATTATAATAATTAATGAAACCCACCTCGCGTGTGCAAACAAATCAAAAATTCTTCACATATGAATTTACTTTACAAAATTTAATTAAACGATACGCAGTAACATTAAAGTTAAAAATGCATGAAGAAACTGTTCCAACAGAGCTTTTGTATGTTAATGAATTATTTTATCACGAATGTAGGGCTCACGTGATTTCGCAGGGTGTATACATAAATAAACCAGAAAATGCAATTTCTCGTTGATTCGAAATTTCGTCCTGATTATGTATAAATAATAGATATATCATCTTCAAAATAAATTAACTTTTTGTGACCATATATATATGTATATATATTCATTAAAAATTATTCTGTAGGCACTGTTTATTTTGATTGTTTACAATTATCGATATCAATCTCGAGTTTTAATAGAACCACGAAGCAGGATCAATAAAAGGATGTTAATTCTCATTTCATTTTACCCGCGTATGCTTGCTGAAAATGACGTCACGGTTTATTTAAAGCAAACTGTAAGATGATCCTGGTAATATCGTAGATGTTTTTTAGAAAGAACCTGTGTAACGAATACATACTTATATTAGAGTATGAACATGAAACATGAAAAGGACCCATTTTGCATCAACAATCTCCATCCTGTTATTTGAACCAAAAGCAATGTTTTCCTACAGAGAAATATTTTTTTTGTACGAAACTGAATTTGTTTAATTTATAAAAACAGCACGTCATTGCATGTAATTAATTTCCAATTCGCTTCTCGAATTTGTATACATTAATTGATTTAACAGTTAAGGATGTTTTATGATATGTGCCATTAAAACCGTTATACGCTTCGTCATGCCACAGCAACTACACTATACAAAAAATGGTTTATGAATTGTTTTGACGTGAGTACTAACATACAATATAGCGCAGGATATCTTTCGATTGTTAAACGCGATTGTGACTTGTTCTTCAACCAATTCAATATCATCCTATCTTTCAATTATTTTCATGTGCGGTTAGAATCGAATTTGATGGAAAGAGAGTTTCCCTCGTGTTTCTATACACACGTAAACATCGCAATCGAGTGTGATTAGTAACATCAATGTATCATTCCACTACTTGTGTGTGAAGAATTAAGTGCTACAACACTAAAGGTCGAAGAACGTCAAAAGCGTATCGAGTATTGACATTGAAGGGGGATAGTATGGCAGCCGTCTTTGAATTTGTTATGATCAAACGAAATGGTATTATTTTCACTTTATATGCAAAGTAATATTATGAAAATCTTGATTGTTGCTCCTTATAATTGTTAGCACCAGTTATTATGACAATGTCATTTTAAAATATGCAAAGACTGATAGTACATAACTTATGTGTAAAATCAAATTTAATTATACAAATATTCCATTTAAAGTCTTTAACGATATAATACTTGTTACTAAACATTCCTTATATGCCTACAATAATCTATTTTTGTAACATATTTTCATATTTTTTATTTTTATATAAAAAGTGTCAGCTAGAACCGAAACTTATCAGTTAAATAATTATAAGAAAAAGTTTGAACACCACGGAGTAATAGGTCCGTGACAATTTTAATTTCAAACAGAATTATTAAATTTTATTGTAGCTAGCTATAAAGTTAGAGATAGATACGTCTTTCAGATTGTTGGGTCCGTTCTAGTTGTTCAGATCTCTATACTTCGTGTAACACGGATCGCAGTTCGCTTCTCCAACCGTCCGTCCGCCCGCCTGCCCGTTTGCTCCGTCATCACATATATGCAAAGGAAACTATATATACTGTATATACGAGAGCGCGAGCTAGGGGGAGATATGTGCAGGCGTAGTACATAATGTACCCGCTCCCTATGTACTACATAAGAACCGAAGAATGATGTAACAAAGAGGCAGTTTCACGAAGTTTGCCGAGCTCTCCCGAGGCGGCGGCTTCGTGTAAATCGCATGCGTGCTTGTGTACGCATGGAGACACACACAATGAAACTTGTCAGCTGCTGCGAGTGTACGCCGCCATGTGCAATTCTACGGAGTTGCGCAAAAAATTACGTCTACAAAAATGATAGAGCATGCTTGGACGACCCTTTTCCATCATAGCAATCGAACGTTCACCTTTTCTTTCCAACAACTTTATTCTTTCTCTCGGCATGAAGTAAGCAATGCGGTAACCTTCGCGTCGGACGTCTTATCACGATGGAAGGTAGCATGTTTCATTTATACATGCTTAGATATACAATATTTCGCCGTGTTACGTAACATTTATTCTAGGTAAATCATAATTGAATGAAACATAATAGGGAACCATATCGTTATTAAAAGAGAAAAAAAAGATTACCAGAAAAATAACAGGAAACACTAGTGAGATAGGGAAAGGCAATGTGGTTATGGCAAAGAGAATGGTTAGATTGGAAGAGGGCACATCCGGTTCACCGCCATATTGTTCTTTAGTAATCTCTTCCCCCTCCATTTCCAACTGCTTCCCCTCCGCGTATTTGCCGTGCCTTCACTCGGCATAGCAACAGCAGCAATAGAGGACTCCTATAAATAGATCGCTGCAACCTTCCAGTGTTGCCAAAACGACTGGCCCAACGTGTGGCGTCGAAGAAATCGAGCCAATCAAGGCCGCGTTCTCCATTTTCAGATGGCAACGTCGCATTATTCTAATGTTTGAGGAACTAATACAAGTTTCATAGTCTCTTGGTATATAATTGATTTCAACAGACTTTTTAATTTGATAAGCTTTCAAAGGTTCTCTGAATATATCACTCCACTCAAGGAAGCATATAATATATATATATATATATGTATATATATATATATATATATATATTTACACTATTTGCGGAATTTATATCGCGTTGAATATGATAATGATAAACTCATTTAGCATGCTTTTTTTTTATTGCGTGCCTCTTTCAGGTATCGATCATGCGACGTTGCTTTTTTCCGCATACATCTATGCATTCGTATATATTACTGAAAAGTGAAAAAAGCGACGAAGTGGGCGTGCCTGCGGCGAGAATCGGCAACGCTGCGGCCGTAAATCATGATTAAAATAATAAGTATAATACATATGTAGTACATAGGTGGCCGGCGGGTATATGTATGTAAGAGCTGCGCAGAGGCACAAATAGCAATGTTGGTCTGGCTGGGTTCTGCGCAGCTTCGGTTCCCCCACTTTTGTTATTCGTCCCCCACTATCACGCAGAATCCCACGGGTAAGTTCCAGGAGTGGCGGTGGGGGGTAAAACGCGGGTGTTAGAGGAGAGAAGGGCACCTGAAACCACGACTATATACCCCCGCGTGCGTTTACCAATCTTGGCACTTTGCCTGAAAGAGCATATCGACCGTGCGACGTTGTCACATCGTCTGTGCGATCTTACGCGCTGGCCCTGGCCACTCTTTGAACGGTATGTACCTAGCTGCTGCAGCCGATCCCTGATACACGATGCGAAATCCGATCAACGATATATGGTTCACCTATTTATATGATTTAGCGATGTGCCTTGTGCAAAAGATGGTGTACTTATATCCAAAAGTAGATATCATAAAATTAAACAATATCATATTTAACGATGTGGTAAAGATGAAAGGTCAAATCGTAATATGATATATTTCTAAATGATAGTTATATGGAAGTCGTTTTTTTTATAACTGACCATGGATGTCGTTAGACCACAAAGTAATGGAAATAAACATATTTTGTACACTTATATGGTAAATGTTTTTGCCACTTCTAGTAAACAAATTGATATATATATTTTTTATAGCGCAATGTAATACAGGCGCAAAGCACTCGATGACTCTGTTTAAGTATATGGTGCGCGCAGGAACGCTATTCGTAGTCTCAGCATGTTTCGAAAACGCAGTGCTTCGAGTAAATACAATATATAGGAGTTATGTACTATAAGGTTTGCCACCCGTTTCTGCTTCGCTCTTCCCTACAGTTCTTATTCGTTGTCGACAATGTGCGTACAGTCAGTTTCAAATCGTTGCAGAAACACGAGTCGTCGTGTAAATATTTTAATACGTGCACTGTCTTTCGTATAGATGTTATCAACGGATTAACTAACTAGGTGGATTTTACGTTCATATAATAACAAAGAGTGATAAAAGTTTTTACTACGAGGGAGTTGATCGTCGGTCACATGGCACAGAACAGACATGCGTATTAACCAAGGACATAAAGATTTTCCAATTTTTTCTCATTTTCATCGGCACTTGTGTGTTCGAATATTACAAACTAACGCGGACTGACAATGTGTTGAATGTATAGTGACAATTTAATATTTTAGTGTTAGTGTACTGAACATTATATACATATATACGTGTAAACACAACATGAAAACTATTTAAATAATTAGTTGGAGGATCTTATTAACTTCATACTACAAAATCGTGTACACCCTTCTCTTGTCACTGTTCGGCATCGACTAAAGAACTGCCGCCACGCAACGCTCTTATATACCACTGTGTATCGAACATCAAAGTTCGCGACTATATCGCTATTACGATAAAGAGAACCACTCCATATTCTACATTTCTTTCATATTGAAAATATCAGTGCATTGTTTTCCACATTGAACTTTTACAATTCCGACATCACTTAACCAGTTTAGACATTAAAACACATATTATTATTTGTTGTCAAACCTTACATGCGGTTTCATTTGGATTCGCTTAACGCAAATTGCTAGTACATGCATTACACTCCCTTTATGCGAAGAAACTAGACACTATATAATTAATAATATTAGATGTGGCAGATAGATGGCGACAGTTATCGGATAGCTTCCCAAATCCATTTTATCCTGAACAATAACGATCTTTCCAGATAATATTTATCTGACACTACGATAATTAAATGAAAAAGGGGCGGCAATGAATTACCAATTTTCCAAATGTCAAATCCGTAACTATATCTTTATGAAATTGATCCCGAGTTTCGGCTGTCCATAATAATCGAAATAATACTGCGTATAGAATCAATGTTTCTAAATTTGGAAGAGTTTCTCGTATACATTACACATATAGTATACTTTTGAAATGATAAAGACTTAGTGACTTGCTGTTGTGTATTACTTAAAGTATACTATATTGGAGTGAACTCGAAGAAAATTCAAAAAGTCAACACGATGGAATAGAACCTGGATATTTGAAGGGGCGATTGTTCAAAAATGTTGAATGTATGTGATACAAATGTCAGATGGATTCCTCAAAATGGAAAGTCAAAGATAGGTGGTCGTGTATGCTGAGGACGACACTGGCACATGTATACTGCCAGGGATAAAAAGATAGGGCACCCTATTAATCTGTTCATTTTTATTTAATTGAAAACATAAATGAAATTTCTTATACATACATCGTTTTACATCGTTTTTGTTTATTTGGCTCAGTTGGTAAAACTAGAATGTTATTGTTCCGCATGAACTTATCTAGAAAAATATAAATTTTTACGTCAAATTAATGGGACAAAAAGATAAGACACGTGTTTAAAACATGGAATAGATGATAAGATTGTACTAATTCTATTTAATACTCAATATTTTGTAGAGCATCTTTTATCACAAAAATTATTCGTTTCACCAGAGGTTTCTATAATTTTTTAATTATTTTCGCTCTTAATTGGTGCCATTCATGTACGATACATTGTTTTAATCCATCAAAGGATAAAAGATTGTCGGTTCTTGGAATATACCTTTCACGATTAAGGTTCCACGGATATTATCCGGATAATTTCCTAGATTTAAATCCTGGTTTAAAATCGCACGCTTTTGACATAACGTTGACGCAGGAGGACGGCTAAAGCTCTTTTTTATGCCATAATCGTTTATATTTTTAACAAATTTACTAATTACGTTTCTACATGGACTTAAGACTTAGCAATACTTTTCTTGAAACAGTTTTGAAATGGTTTTATTATTACAAACGCATTTAATGTTTCTCCACTGCCCATTTTAAGCACTGAACGAACAGAACTATTTCGGTTAAATATTATGTACTTCTCACGACATACGACATTAACATTTCCTGTGCCGATTTACAATTGAGAAGGGAAAATACGACGCGTGTCCTATCATTTTTATCCTACTCGTGGATTACAATGTTCACATCTTTCTTCCATAACATTTCTGAATAATTTTCCGTACAGATATTTACAGCTATGTGTACGATACAATTTATTTACCAAAACCTACATTTTCTTCGGATATTTTATAGAAACTCAAAGAAACATAGAATGTCCTATCTTTTTGTCGGGGACTGTACCTCTAGCGGTACAGTCCGAGCGGAAAACTAAGCATATCGCTGTGGCCCGTAGGATTCGCGGTCGGCTAGACCACGGAATGCCTAGTGTCCCGTGCAGCTGCAGCCAGACAGCTCGATGCTACGGCATGGCCTACTGGGCGGCCTGGAATCGAAGATTTGCAGACGCCAAGTTCGCGTAAAATGGCGCTACCCTCGACCGAGAGCTCCTTAATCCATGGCAAAGCTTCGCCGGGGTCCAGAGATACGCCTGATCAAAGAACATGTACGTAGTCAGTGTCAACGGGTACCGTCTACGTATGTTTATCTACCCTCGATGTATCCCTCGAGAGCCGAGCGTGGTGAACTGTTTCACGCCACCTGCTATAATTGTAGTCAGCGGACAAAGTGAAACGTCGAGGGAAAGCGTGAAAACTAGAAGCCGAGAGAGTCGAAACAGGACGAACTTTTCCTCCATCTGAGCCTGGTTCTTCTCCTCGTCGTGTAACATGGTCGTGTGTCGTCTCATCGACAGTGCACATCGGTAGACGGACGCACTCGCGTATAACCTCTTTGCTGGTTCGCGTCCACCGAAATGTGATTTCCCTTTAAGTAAGGCAACACGCAAACAACATTGAAGATGAGGAACGACATTACGGACATGCATACTGCGACCGCTGATAGCAGCACGGACGCCATATGGCTCGAGAAAAGGAGTCCGTCACAGACGGCGCCCGATCAAGTGTCATTCAGTACGTCCTAAATACATCTTTCGGAATCAAAGAAAGATGTTGCGTTTCGTCGAATTAGTACATAGAATCTACTAATCGCTTCTTCACAGTACACTCCAGCCCGTTTCACATTGACTCCTTCTTTTCTTTGGAAATCGATGCTGGTAGAAAAGAGCGCGAGGATTTGCCTTTTTTTCTTCTTTCTTCGTTCGGTTCGCGGATATAGACGAAACCCACGGTGAAACTTCGTACGTTGTGTTCCACAGTGACAATCGGTGTAGTTGCCATGTCTGAACTGTTTGTTTAAATGTGATCGCGAAGATTTATCATGGAATTACTTGAATGTTTGTTAAAATTTGTTTCAGTTTTGTGATAATTATTTGTTAGCATTACGAAATTTGAGAACAGATCATTTCTAAGGTTGCGCGCGCGCGCGCGCGTGTGTATGTGTGTGTGAAGATTTAAAAATAACAGTAATCGTATATCATCCAAATGAAATGTATCGATTCTTGTAATGCATTGTAAACGTACAGATTCCGCGTTTCTTTTGCATAATCGGGCTTGATATGGAAGCGGACATAATTACGTGTACGGCTGTTGTTGTTTCTACTATAGGTTTGTCGTTCAAATATTAGTGTTTGGAAGTTATGCAACTTATAATTAAACAGTGAAGGAATCGCTACATTAGTCATTCTATCATGTGAATATTTTCATGTAAACGATTCCACTGACATGCGCACCGTTTCGTACACGTGTATTACACCGTCGAAAAAATGTTCACATCGTGAGAATCTGTTTATAAACTAAATTTGAATCGCATTAGATGGTGTTCAAAATAATTAGAATCATCGTTCTTGTACAGTGCGAACGGTCTGATGATAACTGTTAATTTGCCCGTGCTCATTACCGATTACACATCGTAATCATGCATTGACACGCGAATGCCAGTTTTCCCGCGCTCTTCTCCATCGGCTATAGCTACAATTATCGTATAGGGTGTTCTAAAAATGTTGTAGTTCCTTGAAAGGGATGTTCCCTGAGGTCGCTTGAAGTAGCTTCTTCCGTTGCGAAAATCTTCGCCACGGCTTTGTCCAGGAGTTAACAACGAAAACCACGAACCAATCAGAGCGCGGATACAGTGGGCAGATCTCTGTTCAGCCAATGTCAACGCCCTGCTCAGTGGGACCTCTCGTCGGGCCGGAATTCCTCCGCTATAGCTGCACTCTGATTGGTCCGCGGTTTTCGTGAATAACTAGACAGCGGATCGTTATGCGATCATAATACATAAAATCAAAATAAAAATGTTCTACTTGCATTACACAAAACTTGATTGACATAGAAATTTATTTTCTTTCATAATATGTTTAATAGGCTGGAAATAGGCATAAAATTCGCTGTCTGTTAATAATTCTTGAACAAAGTCGCGCATAGCATTTACGCAAAGGAAATCGTAATTTGGAAGTACAACATTTTTGGGGCACCCCGTGTAACAATTTGGAGATCCTGTTTCAATGAGTAGCTTCCCATAAATTTTTAAAGATAAATTATTACTTTCCTTTTGTTATACCATTTTAGTAGTTACTTTTTTATTGACTATTTGTTTCTAGTGGGCTATACATAAGAATATTGATTTTTTTATAAGGTGTAATAACAAATAACTATTTCTATTCTTCTGCTACTTAAATAACATGTGAATTCTTCAATAATTAATAGATTATTATTTATTCTTATTTTTATACGGGATTAGATTTAGATGTACATTATTTATAAAAAATATGAATATACTTTGTTTTTGCATAAACTAATTATTTTAAAACAACAGTAAAATAAAGTATAGAAAAATCAAAATTCTTTTGTAAGTTAACACCAGGCTTATAGGACCCATCAAAATGACAGGTTTTAATATTTCTAATTTACGATTACTAAGATTGTAAAGACGCATTTATGAAGAATTATTCAACAAATTAATTTCCTTCATTTCATTCTGAATTTATTCTTGTTATTTTTACAAAGTAGTGTGAAGTAGTTACTTTTAGTGGTCCGTAAACCTAGTGTTAAGTCCAATTTTGACTAGTAAATCGACAACTTGTACAAGATTAAATCTAATCGATATACTTTTCGTTTATTTGTTTCAGCTTTTGATAAAGTTGTCGTTAAACAAGAACATCCAGATGAGGCGGAAATCCGAGAATTGGCTGCCAAAATGGTGGAAGCAAACAAGGCGAAAATGGTAAACGTTCCAGGGACACAACAACAGCAACAACGGCCTGCACTGTGTTTCCCAACGAATATACCAAGAATCTTAAGATTTTTTGATAAGAGGCCTGCCGATTCATCGACCGGCGTCGCGACGAAACCCCCTCCGGCTGAAGGAAAAGTACCACCCGATGATGAGAGTCAAAGAGGCAGATTCGGATGGACGAGTTTCGATGACTGTCACATACCGTACATATTTCGCTCCGGCGAGAAATACTGTGCAGTACGAATCCTAGAATCTAAGTTGCTGAACAAGTACCTGAGCTACCTACACTCGGACATCTACAGCTGCACGTGCATTAGGAGTTACTATATTACGGAAGCTGAGAGTAAACTGTTTACTGAGATCAATGTGAAACATTGCGAGAATCAGTTTGGCAGAGAACAATTCACGTGTAAAGATTTGGTGGTACGTCTTTCGGACGCGAAGGAGTTCTACACGTTCTTAGATGTGTGCTACACGAAATTAACAGCAGGTACAAACCCGAACGTATCCAGTGGCCACAAAGCGGACAAGTGCGGTTTCATCCGAATAAACAAGGAATCCGTCGTTCCTTACACTGTGAAAGATGGCCTTCAATACGTTCCCTTGTTTTATTTCGAGGGCGAGACTGAAAACTTAAAGCTGAAAGCAGAGAAACTCGAAGGGTGGGACTTATCGTATTTGAAATTTTGTTGCAAAGTACAGGGTATACGCAATGAACTGTTTGCAAGTGAGACATGCTCAGTGATTAGTTTGAACGACATTAAAAGTTATTTCCCTCCTGGCACTGGTTTTGAGGACTATTGGCCGACCAAAGTTATGGACTCTCAGTTGTTAGTGAATAGTAAAGGTGGTGGTGGGGGTGGTGGTTGGACAAAACAACCTCCGACACCGCCTGCAACTAAACCTGTTTCTGTGCAAAATAATGTGAACAAAGCGACAATTGACACACGTGCAACTCCTATGCATAATATGTTACCGTGTGGATCAGTTGCCAATGTGTCTCAAGTACAACGTACTGTCAGCCAACCGAGGCCTGTCACAACCACGCATCCTGCTCATTCTTCGCCAACGGTGCTTCCTTCTGGAAGACCAAACATTGTGACACAACCAATTTTGAACACAGTGCAAAATGTTAATGGATGGACAGGGCTTGTTGGTGGTCAACCTACTTTCCAAACGGCACTTGTTTCTCAGGCAAATTCCATTATACGAATGCCGTCATCTCTAAACATGCACAATGTAAGTTTCATTTAAAAATATCAACATATCTAGCTCTAACATAATAAATAAGGATATTAGACCTTCCTAGGACCTCTTCATCAATTATACATTTGGAATGTAGATGAGAAAGAAGAAACATATACATTAGTCATTCTATAATGTTATGCTTGGACAATATTTGCCTTGTATTTGAAATATAGATAAGAATTTTGTGAGAAATCAGAATGTAGTTATATTGACCTTTCGGGGATGGATATATGCTTTCGAATCAGGTGATAAATTCAAAAGTAGTAACAAAAATAATGTTAAGTGCTGTGGTATCGCTTGATGACAATTCTTAATGTTTAATTCACAACCTTTTTATTGCAAGGCTCGATTCAAGCTGTCCCCAAAATATTAAGGAACACTGAATATATTATAAAGTACAAGATTAATAGTATAACTATAATCTCTTATTCGTAGGAAAAAATCTGATTTACTTTTATCAGTTGTAATAGTTATCAATTCTGACATAATAAATTCAAAATAATGATATTTGCGTGATCAAAATGAGGTGGACAGCTAATGTAATTGCTATCATATCTCAGTTTTCTTCTTTCAAAAGCAGACAGTAGCAGTCTACACTTTGGAACATTTGTGGAGACCTGTGAGCCAAGTTATTTTTTTTTGGTAGTTTAAGAATATTTTGAATTAAGTGATAAGAAAGCATATCATTATCTGCATAAATTAATTCAATTAAACTACTAAAAGCTATTATTTATTACAATAATCATTACTAGATAATAGATTTCATGTATACATCTATGTCAGGGATGAATTATATGAAACATAATATTCAGAGATTTCGTAATATTTCAGTAAAAATTTTTAAGATAAAAAGTAAAATTTGATTTAACTCTTGTTTCTTGCGTTTGCTTCAGAAAATTTTGATTTTGCCTGAAGATTTTATCTGCAGTCTAATCATCAGCATTGAAAGTTTGAATAGCGAATCAGAATAGCCATGACATTGCTATTAAAACTTTAGATACTCATTTATTTTATTTAATTATTGTATTCAATATTTAGATTTATTATTATTCAATTTTAATAACACTTGTGAATATGAATTTTATATTACAGCAAATATCTGCGCAACCAAAAAATTATTCACAACAATCGAGTAGAAGTAGAGGGGGTGGTGGCAGTGCAACAGCTCAGTACTCTGGAGTATACCCAGTTACAACTATGCAGACTGTTGCTCAAGCCCAACCACCCCCTCTTGTAAGAGCAACAGTCCATTCCAGTCAACCTAACCTTGGGTAAGTAATAAATTATATTCTTAAATATCGATGTCTCTTTATATGTTCTTTTAAATATGATAAACAAAGCTTTGAAATATTCAAGACAATTTTGTTGTTTCACATTTAGCATTTCCTCTTGACTTACATAGCGTTACTGATACTTTATGCTTGCTTTCAATTTAGTGATTGAATACAGTATATTGTATTCTAGGTGTGACTTTAATGTTAAGAAGCACGCAGTGAGAAACATACTGTTAAAACCTGTTTATACTTGATATTATTCACATCTAGTTACTCTATTATTTTATTCTTTTTAACGTCACTCGAAATACATTGCAAGATACAATATATTGTTCATTAAACAAGTAGATATATTATTGAATATTGATACTTCTGTTTATGTTGTTTATAAAAATTTCAAATGATTTTATTTAAAAATAGACACTGTTCATACAATATTTATTAAAGTAAGATGAGCATGCAGTATCAAATTTTAGGGTTCTTTTATTTGAACATACACAGTTTGTCTTTGTAAAATTTTATTATTTATTATGTGGTGAACCTGCACTATAGCTTTTTGCATTTGTACATACAACATATGATTTTTTTGTATAGTTATCCAACCTATGGGAAGGATGACTGGTGAGTCCCTGTAAAATGTACTATAGTCATGATTACTACATAAAAGTAAGATAGCATGCACAAGAATACTATGATTAACCATCTTTTCATTTCTGCAAAACGCAATAACTACATATTGCCTGTATTGCCTCGTTCAACTTTACTTATGTATTCACTCTTTGTTAATGTTTTTATTCTTTCCATTCACTAAACATACATATTCCCTTTGGGAATGTAGACTTTTTTTTTAAATTTGTTTATGATTCAGGTTGTAGGCAATTTCTTTGTCTCCCATATTTCACTAAATTAGATGTTGATATACATGGGAAATGTAAAAGAAAAAGTATTATTTGTTATCATTATATCGAAATTTCACAGTATAACATGCTTAATCGGTTTATTTATTTAGTAGTTTAATTTCAATGTTGGTATATATAAACTACTCTTTCTTTAAACTCTTCGAAAGTAGAAAATTATTATACTAAAGTACAAAGTCTACTAGAGTTTAGAGACATTTATATAATGTGCTGATATTACGTTAAAATTTGCATTAGTACTATTACATAGATCAATGTATACATTTTGTAGGGAATCTCTAATGTATTATATTTAAAATTTAATACTTAACGCATATATTTCTGTATGTATTTCTTTTTGCTTTGATATATATTCTTTTTACAAATATATAGATTGTACATGAAATGTATACAATAGCAAATATTGCCAAGTATTTCATGTTTCCCAAGTATGACAAATCAGTTGATCTAGAATAATTTTTTGCATTTTTATACTTTGAAAGACTTAACGAACAATTTTTCTATTTTAGGGTCACATCAACATATACCACACCTTCTTTAGGTGTACCTAATGCTGTCACTGCAAGTACATACCCACAAATGCTTGGTCTAAGTGAACAAGTACAAGCTCTAATGCCATCACCTACTTCAGCATCCACATTGTTACATCCGCAAAGTCATACACCATCTGTACATAACACATCTCATGCAAAGTATCCTCCACCATTAATACCAGTTAATGGTAACAATAATAGTGCCAGGTATGTAATTGAATATCCCAATTAATATGCGTATAATACATGTATCTTGAAGTATGAAGTATATAATTTTTTGAATACGTATTTACAGAGATTCTAGGGGTAGAAAACCATTAATACCAATTCCAGAAGCACATATATCTCCCTGTCAAGTTCTACCTTATAAAATTCAGAAAGCACTCGTCGAAGATAAAATGGTACCATGTATTAATTTCAAGCCATATATCTACTCGGAATTGTTGATGACGCTTCCTGACTTCGTCGCTCATTATTTTCCTGGCTGTGACATCGATATTTGTCGACAAGTCCTTACGGATGTATTACACATAGACTTATATCAAGGAAATAGGTAAGACAATTTCTTTTGACAATTGTGACAAGTAATGCTATTATTATTAATTTGATATCTTTTCATTGTAGGTTACAAATGAAAATGTTAATGGAAGCAAGAAAATGTTCATCCTTTCGCGACGAGTTACCTTTAATTCAAGTGAAGAGTATAATGAAATACATGCCCCAGTTGAAATATATGTTGATCAATAGAGGAGATATGGCAATGCCAGCACCAGCGCATTCTTCAGAGGAACACCCATCCAAAAAGCGGCAACGCACCAGCTAGGACTGGCTACAGCCTTACTGGCCTACTTATGACTATTATCATTCGGCATTTTAAAAAAAGCCGATCATTTTGACTCATGTGTAACAAAACAGCATTACCTGCTTTGAGGAAACATAAAACACAGATGAATCTATATTGACGTCATGTGCCAGAAAGAGTGCACAAATTTGAAGGATTACCTTTTATATGCAAGGAATCTGTGACACACTGTGAGCTACTTCTTTCTCCAAAGTGTATCTATGAGACGAAAGTCTGTTTGTAAATAAAACTGAGATGTATAAAACTAGCGTTGCACAGTTGGCAATTCGAATATGTTTTTATATTAAGATTAACAACACATTTCTTTGATATATGGTTTGAAACCAGAAATTTCAAAGCTCAGACTTAAGGCAAAAAACAAAAAATATACCGTAACTGTCAATAAGATCATTCCTCATTTTTTAATTTCATTTTTCTACCTCTGCTGCAGAGTATCTTACATTTAGTATTTCTTTGTAAATAAAAATGAAAGTTTTAATCTTAATATGTGATCCGGAGAAAGAAAGTGCTGATATGCGATTCATTGACGGACATAAAGTGGAGTAGGTGTGTTGTTTAAAATTCACCTACACTCCCTGTTGAACGGATATCAAAAGAAATTTGGCATTTGTATATTTAAAGAAATGGAAGTAATGCTTCTTCAAGTTCCTAGCTATTACTAATATGTATCCTGATAACTAGCTGCAAAATAATTTAATAATGTTAACAAATTCACAACAATGATTTAATTGACGTAATTTTTGACGTGAATTTAGCCAAACTAATTAGGTAAACAATTATCACAATTTTTGAATCTTGGAAAATTCTATTTTCTAAAATTCAATTATCAAGATCACCGTACACAGCGATGCAACTAATTCTGTTCTTATATTGTCAGTGTGTAAATAATGTAAGCAGAAAAACGCAGCTTAGGATACCATTAAGAACATGACACATATTAACAATCAATGAGATATGTATTAAAGAGTACAATCATTCCAGAAAACGTAGGCGGTATGCAATTAATTCTGTTTTATTCACATTAGATCATACTGTTCCTTTATGCTACGCTTAATAAAGTATTGTTAATTTTGTAACAAATTAGTAGTTGGAGAATTGTTTATACAGAGTTAGAAACTGTTTTAATAGCTCAGTTAATATTAACGGATTCCATACTTAGTATTTATCAACGGCAAACATATCTCATGAATGTTAATTTTTTATTACGATCTAAAAGACTCTTATTTGCACAAAGGAAAATCTATAATTATTTGTGAATTTCTGGAAGTAGAAAATGGCGGAAAACTACTTGTAAGTCTGCAAAACAGACAAATCGTAGAACTTATAAAACCGCCTAGATGGTCTTCCGTTTCAAATCTTTTAACGACAGCTTCGCTTTTGGAGGAACCTCGTCTGCCACGTCGACTTTGTCGTATCTTGAATTTTGTCTTTCTTCTTCGGCCTCCTTGCCCTTCTGCTTAGAGCACTTAAGCAATTTAGAATTTGCCTGTTTGCCTTTCTCTAGTTTCGGCTTCTTAGCTTTGTTACCAGTGTTAACCTTTTCGCAGGCTAAACGGTTTTAGTTATATAGTTTAACGTTTATGAATATTGTGTCTGTTGATCCACGTCCATCAGTGTGGAATCTGACGTTTCCGGCAAGGCTACCTCTAACAGCGTTTACGTTAACTCATAGCCTCGTCTCGAGCAGATGCGTAAACTCTCTTATAAAATTTACAGCCGCGTCCAAGTCGCGACATATTATACCAGAGTTCGATGTTGGCAATAAATTGTTCACTTGCTCCCCTCGAACCTGTATGTTACAAGGTGAAATCAATCGCCTCATTTTTCGCGCACGCTGTGGATGTCGTTCATGAATATTCTGGCTCTGGGTTAGGTCTGGTTTATCGCCCTATCGGATAGTCTTTTTTATATGGAAGAAATAGATTTAAATCTTTTTAACTTCAAACGCAAGCTCATTTGAAAGCGATTGTTTAATATAATTTTCTATATTTAATTCAAGGAAAATAAACAAGTAGGGTACGACTAATAAATAAAAGTGAAATCCAATACGACGTATAAGTACATGGTTTCAACTGGTCCTGCCCTCAGAAAAGAGGCTTAAATTAGTATTACTGACTGATTAACTTTCACATTCGCTATTACTATTACATAAAAGAAGCTAAGTGTGTATATGCAAGAAAAGGTGTACATGTATATATAAACTTGACTGTAGCTATCCATTCATTTGAAACCGCAAAAGTTAAAAAAATCCATGGAGATAATTATAGTGATAAATTAATGCTGACCATCATGGATTTTCCATATGTGAGAAAGGCTTTCGGCATCCTGTTACGGTGGAAATTGTATATTTTGTTATTTATAAATTACATTTAGTCATATCATAACTTTCAAAGATTCTATTGCCATTGAAAAGACTCTATATACCATGGACTGGTGTCTACCCTTTTCCAATGTTGATGAGGGAGAACAAAAAGATACAGATAAAACAACCCAAGATATTTCTACACGAAAAACATTCAATGAGAATATTTGTGCGAAGACATTAAAATAAATATTTAATGTTTGCATCTATACGACCTGCCAAATAATAATTCTTCTATTTCGATGGAATAAATTATCGAGAGACACGAACCGATAATTCATTCAACGAGAATCGTTTGGTTTCACAGGCGTAGGTATCGTAATGTATATACTTTATTTTGTTGCATAAACAAAATAAATGATCGGTGAAGTTTATTGCGTTGATGTTGTTCTTGTATTAAATTACATATGCGTTGTTACAAATAAGTAAATGCAATATTTTTATCAGCGAGAAACAGAGGAAGTATAATGTAAAAGATGATAAACACGGTATGTGCGCTATGGGGATGAGATACACAAATATGAGTTCAAGTTCGAAGAATTTCTTAAATTATTTTAATAATAATTCCAGTACACATGAGAGATACTGTACACTATTAATTATACTCTATTACTACAAGGGGCGAGTAGAATAATGTATTGCTCGTAGTGTGTCTCGAAATAAAGAAAAAACCGAAAAGAGACGGTGATCTGTGGGCCCAGTCCAAAAAATTAAAACTTAATTATTTTTAGTATGTTAGACTAGAGCATTTATTTGTTAACACATGTTAAAATAATGCGTGTATTATACTTTACCACATTATCATCTGTACATATAGACCATAAGAGTTAGAAGTACTAGACATTTCAAATAAATTCATGATATAATTAATAAAGTGTTGATTATTTTGTATGATGGTTTTTTTAATCTTGAAGATTTTCAGAGAAACAAACATTACATTTCATAGTATATTACGACTCATAACGAGAAGTTGTAATTGATTAGTGTAGGTGAACTTAAAATGATATCAACCGTTGTGACTGAAACATATGTGTATTTAACGTATAGCACGTTAATGCACAAGTATTTCGTTGCATTGTTTCTCATTACTTTTTTCAATATTTTATAATAGTAGAATCAGAGTTAGCGTTAGCGGGTACGGTTCGAACTGCGGCCGTGAGAAGTTCAAATACTACGTATTTGAAAATATAGTTTTTAAATGCCTCAAGATATATTCAACCGCACTCAGCTGGACCGGAAGGACGTCATGTATATTTGAATTGTTCAGTGCTGGCATCTGTGACGGTAGCGAACGAAATTTCACGAGACTGGCCGAAGCAATCAGTCGCGGTCGCCATTTTCTCGGGTAGTCATCGGGTACGTCGTGTTTCTTTCGGGTCGCTGTGTTTTTTGGGACAAGCACCGCCGAAAAATTTGGGGTACGGCATACTCGTACGCTCCCCCAAATGGCTTGTCTGAACACCCTGAAACAGGAGATCAAAACTCTTGAGTCCGTCTTCCCTAAGAGCCATGAGAGATTTCAGATAATGTCTGCGAGTGTGGACGAACTCAGCTGCAGGTTCGTCGGTAAAAATGGGAAGAAATACGAAATACACGCCAATATTACAGTAAGTGTAACACGCATGGTAACGATTTGAGACGATAAATCGATTCGGAGCCATCGCCAGCGTTTTTCTGTTCGCATGGGACCACGTTAACTCTCCATCGCTGTCTGCGTCCGATTGGACAAAGAAACAATAACACTCGTGTTATTATTTGGGCCTTTTGACAAGAGCCATGCCCGGGCAGCACGTACACCGTGCTCCCACCATGCACGCTTTTCCCATCACAGTTTTTCGGTGTCTTTATAGAGGATCTCGTTCTAGATACTATCGATTCTTTTTCACTTCAATCAGTTTGTTTCCAACGAGATTTTCAGACGAATTAATATTGCGGTAGAGGTCAATGTATGCCACAAATAGAGGGTAAGTCCCTCATAATAGTACCTGTTCTCTCCATTTGTAGGTACTTACAGATTAAGAACAAAAAAATAACGTTTGTCGTTTACATCTCGCGGACCGCCTCGGACAGTTATATTCTATTTGCGCGAAATTATTTGTTTCGTATACACAAGATAATTTTGATCGATAAATTAGATTCCAAAGAGTAATATCCATTTGCGTTGTTCTTACCGTTGCCATTACTGTTGTTTCCAATGCGAAATTATCTTCGATTGTCATTTAATGCTCTTTGCTTGTTCTACAAACGTACAAACAAAATAAATAAATATACATATATTATATTACTATATAATAGTATATAATATGTATTGTATAATTATTAAGATAAACAATATATTCATTCATGTATATTGTTTATTTTCTACACGTGATTCGATTGATTTACGATGAATAACTCGAAATATTGATTGTATCCAAACGAAAAATTTAACGTTTAATAAAAATATATCACATGTGTAAAACTATTTTTCACATATATTTTGTTGTTCAATTGTGGCACAAAGTTGCATACTTTTCGAAGTATAATACAGTGATTACAGTTTCGTTTTAAATTCGATTTCGATCAGATTCTGGAACCAAACGAAAATTTGATTGTTTACCAAAAAATAATTTTATTTTTCGCACAATGTGAAATGGAACAAAGGCTAAACGCATGAGCTTAATTCGCGAATATTGATTGCGTGTGTTACTATTTACATTTTCGTTTTATTCGATTGTTAGCAAAATCGATAATCTTTAATTAATTAATATACGATACGTTCTGTACGTATATATACACGTTCGTGTCATCGACATTAAGATTTATTGCTGTTATCGATAAAAACTACGTATAAACATTTCTTATAAATAGATAAAAATATTCTTTTCATTACCATCTAACATAATTTTTTAGATTAGCTACATCATCATGAGGTTTTTAAATTGTTTACATTTGTTGCGTATCAGTTTATGCATTCATTGAGTTTTCTGTATTCCACTTTATCTGTCACATTACATACATTTGTCATGTTGCATGTGTTCTCAGTTTTATGCAATATTTATCTCAAGCTATATGATCGATAGTCCGCATTATTGCATTGATTATAAGATTATAAAACTAATTGTTAGTAAGAAGGGAAATATTATGAAACAAGCATATATTTCTGTTTAGAAGATATATAATTAAAGAGATATGTAATCTTAATTCTAGCAGATTATTATAATAACTTAAGTGATAAATTAATGTGTCAAATAGTGATTAAATAGTCATTGTGAGACTATAAGTTAATAATTGTAAAGCTCATTTGAAATATTGAGCTCTAAATGTTGAATATCTGAATGAAAATATTGAATTATATTCGTTATGATTTGTAAAATGCTTACAGAAACTTTAATTATTGTTTCACAGGAAACCTACCCTTCTACCCCACCAGTCTGGTTTGCAGAATCAGAGGAGACTAGTGTTACAAATGCGGTACAAATTTTAAGTAATACCACTGGCCGTGACAACCATGTCATTAATCAAGTCGGGATTCTCTTGAAAGAATTATGTAGACTTCATTCATTACCGGAACCACCTGATGTTGAACGATTAAGAACAGCTTTGGATCCATTGCGTTTGGGTGGAACTAATGAAACCGTTGCGCAAAGGATGGAAGCCGACGATGTTGAAGACATTGATGAAGATGAAGAAAGCGAGACTGAGGAAGACCTTCATTTAGATATGGATGAAGGTGACGCAAATGCCAAGAGTAAGGTAAATACTAGGAGTATACTAAATACAAATCTATCTAAACCATTTTATGTTGAAATATATGTATAACATCTATATCTAACTGTTATATTAAATTTATATTCTGTTTTATTCACTTTATAGGGTGAAGAAATGGACCTGGAACATTTGGCGACATTAGAAAGGTTGAGACAAAATCAAAGACAAGACTACTTAAAAGGTTCACCTTGTGGAAGTGTACAGGCCACAGACAGACTCATGAAAGAATTACGTGACATTTACAGAAGTGACAGTTTCAAAAAAGGTACCATTTTATATTCAATATTGTTTTTCATAAAGATGACGTCTATATTCTTTATACTGTTTACAGGGATGTACAGCATAGAATTAGTAAATGACAGTTTGTATGAATGGAATATCAGGCTGATGTGTGTTGATCCTGACTCACCGTTACACAGCGATCTCATACTACTAAAAGAAAAAGAAGGCAAAGATAGTATTCTTCTCAACATGCTTTTTAAGGTACAGTATTTGTTGAAAATTTTCGTTGTTGTTTCATCCTGTTTCAACATTAAATGATTCGATGCTAATGCTGATGTTTAGAATACGAAAGCTCACATTTCCAGTTTTTGTTGTTACAGGAAACTTATCCATTTGAGCCCCCATTTGTCAGAGTTGTTCATCCCATGATCTCTGGTGGATATGTCCTTATAGGAGGCGCTATTTGCATGGAACTTTTAACAAAACAAGGTTGGAGTTCAGCGTACACAGTAGAAGCAGTCATTATGCAAATTTCTGCAACACTGGTAAAGGGAAAAGCACGTATACAGTTTCAAGGATCTGGAGGTGCTGGCAAAGTGTGTGGTGGTCAAGGCCAGTACAGTCTAGCTCGTGCACAACAATCATTCAAGTCTCTTGTACAAATACATGAAAAAAATGGTAAGTTTGCAAGTTGAATGATAATATACATAAAATCTTCGGTGAACGTATTTTCTTTTCCTCTAATACATGAGTTGAATTAGAATGAAATATTTATTATAGGTTGGTTTACCCCGCCAAAAGAGGATGGCTAATGAACAGGAATCATGAAAACAGAAAAGTTTGACGCGTGCTTACAGCTGAGACTTTAATTCGGTGTGTGCCCAACAAATAATTGTTACGATAATGATTTAATACACAAAAACACAACATTAACTAGGTAACTTAAGATACTGAATTAATCTAACGCATAATTCCTTTGATGGCTGAGAAGGCTGCTGAGCAAACAGTGAAGTGTTTGGTTCCATATGCATAGATTTTTCAGTAATTAGTGATTAGATCGTCAATCGCATTTGTGAATGTGAGACAATGATCGTTTCTTTTTCTTTTTTTATCTGGAATTGATTCCTACGTTCGGAATTAACTAAGAATCGTGATTATTCCAAATAACATTTAATCTTAGTTCTTTCGTTTCTTTCTTCTTATGCGAGAGTACACATCATATGCTGTACGTACGTACGAAACAGTGTTAAAATGAACGAAACATTCTGCGAAATGCGTTTGCGCAATCCGTGCTTCCTGTCTTTTCAATAGGGGGGGCACTGACGGTTAGCAACTTAGATAGTTATATTGAGAATTTTTCTAAATGTTTTTTTTTTATCATTGTGCGCTTTCATTCGTTCCAATATTCTATCTTTATTATAATTTTAATTCTTATTCATTTATCGTGCAATTCGTGAACGTAAGTTGTTTCGGTATATACATTTGTAGTAAAGCAATTTAAAGAAAAAGATATGAGATACGAGAATGTCTATGTTTCTGGAGGTAAATTGCGAATTTTGTTACCACCTTGTGTATTGGTCGACCACGGTTTCACTCACTGACGAGCGTTATTCAGCTATGTGAACGAGCACACAACCAAACCTTCACTCAAAGAAGTACCTTGAAATAAGACACATAATTCTCTGAACGTTATCTTGCAGTTCATAATTAAGAGGCTCTAGAGGGTATAAGGTATTGGTAGCATACTTTCTTAAAATTCTGCGCACCGTACAAACATCGGAAATACCTTGTTTCATACCAATTTCTTTTGTTTAATCGATGATACTTTACATTTTCTCTTGTAAGAAAATATTTTTTTACATATTTTAGGTAATCAATCTTGCAGAATTACCGATGATACTGAACAACACTTTAACAACGTAATACTGTAATTTATTTGTATTTAATCGTGAGTAGTTGACTTGAATTACATTCGATCAGCTTAACAAAGGTCATGTCTCAACTTTTCGATCGTATTTACATATAGGAGTCATATAGCAATATTAGGTAGTATATATTTCCCTAAAGTAACTGAAGAAAGATAGATAGGGGTTGTATAGTTGTACATACATACATACACGCGTTCGTATATCCACGTCTTGAAAAAGTGCTCTAGAGTCCAATGTTTCTTAAAAGTCTAAGAGATAAAATAAAAATAAAAGAATGAAGAACAAAGTAAATTTTGGTTGTGTGACTCGTTTAGTACAATCCGCAGTTTTGTTGCATCGTTTTAACGAGCGATTGATGTGCTGAAGATCAACGTAAAAAAATGTTTAGTCTGTATGTTGGGTATACGCTCAAAGTGAAATTTTAGTAGTACCCTGTATACATACATACATATATATATCGTGACATATGATTTGCAATTCGAGGTCTATTTACATGTGTCTTAACATTGAAACGTCAAGAAAAACAAATTCGTGCCACAACTGGAGTCCATCATGGTCAGTTTCACATTCGAGACAAGAGGATGTTCATAAGATTAGCAGAACAATTAGGATTACAAGACCAGTGCTTTTGACAATTTAGTGTATGCGTATTATTGTTGCACGTATATTTTTGATGTTCAAATGATTATTTGTACACACACATATATATATATACAGAGATTTGCAAATTGCTAGACTGGAGCTGGAAATGTATCCGAGAAATAAGAAGATTTTAAATTGCAATCGTTGACACAACGATTTTACTGTTTCGAATGAACAAGTGGGAATTGCTCAGAGCTGCAATCGATTTAATGGAACAGTTTAGAAACAAACTGTGTGGAAATTAATGTCTACATATTAATAGTTAATTTACAGAGAACCGAACAAATTTTTGAGCGGAAAAAATGGAAAATCAGAAGAATATTTCATTTACATTTTCTTCTCAGCATTAGTGATATACAATTTAAGTGAACGTCCAAATTATAGATTAAGTTTGACGGATAATACCTTTATTTATTAGAATTGTTTAATGATTTTGTAAGATCTGAAGAATTTTAGGGAAACTAAGTCTATTGATTGCACATCTCTGTATTTGTTGGAACAAGTGCAGTGACTTTGTCAGCTGCCGTAGAATGCCAAGCTGTATACATAGCTCCTGAGTATAGGATGTTGACAGTTCGTGAATAAAGTGAAGGGTATTGCTTGACGGTCGATTCGAACGGGTAATGAGAAAGGCGCTACATTTGTTCCATCCACTATAACGTTTCTTGTCATCTACGAACGACTTTTGTTTTCCGTTTTTGTTTTGGTATTACGAACCTTGTTGATTTGTTTTACTCAATGTCTTTTTCCTAGTTGGGAATAGTGATCGATTCTCGCAGCATGGCAATGTTGAGGGCTAAACTGTTGCTTATTACGTTCGAAACTAACAAAATTTCTACATTCTCGAACGATTTTTTGGTTTATCTACTTGAAAATATTCAACTTCACTTCCAGAATGTTTATGCGACATGTTTCGTACATACATACTTACATACATATGTACACATGCACACACACATACACGAGGAATATTCATTCATCGTACAGGACATACACACATCCATGCGTACACGCATCCATATACACATGGTCCGATTCTTGTATATAAATATACATATTCCGTTCTTTGCGTTTCGTCTTCGTACGCGAATGTGAAACCGTAAACTTGGGTGAACCATAAAGTATTAGTAGAAAACAACAATTAAAGAAGGACTATATTTACTCTTAGAAGACGTGTGTGTTGGCCATAAGAGGACGCAGTCGTTTTCTGTATCGTTGGAAAGTTTCTGCCGTAAAACAAAAGTGTGTTATCGTTAAGAAATCTTCTGTCTTTCAAAAAACTAAGAAAAATTGTGAATGAGGACTGTGATGAGTTTATATTTGTTTTTTTTTTTACTATTTGTTATAGAACAACAAAGCAACAATCACGTGTATCTCCTATGGCAGATCCAAGACCTCATTGTTTTACTGTACAAAAAGTATACCGAAATCTTTACGTTCTCAATATCGAGTTAATGCTGTGTGTGATGCTGCATTAAATGAACAGCCTTCCTATCGGGAGTGACGAGATGTTTGTTTGCAAAAGAAGATCCTATCTAATATAGCGAATTGGATGTTGCATTGCATTGGTTTTACGGCAGAGAAAGCTTCCTACTGATGCTTGATAATCGCTGCATGCTCGGAGAGCCAACGTGTGACTTTGTAGAGTTAAATTGGTCGCTTGAAATTCAATTTTCGTTTCCATTTCTATGTATTCTACTAGATGACAAAAAGGGCAAGTCTAAAGAGGACCGTATATCACAAGTTTATCATTTCTTAAACATTGTGAAACTTCAGACTAATTAGACTTCTCGAAGCTGCCTTCGCAAAGTACTTCGCCCACTTTGTCTTTCGTTTCTGTAAACAATTGTGACGAAACAAGAAACAAAACAGAGATTGCGCTGGTCTCTTATCTTTGCGTTTATCGATGGAGCTGCGAACACAAAGTGGGCGACGTAAACGATCGGCGAGAATGACATTCCGAGGAGTTCAGTTGGTCGAACTCGAACAGCGTTTTGCAAAAGAATGGTAGGCTCGAGGAGCACGGTTCGTTCTCATTTTTTGATTTTCTTGTTGCACAGAATGTCAAGAGATAAAAGAAAAACAGAACGTTCGATCACGAATATCGAGGTCAAGGACGAAGACTATTGTCGACAAGCGTACGAGGATGAATCGATACATATGTTATCGGTGGTAACGTATGTGCGATACATCACGGCTGTTTCTAGTGCAGGCCGAAACATGGGAAATTTGGCAATGTTGTCTCAGTCCGGTTTGAAGTCGTTCGCGTTATATCATGGCCATCTTTATATGCTATTGCGCATATACAGTAGCTTGATCGGACCGATGCGGTTTTGCCACATCACATGTTCCGGCCTGTGCCAGAGACGGCACTGGATACATCCGTAAATATTAATTATTGAACTAATCGAGCGGAACAGCATTGGTCTTGTTTTGTTCGTGGTGTAATTATAAATGAAACAAAAGGGAGACGAAAAATCGTTTGTGAAATTCGGGCGAGTATGATCGTAACGAAACGAAAAAGTGTCTAGATTTCTAAGTGTAGGTATTACAATCAACGAACTCATTGTCAGCGGACATCAATGATTTGTACAGCCGATTGTCCGACTGACACTGACAAGTGCTGGTTGTTTGACGTCGTTAACCGTTATGTTCTTTGTCAATCGCGCGCGCGCGCTCGCGCGCAACGGAGGAAAAAGGGGGGAAAAAAAAGAATAAGGAAGATCGGAAGTTTTCGTTTTCTCTCGTGTACGTTAAGTTTTCCTTCTTTCTTTCGAAGAACTCGCGAAGCGAATAATAATTGTAAGCAGCCGTGTGGCCTGTATATTTTTGCTACAAATATCGTTAGTAGTACCGTTTTAAAAATGAAAAACGTTCGAACGTTCCCTCTGTTTCACTTTCTTCTTTCCGACATTTGCTTTTTAACATTCGTTTCATTCAATTCGACGCACTGAAAGAGAAGCCGAGGATAAAACAAAAAAGCAGAACAAAACAAACGTGAAATATTTGTGAACACGATTTCTCAGCTGTTGAACGAAAGAAAGATCTTAAATAGATGCAAAAGTAACGGGAATTTCTCGCGTGGAAATTCAACGATCGAGTATTTTTTATCCAATGCTATGTCGATATTCAATAAAGAACATTCAACCAATCTGGACGTCGGTGGTTTCATTTATCTCAGTCTCACGACAAGACCGGAATTTCTTGCCCTGCGTCTAAGACAACCGGTGTATGAAATTCTCCTCACTCTTGCATCCGCACTATAGATTTTCGAGAAAGAGAACGATTGCGCCCCGGTTCATTCCATGCGGATCTCGATCCGTAATAATGTAAAGAAAAAGAAACGGAAGAAGAAGAAGAAGAAGAAGAGAAAAGAGTTAACGAGCAAAGTATTCGAAAAAGACGATGGCAGTTAGAGACTCATTGTCAGTCGATCGCTGACTTCTTCGAGAAACAATCGAATGATTTTGACAAACTCGTTTGGCAAACGACGAGTGTAGATTTGCGCGCGAACGAATATGCTTAACGAACTTTCGACTTTTCACGGTGATTTACAGTGGATTTTCGATTTTTGAAGACTGATTAAACAAAAAAAAAAAAAAAAAAGAAAAAGAGAAAAGCTGGAACGGTCACGTTCTCTCTTCCATGTCGCTAAAAAATAAGACTCGCTTTTCCGCGATCGTTATACCGGTCTCTCGCGATTCTGATTTCGAACGGAGTGATGCGAACACAATCGGCCTGTATTACGCATGATCAACCTTTACCATTTCTCTTATTAACTAGATAGTGTGAAAGAACCGGAAACGCTCCCTCCTCTACCCGAAATCGCGACTGATTAGCGCGGCAGCAGACACGTTTCGATTTTGTTCCGAGTGTATTTTATTTGTGGCAAAAATAGTTGTGAGTTCGTTAGAGCGTCGTTGAGTTCACCTCTGTGGAGTTAAACTGGCCCTTTCACGATCCCCGCAAGAACACGACCCGTTTTAATCGATCCTCTATATAAAATACTTATTCACGGAATTACTAACAGTTAGACTGCGGACCATTTATACAAAACAATTTTACACAGACCGATTGTTGTGGAACGAAGGTCAAAGAGAAATCGAATTTCTCGACGACAACGATTTGATTCAGTTGAAAATAAAGTAATGGCAAACGATTCTAAACGGCTCTGTTTTATTCCAGCAAGCTATATGTACACTGAAAATTCACAGTTCGCTAAGGTAATCGTCCCTATTGGCGTAAATCTTTCTTTCCGCGATAGTCATTGTCGGTTAAATTCAGGGGTTGAAACGTTTCTAAAAATATAATAACTGTTTGGAACGGTTATACGCATGTATATCGATTCTGACTGAAATAGTTGTGTATGAAGAAATGATATGTTAGAACTGGTACGGGAATATCGATTACGGTTCTTGAGAACCGATATTATTTCGGTTCTATAACTGTTATTTTTCGGTTCTGGATTACGGTTCCGATTTTTGGTTATGGAGATTCAGTTTACTCATTCCGTATTCTATTCGGCCGAAGGACCTATAACATGCAAGCCTTGTGTACAATATATGTTATACAGTGACTAGAATTAATATTCGGACGCTCTAAAATCGACAATAATTTTTTGATACTGTACTATACGATTTGAACTTTTTTGGAAAGCTAGAGCAGTTACTTCATTACAGGATGTGATAAGAAATTTTCTTAGAAATTGCAATTGATCGGAATTGTAGAAAAAAGACTAAAAGCATTTTACAACATTTTTATGTGGATCTATATTGAAAATGTACAAAATACGTTTTTGAGATCTGTGTATGTTCTTTGGTCGTTACAAAAATTTATTTGAATAATCATTTTAACATTGAACCTACCACCACCGGTCAAAATGACCGGTTCCAGATTTTTTATTTTACAACTATTGAAATAATAAAATTTATTTCATAAGGAATGGTTACATAGGAATGTTTATGTTTAGTAGAGCATGTATTACAATAGGGGCCGCACAAAGTCTAAATAAAATTAATCTTGTTATTTTTCAAAGGGAATAAGTACCAGTTACTTTTACGGCTCGGTAGGTTTGGTATTAATTTATTCACAATAAATTATTATTGAAATAATACTTCGAATAGTGAATATATAAACAAGTTTCTATACATTATAAAAATAACAGTTATAGAATTGAAAAATATCGATTCTCAAGAACCGTAACTGTAACCGATACCATAACTGTTTCCAACGTAAAAAATACTTCGTTGCTTTGATATGATCTGATTCCAGAATGTAACTCTGTGTAAGGTCCAAAAAATTGTTTGTAGAGAGTCTGTGAATGTATCTTCTGAGACGGTAAGTGTACAACCTTCTGAAACAATCCTTTTTACATTTACTGTATATATTCACTGTCACATGAAATACATGTATACAGACTGTTTAAACAATTGGTCGCGTTGTACGGGAGTCTACATTCGATTTAATTAATTTCATTTCGAGTAAAGAAATCTAAGGACTGCTGTCAGGAATGTCAGCGCGATTTTACTGGGGTGACTTACCTTAAAAAAAGAAGCATAAACTCCAAACGTATTTAGGAGTCTCTAAAAGAAATGCCCAGAAACATTAGTAGAATCCGCCATTCTTATCGGAATATATTTGCTGGATTGATCGAAGCAAAGTGGTCTCTATGTATAATTGCTCGGTTTACTTGAATTAATCAATCTAATCGTTGTCGGTCAAAGATCGTTTAATTTTCCTTGTAATATAGGCGGTTCGGGAAACGTGCAATCGATTGGAGGAGAACGGGGATTAATGAATTTATACAGGAAGTTCGCAAGGAGGTAGTTTCTTTTTTTATTGTATCGTCGGCGAAGATCGATTGACACGATTCCGTTGTAGCCGCCGCCGTCTTCGATTATCCATCCAGTCACTGAGTATAGTTAAATGAACTTTGTGTATCATGTTATGTGTATGGCATCACTTAAGTCTCTTATTGTAATACTTTTTGACGAAGATTTTGAAGGAGAGAGCGTCGTTTCTATCGAAAATGGCGTCGAGATGCAAGCCCTTTTTGTCGGTGATGGACGGGATCTCTCGTTTAGATAATAAATATTGGATAACGAAGAATAAATCATTCATTAATCGGTTGATTTCGTTCGAATAAAATCGATTACATTTCGAGTGACTTTTCAATTTGTTGTAATAAAACGCTTTGTTATCGTTTGTCTGCTCAATCTAAACGGAGTTTATCCATTCTCGTTCGATCTATACTTTCGTTTTTCAATTGAAGCGGAACAACTTTTGTCCATTTTTTATACGAACGACGTTCTTCGAGTCGAAATTTGTAAACTCGGCTAACCTTATCCGCTGTATCTACCTAGGTATCCAACCAGTTACTTAACTGAAATCGCTGATCGATCGATTGGCCGATTGCTTCGTTCCCATTATCGTCAATCTATTAATCTTAAGGTGATTCTACGTGTCTTAAATCCGACTACGCATGTACGTCGTACCATTTACATACCGATTTGAGTGACAATTTCGAATGATTCTAGTGTAACGACATTTATACTTTTCCTCTCTCTCTCTCTCTCTGTCTTTCTACCTACCCTCTCTCTCCTCTCTCTTTATGTATATCTTTCTTCAATCCATCTCTATCTTTCCCCCCTCCCTCCTCTCTCTCTGTGTCGTTCTCTCTATCTTTCTCACTCTATCTCCCTCATGTCGCGTTTTTTCATTAAGTTACGTTTAATTATTATTTAGAAGAACGCTACGAAAAACAGAAAATAAAGATTTTAATAGAAAACAGGCAACCCCAACGTCATTTTCTTGCTCCCAAATTGGAATCGAATTGATCAGTTGTTATAATGTCACGTGACTAACGCTACTGGCAGACAAAGGATGTTTCGTATTCGTATTCGTCAAATACTAGTGTTTGGCAACTAAGTTCGCAACCTCCACATTTTTCTCAGACAAAGTCATTTATATATATTTTTTAAGCACGAGTATTTCATATCAAATTAATCGCTGAATTCAGAGTTTTCCAATGATGTTCAAAAAGAATGGGGACTGAACAATGTTATAATGATGCAATAAAAGAATTACGAAACAGAAGGTCGTGAATTTAGTTGCCAACCAAATAGTACTTGCATAATGATGCGCAGTGGTCATTAATGTTCTACAGAAAAGCAAACAGAAAAGATAATTCCGAATTCATGTGAAACAGCGAATCGTTTGCTTAATGAATCAACAGACAGGTATAATTTCATTTTCGAGCAACTTAAAGCAAACTATTGCCTTAACAAAATAATCAGCTTTGTATACGCCACGGAATAATATGTCCTATACATTTGTTACTATCTGTTCCAATTTCCCGCGGGAATGTTCACTACGTCCTATTGCATTGTAGTTTCGAGATAACACGACTCTGGTCCGCCGTGCATCAAACTTCCAACCGAACTTATCTATTTTTCGTTTTTATTGTCGAATAACTTTTCCGTGCTGTTATCTACGCGGATATATATTCTATAAGGTCAATATTACGATCACGTTCATTTCTTTTTCTGCAATATTGGCTACGTTAACTTACACATTACTTACAAGGAGAGTGCACCAACGACGTCTCACCGATTTAGTTGAGACTCTGTATACTTATAGATCTCGATCTCCCATTTACGTATATATACCATTATAGACGCTAACACTCAATAGTTGTCGAGATATTCATAAACAAAGTTCTTACGTATGCTTTTACGACACGTACCACTGTTGTAATTAAAAATATGTAAGTGCAATATTATTAAATTTATCGTATACCATATTTTCTCTTCCCATATTTACTTTATTTTTTCTGTTTTCAGACACGAGGGGATACTTTCTATTTCATTAATTTCGGCTAATTTATTTATAATTTATTAATACGTTTGTTCTTTAACTTGTTGTTGAATAAATAATATAAATAAATATGAAAAAAAAATTTTCACCAAACGAGAATCGAACCCTAGCCCACCGGGTGGAAGTATACCTACTCTACAACAGCAGATTTAAGCAGTAATGTAAGAACTTTGTTTATGAATATCTCGACAACTATTGAGTGTTAGCGTCTATAATGGTATATATTCGTAAATGGGAGATCGAAATCTATAAGCATACAGAGTCTCAACTAAATCGGTGAGACGTCGTTGGTGCACTCTCCTTGTTAGTCTCATATAGCCTTAGGCCCTCTGTCCACGATACGTCGTGTCAGTAACGCGTACGCATAGTACGATTTGATTCGGTGTTTTCTTACGCTTTGTAGGATGTATTCTAGCTGGAGTAAGGAAGAGAAGACCATCGACGTGATCTCGTCGGTGCAGGAGGCCACTAAGGAGATTCCCTTCGGTGAGAAGGCAAATCATCACGCAACCATCTTGAACGAATGAGAAACTGTTAGTATCTCGTCGGTGGAATCGATTATCATGAATTGTTACATTCTGCACCGAACGTATTCCAAGTTAAGCAGATATTTCAGACGATGTTTTAGTATTTGTTATATAAGGTTTACAATATTAAAAGCAAAACTCAAGGACAAAAGATTCCTAGAAATATTAAGAATGTATTGAAGCATAATTTTAAAAAAATCAACAATTTTGACTTTAAATTTTATATCAGATACCTCAATTTTTACTTTCTCAATTCTACTTCACTAAATTTATCGTAGTATTTATGTTGAATAAATTAATGCGAATGTGCATGGTTTAAAAGTTATTCTGTATCTCGAGTTCTATCGTCTGTTTTGATTAAAAAATTAGATGGTCGGATGGTCAAGGGAGTGCTGGTTAACATCGTTGGCGAAAGGAATTGTTATAAACATTGAACAGCCAGAAATAATAAGTTTCTCTTAATAGAATATTCATGTTACACATGTTATTCTACAATATCTCGTGTTATTAGACCGTTTGACTTGTATTACTGAAACGAAATTCCCGAAATATTTCGGCAATTTTTGGGTTTCAGTAGTACAAGTCAACAACGAGTCAGACGGCCGAAAATTTCGAACATTCAGTAGTACAACTCAACGACAAGTCAGTCGACCGAAAATTGGCGAAAATTTTCGAAAATATCGAAAATTGAACTTTGTATTAGGAGAACATGATGTCGAAGGAGGTATCCGGAATTTCAGTAGTATAAGTCAACGGCAAGCCAGACGCACGATGAAAATTCAGTAGTACAACTCAACGACAAGTCAGAGGGCCGAAAAATTTTTTGAAAAACCTAGAAAATCAACTTTTTTATTAGGAGAACTTGACATCGAAAGAGGTGGCACGCAAAATTCAGTAGTATAACTCAGTGTCGAGCCAGACATTCGGGAAGAATAGGTGGTGCAATAAATATATACGGTTCTTTATGACATTCTCTTTTATTTATTCATTGTATTTTCATACATAAAGTGTTGATATGAAACATGTACATAACTTAAATTCGAACGCATATACATACATAAACAGAAAGAAATTATCTGCACTTTCATACTATTTAAACAAACATTACAATTTTGAAATCGAGAGGACCATTTCGGTGTTGCATCCAATATTATCCACAGTTTGCGTATGTAGACGTATTAGCGAGAACTGAAGATACCGTACACCTCATTTGTACTGCAATAAAACCACTGACGAGGTACTATTACAGACTGCCAGCCCTATGGGAGTTCGTGTTACTCGAATATTCGGTGTTTTCTTACGTTCTCTAGGATGCATTCTGGCTGGAGTGAGAAACAGAAGGCCACCAACGACATTTCGTCGGTGCAGAAGATCACTGAGAAGATTCTCATCGCGACGCGTCGGTGAGAAGGCAAATCATCACGAGATCATATTGATTATCATTAAATGTAACATTCTCCGTCATATTTCAGACGATGTTTTGGCACTATTGTGATACTATTCTTGTCGGTGGTGGAACTTTTAGCGATGTGGTATTTCAGATCACTGTAAGTTCCACGTTATCCCCGTGCCTACCCGTGTCCACTTGCCTATATTCTTGGATAGCACAGGGGTTGGCAGTCTTTAATAGTATCACGTCAGTGATATTGATAATGATTAGACAGTGCATCTTTATGCAAAATAAAAACTTTATATGTGAATTACCACAAATTAGAGTAAAATAGAGATTTATTTCCTTCCTTAATATGTTGAATAGGTCGAAAATAATGTAACAATATCTTGAAATTTTTATAATACGTTTACTAATTTTCGCCATAAATGATATTATTTACCATTTGGTTATTCTATCTGCACATTGTGGAGCTCCTCGGACCTGTGACAGAAAAGTACATTGAATGATTGGTCTACTCTACTTTTATACCTCGTCTGTGCTAATACAGGCTGGGCTGGAAATCGTAGTACAACTGGGCGGGGGATGATTCTACATGTGAAAAAAAATCGATAAAAAGGAAGAACATTTTTTCGTTTGGAGAAAATCGAGTTTAAAGTTCTGCTAGGTTCGCGTTTTTTAGTATATACATGCATGAAGTAGAATTAGTTGATCATGGTCAGACGCGTCAGACGATTCCTACGCAATAGCACGCATATTCGCGGCGTTTTCAAACCCGATTTTCTCGAAAATGAAGCTTCGGATAAAAAATGTTATATCGAATCTTTGTCATTTATGTAAAATAAAATTTTCCCCACTTGTCACTGTGTCCTAACCTCGGACTAACCCCTGAATTACCGACTCTGTAGAAAAAGCTCTGGTACGATAGTGGACTCTATCGAAACGGAACGGTCAGCTAGCGTACTACATGACGTAGCAACACAAAAGGTGTGTGTCTGATGACGCTAGAAAAACATTGTCAGCTTTAAAACTGCAATGTTGCCGCACTATATTCATATAAAAATTATCGTTAGTATTCGAACGATTCCTTCGCTGCTTTCGCGGGTAATCGAAATTCCAACATATATTGTTTTCTAATTTAAAGTACAGAATTTTCAATGAGAAATAATTTTATTAAACGATCGTCTGGATATTCGTTGACTTGATCAAAAATCTTGTTAATTTTTCTGATTGTTTATGGAAATTAATTTGTCCTTCTTTTAATACACGCATCTTTCTATTATATAAAATAGTTCTGTCACGCTAAAACGCCGAGCGGGTTGCCTTCCGAAGGGGAATCGAAAAGTGAAGAGCGGGTTGCCTTTCTAAGGGGAACTGAAAATTGAAGAGCGGGTTGCCTTTCTAAGGGGAACTGAAAATTGAAGAGCGGGTTGCCTTCCGAAGGGGAATCGAAAATTGAAGAGCGGGTTGTCTCCCGAAGGGGAACCAAAAATTGAAGAGCGGGTTGCCTCCTGAAGGGGAACCGAGAAGTGAAGAGCGGGTTGCCTCCTGAAGGGGAACCGAAAATTGAAGAGCGGGTTGTCTCCCGAAGGGGAACCAAAAATTGAAGAGCGGGTTGCCTCCTGAAGGGGAACCGAAAAGTGAAGAGCGGGTTGCCTCCTGAAGGGGAACCGAAAAGTGAAGAGCGGGTTGCCTTCCGAAGGGGAATCGAAAATTGAAGAGCAGGTTGTCTCCCGAAGGGGAACCGAAAAGTGAAGAGCGGGTTGCCTCCTGAAGGGGAACCGAAAAGTGAAGAGCGGGTTGCCTTCCGAAGGGGAACCGAAAATTGAAGGGCGGGTTGCCTCCTGAAGGGGAGCCGAAAAGTGAAGAGCGGGTTGCCTCCTGAAGGGGAACCGAAAAGTGAAGAGCGGGTTGCCTCCTGAAGGGGAACCGAAAAGTGAAGAGCGGGTTGCCTTCCGAAGGGGAATCGAAAAGTGAAGAGCGGGTTGCCTTCCGAAGGGGAATCGAAAATTGAAGAGCAGGTTGTCTCCCGAAGGGGAACCGAAAAGTGAAGAGCGGGTTGCCTTCTGAAGGGGAATTGAAAGTGACGAGCGGGTTGTCTTCCGAAGGGGAACCGAAAATTGAGCGACGTGACAGTGTGTATTTTTCAGAGAGCGAGAGAGAGCAGGAGAGAGAGTGAGAGAGAGAGGGGGAGCGGGAGAGAGAGAGGGAGAGAGTGCGAGGCGCCGCGGGGGTTGGCGAGCGAAGCGAGTAGGGGGCGGAGCCCCCTAGTATACATATAATTTTTTTAAAATTATAAAATCAACGAGTTTATCGTCGACATAATTACGATCATGATTACTTGTGTGACAAACGATTAAAGTTCCGGACTATTTCCGATAGAGGAACAGGAATTCTTAACTTCGCTTGTTACGTAGGTTATTATGATTGTAACTATATCGTGTTTGGTGTCATTTTAATTAGATAAACGAGACGAATACTATGTGAAAAACGTTTCATAAAAAGAAAATTATAAAAATTGCGATCTCTTGCTTCGCTTGCATTCATGTGAGTTTCGTCGATATTCGACCGGTCGCTGGATCGTCGTGTTTGAAAAAGGAGTCTACTCCCTTAATTTTGAATTCGTCACTCTCGATGAAGATAACCGATCGAGCAAGAACATCTTCCTTGGAAAAATCAAAATCGATCAGCGGCCGACTCTGGTTACTCTTCGATAACACCAATATCGTTCGGGTGAAGTTTCTCTGAAGTCGATTCGAGGATTCAATGGTCGGTCGCGGGACACCTCGTCGAAGGACGAACTCGCTCCTTATTTGCTGGATGCGACGCGACACGAAGCGACGGTTCGAATCCATGCTGTTGGAACTTGGTAAATTGGCCGGGCTCGGAATTTGTAACGGAAGCCACTGTCACGGACGAGTTTCGATGCAATTGGACAAAGGGTGGACGGGGA
Organism: Lasioglossum morio; assembly: GCA_916610235.2. Taxonomy (NCBI): domain Eukaryota; kingdom Metazoa; phylum Arthropoda; class Insecta; order Hymenoptera; family Halictidae; genus Lasioglossum; species Lasioglossum morio. The sequence continues at coordinate 22,987,171 of OU744326.1, forward strand.
TGCAGGTGCGTGGCCACATAAAGGGACTCGAGGAACGACGGGCACATTTTGCTCGCGCGTTAGTTTCGCCAGAATTCACCGGAACCGTGCTACATTGCGTTCGCTGTTTATGACGCCGCGTTATCGCGGACGTATAGACATGCGGGGACGGCGGCGGCGGGGTTTTCGGGGTTGGGGGTTGAAACCCCGTGCCAACAACAAACGAGTGATTTTCTCGTGGCTGAATCTCAGCTATCACTGACTCCCATTCCGTTGACTAATTCATTCGATTGCCGCTGATATTCGCGCGTCACCGGGACGCATGAGTAATTTAATAACCGCCGGATCTGGCTCAAATACGATACCCTAATTCTTCTGGATTTCTTACGCTCGTCGACGAAATGATAGCGCGTGTCTGCCATATTTCATTTCTATTGGGTTGGCAAGAAAATAATTTCGGTGTTATAAGGTGAAATAAAACCGAATTACTTTATTCAAACGATGAACTGTAATCGATAAAATATTTTCTTATTTATTCTATTTGGCAAAATCTCCAAGTTGTGGCAATCGTAATTTTACAATTCTTCTGTTACTTCTGATTTTCTATTTTTATAAACTTTGCTATGTACAGTAAGTAGCATAACTGTTTCCACACACTTGAAATCAGAATAACTTTTTTATGAATGGACCAAACGACTATAATTTCTCTGTTAGGCTAGAAGAATTAGTTTAGTAAGTGACGTCTAATAAATAAGTTGAAACAATGCGTTTCGTCGGAATTGTGATAAAAAATAGTAGAAATTGATTTTTACAACTTTTTTAGCTGGGCCAATAACGAACATTTAAACGATGTGTTTTGTAAATTGGTATTATATACGTACTGAAAATTTCATTGAAATTGGTTAATTGGTGTACGAATTGTTAAGTGGTAAAATGGCCGAAAATCATTAAAAAATGCAATTCTTGACAATTTGGGTTGTCGCATTTTAGACAGATTTTTAATTGATGATAAATAAAAAATAAAGCCGAAATTGCAATTTTTCTATTCTTCATTTTCGACTTATACTGTCATGGAGAACCACCCCTTAAATTTTCTTTCATTTGTAGTCGACCATGCACAATAGGTGCATGTGTGTACATTTACATTGTACGAACGAAACAACGGACGAGCGATAAATGAACAAACGAATAATGAACAAGCGAACGTCGGTGTGTCAGATTGTTTTTTGTCGCGGAGGTTGAAGGTAGTTGATACACCTAGTTGTCCTATGTATAAATAAATGTTCCACATTAAATTTAGTTATTCAATTAACCAAACCCTCGCCAAAGTTGGTTTATTTCAAACAGAATATAAAACCATAAGATATTTAGCATGTGTTATCTTTTATGACAAAATTCTATTCCGCGCAACGCGCGTTTGATTGTCCACCGAAATCGACATCCGGAAAATAGCAGTTGCAGCATTAATTTGGTGTTTATTTTTCACAGACGCGGCCAGCCTAAATTTAAACACGTTCGTTTAATTAAGCGATTCGATTATCGTTGATGCGAATGCGCCCAGAATTGGCGTGATCGTGTTTGACCTCGGTTCTTTTTAGCGTTTAGTTCAACGGCAGAGAACACTGTTTTGCGCGAGTGAACATATTCCGTTATCGTTTATCTCGCTGCGTCGCAGTCCTGTGATTCTGAAAAACGCGAGGGGGGGATCGCAAGTTGCAAACTTTCATTTAAGTATCACTGTTTTTGGCTTAGTATTAGGGGTGGGCGGGTATTGGAAAAATTCGGGTTCGGGTCGGTACTCGAAAATTTATAATGTTCGGATACCAGAGTGTCATACATTTTCGGATCCCGACCCGTCAGGCTCGTCAGCTTTACTTAATAAACAGTGTCGCGTTGCCCTATGGACAACAAACCAAGATCCAAATTCTACGTTTTTCTCATAAAAAATTGCAAAATCAAACTCTAATTTAGAAAAATTCATAATTCAGTAAAGTCGCGATTCTTCTGTCCTGTGTTCTGCACGGACAGTGATCACATATCGATATTATGTCTTTTATGACTTCGTCTACTGTGCTGACTAAATGTTGAGATAATTTTAACAATATTTCTAACAATTCCAGCTTCCAAGTTACAATTCTTTTATTTTTTCCAACGTGAAAGTTATTTAGTCGGGGCTAGGGGCCCCGAAATTCTACTTCTCCCAAGGCCCCAACTAGTTATAACGAGCCACTGACTAATAGATACAAAAAAAAAATAGTATCTGATCCCGATCTATGTCACAAAACAGAAGCGATAATTGACTTAGATTGGTACTTCACTGTACCATGATTTGTGGGTCAAGCTCTCAACCGCTTTATTACAGTCGAAAATATATATGGTAATATGTATATTGTATGCATGCAGAATTTCTCGTGTTAACAATTAGCTAACAATTACCTTGCGACTGAGTTTAAATTTATGCCGATTTCACTCTTGTTGACTAATCCGTTTAATCGCCGATGAAATTTGCCCGTTGCCAGCAAACATCAATTAGATTAATGATGAAGGAAGAAACATCGGTAGAACCAATACGCCGACGTAGTCTATACGCCCCGTTAATTGATTGTAATTAATCTTTATTCCTTGGTTATTTGATTCAACGTGTCATTACTTTCGTTTAATTATGGCTGAATTGTTAAAGTCTTTCGCAAATTGTTCTTTTTCAGTCAATACGACAAAACAACAAAGTCATACTTTATAAAACTAAATAATATTATTAATGATCTTTTTCATCAGATGTTAACATTTTGAATTACATTTAAAATTGCAGATCAAAAAGAACATTTTTAATATGATTACAGAAATGTTCATTATGCTGCACTTTATTTTGGTTTCCAATACCGCCGATTTATAAATGAGCCAGTATTTAATTGGGGGTTGGGTCGAGTTCTCGAAAATTTCGAGATTCTCGAAGGAATCGGGTTTCCCGAAAATTTCGAGAATATGACACATGACACTCTTGAAAAAACTTCGTGATGGACAACATTCGTTCAATGAAAAGATTTTTGTGTATTATAATTAAATATTGAAAGGTGGTTCGAAACCCACCGAAACCCACATAAATAGGCGATGGGGAGAGTGTTGGTAGAGGTGAGAAGTGTTGGAACGGGATTTGAAACCCTGAGGGTACCAAATATCCATTACATACATAATTAAACATTGATATTATATTAAATATACATACATATAATATATCTATAAATATATGTCTAAAGAATAAATTATTTCGAGAATCCCTACTTTTTCGGGGATCCCGATAAATTCTAGAATCTCGAAACTTTTCGGTACTCGTCTCCCAAAGAAATTTCTTTTCCCCGACCTAATATTTCGGGTTCTCGCACACCCCTGACAATCAGGTACCCGCAGTTGAAGTCTGGTCGGGTTGGGTACCCGAAAATCTATCACATTTGAGTATCCGAACGTTAGAAATTTTCGTGTCCCGGCCCGAACTCGAAATTCTCGGGTATCCGACCACCCCTACTAATTTCCAGCGTATTACCGGAACAGACTGTAACGTAACGGTAGGATACATCGAATTCTCTTATTTCATCTTGTCATCGCAAAGCCAACACGCGTTAATCGCACAGCATTGTTAGCGATGAAACGTTATGCACCGTTACTTCAACAATATCCGTGTAATATGTGTTCATAGTATTTCGTAATATAAAATGTATATCCGCCGATAGGGGTGGCGGAGGGTGGGGGATTGGTGGTGCGGTGTATAATGTAAAATTACAGCGGCGTATCCGATTATTGAAAATCTTCCGTTGACCCTGATAATCTGTAATGCGGGAGTAATAACGCGACCAGATAAACGAACGCGGATGAGTAACAATGAAAACGGGCACACGCTGGGAATTCGTTTGCCGTCGCAGCCAACAAATTGGAACTACGAGGGTCGTCCAAAATACGGCGGATATAAGGAACATGCGAGAATTAGGAATGAAAAGGAATACTTCTCCTTTCTCGTGATTTACATTTACAGTAGCGGACAAAATTTAATCCTCCTAATAACCAAAGTTAGGTGCATGTGACCTTAAACTCGCAAAAAAAAAAAAATTTAACCCTCATCCGTCCCTTATTTCACGAACTGAATCTGTCCCTCGGTGTCGAATTGACGCAATGACACAAAATGAAAAAAAATTTCAATGTTTTCTTAGTTAAATTGACGAGTGAACATTTACATCTTAGGTTTTTCGGTTATGCGTTCCGTATTAAAAAAATAAAAGACACACAAAGTTTCGGGAAAATGTGTCTACAAGTAACAGAACAGGATAACTTATTTCGGGAAAACTGTGTCAACTTGACACGAGGGACGGATGAGAGTTAAGACGACTATCTTTTGCAGTAGATTATCGCATTTTATTAGAGATGCTAAATGTCTAATAGTTCCCAATTACGTTTAAGTGTCGAAGTTCACTAGAGTATCTTCTGACGGAATTCGATACATCAGACCTCGTAAAGATGAAGATCTTAATCCAAACTGCACCGTAGGAACACTCGAGCACGGTGGTGGTTGTGTAACGGTGTGGGCATCGTTCTCACGAAACGGTCCAGGACCAATTCGAAAAATTAATAGCATTATGGAAAGGTTTCAATATCTGAACATTATGAAGGAAACCATGATACCATGTGCACGTGAATATATGGAAGACAATTTCATCTTCCAGCAGGGTAATGATGCCAAACATATCTCTAAAATCGTGAAGCAGTACTTTATAGAAGAAAATATTACTGTTTTACCATGGCCATCGCGAATCACCGGGCCTCGATCCTATCGAGAACTTGTTTTTACCTTATTTAACGTTGCTTTCTGAATTCTTCTATGAGAATTAAGGTAAAGGCACCAGTAGTTGACCAGTTAAGAGAAGTTTTCCACGAGAACAATAGTAACCACTTGCTCTGTCATCAAATAGCGAGAGTCGATGCATGAAGACACTCTTTAAGTCTTCTAGATTATGTAACAAGGCCACTTTAAAAAAAAAATGTTTACTTATACAAATTTAAGGAACATATTGAAAAATTCAGTAATTGCTTCAGAAGTTGACCACTCTTGAACATGAAAAAATCTAGTAATTGACCTTCTCTTCATTAGTAGTTGACCACTTATACTAGAAAGAGGGTTAAAACAATAATGCTGGGAATCATTTTAGTATCAATTAATTTCAACAATTACCAACACAAATTACAATTGAAGAATAAAATAAGAGATATATCAGAATATTACTAACCTTAATGAATTCAGACGTCCGTTATTACTATGCATACTTCACTTCGCATATAATTGTTCTGAAATTTAAACAACAAATGCCATACCACCCGAGATTCACTTTCATCAAAAGTGCACAGCTTATAAAAACCTTATTTTTTACGTTTTTCTATAAAATGGTCAACTACTGGTGCCTTTACCTTACTTTATAGAAGAAAATATTACTGTTTTACCATGGCCATCGCAATCACCGGGCCTCGATCCTATCGAGAACTTTTTTTTACCTTATTTAACGTCGCTTTCTGAATTCTTCTATGAGAATTATTTCGCGACGGGACCTACAGTTTAGTTTAAAGGTGGGTTCCGAACCACCTTAAGCATCACAGTATTAGATGGTACATGGACTATTGAAAACTTACGGAACATTGTTAAAAGGAACATAGACAAATATAATTCTAAAAATTTGAGTGATGCTTACACTGCAATTGAAACAGAGTGAAACAACATTTCAATAGAACAATCTACAATAAAACATCAAATACTGTCCATTGAAGTCTCACTCGGTTCGGTCGGCGCGGTAGACACAGTGATAAATCAAAAAAATAAGTCATCAGTGCAAACGCTGTCTGCCCAGAATACTCCTGTTGGACAGTATCTGAGGTTTTATTGTATAAAACCAATTGCTAAGTATTAGTATTAGTATTAGTTTCAAATGAAACATTATATAACAGTTGTGAGAAATAGTATTTGCAAATATTTGTATTTCTTCGTGTTTTCGTAAGTTCTCCGTCATATTTAAACATTTAATAGTTACAACTTTTGAAAATTATATTGTATCAAGTTAAAAATGTTTTATTTTTCTTACAGACGCAATTTATTAATCTTGAAAATGGTCCAAATTGTGACCGAAACGTCGATTATATAAAATTAGCAAAATTGCTTATTTAATTTATTATTTTTTGTGTATTTAACGATCGAACCGTAGCGCCGATAGCATTCAACGATTTTTTATTTGTATTTCTTAGTTGAAATATTTTTTCATCCAGATCTGCCCATTTTTGTGATAAATGCATAAAATCCGCAATCTAGTTATGAGTATGATTGAGTTAGGCACTATAAACTGATCTTTCTATTATGCAGACAGACAAGTTTACGATCGTCGGGTGAAAGTCGTACGGTAAACCGAGGTGAAAAGTGTGCACTAATCCGTGGAGTACAATTTTCAGCCGTTCTCCTCTCACGAAGATGAACAGAGTAAGGCGACGTATAGAGTATAGAGTATACAGATACATACGTACGCGAGTAGGAGTGTACGGTGGCTAGTGAAATATCAACAGGTGCAGTCAGTCGGTTGTTTCGCTTAATCGGTTCCTATTCTGTGACCGAGACTTCTAAGCTCCGCCCTGTAATTCGTGATAGTCCTCGAGAGAATCCAGCCGATGCGATTCCAGTGTCTTCAGCCAGGTATGATTATCCGATCGCCTTTCGGAATCGTCCAGATTCTAGACTCCAGAACGTGCGACCACGCTGATTGAAAGTGAAATAACCTGGTCTCATCTTCCCTTAGGACCCACCGGTTCTGGAACTAGAGAAACAGTGACGGGATTTCAATGACCCCACTCAAATGTTGTTCGAGACAGTAACGTCTCGATATACGCTACTGTGCAAAAGAAAGAAGCGCCCAGTATAATTATAAGTAGACCGCGGATTTTATGCATTTATCACAAAAATGGGTAGGCGCAATCAAAAGCAGTGGACATATTAAAAAGATTTAAAGAAATCCGTGGATTGGTTTCAGCGCAATTAAATAATTGAAAGAAGAAAGAAATTTTTATTTCGCTCCTCTGTCTTGCAATCAAGGCAAACATTTTTTATTTTGCATAAAGATCTGCAGAGTAATTATAAGATATATGTGACAAACAATATCTTTATGTAGAAGTTGTATTGTACAATGATTGATTTATTGCATTTAAAGTAGTAGATAATCTGCAATAACACATATGTTCTCAGAACTATTCAATTAAACAACGGAATCCTTTTTCAAAACTTACTGTGTCCTTATTTGATTTTTTACGCTTACAACCAGTCATGATGACTGGAGCGAACTTTGTTTGATTAGAAATATTACAAGTATAAATATGTTTTTCTACGAAAATATTTTTGTGAACTTCTCTATCGAAGTACATATTTAAATAAAACTTATACGGAATTTAAATAAATGCAATATTGTCATTATTATAAGGCAATGTATGCCAACTGCGTTTAGTGCTCGGTAATTCTAGTGTTAATAATGGTAGTTTTAGTCAGATGTAGATATAAAAAACTTTTCTTTTAATTTATAAATAAATTCACTTTTGTAGTTTTCAAAAACAACGACTTATATAGCGAATCCAAAAAGTATTTGAATTTCCGATTTCCGATTCTCGAAAAATGGTCGATATTTAAAATGTGATAAGTTTGTAAAAACAAATAGAACAACTAGGAGCCTGAATCCATTTTAAAGAATAAAGTTTCTGCTTTCAGAAAACAGAGACATTGTTTTCTGAGATATTTTTACACGATGTAACAGGAAGGGTCTGATGACCTATTTTTCTAGAAAATGTTGCAAATACAAACGATTCCAAAATTTATATCGTAAACAAAACTGCGATAGATTTGAAGATTGAAACTTACATTTTAGTTGAACATTGAAGTACGATTTTTTTCAATCTTTAAATCTGTTGTAGTTTCAATGTTACAATGGAACCAGTAAAGGACTGGCAACATTAAGTTTTTTATATTTCAGGATGCATTTTTGTGTAATTTACTTATAGCTCAAATAAACTGTGTTGATCATTGCGCGCTTCCATATACCAATTTAATATTCATACAAAATAAAATCTTGACGTTACGTAAATTCGTATTTATTGATTTATGGAAATCGGATATTTGATTTCCGATTTAATTGATAAAAGTAATTCCAATTTAATTGTTTCGTTTTTAAGGTCGAATATAACTCTTAATTTTATATTTTCTTTTAATCACAAATCAATTAATCAGGATAATGATAAGTATAATTTGCACTGTAAATTTTATACATTTACGATGTGCATATCGTCATCATTGGTATCAAATTATTAATTTTGTACATTAGATTAATTAAATCACAGATAATTATTCTTAATAATAGGTTTGAAATTCTACATGAGGTACTTACAAGTTTTCATTAATTAGATGCATTAAAACATAATAATGTTAAAATTCCGAGTACTAGAGTTGATCCTAATAAAGATAGGAGTAAGTTTTAAGACGTGATTTCGGTCATTGTAAAATGATACAAAATGGATTATTAATATTACATTTGTTACAATTATTAATACAATTAATATATTATTACGATAAATTAATCACAGCCCAATAATGATGGTAGTTGACAAGAGATATTATCCCTAGAACTGCCGAACCCGTCAAAATGGCGGATTTCAGGTTTTTTATTTTACAATTTGTTAAGATAGTAAAGATGTTTTCGTGGAAACTTATTTGATGCATTTATGTAATCAAATTATTTAATCAGATTATCGAATCGTTCTGTGAAAAAGACGTACTATGTACTCGATAAATGTGGTAGTGTTATTTTTTACTAGAATTCCACAGGCGAATAATTGCGCGGACTGTAATCGTATTAGCACACTAAATTAATCCCGGAATATATCACTGACAATAACAAAACACGCCGCACGGTTTACCCCGTATAGTAACAGACGTATCACGGATACGCGTGACACCTTCGTCTCTATTGTCTACTTGATCCTTCCGGTTTGATATCCTATCCGTGGCGCGTAATCGAGTCAGAACCGTCAATCATTCAGTAGACAGAGAGAGCGAGAGAGGGAGAGAGGGAGGGAGAGAGATAGAGTGGAGGATTGTAACAGGCGGGAACAACGGGGGAAACAATAAAAGAAAGTCAGGGTTGGGAGAAACAGCGGGGAAAGTAAAGAACTAGAAGCCAATGGGGCGAGGAAAGAGGCCGGTGCCAGGCATAAGTTGTTTGGCATTCATTTGGCGTGCAATGCTGAGCCCATTCCGAGATTGAATCCCACAAAACTGGCTGCGCCACGGCGTTATAATTAATTTATAATACCTCTAATTACGTGGCCATGTCGGATGTGGCTGTCCCGACGTTTAATTTGTCCGCTAATTAAACAGGGAACGCGCCCTACGAGCGTGCAACGCGCCTACATAGTTTCTACGGTTTTCTCTCTCTTTCTGTTACACGGCACCATGCCCTTTCCCAACGACCTACCGGCCGCGGCCGTTCAGGTTATGTGCCCTGAAACGACGAACACACGACTGCTCTTTGCGGTTACGCTTTATCCCCTTTGCAACCCCCGGCTGCCTATCGCCGAGATTTTACGATGATCTTCGCTGATAACCATCCCCCTTTTTTCGAATATTCCCCTTCACGGCCAACGTTGAATAAGCGTTTCTTCTTGATCTTTTCATTTATTTAGCAACCTCTTAACTGTGTACAGCGATTTATAAAGTGGCCTGTGACAATTTTTAAATGTTTTGTTTCCCGCACTGATATACTACAATTTCTTTGTTTGCTTTTTTAACCCAGTCTACTGAAATAACGAGTCGAAGATACTATTTTTGCATTCGATTATCAAATTCGATATTCTAATAACACAGCTGTTTTTCGTTCCTTTTCAAATGATAATTTACTTTATCTGATAGAATATAATTCTATTACAATACATCTTTACGATCTAACATGAGCAAGCACGTAAAAATGAGAATATTCTAACGTGTCGTATCATTTTTGTTGTTCTCGTAAAGCGAACGAGTAAACCAAGCTTCTGTTATTTTTTTACAGATACAATATATTTTTTGCACGGATTTCTTTTACGCGTAATCTGAAAACGTATGTATCGTGTAACAATACAATTTGGTGTACTATTACTTGGAGTATACACTGAAAATCAAAATAAATAAACTATCTCATTGTTTCACAGAATTGTGGTGCGTTAAAACTCGAGCTTTTTAATTATTTTGTGAATAATGAATGAAAATCAAGTTCGTTTTGAAAATTCTGCTTCATATGATACTGGCGAGTCTACTGAAGTTTCTTTCAAAGTTTGAAGTCTATCGGAGAGCTAGTCGAGAAATATACGTTCAATGTTTTTTCTTTCAGTTATATGGATATTACTTATTTCAGAAATTCATAACTTCGTTATTTTTATGAATTGAAAAAACGACGATTTGGAAGTTCTACACCGGAATACCCTCGTAGTGCTTTCGGCATCCCCATTACTCTTCGTAACAGCTTTCGCAACTACAATGTTTTACGAAATGTAACATATACGTACTTTATGAAACGTGACAAAAATTTACCACCCCAGATGCCGTAGACTCCACGAATCTCCGGTGTTGTAATTTTAATTTTCGTGCTATGCGTTGTAATTTGGGATTAGAAGCGCGTAAAATTAATTTTGGTTTCGTTACGCAAAATATGGTGTTGCGGTTACACAACGATATTTACATATCTTTTGTAATTTGTTATTCCTATATATATATATATAAAAATTTATTATTCTTACATATGTTAATTTGCTATTCTGATTTCAAGGAACGTTTATACAACTCCATTTATTACTCAATTCTCATAACACAAACAATTTCTGTACGCTTCTAAGACACGTTCGAATAGATTCCACATAAATATACCAAAACATTTTATTCTTTATAAAAATACTAACCAAAATTCAGGTATCAATACAAATATGTATTTCTTCTTATTGTTGCAATTATTAGATGTATTATGCAAGTTTCAGTCTTTTTTCATTTTACTTTTACTGCATATTTTTTTTATCTAATGTGCTATATCATTTTCCCTAGATAACTGTAGCATGCTGTTTGCTTCGTCGATTGGTTGTACTGGACCGCACCGTTAATATATCTTCATTCTTTTCACGGGAAAAATCTTTCCGTCACGTTTCAATTGTTTGATAAAATATGAAAGGGTACACCGATCCTCTCTGTTTTGATATTAATATTTAAAAATGTACCTCACCCTCTTTATCCTGGTTTTAGAACGGATACAGACTTTTGGAGACATCACTGGATTTGCTCGTACTTATCATTTACGCGTTTCGGCAAGGTTGGAAAGAAATGAAGTAGATCTCGTATCAGGTAGGTGCGAAGATGAAAGCCGGAACTCGTACAATGATATCATTTTGGTTCGTCTTTCTCTTTAATGTTCCTCTTTGACGGTGAACTTTAATTTCCTATGGGAATTCGTGGACACTCTGCAGGTACGGTATCTATTACCTCGGTCTCGCCGGTTTGTCCTCGAGCAGATCTCTCTTGCTTCTGCACCCTGAATACTATATATTCTGTCGCTTATTGCGTCCACGAGGATCAAACGCAACCCTTTACACATATACGTCCTGCAAATTATCGAAACGCTTCTGCTACGGCCACGTCTAGTAATTGGTCCGGCAGGTCCACGTTTCTCGTTCCGACGACTATAAACCACGAAGACTGTGGCTCAAAAACTATATAAAGTATACAGGGTGTCCCATAATTTCCCTAAAACCCGGAAATGGGAGGTTCCTTGTATAGGAGCTTTATTTAAATAGATGTTTTTCGTTTCACGGTATGTTACAATCTGAATACAAATGTTTAATACAAACGAACGTTAAGTTGTTAATATCAAATCGATCGTCGGCTCGTAACGACGACCAGCAGCAGACGATCAGCTGGTCACCGACGATCGATCGGCACCAACACATATAAATATTAAAATCTATCTAATATCTACAGTTGGGTCATTTGAAGCGACGTTCTCCTTAGCAAAAATGGTTACCGCGACTTTGTTTAGGAGTTATCAACCCTCATCCGTCCCTTATTTCACGAACCGAATCTGTCCCTCGGTATCAAATTGACACAGTGGTAAAAGATTGCTCACATAACAAGGTACACATTTATTTTTAGATATTTCTTTTAACCAAAAACTGATGAGTTAACATTTACATCTTAGGTTTTTCGGTTATGTATGTCGCATGTAAAAAATTAAAGGCACGAAGTTTCGGGCTTTACGTACACAAATAACAGACTGGCATAACTTATTTCAGGTTTTAGAGGAATTTTGGGACACCCTATGTATATGAATATAGATAAATGATCAATATGATTTCCCTATGCATGAACTGAAGGTCACCTTAATATGTAACGACATAATGCAGCTAAAAAATTTACAGACACCATTACATTGCTTGTAAAGACAGTGTAATATTTTCCTTTTTCATCTTTTTCATCACCGTAGTTTTTGAAAATAAAAGCGCTGGCTAGAACTATATATTTTTCAAAATATCTTTGCAAGTACGACTGAGTGTGTGTGAATTTCAATGTAATTTGTCAAGTGGATGAAAACAAAATTTTCGATATTACATATAAATTAATAAAACCCAACATTTTCAAATGAATTATTCGATATAAAGTTAGTAATGCAGTCAAACATATACGATATCGTATTAAAAAGTCTTTTTCACGTAAACGTAACATTCCACTGGAGATGTATTACAATGTGAATTACGAAGATCGTTAAACAACGTTGCAGGGATCAAAGTGCTTTATTTTGTAAAAAGTTTCGAATTTTTTTCATTAAATGCTCTTTTCTCTGCGCGTGTACACGTTAATGAAATTGCAGGCTTTAAATTGATGTCGATTGGACGCGAACGTTTTCATTGCGCCTAATTGAAAATAAACGACTTATCTCTTTTATTACTGTACTATTATCGTTTGTTTGATCTCTTTAAAGGTATCAACGAAGTTGAAAGCTCTTGGTTTACTTTGGACGTTTGCTCGCCAATCGAGTTCGCCATTTTCTCCCTTTACATCACTTTTTCGCTTATTCATTATCGTTCTTAATTCGGAAGGATTCGGTGGCAATATTATATCGACTGAACCTGAATGAACTTGTTCGACTAACACGACTGAAAATTATTAGCATACATAAAACAATCGTTGGAATAAACATTTAATTGTTCTTACTGTACCGATTAAATGAAACAAATATTCAGCTAACGAGCTTATTGCTAGACTCCGGATGTTAGGCGTTTACGATTAAAATGAATACAGTAAATCCTTGATCTAAGGAAATGTAAACTGCAGGATGTAAGAAAAACGAGATCCTCTCAATCAACATGTTGCGTCATCCAATATCAGTGTGGACCACTACTAATCAAATTATAAAACTTCTTTATTTTTCATTATTTTTTTGTGGGACTTTCGCCAAGTTATTCGTGGCATTTTTCTAATTAAGGGGTTAAGACACAGTAACAAGTGGGGAAAATATAAGATTTTTAAACAACATTACTGAAAAAAGTGAATGGTTGATTAATATAACATTTTGTATTTCAGTTTAGCATATTATGAACTATACAAAAATGCTTGTAATATTTAAAAAGTAATTTGTTGTTATGCTTTTCGTCGTTTATGCTCAGAATATCATTTCTTCCATATAGCCAATTGGTGTACAGGATTTCTACAAATCGAATTAACTATATCAAAAATCCCAAAAATGTCCAACTGTGATATATATATTCTCTGGGCATTGACGATCCCCCATTTCAATGTTTGTGAAAATTAACAAAATGGCAGATATTCTAAATTTAATGTATGAATTTCGGTAGAAATTTTGTTAATTTTTTATTTATATTTAACAAAATAATGGGAAAACGAATAAAAATCGATCGTCCATGCTTAATAGATATTATAATGAAGATTGTACACCGTTTTGAAAAACACAACTGTGAAAAAAACGCGTTTAAAGTTTACGAAAGAAATTTTTCTATAAAAAAAAATTTTTCAAAATATTACTGAGTCCTAACCCCTTAAAATAACTGTTCCAAAAAGAAACAGTAGAACCACAGGATCTAAGAAACAGCATAGATCCGAGGGTTTGTCTTACATCAAGGCTTTACTGTATTAAAATCACTGAAAAAGGGAAAGCCTTTTCAATCAAATTTGTTTCTCACAATTGGTTTCGAACATGTTTATTTTGCATAAAGATTGCTAACATTTCTGGTGAACGAGTAGCATTCACGTTATTTCTCAAATGAATATGTATATTGAATGCTTCATTGATATATTAATATTATTCTATTTATTGGACTGGTACGTATGAAATGGCCGAGAACGAAATGTCGATACCGATGATCTGAATAACGAAAACTTTGAGCTTGATACCAAATCGAAGTATAGGAAACATTGCGCTAAAATTATGAGTGTATCACATAACGGCCGTTTGTCGTTTAAGAATTAATTGGTGGAGTTATAAAGTTGAATGAATGGGTTCCACGCGACCAAACAGACTAGTTCTTTTCCTGCTCGTAATGAAAAATGTCTATTTTTACAGGGTGAATCAGTTAAGTATGCCACATAAATTACGTGCAAACTGTTTGGTACATGAAAAAATGGTTGAAACGGAAGTCGAGTCGAAAAGAATGTTTCACAATTATTATTAATTTTTTTTTACACCGTATGCTCCTACAGTTATTTATTCATAATTAAATCTCTTAAGATATCTATTTCTCATATTTTTTTAGCTACTGTTCTGCAATACAATGTAGTTTTTTCATTTTTGGACACCTTGTATACCGTATGTCGTATAAAAATATAAATAAAAATGAATCTTATACATGTAATACATCCTATAATTTCAAGAAGAAATACACATTTTTATTGATATCTGAATGTTGGTTACCATTTATATAAAAAATACAATATTTTAGTATTATTCTAGCGTGTTCTGGCAACATGCAAAAATTGTTTTTGTGTCACGAGAACTCAATAATAAACGGAGTTATAGAAACGTTCATTCAAATAAGTCGCTGTATGAGCATTTGCTAACTAACAATTCATTGTTTGCAAAAAGTTATGGTGATTGTTCGTGTGCAGTAAACACTATTCAATACCTTTTTTCGAAAACACAGTAAAACAATGAATGCAGAAAACCATTGTATAAAATTGTAAGAAGTGTGTTATAAAATTGTGTGAAAGACGACCTGCTCACATAAATAAATATAATACTTATGCATGTTAACGCAGGGCGTCATATTTCAAAACTTGTTCACAATTACAAAACTACATGTCATCGTATGAACGCTCTTCATATTCTTCATGTTTTCCGGACTTGTCTTCAACTAGTGCGTGTTTAAATAACAATTTTAACCAAGAAACAATTTAACAATAAAGAGACGATATTTGTTATTTGCGATGGATTATACTTTCATTAATGTGATCAAGACTATAAACATAATATGAAACACTACAATACATAAATAAATATAAATTGTGATATATGAAATGTAAGTTATATTTTGTAATAATATATAATATATATATAAATATTTGATAGAATATGGTCACGAAAAGTTTTCTGCTCGGACATTTCATATTTCATTATCGTGCAAAATTAATAAATACTGTATCCTTCGAGCAATATCGATGTTATTGTCTTTTTGTAAATACCTTACCTTCAGTAATAAGATGCTAGATTTTTCTGTTCATTTTTTAAGGACGCAGATCTGAATGATTTAATACATAAGGCGATGGCTACATCCCTCCTTTACCAGGAGAGCAGTGCTCTCTAATTATCCGTTGTTCTTTGGAGATAACAAGAGTGCATGACTTCGTTTCATCGATACAGCTCTTGAAGGTAATATTATCCTCGATATTATAATATTGATTTTACTTAATTAAATTTATATACGCGTCAAATGATAAATAAATATTTGACAATCTCTGGTGTAAGAAAAGCTCTTTTTCAACCTGCCATTATGCACTCTCTAAGGTCAATCTAATTATTTATCTACGTCTGATGCATTCACCTTGAACTCTTTTAATATTCCATTAACTTAGACCATTTTGTGATTAAATTTCTAAGAATATTGAAAATTTTATGAATTAGCAATGTAAAGTTGGTTTTAATTTTTAATAAAAATTGGAAGAATAACGATTTCTTTTGTCTAAAGAGGAACTATCTTTGCATCGTTTTGTTAAATGTAACTTCCTAAAATTTTTGTTTATTTCTAATGAGGATTAACCAACAAAGTGTCTGTTGGTTTTTATACACAAACTAAAGACGACATAATTGATTCGAAACAGAATAATAAAAAAGATCTATTTTATTTGTTTCATTTGTTTACTTCATTTTTTCAAATACGTAGCTATTCTTAAATAAATGAAATTGCATTAGTTCTCGGTACGTTGAATGTCAAGGGGAGAGCTAAAATCCTGGAGTTGTTCAGGTTTCGTCTTATCAAAGTTTTCGAGTCAGAGAAGTTTAACAGAACAAAGTTCGACTTATAGGGCTTTGTGCCAGGGTGGATGTTATTCGGATTGTGTCCAAAAAATTAGAAATTCAATTTTGAAGGGCAAAATGTTTGAAAATACACTTATACAACGAGCTTTAAAGATACGGTAAACGAAAGTTTGTATTTATTTCATACGATATTAAATAAACTTACTAAACAAATATGCGACTTTGATTTATAGAAAGAAACTTCGATTTGTAGAGGAAAAATTGAATTTATAAACATATGGTAAGTGTTATACATATAATTCAGGTTAACGAAGTTCTTCCAAACTAAAGAAATATTGCAATAAAAGGGATTTTTTTATGAATGCAATAAAATTGCAATATAAATGAGTAGGTGAAATTTAAAACACTAGAAAGACAAGCAAAATTTAAGAATATCGATGTATGATTCTCAATATATTAATTAATTAATATTTCGTTACTTGCATTTTCGTGATAATACTACAATTATATGAAATATATATTTTTCAGTACATATACGAATATATGAAACGAGACTTCTAATTTTTTTTTATTTTATTTATTTTCTGGCACAAAAATAAAATCTCTTTAACACCCAACGTACTGTGGCAGTGGCGCAGATGCTTAATTGTGGAGAGAGCCAAGAGTTTTCTAAAACTCATAATTCACACGAGTGTCAGTTAGCTGTTGAATGGAGTTGAATTATGTTTTAACCCTTTCGCCACGGCATGGCAGATCTCCTCGCCATTGTACGAGACAGTCTTTCATGGGACATCCACATCACCGTGAATTATTCTATTGTACAAATTATTGAATTTTTATTCAAATTATATTTAATAAATATTTGGTCTGCCAGAATGTTCTACATAATTTTAAGAAACATCTTTTTCAGGAGATACCATCTACATTTTATTACATTTCAACGGTATATACGATTGAACTTTCCACTTACTTTCTGTAATTATAAGCCTAATGGGATTGTGGGGTGATAGGCTATTACAAAATTGGCTGATCTTGAATATCAACGTCTGTTCGCTAGAGGAAATGGGTAACTGACACTTCACTACACTACATTCTTCAGAGCACAAACTTTATTGTTAATACAATGATGGACGCACGTACGATCACAGTCAGAGCTCAACCATGAATGCCTGCAGGGGACACGTGCCCTTTTTCTCGCTATGTTTACCGACTTTGTGCCTCTAGGTCAGGCATGCCCAATTGGACGATTTGGGAGCGCTAGCTCTCCACTCAGCTCGCGAGGTGGCTAGCACCCGCAGGGTGGGGAGAACTACACAAGGTGCGTTTAAACTTGTGCTACAGTCACATGCTCAGTGGGGTCCCTTACCATACGTCCGAGCTTGGTTTCGCTCGCCAGCTCACGAGCCCGCTCTTGGAGCTACGAGTTGTGCATGCCTGCTCCAGGACGTCGCGGCTCATCCCGCCAACCGGCAAACCTCGGTCACGACCATATAGTGTATTGGAGTACAATATTTTTGCTATTCCTACACATAAGCCCACACGCACCTCCTCCCCCCCTCTCTCGCTCTCATTACAGTCCCCCGCTCCAACGGTTTCTACCGCTACGGCTGGGTCCCTGAAACGCAGTGATGCCAGAATCGTGGGTCGTGGGTTTTTTCTCCTCCGCCACTTTAGCCGGCTCTTCCCCCACTCTTACTTCTACTGCGCACGCGCTACACACGAACGTATGTTTGTCAGAGTGGCACTCACACGGGCAGACTTTTTTTTTTCCCTTCCCCATTGAGGGGTATCGCTTCCTCTCTATTTCTTCTCGAGGGGCGTTGGTGAGGGCCCATTCTACGATTCACTCACCAACATCACGAACTCGAGTGGGGTTTCTCATGTTCTTGGCTGTATCACACGGGCAGACTAGCATACGTTCGTGTGTAGCGCGTGCCCAGTAGAAGTGGGGGAAGAGCCGGCTACAGCGGCGGAGGAGAAAAAACCCACGATCCACGATTCTGGCATCACTGCTCAAACGCTTGTTTCCCCCATCAACCTCTTGCTCTCATATAGCGCGTCAAGCAGTGATGCCAGATGAGGGGAATCACGGTGAAATGATATACCCCCTCTCTGATGACCAGAGCAATATGTGCACGCGCAGCGTGTCTACGGCTTAGTGTGGGGGACGTTAGATGGTGATGGAATAAGATAGTGGAAGGGGAAAAGGAGGAGAGTACCGAGGGTCCGTTTTGTCCCTTTCTGGCATCACTGGCGTCAAGTCTTGTGTCTTTGACACGGTTTACACCGACAACTTATCAGCGACCCCAGATTTGACCGACAACGCCTTTAACCGAACACGATTTTGACCTACAACGAATTTGACTTTCAACGATTTTAGATTCGTTGTCGGTCAAAATCGTTGTCAATCAAATTCGTTGTCGGTCAAAATAGTTGCCGATCGAAATCGCTTTCGGTTAAAGGCGTTGTCGGCCAAAGTTATTGTCGGTCGAATTTGGGTCAGTGAAAACCGTGTTGGGGAAATTTGTGTCGGTGATTTCCATGGGACTGCTTTTCCGGGATCTCGTACACCTTTAATTAAAAAGTGTAGTACAATCAAAGACGCCCTTAAACATATTTGTGGTGTCCGTGACGAACGTGCTTTGACAAATTTTCAAACGCGGCTTTATACTTTTCGAATAGAATAAAATTGGATCAACCAACAACATCCAATATCGGAGGATTAAAAGTTCCAATTGAAGCTGCAGGTTTTGAATTCAAAACTCCGACAGTTTTTTTCGAAAAGGAATAAAAACATTGATCGATAAATTGAGGGACGTCACTGAAAATGATGGTTAAAACAACGATGAAGGAAAGTATAAATATATTTATTTATTTATCGATGCCGTAAACTAAACGACTGAGGAGCTTGCCATATAATATGATTGAGGTCTTGAGCTTCTGCTCCGCATAAACAGAAACCGTCCAAAATAAAATGTCCTCTCGCGAGGGAAGCATTTAAATTATAGTTGTTCGAAAACTGAGGCATTCTTGCATTGTTAAAGAAATGTTGGAGTTATTTTGATAGTTTGAACCTTATAGTTAGCGTAAAAGAATGACGCAATTTATGGGAACATTTAATGAATGGGTAATTAGAATTGTAGTCAAGAGAGTCGTATATCAAATAAAATATTCTCGCGACGATATAATAAACTATTGTTCTGTGTTTCGTGGCGCGTTTCGTATCCCAGCGATATTTCATACTCACATTTTTATTTACATACAATTTTTTGCCCAACTCTGCTCACGAGGGAAAACATTGAAGCGTCAATCACTAATTTCGATGATATTTTCTTACAATGTATTTCCTATAAAAAATGTTTTACACATTTTTCACAACAATTATTTCAATGGATATTTAGGAAACTAATGTGTTACACATACAAAAATTGTGTATCGTTGTGTTGTTCGTATTTTTCGGCTGACTATACAGGAACTGACAAAGAAACGAGGCCAGAAGAAATGAATAAAAATTCCACTTTCTAAATACGTTATTTAAACAAATTCTTCATTTGCAAGTCTGCTTGTCTAGTCAAAATTATTCTCTCATTTCTAATAGGTTTTGAGATGTTCGTCAAAATACATTCGCTACCACTTTTTACAGGAATAATTTAAGCTCTCCGACATGAATATTAATAGGAAAAATGCGTGTCAAATATTTTTATGAAGACTAAAACTGTTGCATCGTTTCATAAAAAAACGATGATTGGCACTTCAACACGTTTCCATGACAATATGCAAATGCCTGTTTATCGGTGGAGTTAGAATTTTGTCTATATTTCTAAAATTCGAATTTTACAGTTAACAAGGCAATCCTTCTTTCTACCAGAGTAAAAAAAAGATGATTTGGGATATTGCTGTTTTTCAATTTTTCATTCCCTTTCCATTATTTCCATTCCTCGTATACAGGGTGATCAGTTTTAATCTGCGAATGCAAATTATTCGTATATTATTTGTTACACAAAAGAATGATGATAAATGAAAAATTGTTCGGCCAATTTAAAAGAGCACCTCTGGAAATATTCCGTGTGCCATCTAATACTGTGGCTCCCAAGGTGGTTCGGAACCCATCTTAACCCTTAGTTAACATAAATTGATTTTGTTAAATTAACCCACCACTAAAAATTGCTGTACCATTCTTCAAAATATTGTTTACATTATTAAATATATCGGTATCTAATCAATTACTGTATAAGGTAATGTACCAATTTCATATCCATAAAATTGCAAAAATTATAAGGTATGGAAATATTCTACATCGGAAGAAATGTTTAATTTTCCAGTTAAAATAGCTCGGAGTGCAAAGGGTTAATAAACTGTAGCGTCCCGTCGCGAAATAACCTTAGCAGAGTTAAAAACGACATTAAATAAATATAAAGAAAAACCTAAAATCATTCACAGCACTGTGGATGATAAAATTTATAGACGTGGTTAATTTGTTATGGACCGTCTCGAATACCGAGTCATCAAATTTTCTTTATCCGGCTAAATAGGGGATCCGTCAGACCGTGGATCGCGTGGCGTCCCGCGTCGGCTCGGGTTATCGTGTAATTTTTGAAGAATCCTCCGTGCGGATTGCTGAAGACGATTTCGCGTGAAGACCTTGCGCCGGAATGCCAATAAAACTCATGAGCTCGGGCGCGAGAGCACGCGGTGGATCCCGTAATTTCGATCAGAGGGTAGACGCCGCGCGTCCGCGTTGCATCAGGGGGTTTTCGCGAGAGAGCACGTTCGACGGGGGGCGCGAAAGGAAAGCTGGAAGCGTCGAGAGAGCGCGGTCTGGTTCGTATTGGTATTGGTTGGTATCACCCCGCGATAAAGGGGCCAAGGGGTTCTAAGGGGGTAGATGCGTCGGCGTGTTGCGCCGTAGCTTTTGCCGCGGCGCCCGCCAGTCCATAGGCGAAGTCCTAACGAGGAGCTGGCGTGCGAGCCGCGTCTTCGGAAAGCTCGCTCTTCTCGCGATCGCAACCGATATTTACGTGTTCGCGCGCGCGCGCATCGGATCTCGTTCGTAGTTTCGCACCGTTTCGGACCGCGTCGTCCGCTTCCCATCCCGAGACAGTCGCGGTTTCATTTCTTCGCTCCCGGTCGCGATCTATCGTCATCCGAAAGTTTCTCGTTATCGAAGTCGTCCCGTACGATCCTCTTTCGATCCAGTGAAAATCGTCTGTGACGAGTTAGTGTCCGGTGGATCGATCCCCAGGATACGGACAGAGTGCTGGGAACGCGGTGATCCATCGATGAGCCTCCTCCGGTGCGGAGACTCCGGCGACATGTGACGGGAGGTGTCGATCGTGCGTCCACCATAAATCTCGATCACCCCCCCCCCCAGTGTGTGGATCCCGTATATACCCAGACACGTCCTTCCCGGAGATTTGTAATCGACGGAAGGTTGATCGAACAACTTGGTGATTTTATTCGAGGATACTGGTGCGTTCCCGTGTTACGGTTTTACACGGTCTCTCTACCTAGCTACCTACCTGGCTACCACCCGGGTCGACGACAAGTGTGTGGGATGTTCGATGAATTGTTTTCGTTTCTGTGATTTATCGCCGCACGGAAGTGATTGAGCGCGGAGATCCCAGGCCAACTGTACGCGTATACGTGTAAGTTTCACGGTCCCGCGGATGATGCAAATCGAATTTTTGGTCTGACGAACGGCGGTGGACGGTCGCCGGGTCGTTCACTGTAGAGGTCGTTAGATTTAGGGTTGCTCAGCGGCCTTCGTAAACAACTGGAAGCGTCGGTTGATGCGCCTTGGTGATGACCTGAAAAAGATTGCGCGAAAAAATCCAGTGAATTATTTACCGTTACGGGGAAATTATTTTCTTGTTTTTGCTGGGATCGTTGCTTGCGAACGTTGCTTTTTTCCGGTGATCATCTTCGAATCTTCGTGTTCATCTTGTGTTCTCTATTGGTCCTTGACGTTTCTGTAATATGATTGTTGGACATATTGTCGAGGGAGGTAGTCGCGAACAACTTATTTTATTTATTCTGTCTTGAAATCTCTACAATGTAATATGATTGTTGGACATATTGTGGAGGTAGTCGTGATCAACTTATTTTATTTATTCTGTCTTGAAATCTCTACAATATCTAATGTGATTGTTAGACAGATTGTGAAGGTAGTCGTGATCAACTTATTCGATTTGTTCCGACTTGAGATCTCTACAATGTGATGTGGTTGTTGCAGACATTAAATGTGTTCGTGTTCAACTCGTGTGTGAAATTTCTATAACATGATGTGGTTGTTATACACATTTTTGGACGTGGTCAGGTTCAACATTATTTGCCTTATTTTTTTTTTGAAATTTCTACGATATGTGATTGTTCTACATATCATCTCGTTTATATTCTTTCGTGAAATTTCCATAACACCATGTGATTGTTATGTACGTTGCTGGATACGGCGAGATTCAACATTATCTGCTTTATTCTTTCTTGCAATTTGTATAATATGACATGTTTACTATACGTCTTATTGAACGGGGTATTTTCAAACTTTTTTGCTTTTTCTTGTTCGATGCAGGGTGACGAAACCAGATTATTTAACAAGGATGTATTTCAACATACATTTTTGATTATTCTCCTTTTATAATTAGACTGTGGACGTTATGCATTTACAATAAGAAATAATTCGAAGGATTTCTCAGAGCATTGTTAGACTATATTTTACTTGTTGAAATTATTCAAAGAAAGGTGTAGATTATTTTTATTCTGCATAACTAAACGTAGAGTAGCACTTTGATTGCCACATCCGTCGGATGTGGGTGACACAATTATTCGTTCACTGTTAAAAATTAATTTTGTTCATTATACAATTTTTTGAAGTAAACTTTGTCGACATTTTTATGACTTAAAAGAATTCAATGATTCCTACTACAAACTTCGACTTTTCGGGTTTGATTACAGTGAATTAAATTACTTTGATTTATTGTGGGATTTTCGGAATTGGTCGGTTGTTAACGTGTTTTCTTGTTACAAGACACTGCAGTATCGAAAAAACGACCACTCGCGTATAAACCTGGAGTTGCCTGACCCTTGCGAGATTGATGCAACTTAAAAACTAAGTAATAAAGAAAAGATACTACCGGTCATGGTTAATTTTGCGGAGATCGTTCTTTTTTAAATCACTTTCGTGGAAAAACGTTGTATGGTTGTGTCGACGAATACAGTTCTGATCGTCCGTAAATTTCTTAATCTTAAACTTTAGACTCTAAATTCATCGACCTCTCTCTCTCTCTCTCTCTCTCTCTCTCTCTCTCTCTCTCCCTCTCTCTGTATTGTCGGGAAACCAGGTAGTTATTCATTACCATTCCGGAACTTTGAACTATGAATACCTGGACCTATTACGTGCTACCGCGTTCTTACTTTCTTTGAATTTTAGAAAAACTTCGCAGCATATTTATAGGAGTGATCGTCATTGGCAATATAAAATCACAAGTGAGCTTCAAACTAATTATCGATCTAACATCTCCAACTCTGTGCGCTAGACATTTTCGATGTATTTCGAGAAGGTATTAATACAAATTAATAAACACAACCAGTACAAATATTTTCGAGTAAAACATGGAATCCTTGGATTTCGTAAACACAATACAATATGTAGACTGTGGATTTATTGCGTGTGTATTTGATTCAACGATTCTTTGAATTACAAAACTAAAATCCCGATTCGTCTCGCTGTACGATTACATTTTGCAAACGTAATCGCAATCTGTATCACGTGTATGAATTAAAATGAACAATTCTGTTAATTATACAACTAAAAAATCATCGAATTCGCCAATTCTTGGAACCATCTTCATGATCTTCATCTATATAATTAATTGGTTGGAAATAATATAACAAGACTTTGAAATTCTTCTAATATTTTCATTGTTTTAATGTACAACTCATTTTTGTCATAAATGCATAAAATACGCTGTGTAGTTATGACATAAATATCTTCGGATTTAATACTTCTAAAAATGGAATTTTACCACGTTTTTTATCACTGCATTGAACAGTGTTCGCACAATGGGTTGCGCCATTAGCATTGAAAATTGGGGAAATTGCGTGTCTTCTCACCTACGCTGATAATAATGGGGCCGTATCTTCGCAAGCTGGAGGTCTGGATTGTTGGTTATTCACCTGCGATTATAAACATCGTGCCGGTCACCGCAAAATTGGGGCACACCCAGCCAGCTCGCCGTTTCGTATCGGAGGTTTCCGGCGTATGAGAAAATAGGGAGGAAAAATGGTGGCTAGGAAGGAGGCGGGGGATGAAAAGAGATGGGGAGAGAGTGGAAAAAATACGTGTCGAGGAAAATGGGGTAACAAGGGGGAGAAACAGTGGCGGGGGGAGTCAGGGACGCGGAACCGGGAAACACCGAACAATACCAATTGCGACAAATTACACGTTGCTTTATCCTGTAGCGTTGGCTTGCGATTAAAAGGGGATGCGACGGTACACCGAATACTTCACATTTTTATTCGTTGCTTTCTTCGATGCACAAGCGAACGTCATATGGACGAAACTTATCCTAGCCATCGAGAAAATTTAATTAACGTATCTGTGATTTTCTACGCTTCGCAATCCTCCTACACTTTTTTCGCTTCGGAATCGGCAGAGCGGATTTGCTTAGAATGCCAATGGCACTCCTCCCGCGGAGGTCTCGATTTCATTTTTATGCCAATGTCCGCGGACGTACAGATATTGTAGCCTTTTGTACTTGAATAACTACGCTGTCGTGCTATTGAAGATTGTAGCAGAATTACTATGCTCGTTTGTGGCTGAGTTAGGGACATATCGTTTGAAATAATACTGATAACACATAATCATTTAAAATACTAAATTATTCTCAATACTTTATTATTTGGATTTTACACGTGACATTTTTCATTATATTAGGGGTACCCATATGTAATGTCTAGACAGCAGATCTTCATGCAAAATAAAAATTTTCCGCTTGAATTCCAACAAACCGGAGTGACAATGAGTTATTTTCTCTCTTAATATGTTCAGTTACTTGAAAATGTTATAAAGGTACTTATAAATTCGTCTGATGGTTTTAATATTTGAAGTTACATCTACTCATTTTTGTTATAAATGCATAAAATCGGCTGTCTAGTAATGTCGTTTTCACAGATTGATCAAACATTGCCACCTTATTCGTGGACTATGTATCAGGATTAGGCACGTTGCATTTGAAATAAGATAACAAATAATCATTTGAAATAATGAATTATTCTAAACACCTTATTATTTGTATTTTACAAGTAACATCAAGAACTTATTTTCTAAATAATATTTTACTTGGATAATTTTAATAATATTTTTCAAATAAAATAATAAACGATCTCGCCTCAAGATTATTGAAATAACTAAATTAAGTATTAAATTTAGCTATGCTAATTTCTGTAGTTTAATAAGCAACGTTTAGCTGCATTCGCCTTTAAAATTCTTCTATCGTACACAAAGTAATAGAATTGTTAAGAGTACGAATTATTTGATGAAATGAAAAACGATTTCAGTTTCATTTGAAATTCAAATAGTAAAATAATTTTTAAAAAATTATTTGGCTCTTTACGTCAACTAACATATGATTATTTCAAATGGCACGTAGCCAAATAGCACAGTATATTATCTTAACGATTATTTTTCAAATAATTTATTTCGGTAATATCCTAGCTTGCAGAAGAAGTGCGGGATATTTCGAATACCAGTTTGATTAAGGTGAATAAAAATTTGCATTGACACACAGTGTGTGCTAGAATTGCAAAAAGCTGAACAAATTTCATGTGTCTGTTAATTATACATTACTAATCTTTTTAGTATTTTTGTTTCTTTAGTATTTTTTAGTAATTATGTAAAAATATCATCTCTTATTATTATTATTATTATTATTATTACAAGCAAGCGAATATATTCTACATGCGTTCAATTTAGCTTTTTGTTATTTACAAAACGTTTCGTCTATTACTAAATAAAATATAAAATAGTAAATAAATAAAATTTCTCTTTTTTTTATAGTCAAAATATAGTTTTAAATGCAAAGAAGTGTCGATAATATTTCTGCTCGATATTTATCTCGTTACCTGTCGGTGTTATTTAACCAGATTGTTATTTCATTTATACCTTCTCTCATTCTTTTCTATGTCTCATTCATTCCTACCCTATCGTACTCTTTTAGTATCCTAATTATCACTAACCTACTTAATTCCTTACTTATTGCTTCCTTCTTCATTCCTTAACTTTTGAATTTTTGTAGATTTGGTATGCTCATAGATTCAGATGATAAGGAAAATACAGATTCATTTTGTCTGCCGTTGAAGGAATTGAGAGAGCTTTACTTCTATTTTCTGAATCTGTATAGTATATGCAGAACAAGTACGTGAAATAGTACCTGCAAGAAATTGCATAAAATACTGCTCAATACTGTAATGTAAATGAAAAATGTCGCGAACGTGTATTTGCGTTTACCGGGTTCAAGAATAAAGTGAAATATTTGAAAATTGTGAAGTCTACCTTCGACTTATAAGAGTCGCCATTGAAACCATGTGTAATTAGTCAATATTTTATACACAATAAACTAGTTTACATATATTAATTTAATGAAAGGCGATATTTAATAAAAATCCCTTTTTGTAGGTCTTCTTGTTATTTTGTAATAACAGATGTCTTGTCATTTCGGAACATTGTCCAATTATAATTTATCAGTGGTTGGTTAGAAATACGGTATTTTCACAATACACGATTAAATTAAATTAAATTGAATCAATTATTTTTGTAATGAAATTCTTCCATCCTAATTAGGCTGTGTAACATAACACTACGCATGGGGAAACGAAATTAAACGAAATATTTTTTTCCCAGGTCTGCTGTAAACCTGGTGTTAATATCGAATGTTGTGGACTAAAAACTCGTTGAAACCAGTCTGAAATATGTCGATGAAAACAATACACAAGTCTTACTCTTCAGACCTTTCACTACATCGGACAGCAAAAATTTTACGACTTACGTAAAATATTGAAATCGACTTTTTTCCGACTTTTTGGGCCAAATACCCCATTGTGGGATATTCAAAAAGTTATCACAAAAGAATCTAGTACTTCAACCCTACCGCGTTCTAAAAATCCTAATAAAATTCGATTTACCAAAATACACCGCGATAGTTAACGCATTGAACGTTTTACCATGAACGGTATCAAAAGTGCGTTAGCAGATTTTTTTCACGAGATAGACACGAAGGAAAATATTCTCCGACCGTGGGTATATCGAGATCCTCGTGTACGCTTTTATATTGTGTTATTCAATTTCGACAGCATACGTTTCATGCGCCACTTTTTCCCTCAGTGTATAAAAATTGGGAAAGCCCCGGTAAACTTGAAAAAAAAACTCTGGTTTAGAGCTTACAAGGGAAATATAAATTTTGAATTTGTTTGGAAAGCGTGCGTTATTCTTTCTCGATAAAAAAAAAACGAAGATAGAAAAAGGCGAAGTTTGGAGTGGCCAAGGACGGGTACGGAAAACGCGCGAAACGTTACGCACGGATATATCAGACTCTCGAAACGTTTGCGAGATTACAAGGAAATCGTTGGCGGATCGTATAAATTTCGCGAATCCCGGCGCGGCGGTTTCGTTGTGGGTTTACAAGAACGACCAAACCCGCGCGGCACGCGTGTCGACGCGACTTCCGCAACGTTGGAAATCGGGTTTCTATAGAAAAACCGGATCTCGAAAAAACCGGGTTTCGCAGCTTAGTACCTGAAAAACTAGTTAAACCGCTTTTCGGATGTTTACACAAGGCAATAAAATATTTTCAGTTTTCAGTTCCCCTTTTTTGGATTGGTCCGTAAGATCGTGCGGTTTTTATTTCACGATGCATACTCAGCCGATCTAAAAAGTATTTCGACCCTACATTTTTGATTCTCGAAAAATTGTACTTACAACAGTTAAACAATACAAGAATATAAATAGCACTGTATATATAATATATGTTTACAAAGAAGATAGAAGACAATAAAATGCTAAAATAAATATAATAATAATATTTTATAGTTCTAAAACACGGATGTTCTTAATAAATTGAATACTTCCAAATGGGCCTGGAACCTTTCAAAGATAAAAACATCCGCGAGTAGGTGCTGGCATGGAATTGATTTCATCTTCATTCGTTAGTGAATATTGAGAATCGAGCTGGTAAAACGCACTGCGGGAATTCCCAAATTTTTGGAACTCGCGGCAATTAAACATGCTACATAGAGCGATAACAAAGTTCCCGGGAGTAAAGAACAGTGCGAGTGGATAAAAACTTCTCATTGTAAAAATTTCTCCATGTAAAATCGTTCCACGAGTGAGATGATTGAAAAGCTCGTGGGAATAAGTTTTGCTGCAATTGCTCGCAGTCTCGCGTCACTCTTGTCAGGATTTTATCGTTATGAACTCAAATAAAATCGGCAGTATTGCTATTTCATTTTGTTTGTTTGCAAAGCGACTGTTGGATATATCATATCATACATTTATACATATTCTTATTGCCATGCGTCATCTGCACGTTATGTACGCTCTCGTTCATAAGTATTAGTCAGCGATCATATTTGTATTGAGCTCTGTAAAAAAGCCTGGTAAAAATGAAATAATTAAAGGTTTATGTGTCAAGGAAATGATACTCCATTCGTATATATATATATATATATATATATATATATATATATATATCAAAAATTTTACCAAGAAGTGAAAAGGTATTTTATATTTTCTTTTTATCGAAGAATCCGCCACGTGTATCTTTATTACAGTGTCCACTATTTTTGACATCTGTGTGATCAATTTCTTTATACTTTCTGTTGTTATATTATTCCATTCTCATTCTAAAATATTCCATAAATGTAATTTCGAAGTAGGTCAAAAGTTTCGTACCTATTAAAACTCCTGTTAAAACTCCTATTTAAAAGAACATTTAACCGACTGTACTCAACGATCCCCGCGCGAGGTGCTACGGAAAATAACTGTACTATAATTAAGAACAATTCTTAGGTTACTAAACGTCTTTGTATTTCATTTCATAAACGTTCCAGTGTGGTAAACGTTTAAGTAGCAAAAACAATTGATTGAACAAGACGTTATTGTGTTTTATAGTACTTTCACTTATATCCTCGTTATTCAGTGACTAAATGTTACAACTTGCACCATTATTGCACGGCTCAATTGTGTCCGGATTAGTGTTGTTGGTAAATATTTACAACAGGTCCACGTCCTCCGATTTTGATGAAATTTAAATATGTTATGCAGCAACACATTTTGAACTACTTTTTCCTTTTCTAATATAGGGGGACGCTTTTAGTTTTCGAGATATTTCAATTTTTGTCTGTATTGAATTTTTCGTATTTCCACACGCTCCACGGCAACGTAAGCCTGTCCTGGTGTGGCGTTTGTTTACGTTTTGACACTGTAAAAATGATAAACAAACATGGGGGGCGGAAGGAGCCGGCTTGACACCACACACAGCCACCCACTCAGTGCTTAATACACACCCAGTGTTTCTAAATTATACTCTAGATTTTTACGTTTTTTGACGTGCTGATTACGAATATGATAGTGAAAATTTGATTCGGTTAGGTTAGGTTAGGTTATTAGCAATAATAATCATCTCTACAGCGTCAAAACGTAAACAAACGCCGCACCCGGACAGGCTTACGTTGCCGTGGAGCGTGTAGAAATACGAAAAATTCAATACAGACAAAAATTGAAATATCTCGAAAACTAAAAGCGTCCCCCCTATATTGGAAAAGGAAAAAGTTGTTAAAAATGTCGAAATCTATAACATATTTAAATTTCATCAAAATCGGAAGACGTGGACCCGTTGTAAATATTTACCGTGTTGTTTTCCAAGAGTAAAAGATACAGATTACTTGAATGTATTCTATGAGCATTACTTGTCTCGTTCGAAAAGTTGATGAACAAAACGCAATTACGTTCGTAAACAGTTTCGCTGAGCTTTTTGGGATTCTGTCCGACTGGTACCGTGGTGTGGCGGACGAGTTCCGCGGTGGCTAGATAATTGTTTCCTCATCGGGTCCATCCCCCATTAGCATTACAAAGCGATTCTTGGCTCCCCTTGGGTCCCCGTGTTTTCCGCGTAACGTTATCCCGTCGTCGGGATAACACCCCATTGGACGGTCCATCGATGCTTCCTGTCCGGTGATTGACACGTGGAAAATTACGAGTGACCGTCGCCGCGCGCTGCGTCACTGCTAACAAATCCAATCCAAGCAGTCGCCGCGATTATTCGGGAATTAAGCGTGCTCAGAACGTGATGTTTCCAGGTGTCGTGATCGTGTCATCATGCCGGGCTTAACGAGGGAGCAGTTAACGTCTGGGTCGTTAGGGAACGCGGAATGCGAGTGGACGCTTCTCTCACGCCGCGTTGCGAATCCTCGAAACTGCCGCGGCGATCGTTAGACCGGTTCGGTCTTCACTGAGAACAGTGCTTTACGGTACGCGTTCACTCTTGACACGCTCTCTATCTTCCTGATCGACAGGTAACGATGTACAAGGTGTTCCGCCGGTTCCGGCCAACTACAGTCTACCGCAAAACTGTACAATAGGGTGCACCTTATTCGTTGACCTTCGAATTTCTTACGGGACACCCCTGGGATTGTGACACTGGCTAAAAAATTAATCTACGCAAAATTTTAGATCGATCGGACAAAGGGGGAACTTGCCGCGTCGAGCTTGAATATTGTTTATTTTCGAAACTCGGGTTGCTCCATTGTACTATCATTGTCAATACACATTTCTATATATCGTTGAAATTTGTCTTTCCGTGCTCTGCAACCAGAGTTGGGCAAAATTTTTATCTAAATTGAATTAGCACTGAGCACATTGATCGAGAACGAAACGAAGTTTTGGGACAACCGAATACTTATAAGTACACTCCGGATGTTTATGTAAAATAAAAAGTTTGTGCATCAATTGCAAGACGCAGGAGCTAAATATAAATTTATATTATTCATTAATAATTTTTATGTGATGAAAATGATATATTAATACTGTTAAAGACTTTCAGTATTTTCACTGTTTTAAATTGCACTTGCTTATTTTTGTTATAAATGTATAAATCAAATACGACGAATAGCTAAATATTTGTTTCACATTTCCACTATCGTAAATCGAGCAATATGTTAGTAAAAATATCATGCAATATGTGTTTCGAATTCGCCTCGATGTCCTCTAAATACAGTAAAAACATTATATGTTCCTATTTGTGTCATTATAAGAGACAAAGCAGAGGCAAAACAATTCTTATAGCATTAAGAATTTAATACAATTAATGTACCGTGACAAGGGGACAAATAGTTCGTATATGCACTAAGCGAGTCTAACAACTGGGTCAAGCCGCAATATAATTGTATTTCTATTGAACGTAAAAAGCGGTAGTGGACATATTCGCATTTTTTAACAAACCTTTTTACCCTTGTGTAGCAAATTTTTAAACAGAAATGCACTTGTACGGTAGCGAAGTGCTCCGTAAAACAAATAAAAAAAAAACATTTAAGTCAAATCATGAAAAGGTGAATACTTACGGAATCAATTAAAACTTTCTTTGACGTGAATGCAACAAACGCTACTCCATTACATTCTGGACATTGTTTTACGTTTTTCGTTATACTGTCCTCTTATTCGGTACGCGCATTTAAACATTACCCATTAATTTATGTTTATTTTAAATTGTTATTAGAACACTACATAACAATAAATCAGTCTACCTAAGTTTACTCTTAAACCACATATTTTTGCATTCATTCAAATAATTTTCTAATCTTTCAACTAATAGTAATTTATTTCAATCGAATTTATAATAACTGTCCTTCCTCAATTCCTGTTTTTTCCATCGTTTCACTTATCTTTTACTACTGTTATTATTTAGTACGCAAATCTTCATCTCAATTTATGCGGTATTAAAAAATAATTCTTGCGTAACATAATATTCAGAGAATTTGTAATTTTTCTGTGACAATATCTTTCTTCATATTTCACAAGATTTCATATCTAACATTTCCTTTAATAGAATATTGTAAACATTTAGCTGAATCAATCTGTATAAACTAAATTGCAATTTTTGATTTCAGATTCACTGGCCCGCAAGTTACCCAGTTGAGTTGTTTCCAATTTTCGAATACCAGAAGAGTCGAAGAGTTGAACAGTCAGTGCAACACTGACAATGATTCAAAAGGACGAAGCTCCGAATACAGTCAGTGAATAGAACTCACCGGGCGAATGTTGAACTACCCCAATCTTGAAGAGTGCTTATATTCAGCATTTAGAAGAGAGAAAACGGTATGATTATCAAAAATTTTTGGGAAATTTGGAGCAGGAGTGCTATTCGCTCACGCGCTGCCGTACACTAGTATACGATATCTGGCATATGCTAGGCCTGATCAATCTCACTGAATTTCGTTTAGCTGATATTGGCTAGCATTCTTTGATCTTCGGTGCTACAGGCTACAAGTTCACTAAACGTAAAGAACTCTCAACAACGTCCAAAGTAATCGGACGTATAAAGGAACTCAATATATCGTGGTCTCGAAGACAACTCCCCTTGTTCGTTTCCAATCGTCATTGAATTTTTAGCCGATTCTGGTTAGCATTCTTCTAGAGACCATAACTCTGAAGAATCCCTAATTCAAACTACCCAAAAAACGAGAAACTGAACACCGTGATCTTGAAGAACGTTCGTGTCGGTCATAATTTAGCTAATTCTGGTTAGCATTCTTCAATCTTCGGGTGACGGTGCTATCACGAGTCCGCTAACTATAAAGAATTCCCAACAACGTCCAAAGTAATTGGACGTATAAAGGAACTCAATATCGTGGTCTCGAAGACAACTCCCGTCGTTCTATTCCAATCGTCATTGAATTTTTAGCCGATTCTGCTTAGTATTCTTCTAGAGACTATAACTCTGAAGAATCCCTAATTCAAAGTATCCAAAAACGAGAAACTGAACACACCGTGATCTTGAAGAACGTTCGTGTCGGTCATAATTTAGCTAATTCTGGTTAGCATTCTTCAATCTTCGGGTGACGGTGCTATCACGAGTCCGCTAACTATAAAGAATCCCCAACAACGTCCAAAGTAATCGGACGTATAAAGGAACTCAATATCGTGGTCTCGAAGACAACTCCCTTCGTTCGTTTCCAATCGTCATTGGATTTTTAGCTGATTCTGGTTAGCATTCCTCTCTAGACTATAAATGTGAAGAATCCCAAACGTCGTTCGAATTACCTAGTGTACCAGCACAGAGAAACTGAACACCGTAACCTTGACGAGTGCTCGCTCGCCCTTCTCGGGCAGCTTAGATGAAGATGAAGGCCGACCGTGGTTACGCGATCGTGCTTCCTTAAACCTAAGTTCCCGTGGATATGGGTTACCCGCGAGTGGAGTCGGTGTGATTCCTTCCGGAGACGATCGGAAGGACTTCTGTTCCGGAAACCAAGATTACGGAAGCGTCGAGTAAAAGGGGCCGAGAAGGTGAAGAGACACACACACACAGAAAGAGAGAGATAGATAGAAAGAGAGGGAGAGAGGATCGGCGAGTGGTCACGAAAAGGTGAGTACGTGTCGATAACAATAATCGTAGGATAAATTAATGTTAGCAGGAGGAGGGTGTGCGGGAGGGGTGGTCGCGCGGGACGAGCATTTATCAGCTCCTCGTACACGATTCGATAATGCTGATTTACATATTTTCCGATAATGTCCCGGGCATATTTCGACGTGTGCCGCGCGCGCGCGCGCGCGACCCTGCTGTAATCGCGTGTGTAAGTCTTGTCCGTGGGTGGCGCGCTCGCGCGAGCTTATAATGGCCGGGGGTAGGCGGAGGGGTATTAACGAAAATCCGTCTTAAATCTCTTGTAAATTAAATCTTCGATGATGCTCCGCCGGCATCATCGTTATACCGCCTGCCGCGTTTGATATCGATGCGCGTGATAACCAGGCTAATTCGCTTTTCTCCGGGATAATAGGGGAGCTTTATCGAGGCCTGGAGTGTATCTTAAGTTTTGAAGCTCGCGTACATTATCGACATGTACTACTATCGCCGCCCGGCATTGGGGTAATTCACCCTTGTGGGATTTAATGACGCCCGGTACACCGTTCAAACTTAATTCTTATCTCTTTTAGTACTTTGTTCTGGATGTGCTCCCGTTCCTCTTCTTTCTCTTTATTTTCTTTTTTTTTTTATCGTTTCGACGAAGTTGCAACTTCGTGAAGTGTCTGGCAAGCTGATGTGCCGCTCCGGCATCTTTAAGGCTTTTTAACAGGTTCACTGTTGAACCACCGTTCTGAAAAATCTTACAATGATTCAGTTCAGGGCCGGGGAACTTCTTTCCCGCCGTGACTTCGCGATTACTACCAAACTCGAGACATTTACAGAACTCTACCCTCAAGAAAGTAGCCCGTACCAATATCTCAAAAACTTCAAATTTGGTATTATGTAATTATTGTAGCGATAATATATTTAGTCCTTTAGTTAACGCATAATGAATGCTGAAATGAATCACTTTAACCCGTCCATTGTTGTAAGGTCTGACTTATTATAATTTCAATCCTTTTTGATCAATATAAATTTTATTCGATCTCGGTGAAGCACCAAAACTGCAATAAAATCTTTAGTATGTAATGAATTTATTGAAAACAGAAAACAATAGTAACTCTTAAATGTTATAAATTATTTTCTGAAACCATAATGGACATTAACTTAAATTATTAAATTAATGAAATAATAGAGTTGATCATTTTATAGATTCTTGTTGAATAATTGCTGCAGGGAAAAAGGGGGCCCTTTATTTCGTTCAAATGAAATGGCATATTAATATCTTTTGTTCATATAGCTTTTGTCGACCTGTATTTTATTGACTGTTGTTTCTCTTAGCTACAAATTTATTACGAAAAATACTTTGGAGCCGTCTAGTTAAAATTATTTGAAACGTTGATTCATTAAGTGAAAATTTCACTAACGCGTCTATATAAAAATCTATCATTTATTGCATACAATAGTAGCAACGCTTCTATTAAACTATTCCCTTTCAAATGTTTTGACTGACTTTGCAATAAAAATAGGAAGATTTATTCTGGTAAATAAACGACTGGGCGTCAAGGTGAGTTCAACGATCTACGTGAGTTCAATGACCTTGGAGTGTCCTTCATGTATACACAATAAATGATTGACTGAATGGCATTATAGTCGAGATCATGAATCATTTAATTTTGCAAAATACAGCCTGTGGCATATTAAACAGTTCACCCTGTATTGGCAGGATTGCAATCTGACCCGGAAAATATAGGAAACAGTTCCATTGTTTGCGGACGCAAATAGAAATCGATGAATAAACGCAAATATGTGTTTCTACACAAAACTTTTAGTGAACTATAGCGAATGTCACACGAACTTGTGTGCATGTTTATTCTCGTCCACTCCCATTAGCACCGCCCCTATTATAAGTAAACTGATACAATGTCCGAAACAATTGGAGCTTTTTCAAAGGTAGATTCAGATTTTGAAACCTGTTTAATTCTTACTTCAAGCAATTAACATTATGCAAAAGTTTGTACAACTTGAACACGTGCAATTTTATTGAAAAATAGATTTGCCCTGTTTTTGCAGTAAAGTATTCAGTCAAAGCATATTGTATACATATATTATACTGTACTATTTTAAAAATTGATTTTTGTAAAAATGGGCTTTGACAAAGGTTAGATTTATTTGTTTACTTTAATTTAACATTTACAAAATACCATGAATATATATAATCTTTATTGCTTCCCCTCGGGGTTACAATTCTTGCAAAAGAGTCTTTGGAGAAATGACTGCTCTCTGATTTGCTGTTCCCGACATTGAGCTCAATTTTTCAGCAAACACTACTCGAATAGTATCAAAAAATATATACATATTGATTTTTCAATGAAACCAAATTTTCTTTACCAAAAGAATTGTCGAATTTCTCTTGTTTTTCAACCCTTATCACGGAGAAGGAACGTTCCGTATTTACTTCTCATTTATATGAGTGTCAGTAGAGGACTGAATAGTTATTTTGACGAGAATATCAAGGACATTGCATCAATTATAATTCTAATTAAAATCTGGCAATGAATCAACAGTAAATCAACTCGAAGTCAGTGCGGATTGCCACGAGCGAACAGATGCGCCAATAGCTTGCCTCAAAGGCCGTAAATCTCTATTCAACGGGCGAGGTAATCGGTGAATGTTTTTGTTTGCGATCGGGCAATCGAATAAATCGGTGTCAACGTTAACATTTGGGACCATTTATGTTAATTACGTTGCTTCATCGAGGACACGTATTACAGTGAAATCGCTCGTGCACCTGCGTCTGTAATCGCTCGACAGAACAGACGCTAGACCCACGGAAAAGGAAGACTGTCGAAGAACGACAATACGCCACCATTACGGGATAATTTATCATTTAAAAGTGGCTTGTTTTTGCACAGCACCCTCGGCAAGCTGCGACAGCCCCGTAATTAACTTTCTTACGTGAAGACCTCTTGACCCGTTTCTATCTTATGCGAAGCCAGGTCTCGTCTTAGCTTAAACGCATCCCTTAAAAAGCTGTTTCGCCCCCCAAACCAATATATTAATTAACTTCGTAAATCTTTCGGAAAGACAATTACACTTGCCAGCGTAACTAAACCGGAAACCGCAAGTTCCATTAACCCTCGGACAACGGACGATTTTTATAGCTATACATTATAAAAAATACAATTTTTTGGGACACCGTATATACTTGTTAGAATGGGTTTCAGAATATCCGTTATTTTTATGCAATTGTAATTAATTAAGATCCAGCATATATGCATTATAGAAATCATGAATTAAATAAGAGATTTAATCGTAGAGTACATGATATTAAGTTAAAACCGTCGAACAAAATTTGTCGGTAATAAAACGGTCCACGTGTTC
The DNA here is from genome assembly GCA_916610235.2 of Lasioglossum morio. Lineage (NCBI taxonomy): Eukaryota > Metazoa > Arthropoda > Insecta > Hymenoptera > Halictidae > Lasioglossum > Lasioglossum morio. Next base: position 23,024,702 of record OU744326.1, read on the forward strand.
ACTCATCAATAATCTGAACTTTTATATTGAAATTAATTTTCAATCATTTAGTATTCGATTAATCACCGATATTTGATGAATCACGTTCGCGAGAGGCGCGACAATTTCATCCGTGGCTCTTTAAATTGATTTCTAGTTTCGTTCGAGCCAGAGTATTACATAACGATGTTAATGAGTGGTATTAATTCGCACATTGAACTGTTTGATCGTGAGTACATAATTTGGGAAAGACTAATTTTAATTTAGTTTATTTAATCTGTTTGTTGTTTGTTTTGTTTGAAAACTAATTTAAACGTGTGCTTTTGTGCTTTAGTATTTTTAGATTTTGTGAAAGAAAAATTCGTACAGGATTAATAATTTTTCTACATTAAAATATTAATTTTCATCACCAAACGTTTAATAACAGATGTAAAATTATATTCTAGATATTAAATCCATTTTCAATCTTTTTGCTATGGTTTTATCAAAATATTAAAGCATATGGAAACATGTTAGACTGATCAATAATATTATTACAATCTTACATGTGCTTACACAGGAAAATTAATACATACAGCCACATTTAATAAATGTATTAATGACTTCTCTTTATAATAAGGTTTCATGTTTCATTCATTACTGTATTGTGAGCTTCAATTATTTAATGTAATATGAAACGTGATGCTATTCATCGAAGAACACATAGAAAAATAGAATACATAGAGAAAATTAGTTCTTTATATATGTATATGTGTGTTATGTATTATTGCACTCCTAAATTATTCTTTAAATTATTTTCCAAATATTATTGTTCATACTCTTAATATTGTACTGTCAACAAAGAACATTCAGCTCGCAATTGTTTTGAACAATCGCTTTATCATTAAACACAGTTTTTTAATTTTATTTTGTATAAAAATAGTGAAGCCGATCTAAAATTAAAACGTTTATTGAGAAAATTAAGCAAACTGTTATAAACAACTATTAAAGCAAGCTTTGGAAGGGGTGATATAAAAAAAACATACCCAATGTTATTATTAGACTGCGGATGTTTATGTGGTTATAGTACAATGAACTTTTTACGTCACAGTATAAAACAAGTATTAAAATAACCTTACATAGAATGATTATACGAATAAATGATAATTGTATGAACATTCGCAGTCTAGTTATTATATTTTTCAATAATTAAATTTTTCTAGTAATACTAACAGTATTTAAACATCTTCAAACTTCTATATATAAAATTTCGAAAAAACATTTTTTTCAACAATAAATAAAAATCAGTTTGATTTTCTAAATGTTGAAATGCAATGTTGATTGCATATTATGACTGGACTGCGAATCTTTTTGCGTTTCTAGAAAAATTGAGTAGATAAAATATGAAATGGTTGAAAAATTTTTAGAATTCAAGGTGTCAATATATAATTTCTCCTCTATCATTAAAGGAAAAATCATTAATGGAAGAAATAACATTCAATTTAATTTATATTTCTTACAATCGATGTAAACAATTTTTATTTTGCACAAAGATCCGCGGTCTAATTATGACATTAAGTCCATACATACACTAGAATAGTTTTTACCCACTTTTCGGGTCAAGTACTCCACTGTGCGGTGTGTAGATATCGTTGACTCCAACTGTATGTGTAAAGTCAATACCGGAAGTCACTTTTGAATCCCATAAGTACGGCCTATAATGTCGCTGTTAATCCGCACGGGTTCAGTCTCGGGAGTTTGTTCGCGTAGACGAGTTTCTTCTGTACTTCGAAGAATCAGTCGGGAAAAAAACAGTTTCGTCGGTGGTTGTGCTGGTCGAGATAAGTTTCTAACGCGGCGTAATTTCCGAGGAGACATTTTGTTCCATCGTCGACTGTGTTTTACGTTTCGACGGCACTGCTCAGTCTCAGATAGCGGTTCAGAAATTGTGCATTCGTGAACGGGAGCCTGAGCAGCTCATATTGCACGATGGATGCACCTCGGAGAAATTGTCGGGTGTGTCGGTGTGTGTCTGGTAGTCTGTATGTAAGCGAAAGCAGCGGCTGTAAAGCGCGGGCGAGGGTCGCGGCGGCAGAACGTCTACTTAATGGAACTGCTATCGTTTCAAACTATTCGCGATAAGGCTACTCTGAAAGCTCCCGTACCCATTGGTTTTCTCCCCGGAACTCTCTGACGTCTAATACCGCGAATATTAGAGAACCTACTTCGACAATAAGCGTCTTGCGACATTAGAGTTTGCGCTTGTGTCACCACCCCGCTCGCTTTCCTGTTGCTGTACCGTTCCCTCAGACCGCTCGTAATAACCGTGGATACTTATATTGATGCGAACCGAGACTGTCAATCGCGTTTACGCTCTTACCTCTTTATCAGGCAATTTTATTCTGACCTCAACCCTTAGTGAGTCGAATATAGGGCGAAGAGCAAAATTGAAAACAGTTTTTCATGAAATCGTTATGTTTATGTATTTATGAATTGTGCTGAAAAGAGTGAATTAAATGACTTGAGATTTTTCAAGAATTTAGAAGAATTAGTTTACTAAGTGATGCGTAAAAGGAATTTTAATTAAATCGTAATTGACAGGAATTCCAAAGAAAATATTAAATAATGATTTTCCTTTTTCTTTTTTATTTGAGCTTGTAATTAAAATTTAAAATATATTACTTTTTTTATAGAACTCCGTATTATATATTACTTTTTATGGGATTCTGTACTAGATTTTTTTTACTTTTCTATAGGACTCTAAGCTGTACATTATTTTTCTATAGGACTTTATATATACAGTACATATTATTTTGCTATAGGATTCTGTATTCTATTATTTTTCTGTAATAAATTGTACGTTATTATAGTTCAAAGATTGTAAACTGGGAGCAAAAAGGTAGGATTCAGAAACCAATCACTATAACTTAAGTTTATTGGAATGTTATCTACTATTTGGTTGGAACGAAAGTTTGTAACGTTTTTAAATCAAAATTCAAAGATAAAATTAAGATATTCATTCATAGGTTTATTGAATAACATGATAAGTTACCTAAAAAATGACAGAAGGTAATAGAAGAGAATGGAAAATATGTTATTGAACAAATCCATGTATAAATATTTTAATTTTATCTTTGAGTTTTAATTTAAAAACGTTACGAATTTTCGTTTCAACCCAATATACAATATATACACATAGTTATATGTCGGATGGTGGGAGTTGGGTCCAATCTGATCCAGAATCATAAATGTTTCGTTCAACCAGAAAACAATGAGTGTAAATTCTTGAGCATTGAAAAAGAAAATCAAATCCTAAACCTTCGTTGTAATAATATGCACAGTGTATACGAAGAATTAAGATCACACGTTTATATTGCACTGATTGTTTTCTGTTTGAACGAAACATCTATGATTCAGGATCAAATTGAACCCAACTCTCATCATCCGAGGGATAGGAGACGTTATTCTACTTGATACGATTAAATTACATACTGTATCCAACAGAAGCCCTGTAAACCAACAAAGAATTCTATATTAGGATATCTCCACAGTGCTAAGCATCTTTCTTCCAGACTCCGTGGACCTAAATCTTTAATATTAGAGCCTGTAACGCAGACCCAGGATTGTACGCATCGAACTTTGCGAGGTCTCTGGGTCTCCTTTCCGCTGTCCCGAGTTTTGTGCTCCCGGTCGTTGAATTATGTACAACACCGGATCCCGGAGTTTCAGATTTCGGATTTAGAATTTCTCGCCTGAAATCTCAAGTTTGTACTCTGTCCGAGACACCGTAACTCGGATTTAAGGCCTTGCACAGCGGAATCTGAATTTTGGAACAGTGTAGATTTTACGTTACGCAGATGCTATTTTTTTTTTTCTCGAGGCATCGCAAAAACTTCTTCCCGTCGTTTCATCATTGTAAAGATCTTTTTACGGTTCACCGCTGACGGGTCTCGTAACTCGGCAAATCCGGGGGCTAGCTGTTTTGTCGGCACCCTGTTTCTCTGGACGACGGGAGAAAAAAAAAAAACGAAAGCGTCCAGCGAGTACCAGGGATCAGAAGCACGGGAACCGGAGGTTGGGGATCGCTTTCAATCCGGAGGAAAGATCCACGGGGATCCTTATCTCCGGTGCAACCTTCGAGTACCAGTCTCTCGCGATCGAACTTGTACAGGGTCGTCGAGGTAAATCCGGGACAGTCATCGCATAGAGAAAACAGTCACGAGAAAATGTCAATACGGCACTTAGACTATATACACTTGTAGACGCGGTTTCAGTTAACATGCCTTGTTCCCAGGTTACATCGTCTACCATGTGACGTTTTGTGGCGAAGTGCTGTATAGTCTATTGAGAAGTCGCAGTACCGCGAAGCTAAAGCGTTATAGGGGAAAGGGCAGTCCTTTGTCGTCTCTCATTTTGTATAAATATTTATTTATTTATTTTTAATGCCGTAAACCTTGTGTGGTTTATATAGCACACATCGTATTATAGTATAAATATTTATGGAAACTGTAACTGCAATATATATTTTATTTTATTACTCGTTCATTCATTTTTACTTTACTCTTATTATTGTAAATATGACAAACTCACTTTGTCAATTATAATTTGGAAGAAGTTAAATTTTAATGTAGATGTTGATGATATGAAATCTGTATTTATTTCCTCGCCACTTACTTTATTTAAGAGAAAGTATAGTAAGAGAACAATATTTATGCGATATTACAATTTAACAAACCTTAAATGTTAATATGTAACAGACGTGTATCTCGGAAATAAAGGATTATGGAGAAAAATGTTTCAGATAAAATGGTGTCATTGATCTGACCTTGAATAGTCGTTTGAAAATCGCGTGCAGGTCATCCGCAATTTCTTAAATAGTATTGCGTGAAAATTTGTAGGCGAAACCCGGGACGGTATTGTTTTCGGTAATGTCGTAATAAAAGTCGTTCCACCGATCGAGCGATCGAGTGTCCCGTAATTCACTGATATTTATCCCTCATAGTGTGTGTGGCATATGGCCTGAAAAACGGGAACGGTTCTTGGCTCTCCAATACTTTATGGACAGTTTATACGACTCGTAAAATTTTCATGTCGTTACTTTACTTGCAATCTTTAGCGATCAATCGTTTCACCCTCGGGCCAAACTGATGCTCTGATTTAATGACATTTCGACGATTGACGAAGTAGGAATGTAGCATAAATTGCGCAGTATTATCGTGTACGGATATACCATCGGACGCTCATAAAGAATGAAATGTTATTATTATCACGTTATTTATATTATATTGTCCTCTGAATTCCTCGTCACGAGGCTGCTAATGAGTATAGCAATTTCATGACTTTTGTATTTAGAACATTTTACCCCTCACATTACAATTTATTTTACCGTTGGAATTTCTGTGTCGTTCTCAATTTCCTGGAAGAACATTTACTATACGTTTACTTATATTACCATTACCCGTATATCTGTATGTTTTTTTTAATGAAAATAACAAAATATAATTTAATTTCTGTTTAAAGGAAACGACTATGACCTTGACATAATTTAATGTTAAGGTCTCAACAGTAGGACAGGTTTGAGTTATTGACATTTCTTTGGGGAAATCAATATCATAGTCCTGGCTTAGTATACTCGACCCTTAAACTCGTCTTGACATAAGCAATAATATCGTGTACTAAAAACTATGTAGTGACATTTAAAAAAAGGGAGGTCACCTTCATTTTTCAAGAACTTTCTTATTTGAAATCTGTTCTGTTACATTTTGTAGCCAGCTAAAAACTAATTAATTTTGTTCTAATCATTTTCTTATTAAATACTCGTATATTTTATTATGTAGTACGTAGTAAACAAAGTAATATTAAATAATGAAATCATTACAGAAGGTTCTATCTACACTGGAATGAATTTTTTCTTAGGACCAATAATATAACTGTATGCATCCTTTCGAACGTCATGGTGTTTGGGCTGTTCAGAAGAATTGTCTTGTTGGTGCACGTGCTTTGAAGAAGTATTGCTAATTCAATTTGTGGTCATTTTAGGGTGAATGCAATTTCGTAGAGATCTGAAACGGTCGGTTGTTTAATTGAACAGTTCCATGGGGACAAGTCCACGCGCACAGGAAAGAATTCGCGTGAAACGGTACCGAGCCGAGATGCGATTCATCACTTTGAAGATACGACTGTCAGAGACAGTCTGGGACCTAATAAGATGAAGCGTCCGCCAGAGGGAAGTATGTGCATTCGCGTCTTTGTTCCGTAGCGGCTTGTTAAGTGGCAATCAATTTACGATTATTGGACGTTCCCCGCGTTTCACATGATCGAGTATTCCTTTAAATCATCCGCATCCCTCAGCTTTTCACTTTTCAGCAAAACCGAGCCACATTCTCCATGTAAATGTCAAGTGAACGTGCAACTATTATCTTTCAAATATTTGTTCTTTTTAAAGATGCCAGCCAGCTTTGCAATCAATTCGGCTATTTTCTTAGATATTCGAATAATGCAAATCACGCATCGTAAACGAAAAAATAGGACTCTTGAGGGCGATGGCGACCTAGATCGATCTTTCATATAGCGTTTTTGACTATTGAAAAACCCCATTTTTGAATTATCGAATGAGAACGAGAATCCCGCACCCTTGCAATCCTGGAAAGGAGTCTACCGTCTTAAACCTTTCCGTTGGGTTTTAATTATTTAACGAAATAATAGTGGCCCTAAGTGCTTTTGAATTATGCGACACAGATCGACAATGAAAGGAACCACTTAGAGCTCTGATCTACTTTCACCGAGATGTTGCGTCAGTGCCCCGATTCTGGGTTATAAGATCTTGTACTTTGAGCTTTTTACTTCAGCATGCAAATGCTGAAGATCGATCATAAAATCTTAAGATAGCTGACGTGGTATCTCGGATCATAGGCTCTGAATTCCGAATTATGCACTCTGAACCTCAGTCATTAAATCTTGAATGGGTCTGGGTTATCGATCTTCAGTAGAGTGTGCACCCGTCGAAGAGAAAATTAACCGCCAGGTTTTTGTGATACTGTCACGTAAAAATGGATAGGCGTAGTCTTCTTCTGTTTTCAGTACCTCCACAGAAGCTAATAGCGTTGAAACATCCGTCAACGATATTTGCAGTCATCTATTCTTGCATCAGATGTTCGAATATTTCCTAAAAATATTTAAACTATTATAACTTTGCGAAAAAAAATCGCACGATAATCCTGTCAGGCTCATATTAAAGCTTGAAGTCAACACTTTCAGAATTCCACTTTAGATTTTCTCTATGATATTCGTGCACGATGTAGCTGGACAATGTTAAACAAAATTGGTATACGGTTCTAACTTATATGAGAAATTACGCATTGAGAAGAAAATTACTTTCTCATTAGTATGTCTGCTTCGCGTTTATTATACACTTCTGAAAGTTCTTTTGAGCGGTAATTTTAAAGGAGAAGCTTTAATCTTCAAGTCTATGGTGGATTCAGGTATGCAAAAACTTTTTCATCCTCGTAGAGCCGCTTGAATGTGCAAAATAGGAAATAGTTAAGGAAGGATTTTGGAAACGGACGTTTCAAGGTTTAAAATAAGCCTGGCTGGATTATTGTACAATTTTTTTTTCACGGAGCTATAATAGTTTGAATATTAGGAATTTTTAGGAAATTAAAATAATTATATAAAAAACTTGAAAAATAAAGACAGTCATAGATCATTTGCTGTTCTTAGTCCAATTTTCCCTAGGACAGTTTTTTGGATCCACAAATAGAACGAAGATATAAATATGTTATATATAAATAACAAAGATCTTAGAAACAAAACGACTTTGTGCATCGACATAAATCCATATTAAGGAGTACAGAATAAAAGAAATACTCTGTTTATGTAAAAATGAATAAGTTCATAATTTCAAGAAAATAAAAGGATCACCTTTAATTTCAGTGTTCGAAATCGGGCTTTCTGCTTAATATCCAAAGGTCCATTAGAGCCAAGCTAACATCCCCAATGAAACAGACAGCTTTCGTCTGAGGAAACTCCATGGGTAATCGCCGTGTGTCCAGAACATTGTCCCCTGTACAGAGCTCTTGAAAATTGGACATCCATTATCCGAGAGGAGGCACTTTATCAGGCTTAGGGAATTCGGAAAACTGTGGAAAACACGGCTACGAATTTACAACGATGAAATTCGTCGTTGAGACGCGATTCAACTTCACTCTTGAAGATCTTCCTGGGGTTAACAATTTCCTCGGCAACGAATTCATGGTACCATGTTCCTTCCGCGAGTGAATCCTGCCGACAGGCTGCGGGATTTCCCCTAGTCTGATTTACATTCGGCCAGCTTAATTGGAGAAACGGGAGCGTTACCAGTCTCTGCTAGTCTACACTAAATTCCAATCAGCGCAGCGTTGCGTTGGCGTTCTTGCGCACAATCGCGTGTCGTTCCCATCTTACCGGCGCAAACCTTAATTAATCATTTGCCCGACTTCCGGGAATGCGTCATGTGAGTATTCCATCTTCGTACTTTTACGCAGCGGTTTCCATTCGGTGATCGTATTCATCCTATCAGATAATTGCAACTTTCATTGGCAACGGCGATCCTGAAAGAGATATACTTCAGTTTTAGGGTATATCCTAGAATCATAATTCTTAGAGCTACAGCCTGTTTTCATGATCGTGTATCTTCAATCCCAGCTCTTGAACACTGAGCCTGTATTCTTCGATCTTTCGACTTTGCATCTCTAGGCCTCTCCTATCTTGCAACTTGCATTGCTAGCATTTTAGGAAATGGTTTTACCCAAAGCTGCGATCCTGAAATAAATATACTTCAGTCTTAGGATATGATTCTTAGAATTAGAGTCTCTTTTCCTGATCTTGTGTCTTAAATCCCAGCTCTTGAACACTGAGCCTGTATTCTTCGATCTTTGGACTTTGCATCTTTAGGTCTCTCCTATCTTGCAACTTTCATTGCTAATGTAACATGATATTTGGTCCCCTCAGGGTTTTCAAATTCATTTACCAATCCTCTTCCTCTTTCCACTCTCACCAACGCCTTTTTCAGCTGGACCTACTGTTTATGGTGGGTTCCGAACCACCTTTTGCCAACAACACGTGAAAAACACCCCGGGTGGGTCACTTTCCCGTTTTTTACCAGACGGTCACCCATCCTAGTGCCGTTCACGTTCCACATTGTTTAACTTCGGTGATCTAACGAGAACCGGTGCTTTCAACGGGACTACGGTTGTTGGCAACTTTCATTGCTAGCATTTTAGGAAATGGTTTTACCCAGAGCTGCGATCCTGAAATAAATATACTTCAGTCTTAGGATATGATTCTTAGAGTTAGAGTCTCTTGTCCTGATCTTGTGTCTTAAATCCCAGCTCTTGAACACTGAGCCTGTATTCATCGATCTTTCGACTTTGCATCTCTAGGCCTCTCCTATCTTGCAACTTTCATTGCTAGCATTTTAGGAGATGGTTTTACCCAAAGTTGCGATCCTGAAATAAATATACTTCAGTCTTAAGATATGATTCTTAGAGTTAGAGTCTCTTTTCCTGATCTTGTGTCTTCAATCCCAGCTCTTGAACACTGAGCCTGTATTCTTCGATCTTTGAACTTTGCATCTCTAGGCTTGCCTCTTTCATCTTGAATCTTATCGTTTGATGTCTGGATTCAGAAATATCATGTGTTTCTTGATTCTGACCTTCCCATTAAGGAATCTATGTTCTTTACAACGGCTAGTTAGTTGGGCTCCTTTTAATTTCATAATTAAGAGATTATATACGGCATTTTCTTATTCTTGTCTGTACAATTACATTTAATTCCCTATAATCATAAATTTTCTTCATCTGCCTGTATAAATTCCCGCAGGGACTGTCGCGACCGCAATCACAAATTTATAATTTTTTGTCGAAGCTATCCTACACGCTGCGTCTTGCGTTACAACTTATGCAAGCTGGTCCGCTCGTTAGATGACGCGCGACGCTTTGGCCATATTTGCCAAAAATGGTGAAACTTGCTGAACTTTAAACATGCATAACTTTTAAACCAGTGGACGGCTAAGATTAAAACTTGAATCTTCGGTATTTTCTTATTTAAAATCTACAGGACTATATAAAAACGGTTAAGAGTTCCTGGTTCCCTCAAGTGAAATTTCACTCAACTTATCATTGCACATGCGTGTGACCTTCTTTTAAATATCCATAAACAGTTTCTTAGAAATTTCCAGTTGCCGATACTTGTTGGAGTCACTTTTCAGTATCTCAGTTGCTTATGAACGAAGATGTGTGTCACGCGAGACCTTGTTTGTCTTTCAATTAAGTTTCCCACGTAACGATTACGGGTCATGTAAAGTTAGCTCTGTTCTCGTTTGTTTTCTTATGCAAGATCAACACAGAGAGCTCGTCAGAGCGACAGAAAAAAAGAGTGTACCCTTTGGAAAAGGTTGCACTTCTATTTTCCCTTTCTGGTGGCTTTGCGACGCAGCTTCAAAGCGAAGTTGCTGTCCATGAGTCCCCTCGGCCAGACACAGCACTTAAATTCGAGCGATCTTCATTAATACGAATGTATCATTCATCCCGGGTTGCATTCCCAGGCCCTTGGGATCACTGTTACAGAGATTCCGCCGTAGCACATTACAGCCTCCCGCATAATTCAGTTTTATCGGTTACGGTTTGCAGAGCGAGCCGGTTATTTTTATCGGAAAACCGCCACGTCGTTTTCCTACCCTCGTCATGCTGGAGATCGCACTTACTTACTTACGCTCATTAGAGCCAGGAACTCGATCAACTTTCCATGGGCGCGATCGACGCCGGATGCTCACCAGTTATTTATAAGCTTATTTACAAATATTAACGTTCCTCGAGGATAATGAAGTCAAGATGTGGAACAGAAGAAATTTAACAAATGTGTACCGAATGGCGTTATCATCGGTGTTGATTGGTGACAGTAAAATGAATTGCATTAGTACGATCAATGAAATACATTGGCCAGCTCTAATTCGAAAATTGTAATGATTAATGCGACTGTTCATATGGAAGAATCAAATGTTTATGTATACAATGTATCAACAAGCGTGTGCATAAGGTTATGCAAATCGATTCATCAAATATTTCTTACGGATTAGAGCATCGGTGTTTGAGGGACCGCTCGTTTCGACATTTCGAAAATTACTTCTGACCAACGCACAATGGGTTGATTGTTCCTATGAAACAGGTGGAATTACAAAATTTTCATGGAATAAATTAATGCTACTGTCTTTTGGTAAGCTGATAGTTGATGAGATAGAGTCTTCGATTCCAATGACCTTGAAATATGGTGACGAGGTCACCATTCTGAACATTTCCCTTTAACCCTTTACTTATTGACGGGACGTATAAGTTTACTGTTTAAACTTAATTGTTTAAATTTAAATTTAAATTTAAATTTAAACGCTTTAAGACCCATTGGGACTTTAAAGTTCACTTCTATGAAGTTCGTTCTTCAATTGATGGATAGTAGCACAAGCTTATTTCTCTTTGGAAGCTTGCCAGAGACAAGTATATAAGATGATGTAAGGATGGATAACTAGATGATTGAAAATCGTCCATGTGTTTGCATATGTACATAAAATACTTATATGTTTTGCATTTTGGTAAGTAATGATTTTTAGTTATTATTCTTAATTGTATATAATGTAAAATTTAATATGTTATGAACTTTATGAGCCCATATTATAAAATTATATACCATTTCATTGTTGGGATTTTCCATGTAATTAATGACCTTGGTGATTACTCGCACCTGAATTTAGTATTTAAAAAAGTTAATACAAATTTTAAAACCTTTCAAGAAATTCAGTAAATAAAGGGTTAAAGTTTTCGACGGTCGGCTTTAGTTTACAAGATAATTGCAAAACCCTTACTTGTAAAATCCATGACCTTGACAACATATTTCAAGGTCATCGAAATCTTGTCAATCAAGAATAAATTTTTATAGTAAAGGCATTTATCTGTTTCCACGTATAAATTTTTTATACTTTTACCTTCTACTCCCAATTCGCTATCACACTATCGCATGAAATATTCGATGTTCTTTATATTGGATTAGGATAGAAATTTTTTCGGTGTGGTAAGGTAAAACAAAATGTTTTCATTATTACGTTTATGAAACACTACTGTTGAGATCAAAATTTAGTTGCATCAACCTGCAGTTGTAAGCATGAGTTAATTTTTTGTTTGAGGAAGTAGTTTGTCTGTGAGCTGTAAGACTATTGTACTGAGAATATGTGATCCCATTTTGTCTATTACCGGGTAAAAAATAACCGAGACGTTTAAGATGGTCAAGCTACGTGGGAAAGACCCCGTATAAAAGTATGCGAAGCCAGAATGCAACGATTTGTACAATTAGATATACGAGGATCGTTGTAGACGTTATGCCAAAAATAAATACCATAAACACCGACAAAACGAATAATGCTTTACCACTTTGTCGGTTGAGATTACGTTTCGCCAAAGAGAATTAATGATCGTGTACAGAACAATTCTGTTGACGTTTACGAGAGAAATAATCGGACCGTGTGTTTTTGAAGGATTTTAACGGGCAATTTATGTATCGACAAAGGTATTCGTTCTCTTTACTCGAACCCAGTCGCAACCAAACGATTGTTCCACTTTCTATAATACGTAATGGCCTCAAAAGTTAAAAGGTTATGAGAAATTAAAGTTCGGTTTCGAAGGTAAAAATTGTGAAAAAAATCATAGATGTGCAATCTCTAATAGCTAAAATATTTCTAATTTTTCAACTAAAGAAATTTAGTAGAAGAAATTTCAACTAAAAAAGCTAAAATAAATTGCGGAAAAACCTGATTTTCTTTGTGACCCCATTACTACCCTTCCCCCCCATGTTGACATATAGGAAAATTTGCACAAAGTATTTTCATTGGATAAGCTACGAAAAGGTTATACCCTTTATTTTAACATATTTTAACATAACAGTAGTTTTAAATCTTTCATTGAAATTACACCTACTCATTTTTCTCATGAATGCATAAAATCGTATTGATTTTGTTCAGTGATTCTTTACAAAATTTTCAAATGCAACTACGCAGGATTATAGGATAATACCATATCGATTGTACCATTATTAAGTTTTTCTTATGTGCATGTCCCTTCTTTGTTATTACACGAGCAATATTGTATCTTTCTCTTTCTTTTTTGTTTCTTTGATACTGTAAACACTTATGTAAAAGGGCTTCAGTCCGTCTATAATAAATAATAATAATAATAATAAAAAATCCGCAGTCTAATGATAATTGCCTAAACTCGGGCAGCGTATTAACAACTTCGTTCGTTAGATATCCACGAATGTCTGGGAGGTAAGACAGAAGGCGGAGCACCTTGTAGAATTCAATATCCAAGGGGTAGATGACAGAAAATTTAAGATTCAGCATCGAAAATCTAATATCCTCGACGCGCAGTCTGTCACTTAAAACGGCGAATCCGAGGGCACAATCCGAGGGATGTAAAGTATACGGTGCCCGCTTGGAAGTCGTCCAATGATTTACCAATAACGAGATATTTGTCTGTGACATTCGAAATTCCGACCGACGAAAAGAGCAGAATTCGGCTGTTGCAACGGCCGTTGACAAGTTGACAATATATCGTGAAATTTCCACCTCGCGCGTCGCTATTTATGCTCGCGATTTTGACGGTGTCGTCGTCGCGCGTCGCGGCGTTGGACCTGTTGAAAACACGACGCGTCACGCGCCCGATTAAAACGAATCGTAATTCGCGTTACCGCGCGAATTCGTCGAAAATTTTGCGCGGCGCGGTGAATTCGCGAAAGAATTTCACGGACAATCCGAAATCGTTTTCGCTATTAAAGTGGATTCCCCGTCGCGTCGTCGGCAATGTTGTGTGCGCGCACGCCGCGTCGCTCGCAAAACGAAACGGTCGTAAACACTTGGTAACACGTTTGCGCGCGACTGATCGCTAAGCCGATTCCGTAAAATAATAAGCACCGTTGACAATCACCGGTGGCGCAAACGTCACCAGACGGAACAAACGGAAGACTTGTACGACAATTAGAATTAATCCCCTGCGACACATAAAATCGTGAAATCGATTAAACAACGGCGCTGCTGTCGAGATTACTCGTTTCGGAAAGCTTTTTTGGATTAAGTATAACGACACGCGTAACGACGGTGTTCGACTACAGGTGGCCATCTTTTTAAAGGATCATCCTGTTCGTTCGGGATACGTCGACGGGAAGAGTAACTGCATTGCAATGGTGCATTAGTTCGCGAATTATTAACAATTGGAAATGAACGAGTGGTAATCGATCCCTGTAGAACTAATAATGTTTCCTCTGTTTAACGATTTTACAATAATTTTTATAATACAAAAATTTGTAGAGAGATTTGGAGAAATATTAGATGGATATAATATGATTACAATAGATGAACATACGCACTGGTATTATTAGTTTTTTTGTAGGTGAACGCGTCAAGGGGAATAAAGGTCAACTTTGATTTTTTAAATGGGATTATATGTATATTTTCTTATGCAGCGATCGATGAAGCTTTTTATTAAACGATTAGTTAAAGAGATGATTGATTAATTATAGAATTAAAATTAGTAAACAACCAATGTTTAGATAACATATGTAAAATATGTAACATACAATGTTATATGTAACATTTGTTTCTTGTCTAGACGTATTAGAATGTAACGATACGTTTGGGCACTTTAAACCTGGGACACTCTGTAGATCTAACCGTAGGTATTGATACGATATTGGAAACGTGAACAGTATCACATCGGTTACGAATTTTGCTATAAACTGTCAGAAACGTATTACCGGACGAGTTACACTCTTTTCGCATGGAAATGTCGAGTGTTACGGACATGCGACACGCTATCGGCGAATTATTACATGATTTTTGAACGCGAGAGTATTCGTCTCTATCTCCGTGTATATTTTTACCGTTATCGCATTAACACCGAAAAGCCTGTATCCCGGAAATTGATATGAGTATTGGAAAAACATTTCGGTTGTGTCGGACACGCACGCGGATTAAAGGTATTAGTAATCGGCGAGAGAGAAGGGGACTGTTTATAAAAATAATTCCTTTGAAACCGTATCTGCGAGAATGTACAGGGTGATCGGTAACTTGTGGTACAACGAATCGTCCTTTATAAATATTTTTCACATTTAGTTTGTTTCATCGATTTATTATGTTGTTCTATAATCTTGACATTATGTTTGAGCGGTACAAACAGTATGTATTGTTAAGTAATAAATATACTATACAGGATGTCCGAAAAATGTTGCATTTCCTTGAAAAGGAACTACTTAGAACGGAATTAAGAAGTTCTCGAGTACTACATTTTTGGGACACCTATATACTTCCTGCAAATACAAACCCATTTATCTCGAAAACGAGAAATCGTTGTGCTTTTTGTTCGACTTAGTTTTTCATTTAGAGTCACCTCCTTGCGGTTTGTAGCTCCAGATCGGTCGCACCCTGTATATCACGCTCCGTATCACTGTTATCGTTGTTGTTTTATTAAGCGGGGTGTCGAGAACGAAACGAGCAACCCTAGCGAAAATTTAGCCCCGTGTAGAAATTTTCATGGCGTAGTCCGCAAAAGTTTGGCATGGCGGAATAAGAGGAAGCCGGTGAGTCGTTAAGACAACTAATTAAATATTTTATAGCGAAAGCTTGCAACTTCCCCTGTAAATTTCGCAGGGGATAGAATCCCCAGACCCGCGAGGAAATGCATGTTAGTAGACGGAAGCATAAATTTGAAACTATTTAAGATCGTGCCGGCCAAATAAAGTAGCGTGTCGGAGCCGTTCCCTTTACCGTAAAATTAGGATGTATTTCGTATAATGAAGAGGATGTAGGCGCCTTGATGTGCGCAACATCGTTTACTTTTCCTATTAAGTTAGTTTCACCTACTTTCCCCATGGTTTCATATTTTTCCCCTCCGTTTAATTAATCCGGTTACAGTATTGAGTTAAGGAGTTAGTTCTTTGTCCCGAAAGAATTCAAATGAAACTTCCTGTTTGTACTTGTCGTCATGCTTCTGGGAACATTTTTTTTTGCTTGTTCAAAACTCTAAATGAGTTACTTCAGCTTTAATGATACTTCGTTCTGACATCTTACGGTGGTTTGGATATTCTGCTTCGGTCCCTGTTCTTTGCACTTGACATGTATTTAATCTCTGAATAATGATGGTAATAATAATAAAAAGTCGGTCATAAATACGTTAATGTACAGAATTATATTCAATCGATTACATAATTACTGCAAGTGGCTTCTTTTCAATCACAGTTATGTACTTATCGATTAAAATTAGAACATTTTTATATTTGCAACCGAACTTTATGTTACAACCTAATAATATGAGAAGTAATAAGAGGCTATAATGAGTCATTTTATAACTAATGGGATTAGTACTATTATTACTATTTCTACTAGTTGGATGACCGGTGGTTGAGCTGTACTAGGTACTTGTATAACTAGTGGTTGAACTATAGTACTTGCATCAGCAGTGGTTGAGTTGTACTACTTATTCGACTTGTTGAGATATCGTTCGTTCTTAAGAAAATTGTCATAAGTCAAAAAATCGAAATTTTACAGGACGGTTACTTAAAATGGCCAATTTTTTATTGTATATAACCAACTTAGGAATGTAAAATAATTTGTTGTTATGTAAATACTGGGTTCATTGTAATGTACATTAGTTATACAGTACACCAAAATTTATATATTTATTCTTATACTTCTTTTTAGAAATATATTTTGAGTTGTGTAACTTTTCTTACGAATGAACAATATATTACTTTCATGGCCAGTGATCGAGCTATACTACTTGGATGACCACCTAACCTAACCACTGGCTGATATATACTATTCTTATGACTAGTGATTGACATACTACTTGTATGACTAGTGGTTCAGCTAAACTACTTGGCTGGCTTATGGTTCAGCTGTACTATTTGGATGATCAGCGGTTGAGCAATACTACTGGTTTGAGATCTATTTCAATTGGATTGGTTATCTGGTTACATCTTGGCTAGTTCGTCTAGTTTGCCTACACTCTTTGTCAGACTACCTATTACTCTATGGTATTTACGTGGAAAATGATTGACATATTTTAATTTTAATTAATGAATTATATTAACATAATTAATGTAATGTATACTTAATATAATACATATATATTGATATATAACAATATTGTTAATATAATATAATAATATAAAATATTATAAATAATGTATGAAATTTTATGAAAGAAGGAAGACTGAAAAAATTCCGATAACGAATGTGAGTAGTTAAAAGTTGTACGTCGTTACGGAGAGTTATAAGGGGATAAATTGAATTTGAAGTGCAAGAGTTAATGACGACTTGAACTCTGGTTCGATTCTTGAGCGAAACTTTTTGTTTGACAGTGGGAACGCATATGTCGGATACGAAAAGCCAGTAAATAAGCCATTCATCTTCGCTTGGTATGACGTCAACGCGACTGATTAAACAGGCTTTTGCCTTTGATCGAGGTATTTCCGGGTAATTTGAGTAATGTGAGTAATTTCAGGCTTTGCATTCGTGCTGGCAGTTCTCATATTTGTGAGAGAGAACAATTAAAGACTTTGTTGAATATTAAACAAGATCCTAGGAAGACGTACCCGCGGGATATGTTATAGTTACTATTTATTTATCATCAAACGTTTGCCCTGACATATTCATGAATAATGTCGTTTCTCGTTTAGCTTATATAAATAAACGCCTGTTGACGTTGAAATTGTTAATTAATACCCTAGTGTTGGTGTACGCGCAATATCTGCTACTCGGTTTGCAATTCCGATTATTAATATTCTGTTCGGAACACAGACGTTTAGTAAACAATTCCAGAAATATTTTTTCCCTAAGCGAATATTAACTAATAATATTGTTTACTCGGTCTCTGTCGGGTTCTATAGAATAATTCCAGTACTCGGAACACGAATCGTGCACATTTGCGTGTATTCACATGGTATTGAAATTCGTAAAACATCAGAAAAGTTTCCATAAAACTGGGTGAAATTGTCGTTTCATTTTTATTGTTACGAAACCATCGTCTGCTTGTGCAAAAATAACGTACAAAATATCTCAATATTGTGTAAGATAAAAAGGAACCGCGAAAGAGACTGCTAGAGAAGAATTGATTGTAAATATTTCAACAATTTCATAGCTTCTTTTTAGAAAGGAAAAATGTTAATAACAGTTTTACATCCATTTGTTGAATCATAGTATTGGAGTGGCATTCATTTAAACGTTTCCTATTCAATACATTGAAATCAGTGACATAACTATTTGGCTAGATTAAATAATTCATTAAATAAATAACTTCGATTTTGTCAAAATATTGAACTAACTGGTGTAAAGAAAATAATTGAATGTAAGCGGATAAATAGAATTTAATTATCTCAGATAATCATTCAGAATTATTGATACCCAAATAATACATTTTTCAGTGTTACATTAAATATTTACCTATCGGAAATCTATTAATTGGATTTCAATAATTGTGCTGTATCAAAAAGAAACTCAGAAACTTCCTGTTACATAATAATCCCAAACGAAGTATTAGTTGACAAGTCTTGATCGGTCATAGTATTTTAATATTATTAAAAATGCGAACAATATATAAGTAATATTTAGTGAGAATGTGTTCAAAACGATGACCTTATTGGAAACATATATCAAGATAATCAAAATCAGTGAGGAGGACCAGCTTCTAAATAATTACCAAAATTGACACAGGTTATCAGGTTGCGAAAAAATTATTCGGTAAATTCTTTCTCTTCCAGTTCTCTTGTTTACGAGAAATAGGCTCGTCCAATTAACTGTGAACACTATGTAGTAACGATACAGTTATAGTTATGGGGCTGTAGAGCTGCGATTAGCCGCTACAGAGTTATAATTTTGCAGTGGTGTCTTGATGTCAATGCGTTTAACTAAACGTTAAACGATTTCAATTTTCTCGCTGCGAGATTCGGGAAGAAAGTACTTCTGTCCCTTTGACTGCGGGTCAGTGAGGAACAAGATGTTTGCTCTATGCGACACAGTGGCCATAATTGGAACGTTTCGCTGCGAATACCTCGGGGCGTTAACAGCGCATGTTTTGTCGCGTGCGTGGGTTTCGCGACTGTTCCGGATCTGGACCCGCCAAATTAATCTTGGGCCAGTAGTTCAAGAAATTTAGATGTGTGAAAGACGCAAAAGACAATAATTGATTCGCGTGACAATTAATTACGTTAAAAGAAGCGTTTCGTCCCGGACCTGCTAGTGGACTCATCAGTAAGGCTGATCTAGCAGGTCCTGCCTTATACGCGCGCAAATGTGAATAATCCTAATCCGGATTGATTCGATATAATAAACTGACGCTCGCGGATCTAATGAAAGATGTTATTTCGCTCGCGAGGGATCTTGACTGATGCGATCCCGGTTTGACACGTGTCCTGATCGCTGGACAATTAACTGATGCACTGGAAGTCTTTGGAAGTACACTTAATGATAGACAAGTACAACGGCCGGTGCGTTGTACTTGTATATTCGCGGATTCAAATAGGCTCGTCCGAAAGCTAAGAAGGAACTGTCGGAGTTCGACTTCTTGTCCGAACGCGATGAAGAAAAACATGTACTGATTGGTTCTGCCGAAAGTTGTACGAACCAATCAGCAACCTCAAGAATGTTTAGACCTCCTTCTCGTAGCTCTGAAGGAGCCTTGGGAAGGAGGTGCAACAATGTAAGGTGACTCTACTCTGGACGGACGCGGCTAGTCGTTCGAAGGGACCAATTTATGGTACATTGTCCTTTAAGAAAACCAAACATCTGGCGATGTTTTCGAATGGTCGTCGAATGACCCTACTTGACTTAATCTTAGAGGAAGATTCTTAGTCACGAACGTACCATAAATATGTCCGAAAGAATTTCACGTTTTCTGTTCCGACGGGACGGAACAGCGCACTACGATAATTTCCGCAGCAGACGTTTAACGGTATTGTTCGCAATCAAACGGGTAAAAAATCACCAAAGGCTCTCCGTATCAAAAACATTTTAGGCCGAGCTAAGAATCTGAAAATTTGTATGTAGACTAGTATAAAAGTGCCAGAAAAAATAATATTTTACATCTGAGATGCCTCACCTGGCTTGCGGGTCAATGTCGAATATATTCGACACCCATAAACAAGTCTCCATATATAACCATACAATGTAGTTTTACGAAAATTTTTTTTCATGAAACATTTATTTAAATCAGTACCAATACTCACCATATTTTTAAACAATTCGATAACAGCATATATTTTATTTTTCGTTCAAAAATTTATATTTTCACAAACTTGATGATCACTTCACTTCAACTCGTAAATGGCTGACTAAAACAGTCACCCGACTACTGCGATAACAATTATCAAGTGCAGAGGTCTCCTTCTGAACAATGAAAAGTGAGAGTCATAAACAAAACTCAAATTCACCAAATCATTGGCCTTCAAATAATGCATTCATACATATTATTTTATAACTTGCAATAGTTTATATAATATCGAATATATTTGACAACAACACGGAGAGAATAATTTCATTCCACATGATGTTTTCCATGTTTGGGTTGTGAAATTGATAGAATACCCCATACAATACTTAAATGTTTACTAGTTGATTAGACACCAACATATTTAATAATTAAACAATAGTTTGAATAATGGTACGTGAATTTTTAGTGGCGTCTTTGAGCCAAAAGGGCTAAGGGTTAATTATGGTTACGGGAGGATTTTAAACATCGGGAGAATCGGAGATTTGTTTGCAAATTACTTTTCGCAGCGACGCGGCTTTCGGCGTTTCGAACGCGGTTGCAGCTTTGTCCCTCTCTCTATCTTTCCTTCTCTCTCACTCTCTCGGTTCTGTCGCGTTCGCAGAGAGTCCATGCTTGTTTAACTCGGCACTGTTTACCGCATTGCGAGATTATATCATGCTTTATAGTACACTGCAGTGAATGTTTAATGGAGTGGTACAATAGCGAGGATATACGCCATAGGTGTGCTACGTACGTACTATCTAATGCCCGCCTTATCCTCTCAGATGGCCTTGCTCTTTCGGTTCATCCTCTCTTCTCATCCTCTTCTCCCATTCTTACGGTTACATCCACTTTGCGCCCTTCTTCTACCACTTTAGACTTTCCTGTAACAGTTTCCATTCGTTCAGTTGGTTGTCTTTCAGTTTCCAAACGCATGCCGGTGGCCTAGCTGGTGAGTTAACACTAAACCTACCACGAGAAGTCTAATCACTCATTTAAGTTTTTTTATTTGATAATTATTCAAATTGTAAAGGTGTTTTCATGAGAATTTATTGAGCATATATTTTGACTCCAGTATATATTCTAGTAAAATTCGCACAAAATGTAAATAAATTTAATTTTATTATTTTTATAATACTATACACATCTGTCACTTTTGATGGTTTAGAGTTGAGGGGTCTCGTATGCAGTGTCGCTGCATGATGGGAGGGGGCAGGAATTGAGGTGAATACGTGACTGGCCCGTGGCTAATGTAGCTATGTAGAAGGGGAAGTTGAAGTGGGAACACAAGTTTTAATAGGTGACTTTGCATTGTAGTAGTAGTCGAGATCAAGTAGCAAACTGCGTACCACGTTGTGTATTGCAGATGCAAAAGGTTGAGGTTAAGACGTTGCGATCACGTGCGGATAATAATAAAGCTCGTTCACCAAACCTAAAATAAATTTTAAAGTAAATTTTGACGGAATTTCTTTTAGAAAGATTCCAGTGTGGTACTTGTTAGTCTGAGGAAACAGTACGCCATTCCAGGCTTAATTATAAAATTACAGACGCAATTTATTAATCTTGAAAATGGTCCAAACAGTGACCGAAACGTCGATTATATAAAATTAGCAAAATTGCTTAGTTAATTTATTATTTTTGTGTATTTAACGATCGAACCGTAGCGCCGATAACATTCAACGATTTTATATTAACAATATTACGATCGATATAAATAAGTTTATTTAATTATAAAATGTTTTAAAAATATTTTTAAGGTTCTATATTTTTTAACCCTTTGCACTCCGCTGTCCCCTCTGAGGCACCACTAAAAATTGCTGTACCGTTCTTCAAAATATTGTTTACATTATTAAATATATCGGTATCTAATGAATTACTACACATTTAGGTACTGTATAAGGTAATGTACCAATCTCATATCCATAAAATTGCAAAAATTATAAAGTATGGAAATATTCTAGATCGGAAGAAATGTTTAATTTTCCAGTTAAAATAGCTCCGAGTGCAAAGGGTTAAAGATGCAATTAAAAATATCCACCTTTGACGCATGAGACTGCTCTCCTAAGAAGTTAATCTGGTCTGCTAAGCATTTTGTATTAGGATTTCCCACACACATTTATGGGTACCTGAAGTATCGAAGTTATAGTGCATTAGTAAAAATAATCAAAATTATATGAGTCACTGGCCAGAACAACTCACGCAACAGTTCGAACTGAAAGGGCAATTTTCCAGTTGTAAAAACGAACGTTTTCCCCGGCCGAAACTGAGAGCAATGCAGTGGAATATTTAGCAACAAATTTCCTCTCTGAAAATCGAGCTTGCGCCAACAACCTCACACACATCAATCAAAAAACTCATCATCCACCAGTCACCAGTCAGAGTCCCTCTTATTTACGATGTGGACGATTGAAAGCCGCTATTGTTGGTGGATTTCCTACAAACGATTTTTCTCAGTCGGCTGCGAATTAACGTTGGGATAGATACCTAATCCCTAGACTTACCTTTCTTTTCTGTTTTTTTTTTTTATTAAACTTGAGAAGAAATTTCTTGATGGAAGACATATATGTACATGTAGCTCCACATTGGGTTAAACAAATTAAAAGGAAAAGTTTACTCTCTTTGGCCAAACAAAATATCTGATAATATGTTGCAGAATTCGGTTTATACATATAGAATCAAGTGTCATTTATTGTTGTACATAATAATTGGCCAATACATATTGTTAAAACAACGACACAAATAAGATTAATGCTATGTAATTGTGCATACAAAATGATTAATACTTTGTACCTTAGTTTTTATAAAAAATGTAATTGGTTTTATTTTATAACGGGAGGAGTATTCTTACATTTTCAACAATTTCACTATGCTGTCTATTATTATGTATTATAAAACACGTTGTTGACATCTGTAACTATCATTCATAATTTGCACTGTGTATGGTAAAATTTGTCATCCTAATATATCAATGTATACTTTTTGTTTTTATTTATGACACCTTTTAGTTGATCTGACACTATGTAGTCGGAAATTTATTGCAATATAAATTTTGGTCCGGTTGAACGTAGATAAAACTTTGTTTACATATACGTGATGCGAAAACACAGTCGGTTGGGAAGAATGTGCATATGCAGTTACATATGTGCAAAATAATATAAATAAACCAAAAATATGTACATGAACAGTTTATTAGTTTTTTTTTTATTTAATGCGATTTAAACCTCAAGGTAGAGATTTTTTCGGAGTACTTTACAGATGTTTCAATACATTATGATACTTTATATACATAACTACACAAGCAGTTTTAAAGATGTACTGTTTTCTTAAATCTTTATCTCACAGTCATTCAGAAACAAGTAGGTCAGTTTACATATTTCCACCGTAGGTCTGGAGAGTAGGACATTACATGAGAGCGGAAGACAATGATGTAGTTTTTGTAATTTTGTTACTTGAACGATCAGATGATTGCATAAGTTCGTGTCCGATTTGATATCCCTCGACTTTAAGAGAATAAAATTCAATAGTTGAATTTTTAAAAATATAGTTTTATTAATCAATTATACATATGTAGTCAGCATTCTTTTCTAATTGTAAAGAAGAATGGTGACTATATAATATTTTTTACTCCGTCGAGCAGTACAGTTTGCGTCATCTATGATAAATCGGACACGAATTTATGCAATTATTTGATATAATAGTATTGATCGGAATTTGTAAATATTCGTGAACCCTGATGAATTCTATGTGTTCGGTTTTTTATTTAGAGAAAACAACGCCAGAAGTGTTATTGCATTGTATTTATACATTTTTGAAATACTGCAACCTTAGCATATATGCTCTTTAACAACATATAAACATTACTCTTAAGTTAAGGTTGTCAAATCACGTTATGTGGTCCTTATTCTGCTTTGTTAAGCTTATTGTTTGCACAACAAATGTAGCTGTGATAAACGTCAATTGGGGTTTCATAAGCGTAATACATTCGCTGTCACCGTCACATATGCGCAACGACCACGATTTTCCATTTCACGTCAAGCAAATCAAATTAACGTTATGCATGTCATTATTTACAATTGTGACACGTGGTATTATATTCGGAGAATTTCTAGTTTTTCTGTGTTGATTTATGTTTTACAAGAGAACGAGTTGTACTTAATAAAACCCTGGAGTTATGAATGTGTTATGAGAAATGCTGGCAACGAATTTGTTAACGCTTTGCGTCTAATGAAAACAATTTATTCTGGAACACCCTCTAGACATATGGAATAAAATAGTATACGAATCTTCAAAGTCATTTATTAGAGAACGGTCAACTTGAGACTTTTCATCCCCTCGAATGATTTACAGCGCAACAATAAAAAATTTGACTTGCAAAAACCCGCTCAAGGTTAAAAACAGATAACCGATCCAAAGGCGTAGGATTTAGATGTGATAGTCTTGACGCATAAATTTTGGTAGGCCTTGTACGCCATTTTCGAGAAAAAAATGCATTTTCAGTCTCTCGCTTATCATGGAAAGAAATCTTGGTATAAAATGAACGATGAATTATGAAGTTTTGGATCCACTGTGAGACAAAGGGATCACGACCTTGACTCGAAATTATATGGGAAGAAGAGGTGACTAAAAAGAAAGTAAATAGCTAGGAGGTTAATTGGTGCACAAATATTTTATCCAGAGAGTGTAACTTCGTCGGGTCGAAGCTGGTTGAGCTTGTTCGGTTCCCGATCAGTTTGCTGTAAATTCGGTCGATAGATACGGCGGATACAGAGAGAAGCAGGATTTCCCATTTCCATTGCACCCTCTCGATTATTTTCTTTCATCAAGGGGTTTGCCTCTCGACTTTTTCTCAAGTGTTCGTCCCTTTCCCGAACAGAGGAAGAGGATCGAGGAAAAAGCATCCTCTAACTCGTCCTTCCAATCTACTTCTGATTTCTTCTCCTTTAACGTTGTTAGGATTTCCAGATATTCCCGGCATCCATAAGTACGCGTGGACGAGACGCTTCTATCGTTTCTCTCTTGCGCCTCTCTTCACCTTTCCCCGTCGAAACGTGTTTTCCCGGATAGTTCAGAGGGAAAGAAAGAGAGGAAGTAGAGAGAGAGAGAGGAGAAGGAAGAGAGTAAGCGAGAGTGAGAGAAAGAAAGAGAGAGAGGAGAAGGAAGAGAATCTAGCGCAACCGTTTCTCGTTTTATGTGCGTCTTGTTTCAACTTCTCGCCTTCCACTTCGCTCTTCCTCCCTGGCTGTGTTGACTTTCACGGCTCGCGGAATAAAAATTTTACTCTGTCGGCTTCTCGGATGTTCGTTTTTCGGCTTCCCGCTTCTCAGACTTTACAACTTTCGGCTGCAGAGCCACGCGGCAAATGAAAGACCTGTGTACTGTCCATCCGCCAGATGATGGTCAGGCAAAGTGTTTACGTTCGCACTCCACTCTGACTCCCCTACCGTAGGACTCGCCAGATTAACACTTGTGTCCCCACTCTACCTTCCCCTTTTACTACGCTTACCGCCCGATCACGTGATGCATCTCGTCTCTGTCGCAAGGGACTGTCGTAAAGGTTGGGACACCTTTTGTTTTTTAGCGATAAAATATTAGGTTGGTGCACATGAAATGTCGGACTTTTATCTGACTATGTGAATATTTGTCTCCCTTCCATCGTTATGCTATCGTTTTTGACATAACCTTTTTTATAGTCTTGTTGTCTGTTACCAGAGTTATATTATGGTGAGAAAGTTTACTTCCAAATTGTGAATTTTCGAAATTTGTCTTGAATTTTCTTTAAATATGGATTCTTGTGATATACGTGTAATTTTTTTTATGCGTGATATAAACTTGTCAGTAATGCTGCAAAAACTACAAGTAATATCAATCAAGCTTTTAGGGAGAACACTGAACGAGAGGAAAGTCCAGCATTGGTTCGCAAAGATTCATTCTGGAGATTTTTCCCTAAAAAGATGGAAACAAATTCAAGTGTAACAGCAAGACAACTTGCTGTCAGAATGGAGACTAGCCATACAACAATGTTGCTATGGCTTACAGAAATTGGCAATAATATTTGTATATTTTCCTTAAAATAGTGTGCCCTTTGTTTAGTTGCCTGTCTGGCCTGTGTCTTTCGTTGAGAATCGTCTCGCATCAGGCAGGCGCCGAAATTCTACCCGTAGTTTATTTCTTGGGGCACCACTTAAGTGCTACGTATCGCCGATTGCTTATTGTCACGTCGTCGTTTGTTGTCTTGTCGTCGTCCCGGCTTCGAAATTCGAACTCTGTTTATGTTCCGGGCGTTCACTGGTGGGTCAGTTCCTCGAAGACATTTATCTTGCGAATTGTCCCTTTTTCCATCGACATTCCCACCTTGTAAAAATTGTAAAGGAGACGGAAAGGACGCCTTCCTGATTTTTGTACTGCGTGCGTTGGAGCTAGTAGCTTCGTCTTTAGACAATTTGTAGCGGCAGTCGAGGATCTCACATTTAGTAGTCACAATAAAGTATTGCTTCATACCATACGTTAAACTTTAACAACAACCGTAGTCCCATTGAAAGCACCGGTTCTCGTTAGATCACCGAAGTTAAACAATGTGGAACGTGAACGGCACTAGGATGGGTGACCGTCTGGTAAAAAACCGGAAAGTGACCCACCCGGGGTGTTTTTCACGTGTTGTTGGCAAAAGGTGGTTCTGAACCCACCATAAAGTAGGTCCAGCTGAAAAAGGCGTTGGTGAGAGTGGAAAGAGGAACAGGATTGGTAAATAAATTTGAAACCCTGAGGGGACCAAATATCATGTTACATACGTTAAACTTTGTTCTTTTCTTTGTGAGGAGTGGTCCTTCGAGTTTAGTAAGATTAGTCAGTACATCACGTGATTTACGAGAAGCTCAAACGACTTACTGATCAACCACGAGCAGTGGCGGCTCAAGTAAAGTAGAGGCCCCAAGCGGTAAAAATTTTGGGGCCCTCAAACTCAAGTTCGAAATAGAAGTTGCAAGAAAACTGTCTTAAACTTATTAACAAAAAGGAAAAGTATCCCAGAATCCAACGCGGCCGCTTAGTCTGCTTACTATTAGATCCGCTACTGACCACGAGCATACTCAACAATATTCATTTCAAAATCCAACATTTCATATGCACCAATCCAAACGCTTCAGTCAGACAAAGCGTGGTGAAACAATACAGGAATCGCCAGATTTGCTTTATTCGTAGGTGCACGTCCGGTAACGACATGTCAGATTGCACTGCCCTGGAGGAGGGCGAATAATAAACAACGTTTCGATACCGTTTAGTGTTTATTTGGTCGGTTTCAGCGCTAAGTGGGCCGCCGTCACATTTGTTGGTTTATTTATGGGCCGGGCATAAATATCGCCAGGATCCCGTAACGTGCCGAGACTTCTACAATTTCCTCGTTATTACACCGCAGCTGGCGCGTGATGAATCAATTTATTCCACGTCGCGATCCCCCGCTGGAGTAACACAAACGAGAAATCAGTTCTGTTGCCGTTCGCGTCGCGCCGTGCCGAGCCGAACCGACCCGACGCGACCGGTTCCTCGAAGTTACGCTGGCTGGCAAGTCGGCCATGATCTTTCTGAGCTTAAACTCGGCCTTAAACTTTCATCACGATGCCTCCCCGTCTAGCCGGTCTTTATTTCTATCGCCTTTCCCCCTGTTCCGCGTCGAATCAGCGACCCTAATTGGACGTCGGAACAGCACGGCGCGCGGCGCGGCGAGCACCGACGAGCTCGCGAGCTTACTCGAAAGCTTCCCGAACCTGTCTCCATCGAATCAACTGACTACTGAGACATTCATGAACCCCATAAATCACGGGAACAGCGAGATTTCACGTCTAGAACAACCAACTTCTGAACGAACGCTCCTCATTGCCTTCCTAATCCCGCAGAAAAACCTCGCGATCCTAATATCCTTATTCTATGATCTTAACTGTAAATGAACGCAAAACGGTTTCAACATTAATCACTCGACGATTACGCTACAAGCCGCTGCGTAACATCATCCTCGTTATCAGCAGACTAAGGATGTTTACAGTGGAGTTTACAGTGAACGATCAAAATGATTATGAACATAAATGGAACAATTACACGAAGATAACAGTTTTTATAAACAGTGAGCCACGAAAGTATTTACACGCACTTTTAAATAGTATCACTTGTTTATATACGTACCAAACATCCTGATGATTTGTAAGCAATTAGAAGCATTGGTCTTTAGAGAAGCCTGTCTGCGTGAATATTATTTTATTATAATAGTGTAAAGTGTGACAGTATACTTCTAAATAGATTATAATAATTTCACCTCTTACTCTGTGTGCAGTTATGACTAGACTGCGGATTTTGTGCATTTATGATAAAAATTAAAATAATCGAAGAAAATTTATTAATATTATTTTACATAGAAATCTACAATTTACTGAAGGCAAATCTAAATAGGTAGTAATTATCTACGAGTTACAATGATCGATTGAACACGAATCAATCGAGGCAAGAAGCAATTAAAAATCATTCGTGTCTCTGCTGGCATTAAACATTAAATATCATTCGCAAATTATTTTTCGCAATTCCGTTTTATAAATGCATGTCCAATCACACTTTGTTCCATTAACTTTCATGAATATTTATAGTTTCCCAGATACATTTGCATTGAATTTCAATATTTTAGTTCAGCCAGCTGATCCATACGCGCAAAAACAGCGCAAGGCGGTGTGTACATAGTAAACTTCATATATGTTAGCTGTTAAATAAAAATTGCTAAATTAGTAGAAGGTTCTATTTGTTAGAGTCCGACTGTATTCGAAATCACTATTGACTTGTTCTAGTTGCCTGATACCTCGTTATTGACTCGGTCCATTTGTCTGACGAGGAACTATTGACTTGTTCTACTTTCCCTTTTTTTGTCACGATCATTGAACAAGAGACCTTTCGATGTATCCGATAAAGTCGGCAGCAGCCGCTGCGTCGGCTCGTCTTCTCTTTTGCCAACCGAAGCTCTTTTTATCACGTTTTTATTAATTTCGTAATCAAAAGACTTCTCTCATTAACAAGCGACGCGACAGAGGTATTTGTTTATCGCCACAGGAAACTCACACTGGACAGGATCCGATGCATGCAAATAGCGAAACTGTTTGATTGCCTCAGGTACCGACGTATTTTTCCGGAAATTTTCACATTTGTTGTCCACGCCCTAGTTTAGGTACAACGTTACTTTTCTTTTATTGGAGTAAGGACGAGGAGACTTCTGGCAGGTAATTCTTCATATAACAGAGTAATTACGAATCGCTTAAAATACACTAATCGCGTTCACTTCGGTTTAGTTTAACAATGTATCTTGCGATATTATACAGAGTATCTCAAAATGTTCTACTTCCTTGAAAGGGGTTATCTCTAAGGTCATTTGAAGAAACTTTTTCCTTTGCGAAAATGTTCTCCGCGGCTTTATTAAGAAATTATTAACGGAAAACACTGGTTCGCGTTCTGCTTGATTGATTCGCGTTTTTAGTCAATAAGTTCTTAACAAAGCCGCGGAGAATATTTTCGCAAATTTTTTTGAAATGACCTCAGGAATCAACCCTTTCAAGTTTTTGCGACAGCCTGTATACAAAATATAAAATCTGACAGGTTTATTTCTAATATTCCACGTTTAATATTAAGAACTTTCCACCATTTTGGATTGCTCCCACTTTTAAAAATATCCACTTTTGTCAGCCATCACAATAAACGGAACATGGCACGTTGTATGGTTTATGATCCGACTGTATATAGCGGAATATAACGTTTCTCTCTCTCTCTCTCTCTCTAGAAGCTCGTTAGGTAAGAGTGACACATCGAATCAAGTGGAGTCGAGCCAACAAGAGCTTGTCAAACCGAGCAGTCGGAGCTAAAGATCCGTCACAGCTCGGACAAGCAGACTACCTTCTATTCCTGTTCGCTGAAGAAGTAGATAATCATAGGAATAATTTTGCCAATTTCCAGGGACATTTTGATCTGGCAACTCAATTTTCCTGCACCTATTATCATAGTAAATGAACTCGATTCAAGGAGAGCGAACTCGTGCCGCTCCCCACGTGCTCGAGGTCGCAAACAGGAAAGAGCGAGAGGAGACCCAGCGAGTCCGGAACCGATGAGAAAAATTCCCGGAAGTGTAGGAACTTGATAAAGGAGGACAGATTGTAAGACAACCCTCCAATACAGAGAAAGAGAGTCATGGTAACGTATTGTTCGTCCACCAGATGATGGCTAGACAAAGAATACGGTCTCGCTCCATCCTGGCGCCCCTACTGGCTCACGCATTGTCACTATTCAGGGCCGGATTAATCCCAGTAGTAGGAGTAGCAAATTCTACGGGCCCCTGCCACTTGTAGCAGAAAATTGACCTTGTAACATTTGGTGGATACCGTTCACAGACATTCTTGCTAAAGAAAACGTCAATCATTGTGTTTATTATCATGCAAAACCTTTTTTTTGTTAATCTATTGAGGCAGTGGTGAAAAATGCATTTATGCAGTAGTTGTTTCCCTAAATATGACAGTCGGGGTGGGCGGGTGGGACTCGCTTACGCACTACCTACTAAAAAACCCCAACGCGCAGGGTACCTGCAACAAGAGTAGGCCAGAAAGCAACTATAAATTAATAATAATTAGTCTGGTTGATTGTTAGTCATGGAAAAATAGTAATTAGTTAAAACTTTTTGAAGAAACATTACAATAATCGTTTTATGAGAGGAAATTCCTAAATGATTTTATGGACGTCGGCAATCGATTAAGGGGTAAAGATTTCCAGATACAGGCGAATTATATTCCTAATATTCCTAAAGTATATCCATTATATATTTCTAAATATTCAAATACATTATTTTGAAAAAGTACATTAATTTCTCATATTTATTACCGACAACGTGTATGAAGTCTCGAAATCTATTAATAAGTAGGTACACAGATCATTAGGAACACTCTCGTAAGACTAACTGCTTAGGAACTACTGTCTTAAATAATTCGTGACTGAAGGTAATAAGGTGAAGGGGGTGGAGGG